>JAPFRF010000023.1:15250427-16627927 GCA_029282475.1 Phrynocephalus forsythii
AATGGAGAGGAAGAAGGGGAATGACGATATTGAGTTTAGTTGGTTTTGTCTATCCCAGCCTCTTTCTTGCCGGAGTTATATTTGTCTGTATGTATGCCCTAAGCACATCCGCTCTCGCCCGATTTCGGAAGCTAAGCAGGGTCGGCCCTGGTTAGTACTTGGATGGGAGACCACCAGGGAATACCAGGTGCTGTAGGCACCTGGAGTAGGAACTAGCAAGCCAATCCAGGATTTCTGCCAAGAAAACTCCATGGACATGGGGTCATGAAGAGTCGGTCACAACTGTAACGACACAACACACATGCTGTTGTTGCATCTTATCCTTTTATTTGATTTATTTTGTTTGTGGGGTTTTTGGGGGGAGGTAGTTGCTTTGTTTTATAATTTTTTGTACACCGCCAAGAGTTCCTGAGGGAAGTTGGGTGGTTAATAAATAGAAATAGAAATACATACATACATACATACATACATACATACATACATACATACATACATACATACATACATACATACATACATACATACATACATTGATGAGACCATTTGATGTTGAATTTATGTGTTTTACGTTATGTGTTTTATTGCTATGCATTTTTATTGTTGTGAGCCACCCAGAGTGGCCATTTGGCCAGATGGGCAGAATAAAAATACAATCAATCAATCGATCAATCGATCGATAGATAGATAGATAGATCACTAGGTGTAAGAGGGGAAGATGGTATCACCAACTTTGTGCCCTGGGCCCATCCCCCACCATCTTGAGTGCCAGCCAACCACCAGTAAGCAGCCTGCAGAAAATCATCCTGAGAAAATGCAGACCTTGACGGGGGGGGGGAGTGGGGTTATCTTGGTTGATAAGCCATTCTTTCAGACGTGCATAACTTTATGGCATCCTTCCTCTTTGAAGTCTCTTTGAGGTGTGTATAGCACTACAATGTTCATCATCCTGAGCAAGCATGGTCATTACTTTTGGCCCCACCTATCCCCCACTTCTGTAGCCTTTAGCCATCTGTACATACACGCACAAACCCTAACTCCACACGACTGACAAAATGGGTTCAAACCCACCTACTGCCAACCTGCAGGCTGTGTAGGCCCCTCCAACTTCTTGGTGGACTGAGAGCTCCAATCTACTATCAGTTCCTACTCTTCTACACAGCCTCACATGTATCAGCAGGCAACCAGATCTTATAGGCACCACCAAAAGGACCACACAGCCCTAGACCAAACTAGGTAGCATCCTATTTTTGATGGACAACCTTTGGTCTCTTTGGATTTTCAGAGTATTTACCTTCCTATACTTTGTCTTTGCCATTTGATAAGTGGTCAGAATGTTAGGTACATAAGATAACATAGGCAGAAAAAAAGCAAACAGTGAAACATGTTTGCTGGTAATTTAAACTATTTATTTAACATGATTAAGAGGAAATTAAATTTAGTTGTTAGACTATAATTCCCAAAATCACCCAGGATTCAGCCATGAATCTCACAAGGTAACTTGGATTCAATCACTTTCCTTTAACTCTAACAGCTAGAATGATGTTGCTCAGGTGACAGATATTTAAGAGTAGGGGGTGTCACTGAAACATTTATTGAAGGGCAGAGCTGTGCTTGTCACACAAGCTATCCAGCAGCTATTGAGCTTCTGTAAAGCTCTGAGGGTGGTGGAAAATGGAGTGTACTGTAGTAACCAGTGGTGGACAAAGTACAGCTTTATACACAATGTTGATGCCAGGTAGGAGATTCTGGAAACTGCTGTCAAAATACATTTTTGAGGAACAAGGTATTCACTGTTTACATGTTGAAGGTCCAGGAATTAAATGGTTAAGGCTAAAAAAAAATCTCTTAATTGCCAGCATTATATATTTGCTGGACTGAATGGGCAAATATTCAACTGCCAGAATTGAAGATATATTTGAAGATTCACTAAAGAATGTGTCACCCTTCATCCCTATCTGCAATGTCAAAGACTCACAGTGTGTTCAGTGGCTAAGATTCAGCTTTAAAGATGCACAAGAACAGGAGAAAAACAATCCAGGTTAAAAGATCCAGATTTGCATCATTTTGGGCCTTTTCACACAACCCCTAAAATCCACGGCAAATGGCTCCCAGATCCAGAGCTTAAAATTGTTTCCCCACCAGCTCCAGAGTTCACAAAAACTTAAGTGCGACCACGCCCACCTAAGCGCGTCCCACTGCACTTTTCAAGTACCTGGTCTCCAGGGGTGAAAAATTCCTGATGTGGATGTAACGTAGTGAGTGCCGGGCTCTCCTTGCTTCTGTTTGTTGTTGTTTTGCCCCACCCCACCCCTTTAAGAGATACTAAGAGACTGGAATGCTGCCGGGAGCAGAGCGAGATGGCAGAACGGAGGTGAGCCAGCATTCTTTTCTTCCTTTTCCCCCCTCCCCTCACACAGACAGCAGCCAGGAGTGCGGAGGGGGTGGGAACACAGGAACAGCGACAAACCCCCAAGATCTCTGGTCCGAATTTAAGTAGCCAGCGGATCTTAGGGGTCGTGTGAAAAGGCTCCCAGTATGTTCTGAGGTATCTATTCAGATACAAATGTAAAAATAACACTATGTGAGAAGACAACAGCCCCGTGATTCCTATACTTGCTCAGGTACTCAGTGCTGAAGGCAACTTACAAACAAACTTTTGCTTACAAACAGGCCTCCTGCCCTTTCTGATAATGGGGTCAGTGGGATAAAACAAGTATTCAGAAGAAAGACAGATGGGTGGGTGGGTGGAGAATGAGAGGCAGGGTTGCTGCAGACATTGTTTCAAATCTCTAAATGCAACCATTTGCTCTATGGATGGACGCTTGGCCTGTTTACCCCCATTCATTCGGCAGATCGCCCTTTCAAATGAAGCACGGAATCAGGGCAATTCCTGCCAAAGCCCCAGGACATATTGATGCATTCTGTCTTGCTCCCCCCCAAGAACAGGATAGGGACACTGCATTCCTCCAGCTATGGATGGACAGCAGTTTCCATCAGCCTCCTTTAGCACGGCCAGGGCTGCAGAACTCTGGGAACTCCAGTCCAATGACAGGGGTGTGTGGGTGCAACTTGCTCACCCAATGTCTGAGGATGATGTGGCCACTGCAACACGATCCCACTGTAATCATTTCAGAAGCAAGACACAGAGGGCAGTGACTTGACACCCATGGTGACAAATTCCACAGAGATACCCTTGTTAGCCTGTTACAAGTTACCAACACACACCAGCAAGGGCCCATGCAGCTTGTAGATGTTTCAAATACTTGTCGAACCATAATCCTTCCAAACCCCTTGCAAAGGAGATTGCCCTGATGTTCACTATGTGATGTGAGAAGGTAGCTGAGATAAGTGTCTTCCCCAAATCCACTTACTGCACATTTCTGAAAGACAGTAGACTTGATCAGGGACTCTTTCCCAGTTCACAGAATTAGGAGCAGAGATCAGCAAACATTGCTGGTAGAAAATGCTGCAATGCAATTCAAAGTGCTTTTCTACAAGTGCAGTCACACAATTCATTGGGAGGGTATCCTGAGATCAACTTGGCTACCCTTAAAAGGTTTGGCTCCTGCACCTCCAACACAATATTCCTAGCAGCAAGCATCGTAGCAGGCTGTGGAACTGATACAGAAAAGAGAAGTGGGGTGTTAAACTACCTCTGTCCCAACCAACAGCTAAAGGAACAGGCTACATGAACTGTTCTATCCAGCAATATCCATTCTAAGGATGGTAGGCTGACTTTTTAGGTAACGATCTATTGTGATTAAGTGAAAAGGGTACTTTATCAGACACCCTCAAGAGCTGTTTTTACTTAAATATGTCTTAAATGTTCCAGGCTGTATATTAAGAACATAAGAACAGCCTTGCTGGAACAGGCCACAGCCCATCCAGGCCAGCATTCTGTCTCACACAGCAGCTCACCACTTGCTTCAAGGTATTCCCCTCATTACTGTAAGCCACCTTAGGTCCTTCTCCAAGGAGAAAGGTGGGGCAAAAATATTCAAAATAAATAAATAATATAAATACATAGAATCGATGCTTTAAATGCAACAAAGACATGTTGAGTAATAGACATGTTAAGAAAGTAACATAAAGTAACAAATTAATCTGGCAGCAAGCTGTTTTCAGGGCACTCCCAATGGTGTCCAATGTAGCACTAGAGAAATGACAGAGGGACAATCAGGAGACTACAACACCAGCGATACCTGTCATACCCAGTGGGATACTTCAAACGAATGTCTTTAAAGATTGTACATTTACTTATGAGCTTTGCAGTGTTCATCCTGTGTGACCAATCCCATAAGGTTGGACAAAGTGGTGCAGACTAGTTTCTCTGGCTTGTGATGGCCAAAATCCAGTTCTTTGGCAAAGCAGAGGGGGCCCAATGAGTCAACTCCTCCATAAATTCCATTGATTGAAAGGCATGTCTTGGCATGCAACCAATAGGATCTACAGATTTCTTAACTTGAGGAAATCCACCTCTAAAAGTGACATATTTGGGGAGGAGGTAATAAGTGGGGTACCTCAAGGCTCAGTCCTGAGTCTGGTGCTCTCTTAAATATTTTTGTTAATGACATGGACAAAGGAGCAGAGGGCATGCCTGTCAAATCCGTGGATGGCACAAACTTGGTGGAATAGCTAATACCCTGGAAGACAAAAACAAAATTCAAAATGATCTTGATAAGCTGGAGCACTGGACTGAAAGCAACAGAATGAAATTTAACAGGGAGAAGTGCAAAGTACTGCACCTAGGGAGAAAAAACCAAATGCACAGTTACAAGATCGGGGATACCTGGCTCAGCAATACCTCAAAGCAAGAAGGGTCTTGGAATTGTTGTAGACCATAAGCTGAATATGACCCAACAATGTGATGGGCCACAGAAAAGGGCAAATGTTATTTTAGGCTGCATGAACAGAAGTATAATTTCCAAATCTTGTGAGATACTTGTCCCCCTCTATTCAGCACCAGTTAGCCATCAACCTCGAGTATTGTATCCATTTCTGGACACCGCAATTCAAGAAAGATGATGACAAACTGGAACAATTTCCAAGGAGGACAAGGATGATCAGGGGGCTGGAAACCAAGCCCTATGAGCAAAGACTGAAAAACTTGGACATGTTTAGCCTAGAGAAAAGAAGACTAAGGGGTGGGGTGATAGGATAGCACTTTTCAAATATTTGAAGGGCTGTCATACAGAGGAGGGGCAGGATCTGTTCTCGATCATCCCAGAGTGCAGGATGCACAATACTGGGTTTAAGTTTCTAAGACCCAGCTTTTGGCTAACTATGAGGAAAAAAACCCAACTGTTAGAGCAGTATGTCAGTGGAACTAATGACCTCCAGAGGTGGTGAGTGATCCAACACTAGAGTCACTCAAGAGCAATTTGGACAACCAACTGGCAGATCTCCTTTGATTTGTATTCCTGTATGGAGGGGGTGGGGGTGGTTAGACTTGATGGCCTTGTAGGTCCCTTCCAACTTCATGATTCTAGGATAACTGGCACAGAATTTTAGCCTATATGTGTACTGTAACTATCTGCAGTGGAAACATAAACAACTAATGAAGAGGAACAAGACTTTGTGTGAAGACTAGCACCATCCCGGATAATTTTGTTTCCTGGAGCAAATGCCAATGACACTCCAAAAAAAAAAAGAGCCTCTCTTCATTATTCACATATGCTCACTACTGACTACATCTGCCTAGCCCAGTGTTGGCGAACCTATGGCATGGGTGCCAAAGGTGGCACTCAGAGCCCTTCCTGTGGGCACCCGACATCCCTCCTTTACAGCCACCTGTATTCAGGTTAAATTGCTGTATTGGCACTTTGTGAAAAATTAGTGGGTTTTGAATCAAAGTTTGGGCACTCGGTCTCTAAAAAGTTTGCCATCACTGGTAGCCAGTCACTTCCTGATGCTACCTGAAGCAAGTTGCTCTCCTGTGCTGCATGGCAATGTTAGCCACATTTATCATGCAAACCACATTTATATTGCAAAAGCACACGCAAGGGATAAAGGCTGCAGATTAGCAAGTCAAATTCTAAACCCCTTCACTCATCCAAACATGCCATGTGTATTATTTAAAAGGCCTGAACAGCAAAAGGGTGCTGACCTAAAAGACATAAAGCAAAAGCAAAGTGTTCTGCTTATATACCACCCCATACCATGTTAAGTAGTCTCTGGGCTGTTTACAATTTTTAATTACAGTTTGCAGGCTACACATTGCCTCCCCAGCAAGCTTTTGTCATTTTACCATTTTACTCATTTTACTCATTTACTCATTTTACTCATTTACTCATTTACTCATTTACCAACCTCGGAAGGATGGAAGGCTGAGTGAACCTTGAGCCTGCTACCTGGGATTGAACCCCAGGTCGTGAGCACAGTTTCACATGCATTCCAGGTATTCAGTGTTTGACACCCAGATCAACATAAGCCAGCTCTGCACTTTTGGAGGGATCCAGTGTCAGCCGTCCCGATATCTACGAGAGCACTTAAAAATAGGTGCCACTAATTGCACAAGGTCCTAGTTCAAGAACGCTGCTCTCTGAACTCTGCGCAGAACTGTTGTGCACCGGTATTGAAAAACAAATCCCAGAGTGGAACGGGAAAGAGCTCTTTGCCAATCCGCCCTTGTCCTGTTCCAACATTCCAGCTTGTGGATTAACATTAAACCACCCCGCCACGTGTATATGTGCCTTCTGTGTATGTATCTGTTGCCAACTGAAGATACGTTGTCATACATGTGATGAAGCAGGCAGTAATCAAGAAAAGCTTCTGTTGCAATCAATCTGTTAATCTTTAAGGCAACCCAAGAGCCCCCCCTGCCCCCGCCACCACCGCACAGTGTACACTTGCTGCAATGGACTATCCTCGCATTCTTGTGTCAATCATTCTCTGTCACACAACTTCTCTGCCCAGCAAGGGAGCAGAGCATTCCAAGCCACCGCTGTAGAACTTTAACCAGTGAAATAACCAGAGCTTTGAAAACTTTTTTAAAAAAACATGGAAAGTCCCAGAATATTCCAACCAAGACAGCCATTGAGCAAGCATCTTGTGCTGGAGTCTGAGCGTTGTCATCCCAAATGTAAACTTCTTCAAGGTGCCTACAGCCCCTTCCAGAAAATGCTGTTTCAAGAAGCAACAGCAAAACATATCTCACAAACTCTTGAGTTCCATCAACATGCAACCTCAAAAGTACAAAAATGGCCAAGCAGGAAGGTTAAGGCTAGAATTGTTTTTTTAAAAAAATTGGAAGCAAGATCATCTTATTCTCCTCCTCTTACTAAATAATAATAACATAATCATTTCAAGAAAACAGTAATTCTTCTAATATTTTGGCCTATCCTTGTAAAACGGTCCTCAAGGGCTACCAACTTGCTTCTTGAAATTTAAACATCAGCCATTCTGCAAACATGTCGCCTCACCGGCAGGTTTTTTTAGGGCTTGTTGGCACCTACCTTTTTAGACTCCGCACTTGGGTCCCTCCCTCGTTACAGCGCTGCTAGAAGAACAACCCGGCTGGCCAAGCAGCTCCCACCGCCTCCCGGCCACTGCTCCAGCCCAGGGATGCGTCTTTCTCCCACCCACCCCCAATCTCTCTGCGCCCCTCTTTTCTGGCTCCCCACACCCTCCACACACACACACACCGGCTGTCCCGAACCGCCCTCGTCGGCTTCAACCCCTCCCTCCTCGTCAGAAGCGCCCCTGCGCCCTGGCAGAACCGCGCTCCAGGCGGCGCAACTTTCCACCGCGCTCCAGGCGGCGCAACTTTTGCGCCTCGTCGCCCCGAGAGCGAAAGGTCTGCTTCGCCCCCGGGGCTTTGCAGAGCCCTCGAACCCCCCACCCCAAGAAGCGGCGGCGGCGGGGAGGGGGGTAAGCTGGCGATTTCGGGGGGGGGGAGGGTTGTTTCTTCCGAGAACGGACTATTCCGCAGTTTTGCTTCCGTGTCCGGAACGTGCGGATCGCTCCACGCGTCTGCGGCCCCTGGGAAAGCCGGGGCTACAACGTGGCTGCCCGAGGTGGCCGCAGCGTTACGAGGCATTTTTTTGGGGGGCTGAAAGCAAGCCACGGAAAGTCCCCCGGTTAAAAATAAGACCGGCAGTTCCCAGATGGAGGGAGGGTCGCGGAGGCGAGGAGCAACTCATCGGCCGGGGCCGTCCACCCCCAACCCCAACCCCAACCCCACACACACACCCGGGCAGGCTTCGGGGGCCGCCGGTGGAGCCCCGGGAGGGTTCCTTTTCGGCAGCCGCCTCCCTCCCGGGCTCCCCGGCGGGCGGCTTCGGCGAGGGAATCGGCGGCGTCAGGGCTTTTCCGCTCGCCAGCCACCCACCCAGCCCGCCCGCCCGCCCGCCCGCCCGCCTCTGCTGAGTAATGGCCCAAGGAGAACGTCATGCCAAGCCTGGAGCGCAGAGAGATGCAAAGTCATCCGGGTGCCAGGCAGGAACCAACAGGAAAAGACATCTCGAGGAGCAGGTGGAGAAAAGAGCCCCGGGAAGGAGGACGAGGAGGAGGAGGAGGGGGGACCCCGCACGGGGCGGGCTAGCCGGGGTCGTCTTGGCACCCTTAGGATCGCCCCTCCCCGCCCCGATCGACCAGGCTCTTGGGGGAAACCTCTCGGAGAGTTTGCAGGCGCGCCAGGACGGGCAGCGAAATCAGGGAGCGCAACTCCCACTCGCTTTAATTCCTTGGCGACCCTCTTTCCGATGGCCAGGGACCCCCGCCGGGGCGCTGGGCTCCACCTGGTCGCCCTCCTCCCCCTCCTGGTCCTCCTCCTCCTCTTCTTCCTCCTCCTCCTCCTCTTCGGTGACCGGGGAGGCTCCGGCTCCTTCGGGTCGCCCTCTCCCCGCCCCGATCTCGGCTTACCTGAAGGCGGACTCTTCGCCCGAGCGCGCCGGGCAGGCAGCTCCTTGCTCGCTGGCTCGCCCGCCCGCCTGCCCGTTCCGGCCGCCCCAGAGCTCTTTCCACCGGCGCCCGAGGGACCGGCCTCCTCTGACGTCACCCCCGCCGCCGGGACCGCCCCGCCTCGCCGCCGTGGACTCTCCTGGCGCGGGACGGCGGCGGCCGCCAAGGGAGCCGGCGGGCGGGTTGGGGGGGGGGCTGCAGGCAGGTGGAGGTGGGCGATGAGGTTCCAGCCTGGGCTGCGCCTTCTCTGCCCGCGATGCTGCTGTCGCGGCAGGACTCGGGTGACCCGGCCTTGCGGCTCCCCGGGTGACCTTGACACTCCTCGGTTGACCTTGAAACTTTCTCCAAGTTGGCCTCCTAGGGCGCCCGTTCCGCCTGGCGCGCGGAGAAGCGGAAACGCCAAGGTTGTGTACTTGTGCCACTGTGAAGGCCCAGAGACTTGTTTGTTGTGGTGGATTGTCAGCAAGAAGGCCCCGTCGCTTGTGCTTTTCTCTCTGTTGTGCACCATCCATAGACATGCCCGAGTTGAACCGTTTCACTATTCATCCAAGTAGCTTCTCCAAACTGAGGAAGCTGCTTGGGTGAGTAGCGAAACGTTTGGATCCCACAAGAGGAGTTCAATTGCCATGACTCTACTCCGGCACAACCTTGCAGGGATGACTGAGAATCTCCACAGACATAGGTATACATTATTTTTGTTATTCATATCCTTTCTTTCTGGCCTACTTGGCAGGGTTGGTGCGCAGAGAATGCAGGAAAGGGATGAAGGCCTCTCTGCATGCCCTTGCATTTATCACAGGAAATGGAATTGGGCGTTTATACATGACCCCTAAGCTGCGCTGCAAATGGCTCCCAGCTCCGGAGCTTAGAAATGTTTTCCCACCAGCTCCGGAGTTTGGAGACAATTAAGTGCGACCCCGCCCACTTTAGCGCGACCCAGCGCATTTTTCATGTACCTTCTCTCTGCAGGTGAAAAATATTTGATGCAGATAAAAGTGCCGGGCTCTCCTCACTTGTCTGTTGTTTTTTTGCCTCCTGCCCCTTTAAGAGCCCCTTGAGAAGGAACCAGGAAGTAATGGGGCTTGTGGCCAACTTCCACTGGCACAGGCAGGTTAGTAAAGGCTTCTCTTGTCCTTTTTTTCCCTCCCTCCCCTCACGCCAACAGGAGCAGGAAGTGCTGAGGGGTGGGGACGGAGGAACAGAAACGAACTCCCAAGATCTCTGGTCTGAATTTAAGGGACCAGCAGATCTTAGGGGTCATGTGAAAAGGCCCTAAGTTGAATAAAAAATTACGACCTGCTGCCACTGAGTTTGACGCAGGCCAGCCTTCTGGTGAGTCCAGGAGGGGTCATAATCAAATGGATCTTGGCCACTGGCAGTGTCATCATGACACCTGGCTGCTTTTGGAGTACAGTAATACATATGGCTGGCTGAATAGCAATGACCTTCTAATGCCGAGGTTGGGGAAGCTAGGTGAAGGGTTATGGGAGCTGTAGTTGAAAAACAAGTTTTCCCAAGAGTGCTGCTTTTGGGCATGAGGTCCCTTAACTTTGCCTTTTTGTGTGTGGTTGCTGCATCAAGATGTGCGTCTGTGAATTTGGAAACCTACTGCCCTGCAGTGAATAATGTCAAGTGACTTCCACTGAAACCCTAAAGTCTCTTCTTCTCAAAAATAATAATGCATTGGGGGTGGTGTGGCTTGAGCATGGCTGCAGCTGAATGGTGATATTCTAACATCTAATCATTGGAAGCATTTCAGAACAAATAAGGAGCCTGAATACTTCTGAGATATACTTATGTGAGTAAAAAGAATGTCTTAGTTAAAACTTGGAGCCCTCTTTGACAGCCCAGCAGCTGAAATGAAGTTACAAGGATTTGGCAACACTGTTCTTCTGAGTGTAACATTGAAACTCAGTTCCTGTCGATGCTTGAGACAGTAAACAATTCAGCTTCTTATTTCTTTACTGCACATATATCAGCAACCAATTGAACAGATCAGCAGCAACAAATGACTACTACCAAATGACCAAAGAAATGACTAGGGGCCTTTTCACACGACCCCTAAGATCCGCTGGCCACTTAAATTCGGACCAGAGATCTTAGGGGTTTGTCGCTGTTCCTGCGTTCCCACCCCCTCCACACTCCTGGCTGCTGGCTGCGTGAGGGGAGGGAGAAAAAAAGGAAGAAAAGAATGCCGCTCACCTCCGTTCTGCCATCTTGCTTTGCTCCCGGCACTGCATTCAGATCTCTTAAAGGGGCGGGGGGGGCAAAAAAAGAACAAACAGAAACAAGGAGTGCCCGGCAGTTACTACTGTTATATCCGCATCAGGAATTTTCACCTCTGGAGAGCAGGTGCCTGAAAAGTGCGCTGGGACGCGCTTAGGTGGGCGTGGTCTCACTTAATTTTCTGTAAACTCCGGAGCTGGTGGGGAAACAATTTTAAGCTCTGGAGCTGGGAGCCATTTGTGGCAGAGTTTAGGGGTCGTGTACAAAGGGCCTAGGACACTCAGTAGAGAGGCGGAGACCTATTTTAATTTCAAAAACTGGAATGAACAACAGATTAGTGATGGACATAATCACCCCAGATCAGAAAAGTCCCTCCCAGTCACTTAAATAACAGACTGCATATGAAATTGTAAATAAAAAAAAAACCCTCCAACCCTTCTAGGAGTTGTGTTTTTTAAAATAGAGTTACTTTGCCCACCTCAGGGGCTGCCTGCTTTGACAGGCAATGTTTCTCCAGGCTGCTGTTCACATGTAAATCAATTACCTCCCCTTCACTCCCATGCACACATCTGATGTCCGCCAGATGTTCTGGGCTACAACTTTTAATTACATCCACATGAGCACGCCCACCAGCCGTGCTGGCAGAGGATGACAGGATTTATAATTCAACACATCCAGAAGGGCACCGAGTGGGGAAAAGCAGAGAATAGCCTGTACACTTATTGTGGTGCTCCTGATCTAATGGGTCCCAGCCAAGCACATGCTTTACACGCTGAGTGTTTCAGGTTCGATTCCTGCCACCTCCAAGTAGGACCAGGAAATAATTAGACATGTGCAGGAGTCCCTGGCCCATTCTGAGCCCAAATATTTCAGTTAGAATCTTCCTAGAGCCGGAAGAACACATGGGCAGGAGCAAATGCGCGCATGCACGCACACACACACACACACACACACACACACACACACACACACACACACACACACACAGAGAGAGAGAGAGAGAATGAATGAATGAATGAATGAATGAATGAATGAATGAATGAATGAATGAATGAATGAACACCCTTGCCCATAGCTGGTATTAAGGAGAAGAGCACCTGGTACTTTGCCCACTGGCAAGTATTAGCCCATGCGGCTTTAATTCCCAGGCAAAATGATGACACTTCTCAGTATGATCCTGTCTCCCAATCTGGGTGTGAAAGAGGGATACATACTGGATGTAGGGAATCCCTTCTCAGAAGGTTCTGCTCCAGATTGGCACCACCAAAGAACTGCACGATGGTACCCAATAACATCCACGCCTCACAGGATAGGAAGGCCTGGAGGCTGCTGTGTTTCAGAGGATGCTCTGTGCCAGCGTCTCTGCCTGTCAACAGTGTCAGTCATGCTAGCTCAGGTTTCCAATAAAGCTGCTTCCTGTGCTCCTAAGGGAGAAGGTTGCCTTATACCAGGTGGGACTCCCCCCACCCCAACCCCAACCCCACCTCTACCTCTGTTGTCACTGATTTGTCTTCCCTGACTTACAGAGCATCTTCCCGTCACCTCTGATGTGACCCTTTTCTAGCATGGCTAGAATGTGTGGCTTCCTGCAGACTCACAAATTCCATCTCATAAACCAGAGCCATGTGTGTGTGTGTTGTGTCGTTAGAAGTCGTGACCGACTCTTCGTGACCCCATGTCCATGGAGTCTTCTTGGCAGGAATACTGGAGTGGTTTGGCAGTTCCTACTCCAAGCGCCTACAGCACCTGGTATTCCTTGGAGGTCTCCCATCCAAGTACTAACCAGGGCCGACCCTGCTTAGCTTCCGAAATCAGGCGAGGTCAGATGTGCTTAGGGCATCTAGGCAGCTAAACCAGAACCATAACAAAAGCTACATTCTCATCACCTTCTGGGGAGCAGCAGCCAAGCAAACCCTCTTGTCCACCCACCCCCTCCTGTTTATTTACCCAGGATTGGGCTACCTGTACACAGAGATGTGCTGTGAAAGCAAAAAGCGGGGCTTTCTGGGGTTGCCTGTGGACTTATCAGCTCCACACACGCATTCTTCCCATCAGCTGAGTCACTGCTGGCCAGCCCAAGCGGCTCTGCTGACAGAGCATGGACAAGGCTTATTCAAGAAGCAAAACGCCACTCAAACAAAAGGGGAGAGCAGCAGAGAGCACAAGCTTGGGCGCAAGGCATGTGGGGTCGAAGCTAGAAACCAACAGGTCAGCAGCAGCAGACGCACCCCTTTGAGCGGAAACAAACACACCGGCAAAGCTGGCTTTCCCCCAGCCTTATGGCAATATGGAGAAAGAGGCCACATTTCTGTGGTGGAACGCACGCCTCTTGTGGGCCCAGTGTCAACCCCCACCCACACCCCCACCCCGTGGGCTTTTTGCATTTTTCAAAGAGCGCTTAGCTAGCAGGGAAGGGGATGGGCTCTTTTCTGCCCGAGGCTCTGCAGAGCGGTTTGTGGTGACACAGGGATGGGCAACGGGGACTCTCAAAATGCGGATGAAGGGCAACGCTTTTGATCCCTCCCCATTGGCTCTGATGGGTAAGGCTGGTGGGAGCTGGGAGCTGTTGGTAACCAGCCAAGCCCCATTGATCTCAAGGATGACTAACTCTGAATCCACTCCATTTGTTTTCCATTTGTCAGCTTTTTAAAAAATATATATTTTTATTGATTTTTTTTTTTGCTACTGATCTAATCTTTAGATTTCAAGACCAGCCTGGTTTCTAGTTGTTCCTTTATAGACTCATAGACTCATAGAATCATAGAGTTGGAAGAGACCTCAAGGACCATCTAGTCCAACCCCCTGCCATGCAGGAAACCCCATCACAATATTTCCAACAGGTGGACATCCAGCCTTTGCTTAAAAACCTCCAAAGAAGGAGATGCCACCACCCTTTGTGGCAGCATATTCCACTGCTGAACGGCTGGCTGGTTGGCACATCTGACTGTTATGTTTGTTTCCTTTTCCCACCGTTCAGAAACCTAAGTCATGCACAGACCTCTGTGCTGCTCCAGGAAGAGAGGCCTTGCTTCTCTCTTTTTAAAAGCCAGGTAATATTGCACAGCTCTTTTGTGATGGAATCATGACTACAGTGGTACCTTGGATAACAAATTTAATTCGTTCTCTGAGGCAATTTGTTATCTGAAAAAATTTGTTATCCGAAACATAGTTTCCCATAGGAATAAATGGGAAAACAATTACTTCTTCCGGAGCCTAGGAAAATGACACAGAAACCAGGTTTTTTGCTCAAAACTCTTTATAAAGGGCACTTTAAAGGTACAGATATGATGCTGCCCAGGATAACTCTTTTTTACTGATGCATGCTGGAAATTCTTTATCCGAGGCAGCCCATAGGGAAAATTCATTATCTGAGGCAGCCCATAGAGAAAATTCGTTATCCGAGGCAGACCTATACCCAGAAATTGTAATTCATTATCCAAAAAAATCATTATCAGGGGCATTCGTTATCCAAGGTATTACTGTACTCCTTTTATGGCTGAATTAACAGTCTGTGGTCATATAGGCAGGCGAGATTGAGGTAAATCAGGTCCAAAAATGTAACTTTCCCAAGTTCTCTCTCTCTCTCTCTCTCTCTGTCTCTCTCTCTCTCTTGTTTGTTTGTTTGTTTGTTTGTTCAACATCAGCTCCAACCTTGATGGTTTTCTATCAGCTTCAACCGTGCTGTTATTCCCTGTTTCCCCAAGGGTGCTGTTTTACGTTTTATCATCCGTTCAGATTTGTCAAACCTCAGGAAAAAAACATGTGCTCAACTGGGTGGGGCCTCTAACAAAATGCTGCAGCATGGCAGGTTCCTCGCCATTAAGAAGATGGGGACCAATCAGTGTTCTGATGACAAAAACGCAGTGTGTTATTGGAAGGAAGGCAGAGATAGCCATGAAGCTAATCAGGTAGCCCTGAATCAGACACGATTTGTCCACTCCAGTACCCATTTGCTGTGAAAATAAACAGGTGAAGGACCATATTGACTACCTTCGAGCCCTTGGAGAAGAAGTGACACTTCAGTGTGATCAATGATACCAGGCTTGGACTGACAAATGGTGGGTTACAGGAATCTGGTGCCAGTGCCTATCCACCTGCTGAGACTCCTACAACCAAAAACTGTCCAGCACTGGTTAGGAGGAGGCACATTAAAATGAACTCTGACTCTCTGACCTGCACCAGTGGCTGCAGCTCAAATTATTTGTTTGTTTGTTTGTTGTTTACTTCTGTTTATTTATAGTTTGTCTTGACTCCACTGAGCCCGGGGCAATGTGTCTGGCTCTTCCCCTTTCGCAGAGGACAACCTGGAGAAGGAGGTCAGGTTGAGAAACAGTGCCTGAGGTTACTCAGTGAGCTTCATGGCTGAGTGGGGATTTTAACACAAATGCCTTGAGTTCTAGTCTAGCACTTAATCTATTAGACTGCTGTTTGTGTGTCATTCGCTTGTGTTGTTGGTGGTGCTGCCCTGCCTGTAAGCCGTCTGGCTCTCAAAGGCATTAAAGGAAATTATGGGCTTGACTCAGGATCAAGTGAACCCTGCCAGAGGTCCTTGGTCTATATAACTTCCATCATTCCATGCGTTATATCGAGTGCCAATGCACGCTGGAAGATGAAACCCAACTCTACTTGGATGGCTGTACTTGGCTCACTCCCCTCTCCATCCTACTGCCTGTTGGAGATCAACACGTCCCCTGATTGGAAGTCCCTGCTGTTACTACTGGATTGCTTCACCACCTCTGATATAGAAGGGGGTGTCCTGGATCAGTGCGAGAACAGGTAGCAAGGGCCTATAATACTAGTCTCTCAGTCTGGAGACAGCAGGTTCAAGAACTCCTTGACCAGGGTGGGCAAAGTTCATTCTATACATAGGATCAACTTGAGCAGCAAAGTCTGAATAACAGTACAAACACAGAGTAAGCCAAGTGCAGCCCTCTTGGTGTTGTTGGATGGCAAGTCTCAGCGTTTCTCACTATGGGTTATTCCGGCTAAGGCTGATGAGAGCTGAACTCCAACGAACTGTGAAAAGCTATCCCTGCACACAGGGTTGGAAACTGGTAGAACGACATTATTCCAACCTTCTCTGCTTGGAATGGAAGCCACAAACACAACTGCAGACCATCTGTGTCCCTTGTGGAACTGATGTATTTTGATGAGAAGTGACCAGTTTGCAAGAGGCCTTCAGGCAGACAATCCTGAGCTATACCTTTAAGCACTAGCATTCCCCTGCCCTATCCTCTCCACACTGAAATGGAAATGGAAGGGGGGGAATAGCCATATCTTCTGTATTTCCCAGTTTAAATCTTTGTTTTGAGATTCAGTAGAAGAAAAAAGCAACCAAATGAAAAATAATCAACATGATTTTTTAAAAAGAAAGAAACCGTATGCTCACATAGAGGAATATTGCACAAGCCCATTCCTTATTCCAGGTAATATGTCTCCAGTTGCCCTGAACTTGTGTTCAGAATAGCAGCGGAATCAAGCCAGTAGGTCTCCACCTGCTCTAGTTGTTAATGAGAAGACTTCAGCTTTCTTGAAAAGGATGAATAGCTTTTGGACTGACCACTTTGTTACGGTTAAAAGAATACGCTTTTATGCACAAGGACACTGTCCAATACAGTAGTTGCATTTTCTGTTCATAGCCATTCTTCAGCTAATAAATTAGAAACTCTTCTGGGTGGTGGTTGCAATCACGATCCAATATTTTTTTACTCTAGAAAGACCCCAAAGAATAACAGTTTGTTTTCTGCAGCATCAACAAATTTTAGTGGCAGCTGGGAACATCCCAAGCACTCCCTTGGGAGTATAATGTCATCTCTAGGTAGCTCTGAGGTACAGATTTGTATTGGCTCTCTGTAGGTTGTCAGTTAGGGGATAAAATATGTGATTTACTGAATTGGGGTAACATTTCTTACCCCCCAATTTGCTTTCAAAGGAAGAATGGGGGGAACACACATTTCACATATATTTGCCAAACGATCAGGAGTGGATCCTTTTGGGAGAAATTTGAAGCAGAAGGTCCCGCATCGTCATACAACTAGATACTTTGGGCCAAAGGAGAAACATTTTGAGCTGAACAGAGACAACTGTCCTGTAGAAGGTTTTTCCTGCTTCTCACTCAACAAAGATTAGACATCTAAATAAGGTACTCTAAATAAAGCTGCGGGTTGCCCTTACCTGGAATGTTGTCCTTCCGTGTTAGCCTGTAGATCTCAAAATAGACAGCGTGGGGGGGGGGAAGATGTCTAAAGATGAGGCATGAAAAGGCTTTGAGGGCAAGGGGAGAGACCGAGCAGAGTCTCTCCCATTTGAAAATAAACTTGGTACAGTTCTGGTTTCTTGGTTTCTGGCCATGGTTTATTTGCTCTCCCTGTTTTTGTCTTGTTTCTTTTTGGCTTTTTGAAGATGCCATGGTTAATATCCTATTCACATACCGAATAGCAAGCCTTATACAGTAATTCATTACCAGTCAAGAAATTGGTCTTGATTTGTCTAATGTCAAAGGCAGACGGAGGAAATGACAGTCCTTTGCCATTGGCAATCTAAGCTTAGAGTTCTTGGAGTTGTGGTCCAAAACATCAGGACGGCTGAAGTTTGGGCATGCCTGCTTTAATGTAATGCTGTCTTGTAATGCTGTAATATGTCCCTCAATTCCCTGTTCTCAATACTTGAACATGTCTTAATTGTACTGAACTGTATATTGTCCCACATGACTGTAAGTCGCCTTGGGTCCTTTTCCAAGGAGAAAGGCAGGGTAAAAATACTCTAAAATAAATGAAATGAAATAAATTATTCAATTTTCCCTGTTGGAATTGGCTTCCGGAGCCATATTCTGACAGTGTCCACCTGGCCGTGCTCCTTTCTGCAATGCCCCACTCAAAATGTAGTGCCCTGGTGTAAAGATAGTACTCCAGAGGCAGCCTGATTCTCAGCAGAAAAGAGCAGAGCAAATGAGCCCTTGTGCTTTGGACACGGCACCTCTATGAATGTCATCTAAGACGGTCATGTTTTGAATATGAGGCATCTTCTGCATTTGTGAAGATCTCTTGTGTTCCCCTGTGGTAAAGATCAATTTAAGGACGCTTTATGTCATTCTTGTAAAACTGAGTATATTTATGGCTCAAGATTAGTAGCCCTTAATGGCTAGAGCCAAGATAAGATGAGAAGGGCGGCTTAGGTGTCAGATCCTTGGGCACGGAGGTGTTGGAGGACTGAAACCATGTGCCTGGCCTTCAGATGTGATGGAAGGTGCTGCCCTGATACCAGTGTTAAAGGATGAACTATAGGTCCAGGTGGCTTTTGCCTAGAATTGGGCTGAGGCCATCTTGTCTTTCAGCCAGGCAGCACAATGTGTTAGACCAGCCCTCAGGGTGCATGTTTCCCCAATTAAAAAAGTTAATGGGGATTCAGCGGCTCTTACAACTTTCCAGCACAGTGGCACTGCACGTGTGGCTCTTTCCATGGTGCTGGAGCCTGCCCTAGCCAGCGCAGTCAGTGGGGGTGGAGATGGAGCACATCAGGAGAAGCACAAGCCCTCTATCCATATCTTACCAAGAGGGTCTTGGGTTGTAGCCTTTTGTTGGTTTTACATTTGTTGGGTGGTTGCAACCATTTCCCTTACCCACAGAGGTACTTAATTTTGAATCATTAACATTGATTGCGTGACAGACAATTTAGTTGTCCTTTCAATTGGCTCCCATCCTCACTGTTTCAGGAGAGGATGGCAGAACTTCATGAATCTATTGCACTGGAAATAACAGAGGGTTTCATCTCAGTACATCTGTGGAGATCCTCCTCATGGCAACTTTGAAATATAACCATATATATTAGGATTAAGCAATGATATAAAGATAGCCAATGAATTTTGTATGTATAGAAGGGCCCTGGTATCCACTGAGGATTGGTTCCAGGCCTTCCCGTGGATAACAAAAACCATGGATAAGAGAGAACATCACCCCCACCAAAAAAACCCTGCTGTTTTGTGAGAGTTGCTTGATTTACAGCTGCTGTTTGTCACAGAAACTTGCTTTCCATCTGCTGAATTACTTATTTATTTTTCCCCTCTACCAACCATGGATAACTGAATCAGTGGTTAATGAATACAGTCGAGACTGTATAACAAAGTCCAGCATATAGTGCCCATCAATGAAGCACAGAAGGACAGCCGTTGCCTGGAAACCGTTGGGACTCATGCCTTCCCTACCTTTAGCAAAGGTACCATAACACAATTCAACAAAACTGAGGAATTCCTGAAGGAATTTGAAAAGGCTGTCAAAGGAACCTCCTGGGAAATAAAGTTCAAAGAAAGACAATTTTAAATTAGCCATTTTATGTCCCTTTGTGTGTTTCCTCTGTAGCTCTGCACTACTTTTAGTTCTGTAGACTGCCTTCCCATGCATTGCTGTCATATATATGGCCACCTCTGCTGGCCAGTATGAATAAACATTTTCCTAAGCCTTCAGTACGCCTCCTTACAAATTCTTCATTGAAAGGTTCTCTGCACAGGAAGTGCCCAGAATTGGCTTTTGGCCGTCAATATAATAATTATGTCGCCCCCTCCCTTGACTGTAATCCTCCCTTTGTGATGCCCCTTTCTATAGCATGGGAGGCACTCCTTGAGTCAGCCAAGGATATTTTGATGCCTGAGCTGGAGTAGAAAATGGCACCCCATCCTCATCCAAGCAAGGAGCTGTCAAAGCCAGCCAGGTGAGGCTGAAAGATGACGCAGAAAAGCCTGCAAGCAATTCTTTGCCTTCCAGATACAACACGTACAACATAGTAGAAGATTAATAATCAGCCGTGTGATGCCCCCTTCCTGCCATGCTGATAGAGTTGGGGAATTATTGTTCCAAGAAGTAACTCCCCCAAGTTCTGTTCTTCAGCTCCACAAAGGGAAGGGTTCGAAGCACGGCCAAGAGCTCCATCCTCTGTATGTTTCTTGGCAGGACAGAAGCAACCAGCTGCACAGAGGCATTGCTGTGTGTCTCCTGTCTCTGTCTGTCTGTCTGTCTGACTGACTGACTCTCTCTCTGTCTCTCTCTCTCTCTGTGTGTGTGTGTGTGTGTGTGTGTGTGTGTGTGTGTGTGTGTGTGTGTGTGTGAGAGAGAGAGAGAGAGAGAGAGAGAGAGAGAGAGAGAGAGAGAGAGAGATCCCTTCAGGATCCCTGAAGCTGGTGGTGTGGATCACACACACACACACACACACACACACACACACACACACCACACACACATCACACAAGCTGACACCTTCAGGATCCCTGAAGCTGATGGTCTCTCTCTCTCTCTCTCTCTCTCTCTCTCTCTCTCTCTCTCTCTGTGTGTGTGTGTGTGTGTGTGTGTGTGTGTGTGTGTGTGTGTCTGTGTCTGTGTCTGTGTCTGTGTGTCTGTGTGTCACCTGAATGTAGGATCTTCCTCTCCCCCCTCCCCTCCTCCCCCAAGGCAGCTGGGTTTCCCTGATAAGCAGCTTTTGGTGCTTGGTATGAGAAGGCCGTCCAGGAATTACGGTGGCCTGTCCAAATGCCCCAGGAAATCACCAAGACGCTCCCTCTGGCTCTCTTATCCCCTCAGAAGCAGCTGGGGCCAAGCTAACACACCCAGGACAGGCCCCATCAGCCCAGCACACACGTGGAGACGGCAGGAGCCTGGGATTGAGTGATAAGGCTGTTTACGGGGAACCCCCATTGGGAGATGTGTCAAGAATTAATGCCGTGCCCTGGGCCCAGCTTGGAGGGACCAGAAGCACACCCAGTGAGATGAACTCAGATCACTTCCCAAGCTGGGCCAACCGAGTCGTTGGGCCTTTGCGCACACAATAATGAGGGTCAGTTGGAGCAGAGGGACTGCCGCAGCAGATGCAGTATCAAATGAGCAGGTGTTCCAGGCTATGGCAGGCAGGAAGCTCTATGGAGCAGAGCCCCGGGCTCACCAACAGAGGGCGGTCTTGTAAACATCTGTATTTTAATGGGACTATCACAGTGCCACCACAATGGGAAGGTTTTGAGTTCTTTAGAGCTCTTCCTCTGGCTAGAGGACAGAAAAGTTGAGGGACTGGAGAAGAAGCAAACGCCCAACTGCCTTGCCAAATGCAGGGGCCGTTGCCTCTATAGTCAGACAGGCATGCAAAATGGAGTGAAGGCATGTCTTATTCTTCCAACATGTATTTGTTGTTTCATGATAAAAAGCAGAATGAAGGCAAAGTTGGCAATCGTTTATGAGATACGTTTTTATTCCACTTTTCTGCAAATAAACTCAAGGTTCCCCAGCTCCCTATTTTATCCACATAGAATCATAGAATCATAGAGATGGAAGAGACCTCAAGGGCCATCTAGTCCTACCCCCTGCCATGCAGGAACCCCCATCAAGATACTCCCGACAGATGGCCATCCAGCCTCTGCTGAAAAACCTCCAAAGAAGGAGACTCCACCACCCTTGTGGCAGGATATTCCACTGCTGAACAGCTCTAACTGTCATGAAGTTCTTCCTAATGTTCAAATGGAATCTTTTTTCCTGTAGTTTGAAACCATTGCCCTGAGTCCTAGTCTCTGAAGCAATGGAAAACAAACCAGTTCCCTCTTCAATATGACATCCTTTCAAATATTTAAACATAGCTATCATATCTCCCCTCAGCCTTCTTTTAGAGATTCTAAACATTCCCAGTTCCCTAAGCTGTTCCTCATAAGACATTTCCTCCAGACCCTCAACCATCCTGGTTGCCCTCCTCTGCACCCACTCGAGGTTGTCAACATCCTTTTTAAATTGAGGCGCACAGAACTGGACACAGTACTCCAGGTGGGGTCTGACCAGAGCAGAATAGAGAGGTACTATCACTTCCCTTGATCTAGATCAGTGGTTCTCAACCTGTTGGTCCCCAGATGTTCCTGGACTGCAACTCCCAGAAGTCTTCATCACTCTTCTTGGAGCTCCAGTCCAGGAACATCTGGGGAACCACCGGTTGAGAACCACTATGGTTCTGTTGATGCAACCAAGAATCGCATTGGCTTTCCTGGCCGCCGCATCACACTGCTGACTCATGTTCAATTTGTGGTCCACCAAGACTCCCAGATGCCTTTCACAGGTACTTTTTCCAGCCAGGTATCCCCCCATCCTATATCTGTGCAATTCATGCTTTTTACCTAGATGCAGCACTCTACATTTCCCTCACAAAAGCTTGTGTTGAGGGCTGACTTTCAACTATAAGGGGGTGACAAGAAGGGCTGAGGGGAAATGGGAACCCCCTGTACCTCCTGTTAGTATGGAGGAGGCAGCCACACAGGTCAGGAAATGGTGGACAGTGATGCCGGCTAAAGCGGAGTAAAATAAAGCCCTCCTGTTGGCTGAGAACAAAAAAAGAGACAATTCCACATTGAAAAGAGAAGATTCCCCCTCCCGAAGCTTTATGCTGTGTAGTCTTCGGTTTTCAATTCACAATGTAATCCCTGCCAGCTGTAATCCCTGCCAGGGTAACCATACAATTGTCCTCTCTGTAGCTTTGATCCTTGCTTCAAAAATGCACAACTGGGATGCAGTCAAACGCGGACGACACCAGAACCCTAAAAAGACAGAATATTAATCCCAGCCCGTGCACCACATCAAAGAGAGTCAAACAAACCAAACTGAAAAAAACTGCAAGGAAAACTGCTTTTTGGCTGATGACACAGTAATGCCATATCCAAATCACACAGCCAGCAACCAGGAAGTCATGGATAGAGCTCAGGGCTAAGATCTCTCTGATCTTGATAAAGAAAGAAATATCCAAATCAGGGACAGAAAGAGCACTCTGTTGATAAAGAAAAAACCCTGGACAAAGGCTTACGCTCAGAAAAAAAGGGGATAGTATAATAATGCCCTCCTCGATACAATTCTGTGTTTATTTAGAAGCAAAGTCCCATTGAATTCCTGGTAGGGACGAAGGAGCACTGCTTTTTTTTTAAATGGCGCGCCTCCGATTCGGGCGGTGCACACTGCCATCTAGCGTCCAACCCGAGGGAGCGAAAGAAAACGTCCGGATGATTCTTTCGGTGCGTTCTGTTCCAATTTAAAGCTCGTTTTGGTTTCATTTTCTCTGTTCGTTTTTTCTGCGGCCCAGCCCTGAAGGAAGATAAAACCCCTGGAGCTGGTCAGTTGCTATGGATTAACACGGTCGTTTTAAAATCTGCCCCTGGGGGAGATCAGCTACGGAGACTGCCCTTCAGACTTTACACCTCTTTACCTTGGAGGGCGATAGCGTGGGTGGTGCGGATGGTGCGATCTAGAAGCCACAAAACTACTCATGGTCTCAGGGTCCCATTTGGACCTGGCCCACCCTAGGTAAAGGTGAAGGTTCCCCCCCCCCCGCGTGTCTGACTGGGGGTGTGTGTTCATCTCTGTATTCAAGCCGAAGAGCCAGTGTTGTGCAAGACCTTGGCCACGTGGCCGGCATGGCTGCAAGGAAACACTGTTTTACTTCCCTGCTTTTTATGGCAGTACCTATTGAAGAGTTGGTCACGAAACAACAACACAACACACACAATATCTTATTTATCTGCTTGCATTTATATGCTTTCGAACTGCTAGGTTGGCAGGAGCTGGGGTTAGCAGCGGGAGCTCACTCCGCCGGCTGGCACCGGGGATTCAAACCACGGAGCTGCAGACTGCATAAATGGATAGCAGCAGGCGGATAGACTTTACCTTGCCTGGAAAAAGAGCACCTGAGGAGTCCATCCTGACCTATGCCATATCCACAGAACTGCACTATATTCCATGGGCACAATTGTTTCTTGAGAAAGAATTCTAACTGGTCTGGATCAGAGAATTCAAGAGGCTGGGCATGGGGGGTTTCCCCCACCAATGATTCTGCCCCCCCTGCCATGGTCAGATGGAAGCAAATCTTATCCCAGAAGGATCAAGCAGGGGGAACAAGCCCCCTGCCAGGATGTGTTGATGAGCCTAAGCTGCTAAGCTCCCTTAAAGCCCTGTGCGTACATTTAGGCCACAAGGACCAGCTGCTGCTTTGCTCATCTGCTCTGTGGCTATTTGTAGCTCAAGCATCAGGACTTTGGGCTTTTTGGGGGGGTGGAGAGAAGCTGAACCTTTCTGCTTTCAATTCTGCAGCAAAAGAGACCCGGGTGAAGCCATCGGGTATGCTCGAAAGGTCCCTGGTTGCTGGCCCAGACTCGCCATGCCTTTGTCTGCAATGCAGAAGCACATTGTCTTTTGTGCCCTGTAAGGAAGCCTCTGCTGGTCTCCTGGGCCAATCCAGTCTGCTCAAGTTGTGCCTTTTTTAGTCTCTCTCTTCTCCAGCTACCTTTGCTCAAACCCTGCCCTTACCAGCCGCGACAGTTGCATCCCTGTTTTCATCTACCTTTTCCTGCAATGGAAAAAGAGGCTGCAATGGCTGGGCCTCTTCGCTCTTGAACGACGGCACCTAAGAGGTGACCCGGCTACTGGACTTCTTTTTTGAGAGATAGAAACGTTTCGCTGTTCATCCAAACAGCTGTCTGAATACAGCTAGTGCAAGTGCTCCATCTTATAGTCAGCTTTGACCTCTTGTCACCCTGGCCTGAATTAGGCTCATAAGATGAACAATGGCCTAAATAGGCTCATTAGGGAGACAATAGTATCCTTAGCCTTAAGGTGAACAATGGCCTAAGGTGCTGAAACCTATCAAGAATGGGTCTTTAGCTATGGCCTTGGTGGTGAAGGCCTTTTGATTTGCCTGGGGACTTTGGAAAGTGTTGCGTTACGAATCACACGGGACACAGAGTTTCGGGGTGCAATATCTGGTGCTCAGGGCAGCATTCCTGTTTGTCTGTCTGTCAGGGTTCCATGGATGTTTGTGTGTCTCTCTGTGTCTGCCTCGGCTGCGTGCATGTGAGATTGATGATGATTCTCCCTTCTGTGTGGTGATGATTCTGCCTCTGAGCCTTTTCTCTCTGAGCCTCCCCCTGCTCCCTGAGCCTTCTCTTCCCTGAGCCTTCTCTTGCTGCTGCCTGAGCCCCAGTGTTTATTATAAGAGAGCAACACAATAGATACAGAGAAACATTCCTCGGTGGGGGGAAAGAATGCAAGACTTATGTGTGAGACCATAGTAAACACATAGACAGTGGGCAGGGGAAATAGGTTCCACAGGTGGGGGGAAAATGCTCCCTAGCTAGTGAGGCATTACTGATAAGAGGCTTCCTTGGGCCTGAGCAGATGTATCCTGATATCCTGGTTATCTGCCCTCCTGACCTATGCTTAGATCAGCATCAGCTTAGCTGCACCTGGGTGCCTGCTCAGCCCTGGGGATTTCTGGGAAATCCAGGTCCTCAGCTTCCTCTAGGTGCACTTTGTGCTCTGCCCATTTCTTGGGGTACAGAGCTATCGGGGTATGAATATGAAATCCCCACATCTCTCCCTTTCCTTTTAATTAAGAGAGTGCCGGCAAGAGCTGTGACCCTTTTGCATACCAGACAGGAGGCACAGGTGTAAACCTAAACAGACCAGAAATCAGGCACTCATCTGGTGCTCAAGCCATGCAGACCTTGAAAGCCTGGCACCCTGAGGTCTTTTGCCCCAGGGGCCTCATTGCTTGGCCCAAGAGGAAACTCAGCTCCTTATGTAGGAGGGAGTGACATGTCTCTGGCAAGACAAGCTTCATATATCTGGGCTGAGATGTGAGAATTATGCCCTAAAATGTGAGATGTCTTATGGCTGTGCATGAGAGTTGCTGTGGTGACACTCCATGGCCATTTCCTCCCCCTCCCATGCTCATCGTGAGAGCCCTAAGCTAGTGCATGGCATAAATCATTGACTGTGATGTGTTATCTAATGTGGGGACCCCTCTGGAATGTTGGCTGCATTCTTTCTCCCACCGAGTTACACAGCACCCGATATTCATATAACTTTCAGAGATATAAACTTAAGCTCCTCATAACTTGCAATAAGAAATGAACTGGCATAATAAGCATGATTGTCTCCCAAGACTTAAAAGGTACATAGGCATAATCTAGCATACAGATATACATGCATTTAGCAAGAACACTGATTGCGTAATAGAAAACAGTTGCTTCTCATAGTAGGATAGCAATCAATAAGCAGTACATGAATACCTTTGTGGCTAAGAGGTAATGCATAGCAAGAAGTTCCATGACATGTGAATATTTTCCAAATACATGAATACATGAGAATACATAAGTAAGCAGGATCTGTCTGTGCTAGGGACTTACATTTTTGTGGGGGAAGTGTGAAAGACTACCTAACTATATTTCTTCTCTGCTTCAATGGATGGCTGTTTGCTGAAAAGTCTTTTTAAGAGTCCTTTTGCTAAAAGTTCATGGGTCTGGGAAATGTCTTCTTCTTCTGGTGGTGAACCAATTCTGCTTGGCATGAATGGTAACAACAGCTCCCAGATTACCCATAGTCCATAAGCCTTTGCAGTTGAGAAAATGAGGAATGTATGAGGAATGAGAATATTCCTTAAATGTCCTTCTGGGATCATTCTGCTGGTAAACTTCGAACTGCCATGGAAGGCATACCTGTGAGAATATTTCTCTTTCTCTCAGGGTACATATAGGTATAATTAAAGTCAAGCCTTGCTTGAAGAGGCTTGAAGGGGGGCATTCCCCTCCTTTCTTTCTAATTGTTTGGCTTTTTTGTTGTAAATTTGAAATTCATACCCTGAGAGGAAGGTTTTTTCCCTGCTTGATTTTTGGAGGCAAAAGGAACATGCATTAGTGATGATTTTTATACATTTTTAAACCCTGTTGATTGCTTGTGCCCAAAAAATGTAAGGCACATGGGACTTGTAGTCTTTGCTTCCAACTCTGAAAGATGCCTCTGCTTGCTGACTTGTAATTACAACCCACAGGAAGGTGATAAGCTAGCTTTGTTTATACAATGTCTCTAAAGATAACAGTCTACCCTTCCTAGCAAACTGATAACCATTCCATGTTTCCTGCTATCTTGCATGCTTGTGGAGAGTGAGATGGATCAAACCCATATAATTCCTTTTTACCCCATGAGAATAGTGGACAGATTAGATCTTTGGGACATTTTCCTTCTAAAGGAGCTTGAAATCCTCAGGAATCTTTCTCACAATTCCTGACTGACAACTGATACCTGCCTGCTTTCCAGCAAACTTCGTTCTCCAGCAAACTTTCTTATCCAAAAACCTTTTTTCCTCCCCTGCTTGCTTGCTTTCCAGCCCCCTCCCCCGCTCCCCCTAGCTGCTTCCAGTCGATAGACAGAGAGGGGGGGAGAGAGAGAGAGAGAGAGAGAGAGAGAGAGAGAAGCATTTTTGATTCCTAAATTTTCCTGTAGCTTGCTAAAGAAGGTATGAGGGGAATTCTGGCTGCCTAAGCTTTCTGAGAGAGAAAATCTAAATTCTCCATGGCTTTGGAGAAAGATGAAAATCTCTTAGGGAAAAATAGGGTACAGATTTTTGAAAAAATTGGACTTTCTCCTATACTTGTACTGAGGGTGCCTGGCGTTTGCCAAAGCAGACGGAAGGCTGGCCTTTAACTTTGTCCTTTTGGAAAAGAGGTCTATCTTTGGGATTCCCTCTCTGGGAAAATCTGCTTTGGTCCAGCCCAAGGCTGAACTCTGCATTTGCTCTGAAGCTGGCTGCTTCTGAAGCCTGTGGAGCTTTCCTGGGAAATGGAATCCTGAGCTTTAAATGGTTTCAAGGCTTGCGTTACTGAGCCATGGACAAATTTTTGGCCTCTCTGCATTTCTTTGGGAAATCTTGCCTCATGGCTTGGCTCTTTGCTGCAAGAAAGTGACTGCCTTTGGGGCATCTCCTTGCCTTTTGGAGATACATTTTCTGGCAGGACAAAATTTTTCCCCTCTTGCTTCTGGGGTTTGATGAACTCTTCCTGAGTGTCATTTTGCCCTGTGCTGAGACCGTTCTTGATGGAAATTTTTGATCTTAACCTTTCCAGATATTCTGTTGCTGAATTTCCTAAATCTTCTTGGGGTTTCCTTTTTGCACCACCCATTCCTGATTGTGGGACACTGTTCCTAACTGCAGGTCACTAGGTGGAAAAATTATTGGTAGGGACATCTGAAAATCTGTGGGGAGAAGTGAAGCGGGCATTTCCATGCGTCCCCAGTGCTGCTCTGCTCTATCACCTGCATTCTGCTTGCCAATCCTGGAATTTTCTGCCTGAATCTCCGTTCCTGCTACTGGTTTCTGACCCAGGGGTTGCCCAGACTCTGCTCTAGCCTGTAGATTCCTTCCTACTGCTGGTTCCCCACCCAAAGGCTGTTGTGACTCCCAAAACTCTATCTGGGACTCTTGGCTTTCCCAAGGCTTTCCCTGCCCCCCTGATCCCACCTTAGGGACTGTGGGCAAAGGCTGTACTATTACTGGCATGCTTTTGCTCCGAAAATTAGCTGACCCACTGAATTCATTTCGCTCTTCAACCGAGAAGAACGCTCCCATCTCACCTTTGGGATCCCCTGGGGAGGATGTCTGGGACGCGTCTCGAAGCCTTTTCACAGGCGTAGGGAGATGAGGATGGGCCACATTCGTGCCGTCTGGCCTGGAGCCTGGTCCTTGTGCCTAGTGGTTCCTCTGCATCTGCCTTGCTGCAGGAGATTGCATCTGTGTTGCCTTCTGGGAATCACGTCTGCTGTTGCCTTGGGGGAATCACGTCTGCCGTTGCGTTGGGGGAATCACCTCTGCCGTTGCGTTGGGGGGAATCACGTCGGGGTCACCATATGTTGCGTTACGAATCACACGGGACACAGAGTTTCGGGGTGCAATATCTGGTGCTCAGGGCAGCATTCCTGTTTGTCTGTCTGTCAGGGTTCCATGGATGTTTGTGTGTCTCTCTGTGTCTGCCTCGGCTGCGTGCATGTGAGATTGATGATGATTCTCCCTTCTGTGTGGTGATGATTCTGCCTCTGAGCCTTTTCTCTCTGAGCCTCCCCCTGCTCCCTGAGCCTTCTCTTCCCTGAGCCTTCTCTTGCTGCTGCCTGAGCCCCAGTGTTTATTATAAGAGAGCAACACAATAGATACAGAGAAACATTCCTCGGTGGGGGGAAAGAATGCAAGACTTATGTGTGAGACCATAGTAAACACATAGACAGTGGGCAGGGGAAATAGGTTCCACAGGTGGGGGGAAAATGCTCCCTAGCTAGTGAGGCATTACTGATAAGAGGCTTCCTTGGGCCTGAGCAGATGTATCCTGATATCCTGGTTATCTGCCCTCCTGACCTATGCTTAGATCAGCATCAGCTTAGCTGCACCTGGGTGCCTGCTCAGCCCTGGGGATTTCTGGGAAATCCAGGTCCTCAGCTTCCTCTAGGTGCACTTTGTGCTCTGCCCATTTCTTGGGGTACAGAGCTATCGGGGTATGAATATGAAATCCCCACAGGAAAGCACAGCCTGATAAGTAGCAGATAGACTATGCCGGAGCCCACCACCTCTGTTGAGGGAGGGGTTTTCAATGCTCACATGAATGGCCTCCCTTACTCCTCTTTCAAACCACCTCTCTTCTTTGTCTGATATGTGTACATCCTCATCTTTGAAAGAGTGCCCTTTGTCCTTCAAATGGAGGTGTACTGCTGATTCTGGTCCTGACCTGTTGCCCCTCCTATGTTGGGCCATCCTTCTGTTTAATGGCTGTTTAGTTTCTGTCTCAGCGAAACGTTTCTATCTCTCAAAAAAAGAAGTCCAGTAGCCATGACTCAACTTCCAGATAAACTCACCTGGATGACTGAGAATCTTCACAGACTAAGAGGTGACCTGATTGAAGTTTATAAAATCATGCACGGTGTGGACAAAGTAGATAAGGAAAAACTGTTTTCCCTATCACACAACACTAGAACTAGCGGGCACTCCATGAAACTTTTGGGTGCTAGATCTCAAACAAATAAGGGAAAGTACTTTTTCACCCAAAGGAACTCCCTGCCAGAAGAAGTGGTGACAGCTGTCAGCCTTGAGAGTTTTAAGAAAGGATTGGATACGTTTATAGAGAACAAGGGTATCTCCATGGCTATCATTATGGATGCCTAAGGACAACCTCCGGGTTGGAGAGATAGGCAGGATCTCTTTCAATGCCATTTTCAGGGAATCGTAAGCAGGTGAAGACATCTGCTTGGGAATACCTGGAAGCAAATGGAGATCCACTGTGTGAGACAGAATGCTGGGCTAGGTGGGCTGTGGCCTGTTCCAGCAAGGCTGCTCTTATGGTCTTATGTTCTTCAAGGCCTTCTTCCAAACGGAAGGCAAAACACAGAACTTGAGATGAGGCCTTGGGGGTGTGATGGTGTGTACAAAACTTGTGTTTTTGAAAAACCTTGCCGCCTTATGTGTTACTCTGGGGCAACCGGTCAAACCAGAGGTGGAGGTTTCAGTTCCCCTCTGTGCTTCCTTAAAAGAGGCTGGACTCCTTGATCGGTTGGGTCCCTTCCAGCTCTAAAGTTCTGTGATAAAGAAGAACTACTGTTACAGCTGCCCCATTCACAAAAGTATTTAGTAGAGAGTGAGTGCACTGCCTTATACAGCTCATCCACAGGAGCAGTATCTACTGATTTGCTTATCCACAGTCTGAAAATATTAAACATATTTCAATCTCCAGTTTGGAGACTGGACTGGATACAGAACTACATCATTGTTTGGAATGGCTGAACCCCTGCTATCACATGTAGCCATGACAACACCCAAAGGAGGAGGATTACCCTTGAATAACAGTGTGTAGTTGAACGAGGATGGGTTGTCCCTATTCTCCAGTACTGCATGAGGCATTATGTGTTCAAGGCTATCTACTAAAAATATTTTTATCTTGGTTTTTATTTATTTATTTATTTATTTATTTATTTATTTATTTATTTATTTATTTATTTGCTTTTAAAGGCATTTATTGCCCTAATCTGTGGATGCAGCATATTATTTTCATAAAACTCATTGGCTTCAATCAAGCAAGAAGTTTTTAAAAGCAGCAAGCAGAGAAGACAAACACAGACACCAGTTGAAAACACATTCTTATAAAAATGCTTGCGTCATCAATATAATGATTTGGGGGTTGGGGGGAATTAGCAAGTTCCACAATATTTACATTATAAATGAAGGAAGGAGGAGATCTGTACCAAAGAACTCCCAATTCACTTGGCAGATGAAATATGAGGAAAGGGATCCGGCTTCTGTCCTGCAGAGAGTAATAGTCCGAGAGCACTGATACAGATCTTCCAGAGATATAGGATGGCCCCTTATGGGCAGATTATTTTATGCAGCCAATGCCATGGGTTGTCTTTACAGTTCAAGATTTCCAATCCATACTTTTGCCTCTAGTTCCTATAACTGTTTTGCAGGGCACACAATCTTTGTTATTTTGAAATTGTATTTTCACTCAGAATCAGAATCAGAAACAGAGTTGAGGGTAGTCTGTCTGTTCTCTGAACACCTTGCATCTGGAGAGCAAAATAACTTACTTCCAGGAACTTTACTTCAAGTTGCAAGTTAACTTGCCTTTTTAGGTTATTGGGGATGAATAATGGACAGGAATCAAGTCCTATTCCTTGGGCATGGAGCGACAGGTCTGGAGAGAAAACATGATACTATCCACTACTGGTAATTGCTACACTGGTTTCTTGTATAGTTTGACACTTTGGTGGTTACTTCACGTCCATTTTATCTCTGTAAGTGTTGTGCTTTGGACCGGTACAAAAAAATCTTTCTTCACATCCGTCACGCAATAGCTGAAATTTGTCTCAACCATGCCCCCGGAGCAGTATCAGAGCATGACAATACTGTATCTGGTGCAGGGTTGGAGTATTCTCTTGTCATGGTTTGTTCCCGGTTCCTGTTCCGAGACAAGGGACCGTGTGGTAACAACTGTCACGAAACAACCAGGGTCCACCTAGTGGACAGTGGTTGAAGCGGCATTCAACATTAGTTTCCCTATGAGAAACACAATGCAGCACAAATGGTTATTAAAGAAAGTACAGTACTGAAAATTCTGTAGCATTGACATGTAAATCCCAGAAGACCAGTAAATCAAAATATCGAAAAAAGTTTTATTTACGATATTTAAAAAAAGGATTAAGAAAGCAAAACAAATTCAGAATTTGTCACAGAACAAGACCATGAAGTAACAGTTGTCACGAGACAAGTTATCACGACCATGAGAAAACGGAAACAGGGACTAAACAGGGACAAAACCATGTGATCGCGACCAACGCTGCCATGGTACAAAACTAGTCACGGAACAAGGAATGATGTAAAGTAACCACCTGAGTGTATTTTGTTTTATTTAACAACAACAAAACTATGAGAAACTTGAACATGGTTTGTTGCTGATGTCCAGTATTAGTATAATCAGTGTAAGAACTGCCGAAAGCCAACTCAGTTCTGGCAGTGGCTTCTCTTCAAAGACAGATCACAATGTCTCATAATGCAGGATTATTTCAATCTGGGATTTGAGACAAGATATGGGTGGGTGCCAGGTCAAATGCATTGGTCCCTTTTCCAGGACAGAAAATGTTATGTGTGCCACAAGGGTGTGGAGGGTGCTGTAGTGACTGGACACGTCTATGCTATGATCCTCTTACAACTGAGATTCTTTTCCATCAGAATTTTTTTTCCTCCCCCAGGTGTGAGCAACAGAAATGTTTTCACACCGTTTCATCACTCCGGTGAACCTCAAGGGAGGCATCATGGCAAGGCGCTACTGTTTCTTTAGCTTGACCTGGTCCCCAATCATTCGCCGGCGGTAGACTGCCAGGAAGATATCGTTGTCGGCAGGGCAATCATAGTGGCAGGAGCAGGATTTGATCACCATCATCTTCCGGACAAAAGAGTCCCCTTCTGGACACTGGAACTCTACCTCCGTGGTGCTGGTGATGTGCGGAGTGCAGCACCGCCCATCGGTGCAGCTTCCGCAGAACTTAGGCCGGTAGGAACGAGCGCTGGTGCAGCCGGTGAACTCAAAGCGGAGGGGGCGGCGGGGCTTCCTGTTCCTCGAGCACTTCCTTCCCTTCTGAAAAGAGAGTTCAAACCAGGAACTGAATCTCAACCACGTTGTATGGAAGGGGAACCTATGGACATCGGAAACAGCTTTATGCCAATCTAGCTCACCGTGGCCTAGATCAAGGGTGGATGTATTGGATGTATTGGCTCCAAAACCCACCTGAGGCTGCAATGATCTCAGAAATGCATGTGTGGAGGGGGAGACCGCTTTACAATTGGTAATACATTTTCTAAAAAATAAACTTTTAACGTCTCCTGAAATGCACCACACTTTAGATCAGTGGTTCTCAAACTTCCCAAAACCGCGACCCTTTAATACAGTTCATTGTGTTGTGGTGGCCCCTTGCCCTGCTTGGAAGAGGCCACAAGCCCCCTTTGGTGGGCCACTGCTACAGGTAGGTGCCATAGAGAACTTCCCTCCACAGCAGGGGTGTCCAAACTTTGGCCCTCCAGATATTTTGGACCATAACTCCCAGAATTCCAAGCCTAGGTTACTAGTGACAAAGGACTGTGGGAGTTGTGGTCCAAAACATCTGGAGGGCTGAAGTTTGGTCACCACTGCTCTCTACAGGCACCCTCAGCCAATTGCAGCCTCCAGTGCCATGGACTGACATCCCCTCCAACCTATCAAGCTGTAACTCACTCTTTCCTCCCCTTCCTCCCCCCCCTCCTCCAGACCCAAGCCGTTTGTGCCTTTTTCTTCACTGGCTGATGGAGACCCCTGTGGAAGGGTCATTCGACCCCCAAAGGGATCCTGACCCCCAGGTTGGGAACCACTGCTTTAGATGAAGAATCATCTCTCTCTCTCTCCCTCTCTCTCTGCTTTTATTCTTATACGGGGCAAGTAGGATGGTTCCCATGCTCATCTTATATTGACTGGCAGCTGCTTCTCAAGCATTCAAAAATGAGACCTCCAGCTCTGCCAGAACACTTTTAATGCATTTTATTAGTTCAATTGAGATCTCATTTCCTCAAAAAAGCCCCAAGGGATGTGTCTGTGGCTCTTGTCTTTTCCACTTTACTTTCACAACCATCTTCTGAAGCAGAGAAGGCTCTGACAGAAGGACCAGAGCTTGGAAAAAGCTGTATTTTGGCCTGCCAGCATAGTTGGTAGAGATTTAGACAGTTGTAGTTCTCAAACATATAACATTTTCCCATGAATAAGACCAAAGGGTGTCTCAAGATATGGGTGCCATGTCACAAAAAAACTCAAGATATGAAAGGGGAGTCCGTCCAGGGCGCAATGCACCCTAGGAATGGAAAACTTCCGCAGAAACTCAAGATATGAAAAATTCTTATGGAAAACCCCAAGATACAGATATTTTGTGGAAGACTTCAATTCCCAAGATGCATTGTGTTGGAATATGGCAAGATCTATACATTATAGGGGTTAATGTCAGTTGAACCTTATTTGAAACTGTAAACCTGTGAGTTATAGCTCTTTAACTGGTATGGCTCCTTCAAAAGGAAATCTTTTCTCCTTGCTCACTATGAGCATTCAGCTTTCAGCATTTAGCTCTTGCTGGCTGTTGCAGCCGTTTGCTGACCTCACCCTCTCTTCATGCTGATCCTCTGAGCGAGGCAGACTATGCGGGTTTGCCGAATGTTCTTGGGTGTTGCCTGAGCTGCTGTCGCCTTACCTAATCTTACTTTGTTTGGTATGTTTGGTATGTACTGTTAGTGTTTTGTTATTTTATTAGGAATATCCCATTTACCCTTTTCCCTGAGAGATTTAGATAAAGTTTATTTTTATATGATTCACTTTCATCTCAGTCTTCAGTCTACAGTTTTTAACCCCAACACATTGTGCCCCATTCAGATCCGTGATATGAAAATTTCATGATGCAAAGCACCCTGAGGAATGAATTACAGTGCTGCCTTGTATAAAGGAATTAATCTGTTCCAAATGAAATTCTGTTAAGCAAATTTTCTTTTATACAGATTTCCCATAGGAGTGCATTGAAAACGGAGTAATCCCTCATTGTGACCGTTTTTATGTTATACGGATCCGCCCCATAGGCGATCCTGTTAAGCAAATTTCCCCTATCTCTGGAACTTTTTATGTTGTACAGATTTTATGTTATACAAACCGTTTGTTATACGAGGGTCCACTGTAATTTCATACCAGGAGGTACCACTGTATATTTTGTCTCCAATCGTTAGATTAAAAATTGAGGGTCACTTTATATGTGGAAGTAAGCCAAGAAGGTAACCATGCATTTGGGAAATTGCCCATACTTTCCCATACCTTTATTTGCAAACAGTCATCATATACATGGGGGCATCTTGTATGCTGAAAAATACGGTAACTTTCTCCAAAGCTGTGGCTCCCACCCTCTTGCATGGGCCCATGCCCTGCAGTGACTCCCTTCCCAACCGGCTGCCCCAGTACCTTCACGCTCTTCTCCAGAAGGGCACTGCAATAGCGGATCAGGCACAGCCGGCTCTCCTTCTCCAGCCGACACCGTGAGTTGTTATTGGTGACCCGGGTGGAGATACCAATCCCACAGGTCTTGGAACAGGCACTCCATTCAGTGGTTTGCACCAAGCAGTTGCCTTGCAGGCTGTTGGTCTTGAGATTAATTTTGGGCTTGGGCTTCGGCCTGTGACTCGGATTGTTCCTATAAACTGAGACAGAGAAATGGATTTCCATCAAGGGCCAAAGAATATATTGTGCTTGTGCATGCATCCATGCATCCGCCCGCCCCCCCCCCGTCCATCCAATTTATAACCTGCCGTTCTCCCAGTAAAGAGGAGCCTTGTGGCTCAGTGGTTAAATTGCTGTACTGCAGCTAAAACTGTGCTCACAACTTGGGGCTCAATTCCAGCAGAAGGTTCAAGGTTCAATCAGCCTTCCATCCCTCCAAGATTTGTAAAATGAGTACCCAGCTTGTTGGGGAGGGGGAGCAATGTGTAGCCTATATATTTGAATTTTAAACTGCCCAGAAAGTGCTTCAAGTGCTACTGGGCGGTATAAAAGCAGAACACTTTGTAAGGAGCCTTGTGGTGCAGTGGTTAAATGCCTGTACTGCAGGTAAAACTGTGCTCACGGCCTGGGTTCAATTCCTGGTAGCAGGCTCATGGCTGACTCAGCCTTCCATCCTCCCGAGGTCGGTAAAATGAGTACCCAGCTTGCTGGGGGGGGCAATGTGTAGCCTGCACACTGTAATTAAAAAATTGTAAACCGCCCAGAGACTACTTGCAGTGGTATGGGGCAGTATATAAGCAGACCACTTTTTGCTTTTAAAAGAACCCAAACTATTTAAAAGACAAACGTGAGGACAGTGAAAAATACAGCTGCTGAAATCCCATTATACCCAGAGTGGTTAGTGTAACAAATTGCAACTACACCGGGCCCATTTAAATGAACAGAACTTATGGAAGAGCTGACTAACCAGAAGATTCAACGGCCTTACTTTAGTTGGAATTTACTGCATCAAGCAACAGGCTTCTTAGCCAATAAATTGCAATATTAAAATACAATTAAACCTAGCATGTATTAAAATAATTGTGCAAAACAGTTTTAAACAATTTAAAACCACACCTTAAAAGAAGCATACAAGATCTCCCATTAAAAGTGATCTTTCCTGGAAGTCAGGTTGCTTATTTAAAAGACTGCCTGAAAAGAAAAGTTTTTGCCTGCCGGCAGAATCACAGGGAGGATGTCAGCCTGGTCTCCTTTGGGAAGACATTCCACTGCTAGAGGCAACCACTGAATGGGGAACCTCTCATGTCCTCACAAGCTGTTTCTATGGTGTATCAGGATTGAGGGGAAAGCCTTCTCATGGGGAGAGATGGTCCTTCAGACAGCCTTGAGCCAACTCATTTGTGGTTTTAAAAAAAGTAAAATCAGCCCTTTGAGTTGTGCCTGGAAATTGACAGGTAGTAATACTGAAGCTGTAGTAAACAAAGACTTTGGGGTTTTCCCTGTAATCAGGGCTTGTGAGAACTCCAGAAAGAGGATCCTGCACCCCCTAAAAGTAACTGAATACTTGCTAATGGCAGACCCACATAGAGTTCATTAGATCTGGCAACTCAAGGAGTGGTGCAATGGATGCACTGGTTTATCCAGGTCCAGAGACTGGGAAAAGTTACTTTTTTAAAGACAACAGCTGCCAGTATTCTGCCAGTGGCCATTCCAGATGGGACTTACGGGAGTTCTCATCTAAACCAGTAACTTTTCTTAGTTCTGCATTTCTCACCTTCTTTGTCCTTATCTAGTTCATCCTCTTTTAGCAAAGGGCCAAGGTGGGAGACCTAAGCTGGACAAGGAACACAATGGGGTCTCATGCCCACCCACCCCCCGGTAGAATTCCATCTCTTCCACCACCACCACCACCATGCACCTCAGCTGCAGAACAGGGCACAGCTCCTGATGGGAGCTCTACCCTAAACGTTCAGGGCTTTGGAAACCAGACTTCTATTAGGACTGTGGTGGGAGCAATAGGTAACTTGCCCCCTCCCACATCCTATAGTCCCAATCCACCATCAGGATGAATAAGAATTTGATCTCTCCAAGAGCTGGCTAAGTCATCAAGACAAACAACTACCCAGCAGCTAACCCCAAGTGGGGAATCCCATACCCAGATGGATCCTAGATCCAGGATTCTGATCATGGGTTGTAGGAAGAATAACATTATACCCAGAGTGTTTCTACACCTCATCGTTATAGCCATGTGACACCACTGCCATTGTGATGTTCTAGGTCAGTGTTTTTCAACCTTTTTTGGGCAAAGGCACACTTGTTTCATGAAAAAAATCATGAGGCACACCACCATTAGAAAATGTTAAAAAAATTAACTCTGTGCCTATATTGACTATATATAAAGTAATTCTCTTGAATAGGAATCAAATAAACACAAAGAAAGTATTTTATAATTACTTTATTATGAAATAAGTAAACAGAAATATGAAAAATTATAAAATACTTTATTCAGTGCGCAACCTGGGCCTGTTTGGCTGAACACAAAGCTGATATTCTTCAGCTTTTCCAATGGCACACCAGGCAACATCTCGCGGCACACTAGTGTGCCGCGGAACAGTGGTTGAAAAACACTGTTCTAGGTTATGGAATCCTGGAACTTGTGGTTTGGTGAGGTATATACTGTAGATATCTCTGCTAAAGAGTTCTGGTGAAATCTGTGAGCACTGGCAGAGCATTCTCAATACTTGCCCAAACTATTTGGATAAAGGCATGTGGTCACCACGAACGAGATCCCCATCACCACCACCAGCCTGCACATGGAATGACACCAGCAGCTTTGGTTTGTGTGTAAATGCACAAAGATGGCCATGATGGAGCACAATCAGATTGTGACAAGTTACTTCTGCCCTTGCTGGCTTGGGGTTGTTAGGACTGCCGAAGTCCAAAAAGCTAGCACCTCTCACATCTGTGCCTAACTCATCACCTCCCTTGGCCACATCTATTTTGCCCAGACATGTGTTACCATACCTGATATGCCCTTTCTATAGAGCTTCTTCTGGCTGCTCCCTTCGCAGACCCACTCCTCACAACACTTGTTCTGTGCTTTCACCCGGCGGGGGAATGGGCAGTCGGAAGAAGGCAGCTGCGTCCCGTCGGTGCAAAGTGGAATGCAGCCAATGGCCCCGTCCATGCAGGTGCACTGCAGCTTGCAGCTGGGCTGGAAGGTCTCCCCATTGCGATAGATCTTCCCCAGCAGGTCGCAAGTTGCCCCTTCATGAGCTGGAAGGGAACACCAAGAATGTCGGAAGAAAGAGTGGCCGTTCAGCCGCAAGGCATTCTTTCTCTTATCTGGAGATCCTACGTATTCCCTGGTAGTCTTCTCTAATCAAGCATTAACTATGCTTGACTTTGCTTGTCTTAGACGGTTACTTCACGTCCGTTTTGTCTCTGTGGTTGTTGCATTTAGGAGCAGTACAAAAAAATGTTACTTCATATCTGTCTCGCAACAACTGAAATTGTTGCGCCCCCGGAAAGGGTGCTAAGCAACACAATTCTGTATCTAGCACTGGGGTTGGGTTTTCCCTTGTCGCTGTTTGTTCCCACTTTCTGTTCCGAGACAAGGAACCGTGGAGTAACGACTGTCATGCAACAATATTTGTGTTTGATTCAGAAAACTGTGTTATTTTGATTTTTTAGAAGTGAAATATCGAAAAAGAATTTTTTAAGCCCCCCAAAAAGGAAAAAGGAAGTTAGACAAATTCAGTGTTTGTCATGGAACAAGACCATGAGGTAACACTTGTCACGAGACAAGTTATCATGACCATGGGAACACTGAAACAGGGACAAAACCACATGATCGCGACCAATGCTGTCATGGTACAAAATTAGTCACGGAACAAAGAAGGATGTGAAGTAACTGCCTTTAGTTTCTGAAATCAAGCACAATGAGGTTTGTTCACAGGGAGGTATGGTGGTCTGTGTGGAAAGTCTATATGAGTAGAGGTCCTAATCCTGCAGCAAAGATCGGGTTTAGTGCGTTTTGGGTATGTGTACATGTACAGGAAGGGAATCATTCGGCAGTTGGCACTGTGGGATGCAAGCTTCTTTTGTGTGAACAAGGAACCAAATGAGAACAGGATAGTCCCAAAACATTTTGCTGCCAGAGGCCAAGATCAAGATGTGTCCCCCTTTGCTCCTCCCATGGAGGCTAAGAGGACTGGCAACCCAAACTCCCTTCAGCACGGCCAAGGGGAATATGGCTCACCACCAAACCTGAAGGCCACCGGCTAGACACGTACAGAGTTTTATGAGAAGGGGGAAAGGGCTCAGGGGAAAAAATGGCTGCAGGGATGGATGCCTGCCTACCAGCTGAGTTGGTTGCCTCCCTTGCCTAACATTAAGGCTGGCCCTGTTGATACATAACACTACGGCTGTGTGAAGGGGATGTTGGGAATGGCAATTACAGATTCCCAACACCCCTTTCGTGGGGCTTTCTGAGCCCCATGCATTTCTCTGTCTTGAAGGACAGGCTGGTGTGTGCCACACAAACTATCCAGTCTACTCGCCCCCCCAAATGTACCTGATGCCTGAAGCAATGAAGGGTGTATATTGTTGCCCCAACTCCAGGGTGGAAGTGAGATTTAATGGCCAGCCCTGACAACTTTTTGCACATGTAAGACAAGGGGAGCACCACCAGCTTTCTGTGTCAGGGAAAATGTCTTGGGGACAGATCACTTGAAGAGGCTGGATCACTTGAAGGCTGGATCACTTGAAGAGTCACAGTAAAGCCCTTTATGGTGATCACAAGGTTTTCCCTAAAGCTAAGACTTTCCCCTAAAGGTTTCCCCTAAAGCTAAGACTTTATCCAATTCACAGAATAATAAACACCTACAGCTGTAAGTTATTTTAATATTCTGTGATATTAATTATATAAATAATGCAATAAGTTATTTTAATGTTCTATTATATTAATTATATAAATACTAAAAATCAGTTAAAATTAGGGATGGTAACTAGCACAAAAATTAAGTTTTGGAATTTCACTTTGGAATTGCATCCCTTTGAATTTGAAATTGTTTTTTTAATTCAGAATTTCCAGATATCTGGAACTCCTTTACAGTCAATATGAATTCTATCTAGTTATTATTTTCCCACAAGCAGCAAAACGATTTTAAAGGACTTCCCTGTGTCCTCTGGCACTCTTTTTGTGCCAAACAGAAAGAGTGTACCACAGGCATGTCCAAACTTCGGCCCTCCAGATATTTTGGCCCGCAACTCCCATAGTCCTTTGTCATTGTCAATCTAAGCTTAGAATTCTGGGAGTTGTGGTCCAAAACATCAGGAGCCCAGAAGTTTGGACATGCCTGGTGTACCACAATAGCCAGTGGTGCCTAGGTAGGAGGAAAGGACTGCAGTGAACAGTGAGAGTCCATCAGGAAATTCCATTGGGCAGAAGGCACTGGGGAGAGGGCAGATACCCTGGGCAGCAGGGCAAAGACATTGGAGCAGCAGATAGCACCGTTCCCACTCACCATGGGCAAACAGCATGGAGCACAGAACAGTTGAGTGCAGTGCACAATCTTGGAGCAGCAGGTGGAAAAATGAAAGAGGCAGAAGGAGGTGCAGCAGACTGGACCATGGCACCCCTAGTGCTGTGGGCAGAGTGTGGCATTCTCTCTGGCTTAAAGGAGACTTCAGGGACGTCCGGCAACAATAGGTTGACCTTAAGCTTTCTTATAGATGCAGGTTCCGGGAGTGAGCTGACACTTTCCCCTGCCTAACACTGGCCACACATGTTGGTGGACATGACAGCACTTCCCACTGTCATGTCAGCCGGACTTCCCAAAAGAGACTCCTTCTCTGCCAGGTAAGGCAAGGCATTGGTCTTTTTTTGGCTTGCAGTGCCAGTCTGTGGCCAGTGCAGGGCCACAAACCCAGGAAATTGAGTGTTCCTTCACCAGAGAGCAGCTGGTCATCCAGGGCTATCATCTCCCTTAGGCGACAAGTAATCCTGGCATTTTTTAAAAACATCTGCAGAAGGCTTTATCCTGTACTCTTCCACACTCCTTCCGGGAAGCCTGGTATTCATTCTTGAAATGGAGATCTGGCCTGTGCCGCCTCCCACTTCTTGCTATTTGCCCATTTACACCGCCCTGCTTTCCTGGGCTGGTGGCTCAACCTCTGATGACCCACACTCTTCACAATAAAGAAGTCACTTGCCCCCAACGTACCCACTTTATTTGCCAGCAGCCATGCCCTGTGTGGAGTCTTCAGGAGGCAGTCCTGTCCACACTTGAGCACCTCCATGCACGCAGCCATGCTTCCAGTTTACTGACATCTTGGGAGCTCCAGTTTTTGACTGCATGCTCTTAACAAGGATGGCCAACTTGTTCATCACTCCTAGTTCTGTAACTATAGTAGGGCAAGAGCAGCTGGAGCGGCAGGAATGATTTCGGAGTCACAGGCTTCTGAAAAAGTGCCACCCCGAGTCCCTTCAGTCTCCCCCTCCCCCACGTCATATGGGTGCACACGTGAAGGAGAGCTCCCACCAACCGCCATGCTACTTTTCGCAAGAGGGATTTGCTTTCACTGAAAAGGAGGTTCAAGCCATGGAAAGCACGTACCTAAGCAGATGCCACTGTCTCGGTGGATTTCAGAGAAGTCACAGTAGAGCCCTTTATGTTGATCGCAAGGTTTCTGAAGGGAACATGGCTCGCCCAGCTGCCTGGCACACACTCTGCAGCACCCGCAGCCATCCAGCAGAAGGCTGACACCAGCGGGACACTGAGGAGTCTGGGAGGGACACTGGCATGGGTATGAGCAAGTCTGAGGTGCTACCTAGAGGAGAAACAGAAAACAGCTGTACAGTCCTGGAGTATCATACACACTTGCAACATACAAAAGTGAAGACGGACCTTCATCACCTGAGAATAGAAGTTGCATGAAACAAAGGACAGGACTCTGTAAGCTTAACGGTTGCATGGCAGAAGAAATTTCAGCCGGTGGAGCTTGCATGACAAGGTACCACTATTAGCATTTAATCTTCTGCACAGCTATTGCAGGAAATCAGTCCTCCATTAAATGTTGGCAATCCTGCAGACTGATGAGTCCTTAAGGGGAGTATCAAGTGTTCTTGCATAACGTTCTTATAATAAAACAGGACACTGTTTAATAATTTCCAAGGATTTGAGAGAAGTATAGACCTTTGCATACCCAACATAACAGTGGCTCCAGGGAGAAGCAGTTCTGTAAGTATGCAAAATTCAGTGACCACTATGTGAAGAAAGCCTGTCGAGTCCACAGAGCTAGTCTCTGTGGCTGTAACACCAGACCAATTCTAACCCGATAAATGCTCTGACGAGAGAGAATTCTACGTCTGCATGGTTTATTGGATCCAATAAAGTAAGCAGAGAAGTTTTTGGCCACAAGGGAAGGAGCAAAATACCCACTCAAAAACAGTGCTGGGGTTCTTTATGGATTCAGAATAGCTTGTGGGGATGAGGGGCTGGGATTTCATGAAACAATGGGTGAAACAAAACCCTTCCTGGCCAAGACTGGGTTGGGCCATCAAGAGACAATGAGGTGATGCCGCAGAGAAGTGAGGATGGTCCATTCCATGATGCTGTAGGAAGATGACGGTTACAGTGCCTCCACGCCAAGAGTGGACACAACAGAAAAAGGTGGAAAGAGGGTGGACGCAGGACATAGGGGCATAGGTGGGTGAAAGCAGAGCAGGAATATGTACGTAGACAGAATAAGTGGGCTCCCCTTATGTGTGAGGAGTGTTCTTGTGCAACAATTTAACAGTACCTGGGATCCCTTGGGGATCTCTCCAGTGAAGCAGTGGGATCCAGGAAGCAAGCTACTTCTGGGCTCCACAGCTGGCTGTTACAATGGATCCAGTTTCCTGTCCCTGGGCTCCACAGGAAAGCTGAGGGATGGCTGTTTACAATGGGATCCAGTTGTGTGGGTTTGAGGCAACATTCAAAAGGGGGTCCCAACAAGCCCATAGTGAAAGCTTCCTTCCTTCTCTTATCATTCTAGAAGCTGAAACCATCTGGTGAAACTGCATAGTGGGAGAGTCAAGACAGAGAAAAGAAAGCACTTCCTTAGCAAGTGATTCGCACTAGATTCCCAGTGTGGTGTAGTGGGTTCAGTAACGGACTAGGAATCTAAAGAATTGGGTTCGAATCCCCACTCAGCCATGGGAGGTAACGGGTGTGGGGGGAGAGTGGAACTGCTAAAACTACTCCTTAAATGTCTCACTTACTTTGAAACCCCTACTAGGCCCGTTCTCAGTCAGTCTCTGACTTGATGGCACAGAAAAAAACTGCAGAATTCCCTGGCAGAAGATATAGTAACTGCCTCCAATATCGTGGCTTTAAAAGGGATGAGATGCAGATACAGATGTCAGTGTCATCAGTGGCCATTAGGTAGGATGGCTGTGTGTCACCTCCATTAGTACTTCTCTATATATTTATTGGAAGCAGAAGATTGGCCGTGGGAAAAATTGAAAAATTACTTTTATATAGTCAATATAGGCTCAGAGTTAAATTTTTTAACATTTTCTAATGGTGGTGTGCCTCGTGATTTTTTTCATGAAACAAGTGTGCCTTTTGCCCAAAAAAGGTTGAAAAACACTGCTCTATATATTTATTGGAAACAGAAAAAATATTTCAAAGAACAGAATCACTGTTTTGGCAATTAAAAAATATTTCCAGAAGGAATCTATTTATGTACAATACTCTGTCATCAAAAGTAAATGGCCTCATGTTTCTTCAACTGGAAGCCTATAAAAGGAATGGTTAGTAGTATCCAAGGGGATTTCTCCCGAGGTAAAGAAAAAAAATGCTTAAGATGCTATCACTAAAATTCATTGGTTCATATTCATTGGAGGCATTGATTCTGAATCAACGAATCAACAAATTAGCAATTTTTGATGGATTTTGCAATTTGTTTTTAAATCCGTGCCCATCTCTAGTCCTCATACTTGTTTCCCATTGGTAGGTATTTTCAAAGAAGTGCCTGTGCCAGATGTAGCATGAATAACAGAAATAAAAACTGAAGCACTGAAGTCTACGTCGTAGCAGACTAAAGGCGTTACTACACAGCAGGCAAATATAGGGCGTTTATACACGACCCCTAAGCTCCGCCGCAAATGGCTGCAAGGTCCGGACCTTAAAAATGTTTACCCACCAGCTCCGGACTTTGCAGACAATTAAGTGTGACCCCACCCACTTTAGCGCGACCCAGAACAGTTTTCTTGTACTTGCTTTTTGGATGTGACAAATATTTGATCCAGTGTAAGGATAGTGAGTGCGGGGCTCTCCTGGCTTCCGTTTGTTCTTTTTTTGAGCCCCGCCCCTTTAAGAGATCTGAATGCTGTCGGGAACAAAACGGAGGTAAACCAGCAGTCTTTTCTTTCTTTTTTCTCCCTCCCTCAGGCAGCCAGCAACCAGGAAGTGCAGAGGGAGGTGGGGACAGAGGAAGACAGAGGAAGAGCGATGAACCCCTAAGATCTCTGGTCCAAATTTAAGTGGCCAGTGGATCTTAGGGGTCGTGTAAAAAGGCCCATAGAGTGATCCACCTACACCCAGGAAGGAAGGGTTACCTGGGTGGATTTGTTTTAGTGAATCACAATGGAGTCAGCAGAGAGATGGGAGGAAATTGTCAGTCTGTCCTTGTTACTAAGCTGTTAATGTGACTCAACTCCAGCTGTCCAGATTTCTCTGATACATGGATACCTTAACAAGCTGCAAAAAGGGCTAGCTGCCCATTTACTCCTCTTGGCTTATTTCCTCTTTATTCTCTCTCTCTTTTCACACCTTTGTTCTTTACTCTCCAGCTTGTGCAAAGAAGCTGGGAGAGCCTGCTGCTCATCTCCCATTGCATCGGTTCAGGTGATCGCACTATATGAATCAACACCAATGCATTTAATTTGGGGGAGGTAGAAGCCCTAGAGGTAGAGTGGGGGGGAATGGATTTCAGGTAAAAATTCTAGGCTGATTCACAGTGACTTGTATGTTAGGTATTTGAGGAAAAACAATGCTAATCTGGCCATTCCAATCCCAGAGCATTTATGGTATTACTAGTCAATGTACTCACCCTGTATTTCAGTCGGAGTTTTAAAGAATTACAACCCACTTCCTCAGATGAATGGACTAAAATATTTAGCTGACATATTTATATCTACCATATACTGTATAGGGTTGTGGAGTTAGGAATCAAGGGACATTGGCTAGAGAAATACATAATGGACTTTCAGAATGGCAAGAGAATTAACACAGATAATGGTGATTATATAAGCATCCTGGCAATAGAGTAACTAATGTACATTACATGTTGCCTGAAATATAATATTAGGCTGTTACCTCTGAAGTTTTGGAGCAATAACTTTTGCTTTCAGAAAGAAGTTGGTAGGGCTGAGGTGAGAATTTTGCCAAAGAAAATACAGTACTTTTTGGTTATATAAAATTCTAGAAGAAATCCGGCAATACTCAGGTTATACACAACACCAGAGGAAAACAGGGAGTCTTGCCCATAATCTATTTCAGCCTCTAGATATACAGTACCCTGAATTTTGTGGATATAACCACTTCATATTTCTCCCTCTCGAATTGTCTTATGTATTTGTGTGGGGTCACTAAAAATATAAATAAAATATTTTCCAAATATTTTCCAAATATTTTCCACTCTTCCAGACTTTCCATTGGTTTTGTAATCACCCAGATAATTGGACAATGCCACCTCTTCCTTGCACTATTGTCCCCCCAAACCTGATGGCCCATCAGATATGTAAATGGCTCAGCCACATCTGGATGGCAGGACTAATCCGGGGTAGTATTACAGGACTCTGTGACCACCCCCAGGACTGCCCTGGGAGGTATCTCGAACTGTCACCATTGGTTGTCTCCCTGAAGACCACCACCTACCTATCCCAGGGATCTGCGTATGCCTTGTGGGAGGGGCAAGGGGTATAAAACATCTGTACACCTGGTCTTCGGGGCAGGCAATCTTCTCTGCCTTGTGGAGATTGTTCATCATTGCTGTATTTACTGGGCCCAATAAATTGGCAATTATTTTCAGAATTCTCTCATGTTGGATTCTCTCAATTGGGTATTTTGAGGTCCAGCAGCTAACAGCCAGGACTAGCCTAGCTGTGACTCAACATTTGCACGTTTTCTACAAGAGTAATTCAAGACAACTTAGTGACAAAGCAGATTGTGTTAGCCTAACACCAGCTTATTTGAGTTGCCATTTCTGAAGCCCACTTTGTGTCCATTTATTATCTTAGACAGAGATTGTTTTGTCTGATCTAGATGGAGTGTAGAGAGGCATTGGTGGTAGAGGTCCTTTTCTAATAGTCTCTGCAAGTGTCATGTTCAGGGATGCCCCAGTCTCACTCGCTCAGTCTACAAGTCAAAACAAGATTCCTCTTTCTGCCTGTGCCAAAACTTCAAACTGAACATGGGTACCTGGAAAATTACACTCACTGAATGTTCTTTCTGCTTCGCCTAACCATTCCACCCTCCCGTTCTGAACAAGAAGCCAGCACTTATTTCTGCAGCTGTTTGATCAATGAACCACACAAATTTGACCTCAGGAAAGAATTAACATGGGCAGTGTCCACATAGCTGGGTGTTTAAAAATGAATCATGCTATCATATGCAAGGAGACTAGCTGGGTAACTGGGAAAATTCTGGTACCTATTTGGAAACCATGTTGGATTTCTGGGGTTGTAAAAATTAAGGCTGTATATGAGGAGATTTGGAGGGGAAACACATTTAATCCCTGCCTTCGCTTCCCTGTTTCTTCTGTTGCTCCCACTGTGATGAATTTTAGATTTCAAGTTTCTTGGGGCAGAAACCTCTTTCACTTCCTTTAGCACCTGGTACATTTATTACACTGTAAACTAAAAGGAAAATGTCACTGCTGCACTACAGAAGAAGTGATCACTCTTTGAGTTACAATCTTTATTGCAACTTAATTGTTGTGTTTAAAATGAAATATATTCATAGGTTACGTTTTTAAGCTAGTCTAATTATAGTTCACCATATTATATATTAATTGTTGTGTTTAAAATGAAAGGCTATTGGTAGGTTACGTTTTTAAGCTAGTCCCATCCTAGCCCGCCTATACTATATATATATATGCCTCCCGAATAAGGTTCAAGGTGTTGGTTTTGGTTTACAAAACCCTCCATGGCTTGGCCCCGGCTTATTTGGCGGAGCGTCTTCCCAGACATTTAGACCTGTATAGGTATGCATGTTGGCCTTTTCGGGTTTCTTCCCCCGAGGAAATCTGGTTGTTTTGGCGCAGTCGTTTCTCGGTGGTGGGTCTCATTTGGAACAAACTCCCAGGTGTTCTGGCTTCTTTCTTCTTGAAGCAAAGAAGAGTCTCAGACCAAGTCCTTCTATAAATAGTTAGGGACTCTGGTTTATTTTTTTTTCTGTTGCTGATTTAATCTTGGATCTAATTGTTTTGCAAATTTGCTTTGCTTTGTCTGATTTTAGGTTCCTTTTTTCCTTTGTTCTTTTGAGTCCCCATTGTGGGCTGAGGTATACAAGAGTTAAAAATAAATAAATAAATAAATAAATAAATAAATAAATAAATAAATAAATAAATAATTAATAATAGTGGGTTATCAACTAGTATAAACTAGGTATAATAAGTTTCTTGTCCTGTGTCTTGTGAATTCATTTTTGGTCTCCAAGACAATTTATCTGAAAAAAATTGTTATCCTAATGTTTTTTTCCCATAGGAATGAATGGGAAACCAATTGAATCCATTCCTGAGCCTAGGAAAATGACACAGACACCTGGTTTTGTTTTTGGTCAAAACTCTTTTCATCTGTGGGAAGGGTACAGATCTGATGTTTGGTGTGGATTTTATCAATGCATCTTGTGTCCATTATCCGACCAGGTGTCAGTCTTTGTGACAGAGGCAGCTGTTGAGGAGGGCTAGTTTCCAGATGGCAGCCCTATACCTGGAAATTGTCATTCATTATTTGAAATGTTGTTTGGGTGTTTTCATTATTTCAATGTATTACATGATTTTGACTATTCTACCCAGTCTGTCCATTTGGAGATGAGTTTGGTTCTTTCAAAGTCAATTTAATACCATTGTAGTTTTTATTTATTTTTATTTAGTTTGAAGATTTTTCAAATTTCTTTTTTGAAAATGACCCAAGGTGTTCAATAATGAGGGATGATATTCAGCCTGAACATTTAAGACACATTGTGGCTGAACAGGGAATAAGAAAAGGCATCTTAGAACATTGGTTTAACATTAAAGCTACAAAGAAAATGCAAGAAGAAGTTTCTTAAAATGTTGGGTGGAAATTAACATGGAAAAAAGGCTGTCTTGATGAATTGTGTCAATGCAATTTTGCATGGTTTTGTCTATGGTGCCTTTGATGTAGGTAGACCACCATTAAGGAAAAACTTGCCTGAAAAGGAAGGTCTTTTCCCACAAGATTAGTTTGGTGATGGTGTTTTTTCAATGACAACTACAGTGTAAAACAAAGCTGCAAAAGTAATGGCCCTCAGATTTTGAGGTCCATCTTTGTCCACATTACTGTGTATGTTACTGTTCTGGAGATGAAAGGGTTTTGCCTATGCCCAAGTTGATCTGTGGAGGGAGGTGGTGTAAATTGCTCCATTTAAGTGAGAAAGGTTTGTATGTGTTTTTCCATCCTGGTAGATGAAGAGATAGGCTAGAGGTAGGGAAGCTGAACGGGTTTTTTGTGGTTATTAGGACGTCCAGGACAACTAGTTGGTTGTTGGCTTGACCATTTCCATAGTGAATGGGTGTATTTTGGGACATTACTGGTGATGTGTGAGGAAGTTTTCCAGTTTATCTTTGTTTCCTGTTCCAAGACAAGATAACAATGTAGTAATGATATCTGCAACAAAGTTTTCATTTATCTCAGAAAAGTGTCCGCTTTTTTTTTACTTTTCAAAAGCGAAATATTGAAAAAGATTTTTAAGCCCCCTCCCCCAAAAAGGAAAACGGAAGCTAGACAAATTCACTGTTTGTCACGGTACAAGATTGTGAGGTAACACTTGTCACAAGACAAGTTATCACAACCATGGGAACACTGAAACAGGGACAAAACCACGTGATCGCAACCAACGCTGTCACGGTACAAAACTAGTCGCGGAACAAAGAAGGATGTGAAGTAACTGCATTTGTTATGGCACTGAAGAAGAGACAGGGCAGTTAGGGAACTGACAAGTTTGAGTGAGGGAATTATATCAGTATTTGAGGGAACTGCTTTGCGTAACTTTAAAGTAATTGTATACAAGTGAACCTGATTTCAACATCTTTCTGTATTCAGTAAAGACACATTTTATTTTACCGTGTTACATCAGATGTGGAACTCAGTAGTTGACCTGGGAATCCCTGAATGGTGGCAGTGATATCCGAGACTAAAGTGGTACAGGTCAATGGTCTGTGAGATGACTGGGGGCCTGTGCTAGAATGAGGCAGTACTGAGAGGAGTGTGGTACTTGGGCCGCACTCTTGAAAGTCCTGACCTCCACAACCACCAATAATAGGTGTTTGGGGTGAAATCCCAAAAGACCTGGGTCAACATCTGAAAACCCTCGGCATTGACAAGATCAAAATCGGTCAACTACAAATGGTGACATTATTAGGAACAGCATATATTCTACAAAGATATCTCCAATCATCCTAGGCTTTTTGGAAAGAGTTGGAGAAGGCCAACTCCAACTTAACACCTGGCAGCTGTGTTCACCAGCAGCAGCAGCAGCAGCAGCAGCAGCAGCAGCAGCAGCAGCAGCAGCAGCAGAAGAAGAAGAAGAAGAAGAAGAAGAAGAAGAAGAAGAAGAAGAAGAAGAAGAAGAAGAAGAAGAAGAAGAAGAAGAAGACAATCTGCCCAAAGGAAGGGTGGGAGGATTCCAAGTTGTGAGTGAAATCCAAGTTATTGGGACTTCCTCCACTCAAGTCAAGTCATAGTCAAGCCACTGGTGGGACTTAAGTCCAACATGATAGCTAGTCCTGTGACTCAAGTCCCCATCCCTGCCAATAGCATCCCCCTTTCAAATTAATTAATTACGCTCAATATCTAAGGAGCACACTTTCAGAAGACACACTCTCCTACAAACTACTTCACAGAAGATAGCAGATCTTTCAGAATGGCCTCCAGCTTCTTCTAATAAAATTACTGATCAATCATATTGAGAAATGGAAAGCCCTTGGTACTGACCATATTCCACCCAAAACTTAGGAAAAAAAACAACACTGACTGGTGGGCACCCCTTCAGGCTTTGTTATTTACCTCTATTGATTGTTTGGGGTATATTATAGAGAAATGGAGACCGATGGTAATAATCCCAATTTTTAAGAAAGGGAGAAATAATGATCCAACCAACTAGAGAACAACTAGCCTGCTCGGCATAATTGGCCCACTTTATGCCAGCCATTTTTTTCTTGCCAGTTTTACCCCCCCAAAAATGGGTTAAATATGGGCTAAATTTATTTTTGTGTATGTTATATACGTATGTTTAGAATGCTAGGAAGTTTCTTATAGATATTAAACATGCAGTCTACAGTTCTTGGTGCAAGTTTTTTTTTCAGACGTTTGTGAGATTCATCAAGATGAGGATAATTTTATATATTAATATCCATTCTAATCTGTAACTGATTTTTAAACAATTGTCAATTACTTATCTATTGTTCATATTGTTTAGTTTTCTTATCTATTATAACACCTATAAATTATCAGGGATAAGCTGGTCTTTGACTGTATTAACTAACTCAGTAAGTAAGTAAGTACAGTGGTACCTTGTATAAAGGAATTAATTCGTTCCAAATGAAATTATGTTAAGCAAATTTTCCTTTGTAGAAATTTCCCATAGGAATGCATTGAAAACAGAGTAATTCCTAATTGAGACAATTATGTTGTACGGATTCGCCCCATAGATAATTCTGTTAAGCAAATTTCCCCTATCTCTGGAATTTGTTATGTTGTACAGATTTTATGTTATACAAACCATTTGTTATATGAGGGTCCACTGTAATGCATCCTGGTGAAAACATGGAAAACGGAGTCTTGGACAAATAATATACAACCCGTTTTTTTCATCTCTCCCCTAGGTCCTGTCATTTCTCCAACATCGTTCCAAAATTCCAACTTGAATGTTGGGGACAAACTATCTCTTTTGGGATAAATGAAGATTATTGACTGATTTTGCTTGGTTTTATGACGAGAAGGAAGATCTTCCAAGTCTCAAGTCTGTTTAGACTCCAAGGGTCTTAGAAGAATAGCAGATTTGAAAATGCATCCAAAACATGATAAGAATAACTTAGGGGACATGTTGCAGTCACTGAATTGCAAATGGTTTCTGCCCTGGTCTGCCACCATGTACATTAGAAATCCATGTAAGCACATTGTTTTCAAAAATCTACACCTCCAGCCAAAGTCAACATTGCATTAGGAACAGAACATTTCCCATGTCCATCTCCTTAGCCCCCAGCTGCCAGGACTAAGGCCAAGTCTAACTCCATAGTATGAGTTTTCTATTCCCTTCCATCCAATAGTTTTCCTCTTTACCGTGGGCTGTTGCAATCCATTATCTTGCAAGCCTGCTGGGATCCATTGTAACACATCTGCCTGTATATCGGTTTTGGCTGCTCCATCCATCTTTTTTTCAACCAGCTTAAAGAACTACAGAAAAGCCAGCTGAGTAGCTTTGTCCTTGTGAAAACCAGAGCTTGGGTGGGAAAGCAATGTTTTGGGCTGGAGTTCCTAGGATCCAGTAGCCATTCTGCCCATGAGGGCTAGAGATTTCTGGGAGTTGTAATACCAAAACAGTAACATTTCCAAGCTGCGTTGATGACCGTGTTCCCTTCATTTTCACTCATAAGGTTCAGTAGTTTTAGATTCTAGACAAACTGACTTCCTTTTCCTTATGTGCAATAGGACTGGCCCAACCGTTGGGCAGTGTGAGGCAACAGCCTCAGGCATTGGTCACTGAAAGATAACTACCCGCCTATCACAGGGGTTAGAGACCCGACCCAACTCGACCTGCAAAAATGCGGATGCTGGGTCGAGTCAGGACTGGGGGTGTCTGTCTGAGGCCTGGCACTGCTCTGAGCGGGCCTCCGATGGGCTTCCCCGGCCTGTTGGAGGCCCCAGAAGTAGTTTCCAGTGATCCGGAAGTCACTTCCAGTTTTTCAGAAGTGACTTCCAGTTCACCGGAAACCACTTGTGGGGCCTCCAACAGGCCCCAAAAGCCCGTTGGAGGCCCATTTGGGGCAGCGCCAGACCTGGGGTAAGTGCAGGAGGCCTCAAACAGGCCCATGCAGCTTACCCCAGGGAGGCTTACCTTTCATATACAGTGGTACCCCGACTTAAGAGCAGCTCGACTTAAGAGCGGAAAACTGTTGGCATTTTAACTGCCGCCTTACAAATTTTAGATATGGTCTGTTTGACTTACAATTTTTTTTTCATTTTTTCATTTTTTAACTTATTTTTTCAATTTTTTAGATAGGTACCGCGACTTAAGAGTAGTTCGGCTTAAGAGCATGCATTCAGAATGAATTAAATTCATACGTCGAGGTACTACTGTACTGTGTTGCCGTGATATACCGGGACCGCAGTACCTGAACTCCTCCTGAGTCTGTCATTCCTCTCTGTCAAACTTGAGAACTACCTACAGTATGCCACACAGCCCAACCTAAACTGTCCTGCTTCCCCCAGGTGTGGTGAACCTGAAAGTCTACAGTTAGTGCCAATACTTGGAAGCTCTAGCACAGGGATGGCGAACCTATGGCACATGTGCCAAAGGTGGCACGCAAAGAGCTTTCGCCTGGCACACAACATGCTCCCTGCCCCCCCACTCCCTCCTCCGCTGGACCAGCCATGAGGAATTTGCGGAGGGGGAAGTGGGGGGGCAGGGAGCATGTTGGGTGCCAGGCCGACCCTGCCGCCACCAGCCCCACCTCCTCCGACCCCACCGCCATCACTGACGCATCCCTGCTCCTCCCGCCACCACCGCCGATTATCCTGCCCCTGCCGCCCCCATCGCCCTTGCTGCTCTCACCCTCACACTTGTCCCCACCCCTGCCCCCGCTGCCGCCGATCCCGAACCCCCACCACCGTCCCTATCGCCATCACCCTGCCGCCCCTGCCACCGCCGATGACGACCCCACCTCTGCCGCTATCCCTGCCCCTCCCACCGCCGCTTCCGATTACCCTGATCCCGCTGCCCCCGTCACCCTTGCTGCCTTCGCCCCTGCCCCCCCCACTGCCACCGATCCCGACGACACACACACACACACACACGCCGCCGTCACCTCCGCTGTCCCCATCACTGAGTTTGGGCACTCAGTGCCAAATAGGTTCGCCATCCCTGCTCTAGCAGCTTCTAAATATTGAATGGGGCGGGGCTGCCATCTTGACATTCGCCTTAGACAGCAGAATGCCTTGGCCTGGCCTTGGCACATGACTTCCTTTGAAATTCTGCGGACACTACTGGGAAGATGCCCACTGCTGGACTACCATTCAAAGAACTGACAGGTCTGTGGACTGCCAATTTCGGACGAGGAAGTCCAAGGAACTAAATTTCCCAAGCCATGATGGCAAGGTCAGCTTGGCAGGATGCGACCGCTGACAATGTAACGATGCCTGACGACACAGCATTTCTTTCTCCTGGGACAGAGTAGGGGGAATGTTCACCCTGCCGATCTGGTTGCGTTCCTCTTCCGATCAGCCCTATCCTCAGTAACCAAAGTAGTAAAAGGCTTCCGGAAGCGAGATAGTAGAAAGTCTGAGCAAGCCTTGTCAGTGGCATCGAGGAGCACCCAAACTGAGGTCAACAGCCGAAGAAGAGTAACAAGGAAAGATAACAGGAGGCCAATGAAGAAGAAACACAAGAAACAATCATATACAGTCCAGTTCAGTCAGGGCATGGATGCTGCCACTGGATTGATTGATTGATTGATTGATTGATTCAATTTATATACCACCCCATCTGGCAGAAAGGCAGTCTGTAGACTCCATTCATTTTTTTTTACCCCTTACCATGTCTTCCCTCACCCCCTTAATTTCTCCTTGAAACTGCCGCAAAGACCTTAAGGGAAAAGTTGACGATATCACTGATAATTTTGTTTGCCACGTTTGCACATTTCCTATCTCTTTTTAAGGTTTCGGCGGCCAGAAAGGTGTCCAACATTCGGCGGCATATCTTAAAAGCAAATACACCCCCTGCTCCTCTCAACACAAAGCTGCATGGCAGTATATTGATACATACCCAGGCAGGCTCAAGAGCTAAAAGGAAAAGAGAGATGTTTATGAAGGCTCCAAATCTGTCAAATATCCTGATGATCATCTTGTTCTGTGCATCCCTCTTCCTGCCTGCCTTTTAGAGGGTGCTGTGCTCCGGCTCATCTTTAAATAGCCTCTTCCAAAAGGGCTGTGCCTTACACATGAGTGACAAGTTGGAAAACAGCCCAAGTAAGTGAAACAGAAAATGCAACCAATTCCAGTGGAGGTGGAGGTGGAGGCGGAGTGGGGGGGGACCCTTCTCCTTTTCTCTAAAATTCCTATGGGCCTAATACTGAAGTCCAGGATATGGACATTACATTCCACATTAAGGATGGAGGGGTCCTTAGTAGAAAGTCAGACTCTTTGAAAAACCTTCTTCCATTAATCCCAAAAGCTTGTTGGCTGGAAAGATTTTATCCACTCCTTCTTTTCCTGCTGCCCCTCCTTCTGTCATTCCCAGCCACCCCTCATTGAATGTAGCTGAATTTAACCAGATTTATTTGAAGAAGAGAAGGTGCCTTGTACCGGTTTTTACCTATCCAAGGAAGAAGAAAAGATGGGATGCTCAGTGGTCTGGAAAGCCAATTAGGTACCACTAGTAACCATGCCCCAGCCCAAGCCAAGGGTGTGAAAAGTACAAAATGCCAACATTTTTGTTGTATGGGCTCACCATCCTAAGCCACTGCAGAGCCACATTGCTAAGCCATGAAAAAGCCAGCTGACCTGTAAATTGTTTGGGGGTTATCCAAATCGATGCTGAAACACTGCAGGTGAGACTGTGGTGTTTTGAAGGTCTCCTCTGTCGTGGCTTCACAATCACCATGTGACATTCTATGGCCATAAAGTGAATGTTTCATCAAACATTTGCATGTGCACACACAGCGTTTCAGCTCGAAATCCATCCTTCATCCAATGATAATTTGACCTTGATTTAAAGTGGTCTTTCCTAACCTGCTGGACTTGATAGACTCCAACTTCACACCCATCGACTTCAGATAGCATGGCCATTCTGCTTTAGGACAACCGGATGGAAACTGTAGTCCAAAGTCAGTTAATCCATACACCAGGGCACCCAGTTCCTTTAGTGTAACCTAGAGCATGGGCTATATCAGGCTTTATAGAGAATGGGGGCCGACTGAACTAGTACAAATTGGCCCACAACTCGGGTGTTGCCTATCTCTGATCATTCTGAGATACCAAGACATAATTCCTGCAGGAGGAAAGAGGTTGCAGCTCTGTCAGCCACACCAACCAAGCAACACGTCCTCTTCTCTTCTTAGAGGACAATCTTGGCCTTTGTTACTAAATGACTTTTTATTGAATTTTAGTAATGAAACGAAACGAGTAATGAAATGATTCGTAAGCTGCTGCCACCCAGGTGAAATTTTTTTGACAGGCCGGGCTGTTCCCAGTGGGGACCGCCCCACCTGTCAAAAAAACTCACCTGGGTGGCAGCCGCTTCCCAATCGTTCTGACCTGTCAAACCCAGCTGGGAGGCGGGTGGCAAGGCAGAATGGAGGAACCAGTGTCCCATTTGAATTTCCTCTGCATACTCCATTCTCCATTGCTACCCCTGCTTCCCTGCTGGGGCTTTTTGACAGAGAGTGAGGTGATTTGGGAGGATGGTCCCCCTTGCCACATCCCTACCTGTCAAAAAGGCCCAGCTGGGAAGCGGGAAGAGGTGTGACATGATGGAAGGGAGCAGGTTTTTGCTGTCTGCTCCCTTGTGTGGCCCCTCCCCTGCCTTTCAGCTGGGGGTTTTGACAGGTGGGGTGGTGAGAGCTCTTCGTTTTATGGCAAAAGCAGGTGTTTATAGACAACCCCTCAGTAATTGTGTGTAGGTCTCACAGCAGGAGCAGTTTTGGCCTTCTGGCTTTGCAGAGCAATTTGCTTTGTTTTTTTGTGATGAATCTTAAAGTCTATAAGCATATGATTCCTTTCAATCCTAGAAAAGAAAACTGTCTCCATAATTTCTACCCAATTCAGAGGTTTGTGCTGCTTCATATGCTTGGCACCACAAGCACTGCACATTGCCTTCCCCAGCTGCTCCAGCCAATGACCCACTCACCATCCAGAGTGTGCTCCTCTCCTCCTCCTCCTCCTCCTCCTCCTCCTCCTCCTCCTCCTCCTCCTCTTCAGCTGTTTCACCAATCCCCAGCAGGAGCAGAGGTTTGCCTGTTTTGCCTCCTTGTCTGAGTGAACAATCAGTCAAGGAGTTAGGGCAGGAAAGCTTGTGGTCCTACCAAGTACTGGTTGAATGGCTAAACAGGAGGAGGAGGAGAGGAGCACGTGCCAGCTGGTGAGTGGTGAAACCAGCCAGGAAAGGGTGGGAAGGAAATGTGCAGCACCTATGGTGTCGTGCATATGAACTGGCATGAACCTCCAAACTGGAGAACTGGAAGGGGCCCTAGGGATCATCAAGTCCAGACCCTGTCCAGGAGACTCAGTGGGGAATTGAACTCCCAGTCACTGATACCCAAAGCAACGGGCTATCCAGCAGTTCTTTCATTTGTGTAGAACAGTTCTGGGTAGGGCAGCAAAGGATGTGCAGATTTGTTTCAACTCAAAATGTGCTCTCTGTATCAAATTTTGTTGACAGAAAAAACATAGGCTTCTTAAAATGTTTTTACAATGGGCCCCTGTATAACAAACAGCTTGTATAACATAAAATTTGTAAAACATAAAAAATTCCGGAGATAGGGGAAATTTGCTTAACAGAATCGCCTATGGGGAAAATCCATACAACATAAAAATGGGATTACTCTGTTTTCAATGCATTCCTTTGGGAATTTGTATAAAGAAAAATTGCTTAACATAATTTCATTTGGAACGAATTAATTCCTTTATACAAGGTACCACTGTACTTATATTGTGGGTGTCTGAGGCATGTTTGTTAACATCTAAAAGGGTATGCAATGTCGTTGGCATTTACCTAACATATAAAATATGTGCCATCAAGTCTATTATTTAGAGTTTTCTACGCAGAGAGTAGCCCACCTAGATACCCTAAGCACATCCGATCTCGCCTGATTTCAGAAGCTAAGCAGGGTCGGCCCTGGTTAATACTTGGATGGGAGACCAGCAGGGAATACCAGGTGCTGTAGGCATCTGGAGTAAAACTGGCAAACCATTCCAGTATTCCTGCCAAAAAAACTCCGTGGACATGGGGTCACGAAGAGTCCGTCACGACTGTAATGACGCAACACTCACTCACACACACACACACAAGAGAGAGAGAGAGAGAGAGAGAGAGAGAGAGAGCACTCAGAAGTGGTTTATCATTACCTTCCTCTGGCGATGCTGGGACTGTACAGCTTTCCCAGGGCCACACAGGCTGGCTCTTCTTGAATTCAGAGTGAACTCCAAATATCTGGTTCTGCAGTCAGGTATCTTTCTCCTAGTCAGCTTCTAAACAAAGCCATGTTGTTAAATACTGTAATGTTTTTTACTTCTCATGAGAATCATTGCAAGCCATGAACTGTGCAGATTTCTGACTGTAAACTGCATCCAGTTCTGAGTTAAGTCCAGGAACTAAGGAAAAAATGAATTTCTCAGACCTTCCCAAGAGTGGTATCAAAATCTTGTGCAACATATTTAACATCACTGCTCAGCTGTGGATTTGAATTTCCCAAGTCTTTCCGTGTTTTATATACCTGGCACATTTTTAAAAATTATTTTTTTGCCCTGGGTTGTAGAAAATAAAGGACTGATATTTTTCATTTTCTCTCTGAACTACACTGGAGGAAGAAATCTAGCAAGGGAAACCTTTTCTCACTTCAAATCTAGCCTTAGGAAAACAACACCTGTGTGAGTTTTGCTCCATGCAGCTGTTACCAAGGCAGAACCACTGTCAGGCACAGGGTGGTAACCAATTTACACCCAAATACTTGAAATAACTGAAAGCCATCATTACCTGAACAGAATGTTCCTGGGATGTGTGGATTTGTTTTAAAAGAAAAAGTATTCTGCTTCTGGCCATTTGATTACTGCCTCAACATTATTTGTCCAAACTTGACATAATGCAAATCCATGATTTAAAATATCTACAACTGCAGCTCAGCCTTCCCCAGGCAATTCAAGTGATATTGGAGTATAGCTCCCATGCTTCCTATGAGTTTTCCATCCCATATCCTCCATTACCAGTTAACTGTGATCTCATTGGGATGCCAGCTTTCCTTCTCCTGCACTCAATCTGTTGTTTTTGAAGGGAAATAATATATATTGTCTCTTACTTGGCAAATAATTTTGTGTCCTTCAAATTTTACTTACAGCTTCTTAGAATGTCTCTCCGACAAACAGTCATGGTAGGTGGATACTGGAGCAATTGCCATGGCTTTTCAGATGGAATTTGAGGATTCACAATTTGGTTATGTAGTTTGAATATTTTGCTAGGGAGCACAGGTGCACTTTCCTGAACTACAGTAGTAGACCTCTGTTCTCTAACTCTTCTAGTGTAGATTGGTGTTTCCCAAACCATGGATAACCCAGGTGTTCTTGGACTGCAACTCTCAAAAACTTTGGCCAGCACAGTTGGTGGTGAAGGCTTCTAGGTACCACACTCCAAGGACATTATTTATTTATTTATTTATTTATTAGTCTTGTATCCCGCCCATCTTCCCCAGAGGGAACTCTGGGCGGCTTACATCAATAAAAGCAAATAATAACACAACAAAACAATGAGGGGAGAGGCGATGAGGCAAGATGGCGGCGAAACCCAGGGCAAAAAAAAACAAAAAACCCGGACTAACAGAGGGGGTCACCAAAAGCCTCTCTAAAGAGATGGGTCTTCAAGGCCTTCTTAAAGGCAGGCAGGGACTCCAACAGGCGCAGCTCACTGGGGAGATGATTCCAGAGTGCGGGGCCCACTACAGAGAAGGCGCGGTCTCGCGTACGCGATTTCCACGCCTCTCTGGGTGTGGCCAACCTCAGTGGGCGCGCCTGCGCCAGCCTAGTGGGTCTGGACCCAGTTGTCCTTGTGGGTTACCCAATACATCACATATATGTATTCTGTATTATTTGGCATTCTTATGTGTTATCAAATGCTGCTAACCCATGGCAGCCCTATGAACGAGATCTCTCAAATGTCCTGTACTCAGCTGCCCTGCTCTGCTCTTAAGCCTATGGTCTCATTCCATTTCATATTTGGTCTTCCCTTACTCTCTTCTACCTTTTTCATCATTTATGTCCCCCCCCCCCGGGGAATCTTGTCTTCTCATGATGTGCCCAAAGTAGGATATTTCCAGCCTCAACATTTTGCTTTCAGAGATAGTTCCGGATTGATTTGATCTAGCACCCTCTTGTTCATCTTTGGCCCTTTGTACACGACCCCTAAACTCCGCAGCAAATGGCTGCCAGCTCTGGAGCTTACAATTGTTTCCCCACCAGCTCCGGAGTTTGCAGGAAATTAAGTGCGACCACGCCCACCTAAGCGTGTCCCAGCTCACTTTTCTTGTACCTGCTCTAGAAGGGTGAAAATCCCCAGGTCCGGATTTAATCTGGTGAGTGTGGGGCTCTCCTCGCTTCTGTTTTTTGTTTTTTTTTGCCTCCCACCCCTTTAAGAGAAGGGGCGGGAGGCAAAAAAAAAAAAAACACAACAGAAGAGAAGGAATCAGGAGGACGGGCTCTGGGTGGCTTCGGAGGTGAGCCTGCATTTTTTCCTCTCTTTCTTCCTCCCTCTCCTCACGCAGACAGGAGCAAGGAAGTGCGGAGGGGTGGGGACGCAGGAAGAGCAACGAACCCCCAAGATTCGTCCAAATTTAAGTGGCCAGTGGATCTTAGGGGTCTTGTGAAAAGGCCCTTTCTGGCAATCCGGGTGTGACAGTTCAGTATGTATATAACCCGGTTCCGAGCACAAATGAGGATTGTCCAGTCCATTTGAATCTTTTCTTAATAAAAGTTTATTCTCCAAAACATGACTTGTCTTATTTTGCACGACAGGTGCCTCTAAATCTGCACGCTCAAATACACGTTCCTCGAACATGAACGGGTTTAACTGGGGTGGCCCTTCTAACTGTGAGGGAAGTTCTTCTCCTGGGGAGTTCAATGGGAGTCCTGGGACCCTCTCCCGAAACTTTGGCTCCCACAACAGGGATGCCGCGTCCATTGTGCCACCAGATTCTCCCGAAAGGGCGGTCGCCCCCTGTCCCTCATCCGCTCTGAGTCCCCGGGCCATAATAATGGTTTCACCTGCACTGACCACGATATCGGTTCCATTGGGCGGCAGTCCCTTCTCTCCCATCTCTCCCCCTCATGTCCACCACCAGTCTGGGTGCCAACAGTCACCCCCAATTAAATTTGTCTTAAGAGGTACCACTGTATTTCTTGGTTGCAGTCTCCATCTGAATTGATGACTGAATCAAGGTACATTATACAAAACACTGTATCTAGCTGTTTCCGTTTTGCCATTGTCAATGACAGTTTTGCATTTCTGTAGTCATAATTTTTATCTTAATATTCAGCTGCAATCCTGTTTTGGCATTTTCGTCTTTCATTTTCCCTGACAGTCATTTCAAATCACTGAGGCTTTCTACCAGTAAGATGTCATCTGCAGATCTTAAAAAGAGCCACGTGGCACAGTGGTTAAATGCCTGTACTGCAGGTAAAACTGTGCTCACGACCTGGGGTTCAATCCCCAGTAGCCGGCTCATGGTTGACTCAACCTTCCATCCTCCGGAGGTTGGTAAATTGAGTACCCAGCTTGCTGGGGTGGGGGTGGGGGCAATGTGTAGCCTGCATAATTAAACTGTAAACCGCCCAGTGACTACTTAATGTGGTATGGGAGGTATATAAGCAGAACACTTTGATTTGCTTTGCTTTGATGTTTCTTCCACCATTTCCCCATATTCTGTCCTAATGATAGCTACTTGTCCACAGCAAAAGTTATGCACCAGGACAATCAAGTCTTGAGGCGAATCCATTTCTTTCAGAACAACCCATAGTTTCCCATGGTCATCACAATCAAGGTTTTGCTATAATCTATAAAGCATAGTCTGATCTTCTAAAATTCTTTAGTGGTCTCCAATAGCCAACAGATATTTGCAATCTGATCTTCAGTGATTCTCTGTTTTCCAAAACCTGCTTTGGACGTCAGGCATTTCTAAATCCATATAAGATAAAAAGCATTTGTTGCAACACCTCGAGCATCACTGCAGACCTTGGCACCTCCTTTCTTAGTTTTCTTTATTTTATACTGTTTCATTTATAAAGGGGACAACCGCCAAAATAATTTTGCACATGAAATTGCCAATTAGCCAGAAAAAGCCAACAGCCTGAGCTTTTCTGGTCTTCTCAAGGATGCTACTGCATGGCTGAAAAATCAGGAATAAAAGGGGGACATTTTGGGCCTTTTTACACGACCCCCTTAGGGGTTTGTCGCTCTTCCTCTGTCCCCACCCCCCTCCGCACTTCCTGGTTGCTGGCTGCGTGAGGGAGGGAGAAAAAAGAAAGAAAAGAATGCCGGTTTACCTCCGTTTTGTCCCTGGCAGCATTCAGATCTCTTAAAGGGGCGGGGTGCAAAAAAAGAACAAACAGAAGCCAGGAGAGCCCCGCACTCACTATCCTTACACCGTATCAAATATTTGTCACATCCAAAAAGCAGGTACCTGAAAGCTGCGCTGGGACGCGCTAAAGTGGGCGGAGTCGCACTTAATTTCCTGTTAACTCCGGAGCTGGTGGGTAAACATTTTTAATCTCTGGAGCTGGGAGCCATTTGCCCCGGAGTTTAGGGGTCGTGTATAAACGCCCTTAGTTCCCTGATTCTGGACATGTGACTTTTATTCCATGTTCTCTGTCCTCGCTTTCTCATCAAGTTCTGAAACATATAAACTGGATTTAGTGTCCGCACGTATCAGGCAACAATTAGTCTTCCACAGTCAAAGGAGAGCCATCTCTCATAATTGCTGTCTTCTTGTGCTTACAAGCGACGGCTCTCCCTTGACTGTAGACTACGTAACCCATCTAGTCCACCATCAAGGGAGAGCCATCACTCGTGAGCACAGCAAGATGGGCTACCTAGTCCACAATCAAGGGAGAGGCAACCTTTATAAGCCGAGCAAGATGGGTTACCTAGTCCACAGTCAAAGGAGAGCCATCCCTCATGAGCACAGCAAGATGGGTTCATAAGCTTTTAACTGCTCACGTTCTCTTGTAGCTTTAATGTAATGCTGTCTTTTAATGCTGTAAGTAAGATGTTCCTCAATTCCCTGTTCTCAATACTTGAACATGTCTTAATTGTATTGAACTGTATATTATCCCTTATTACTGTAAACAGCCTTGAGTCCTTTTCCAAGGAGAAAGGTGGGGTAAAAATACTCTAAAAATACATAAATAAAATAAATAAGCGCAAGAAGAGAGCTCTTACGAGAGATGGCTCTCCTTTGATTGTGGACTAGGTAACTCTTCTTGCTGTGCTCATGAGGGATGGCACCTCCTGGACTGTGGACTAGATAACCCATCATGCTGTGCCCACCCCTCACTGTCCAAACAGAAACTTGTATGTTTCAAAGAAGAGTGAAATGGGGAGAAGATGTGGGTGGGTATGCATGACCTACGCCCCCTTGTTTGAAGGACTGGGGTGTGAAACCCAGTTCTCTGCCTCAGATGCAGCTGGACAACAACTGCCAACAGCTCTGCTGCTTCCCGCCTCATCTAAAAACGTGGGGGTGAGCTCCGTGGCCAGAACACAAATGCAAAACTAGGCTACAGGTCATAACTTTATGATCCATGTCCCTTTATTTGAAGAACATGGCTGTGAAACCCAATGCTTAAGCAGCTTCTGCAACTGCTCCCCGACTTCCTGCCTCCAAGACAACTTCCCTAGAATACATCATCTAGCCAAGGACTTTAAGAATAACCTCCAGACAAAGCACATCTTTTGCCATGTTTGAACTTTTGGTACTTGCTTTGAAGAAGTGTGTGTTGCACTAGAAAGCTTGCATTTTTTAAAAAAATATTAGTGGCCTATGAAGGTATCACCTGTAGCCTAGTTTTGCATTTCTGCCTCATCTAAGACAGACAAGCCTGGCAGAAATGCCTGACAAGGATTTTACATCTAAGATTAACCTCCTGGCAAACCACATATTTTTCCATGTTTGGACTTTGGTACTTGCTTTGAAGAAGTGGATATTTTCCATGAAAGCTTGCAATGATTTTTTTATTTTTATTAGCAGCCTATAAATGTATCACCTATACTACCAAGTCTTGCATCTGCATGTTACAATGGCCACATTTTTTTCCTTCAATGTATAAAGGCCCTTTTTTCTTCAATGCAGTTTTAAAAGTTACACTTGCACCACAAAAGGGGTCAAATTATCCTTGGTGAAGTTGTAGATCATAATGTAATTATAATGGCACTCTTGGATTCCCAAAAAAGAGGAATTAATTGTAAGCAAGTAGGTATTTATAAATTATTTTCAAGCTCTGAAAATATCGACAAGTGGTTGTTGCCTCTTGTTCTGAAGAAAAGAGGGTTCCAAGTGGTCCAGACTCTTATGGCAACTTTCAGAATCTTTATTTGCCCTTCTACACATGAATAAATGTTTAAGTGTGCACTAGCTCTCTCTCTCTCTCTCTCTCTCACACACACACACACACACACACAGAAAGAGAGAGAGAGAGAGAGAGAGAGAGAGAGAGAGAGAGAGAGAGAGGTACACACATGCAGACATCGCAAGCATCCATGTAACTGTATCCGGATCTGAACAGAACACTTATGTCCTGCAATGATAAACAATAACTTTATTATTAATATGGTCAATATCATCTGCAAACACTTCTGCTCCACACTTCAGCCAGAAAAAAAATTCTTAAAACAACTTTCAAATATCAGAGCAAGCCATTGGCCTCAAACATGCAATCTGAAAAGTCACAAAACACCAGGAAAACAGATGAAAGGGACAAAGAAAAAAGAAGGGTCACAGTCTAGTGTTCTTATCATTACAATTTTTTTGTCAGCCCCAGCTGAAAATAATTCAGATATACCTGGTGATTGCCATCCACCAGGTCAGGTGACAAGTGAGCATTTGCCAATCGCAGAAGAGATACAACCGCCCTGCTTGATGGAATGGCCGCTAGCCAGGTGATCATTTAACTGGTTCCATAAATCTAGGATCCAGTTCTATTCCACACCTGCCTACCTGAAAATACTTATTCTCAGGTCATACGTATAAGACATGCTCCAGATAACAGCCAGCACAGAGACAACTGGTAGGCCAGCTAAGGTCTCTAGTTCCTTGTGCTTCACAGGAATTTCCTGTCCTGTCAATGCACATTTCCTGTGCACTAAGGAAGGGTGATGTCCAAAGCAAACAACATTCTTTAACTCAAGAGCAACAGCATTGGCTAAAGAAAAGAGAAAGGAGAGGAATCAGGGTTCAGGTTTTAGTTACTTGTCATAGATGACTGGAACAGGCATTACATAAACTCTGAATGAACTCAAGGCCTAATTGCATGGACCACTTAAATAGTTTCTTTTTCCTCCTTTTTTATAGCAATACTGTATAGTTGTATGTATATACAGGTACATGGTAAATATACTGTTGTGCCCTTCTACATGGCTGCCATTTCTACCACTAAATTTCTTGCCATGTGTACCAGTTCTGTAGGCTGGGGGGTGCTATCTCGTCTAAATTGATTCCTATTCTATACTGTTTCTGGGTCCTTGCTGCCCTAAATGTATCTCTTTAAAAACCTGTAAGTGATAAATTAGTAAACTGGTGTGTACATGCCATTTTTAATGTTACTTCGAAATGTTTGTTGATTTGTCATTTGGTGAGATATGTCACTAGACTAGACAAATATAGGGCAGCATTTAAAAAGGAGTTGAATTGTTGTTGAAAAGTTGGGGTGGGGAATAAACTATTAAGCCATACAAGAGTGGCGATGATGGTTACTATAGGGAAGACACCAGTAAAGTGATACAGTGGCAAGCTGTCCTTTCCCCAACAACCACATGGCATACGTGCAATTGTAAACAAGTCTCTCTTTTATCTTTATCCACATCTTTTGGGGTCCCTGTCAAGGGTTTCTGGCTTGGGCATGGGAAAGACCACCCCATTCTGACTCAGTTCTAACATGCGTGATCACTGGACTTCTTGAAGTGTAGTGTGGCCCCCAAACCACCCATGATTGCCTCAAATGGCATTCTTCACCTCTGAGCAAGCTGTTTTTTTATTCATTACTGCCAAGTCAGAACCAACTCATAGGGCCTTTTTACACGACCCCTAAGATCCTCTGGCCACTTAAATTCGGACCAGAGATCTTAGGGGTTCCTCGCTCTTCCTCTGTCCCCACCCCTCTCTGCACTTCCTGGTTGCTGGCTGTGTGAGGGAGGGAGAAAAAAGAAAGAAAAGAATGCCGGTTTACCTCCGTTTTGTTCCCGGCAGCATTCAGATCTCTTAAAGGGGCGGGGGCAAAAAAAAAAAAAGAACAAACGGAAGCCAGGAGGGCCCCGCACTCACTATCCTTACACCAGATCAAATATTTGTCACATCCAAAAAGCAGGTACAAGAAAACTGCTCTGGGTCGCGCTAAAGTGGGCGGGGTCGCACTTAATTGTCTGCAAAGTCCGGAGCTGGTGGGTAAACATTTTTAAGGTCCGGATCTTGCAGCCATTTGCGGCGGAGCTTAGGGGTCGTGTATAAACGCCCATAGTGACCATAACAGAGCTTTCAAGGTAAATGAGATTCTGAAGTTTTATCAGTTCTACTTCCCCCGTGAGATTCCATGAGAGAGCAGAAATTAGGATCCAGGCCTTCTGCATGCCACTCTGTCACACTTTCCACTACACTAAATGTTGCAGAGTTTTGAATTTGTTGTTAAATTTCATTAGCTGCAGAGAAAATCACAAGGCAGAATAGCTTAAAGTTCCAAAGAGCAGTCCATTTTCTCATTAATGTGGTACTTACCCTCTGAATAACATACTTTGAAACATTAGTAAGAGAAAGAATAAAATGTTTCATGACTCGCAATTCAAAGATGAGACAGTAAACTGACAAACATGACTAACTGCTTCCAGAAACAGATCTCAACAGACTATGGGAAGGAAAAAGCATTTGGCAGAAAGGCAGAGTTCTCTTTGAATGCAGAGGCAGGAGGGAACGATAGGTTAGTGCAGGATAGATTGACAGTAACCCCTGCCCAGAAAGTTCCCTTCCAGCCAAATCTACTAAAGGCAGCATGTGAGACTGCAAAAACTCCAACACTATACTGGGTCATTTAAACAACCAGTTTAGCCCAAACCAGGTCAATCCACCTGATGCCATCCCATTGCAGGATAGGCTCAGAGATCATTATCATAGCTCCACAATGGAGAAATTAGGAAAACGTAAATACTTGGGCGGGGGGGGGGACCCATTACAGTATATGACTTGTTTTCAATGGGATGGTCCTGAAATATGTAAATAGAGAAGATGTAATGCCCTTCTCACAAATACAGGAAGATGGTTTATGTTACAAATAGCAAGAAGAATGGGGGCTAGAGTGTGTGGGAAGGAAACCTGAAGGCATTTCATCACAGAAAATAATGAGAAAAGGATTCTTACAGTGTAATTTCTACTGAGAATCAGTCCACTACATTATTGTAGTTTTAAAAGTGCCCCTGGACATCTTGTTGGTGGATAGTATTACTGAAGGGAGGTCAGGGATTATGCCTGAGTAGCAGAATCCTAGAGACTCTCTAAACTAAAGCTGTTTTGGTTTCTATTACATTTTAAAACAAAAAATATTGTGGACTTTTTCTACCTTCTTCAGAGTTTAAACTTTTGCCATGGAGGGGGGGGGATGAAAATGTGTCCTTGGAAAAAATAATGAAAAATGTTTTTTGCTCTAATTTTTGGTTCCACACCCCACTCCTTCAGAATCTTCACATTTCTTGTCTGGACAAGAAGTGGCTCTGGATTTCATGGAGTCCATGCCCTCTATGAACCTATCCCAGAATGTCACCGGTCCCAGCCATATGGTGGGCATACCCTGGACCTGGTATTCTCCTCCACGTCTGTGGACTATAATCTGAAGGTTAAGAATTTGTATTCTCAGCCTGTGTCTTGGTCAGATCACAATTTACTCACCTTTTCCCTGGCAATCACTGCCCTCCCTGCAGGGAGCCTGGCCCTTCCATCTGAGGCTGTCCCCATAAGCTTCTGGACCCTTGTTGGTTTTCAGAGGCCTTTGGGAGCATTCCGGACAGACTGGCTGACGACCCGGTCGACTCCCTGGTTGACAGGTCATATGTGGCTGCCATGGGGGCTGTCGAGTTTATCTCCCCCAAACGCCTTATCCACAGCGGAGCCCACTCTTTACCGTAGCTTACTGTGAAGTTGCGGACAATGACGCGAGAAAGGAGAAGGTTTGAGAGCAGATGGAGGAATGATCGGACAGCATTTAATCAGGCTGCAGTTCATGTGATGACCAGACGCTATGTGCGAGCAATCAGAGACGCTAAACAATTTTTTGCTTCACAGAGAATTGGGTGGCCTCGAACCACCAAGCGTTGTTCCACGTGGTTCGAGACCTCACCATTTCTGGTCCGCCTGGGCCTCCTCCTAGTGATTTCACTAGTGAGTCTTTTGCAGCCTTTTAAAGGTCTAAAATTGAGGCCATTTGTGCCAATCTGGACTCCAGTTGCACTGATCTGTCCCCGACCATCACCACTGCTGCACCCTCTTGGTCTCCTCGTTTTGTTGTTTGGGCTTGTGACTCCAACTGATGCCTCCAGGGCATTGGTCTGCTGCAAGCCAACAACCTCCCCTTCCGATCCTTACCCATCTTGGATTATTAAGACCGCCAGAGGGAGCATGCCAGAGTGGGCTGCTACCATCACCACTGACTTCTTCAGGGATGGGATTCTTCCCAGCAGGTTGAAGGAGACAGTGGTCAAGCCCATCCTCAAGAAAGCTGGCCTGGCATCGGACAATATGGGTAATTATCATCCAATTGCCAATGTTCTCTTCATGGGCAAGGTGGTGGAGCAGATTGCCGCCAATTGGCTCGAATCATTCCTAGAGGAAGATTGTCTCCTGGATCCCTTCCAATCCGGGTTGAGGCCGTGTCATGGGACTAAGACCGCCCTGGTTGCATTGCAGGATGGCCTCTTGAGGGGGGACAACAGGGGCTGTGCTACCTTGTTGGTCCTTTTCGATTTGTCAGTGGCCTTTGATACCATCAACCATGGTATCCTTTTGGGCAGGCTCTCAAAGCTGGGTATTGGGGATCTAGTCTTGTGCTGGCTCCATTTCTTCCTTGGGGGGCACACCCAGCAAGTAAACCTGGATAGAGAATTGTTGTCTCCCTGGTCACTCTCTTGTGGGGTGCCTCAGGGGTCAGCAATCTTCACCATGCTTTTTAACATTTATATGAGGCCACTGGTGAGGTCATCTGGAGATATGGGGCCTGCTGTCATCAGTACGCTGATGACACGCAGCTCTATATCCTCCTTTTCTACCTCTGCAATGCATGTGGTCCAGACCCTTGATCTCTGCCTGGATGCCGTGTTGGAATGAACCAGGTCTAGCTGGTTCAAACTCAACCCCAAGAAGACTGAGGTTCTGTTCTTTGTGGGGAGCGGGCAGATTGATATGGTGGTCCTCTTCCTAGTCTGGGGGGGGTCTGCCTTCCATTGGTTGAAAGAGGGAAGAGTCTAGGTATTGGACCCGGCATTGTCTTGCCGTGTCCAAGTCAGACTTTTACCAATTTAGGCTTATCGCCCAGATTCGTCCGTACCTTGATGGCGACTTCCTGTGGACAGTTGTGCAAGCGCTGGTCATCTCGAGGATTGATTACTGCAACACTCTTTATATAGGGCTTCCCTTGACCCTTGTCCGGCAACTGCAGCGGGTGCAGAATGTGGTGGCCAGATTGGTGGTTGGTGTGGGTCGCTTTGACCACATCATGCCAATCCTAGCTTGCCTGCACTGGCTACCCGTTGCCTCTTGAATAAGGTTCATGGTACTGGTTTTGTTTTAGAAAATCATCCATGGCTTGGGTCCTGAATATCTGGCAGAGTGGATGTCCCAAAGGTCAGCATCAGCCTGTCCCACCAGATCATCTTTGATGCTTTCCGTCTGCGTGGCCACCCCAGGGAGGCCTGTAAAGCTGTCACCCGTAATCAGACCTTCTTGGTGGCTGGTCCCGCAATGTGGAACAAACTACCTTTCGAAATGCGCCAAACTGAGTCCCTAATGACCTTTTAAAAAGTTTTAAAGGCTTGGCTTTTTAGGGAAGCATTCTGCAATAGGTAATGTAATGTTGTGTTGCTCCCCTGTCTTCTTGTATTTTTTTCCTGCCACCCTTCAGTTTTTGCCTCTTGCCTGGTCTTTGTATGCCATTGTGCCTTTAGTCTTATATGTTTGTTGCTTATGGGTTTGTTTGTTCCTCATTGTTGATTATTTATTTGGCTCTCGTGCCAACCGCCCAGAGTCCCTTGGGGGAAATCAGGCGGTCTGGAAATGCAAAAATCAGTAAATAAATATTGTGTGCTGTGAATTCCCATCTGACTTATGGCCACCCTGGTAGGGTTTCTGAGATAGGCGTCATCCCCGTTCCAGGGTTTCCGTTTGCCGACCCTCAGGTGAGCCTCCACGGCGGAAGAGGGGATTCGAACCCCCAGGGCTCGCTTCCCTCTCTTCCTCTCTTCCGGCAACAAACGGGTTTTGTTTTTGTTTGTTTTTTTAAACCCGGCACAACCTGCAATTGTTCCTCCGTGCCGGCAGGGGCCGCGGCGAGCCGCCAACGGTCTTCCCCTTCAGCCCGGACGCTCTAGCGCGTGGGGGGGGTGGAAAGCGGGCAGGGAACGCTGGTGTTGGCGGAGGAAGCGCCGTGGAGAGGGAGCGTGGCGGCGGCGGCGGCGGCGGCGGCGGGGAGGGGGCCGCCGTGAGGAGGAAGCGGCGGCGGCGGCGGCGGCGGCGGCAGGGGGGCCGAGCGGGGGAGGCTTCCCTGCCGGCCGGCCCCTTCCTCCGGCGGCGTCCCGGGGCGGCGGGAGCAGCATGGCCGCCAGCTTGTGGATGGGAGACGTGAGTGGAGGAGGAGGAGGAGGAGGAGGAGGAGGAGGAGGAGGGGTCGCATCCTGCCCGCGGATGGGGCAGAAGGGGGGGGCGGGGTGGAAGTTTGCTGGGGGTGGGGGTTAGGGAGGCACTTGGGACCCCCCATCTCCACCCGCCCGCAGGGGCTGCTCCCCTCTTCCCTTCCTCGCTTGGTTTCTGCAGCCTCGTTCTGCAGTTGGAAGCTCCTCGTGGGCAGAGACCCTTCCCTGGTTGGTTGGTGTGTGTGTGTGTGTGTGTGAGAGAGAGAGAGAGAGAGAACGAATATGCATGCAGACATAGGCCCTCCTTTTGGAAAGCAAATATTTAAAAATAGGCAGAATTGGAAAAGTAGGTCGAAACACACTAGAGTCAACGGGAAGACATTTATTAAAACAAATGGGGGGGGGAGCATAAATGAACACATATACCAGTGGTACCTTGTATAAAGGAATTAATTCGTTCCAAATGAAATTATGTTAAGCAAATTTTCCTTTATACAAATTCCCATAGGGATGCATTGAAAACTGAGTGATCCCATTTTTATGTTGTACGGATTCTCCCCATAGGCAATTCTGTTAAGCAAATTTCCCCTATCTCCGGAATTTTTTATGTTGTACAATTTTTATGTTATTCAAGCTGTTTGTTATACAAGGGTCCACTGTATTCAGATAAATGACCATAAATTTCCATATGACATCTCCCCAACATCTCAAAAACTGCCATGAAACAAGGTCAGGATGATAATTAGGTAGGTGAATTCTGGCAGAATTTGTCCTCCTATGGTAAACCAGAAAGCCCAATAGATTTTCTCTTTGCTGCGAGAAAGTAAGGTTTTGACAGTTTCAGTGGGCCTTCCTAAGTCTTTGGGAATAAGTTTTGGACACTCCGTTAATGCACAGCTTTTTAAATCTGCAATAACAATGGCCCTGTTGCTTGGATTTCTATAAATGGTTGTTTGCATGCGTGTGACAAATTGGCCTGCCCTTATTGTTTCCTGGGTGTGCATGCCTAGCTTTATTAAGAGAAACAATATCAATTTTGCTTGCTGATATCTTTGAGCAAATTGCAGAGAACTTGGAAGAAAATAGTACACTTGACAACTTGGTTGTATGCTGAAGGTTTTTCTCTGGCTCATGGACTGAAGAATTATTGGCAGATTCGCCATGTCACGAGAACGTGTCTTGGCTGGAATTGAGGCACGTGTGTGTGTGTGTGTGTGTGTGTGTGTGTGTGTGTGTGTGGTTTCGTGGACTAGCGTCAGCTGCCTCAAATGCACAACACCTTGCCTTTAAATGGCAAGTGTGTGTGAAGTGAAGCATACCGCCCTGGGAGCCTTGGAGGGAGGGTCTCTCCTTTTCCCCTTCTGCTACCACGGACTCAGCTAACTTAATGCAAACAAACAAAAAAGTTTGTGTTTTTGCTAGGTTAGGCTAGGTGATACCTTCATAGGTCATGAATAAAATAAAATAATGCAAGCTGAGCTTTCCATAGCAAGCTATCTTTATCAAAGCATTGTGCCAAAATGCCTTCTTGAGAGAGGGTGTAGTAGTCTATCAGGCACTGAGATCCTAGGTGGGAAGATGGAATTCACCCAATGTTTGCAGGAGGCAGAGCTCATTTTAAAACTGCAACAAAGTCCCAGATAAGGTTTCAAACCCAGCACACTTTTCCCTTCTATATGTTTTTACTAGTATTCTTGTGGCTGCCAAGGCTTACTAGTCTTGTCTCAGAAGGGTGACTGGGAGGCTTTTTAATTTCTTCTGCTAGAGGCGCATAAGTCATACTGCTGTTTGTGAAACTTGTTGCTAGAGATTCTCGTGGTAAACTCAACAACAGACATAATAAAAGTGTAGATTATAGCAAGAAATGTGTCAGTTCTGCCCTATAAACCAGTAAGACCGCAACGAAAGGGAACACAAAAATATACAGGTATTTGTATCCCATTACATTTAGAGACTAGGAAGCTGAATACAAAACCACTAAGGATAGTGGGGGGAAACAACAGCATTCTAACTTCCATCTGGATAAATTATGTGAGTAAATTTATAGAGTCATGTCTGCAACAGTAAGTTCTGAATGGAACCTTCATCTTTGGAGACAGTATACCGCCTTGTTCCAAACCCTAAGGGGCAATAATGTGTGTGTTGGGGATTTCATGTTCTATCTGTGAATTTCCATCTGGTCTTAGGAAGCTCACAAACAATCAACAAATTAACTTGGACTTTTCTTTGAAACTAGACTGTCCTCTTCATATCACTAAGAGAGATTGAAAGGGAAATGGAGGGTTTGTAACGCCCCCACCCCTTTTCTGAGTGCCACTTAGGTTCTGTAATTTCTAATAACATGAAGTGAGGTTGTGAAAGCCAACATACAGCATTATGGGTTTTTTTCTGATTTACAGAGAACATGTTCAATCAATCAGTAACATGTTTATATTCCCTCTCCTATTCTCAGACACAGATGTTATGTTTAATATATACCCAAAATTTCTGGATTCCTTTTTAACCCATGGAAGCATGTGCCACAGTAAATCTTTGAGGTGTCAGTGTGAGGAGGCAGAGGAGATAAGAAGAAGTCAGGAAGAGAAACATGGTTTTGCTTGTGCTCTATATTCATAGGCTCAGTTTCATTGGCAAGGGGTGAGGATTCTGACGTTCAGAAGCTGTGGTTGTTTTCCAATTCCCTGACAGTTCTATAGGATGTAGCAGGTTGCAGATGGTTGTTCTGTAGCTCCCACGTCATCTAGAGCAGGGGTGCCCAAACTTTTTTTTTTGCCACCCCACTGCAAGCCCCACCCACTGACCCATAAGCCCCATCCACTAACCCCTTGCAGCCCCACCCACTGACCCCTTGCAGCCCCACCCACTGACTCCTTGCAGCCCCACCCACAGGAAGGAAGGCGGGGACCAAGGGAGGGAGGAAGGTGGGGAACAAGGAAGGGAGGAAGGAAGGAAGGTGGGGACCAAAGGAAGGACAGGGAGCCTGTTTTAAAAGCATGGGGCGAAGGAGGGGGAGGGAGGGGCAGGCCAGCCAGCCACGGGCCACTCAGATTGGCCAGACGGGCCGGATTTGGCCCCCGGGCCGGACTTTGGGCAGGCCTGATCTAGAGAGAGAGAGAGGCTGTATGTGAATAAAAAACTTTATTGCTGTAATTTGTGGACCTACTTAATGCAGGACTGTGCAGATTCCTCATCACCCGGTTGTCTTTTGTTCCTCAGCTTGTGGCCAGGCTACGGGAGTGCTCACCACTATTGTTTCACTCTGTGTTTCTGCCCTGCTTCTTTCCCGTGGTTTTTTGTGGCCTCCTTCAAAGATCTAGTATCATCAAACTCTCTTATTTATTTATTTATTTATTTATTATTAAATTTATATCCCGCCCATCTTCCCGGGGGGAACTCTGGGCGGCTAACATGGCTGAGCAAGTAAACAAGGTACAACACAATACAAAAACGAGTAGGACAAATAGACTAGCTTGTAATCTTCTTGTAACAGGTTCACATGCGTGCCTCTTTAAGCTACCACCTGCAGGGAAGAAGCCTCTCTTAAGTGCATTTTAATTGTAAAAACCATTTCTTGTTACGATCAACCTTTATTCTTTTTTTATTTCTTCTTCTTCTCTAGCTGGAGCCATACATGGATGAGAACTTCATTTCAAGAGCATTTGCTACTATGGGAGAGTTGGTTCTAAGTGTTAAAATTATTCGGAACAGATTGACAGGGTATTTATTATTTATATATACTGTATATATAAGTATATGTATTGTCTGGCTTTTCTGTTATTATTAATTTTCTTCATGAACAGAAGGCTGTTACTTGTTATATGGACAAATTATGAGTCTCCAGATTTGGAGGGAATGCATTATGTTTCTCCAAATTTGGAGGGAATGCATGGATTATTTAAACCAGTCATTCTCAACCATTTGAGTGGGGGGGGGAGTAGGATCAGCACAATTCGAACATAGTGTAGGCTGAATCAGGCTTGTATAACACATAATGAACTTTGTTAGGTGTTTGAAGAATAGTTTCCACTTTGTGCCCCTTTCAAATGTGCTGGGGCCATATGGCCCCTGTTGAGCATGGACTGGTTTAAATAACCAGATATTTTCTGTTGACCACAGAAATAGGAAGTGCCTCATCCTGGGTCACAATGTGCTTTGTAATTCAGGGGCCATGTCAAGAAGAGCGTGCAACCAAAAATGTTAGAATTTTTTTTTATTTGCATGTTCATTCATCTGTTTATTTAGTAGTGGTAGCCAATGCATAATGCAACAAATCACATAAATTCAAAAATAATTTAATTACAAATAAGCATTACTATCTGTCTGCCTGCCTGTCTTTCTGTCAGTCAGTCAGTCTGTCTGTCTGTTTGTCTGTCTATCTAATCTAAATAAATAAATAAATAAAGTGGTAATGTATTGTGTGAAATACACATCTTAACTGAACAACTTAAACTAGATAGGAAAGAAAGTAAAGCTTTATTATATAAGGGTATAATGCAGTGAAGATCAAACAGTTCACCAATCCATATGAAGGTAGCATAGTTTTCATATTATTTAGCCTCTCCCAAAGACACTGGGGTGAGAAAGGCTTGGCTATTTGATGTCAATCTTTTCACCCGCAACTTGCTTAAATCATCTCACCTTTAGTAGCAGATAGCAATGGGGACTCCTTGGTCCTTACCACTGCAGTGTGCAGTTGTTGCAGTAGATGCAAGCACATACCTCGAGTGAGATCCAACACCTTGTCACCTGAACAAAGGTTTCACTTTGGACAGCTATAGCTCAATGGCATAACATAAATTCATGTGGAAAGTCCTGCTTTCAATTATTCATGTCTTTACCTAAATTAATCTTTATCAGTGGAGTTGCTCTCTGTGCACAGAGAGAACTCCTAGTTCCCTGAGCTCCTTGCCCTCTGAATATGCCAGCCACAGAGTCTGGCGAAACGTCAGGAAGAAAAACTTCCAGAACATGGCCAAACAGCGCATAAGACTAATGGCCGTGAAAGCCTTTGAGAATACCAGAACTACCAGAACTATCTCCTTTTCAGTTTTTGTTCTAAATCAGGGATAAGAAAGGTGTAATCCTTCCAGTGTTGTTGAACTACAACTCCTATTGTCCTTTGTAGTTGGCAGTGTTGATTAGGTTGATGGAAATTGCAGCTGAACAACTCTGAAAGCATAGGTACCCATGGAACAGTCTTTGTTGAACATTTTAGGCAATTGTAGCAAATAGTGTGGGACAGTGTCAGGTCGTTGTTGTCTTACATTGAAGAAATGAATATAACAAATGCCAGTGGTCGGTTCAAAACGTAAGCAATTTGCAATGCTTTTGTTCTTTCAGGATTCCAGCAGGTTACTGCTTTGTTGAATTTGCTGACCTAGCAACTGCAGAAAAATGCTTACACAAAATCAATGGGAAACCCCTTCCTGGTGCCACACCTGTAAGTAAACTGCAGTGGTGATGAGTGTGGAGAAGAAAAATCAATTTCACACCTATTGTCAGTGTATTCCATGGCCCTCAGTGTGCGCCACAGAAGATTTGATGTTGACTGCCCCAGTTGCTCTTAAGGTTTCCCATTAAATGGGTTAAGATCATATTGGCATATCTATTAGTTGTATTGTGGTGCCACTGACATGAACACAAAAATTGATGATGTCTGGAATACACTAATTTGAGAGTAAATTCCTAATCTCTGGAATCTTTTTGTAAATTAGCATGCACAGGTGCTTGCTCTGCAGTAGTAGAGGACCTTGACAAGGAGTTGTTTTTTTTTTTTTGTTAAAATGTAACAAAATAAAATAAAAACAATGTCTAGAACACAAAATAAAGATCTTAAAGCCAATTAAAACTGAAGGTCAGAGCATACATGCATGGATGTGCAACTTGTGTTCACATGTTTCTACAGATGTTGCAGCTGTAACTACTGATGCTTTTTGTTCACTCTGTTCGGTGAAATAACAATCAGCATTCCTTTCCAAGTTAGATTTAACTCTGACTGTGATTATGATTAATCAATTGTTCTTCTATTATTATTATTATTATTATTATTATTATTATTATTATTATTATTATTATTATTATTATTATTATTATTATTATTATTATTATTATTATTATTATTATTATTATTATGATTAAAGCATAGTTCTAATCATGAATTTCTGATTTAGCTTGCCTCAGCCTGTTGCCCCCCCAATGTGTGTTAGACTTCCACTGGACACGAAAGTTGGGGATAATGTGAGTTGCGGTTCAACACATCTGGAGAAAGGCTGCTGTACATCAGTTCTTAGCTCAGTATAGGTAATCTCAGTACAAAGAATATCAGCCTACGGTCTGAAGGAATTACATGAAAGGAGTTACAGTAGAGCACTACATAAATCTGCAATGTTCTGATTTACCCATGATTGCATTTCAAAACTAGTATGGTGCAACAGCCACCTTCTTTGGCTGAAACGAGTCACCACCAACACTAGTATCATTGTGCCAGTAGTTTCACTGTCTTCACATTTTCTTCTGGAAGCTGTTTAGGGTGCTGGCTAAGACACACATCATACATGGCAGAGTCTCTCTTCAGCCTTGCCAAATGATGTCAGGAACCTACACTGACTGCCCCTGGATACTGTGGAAAGCAAATTGACTTCAGCAGCCCAGAGCTGGAATGCTGTGCTTTATTCTGTACAGTTTTACTAGTTTGCATGCTAGTTCAGGAGTCCCCATGATTCTCTGAGGACAATACCAGTTGTAGTCCAACTCATCTGGCAGGCACCAGGCTGGGGAAAGCTAATGTAAGGTCATGATGATAGGGTATTTTGCCTTTGGAGTAATTTTTAGTTTTAACCACACTCAGTCTTCACATTTTGTGTTTGTCAGTCCTGCTGAAGGAGAGGAAAGCTTGCCCAAATACCAGTATGGTGAGCATCTCCCTTGTAGAATAGATTTTTCAAAAAAATTGTCTGTAGAAGTTTGTCAGAGGGACGTGCTAGTTCTTAGTTCCTATTCTCTTCTGTTTCAGACAAAGCGATTTAAGTTAAATTATGCCACATACGGAAAGCAGCCTGATAATAGGTAAGACAAACACTGTACTTTGAGATGTGCAAAAATAGTCACTGTTGTAATTATACTTGGTTTCAGTAAGAAGGTGGGGAAGTTATGTTCATTGTTCTCTCCATTACGTATTATGAAAAATTAATAAAAGAATCAACTGCTTCTAGTGAATTGGCAAGAAAGGAGTATGTAAATATAATAGTGAGAATAATGTAGCAAGAGGATGAATGAAGTCATCCTGGGAATACATAGATCCTCAGGTCTGACTAAGACAACCCTTTGACTCTGGCCTGATATTTGTTCCGTGCGCAGAAATGCATTCAGCCATGCTGGCCACATGGCCACAGGTTTGCATAACACTGGCTCTTTGGTTTGGAAACGGAGATGAACACCACCCTTAGAGTTGGACACAACTAGCACACATGTGCGGGAGGAACCTTTACCTTACTGCTTTTTAAGATGTAGTTCACAGGTTGAACCCTTAAGCAATCAGCCTTTTAAACTTAATGGCTGCCATCCTTTTGGGTGACGTCCATGTGTGCAATGGTAATTGGAGCGAATTAAAGTCTTCTTTTTACAATTTTGGGGGTGTACCTGACTTCATTACATTGTGCATGGGACATACACACCCCAAAATCACAGAAGGAATCCTTTAATCTGTGACAGTCTGTTGCAGTCAGTATTTTATTTGCTCTCTGTTTGAATGTGCTTGAGTTTTTCCAGGTCATTTTAAGGTTTTGCCCAAGACAAAACTCTTAAAATATTTGCTTAAAATTGTACTTGGTGTTATACAATAAACCACTTTTACAAAAATGTGACAAATGTTGACAGCAGTTACTACATGGGCTACAATGTTCCAGCAACCAACAGGGATGGGGGGGAATAATAGGTAGGAGGACTGTTGATATGAATACGATTGATATTTCAATACCTGTTGTTTCCTTTTTAATAGCGTCAGAGGACTAGTCATGTTTGTCCATAGTCTATTGCAGCAAAACCATGAAACTAGAGCTTGTAAAGAGTGTGGTACAGTTTCCTGTTTATTGTGTCTTCTGTTCATTAAGGGTGTAGCTGGTAATGCCTTCGCCCCTTGTATGTGTTAGAGGTTAAATCCTAAATTGCAAAGTACTCTTCAGGAGTAAGATTCATTTGGGAAGCGTTTCTGCAAAAAACAAAACATATCTACCTGGCCTGATCTTTGCATTAAACATTTCCTACAAACCTCAAAATAAGTATATTTTCATATTTGTTTGTTTGGGTTTTTGTTGGGTTTTTTTCCTACGTACAGCAATCCTTTGTGCTATTGGAGTTGTAAAATGATTTATAAAAGTACAAGGAAGCCTGAAGGTGAAATTATGCAGTATAATTTCCTAAGGCTAACTGAAAATTAAAAGTGATAATTTTTTGCAGTCTTGCTATTTATTTATTTATAGCCTACCTTTCTTCACAAGGAGATCAAAGTACCCTTTGCGTTCCCCACTGTTTTATGCCAGGAAACCTAGATGGCCCATTTGGCTGAGTCCAAGTACCTGATTTAAGCTTCAGGGCAAGTAAGCTTCAGGTTTGGATCTGGGTCTCTCCTATTTCTAATCCAGCGCCCTAACCACTACACCAAAATGCTAAGAACATTGGACTCTCCAGATGTTTTAGACTTCAGTTCCCAGGACCCCCTGCCAGCATGGCCACTCGTAATCCCAAACATCTGCTTACGGGGGAGGCCCCACTGCCCTGCACTGAACATTCACATTCATTTTCTAAGAGATCAATTTGCCATAAGCATGAAGTGCTACTGGGTATTTCTAATTTGCTGATGAACTCTAGTCTAGCAATTTCAAGAAGGTTTCAGTGGGAGTTTGTACTGCAAATATAGGGACTTCAAGGTCAGTGGGTAGATGACAAAATTGTCTATGTGAAATTGCTGCTCTTACAGTAGCTTATAGGTTTTCTTCTATTTGGTTTTGTTCTCTGCTACCAAAAATAGTTGTAACTTTCTGAGCATTAGGGTAATGTGGCAAAAAAAAAAAAATAAAGCTATTACTAGTACTTACTGTTTGGATGTGTGGTGTAGTGGATAGTGTCATGGACTAGGTCTCAGGAAAAAGCTGACCTGCAGCTGGGGGATGGGGAGTAGAACTGGTAAACCCCCCTCCTTAAATAGTTCACTTACCTTTAAAGCCCTATTAGGGTTGTTGTAAGCCGGTTCTGAGTTGGTAGCACAGAACACAAAACCTTGCATGGTGCTTTGGTTGAGAATTGCATATTACATACTACAGCTGCCTCATGTTCTTTTCAACCTACTCTATATTTACATGTCTTCAGTGTATGTGCAGCAAAATAATATACTAGGCACAAAAGAACATCACAGTGAATCATAGGTCCTTAAGATGCCTGATAACTTACAACTGCAGGTGACTCTAACCTGATACACTCCAGAGAGGAGTTGGATTGAGCCTTCTGTTGTTCCTAGCTAGCACAACTGTTACATCTATTACAATCCATTACATCTAGTGGGCAGTGTTGGGGGGGATTTTATTTATTTATTTATTTATTTATTTATTTATTTATTTATTTATTTATTTATTTATTTTGTTTCAAGGATTGTCCCTCCAAGTGTACTGGAGTAGATTCATTAATGAATATGATGTTTGATAACAAAAATACTTTCTGTGACACTTAATTCTCTTCCCCTTGTTTCTCCCCCTTAGCCCAGAATATTCCCTGTTTGTTGGAGATCTTTCTCCTGATGTAGATGATGGGATGATATATGAATTCTTCGTAAAAGTATATCCATCATGTAGGGGCGGCAAAGTAGTTGTGGACCAGACAGGTGTTTCCAAGTAAGTATCTTTTCCCCCTTCCTTCCGCATCTGATTTGGTAAAAGGGCAGGAGGAGATCCATCTGAACATCAACATGTTTCTTAAGATGCCATGTGACTGCCACGGACTGCCAAGGTGGTTCCATTCTTTTTTGAGATGGAGGGGGTGTAGATGTAGGTGAGGAAAGCTGTTTTGTAAAGTTTGGAGTATTGGCAGGATCTCCAATAATTCTGCCTGGGAGAATTCTCAGGAGATTTGGTGAGCTGGATTACAACCTACACCCCCTCCAAAGACCTATCCCTGGCACTTCACTATAATCACGCTATCCTTCACCACTGGCTATGCTGTCCAAAATATTGGGATTTATAGTCTCATTATATCTGGAGGGCCACAGTTTCCTACCTCTGCATTAAGTGGATTCCCCCAAAAGAGCACAGATTCTGAGCTACTCAAGGTGCCATCCATTCTTTAGAGCAGGCATGTCCAAACTTCAGCCCTTCAGATATTTTGGACCGCAACTCCCACAGTCCTTCGCCAATGGCATTTTAAGCTGAGAATTCTGGGAGTTGTGGTCCAAAACATCAGGAGGGCTGAAGTTTGGACATGCCTGCTTTAGAGCTCAGCCTGGATTCTGTGCTGGTCCTTCTTTCCTTTCATGGAATCGTGGTTAGAGAAAATTGTTGAGTCATTCTTCGCAAAGAGGAAATCAAGAATTTACACACACCCTCACCAGAGCCCATTGGTCCTGTTAATAATTAATTCTAATGTGGAACTGCTCTTACCATTCAGTAGTTTTTCTTAAAGGTCAGTCACGTTCTGTCGTCCTTTAATTAAATCCATTAGACCTAATTTAGTTTTTGGAAGCGGCAAAGAGAAAGTGTTCACCCTGTTCTCTAAGGGAGTGCTCTCAACATAAAGATAATTATTGAAGCTTTTTGTTCTTACATTTAACTGAGTAGGCTGGGAATGTTTAGTAGGGTGGCATCATGCTCCTACTGTCCCTTGAAAGAGGCTTTGCTTGTCTTTTTCCTTCTTTTGTCTTCTGCTCATTGTTTCTTACTGGCTATTTGTCTTTTGACAGAGGGTATGGCTTTGTGAAATTCTCTGATGAATTGGAACAGAAAAGAGCACTGGTCGAGTGTCAAGGGGCTGTGGGTCTCGGTTCTAAACCAATACGTTTGAGTGTTGCCATACCCAAAGCGTAAGTATTGCTGCAACTGGATGATTTAGCCATTTGTGCTGGAGTACAATAGAGTAGGGTAGGGAAGGGAACTCTCTTTGGATTCCTTAGAATCATAGGATTGTAGAACTGGAAGAGTTTCCAGTGGCCAGTGAGTCCAGTCCCTTCCAAAACCAGGAAACCCACAACTGAAGCATTCCAAATGGTTATATGAAATCTCTAAAAATTCCAGTGAGGGAGAGCCCACCATCCTACATGGCAACCCACTCCTTGTCAAATAGCTTTTGTCTGAGCAAAATCTCATTTATCATAATTTGAATCCATTGCAGCTCCTTCCTTCTGGACTTGTAGAAAACTAGGTTTGGCCACTTTCTCTATAACAGCCATTCAAAGGTTTGAAGCTTTTACCATCCTGCTTGCTTCCTCTAGGATACGTTCTACATTATACCCCCTATCCGCTGGATCATTATCCACTGATTCACTTTTACGCAGATTGAGGGGGAAATGTTTTAGAAATAATTCAGTCACAAACAGGAGCTGCATACCTGGCAGTGAAGAGGGTGAACTGGGTGGCGGTGAGGAGGGTTCCGCATCGGTAAGTTTTTGTTGTTTTCTTCCCTACTTGTTGTGGCCACCGAGCCCGTCGGGAAAGAGTGCAGCTGCCCAGCAGCGATGGGGAGGGAAGACAAAGAAAGCTTACCAGTGCCAAACCCTCCTCATCGCCACGGCCACCACAATACCAAGCGGTTTGGAGGGTATCAGGCAAAAGCTTTCACCCCACCACCCTGTTGCCGCCATTCTCCTTAGATAAGAGTGTTTGTTGTTATCCACGGGTTTTGCTATCTGGGGGTGGTGTCTCAGAACCGATCGCTTGTGGATACGTTGGTCGTACTCTACTTTGTTAATATCATTCTTACTTGGTGCCACCCAGAAACAGTGAGGTCTGAAAAAGCAGAATAGAATGGTATGATAGCTTCTTTTGGTTTAGAAACTATGTTACTGTTCATGCAGTAAAATATTTGGGGTTGTTTTACTGTCACTACTTTATGTATTTACGTTTCTTGGGCTACAAAGTCCCATGTAGTTACAGTATATTTGTTTTGTTAATGCTGTTGTTGATGTTTCAACTTGCGTACTATAGTGCGAGAGCACCATCTGGGTGGTTTACAACACGATCATGTAAAGAACACTTTGTCTCCCAGCACGTTGGGTATCCATATTACCGACCTTGAAAGGAATATAAAGTCAGCTTTGAGCTTGCCACTGTGCCTAGGCAGGCCCTTCCTGACACCACTGCGCCTGAGCAGGGTGCCATTGCCACCGCCGCACCTGGGTTAGACCCAGTAGTTCCCTTAGTTTTTTCCCCCCTGAAAGTTGAGAGTGCTTGTTATCTATTTTAGTTTTTAATTTTCTCAGTACAGCAAATCCCAAGACATTTTGATCACTTCTGTCCAAAGTTCCCTGTATTCCCCCTTGTTGACATGTACTTCCTAGTCATAGTGAAGACAACATCCAAAATAGATTATCTGCTTATCACTTTTTCTATCTTCTGAAATACAGCATTGTAAGCAGGGCAAATAGGACTTTGTTGGACCTTACAGTGCGACATAGGTGAACTTCAAACATACCAGAGTAGTTGACATCTGCAATGATTAGTATGTCTCTCTTCTTGAAACCTTCGGTAACCTTAGTATTTTGCTCACCCTGATTAGTAGATCCACAACCGATCCCAACAGTGTTATTGCTGTTTCTCTTTTCTTTGAGTTTGGCCAAAAACTTGCCACCAGCGTTTTGTGTTCCAACTCACCGACCTCCTCACCGTTCCACATGCTCTTTATATAGGTTGCTGTCCCCCCCCCTCACCGGTTGGTCTATTTCTATGCTATAGATCAGGGGTCCTCAAAGTTTTCAACCAGCGGGCCGGTCCACCACCACCCAGACACCACTGGGGGCCGGATCACAGTCCAAAAGCAGCTGCGGAGGCTGACTTGCTCACAAAACGGGGTAGGTGGGGGGGTTGCAATTGGTCCCAGGGGCCGGATTCAGGACCTTGGGGGGGCGCATCCGGCCCCGGGGCCTTAGGTTGAGGACCCCTGCTATAGATGTACCATTCAATTAATACATTCCACTCATGAGACTTATTATGAGACCTAGTTTTTGGAGAAGTGGAGGACTCCAGCAGGAGAGGAAGAAAGTCTTGATTCCAGCTAAGCTGCACCATTTAAATCCTAGTCTAAACTTTTTCCATGGATATTTTGGAGTTGTAATTTCATGTCCTCTTCCCTCATCCCCCCCCCTCAGTAACCGGTTGAAGACGGTCGAGTACAATCAGATGTACAACTATAACTACAACCAGTACTACCAGCAATACCAGAACTACTACGCTCACTGGGGATATGATCAAAACACAGGGAGCTACAGCTACAGTTACCCTCAGTATGGCTACACGCAAAGTACCATGCAGGTAAGGGCAGAAAACAAATCTGGAGACTTGCTAGTCTTGTTGTCAAGAGGTCCTTGAAGTTGTAGTCATAACAGACTTTCTTGGGACTATTCCCTGTGGAATGCTGTAGGACAGTAGTGTCCAAACTTCAGCCCTTCAGATGTTTTCAACCACGAATCCCACAGTCCTTTGTCATTGGCAATCTAGGCTTGGAATTCTGGGAGTTGTGGTCCAAAACACCCGGAGGGCCAAAGTTTGGACACCCCTGCAGTGGGACTTTTGAGTAAATGTGCGCAGAATTACATTGTAGGTGCTTTTGAAGAGGGAGGGAAGAACGTCATTTGCTTTACTTTATCTTGAGAGAATATCACAGAAGTGAGTACACCCCCTCACCTTTCATTTTAGTGTCTCTTTTCATGTAACAACACTGAAGAAATGACAGTTGGCTACAATGTAAAGCAGCAAATATACACCTTGTAACAACATGGTAAATGTGCTGTGGCCTCAAAATAACGCAACACAGAGACAATGTCTAAATCACTGGCAACAAAAGTGAGCACACCCCTAAGTGACAATGTCCCAATTGGGCCTAAGTAGCCTTTTTCCCTCCTTGGTGTCATGGGACCCCTTAGGGTCACAAGGTCTCAGATGCGAAGGGGGAGCAGGTGTTATCGCTCTTGCTCTCACATTTGGTGTTATCACTCTCCCTCTCTCATACTAGTCACTTGAAGTTCCACATGGCACCTCATGGTCATGAACTATTTGAGGATCTGAAAAATGAATCGTTGCTCTACATAAAGATGGCCCAGGCTATAAGCAGATGGCCAAGACCCTGAAACTGAGCTGCAGCACGGTGGCCAAGACCGTACAGCTGTTTTAACAGGACAGGTTCCACTCAGAACAGGCCTCCCCATGGTCGACCAAAGAAGTTGAGTGCCCATGCTCAGCGTCCTATCCGGAGGCTGGCTTTGGGAAACAGACATATGAGTGCTGCCAGCATTGCTGCATAGTTTGAAGGGGTCATGGCCAGCCTGTCAGTACTCAGACCATATGCCGCACATGGCATCAAATTGGTCTGCAGGGCTGTTGTCCCAGAAGGAAGCCTTTTCTAAAGATGGTGCACAAGAAAGCCTGCATATAGGTTGCTGCAGACAAGCAGACTAAGGACATGAATTTCTGGGACTGTGTTCTGTGGCCGCAGGGCAGTATTCCAACATGATAACAACCGCAAACACACCTCCAAAATGGCCACTGCCTTGCTAAAGAAGCTGAGAGGAAAGATGATGGACTGGCCAAGCATGTCTCCAGATCGAAACCCTGTTGAGCATCTGTGGGGCATCCTGAAACGGAAGATGGAGGTGCACAAGGTCTCTTAACATCCATATGTTTTTGTTTATAATTTGTGCACTTCCTTAATACTGTAAACTGCCCAGAAGAGCCTTTGAGCTAGATGGTGCAGTATAAAAATTCAATAAATAAATAAATAAATAAATACCCACCAGCTCTGTGATGTCATCATGGAGGAGTCCAGTGGTAACCTGCGGAGCTCTCGTGAACTCTATGCCCAAGAGGGTTAAGGCAGTGGCCACACAAAATGTTGACCCTTTGTTCCCAATTTGGACATTTAGGGGTGTACTCACTTTTGTTGCCAGTAGTTTAGACATTAATGGCTGTGTGTTGCATTATTTTGAAGGGACAGCACATCAGCACTGTTGTACAAGCTGTACACTCACTGCTTTACATTGTAGCCAAGTGTCATTTCTTCAGTGTTGTCACATGAAAAGATATACAGTACTAACGTATTTACAAAATGTGAGGAGGTGTACTCACTTCTGTTGCGATATACTGTATGTATACCTTGCCAGTTCTTCAGCAGAGGGGCTGAAGGCAATTTACAAACCATTCAACAATAAATATTAGAACAACTAAACGATTTATATTTAAATGATTAAATATATTACAAATTACAGTATTAAATAGAAATCATTTAAATCATTTAAAATGTTTTTAAGTATATTTTAAAAGATACAACTCTCAGTTAAGAACCCTCTTTTAGCAGCCAATTGCTTACCAAAATCATCATCATCATCATCACCACCACCACCAGTATCATCTTACTTCAGAGGTGGAAGAGACCCTATGGATCATTGAGTTGAGCATCTCTTCCTCCCAATGGAAGGATAGCAAGTAGCAGCCGGCCTAATTTTATATTATAGCCATCAGTCTTTTATAGACGAGAGCTCCTTTCCGTAGGCATTCTTTATTGCGCAAGCAATAAAGAAATATAGGAAACAAACAATTGCTCTTGAATGCCTATCGCTGCACCACCACCCCAACAGCCCGTACAGCTTTCCATTGCAAGACCCCTTTTCTTCTGTCCAAATTAATTACCCTAAGCCATTTGTTAATCATGAAACTAACTCTTCGGTCTAGTTCTGGTGTAGCAACAGTATGAACAAGGAAGCATGTGACTTTTTAATCTCCTTTTTGTCCTAAAACAACACTGCTAGAAAGGAAAACCTCTCTAGCCAAATCCAAAACCAATGTGACAAGTTAAAAACAGCACGAGAGAGATCGCCTCGACAGGCAGAGGCCCTTCTAAATTAAAGGGCCTCTTACAGTAGTCCCCTTCCAACTTCACTATTCTGTGGTTTAGCAGTTCTGTGAAAGGACCTTCATTTAGCTGCATGGAGGAAGCCAAACTGCACAAGGAAGTACACCTATTATGTGGTAGTATGACAAAGGAAAATGTCCCATTTGACTCCTAACTTGTATTTTTTTTTACTGTTGCAGACATATGAAGAAGTTGGTGAAGATGCATTAGAAGGTAAATATTCTCATTATAATACTGAATTTGAGTTCATTCAGATCATGAAGTGTCCAAGCTAGAACTGTTCAAGAGCTTGTGAGAAAAAACAAAAAAACGGGGCCACTTTCAGTCCTTACAGAGCATGAGATGTGATGGTGGATATTTTACTCTGCTCCTGTATTTTGCTGCAGTGGCTTACTGCCTTAGTATATGTTGGCACTCCTGGTATACTAGAAGTGCTTGTGGGAAAACTGTTTCTGCAGATAGAATCTCAGCAAAGGCGTTTCTATTTAACTCCTTTTTATTTGCTACATATGTAGATATATCACATTCTTGCCAGAGAGCTTAGGTGACTCACATTGCATGTAATGGGGTTTACTAGCTTAAATGCAGTTTCACAAAGGGTTTTTTATTAGCTCCTTTGTCAGAACTTTGCAAAAGGAAACAAAAATATGAAGGTGACTGTATTGAGCTGGCTTGGGCAGTCATAACAGTTCAGCTAATTAAAAGGTGAACGAGCATTTCAGCTACGATTCCATCCCCTTCAATTAAGACTCGATTAACAATAAGTTCCAGTTCCATCTATCCCCTAACCATGATGGCCACTTCAGAGGATTCTAAACCATCATTTTAGGTTGGCTTACAATACTAGCCTGTGCAATTGGTAAGCATAGCATCCTAAATTGCAATCACATGAAACTTGTAATTAGAGACATCTTGATTTGATCATATGATTGTCCAAGGCAGCTTTGTTTCATTTGATCATTCCATGTTGTTCTAACCAGAGACTCACTCATGTAGGCTTCTGTTTATTTACAGACCCAATGCCCCAGACGGATGTAGCTGAAGCAAACAAACAGTTCATGGAACAGAGCGAAGAACTCTACGATGCCTTGATAGAATGTCATTGGCAACCTTTGGACAGTGTTTCTTCAGTGATTCAAGCCATGTGATTTCCTTGTCGCTCCCACACCATCTCGGAGTGACATGCCACTAGGCCCTGAGCTTGCCAAGCACACAAAACCCGGAGCTGAAAGGACTGCTTCCCCCCGTTTCCTAGAGACTCCAACGCAAGAGTGCAGAGGATGGCTTGTGGCACTTCCTGTATGCACTGAGTAGCAGAGGAATGTGGTGGTCACTTTTATTCTTGATGAAATTAGAACTCAAATACTTAGTTCTTCTTTTTTTACCATGAGACAGACTTATTAATCCTTGTCAAGGAGTTGTAATTTATAAACTTTAAAAACAGTGGTGTGGTGAAAAAACTTTTATTTCCATGTATATACAATTAAAAATATCTTTTGCGTAGGAAGCAGGATTTCTGATGTTCTCTATAATGGAGAAAAGGAATTACAAGTACTGATGTTTGGAAACGTGCTGGATTCATGATTATCCTCTGCCATGATAATCTCATCCCAAGTGATTGCAAGGCAAAACCACCATTTGAGGAAACAATTTTACTGGGGTTTACATAAATCATCTGTTAATTTTCAAACTCCGTACAAAACTCTTTTTGGTCAAGAAATTCCTCCTAATATTTTGCAAATTCTTTTATCACAAGTTACTTGAGCCTATAGAGTCTGGACCTGCAGAATATATGTTTGGGCTGACTGAATGACAACCATTCAGATGTCTCTCATATTGTCTCTTAGTCATCTCTTCTCAGTGTAAAACATACTTAGCTTCCTCAACCATTGCTTATGTGCTTTTTTTATAGTCCTTTTAAACTTCTGCTTTGTCAATATCCTTTTTAAATTCCCAAAGATAGGTTTGAAGAAGCAATTGTTCATAAGGACTGAGAAAACCACAAATCATGTGTCTATTCCTTTGCTGTTGACATTTCCAGTCCCTAAAGCTGTCTTCCAAGAGCTGCTATCACTGGAATGTGTTAGACTACAATTCCCATCCTTCCTAGAAGATGGTATGAGTTGTGGGCTAATGGGCTGGGGAAAGGCTGCTCTCAAGCTTCCTGTACCAACAAACAGTTGCCTCTTTCATTGAAGAGAAATCTCTTGACCCAGACCCATAATCCCCGCCTGGAAAAGTTACTTTGGGGGGCTGCCATCTCCCATAAGTCAGCAAGCCAATATGGCAACAGCTACAATGGATGGGGGAGTGAGTTGTGGTGCAGAAACGCAACTTTTCACAGCCCAACCGGGGAAACTTTTAAAACGATAAAGACATAACTGTGTTATAAATTTAATAAACAAATAAATTCTGCATTGTTGGTTGAGGGAAAAATGCATCCCAGAGGCAGCCGTGTTTTAACCGTCTCCGAATCTAGAAACGAAGGTGCAAGAGCATGTGAACTTGTGAACTCGTCCTGAAATTATTTTATATATTTATTTGAGGTGGCGCTGCCCCCAAAGGATAAGCAAGTCACTTCGCGCCAACACAAGGTGGGAGACAGAGCAGGGAAGGCGCAGCGGGAGGGACCCAGAGGCGGCGGAGAAAACGTCCTAACCCAACAGTTTCGCGAGGAAAAAGACGCCAGAGGCGCCGCGCCTCCCCTCCCCCTTTCCTCAGCACAGGCAAGATGGCGCCTAACCGCCACAGCCTAACATTCCCGAGGGCCTTGGGCGGCTGGCAGGCCCCGAACGCGAGCCTCCGCCCTTCTAGCGGCCACGCCCCCTCCCCAGCAAGCGGCCCGCGAGACTACCTTTCCCGAGAGCCTTTGCAGCACGGAGGCCAAGAAGCCAATCGGAAGCGCCGGTTAGCAGGACCGTGGCTATAAAAGGCCACGTGGGAGGCCGGGGTCTTCCTTTTCCTTCTTGCTGGCAGTCGTGTTCGGCTGGGACGTTTGCGGCCGTCGAAGGGCGGCTCTCGCGGGAGAGGCGGTTGAATCCGCGGCCATCCTCTTTCCTCCCTTGGGAGGCCGGTGCGTTGATTCGTGGTATCTTACCCCGAGGGTCCTTGCGTTTCATGGCAGCCGGCATTGCGACCGGGGTGGCGGTGGGGTTGGGGATCGGGGTGGATGTGATGCTGCCATCCTTATACTGGCCCGGGAGGGCGGTGGGACTAGGCGGCGGCCCTCTGCTTAGGATGCCGGCAGAGGCACACGAGCTGACACGGGCCTGAGGTTGCCTTCGGCCCCCACCGAGCCCGGAGCCCAGCCTTTCTTGGGTCCCTTTCCTTCTGCCTCCCGGAACGCGAAGGAGACCAGCCCTAAGAGGCTGTTCCACTGAAACTTTACAGAGCTCTGTTCGCCATGGGGCTCATGCCAGTGGCCTTTCCCAGGGTAACTTTGGCTTGCATTTACGGTGTGAGGTTGTTTGTTTGCATCACTTTAATTGGACATTAATTTTTACATTACTGCATTTTGTGTTTACTGTATTGTATGAATTGTGTTTACAGTGGTACTGTGGGGAAGGGTCTTAAAATGGCGTCTCTTATGCTAACCAGGAATGCTTTACAAAGTGTCTGTGTCAATAGATTCAAATTGCAGTCTAAGCAGAAGTTCGCTCTCATGGGAAGAAGTGGCCTAGAAGCTTCAAAATGTATCTGCAAATGTTCTTGTTTATGTGCCTCGCTCTAAGTTTCTATTTCCCAGCACAAAATGCCATTGTCTGTTCAGCCTCAGTATGTTGCAAAATATACCAGATAAGAAGACAATAGTCTGCCTATACTCAGAAACTAATACTGCGCATGTCAGTCCCTACTCCTGAGTGGCTAAAGCTTAGACTCGTGGTCAATTATGATGTATTGGGGGGGGTGGAGGAACGAATGGTATTTAACATGTATGATTTGAATGTATTCTTGCTTCAGCCTTTGTGAAAGTATTCCGCTGAATGCCTGTGGCATTGCTACTTGCTAAATAAACTCTTTCTCCTTTTTACTTAAAAATCTGGTTTCGTATTGAATTCCTGACTCACCCCAAGCGGCCAATGTTCCCGTAAAGTATTTTGCAGGGGATGTAAGCCCCTAAAAGGCTACAGTACCTTGTATAAAGGAATTAACTAGTCCCAAATGAAATTCTGTTCAGCACATTTTCCTTTGTGCAAATACCCCATCGGAATGCATTGAAAACGGATTAATCCCTAATCGCAACCGTTTTTCGGTTGTACGGATATGCCCCATAGGCGATTCCAATTCCGTTAAGCGATTTTTCCCTATCTCCGGAATCCCCCCCCCTTTTATGCAGGTCCACTGTATTTTGCACTGTATTGTACTCACTAATTGTTGTTAACCTCCCAGAGTGGCCTTGCTGCCAGATGGGTGGTGTAACGATCCAATAAACAAAAGGTGACTAGAGACCAGTTCAGCTTGTACCTCCACCTAATCCAAGCCCTCCCCCAAGCTGGAAGTGGCTGAGCGCATGCACAACCTCTCAGTTTCCACTCAGCCATATTAGCAGGGTTCTGGCGTTGTGATGCAAAAAACCAATGTGGGGATCTTCAAAGCTCTTTCAAGTATTGGATGTTCAAGGCCGAGCTGTTCTTGCAGCCCTTGCTTGTGTTGCTCAAGTGCTTTCTTTTCGTTCTAGGCAGCAGTGCAGAGGCCTGGCAGAAATGGATGGAAATGACTTGAGCATTGCAAGCAGAGGCAGAAAACAGGTACGGTTGTACCTTGTATAAAGGAATTAATTCATTCCAAATGAAATTATGTTAAGCAAATTTTCCTTTATACAAATTTCTCATAGGAATGCATTTAAAACAGAGTAATCCCATTTTTATGTTGTACGGATTCTCCCCATAGGCGATTATGTTAAGCAAATTTCTCCTATCCGAATTTTTTTATGTTGTACAGATTTTATGTTATACAAGCTGTTTGTTATACAAGGGTCCACTGTACCTCCGGATCCAAGCATCCAAGGCCTTGCTTTAGGATTTTGTCATAGTGGCATTGCCAGGTATTTAAGGAACTGTTTTACCAGTTCCACACCACCAGTATACAGCGGTACCTTGTATAAAGGAATTAATTCATTCCAAATGAAATTATGTTAAGCAAATTTTCCTTTATACAAATTTCCCATAGGAATGCATTGAAAACGGAGTAATCCCTAATAATGACCATTTTTATGTTGTACGGATTTGCCCCATAGGCGATTCTGTTAAGCAGATTTGCCCTATCTCTGGGATTTTTTATGTTGTACAGATTTTATGTTATACAAACTGTTTGTTATACAGTACGAGGGTCCACTGTACTTCCATGGTTGAGCAGCCGTCCTGACTCCTAGTCCATCACTACCCATGGCATCAAGCCTTGATGTCCCAACCGATAGTGGATAGCCGCATTGGGGAGGGCTTTTGCTGGGAAGGAGTGTCACGTCACTGTAGTATAGTGGTCAGTCTCTTCCTCACCCCCTCTTTCCTCCCAGTGTTGTGGGGATAAATGGAACAGAAGGGGGTCTTGAATGAAACTGGAATTAAATGAGGAGGAGAAACCTAGGATGGAAATGTAATAAATGCCATCAGCACACTTTATCCTGCATGGTGCTCTTTGGAAACTATCTGTTACTTATTGTATTTATATCTCGCTTTTTCTTAAAGGAACACAATGTGATAGCTGTGATGCTCTTGGTTTTTAATCCTCAAACCAACCCTTTGAGGTAGATTGGCTGAGAGGTACTGCCTGGCTAAGCCTCTCTGCTTCAAGACCAATATGTCTTCAGATGCCTGATTAAAAATGATTCATCCCAGTCCTCAAGAGGAGAATGCAGATCTGACCTAATGCTTACTTCTCTAATAAGATGGTAAGATCACCTTTTAAAAAATCATGTCAAGAAATGGAATAGTGTAAAATTTCTTTTTTGTAGGCTATATAAACAGTAATTTAAATCTTCTTATGCGAAGATTTAAATGAAAGCCAGCATTAATTATTAATCTTAAGTCAGAAGAGGACTTGGTACCTGACACGCTACTGTGGCTGTTTTGTAGAGCTTTCTTAATTTTCCTAAATCAGGCATTGGGGCCAAACTCTAGGATATTTGCTTGGAATAGTCCCTCCTGGCCCTATCGAAGCTGCATCTGTCTCATGTGGCTGATGTGGTCAAAAAGGTGCCAAAAGTAACTTTTTTTCCTCGACGGTCGCTGTTCAGCTTCTTATCTCTGTAACTGTCCAGCAACATTCTCAGGAAAATACATTTATGTTTGGTTTAGTTATTTCCTTGTCTTCTCTCCCAAACTGGGACCTCTGCAGGCATAGTACACCTCTTCAAAAATCCAGGATGAGCAGGAGGAGTGGTTTCTAGATGGAGAGTGGTTCAAATTAGGACTAAGGAGTTGTGTTTCTAACCTGCTAGCCAGGCATAAATTGCTCACTGGGTGATCTGAGGCAATCAGCATCTCACAGCTTAATGAACACATTGGGTGCTAAATTCTTGTGTGGAGAACAAGGGTGGGTTGTTTGACGCCCCTTTCTAGTGTTAAAGTTTTTTTTAAGCCATTGAAAAATGTTTATTTGAACTTCAGATTGTCTGTGCCTAGCTTCAGAATGATGTTAATGTTCACAGAGGACTTCATAGCCACAAATGTGTTACATTTACATTGGCAAAGGTACAAGGGTTTACAAATCAGCTTTCTTCCACTAGCATACATTACAGTGGGACAGTTTAGCTAAGGTAATTCCTTTACCCAAAATTATGATTTCTATTTATTGTTATGGGGAAATTCCCAGTTTTGATAAGAGTTCAGCAACAGGCAGTATGTTGTTAATTAATTCTCTGTATCACTTCAGACAAGTATTTAATCATGTGTGAACTAAGCGACTAGGGCAGGGGTGTCCAAGCTTTTTGCAAGGAGGGCCAGATTTGGTGAGGTGAAAATGTGTGTGTGGGGGGGGGCGACCATTCAGCTGCATTTGGTCCCTGGGGCTGGACTTTGGACAAGTCTCTTAACATGCAAGGAGGTGCGGAGGATGCTGCAGCAATGGGGGTAGGTGGGTAGGCTGAGCAGGTGGCTCGGGGCGATGGACAGAGGCAGGGAGGGCAGGCAAACCATAAAACTGCAAGCTAATGCCTCCATCCAGTATGGGGAGGTGCCAGCTGGTGGGGATGCATGACAGGCTGAGCAGGTGGGGAGCAGCACCCACGAGCCACTCAGAATTTGAAAACGGGCCGCATTTGGCCCCCGGGCCTGACTTTGGACATACCTGGACTAGGGGATAGCATTTGTATAGGGCAAATACATCCAATATACAGAGATGGTCGCATAACAGTTTTTGAAGAAGTGCTGAAGCATCTCAAACAAGAATAACGGTGTTGTTTTCCATGTCACATCTTCAGGAATGGTGAAGATGAGTCTGTGTTACATCGGTGAATGGAAGACGCCCTCCTCGGGATGATGCACAGCATTCGGTCCAGACCACGTCGGAAAACCTGATATAGGATCTCAAGAGGTAGTTGCTCTCCTCCTGTGTGTCTTTAGAGTTCAACTCGCCTCGCAGCATCTTTTAGTGGGTTGCATGTTAAACCAAGAGCTTTGGCTTAGCAAATGGCCACAGGGTCTCCAACAACATGCTAGAACAAGATGGGAGGGACTTTGACATCTCGGGCGTTGGTTCGCGGTGGATGTCACTCGACTCTCCTACATGAATGGCCTTCCCACAGAGCGGTACTTGATAGACTGAAGAAATACCACCACCACCACCCCTTTTTAAATATAAAGGAGATCCAACTCTCTTCATCTCTTCTGTAACTCCTTTCCATGTTGTTGTTTTCAAATCAGGTATGCCAGAGACCTGTATCCTGTTAAAAGCTGAGGAGCCTCGCAGTGAGTCCGGCAAAGGTACTGTACATTTCCATCCATCAATATCTGTGCTGTAGCCTAAACAAGAACCTCCCTATCCCTTTCCCATCAGATCTGAATTTGGATCTTATGGTCAAAAAGGAGGGAAAGTAAAATGGAAGCTTGCCCTAACATCTTGGCTGGAGAAAAATCCTCCACTAAACTGGGCTGGCTTGAGACAGGTTTGTGTGTGTGTGTGTGTGTGTGTGTGTGTGTGTGTGTGTGTGTGTGTGTGTGTGTGTGTGTGTGTGTGTGTGTGTGTGTGTGTGTGTGTGTGTGTGTGTGTGTGTGTGTGTGTGTGTGTGTGTTTGATGGCTTGCCAAGTCCCAAGGAACGAAACATGACCAGTGATCACAGTTGCTTCGTTTTGCATTTATTGAAACCATCAATATGATGTGCCAAAGCCTGCAAAAATGTCTAACCACCTGATGGGTTGCAGAGGAGGGATGGAGAATTTAGCAGCGTGAAGGCCTTGGAGAAAACCAACCTGAAGGAGCAAGGGACTTGAGATCTCTAGAGCTCTGTCCTTCTCTTGGTCACCACTGGCCTTGTTCTCAAGAAAAGGCTAGCTGGGTTCAACTGTTAGCCATTTCATTACAACCTATACTTTTTGCAAATAAATGTTTTCAGAGCAATCTGGTGGAGCTGGGGTAGGTTCAAAGGCAGTAGTGACTATAATATTTATTTATTATTTATTTTATTATTATTATATTTATATATCACCCCATCTTCCGAGACGGAAGTAATACCTTGGTTTATGAGCATAATCATGCTTGTAAACCAAAACACTCTTATCAAAGCAAATTCCCCTATAAGAAATAATGGAAACTCAGATGATTTGTTCTTAGGTCCCATACATAGACCACATACTTTTATACACAAAATGCCAAAATTCACCAAAAATTGTTTAGGTATGTGGCTGTGGAATCTGTTCTGCTTGGGACTAATTACTGGATTTTACTGTGGTTTTTAATGTAACAATAATAAAATGCAATTTTTAACCCTATGCACAATTGACTAGCTGCCACATGACTAGAAATTGAAAATAAAAAAGAATGTTGAAAACAAATTAACTAAGAATATAAAGAAAGATAAAAACACTAAATCTCATTCCCCTGTGAAAATGTTCCTGGCTGGTGCAAGGGAGACCTCCATTCCTCTCTCTTCTGCCTGAGTGAGAAGAACTGTTCCAGACAATCTGCCACAATCCAGCAGGCTCATTTGTGATGTGACCTGTTCCTGTGCTGATATCGATCAAGGCAAAATTGATCAGGAATCATTGCTTCTCTTGCAATACACTCTTAAAGGAAGGCACCCATAAACCAAGGTATTGCTGTATTTGAGTTTCTCACAGAGAGGAGGTAGCAAATGAATATTTCTGATAAATCATGGGATTGCACTCTTGGGTTTTCTTGATTTAAGGCAGGTATTAATCATTATTCCTGTGGTTGTACAGGAGTGGTGATGCAGAGCGGTGAGCTTCCATTATTTTGAAGGCGATTCCCAAGGGAAGTGGACAGTTGCAGTGACTTCTTGGGTAATGTACAGTTTTTTTATTAGCAACAGCAGAAAAGAGAACCTGAATATTGATTGATCTGAATTAGGCATTGTGTCAATAATTGCCTTATAAAAGCTTTGCCTGCACAGGGAAGCACATAGTTGGTGGCTTGTGATGAGGGATAGACCACCTTTGTTTGGTCCGTGATGACTCTTGTTTTTAATGGTGACAGATGGATGAATCCTGCGGATATGGGGCTGAGACCAAACAGATCACATTTGTGGGGGAGGATGCTTCCAATAAGCAAAATTCTGTTTCTTTTGCTGTCTCCTTTTTGCAGTTGTATATGCACAAGATAACCTTTTCAGGTGGCTATTAGCTGCTTCTCTTGGGCAATTAGAAGCCTTGAAGATCTTCTGAAAATCACCTAGAAATCTAGTAGATCTATCTGTCTGCTCAGCTTTAGATAATTGTGGAGTTAACCATTAAAATATTTCTTCTAGGTCTTCAAAGACACCTTCAGATTTGTCCAGGACACTGAAGAAGTGGAATTATCAGCCAAGAAGCAATGATCGCCACCAAACTGATTGTTTCTGTAATTCTATGGAATTAAAGCCAACTGTATTAAGACTAAGCATATGTATCTCCATGTCATTTTTTTTTCTAAATTAAACTGTTTGGCTATGACTGCACCAGCAACTATCTTATCCCCGTAAAAGTATTCTGCTAATATATATCCCGATACCACTTTAAATAGTCTCTGGGTGGTTTACAGTTTTTTAAAATTATAGTATGCAGGTGACACATTGTCGCCCCCCCCCTCAGCAAGCTGGGTGCTCATTTTACTGACCTGGGAAGGATGGAAGGCTGAGTGAGCCTTGAGTTGGCTACCTGGGATTGAACCCCAGGTCATGAGCACAGTTTTACCTGCAGTACAGGCATTTAACCACTCTGCGATGAGGCTCCAGTAGTGATTCTTGTGCCATGGAGGGGCAAAGTAAAGCAAAGTGTTCTGCTTATATACCGCCCCATGCCACTTCAAGTAGTCTCTGGGCTGTTTACAGCAACTTGTTTCTTAAAATGGCCACAGCGCTGGAGGACTGGAGGATAGCGGATGTCACCAATTTTTAAAAAAGGAAGGGGGCAGGAAATTACAGGCCTGTTAGCCTTACGTCTGTCCCGGGGAAAATGGTGGAAAGCCTCATCCAATAAAAAATCTTAAAACACATAGAAGAACAAACCTTGCTGAGAGAAAATCAGCATGGCTTCTGTAAGGGTAAGTCTTGCCTGACAAACCTTTTAGAATTCTTTGAAAAGGTCAACAGGCATGTGAATTTGGGTGAACCAGTGGATATTGCCAATCTGGATTTTCAAAAGGCTTTTGACACAGTTCCTCACCAAAGGCTGCTGAGAAAATTGCACAGTCTTATGGATTGAGAACTGGTTGAGATCCAGGAAACCAAGAGTAGGTGTCAATGGGAAATTTTCACAATGGAGAGAAGTGAAAAGCGGTGTGCCCCAGGGATCTGTCCTTGGACCGGTGCTTTTTAATCTGTTCATAAATGACCTGGAGACAGGGATAAGCAATGAGGTGGCCACGTTTGCGGATGACACAAAACTTCTGTGTGGTAAACACCAGAGAAGATTGGGAAGAGCTCCAGAAGGATCTCCAAACTGGGAATGGCAAATGTGTTTCAATGTAGCCAAATGTAAAGTAATGCATATTGGGGCAAAACATCAAAACTTTAACAACTCTTGGACTCTGAGTTATCGGTGACAGATCAGGAAAGATCTTGGTGTGTTGGACAGCTCCATGAAGGTGTCTACCCAATGTGTGGCAGCGGTGAAGAAGGCCAATTCCATGCTAGGAATTACTGTATCAAAAGGGATTGGAAATAAAACAGCCAACATTATAATGTCATTATACAAAACGATAGTAAGGCCGCAACTGGAGTAATTTGTACAATTCTGGTCACCACATCTCAAAAAAGACATAGTGGAATTGGAAAAGGTGCAGAAGAGAGCGACTAAAATGATTACTGGGCTGGGGCACCTCCCTTATGAGGAAAGGCTAAAACATTTGGGGTTCTTTAGTCTGGAAAAAAGGCGCCTGAGGGGGGATATGATTGAGATGTACAAAATAATGCAGGGCATGAGTAAACTGGATAGAGGGATGCTCTTCTCCCTCTCACAAAATACCAGAACTAGGGGACATACATTCAAATTGAGGGCTGGGAGAATAAGAACAGGCAAAAGAAAATATTTTTTCACCCAGCGTGGTGTTAGTCTGGAACTCCCTGCCACAGGATGTGGTGATGGCATATGGCCTGGATGCCTTCAAAAGGGGGATTGGACAGATTCCTGGAGGAAAAGTCCATCACAGGTTACAAACCATGATGGAGATGTGTAATCTCCAGGCATAAAACCTGGGTACTTCAAGGACCAGATGCAGGGGAGTGGTGTCAGGAGACAGAGATCTAGTCTCATGTGCTCCCAGACACATTTGGTGGGGCTACTGTGAGATACAGGAAGCTGGACTAGAAGGGCCTTTGGCCTGATGATCCAGCATGGCTCTCTTATGTTCGTATTCCAGGCGCCTACAGCACTTGGTATTCCATGGTGGTCGCCCATCCAGGTACTAACCAGGCCCGACCCTGCTTAGCTTCCGAAATCATGCGACAGACAGATCAAAAACCCTCTAGGTTACTGTGATGATTGTGGTCCTCCAGACCTTTTGGGTAGCAACATAGCATAAGCCTTCGCTCTTGCTAGGGCAGCTGGGCAGTGTAAACCAAAGCATGTCCCAAAGGCCACCGTCTTAGGTGCTTGGATGGGAAAAGGGGCAAAGCTCCTGCACGTTTAACCTTTCTGCAGAGGAACAGATTTCAGCAGGTGTAGCGGTCAAGGCATACCAACAGACATGTCTTCTTCTAGACCACAAAGATGCCGTGGAACTGAGTTCTCTGGCGCAAAGTTGTGCCTCTGACACAACTAATCCATGAGCAGGAGTCAATTTCTCTTTTTGCTTCTGACCTCCTTAAAACTGCCTCTGCACGTAAGAAAAAAATGGAATTGCTCAGACAGGTTCTCACTGGAACTCTGGAAGAGTTCAGCTCATTCTAAGAGGTGCACATAATTTGGCCATTAAAGAAGAAGAAGAAGAAGGAAGAAGAAGAAGAAGAAGCAAGACCTGTCATGGAGTTGAAGTGAAATGTGTTTTCAGGTTGCCTAACTTCTTTTCCCATCAAGATTGCCTAGTGTCAGAGTGGGGCAGAAGGAGTTAATCTACGCCTTCCAAGCTGGCTTTAATTGCTGCCTGCCTGGACATGGAACAAAACAGCATTCAGCCCCAGGCTGTAGACGGAAACCAGCTGCACTCCCCCTCCAACAAGCCTCAACCCGATTTTCCCCATTTGCAAGAACAGAGAAGAGCATTCTTCTCTTCCTGGACATGTCCTTGGGGTTGGGGGTGCTTTTTACCTCCATTCTCCGTGCCTTCACAAAAAGTTCTCAGCCCAAGTCTCTGAATGGCAGTAGATTCTCTCTGGCACTACCAGTTTCGGATTGTCACTCTGGGGGACTCGACCGTGGGGAAATCTTCTCTCCTGAAGCGGTATGCGGAGGGTGTCTTCCTGGATTCCATGAACCAAACCGTAGGTGTGGACTTCTATGTGCACTTTGTGGAGCTGGAGCCTAATCTGCGAATCAAGCTGCAGTTCTGGGATACAGCTGGGCAAGAGCGTTTCAGGTGAGTCTTACTGGTCAGAGGTTTAGACTCTCAATAGTATTAGCTCAGTGATGAGCAGTACTCTGCATTTAAACTACAAAACTCAGGGTGGGCATTTATGTTTCATCTCTCTCTCGCATGTTTATCTTCTCCTTTCTGCAAGGAACGCAGGATATGAAACTAAAGCTCTTCCTTTTTCTGTGTCGTCCAAACACGTAACGTGAAAACTTTGAAGGGGACTCACTGAATTTCATGGCTGAATGTGGCTTTGAACTAAGGCAGGCATGTCCAAAGTCCGGCCTGGTGGCCAAATGCATCCCAATTTAAAAATTTAAGTGGCCCTCAGCCTCTTCTCCCTGCCAGCTCAGCCTGTCACTCACCCCCCCCCACTGGCCCTTCCCTGTGCTGGCTAGAGACGGTCCCTTGCAGTTTTATGGTTTGCCTGCCCTCCCTGTCTCCGTCCATCCCCTCAGCCACCCGCCCTGCTACCCGCTCCTGGCTCCGTTGCTGCAACGTCTTCCCCACCTCCTTGTGAGGGAAAGCAGCATATGCAAGCAACGGTGCGTCTTGGGCGTGCGTGGGCCGATTCCTGGGCCATGCAACAGCCGCCAGACCCTTGGGCACCTTAAAACTGGAGCATTTGCAGTTGTTGCAGATACACATGGGTCACATCCTTTCTCCCCTACCTTTAGGCTGAATGGCCGGCCCCCACACATTTTCACCTCACCAAATCTGGCCCTCCTTGCAAAAAGTTTGGACACCCCTGAACTAAGGGACTTCCCTTCTCTTAAATCTCTCACTCAAACCCTAACCTGACACTCCTCTAGTCACCCGATACTAAAAAACATTGGAAAGACCAAAGAAAAGGCTATGTGGTCCCCAGGATTTCACAAATTTCACATATGCATTTGTATACCCAGTCCTACAGATGTATTCATATCCATCAGACATCTGTAATGATGTATTTAAATGCCAAAACGTCAGTGCCATTTCTAAAGCAATGTGGGCGATGTAAATCTTCAAAGCCCATTTTTTAAAGACATGAATGTGGAGATGACAAGTCGTTCCCTCAAAGGTCGAGGCGTAGCTGTGATAAGTCTTGTGGCACCTTCTCTTGCAAGTCGAGTACTGTAGTGGCTATAGTCCCCAACGCTTATGGCCAACCACGACTCCTTAAGTCTAGAAGAGAACTTCCAGTGAAGGAGTGTTGAACCTGTCCGTGTGTGAGTGTGTGAAGGGGGTGGTGAGGCTTTCTGCTCCTTCTCCAAACATGCCATTTCAGGGGGAATACAGACAAGAAGGGTTTCCTTGAATTTCAATACGGTACTTTGTTCCTCTTAAAGAGTGAGCCAGAAAATTCCAGATAATAAACTGTTTATTTATTTATTTATTTATTTATTTATTTATTTATTTAACTTATATGTTGAGATGATCCTTCTCTTGCAAGGGTCCGTCATCTTTTAAGGCCAGTGGCCCCATCCCATTTGAATCGTGTCAGTTTTAACAGAGGAGACCATTGTTTTAAAGTGCATGTAGTCAAGAAACACCTCCTTCACAGAGGACCTCCTCCAATCATCCTGGAGTCCAAGATCAAAAGTCTTGCTTCCTGTCCGAGAGAAAATATTTTCTACCAGAACTAGGACTCTTAACAGTGAATGACAAGTTCTTTTTTGTGGCAGATTCCCACCAGTATTTCCAAATTGGAGCAAGGCAAGTAGGGGAAGCTGTCTTGCAATAGCCAGCAATAGGCCTCCGATGGTCGCTGTCCTCAGATTCCAAATGCTGGAACGTCTGTGTGTTTCTCAGACAGACAAGCCACTTCTAATTCCGCAGTGACTGGCAGGAGCTCCAGTATTAAACAAAGCTCTTCCAAGTTTCACGTTTTGAATGTAGACATGCCATCTGCAATCTTTAGGCAAAGAAACAGCAATCCTCTTTGCTTTCCTGTGGTCTCTTATTCTATTTCTGGGTGCAATAGCATTTTGCTCTGCTTTGTCCCAATTTCTCATATGAGTTTTCAGGGTGGGTGTCATTTGTTGACACTCCTTATGGAACGCTTCTGCTGGTGACCTGCTGCTCTTGTTTTTGTTTTTGTGGAACATTAGCTATTCCTGCATTTTATTTATTTATTTATTTATTTATTTATTTATTTATTTATTTATTTATTTATTTATTTATTTATTTATTTGATTTTTATACTGCCCATCTGGCTTTTTAGGATTATTTTTACGCCATAGCAATAAAGTAAAAACAAACTAACTGAAAAAAAAAATAAGTTAGCAAGCTTTGCAATAAAACCATGAAGGTCTGAGAATGATGGGCAGGTCAAAGAAGGAAGGAGCTGTTGACAACAGAGAAGTGTCACCACTGTTCATGTCTCCTTTTTAAAAAAGCATTTCGGGGCCAGATTGGAAATGTGAAATAAAATAAAATAAAAAAGAAGGGCTTTGTGGGAAAACATATGAATGCTTGAGAACAGAGCACTGTCCATTCATCTGACTGATAATTATCTGCCACAATTTTTTTTCAAATTTAGCTACGTTCTATGCTTTGCAAGGTCCAGACTTCGAAGAAATCTCCAAGGTGGCTAGAGATGATGGGAGCTGTAGCATAATTGCACCAACTTGGGAACAGCCAACTCTGTCTTCTGTAGACTATTTCCAGGACTGTAAACTAGGGTAACTGTGTTATGTAACAAAGTGTGGCGGTAGAGACATCCTAGCTGCTGAGAGAAACGAGATTTCATTGACAGGATAAGATATCCAGAGATTGGGGCCCTCTCTTTACCTACATTTTTTATTCTAAAGGCATGGCAATTTGAGGTCAAATATATATTAGTGTCTAAAGGATTAAAAGCCATTGACTGACTAATAGGCCTAGGACTTGATGGGTGTATGCATTTCACCTCTCATGATGACGTTATGCCTTGCAGCTGGTTCTAGGTAGACAATCCAAGCGAGGAGTATCTTTTGTCATGTTTCTTCTCTTGGGACTTAGGTCCGTGACCCGCTCTTATTATCGTAACTCGGCTGGAGGAGTGCTGGTGTTTGACCTAACCAACAGAGCATCCTTTGAAAACATCAGGAACTGGCACCGGGAGGTGATCGAGACAGTGGCGCCACAACCTGTGGTCTTCATTCTCATCGGTCACAAAAGTGACCTGGAGTCGGAACGGAAGGTTGGACAAAAAGAGGCCGAGAAACTGGCCACGTCGCTGTCAGCCAGGTACATTGAAACATCGGCTAAGACTAACAGGAACGTGAAGGAAGCTTTCCAGATATTAACCTCGGGAATCTATGAATCCCTGAAAAGTGGAAGCATGAGGCCAAGCGAACATTGGGATGGGATCAAAAGCAAGCTTCCACCCATCATCCAGCCCAACATGCAGCCAGAGGAGAGAATAAAGAATTGCCAGTGCTAGCAAAAGGCAGCTTACTGCTTCTGGAAGGCAATCTAGGATGTATTGGATAGGAAAAAACTCTTACATGCCTCTGCGAATGGTTCGTTTTGAAATGAATGTCGAGGCAGCTGTTTTGTCCTGACAGCAGATCCATCCATTGCTGTCAATCAGTGATATACAATGGTAACTTGTATAAAGGAATTCATTTGTTCCAAATGAAATTATGTTAACCAAATTTTCCTTTATACAAATTTCTCATAGGAATGCATTGAAAACAGAGTAATCTCTAATCGCAACCATTTTTATGTTGTATGGATTCGCCACATAGACAATTCTGTAAAGCAAATTTCCTCTATCTCTGGAATTTTTTATGTTGTACAGATTTTATGTTATACAAACTGTTTGTTATATTGAGGGTCCACTGTATGTCAAAAGTCCATAACCAGAAAGGCTGGAAACGGGTGATCATCCAAAGAAGGGTCATTTATGGTATCAGTGGAGATGCTACTGATGACTGACAGTATTGAACTGAGTTAGATATTCTTTCCATGTTGGATGCCTCTTCTTATCTGGTTGTGAGAAACAGCTTCTCTCGGGTCAACAGGAGGTAAGAGACGAGATGCTGGGAGCAGATTCAAAGCTGAAGCGAGCTAGTTGCATAAGGGACTGATTTTCTTTTGGAGGCACACGGCTTGCAAAAATGCCTGGATCCATGTCCTTTGTTATTTTCAAATTGTGCTGATAGACTGGCCTGTTTTATCTAGCCCGCCTTAATTTGTTGAACGTGTTACACTTTTTCTTTAAAAATAAAGGGCAGCGCCTAAGCAATAACCCAGTCTGGTAAAGTCATCTCCCACCATTTCGCGGTTCATATACTGCGTCCCAGTATATTGTGGGACTGCAGTATAAGAAATGCAAGGGACCCTGGGGCAATCTGCTTGGGCCCAAATGAGGCCTCCTGCACTTACCCCAGACCATTGTCCTGCCCCAAACGGGCCTCCAACAGGCTTCCCGGGGCAGTCGAAGGCCCCAGAAGTGCTTTCCGGTGAACCAGAAGTCTTCTGGATCACCAGAAACCACTTCTCGGGTTTCTGACAGGCCTGAGAAGCCCATCGGAGGCCTGTTCAAAACAGTGCCAGGCCTCAGGTAAGTGTAGGAGGCCCCAGAGAGAGCCCCCCAGTCCCAACCCAGCCCAGCATCCGCATATCGCAGATTTTCAATTATTGCGGGTCAGGTTGGGTCCCTAACCCCCGCGATAGGTGGGGGATTACTGTAATGTTTTCTGTTTGGTTCACCTACCTGGATTTCCCTGTTAAAGAGAACAAATAGCTTTGTCAAGTCTTGTCCTTGGGCGTTTATACACGACCCCTAAGCTCCGCCGCAAATGGCTGCAAGCTCCGGACGATAAAAATGTTTACCCACCAGCTCCGGAGTTTGCAGACAATTAAGTGCGACCCCGCCCACTTAGCGCGACCAAACTGCACTTTTCTTGTACCTGCTTTTTTATAGTGAAAATATTTGATGCGGAGAGTTCCTGAGCTCTCCTCGCTTCTTTCTGTTGTTTTTCTTTTGCCTCCGCCCCTTAAAGAGGAACCAAGTAAACGGAGGTCGGAGCAACCGGAGGTAAGCCTTTTATTCTTTTGTCTCTGTCTTTTGTCTCCCCTCACACAGACAGAACAAAGAAGTGCCCAGCGGGTGGGGAGGGAGGAACAGCAACGAACCCTCAAGATCTCTGGTCCGAATTTAAGGGACCAGCGGATCTTAGGGGTCATGTAAAAAGGTCCTTTCTCTCTTGAATATTGACCTTCAGCAGAATCCACCCCACCTGATGAAGAGTGGCTCAATTCATCCTGGACAAATGAAGGAAGGAGAGGTGGTGGCACCTTTTTTTAAAAAAGAGTACCAAGTAACATTCCCTGTGGACTTTTCATACAGGCTGTCTGGGGATAGGCTTTAAACTTTTATAGGATCCTATGCAAGCACCAACCCACTTTTTCTTCAATACTAATCCATCATTTAAGAGAGTAAAACTTACCTCCCTGCCCCAGATTCTCTCTTCAAAACCCACAGGGGTGCAGAATCCTACTGACAATTACTGTAATAACCTTCCACTTTTAGATACACAACACATCTCTGGAAACATTTGTTTGTGGTGTATACCTGTTCAATGTGACTCTTAAAGTAATTTTATGCCATGCACCTAGTGCTTTTTCTTTACTTACTCTAATTCTTGCCATTGCCTATCACACTTCTGCTATGACAGAATCTATTCTGAAGTCGACAAGGAATGTTACTTGGTACTACTAAAAAGGAATAAACACTACTAAAAACGCCCAGAGCATATACATGCCAAATACAATGTTCTCTTTGCTCCCATTGGCTTACTATGTGATTTGTGAATAATTGATTCTTCTTTGGACAGGGGTTCCAAGAACTGGAATATGCTTCCTCATATCATACAAATCAAATCAAATAAAAATGGCCATCTGATGCAACAAAGTCCACAGTTAATTAACGTTACTGGATCACTAAAATGTTACAAACAAGTTTTGTGCTTGTCCAGAACTCACCAAGCAAAGACAGGATGAAACTTGCCAGTGTGTAATTGGCCCAGATATTATGGCACCGCATTTCAACTACCTTTTCTTAAACTCATATTTTATCATCTTTGTCAGGCAAAGACATCTGGAAAAATTAAAGTCATGTCTTATTTTGTAACACTATTAGCGATCCTGTGTAATCATTGCCCTTGAGATTTATCTTGGTGTTTCTGAAAAAATAAGATTAATGCCTTTAAAACCCACCAGTTTGATGATGTTTTTTTGTAATCTATTAGTAGGATGCACTCATCGTGATTTATATATACTGTAGGTAGGTTCAGATTCTAAGCTATATCTACTAGGTATCAGGACTTTGCATACTGTTGAAGAAATTCTGCAAGGTAAGAATTCTATAATTTGTTACTATCCCCCCCCTTTCTACCGTTATGGGGAAATTGGAAGAAGATAGTCAATTCTTTTGAAAATCTCTGGTTTATCAATGTGGGGCACTCTGCTTCTGTACCTATGATGCAAAAAGCCAGGAAATGGCCCAATATTGCTGTACAATATTTTGCCGGTGTTGCCGGCAGGAAAAAGGATGGCAGAATGAATACTGACACCAATGGTGGTTCCCCAGATGTTCTTGGAACATAAAACCCAGAAACCTTTACGAGCTGTGATAGCCAGGATTTATGGGAGTTGTATAGTCCAAGACTAGGAAACCCCTGGTCTACAAGATACCCTTTTCTGCTCACTACAATTCACAAAATGGCATACAGAATATCCTAAGTAGCACAGCTATACTCCAAAAATGTAATTGAGATGCCAGTTTTGATCCCATTGTTAAAAAAAATGCAATCTTTACAACTTGTGACAAGTCTCTCCTTATGAAATGCCTTATCCCACAAACAGAAATAGCTTATATTTGATTTAATAGTCAATATATATTTCAACAAAGAATATAAAATCTTTACCTGTAAGAATGGCAACATGGGGTACATTCTCAGTTGAATCATTTTAACTGTACAGAGTGTTCTGGATTGCTTTGATTTATAACTAATTTGTCACAGAAGCAGTCCACTACATATATAAACAGCCAAATTGAGGGTGGGAAGAAGGAAAGGGGGGTGGTCAAGGACTATGCTGCTTTGTTTGATATTCTGGGTGTTAAACAGTATCCAGGTCATCCAGGTCTTTGAAGCAGTCTTAACACCAGCTTGCTTCCTGATATCATCATCTGGTGTGTTCCATCTCAACCAAAAGATTCTCAGTGCCTGATAGACAACATCCTCTATCAAGATTGCATTTCTGGTACAATGCTTTGATAAAGACAGTAAGTTGCTATCGAAAGCTTAGCTCACATTTTTGGTTTTAGTAGTGACCAATAAAGGTATTGCCTAGTCTACTTATACATCTATAAAGTGGTTCTCAGACAGTACCTTTCAAAGGAATCATTTTTCCATTCTGCTTTCTTCATTGTCCACATTCCTATATATAGTATTTGAGAATATCAGTGTACACGATGTTCACTTTTGTCTCCAGGAACACATCATTGCACTTGATATCTCCTAAATGAATTCTCAAACTGCACTACAGAGGCAATGAAACATGTTTGCAGGAGAGAAAAAACTCACAGCTGTATGGATTTACATCAGGTAAAGGCATCTTCACTGTCCAACAACCAGGTAGATGGCTCCCGACTGGCAACTGATCCCAGGGAGCCAGTAGGGTAACATCTGTTTTCACAAGTGGGAATTAACGCTTTAAAGTCAGGATCGAAATTGTGTTCTGGTGAGCTCAGAGTTGCTTACACTACCATTAAGTACTATGATCTTATTGCCCAACCGATTGCAAGTTCTTATTCAAAGTATTAAAACTATTCTAGATGTCACTTTGTGCAAGATTCATGAAAACAGCCTGAAAGCAAAGTACATTAGTATACTTGTTTATTGTTGTTATTGAACAAATGGATAACAACGTTAAAAGTTGTGTGAGGCGGTACGAGAGAGAGAGAGAGAGAGAGAGAGAGAGAGAGAGAGAGAGAGAGAGAGAAGCCACTGTTGGATGATTTAAGGCAAAGCTAATAACACTTTAATGCAAATTGCTAACGCAAATTAGTAAGCCGACCTTTTGGCTTTTTGATTACTTAAGATCATTGCAAGTGCAGGAGCATACCATGTGAGACACATACAGGTATCTCAGCTGCCAGGAAACTTAAGAGGGGCAGGAAAATGTCAAAAAGAGAAATGTTTTGATAATGCATCAAAATCTGAAGTGATTATTTGCATTAATTTAAACCCTGATTTGAATTCCAGTGTGCTTTTGGATTTTTAAACCCGGTAATTACTCTGCAGACTTTTCACACACAGGATAGCTAAGCAAGCTGGAAACATAAGAGAGTTAGCTATATACACTTCTCTTGATGTTGAGGGCTGGTCTTTTCACATCTCAGCCATTCAGGAAAGCCTGACCATTTATTTAATTTTTTAAATCCAACTAAGAAACTTTCCTACTCAACCAACTTCCTTGCAGACTTTCTTACTCAGGTGGGTTTATGTTATCTACAGACACAGCTGCCCCCCCCCATGAGAATTCCACTTTGCTTCTGCTACAAGTTAACCATCCAAGGGGTTCACCATTGTTACTTCTGTCCTTTGCCCTTTGCAACCCATGTCCATTCTACGGCCTTTGTTTCGGCTTTATAATTTCTTTACTCATAAAACAAATCTATGAACATTGACATTACAAAAGAGAAAAGGAAAAATGAAAAACATCTACAGCCACTTCTAATACTGTTGCCCAAAATACCAAAATATCCTGTCCCTTGGACAATCACACACACCATAAACCACTTTGAAGGCTGAAAATAAAGTCTGTTTTTCGATAAATTCTGTTCTTTTTGGAAAACAGGGTGGGGTTGGGAAGGCTTAACAACTCTGGGGCAGATCTCCTCAGAAAGCTGGTATTGCTGCAGTGTTAAAATAAATGCTTGTCCACAAAGCATTAAAAAACAAATTCCCACTGATGGTATTATGGATACTCTGCAGCTTCAAAGAGGCAGATTTACGCACTCTCCAGATCAGCCGTATTCATTTCTCTGCCATTCTGAGGCTTTACTTCTTGGTTGTTTTGCGGATCAGTGCCATCCTCTGGAAAGAGAAAAACAGTGGGAAAAAAGGAAATCAGAGATGTGATCTTTCACTAAATTGCACTGGAAGTGCATTATTGGGTAATTTCAGAAAGGTGAACAACAAACACCTTGAAGGACCAAATCTTTTTAAGTGTAATCAAACTGATGTCCTGGTCTCAGTACCATGTTAAAGAAAAAGGTTACAATCAATTTCAGTTACAGCTAAATCAAGCCCTAATTCTACAATCCAATTTGATACAATGATATAAATCATTAAATAGCTAAATATATACAAAATATTGATAAGCTCAGCTTAATCTACATTTTAAAATAATATGAAAGATCACACAGCTCTTAAGGGGAAAACTTAAAACTGCGGACACAAAGCATCAGACAGAGTTCACAATGCTTCTGAAGTTCAGAAGATAAGTTGGGAGTTAATGAAGGCTTCTTACAGAAACAACCCATTGGTAATACTGTAATCAACCAAAATAACTGTTTCTGTCATAAAAAGGCATCTAGCCTATTTCCAATCTCCTCTTTCTCCTTGTTTAAGGGAAAATAGAACAGATAAAGGGAACTGCTAGATCTCAATTGCTAGCTTTTTAAATGTACTTTTCCATATTCCATTCGTATTATACCCCTTCTATTCAACAAAGATCACAGGTCTTACATAAATCTCAAACCAAACCATATATGATACAGGAATAAACTTATCTTTTAAATACATTAAAAGAGAAAAACATAACCAAGTGCCTTAGCTGTTCATGTGTATTTGATGAACATGCAGGGGAATATTTCTGACAAATATTTTTTCTCTGCCACTCTAAAGCTGCTTTTTGGCTCAAGAAAGAGGGCGTGGAGGCACCTGTTTGGTCTTATCCCCTGACCCCCTCCTTACACCTGGACAGGTAATAGTTTCAGGAGAAGGGAATTTGTATTTTTTTTACAAATATATATATACATGGAAAGCACTCTTTTTTAAAAATCTTATATTCCACCTTGCCTGCAATGAGCTCAAAGGAGCATCCACTGCTCTCGTTATAGTCACTTCATCCCTTAACATCCTATGTTTTCTCACATGGGAGGCCTATTGCAAAATGTCTTCAGTTTTATCAGCTAGCCATTGCAGCTGACCAAACCCTGCTGGAACTCCTAGTTTTGTCATTTAATATTCTCCCTCCTGTATAGAAACGGAAAATTTATAGAAATTTTGAAGTCCGGGGTTGGGGTTGGGGTTGGGGTTGGGGAAACAAACAGGCTCACAACCCATTTTTCCAAAGTTTCCAGAAATTTTGCATCTCTACTCCTGTAATTCATTTGAATGATACATAATGCAAAAATGTCTGGAAACATTACATGAATTATATTAAAACAATCACCCTTAATGTTGCATTACTCTCCTTAGGCAAGTCTGCTATGCTGAAGAAAAAGATCATACCTGTTTGTGGGCCTCTGTAGTGCAAGCTTTTTTATAGGGCCTGATTTCTTCAGAACCAAAACCTGGGATCCACATGTTCCACTGACGCTCTATAACCAAGAACAGAGTACGAAGAGTGGCGGTGAAAAAGAGAAGAGATGAATCAGTAAAACAGAAAAGAAATGAAATGAGCAGCAATCAGAGAACTGTTTCTAGACTCATCTATGCAATAAAAAAGTAAACCAAACATGTGATTGCCTAGTTACGTAAAAACTAAAAGCAGCTCCCAACTTTGGGTCCTCCGATGTTCTTGAACTACACCTCCCAGAAATCCTTGGACCTGCAGTCCAAGAACATCTGGGGATCCAAGGCTGGGAACCAATGAACTAAAAAAAAAAATCATTTTCTGGAAGGAATATGTTTCCCTCTATCTTTAGAGTTCCATTTTGATTTTGCAGCAATGTTGTTTTTCTCTAGCACTGTAAATCCCCCAGACCCATTATCCCTCCCCATGTTGGTAAGATCAGGCACAATTCAACTTCTGGTTAGTCACAACTGGTCCCTGCATAATATATGGGGTGAAGTCAGAGGTGGCAGGAAACAAACAGCTTAAACCCACCTGGCAGATTTGTATACATGAAAGAATTCCCATCTAACACTAGCAAACGTATACAGCAATAATGGGGAGCCTGTGTCCCTCTTTCAGCTTTGGACTAGAATTCCCACTGTTCCTTGAACAGTATCTGGAGGTGAAAGATTTCCCAGTGTGATGTATTATTTGTTTAATATATATTTCCTCCACTTTTATTCTTGAAAAGGACCCAAGGTAGCTTACAACAGTGCTCCCCAACCTTTTTGTCCCCACGGACCGGAAAATATTTGATGACTTTTCCGTGGCCCGGGGCTGGGGTGGGGAGGGGGGGAGATGGGGAGGGCGGGGGGTAGGGGAGGGTGTGGGGGGTGGGGGATGGGGGAGGGAGGAGGGGGTGTGGGGGGGCTTGGCGTGTGTGCCTTGCGGGGGCACGGGAGAGCGGCGGTGGCGGCGCTCGCCGGCTGGGGTCGTCGGGCATGCCGCTCCCCCCCTGCGCGCACGGGCGGGGTGGGGGGAAGCCCGGGGCTCCTGGGCGGGCGGGCCCCCGCCTCCTCCTCCTGTCGGCCAGGGCGAAGCGCCGCGGCGGCGGCGAAGGCAAAGGCGGCGGAGGCGCCCAGGGCAGCAGCCGCATGACCATGCTCTCTGTCCCTCGGGTGGCCGAGAAGGAGGAGGAGGAGGAGGAGGAGGCAGCGCCCGGCCGGCTGGCCACGGGCTGCTGGGGGACTCGGGCCACCCTCTCCGGCCGCGGGCTCGCAGGTCGTCGGGGCTGGGCGCCGCTGGAGGAGGCGAGAGAGGGAAGGCGAAGGAGAAGAAGGCGGCGGGCAGGAGGCAGCGGGCGGAGAAGAGCCTGGTCGAGGGGAGGGAGGAGGAGGTGGCGGGTCGAGGGAGGGGCGGGTGGGGTGGGAGGCGTGAGCGGGGGAGAGAGCGAGGGAGCCAAAGGGGGCCGTTAGCCGGCCAGGCACATCCTCCTCCTCCACCTCCTCCGCCTGGACGCGGCCGAGCCTTCGCCCACCACTGTGCAGTCCCACCCCCGCACCCCCCACGCACGCCTCAGAAGCTCCACACACACACGCACGCGCGCCCGCCCGCTTACTTCTGCCTCCCCCTCAGGAGAAAGGGCGGCCGGCGCTGAGGAGGAGGAGGAGGAGGAGGAGGATGCCCTGGCGCGCACCACCAGTCCAGTCGCCGCCGCCGCCCCCTCCGTTTTCCCTCCGTCCGCCGCCTGTCAAGCGCCGCCGGGCCGGGCGAGGCGAGAAGGCAGAACTGGCGAAACCTCCGCCCCCGCGCGCCCCCTTCCTTCAGTGGGGCTGAAGAGGGCTGATGAGGAGGAGGAGGAGGCGCCCCCGGGGGGGGTGGAACGGGGGTCTGGAGGGGAGGGGGCTTGCGCGCGCGTGCGTGTGTGGAAGATGCTCTGCCTGCCTGGCTGCTTTTGGCCGCTCCGCCGCCCCCTCCCCTCTTATGAGGTGCCCCCTCCCTTTGCCCCCTCCCTCTCCCCCTCCCCTCCTGGCCCGCGGCTCCTTTCCTTTCCCCCCAACACCCACTTCGCCAAGTATCGTCCCGGGTCTCTCGCGAGAGGGAAGGAGGCGCTGGAGAACCCGAAGCCCAGCCAAGAAGGGGGAAGGGGGAGGGGGGCTCTCCTTTCTCCGAACCCCGTTTGGCCCGCTTGCCCCTCCTCGCCTCCTCCCAACCCAACCCCCCACCATCCTGCTCTAAGAACCGGGCGCGCAAAGGCCACCAGGGAGCATGACGACGGGGACGAGGAGGAGGCCAGGGCGAAGCGCAGTGGCGGCGGCGAAGGCGAAGGCGGCGGAGGTGCTCGGGGAAGCAGCCGCATGATCGCACTCTCTGTCCCTCGGGCAGCGCGCGGCTCCTCCTGCGCTCCTCCAGCCTTCTTCTTCCATTGGCTGCCCTTGGGAGAGAAGAGGAGGAGGAGGAGGAAGGTGGAAGAGGAGGAGGAGGATGCGCCGCCGCCGCCGTGGCTGCTGCTGCTGCTGGTGGTGGTGGAGGGCGAGGAGGAGGAGGGCGGAGGATGCGCCGCCGCCACCGCCAGGCAGAGGAGGGAGGCAAAGGCGGCGGCGGCGGCGGCTCCTCCTGTGCTCCTCCAGCCTTCCTCCTCCACCGGCCGCCCGCGGGAGAGAAGAGGAGGAGGAGGAGGGTGGCGGAGGAAAAGGGGAGGAGCCTCCCCGGCCTCCCCAGGCGGCCCGGTGCTGACCGGTCCACGGACCGGCACCGGTCCGCGGCCCGGGGGTTGGGGACCACCGGCTTACAACACTAAAGGACGATATTTAAAGTTGTAGGCAATGAGTATATCATAGTTGTTAAGAACAGTAAGCAAACAAATACAGGGAAAAAATGCCACTCTGAGAAAATGGAAAACCACAAGGAGTACTACAAATCTAGGCCAAGCAGTAACGTGTAACAGTCCATCTAAAAGTCACATAACAGGTAGTGAGTTGAACATGTTGTGCAATGGCCTTCGTGAAGCAAACACGGCTTATGCACTGGAACTTACCAAGATGTAGCTGAACATCTTTCACTTCCAAAGTATTGGCCTTGCGATGCCGCGCAAGTTGGCAGGCAGCTGTGACCACGCTTTCAATGAAGTCATCTGCGATCTGCAGCAACATCTGCCAAGGTAAGGAAAACAAAAACATTAGTGGAGGGTTTTTGCACCAGATATAAAAGCAGTGAAACATATTCAATGCCAGAAGCCTCTCACTCTTCCAAGAAGTGAGATACAAGGGAGAACAAAGAAATTCAAGGAGTTCTCACCAACAAAATTAGACAGTAGTCCTCCGTCACAACGCGGTTCATATATTACGGTCTCAGTATATTGCGTTTTTTTTCTTGAGAGAAGCAGGCTTCCAAAGAGAGGTTTTTAACCCCCCTCCTGGCACCTGAACACAGACCTCGAGGTCTGCTGAGGTGTCAGGAGGGGGTTAAAAACCTCTCTTTGCAAGCAGAGAGGGCAGGAGGAGCCCTTGCTGAGGGGTCTGCATTTTGCTTCCAAAGAGAGGTTTTTAACCCCCTCCTGACACCTCAGCAAACAGAGCTGGGGCTGCTCCTACTGGCCACGCTTGCAAAAAGAGGTTTTTAGCCAACCCCTAACACCTCATCAAATTGACCTTGGACTGCTCAGCTGCTGTGTCCAAATAAGTTTTTAACCTCCTCCTGACATCTCAGCAAACAGACCTTGAGCTCCTGGCAGCAAGGTCTGCTGAAGTGTCAGGAGGGGGTTAAAAACCTCTCTTTGGAAATGCAGCCAGCAAGAGCAGCCCAAGGTCAATTTACTCAGGCGTCTGCATGGATTTCCATAAATGGGGGAGTACTGTATTACAGATGCATCAGGATATGCTCCCCTGCCCCTGTATATTCCACAGAACAAACTAACAGTACATTACATTGTCAGTAAAGGTGGGCAAGGATAAGTACCAAAGGATCTGATACTTCTTAGGAGTCTGCAGAATAAGCACATTTCCAGCTCATTTAATCAAACACTGACCTCCTCCACATCTTCATCCAACTGTTCATTTGGATCCACTTCTCTGACAAGTTCCTGCAGTTTCTTCTTGGTTAAGATCTAAGACAGCAGAAGGGTTTTGACATGAAAACAAACATTAGCTCCGCTCTAATGCTTACAGTGTTCTAAATTCTCCACAACAAAACCAAAAGGTACAAATTACTTATGCTGCCAACATGGAGCAAGCCACAATGCAGATATGTGTTCTTACAAACTTAGAATGTTAAGATATTTCTGAGAAAATGCCAATTTTATTGCAAATGACAATATTTACTCCCCTAGAATATTATTTTGAATAAGTGGAATAGTATGCATACATCCAGAAATACACATGGTTGTTCAAGGACAAAATATTTTCAGCAACAAAACAGTTATGCAACAGAAATATCAACCACTCCAAAAATTACCATTTATAATCTACCAATAAATTTATACTTTTCATTCTTGATGTTTCTAGCATTGAGATTCAACAACTGTTACATTTACAGTGAGTACACTGAGATATCTTTAAATTAGCAAACTGAAATCTTGGCAGAAATGAAAGAGATATGGTGGTGCAAGGATCAGAAGCAATGACTAGAGGCTTCAGTGATAGTCATAATGGAAATGTATGTCAGGATGGTGATGGCACAATTAGAACTGAAAATGATGGTCTTGCATTTCCCCCCTCTGCTATGTCCCTAACCAGCATTGACACACTGGTAGGATTTACTGGCAAATGTGCATTCCACCAGGTAGGTGAATGTTCTTCTAGTTCATATTTTCTAGTAGGATGCCTGCCACCAGTTGTTGTAAAACATCTGTGAATATATGGCTTAATATGATCTGCTGCTGGGATTTACACTCCTTGGACAAAAGATCTGTGGAAAACACTGGTCAAAATCCTATTCCAATATGACTGCCATATCCGTGGGGGATCGGTTCAGGGATCCCCCATGGATAGTGATATCTGCGGATAAGAGCAAATGCTCTTACCTGAAGATAATGGTGGCAGAAGGGGGGGTGAGGTGCTGGAGTGAAAGCTTTTACCCTCAACACCCACCAAATGGCAAGAAGGGAAGAAAGTTTTTTCCCCCTTTCTCCTTGCTGCAGTCATTTCTCTCTCCCCCCCCAGCTGATGCCACAGGCCAGACACTCACCGGAGGGGTGAGGTGGGGACTTTGAATTTCCTGCTCAGGTCCCCGTCGGCAGATCAGAAATTTGAGTGGGAAGTTCAAAACTTCTGCCGCCTGGGAAGTTCAAAAGCCGGTTGGCCAGCGGGTTGAATCCCCACCTCACCCCTCTGGAGGGTGCACTGCTGGCCCGCCGTGATGGTGGCAGCGGCGGCAGCAAAGAGGAGGTTGGGGGGCATTGGCAGGGATAAGTTTTAGTTTTAAATTCTCCCCCCTTGTGTCCCTGCTGATGACCAACCGTGGATTAACTGCATCCGTGGTTAGTGAATCAGCAGGTAAGGGGGTCGTACTGTATGCAACTATGCACATGCAACTCAAGGCTGTGTCATCATAGCTGTACTAGGACTGAAGAGGATGCGCCATCCCTGAAGCACTTCTGCTGGCATACTGCACATCAATCATGCTAGGAACATGCAATCAATTTTGTAATTCCATAGCACCATTCTTTGTCACTCGGTGTAACACCCGGGACATTACGAGGAACGTAAGTTTACATAACACTGCCAGAAACAGGATACTAATATGTCAGCATTTAAGGAAAGTTGTTTTTTTTTTTTTTTTAACATTTCCCCCATGAAACAACTGAAGTAGAACTTGGAGATAATTAGTTACAAAATCAGTTATACAGTCATCCCTTATATAATGAGGGATAACCTAAGACCGTATGCAGTGGAATTAACTTTCTGGTTGCTTTCATAGTCACAAGGATATAATCTTTTTAATTATAGAAAAGGGCCATCACAAGGTCCATGTGGACTCTCTTGTTCTTTTCAGATAACGATGAAGTGGAGAGTTGCAGGAGGTGTTCTCTACTTCTGAGAAGTAGGAAACTAAAGAGCCTATTATTAAAAGTAAATATTACAGCCAATAATAATTCCTGGGCGTTTGGAATGAATTCCTGTCCATTAGCATCTCTTCAACATTTACCCTAAAAAAGTACAAGGCAGAGAGTTTCAGCAGTTCACCCCAGATACATTCAACAGCAATTCACTAAGCTTATTTTCCTCCCTAAATCCATGTACTGGCTTTTCCAAAATCTCATGCCCAAATTACCTGGTTGCTTTCTGGACTGAGGCGCCCCCCACTGCTTGGGGTCCCTGCCATCTTGGCCACAGTGGTATTATTTGCCATGGAGCTCTGTGGAGGAGTACTGGCTGGTTCTGGTTTGACTGAGGAGAAGTTGGATAAATTAATCAAGGTAGACGGTCCAAACTGGTTCATAATCTGCTCAGCTTTAGCTTTTAGATCATAGAGCTTGTCCAGATCTTGCTTCTTTTTGGGATTATGGGGGCCCAAACCAATCAGCTGGGGAAAGAAAGAAATGCTACTATTAATACAGTTATGAAGAGTTACAGGCGAGGTTTTTTTAATCTGTTCTAAAACCCAGCTGCTTGAAACCTATGTATTCAGAGCCTGCTGGGAGATTTCTGAACACATATATAAAGAAAAAAGCATTTTAGAAGTTCCTGGAAATGCAAAGCACTACACCTATGTTACTTCATGCCAAGCTTTTCAAGTCCTGCCTTCCATGAAAACTTTAAATGTATGCCAAATAACGAGTCACATTTTGGAAAGCAAACGACTCCTTCCAGTATCACCACTCTTCCAGTAGTGCATCTTCAGTTGCAAGTATCCAAAATCGTTAGTAAAAAGCCTTCCTTCTGTTAGATTTGACCAACACTGAAAGTGACTTGGAGCCTGACGCACTCATTTTGAATCTGGAATCAACACAACTGCAGGCATGGAACTAGGCTTGGTCAACCTCGCCACTTTCCTAACGTGGACCGAGACAGTCTGAAGAGAAGGGTCTTATGTAGACTCCACACACGATCAAGAACCTTAAGATATTCTGGGTTCTTGCTTACCTGTAGAGCCTATATATGTATAGGGCCCTTTGCTTCAGATTCATTGCTGTTTGGATGATCAATAAGGGAAGAAGCAGGGGAGCCTCCCCACTATAATCGTGTCATGATTCCCAGTTTGAGACTGAATATTCAGTGGTACCCCGACTTAAAAGCACCTCGACTTAAGAGCAATTCAACTTAAGAGCAGAAAACTGTTGGCATTTTAACTGCTGCCTTACAAATTTTAGATATGGCCTGCTCGATTATTTAACTCCCCCATTTTTAGATAGGTACCCCGATTTAAGAGTAGTTCGACTTAAGAGCATGCATTTGGAACGGATTAAATTTGTAAATTGAGGTACCACTGTACCGAGCTTTTATGAGTTTACAACTGTTCAAACATTTAACATCATTTTGTCAGGTCGAGCTAGTTTTTGATTAAACAACTATCCCTCTGTTTTTATAAACAATTCAGGAAAGTTAAATTATAAGCTGCGCTGATGAATGCAGATGAAAGGTGATGTAATTGCCAGGACTTCAGAGATCTGGGTTCAAGTCACTATCAACCCATCTCTCTGTCTGAATGAACTTGGGCCCATACTTTCTTCCATAGCTTCCACTAATTCACAATGCTGTTGTTATGATGACAAGTGAAGAGCACAGGAGGAGAATCTGGAGGTTGAGTCATGGCAACTGGACTCAACAACATATACCACACCTTAAGCTCACTGGAAGAAAGACAACATTAAAGTAACCATTTTAAAAGAAGTAAACATCAGAACTTTCCTCCAAGATACAGTGGTACCTTGTATAAAGGAATCATTTCGTTCCAAATGAAAATATGTTAAGCAAATTTTCCTTTATACAAATTTCCATAGGAATGCATTGAAAATGGAGTAATCCCGTTTTTATGTTGTACAGATTTGCCCCATAGGCGATTCTGTTAAGCAAATTCTCCCTATCTCCGGAATATTTTATGTTGTACAAATTTTATGTTATACAAACTGTTTGTTATACAAGGGTCCACTGTATTCTAAAATTATAAATATGGATATATTATCCTAGAACTTGGCACTCCCGCTGAACGAATACAACAGCAATGTGCATTTTATGTCCTCGAGCCCAAATCATGCTGAAGGCCTCTAGAGGCACACAAAGATTTTTCATTTTCATAGTCATTTTAAAAATGCTGATGAGCTGAGTTGAGAAATGTACCTGATTTGAATGACATTGTAATGTTTTGGAGAGTGAGCACGTATCTTGGGTACTCTCCAAATGGAGAGATGATCCGCTGCTCACTGTTCCACTTACCTTATTCAAGATAAATGCAGAATTCCAAGAGTAGTTTCTCAAAATCTGTCTCCAGCCACTGATATATGTCAGTGCTGTTTATATGCTGTCCAGATCAAACAATCTGCTAGAATCTTGTTACTAAGTGAAATGATTTTTTTTTAAAGTGGAAAAGTAAAGTTCATCATGCAGGCAACTACATACCCTCACTTCTCAGACATAATTTACGACTGCATGGCACATTGTACATTGATCTTTCTTTCAAGGTACTCCCCGGCATTCCATAAGATTATATCCAACAACCTCACAAAATAGCAGGAAGATAAAAACCCATGTTGAAGACATACTGCCAAGCAGTAGGGAGGTCAATGAGAGAAGCAAACTGTACTTCAAAACTGATTTAAGAAGCACATTCTCTGTTAGTACTAATCCACACAAGAATGCTAGATGAGAATGATTTTCCATGATAATCATGCAGTAACACAATGCAATGGTAGAACAATGTAGCTACATCCAACTGGAATGGCAACCTGAGTTAGGACAAATTCTCAACTCAAGCTGCCATGCCATCAAAAGTAGCCTCTCCTAAGGAAGACAGGGCAATAAATACTATGCCGCTTCCTGTCCTATCACAAGGCTACATCACTAGCTGAAGCTTGCTACAGAGGTGTGTGTGTGTGTGTGTGTGTGTGTGTGTGTGTGTGTGTGTGTGTGTGTGTGTGTGTGTGTGTGTGTGTGTGTGTGTGTGTGTGTGTGTGTTTTAACTGCTAGTCAGTGCTTCATTTCTACCATTAGGGCCTCTGGTTTGCAGGAAAGGTAAAATACTGTAAATCTACCCACACCTAATCAGGTTTGTTAGCATTATTCTCTAGTACAAGTCATTAGGTTGAATCCAAGATAAATTACTTGGCAGGCAGAGAGGCAGATGGGGTGCTGCTCTTTGGGAAACTGAATATCAAATAGTTTTTTAATTTTCCATAGCCACAGCGAGAATGTTGTGGCTGCGGAAAATTCAAAAGCCTGCACCGCTTCCCCGAAGGGTAGCACCCCTGCTCTTTGACCCTCGCTTTCCTGAAGGGTAACGCCCTTTGGGAAAGTGAGGACTGAATAGCAGTTTTTTTAATTTCCTGTGAGGGTGCTGTGGCCATGAGGAATTCAAAAGCCTGCTCTTTGATCCTCGCTTTCCCAAAGGGTAGCATCCAAAGCATTTGTAACCCAGGGTACTAATGGATCCAGGTTAAATTGCTGTATTATACTTTGCAAAAAAAAAAAAGTGGGTTTTGAATCCCAGTCTGGGCACTCGTTCTCTAAAAAGTTCATCATCACTACCTTAAGAGGGAGAATTGACTGCAATGAAACAACATTTGCAGCACTGCATGTTTCCCCACTACAGTGGACCCTTGTATAACAAACAGTTTGTATAACATAAAATCTGTACAGCATAAAAATTCCGAGATAGGGGGAATTTGCTTAGCATAATTGCCTATGGGGAGAATCTGTACAACATAAAAATGGGATTACTCCATTTTCAATGCATTCCTATGGGAATTTGTATAAAGGAAATTTTGCTTAACATAATTCCATTTGGAACGAATGAATTCCTTTATATAAGGTACCACTGTACTATCATGTATATTTAGCTATAGTTTCCTTGTCAAAAAGCAGACAGGCAGTTCCAATTAACATGTGGTGTGAGAAACTCAGACTTAGCATTAACCAACTTCAGTTACTGAATCTGCTTTTCATCTTGTCTGTGTTATGGAATATCCTGGTTGGAAGATACAGTGGACCCTCGTATAACATACGGTTTGTTTAACGTAAAATCTGTACAACATAAAAAATTCCAGAGATAGGGGAAATTTGCTTTACAGAATCGCCTATGGGGCAAATCCGTGCAACATAAAAATGGTCACGATTAGGGATTACTCTGTTTTCAATGCATTCCTATGGGAAATTTGTACAAAAGAAAATTTGCTTAACATAATTACATTTGGAACGAATTAATTCCTTTATACAAGTTACCACTGTATTGTTCTTGTGCCCAAGATTCCCTCTAAGGTGTGCGTGTGCAGGGGGCTTCCTCCGCGTGCGCGCGCGCACATGCACACACACACACCAGAAGTGGCTATTTGTGTTTAGGTTACAGTGGAACTAGTGGGGGGAGAGGAGTTGCACACACATCTACTCTACTTTCCTATGTCTGTTCTCATTTTAGTGTCTGTCAATTCATATTTTGTTTTGCACTTCTACAACATTTCATGGAAAATTACTCATTCTTTTACATTTTCAACTCCATGAAGATGTAATTTCACCTTTTTTCCTCTCCCCTCAAAATCCAAAGTGGGTATGTACAGTAAAAACACATGGGGAAAGAAAAACCCCAAGCAGGAACTGAGCCTAGTTAATTGTTCTGTTTCCAGTGCTGATCACGGTCACAAAACCAGCAGAATCTATACATTTCATTCCCCTGCAATGTATGTTCTGTGTAAACTAGTCAGAACCACCTCACAGCAACCCCTAATAGTGCTCGCAAGGTAAGGGAGATCTTGAAGGAGTGGTTTTACCAGATCCACTCCCACAGTGAGGTTCTGTAGCCCTGTTCTCCAGAGTCCTGGTGCATCATTCTTTCGACTACACACTGGGAATCACTCCACTGGGAAGAGATAGCTCTGTAACTTTGTTCCAAAGTATGATCAGGGGCAAGGAAACAGCTATTTCCCATCAAGAACATGCTTAAATGCTTGGACTTCCAAAGATAAATTCCAGGACTCAACCCTACGATCTTTGTCTTCACTTCGGATTAAGAACACATTATTTAACTAACCATCGATGACTTTGCCAAAGTTTCAAATATTAGTAGGAAGGGCTAAATATCCTTGCAGAGTTTTCTTTAGCATTGCCACACTTTAATTTTGGTGCATCAGGATGATCAAGACACAAACCTGTGCATAACTTCTCACCATGAACATGTCATATCATGGTGAGTTCAAGTCAACTTACAGCTATCTGAGTGTCTAGATCTTTAATTACATCAGAAACAGCTGTAGGACCATTGAATGGAGAAGCCATTTTCAAGAAAGGGAGAAAAGAAGAGAAAAGTCCCTGCAAACAAATAGCAATAGTTAACAAATTCTCCTCCCTCAATGAGAATCCTTAAAAATTATCCCCAAGTATCTGCATTATTGACATTATACAGAATAATAGAGGCTCCAACAGTCACCAAACTATTTTAACATAAGGACTCTCTTCGTCAGTGAAAATGAATCCAAGAAGTAATTCAATATTTTTAGTTCAATGTGTTTCAAATACAGGCCTGTAAAGCAAAGGGTCTGGGGTTGATTTCTCTCCACTAAAACCCATCAGAAGTGCACAGGGCTCTACTAAACTGAATACAGAAAAACCCACATCTTTCTAAAGCACAATTAGTACTTCCGTAGGCTTCTAGGAATGGGATATTTTCTTTTTTTTTTAACTCCCCCTTTGGGGAGGGAGTAGACTTGGAGAACATGTGACCCTGGGCTGTATGATACACACACCCAGATTAAAGCAATTTTAGAAGGTTGTTATCGTTGAAACCAGCCTTTAGTGAATACCCTCCTACAAACACCATAGAAATACTGTTGCAATACCTCTGAAGCTGAACACGGACACATGAACCAAACCAATTGTTCAAAATGAAGTGTAACAGTTGGAGTGCCAAATAAGAGCAGGCCTTTTTAACTTCAGTCATGCTCCCTCCGTCTACAACACCCTCATTTTTCAAATAATTCCTATAAGGCTTACCACAAAGCCAATACATGGTGAAGGTTTTAAATAATAGCTTATTTCTCTTTGTTGGTTACAAAATGTTGGGGAATAAAAGGGAAAGTTTAAAAGCAACATGGGATTGCTACACTGTGACAGAAATGTGTCTGGAGCGAGGCCAGCAACACTGAGTGCATAAACATAGACCCAATATTATAAGAACATTTAGGGCTTTACGCTGTAGTTTTTAAATACTTGACATTTGTAAGAAATGGCTACACATGTTAGAAATCATTGACATTCTTAGTGCTCCTGTCCTAAAGAATAAAACTGGCCACCTGCAAAACACACCTCATAACTGAAATAAAGGAAGACAGCTTTGTGCTCCAGAAAACTATGAAAGGAAAGCAGGGCAGAGGGAGACAGAAGCAGATTGCTTACCTTAGAGGGGCAGCTGAACAGGATATTGGCCCAGCCCAGGTCATTGGCTTCCAAAACCCATCATCTATCAGGCATGTGGTAAAAACGTGAGAGATGCTGTGAATAAACAGAGAAATAAGGTAAGGTATTTGTATTTTTGTCCTTGTATTTTCATTCGACTTGGGATTTGATATTATGTGTCTTTGTGGAATTTTCCCATAGAATTGCTTTTCTTATATTGTTCACCACCCTGGGTTCCTTTGGGAAAATCAGGCGGTATATAAACAAACAAGGAAGGTAAGAGATGTACATAAGTGCAACTCATTTCATTCGCAGGCGGACACTTTTGCTGCTTAGGTCAAACCTCATTTCAAGACAGGCCCCGCTTCAGCAACTCGCCAGCCGGGCAGTTTAACCTTCCTGGATGGGGAATTTCAGCGCACACCTTAAGAGGAACGGGAAACGAAGCCTGGCATTGAAAGCCTTTCTCTCTTTCATCTGTTGGTGCCACTCTGGGCTTGTCCTCGTCTTCTTTGTTCCAAGTCCTAGTTTGCCCCCTAGGTCAGTGACGGTGAACCTTTTAGAGACCGAGTCCCCAAACTATGATTCAAAACCCACTAATTTTTCACAAAGTGCCAACACAGCCGTTTAGCCTGAATATAGGTGGCTGTGAAGGGGCGATGTCGGGTGCCCACAGAAAGGGCTCCAAGGGCCACCTTTGGCACCCGTGCCATAGGTTCGCCAACACTGCTATAGGGAGTAAACCTAGGAAAACTAGGCCACTTATTTAGCACAGACAGAAAACTCGTGCTCCTTAAGTTTTAAGTTTTCCAATTCCAAACCCATCTTTAGGTCACAGAGTTACCCCTGCCATGGGTTTGCCAACACTATTAGGGCTGCTACACCGCAGCACCGCCACCCCCTTTACATGTTGTTTGCCGGGGGCTTATTTATTTGTTTGACTTTTTATACCACCCATCTAGACCTACCTAAGGCTACTCTGGGCGGTTTTCAACATTTGATAACACGACAATTAACAAAGGAATACATTTTAAAGACCAACATACAAGGCGCATAATCAAACAAAAGTACTATACATAAATCAACAACGAAAAACTACAATGAAGTTAAAAATGGCAGGAGATTGATAAAAACGGGGGAGGGGGGGAGAAGAGAAGGCAAGCGGTTAAAAAAATAGTGCCTTGCTACATGTTGGGAAAAAAACCCGCCCTCCAAAAAGGTTTCGCCAAGCCAGGAAACAGGGAGGGATGGGAAGGTTTCGAGGAGGTTTCTGCTCTTCCTGACCCTCCACTCCCCTCAAATAAAGGAGTCCGCACGCTCCCACAAATGCATGCTTTTATTCTCTATTGCCTCCTTCCATACGAACCTACCCGGCGATTAAGATCGAGCCAGGGGGGCCTTTTGAAAGAGCCATCCCTCAAGGAGGTGAGAGGGATGGCTTGTAGACAAAGGGCCTTCTCAGTAGCTGCTCCCAAGTTATGGAATGCCCTCCCTATTGAGATCCGCCTGGCGCCAACACTGATTACATTTCGGCGCCAGGTAAAAACCTTCCTGTTCCAGAAGGTTTTTAATTGATACAATATAGATTGTGGGTCCGCTGATGACAATTTTAGGATGATGATTTTAAAGAAGGTTTTTATTACTGTTTGATGATTTATTGATATTTTATTTATAAGTATTTTAAATTGTTTTAATTCTTTTTGTAAGCCGCCCAGAGACCTTTGGGTAGTGGGCGGCATATAAGTTGAATAAATAAATAAAATAAATATTGCCCATTGTCTATTTTACCTATCTATCTATCTATCTATTTATTTATTTATTTTTATTTATGCCAATAAAGATGACTGACTGACTGAAATAAAGGAGCCCCCACCCACGCCCTGGCAGGGAGCTCCTCGGGCTCCTCCGCTTCCCCTCAGCCGCTCTCCGGACGAGGAGACGGAGACGGAGACGACGCCGGACACACACACACACACACACACACACACACACACACACACACACACACACACACACACACACACACACACACACACACCCCTCGCTCGCCCTCTTATTCTTACCGCCGCCGGATTATCCGCCCACCTCCTCGCTCCGTCTCCCTCGGTCTCAATGACGACCGCCTTGGACGCTCCCAGGAAGGCGCCGCCCAAAACGCTTCCGAGGTCACGACCTTCCGGAAGCCGCGCGAAGGCCGGAAGTGCGCCCGTCCGCCCGCCAAGCCGACCGACGAACCGCCCCTTTTCCCCCGCCCCCTCGGGCTTGATGACGCAGACGCCCCGCCTCCCTTTGGGCCTCGTGACAGCGCCTGGCTCTCCGCCCGCGCGCCCGCCCGACGTGGGAATTTTTAGGGCTGCCTCTCCGCGGCGGGCCGAGAGGGGGAGTTGGAGCGTCCCCCAGAGGGCGCTCTAGGCGAGAAAGGGAAACGGGCTGAGGGGATTGGCTGCGCGGGCCTGTCGCCAGACGGGAAAGTCACTCCGCCTCGAGCCTGGGAGCGGTTCCTCCCCCTTTTTTTTTTTTTTTTTTTTTTGGACTACGACTCCCATCCACCCCTCCGAACAACTCTAGCGCGTGAAACGAGTTGATCCAACGGGCTGCGGGAGGCTCTGACGTCACCGGGTTCTGTGACCCATCAGGCTAAGCGATCATTTGCATATTGGCTAGGGAGAGAGAAAAATAAAGAATATGCAGGTAGGACAAAAATGTGTAAAAAAATAATATATGGGACGTCGCTGTTCGCCCTTCTATATGTTTTTCCCCGAGTCCCTTCCTAGTGGCGGAAACGGTTCCCCATGACCTGGATAGTCAGGGCTAATCGTTTCCCAAGGCCGTTTACAGCGCGAGCGCTTTAAAAAGGGCTTCTGCTGTGAGTGGCACATGGAGAGAGATGGCTGCGGCTTTATCTTTTTCTATGCGGAATCGCTATCAAGAGATTTCGGAAGCGTAATTTTTGTTCCAGGGGTAGCTGGTAATCGCTTGTTCCGGTTCCCCGTTAAAAGGTCGAAAGAGAGAAATTGTGGATCCCCTGTAGCTGGTTAGTTTTGTCGTTTTGAGCGCTTGCTATTTTTTAAAAGGGGTTTTCTAAAGCCTGGCGTGGTTTTAACCAAAAAAATTGGTCTTTGGAAAGCGGGTGCAAGTAAGAACCTTCGAAACGCCTCCGGAAGCAGGCTGTGAAGTATCCTTCACCCATTTTCAGATCTCTATTAATATCTTTATCCATTTTAGTGGATTGTTAGAATGGAGTACAATTGATCTCTCCTTCCACCTGTAGCCCAGTATTCCCTACAAGTCAAACTTATTTTGGGTCAGAATGTTGAAAATGTGGTGAACGCTGATCCCTGAAGTGGATAAACCAACCAAGAATTTCCTCTATTTTTTTTCCTCTTTCCCAATGCAAGTTTGGATTGCTGCTGTCCTTGTCCGCCTTTTAACTTTTTAACTTTTTAAACCTTTTAACTACTTATTCCCTGTCCGGGAAGAAGGTGCGGGTAAATAAATAAATAAATAAATAAATAGTCAATAGAAAACAGAGAGCTGGTTTGGAGAATACCCTAGTGGAGCCCTAAGAACAAGAAGCTCTGACTCATACTTGAAAGCTAAACTTTTGAAATTTTTATAGCCATTTTCAGTCTGTTGATTGGGATGGGACTCTGCTTCAGCATGGTCTGAGAAAGTAGGCCAGTTTTAATGGAAAATAATTAGTTTGTAATCTTTTTTTCTGTTTGCAAAGAGAAGTGAGGCTTGCCACCACCCCCAGTTCTGTCTGTTGCCTTAAAAAGAGGCTTTGGGAGCTCTTAACCACACAGGGAAGTTTGCTACAGTCCAGGTCCACGCTTGAAAGGTGCTTATCTCCAGTGCAATTTATTTTAACTCTTGCTTGAATGATCTTTCTGTTCACACCGTGCTACATTTCTGCTTTTCCCATGTTACAACCACAATCCACACAGCAAATATTCGCAGCATTCACCAAGCCACAGGTCAGGAATCACCTGTTCAGAGTGTTCCTTTCTCTCCTCTTTGCTCCCTTGGTGCCTGCCCCAGGCTGTGGTTTAGAGAAGAGAGCGGCAGATATTGCCCCAGATGCTCACTTTTCTCTTCCAGTTAGGCACCTGCCAACCTTTTGATTTTCCTCCTCTCTGCCCAGAGCAAGTAGAGTAAAGGGAAGGTGGGGATGGGGTGGGAGAAAGGAAAGAGATCCCAAAGCTTCCCAAATAGCCAGCCTTGTGCCTTCCCATGAGATGGCGGGGGGGGGAGTGTTCCCATGTCAGCCTGAGTCATGGGGTCAGGCAAGCCTCCTTAGCCAGGAACAGAGCATGTCATCCCCACTCAAGTGGGCAAAAGGTATGGGCAAAGGTCAAAGGGGGCACTTGGCTGCTCAGCTAAATAGGCTAATGTATTCGCCAAAAAGAATGCATGCCCCTCCTACTTTGCCAGAATGGTGTGCAATAGCTCTCAAATTGGGCTTGGTCCCATGTCCCTTTAAAAGCAGTTTAAATTACTAAATAAACCGAGTCCAAAAATGCCGTCCCCACAGCCACCGGGCTTTTTGAAAAAAAAAGAAAGAAAAATAAAAACCCGGTAATGATCCCTTAAGCGAGGTTTCTGTGACTCACCTACAAGGTAGAGAATTTTTTGCCTCGCTTTGAAAATCCAGCTTTTAAGGAGGCAGATGCCGTGGGATCACACTGATGATCCGGGTTTCTTTTTCTTTCTTTCTTTCTTTCTTTCTTTCTTTCTTTCTTTCTTTCTTTTTTTTTGGCAATTCCTGGGGCCGATGGGCTGTGTTTTTTTAAAATTTATTTTCACCTTCGGAGAAACAGGAAGCTCTATCCGGTCCTACAAGCATTAATTTCCCCCAGCAAAGTGGTCTGTTTTTTTCAAACACCTTCTGGCCAAGGGGGCTGAACTGCACTTTAAAATAAAAAAAAAACAGCTTTTTATGTGAGAACTCTTGTCCCACATTTAAATCACGTGATGGGATGAAGAGGAAAAGCCAGACCTTCAGAAGATCAGGATCGAAACCCAGGTGTGACCACAGCCATAGTGGAAGGATGGTACAACCTAAGTAGAAACATCTAGATGCAGTCTTTTTCTTAAAAACCCAGACCATGCCACCTGCAATCCATCTACTGATCTATATGCCAGTGTGGATGCCCTCTAGGTGAAGAATTTTAGCTGAAATGTTGACGACACTCAAAGGCATGATGAGAGAGAAGTCCATGGATGCAGTCTTGTGGAAAAGCAACTTCTCAAATCACTGGAACTTGTTCCAGGTAGCTGATGGGGTGTTTCCAATAGCAAGCAAATCTTTTGCAATGTCTCCTGTAATGCTGTGTCCAAAGCACCGTGGGAGCAAAAAGTGGTTTGTTCAGGTTCATTCAAAAGCAGCTTTCCCACCTTTCGGATTCCCTCAATCAAGTTTTCTTTCAGCAGATAAAAAGGGGGTGATTATTGCTGTTGGAACCCTACAGGAGAAGCACCTCACTGCTTAAATGGGTCCCAGCCCCTGTCACCAGCTAGTACTCTCAAATACCCAATTTTCCAAACCCATTGGACCCAGGACTTGCCAAAATGCAATGCTTGCATTCTTTAAACTCAGAATGCACCAAGTGGGGAATATGTTGGAGAGCCCAAGGATTGCCTGGACGCCAGCATTAGCAGCCGGTTCTGCTCAGAGGTTCCTATCTTGCCATCTGCCCAAAGCTGCTAGTGCCAGGTATCCATAGCACTGTTGGCAACAGGGCATCTGTCCCCTTCTGCAAAAACATTGCCTTTACTGGAACAGAAGTGCCTGTTATCCAGCTTTCAAAAGCCTGAAGTTTCTGAAGAAACTTCCTAACTGTAAGAGCAGTACAAAAACAGAGGTGGGCAAGAGAGGGCTTCCTGCAGTTTCTTTAGCTTATAAGGTCCCCTCAACCCTGGTGAGCACAGCCAGTGATGATGGTTAAACTTTAGGGGAGCTGCAATTCCAGAATATTTGCATATTCCTGGGCTCATAGTAAGAGACGGAACATAGGAAACCGCAAATTTCTGGACACCTTTAAGGAATCAACACCAGCCACTGGAGTTCTGAGTTGGACTTGCAGCTTCAGAATAATGCAAGATCATTTGGATAGCAACTTGCAGCATCTCTAGCAAGCCCAGCTAGTGGGAAAGGATGAGGAGAACTGCCATCCAATAGCATCTGAGAAGCCATATCTTCCCTGGACTTCTGAAACCTAATAAAGACTCATAGTCCCATGGGGATGTAGAACATTTATTACAACATAGGCATTCATAGACTCCATCGCATAAAGAGGTTAATGTTTATGAGGCTGAAGAACAATCCAATTTGCTCCACCAGAGCAATGCAGCTTCCTTGCTGGGAATCACCACAGTTCCTGAGAGATTATTTGGCTGTGTTCACACATCCAAAATGCCTCTCCAGTTTCCTTCATTGATACTGAATTGTTGGTTTTGGGGTGTTCAGCTGATACACATTTTACCTCATATCGCTCCTCCTCAACATACTGAATCCATGGCAAATCCTACCAACCAGGGACGTATTTCTTCTATACTTTATTCTGTCCTGGATTCCTTTTGGTTTTGTTTAAAAATGAATTGTTGTTTTGTCATTTTGTTATGTAAGAAAACGTGTTACGAAACGAAATGGAAGAATGTGTTTCATTATGAAACGGGGGGAAAGCCCACCATTTCCCCCTCTAGAAATGAAAGGATTCATCCTAAAAGAACCAAAATGTCAGGGGAGCTTCCTCAAGCTCTTCCTTGTAAGCCCCTGAAATTTGGAAAGGTTTGGGCTTCAGGCGGCTGAGTTATTAAACTTCAAAGGGAGTCCCCCTAGGAAACAATCATTTCTAATTGAATTGGAAGCTGCTAATACCCTTCCCTGCAGGTGAGTGATTAGCAGCTTCCCAACCCAATTAGAATGATTTTTTTCCTAAGGGGACCCCCTTTGGAGTTCAATAACTTAGCCGCCTGAACCCCAAACCTCTCCAAATTTCAGAGGCTTATAGGGAACAGTCCAAAGAAGCTCTGTGGAGATTTTGGTGCTGAAACGTGCCTGCGATCACTATTTTCAAGTATATAAAAATGACCCAGGGGAGCCATTAATGAATCATTTCATTTTGTTTCATTTTGTTACAAAACTTTGAAATTCATTAGTTAACTAAACGAAATGAAATGAAACTACAAAGAAACAAAATGAAATGAAACACACTATACAGTGGTACCCCCCCCAACTTAAGAGCAGCTCGACTTAAGAACAATTCAACTTAAGAGTGGAAAACTGTTGGCGTTTTAACTGCCGCCTTACAAATTTTAGATATGGTCTGCTCGACTTACAAATATGTTTTTTCATTTTTTATTTTTAACTTATTTTTTTTTCAATTTTTTTAGATAGGTACCCTGACTTAAGAGTAGTTCGACTTAAGAGCATGCATTCGGAATGGATTAAATTCGTAAGTTGAGGTACCACTGTATTTCCATTTCGTGCCCTTCTCTAGTTTTGGATCCTGTGTTGAAACCAGGGTCATGAAATATTCTTCTTCTTTACATTTACTGAGTGCTGCTTTGACTCCTCCTTATGCCAATGGACAATTTGTGTCCAGTTTTCCAGCAAGGACATAGTGGAAATAGTGGGAAGAAAATGAAAGGCAGACCTATGACATCAGGAAAGGTTTCTTATGATTTATTTCACAAGATTTTTATGGGGAATTCTTGCAAAACCAACCAACAAATTATCAACCCCATGGATGCCCATAGTCTGCGTCAGAGAAATCATGGATCCTTGGGCACATTGCTCTTGAGTGGTGCGAAAAGGAAGAGAGTGAAAGCTGGATCTATGAAATCAAGAAAGAATTCTCATAGGATTTTTATGGGGGATTCTCACAAAACCACCACAAAATCATTGACCTCACTGGTGTCCACAGGCTATACCAGATAAATTGAAGAGCGAATGATGCAGCTGGAAACCTCACCACCACCAGTTTTGCATCACGAAGGGCAATGCAGTGGCCGGCCAGCTCCTTGATGCTGATGGTAACATATCAGAAGAGAAGGCACCAGCATCTAAAATCTGTGTTTGGACAGGACTGTCATTGCATTGACAAATCAATGTCTCCATATTACTATTTTTTTAAGAAGAAGGGACAGAAGTAACAGGAAATGACATTTGTGAAACTCCTATGTAGAGCGATAGATGTGTGACTGGGGCGTGGTGGATCATTTCCCGTTCTACAATGCAAGACTGACCGTAGAGGTCTGAACTCTTGTGATGCTGTATTGGTCATGTGACACAACTGGTCATGTGACACAATTCTGCAACCTGCTGTGAAACAGAGAATGCAAGAAACTGGAGGGAAATTTTCAGTGTGTGGACATGTACAGCTTCTTTAGCAGTGAACACATTCTCGTTTTTATGTTATGGGGAGAGACATGGATGCACTGCTTTTTCTACACCTCAGCAGAGAAATCAGCGCAGGGCAGAGCCTGCTTTTCAATGGGGACAGGAAATGTATCTTGAAGTCAGACAACAAACAACCAAACAAAAACTGTACAAGACTAAAAAGTGCATTTCTCAGTGGGGGATGTTGGAAGGAAGGGGAAAGAAAAGGAGTTTTGATTAGGTTTGCAAAACAGTCTCATTTTTTAAAAAATACAGTAATTGATGAAGGTGGGCGAAGGGCCATTGCAATAAGCAGTACTGAATGAGGATTGGTTCTTGCTCTCTAACCATGAAGCTCATGATTCCGTGTATGTTATGTACTGTATTTCCCCATCTATAAGACGCACCCATGTATAAGACAACCCCCAATTTTCCAGCCTGAAATAACAGTTTTTCCACTGTGTAGTTCTCTCATTGGCTTACTTATGTGCACAAGACGACCCTAAATTTTTAGTCTATCAGTTTTAGTTTTTTAAAAAATAGTCTTATACATGGAAAAATACAGTATCATCAACACAATCCGTCATTTCAAAAATAATTCTAAGTGCATGGAAAATTATCTAGAGATACCTTTGAATCCTCACTAGTGCTATCACTGCACTGACGGCTTTGAATCCTAAGAAAGGGGTACAGTTGGAAAAGCTCCCCTCTCTTGTTGGACCGTAGCTCTTAGAACCTCTGGAGGACCCCGAGAACCACAGTCTAAAAAGCCCCCTCTTCTCGCGTGGCAAAAGTGTTGTTTGTTAACCAGAAGGGGGGAAAGGAGCTGAAATAAACTTGCCAGGCCCCCAGCAAGGAGGAGGAGCACCACCCATTCTGGTGGGCTGGTTGAAGAACTGGCTGCACTCAATGTGAGAACGCATCACAGCTTCATCTTTTGTGCATGGAAGGCCAGGAGGGCTGTCCTGAGCAGTTTGAAAAAGATGGAGCAGAAGGGGACGGGAAAGACTACTGCTAGGAAAGCAGTGCTTGCCCAGGACATTTTCCTGTCTGGGGCCAAAGACAAGATGGAGTCCTGTCCCCTTCCATAAAGAGGAGCAAGTCAAACAAGGGATAGACCAGCACCCTCCTGCAGACCTGGCCGCGTGGCACCGTCAGTTCCATCTTCCAAGAGACGGAAACTGTGTAGGCTTGAAGGACACCCATTGCCCCGGCTCTTCCCCAGCCTCTCCCAGCTGGGGCAGGTGCCTCCTTCTGCCCAATGCCAGAGGTAACCCTTCTGGAGAGTCACAGCCAGTCAGAAGAGAGGAGACGCCTCTGGGTGGACAAGGCAGTCAGGCTTAGTATATCAAGCGAATTCTCACAGCTTTGTCATGGAAATGCCCAGCTCTTGAACGGGGACCATCTTCTCCACAGCCTGGTCGGTCGGCTCTCAGTAGTTCTCCAGTGGCATCTCACAAGGGCTCGTGATAGACGGGCGCAAGAGGAGGGTGCCTGTGCTGGGAACCATGTCCCTGCGGCGAGGGAGCTGGCTGTGGAGCTGGGAAACCATCTCTTGGGCCAAGAGGCCGGTTGCCTGGAGGCTCTCCATGCCCAGGGCTACTTCGGATGGATGCGTCCCCCAAGCCAGGCTCGCTCCCTTTGCTGTCCGGTGTCCCCGCTGGCCGCGGAGCAGGGAAGTCATATTGTTCTGAGCCCCCTGGGGACGTGAGGGAGCTTGCCTGGCTCGGGGACGAGGAGATGACTCTGATGACACAGAGGTTCTTCGGGCAGGCGTGGCCCTCTGGCTCCGCGGGCGGCTGGTCGATGAATGGGGTGGCATACTCGGGCTCCGGTGGCAAGGGCTCCGCGTACTCGTGGCCCTTGCCAGGAACGTCGTAGTGATTCACCACCAGGGGGAGCGTGTAGCCTTCCTCCGGGGCGGGCTTGAAAGTGGACGGAGCCGTCTGGCTGGACGGGCTGACCGGGGCCACCTCTGGCTCAGCGTATTCTGCAGAGGCAGGCAGAGGAGAAAAAAGGCCTCCATAGTTATTTATTTATTTATTTATTTATTATTTATTATTAGATTTATACCCCGCCCATCTTCCCAAGGGAACTCTGGGCGGCTTACAAAGCTGAGCAGGCAGCAAATTCACAATAGAGAGACAACAAACGGAACAATTAAAATCAAGCAGCAAGAAAGCACCCTTTTACATCGTAAAGCCTCGCTGCTAATACATCTAACATCGGACAGATTGCAGTTGATGGCGGGGGGGACTATTAGGCTAGGTCACCAAAGGCTTCGTGGAATAGGATGGTCTACTTATGGATATACAAAGAGACAAACAGGCGGACATCCGACAAACCAGGCCTCCGAAAAGTGACTTACGATATGCCACGGCTGGCATCATGACTGGACCGTAACTTCCAGCATCCCCCTTGGCCGGGCTGGCCGCGATTTGTCTTGTTGTCCTATTACCTGAACCTCGTGCCATTCAGATTTGATGGACTCGGGGTGAAGGCAAGGTGACCCCATGAAGAACAGGACCAGGCTCTTGTAGCTTGAACAGTGGTGTAGAAGACAAATTCCCAGGCCATGGGGCCTGCTGAAATTTCCTCTATATCCATGAAATGGAGGAACCAGCCTTCCATTCACATGGCTCCCTTAACTCCATGAGAAGGTCATCTCCAGGAATTCCCTTAACAGCATTTCTAGGCATTTCCTTGGTCTGATTCTGCCAAGATTTGGGATCTCGCAACGGCTCCTACTTCTTTCCCCCTTCATGTGCAAACTTCTTGAGTTTTCCTCCACTTATTTTCCAGCCTTTTTTTTAACAGTGTGTGTGTGTGGGGGGGTCTTTTAAGATGGAAAAAAATGCAATACTTGCATCCTTAAATATTCTGCATTATGGCATCACCTCTGTCTGGTAACCCTTTATGAAACCACCACCAGTCCTTCTTTTCTGCGCTCTAACATTAAAATGCCACAGATTCTCTTTGGTAAGCTTCAAGCTGTCCAGAGCCACGGAGCTTTTCCCCCAGCCAAGGGCATCGGGGTATATTTCGGAACAAAGACCCCATCCTCTTAGTGCCGGTTTTAAAATGCAGGCACGTGGATTTGCTTCCATAAGTGCAACACAGCAGCTCTGCAAAGCCAGGTGGTCTTAAATCTAGGCCAAACCAACCTCAAATATGTTGCACACAAAAAGCATTGTTCACTGTATATTCTTGCCATGAAAATCCATCCTCACCCCCAGGCTCGGCTACTCTCAACACTACAGGTAAGCTTAAGGGAGATAGATAAGAACATAAGAAGAGCCCTGCTGGATCAGGGCAAAGGCCCATCTAGTCCAGCTTCCTGTATCTCACAGTGGCCCCACCAAATGCCTCTGGGAGCACACAAGACTAGATAGCTGTCACCTGGTGCCACTCCCCTGCATCTGGCCCTTGAAGTACCCCGGTTTTAAGCCTGGAGATGACACATCTCCATCATGGTTTGTAAGCTGTGATGGACTTTTCCTCCAGGAATCTGTCCAATCCCCTTTTGAAGGCATCCAGGCCAAATGGCATCACTACCTCCTGTGGCAGGAAGTTCCACAGACTAACAACGTGCTGGGTGAAAAAACATTTTCTTGTGTCTATTCTTACTCTCCCAGCCCTCAATTTGAGTGGATGTCCCCTAGGTCTGGTATTTTGTGAGAAGGAGAAGAGCGTCCCTCTCATACCCTGCATTATTTTGTACATCCAAATCATAAAGAAGCTTGGATAAGTGTGTGGGATTTGTACTGCTGTATGCTTTTTTAAAAGGTCCTTGCATTTGAACTCGACAAGTCCTGGTCCAGAACATCAGTTCGACCTTCCTGCAAGTAGCAGAGGGAGGTTAGCGGAGTTGAGTTCAAGGGGCTTTGCCAAGTGGCCATTCTTCAAAATGCCCAGCTTCCTCTGGTCTGCGCTGGGGAGGTATGAATGCCACTGCCTCCAGCCAATGCAGAAGGCAAAGGGTTTGCCAGATGTATTCAGCCGTATGTAAACGGAGCTGAGGGGGAGAGTCAATGGGCTGAGTGTTTGGGCCCATCCATGTAAAGAGAACACAGCAAATCTGCTGTGTTTGAGCTGGTAAAAAAAAAAGGCCAGCCAGCCTTACGACCGGAGCTTTTGGACAAGGAGTCGCACTGGCTTGGGACTGATTTAAAGGCTCCCCCAACACTGAACATTTGCGTCATTAAAGAAGAACAAGCAAGCCATTGAGAAAAAGCATCCGGAGCTCTCTCTCCCCCCCCGCCACCTCCACCAACACACACAATCACCATCACCATTTTGTTTTGTTTTCTGGAGGGAAATGACGCAAGGAAGGAGAAGAACAAGCGCGACAATGTCTGGAGATATTTTTCTTTCTTCTGGAGATATTTTTTTTCCTTCTCCCTGGAACTCAACATCCTCACCCTGGAAACGGACATACAGTAGGAACCCGGTATCCACTGGGGATTGGTTCCAGGCCTACCCGTGGATAATGAAATCCATGGATAAGAGAACGCCAAAAACCTCCCCCAAAACTGCTGTTTCGTGACAGTAGCTTGCTTTCTGGCTGCAGTTTTGAGACAGTAGCTTGCTTTATAGCTGCTGTCTGTGACAATAGCTTGCTTTGCGGCTGCTGAATTATTTATTTATTTATTTTCTGCAAACCGTGGGTAACTGAATCAGTGCATAATGAATCAGTGGATATGGGGGTCCTACTGTACGGTTGCTTCCAGTTCTTTTTTTCCCACTAGAAGGCAATTCCTTCACGTTTCCAGCCCATCCAAACCTGGTACCATCTACAGTATGTGGTGGAGGCCAAAAAAAAAAAAAAAAACTTGCTCCCCCTTCCCCCACCCAAAGCTTGGCAAAGTTGCCCCCCCCTTCTGTACATAATGGTAGGCGATGCTCTAACCCAGGGGTGTCCAAAATTCGGCCCTCCAGATGTTTTGTACCACAACTCCCAGAATTCCAAGCCTGTATTGCCAGTGACAAAGGGCTATGGAAGTTGTGGTCCAAAACACCTGGAGGGCCGAAGGTTGGACACCACTGCTCTAACCTGAAAACAGACGTCACATACCTGGTGACTGAGCTCCGCTGTGATCAGCCGTGATCTCAGCCCCGGGGAAGGAGGTGATTTCGGTGATGGACAAATGTAGGCTTTCCCTGGAACACACATGGCTGGCCTCTAGTGCCGGGTAGCCTAAAGCAGAAGCGTAACATTAGCAGGAGAAACGAAAGCAATGGTTTGAAACAACTGTGCACTTGGCAGGTAACATGTTGCGTGTGCATTTTTTTGGGGGATCTGGAGAAAGGAAAGAATAGATTGGTGAGGGAATGCTTTTGCAGTGGCTTCCATTTAGTTCCGAGACAGCATCATTCCCCTCTGCTGACTACAAACGGCATGTTGTGAGTGGTCCTCTGACATAGTACAGAGAGCACCAACCGCTTGCAGACGGAAGGCAGTGTAAGAGAAAAGCCAAGGTTTACTAGAAGGGGGAATCAAGAGGATGTATGATCAGATGAGGACCAAACACGATCAATAGGCAAGAAACCCTATTCAGACTGGAAACTGGAGGAGGCGAAGTGGAATGAAGAAGGCTGAAACAAGCTGAATAACAGGCTCAAACTTGAACACGAACACCACACCTTGCCGTGTTTCATTACAGATCCTCCTTGTTAGTTCATCACACCCCTCTTCTGGTATGAGAGCAAAGGCACACATTCCAAATCTCCGGTGACTCAGCTGAGATTTAGTTATAACGGGTCTACTTTGGAACAAGGAGGAACCAACAGTTGTGGAAACAAACAACCTATATCTTTCACATCCTTGCCACAACGCAAAAACAAACCCATCAGCAAGTGTCCAGGCTGAATGGCATATCTCACATTATTAGAAAGCTTACCTTTGATGAGGCCACAATCCTGATCTACTGCAGTCTTCCTGCTAGAGGAGATTGGGGGAAATAATAATATATCAAGTGGGTTCAGCACCAGTTTCCGACCAAGGACTAGAAATAATCGGTGCTACTAAACACAATCCAACAGAACTTGCAGCCACGCTTCAGACTTTGGGCTTATCCTGAACACTTTGGGGTATGTATACCCCATTTGTCTCTTGGTTGTACCCCCAATAGTGCGCTGTCAAGGGGCAGTGTGATTACATCCTCCCAATGCACCAGACCATTCCCATTACCCATAGGTCTGCTCATGGGAACTGGCTGGATTCCCCTGGACCTTGGACAACCAGTGGATGAGGGCTCCAAGGGAACTGTTTTTTCCCTTGGACAACCAGTGGACGATGGCTCTGAGATCAACATAGGATCTTATGGCCAAGTGGGGATTTGATTCTGGTTCTTCTCTGACCAGATTGAAATCCCTACTTGGCCATAAAGATCCTGTAGTGGTCTCAGAGCCATCATCCAGTGGTTGTCCAAGAGGAAAAAAATAAGGGTGTGTGTGTGTCAGAGGGAAAGGCCATGTACTCCTTAAGTGTCTTGGAGGAGCAATGAACCAGGGGACATCCTCTCAAATTGAGGGCTGGGAGAGTAAGAACAGACAAAAGAAAATATTTTTTTCACGCAGCGCGTTGTTAGTCTGTGGAACTCCCTGCCACAGGAGGTGGTGATGGCCTTTGGCCTGGATGCCTTCAAAAGGGGATTGGACAGATTCCTGGAGGAAAAGTCCATCTCAGGTTACAAACCATGATGGAGATGTGTCATCTCCAGGCCTAAAACCAGGGTACTTCAAGGGCCAGATGCAGGGGAGTGGGATCAGGAGACAGATATCTAGTCTCATGCGCTCCCAGAGGCATCTGGTGGGGCCACTGTGAGATACAGGAAGCTGGACTAAATGGGCCTCTGGCCTGATCCAGCATGGCTCTTCTTAGGTTCTTATGAGAGGTAGCATAGAAGCATGCAAGGGGGAATGACTCCATCACTCCTGGCAAGCTATTTGCTTTGTTCCTGCTCCCCTAGAGGTCTATCCTGCAACCTTGGAGGTAGGGCGGACCAGAGATGGAGAGAGCAGAGAAGGAGACCTGGGTGGGAGTGAGAAGAAGAATCCAGGCCACAATCACGAGTCAACCTGGGTGGCAGGAACATGGGGTAAGGAAAAACGAAAGTCATCCAAGTGGCCCAGAAGCAAAAGGAGAAACTCCACTGGGAAGACCCACGTTGGCCAGGCCCTACTGGCTCCCTTGTAAAGGTGTTCTGTTGCCAGAGTTAGTGCCAAGAACTCAGTCCCAGCAATAAACAGTAGACAGCAGGGGGCTAGCGCATGGGGCAAGGACCTGGACCCTCGAGTGGGCAAATGGGTGGTTAGGAACACACCCGGACTGTGGGTGCCACCCATCTCTCTGGCAGCCATAACAGCTGGCCAGACCTTACCTGAACCTGTGGAACTCATGGAAGCTATGGGCAGATGGAAGGACACACACAAAATGGTTACTCGCCTCTTCTTGTGACAGAGGAAAACCAGCAACAAGAGAGCAGAGGAGATGAGGACAAATCCTCCAATGAGCAGCATCACCAGCAAAGGGGGCCCTGAGGAAGGAGAGAGCGGTGTTAGCCAGCGACTGTTCCCCTCACCCGCCATTAACACTTTCCACAAAGGAAATTAGCCCTCAGGAGCAACCTCTCCTCAAGGGGACTAGACTCAGGAAGATGTGGAGTGTCTGGCAGGGCAGATTCTGCCACTGAACAAGGGATCTACCTGGAGGAACTAGCTGCTAAGAAGCAAAGGAGCAGGCAGCCTAAGGCTTTGACACCGAAAACATTATCTCCGAGCACAGATGGCATGAGGATCCCTCTTTCCCCTGCCCACAACGTGTCACAGGGCACAAAAAGTCCCCACAACTGTTTTATTTGTTTGTTTGTTTCCCCCCTCCCTTTGAAAAGGTTTAAAAGGTACCCATGAAGTGATGCCCTCTCATCTGGCCTAGTCTGACAATGGGCTCTATCAGACGTCCTTTAAAATCCTGATTAAATTTCCAGATAAATTGTTTCCAAAAATCTTGTCCCCACAGCCACTGTGCTTAAAGAAAAAGGTAACATCCCCTTTAGCAAGTTTTCAATGACCTTCCAAGATGGAATTTTTTTTTTTGCTCTGGTTAAAAATCCACATTTTTCCAGAGCCAGAAGTCGTGGGAACACGCATATGATCCGGATTTCTGCTTTTTTATTTTTTCCTAGTGCCGACCAGCTTGTCCTAGGTATGGTCGGCGCTTTTTAATTATTATTTTTAAAATTTTTATTCCCCCTCCCCAGCACTGACCAGCTGGCCTTCGGGCTGTCAGAGCTTTTTTCCCCTAGCGCCGACCAGCTGGCCCCGGGGCTGGTTGGTGCTTAAAAAATAATCCTTGTACGTGGGAACGGAGATCCCACATCTTCAGTCATGTGACAAAGAAAGAAGAAAAGCCGGCCTTCCACAATATCCAGATCTTCCCGCAGGTGAGATAGTTGCCAATGGTCATCACCTGTCACATTAGAACTGCAGAACTGCAAGGGACCCTGTGGGATCGCTGAGCCCAGCCCTTTGTCATGGAAGCACACCGGGAGACTGAACCCCCAAACTCTGGTTTTCCCATGCAGAAACAAGAGAGGGGGTGGATGAGTTTCAAGTTGCGAGTTGAATCTGAATCGTTGAAAACAACAACCAGAAGTCAAGTCCAAGTCCACCCGTTGGTGCAACCTAAGCCCAGCTTGACAGTGAGTGCTGTGATTCAGGCCCCCATCCTTGCCTAAACCACGGAGCTCTCCAGCAGTTTTCATGCATGGTCTGTGATCCTGGGAATGTTCATTTTGTAGGGTTCCTGGCAATAAGCCTTTGGGAAAAGGAGTTGGAAAAGGGGAAAAACTGGGGAGACCTCAAAGGGCGTTTATACACAACCCCTAAACTCCGGGGCAAATGGCTCCCAGCTCCGGAGCTTTAAAATGTTTCCCCACCAGCTCCGGAGTTTACAGGAAATTAAGTGCGACCACGCCCACTTTAGCGCGTCCCAGCACACCTTTCAAGTACCTGCTCTCTGGAGGTGAAAAGTCTTTGATGCAGTGTAACGATAGTGAGTGCGGGGCTCTCCTCGCTTCTGTTTGTTGTTTTTTGGCTCCCGCCCCTTTAAGAGCTACTTAAGAGACTGGAATATTGCCGCGGCAAGAGCGAGAGGCAGAACGGAGGTGAGCCACGTCTCTTTTCTTCCTGTTTTTTCTCCCTCCCCTCACGCAGCCAGCAGCCAGGAGTGCGGAGGGGGTGGGAACGCAGGAACAGCAACAAACCCCTAAGATCTCTGGTCCGAATTTAAGTGGCCAACGGATCTTAGGGGTCGTGTGAAAAGGCCCAAAGAAGGAAAAGAGAAAAGGGGCAGAAGCCAACTCAGTGTTTTAGAAAACAGAATGCCTTCCCTGCATGGATTATATCCTTACTAAGAATTTGCAGTTTGCATAGGCAGGCTACACATTGCCCCCTCCCCCTGCAAGATGGGTACTCAAGCAAGACTTACCTGTTTTTGATGAATTAATGGCTATTCCCGGGACTGTGATGAAAGTGGCAGGACTGCTGGTCAAGCCAGGAACATCCATGGGACCACTACGGACTACAAAGGACAGAAGTTCAGGGGATTCTTAAAACATCATGCTGATAGCATGCCAGCTCATCCCATCCACCAACCCTTAAAAAATAAGGATCTAGAGAAGTGAATTTTGGCTCTCCCGGTATGTCAGTCTACAACTCCCATCATCTCTAACCATTGGCAATACTAGCTAAGACCTCTGGGAATTGATGCTAAAACACAACCCTGGTCTCAAGGGAATCAATCTAGCTCGATATTGTCAAACTGGTTGGTAAATCTCTCCAGAGCCCTGTTGCCCATGTTTTCTCCATCTCTGTTGTCCAGTCCAGAGGGATCTAAGGACATAAGAAGAGCCATGCTGGATCAGGCCAAAGGCCCATATAGTTCAGCTTCCTGTATCTCACAGTGGCCCCACCAAATGTGCCCGGGAGCACATGAGACTAGATATCTGTCTCCTGATACCACTCCTCTGCATTTGGTCCTTGAAGTACCCTGGTTTTAAGCCTTGAGATGACACACCTCCATCATGGTTTGTAACCTGTGATGGACTTCTCCTCCAGGAATCTGTCCAATCCCCTTTTGAAGGCATCCAGGCCAGATGCCATCACCACATGCTGTGGCAGGGAATTCCACAGACTAACAACATGCTGGGTAAAAATATTTTATTTTATTTTGTCTGACCCTCAATTTGAGTGGATGTCCCCTAGTTCTGGTATTTGGTAAGAGTGAGAAGAGTGTCCCTCTATCCACTTTCTACGGAAGCTTCGGGTGTATATGTGATTTCAGCTGAAGAATCATTCGAGGAATATAAGGTAAACAAAAACCAGGTCTCTACCTGTCCTTTCCGGAAAAGATGAAAAGACAGCAGGAGTTACAGCCCAGAAACACCAATGCTGTACTGTATTTACAGTGGGATAATTTTCTGTGCCGGAAGGCATACCACCACATTACTTAGAAGTTACACTTGGGTCAATTGTCTCATGTCTTAGAATCAGACCAAATCAACTGTGCAGTGGTGTTCCATGCTAGCATTTGTACAGAAGCTGGCAGGGCATTATGAGACGCCCACTTTCCAAGCACGAGTCCCTTACCTCCGCTATCGCTGTAGGGGCGCAGAGCCTTCAGGCGAGCCGGCGGGCATCCCAACAGGGCCACTTTCAAAGCAATCCTCTGTTGCCAGTCCTGGGGTACAACTCGCAGGTAGCGGGCCAGGATTGGTGGGATGAAAGCGTTGTAGACTGTTTGGTGGCCGTTGCTGTTACCTGCAAAGACCTGGGAGCAGCACGGAGTCAGAACAAGGAAGAAAGAGTAGCACCGAGAGGGTAACTGGTAGCCTTTCCTGTTCTTGTTTTTTTCTCTTCTCCCTCCCCACGGTCATCACCGTCCTACCTTACCCATCTCCCCTTTTCCTTCTGTATAAAAATAAAATATAAAAATGTCTTATGAGGAATGGCTTAGGGAACTGCGGATGTTTAGCCTTTCACAAAGAAGGCTGAGGGGGGATATGATAGCTATGTTTAAATCTTTGAAAGGATGTCACATTGAAGAGGGAACAGGTTTGTTTTCCATGGCTTCAGAGTAGGACTCGGGGCAATGGTTTCAAACTACAGGAAAAGAGATTCCATTTGAACATTAGGAAGAACTTCCTGAGAGTTAGAGCTGTTCGGCAGTGGAATATGCTGCCACAAAGGAGGGTGGTGGAGTCTCCTTCTTTGGAGGTTTTTAAGCAGAGGCTGGATGGCCATCTGTCGGAAATACTGTGAAGGGGGTCCCTGCATGGCAGGGGGTTGGACTGGATGGCCCTTGAGGTCTCTTCCAACTCTCTATGATTCTATAAACTGCAAAGCACAGAGACGGGAGAGAGTAGGCTCAAACAGGTGAACCAAAGAACAATTTGTAGTGCACACATTGTGAGGATCTTGCCACAAGCATCTCTGCTGGGGCAGCTGCCCTTTCGCCACATCCCCCACCACTCTGAGAGCCTGGATGGAGCAGCCACTCAGGGCTCTTGGGAAGGTGGAAAGGAGGGGGACCCAAGTGTCTCCAGGAAGAGGTGGGACAGCTGACAGGTTGGAAGGAGAGCCCCTCAAGAGAGGGCAGAGCTGAAGGCTCAGGGTCTCCCTCAGACCCTGGGACACCTGGAGACTGTTTGGCCAAGGAAGAGACTCAGGGATCTGCCACATCTGCGGCCCATCCTCTGCTCTTCTGTAGAGCTGCCTTGGGTGTGAGATGACCACCCTTGGCTAGATCCTGCCAGCAGCAACCCAATGGGCAGGGATGAAGGCCAGGGAAGAGGGCGATCAATCACACCCCTACCCAGAAGAGGCTCCAGTTCTATCAGCTCTGTGACACCTGAGATACCCAACAGGTCCTGCAGCACCTACTCCTCCCCTTCCCTCCCCACCCAATTAAGGTTCTGGTGGTGCAAATACCAGCACGAGAGGAGAAGGAGGCTCACCGAACAGCAGGAGGCCCACTACATATTGTCAGCCAATTCTACTGGTCCTCATTGAAAGGCAACAAGCTGGAATGGACTTTCTTTTATTGCAAGGACTTCACTGGCCTCAGCGGTACAAGATTTGGCTGGTACTGAACTGACTGGACCTGGGGGTGGGGGGAGGGAGCGGGGAACTAGCGCAGCCAACTCAGTCCCCTGGGGGTGTGGGAAGGCAGTAAAGGGGAACGGCTGTGGAACGCATCTGATCCAATAAAAAGCCACCTTACCAGCCACCTGGAGCTGATGGAATGGCTGGTGGGAGTACCCCAAGGCCACCAGTTTCACTGGAGGCTGGGGCAGCAGGCCTCACATACAGAGAGTCATGAGATATCAGAAAGAAGGTATTGAAAACAGGAGGCAGCCTTTCCCAACCTAGACTCCTTCAGATGTGCCAGATTCCATATCTCAGGACGGTTTAAGTGGCCTTTCATCCCACCCCTAGCAGCAACGTGGCCGTTTCTGCTCTCCCTCCCTTCTACCACCTGGTCTGATTCCACCTCAAGCTGACCTTATCCTCAGTAGCACCGCTGGATTTGTAGACCTTCCAGTTCTTGCCATCCCTGCTGGAGAGGATCCGGTAGGACTTCACATAATAGTTGTGTTGAGGAGATCCCTTGGTTACGATTCCTGAAAAGCATATGCTTATATATTTATACTTAGGCTTGATTTACTGGGTGGTTTGCAGTAGATCAGCAATAGAGGTTAAGAGATATACAATGGTACCTTGGATAATGAATTTAATTCATTCTCTAAGGCAATTTGTTATCCAAAAAAATTTGTTATCCAAAACGCAGTTTCCCATGGGAATGAATGGGAAACCAATTAATCTGCTCCGGAGCCTAGGAAAAAGATGCAGACACCTGTTTTTTTGCTCAAAACTCTATTGCACTTTAAAGGTACAGATGTGATGCAGCCCGGGATAACTCTATTTTACTGATGCATGCTGGAAATTTGTTATCTGAGGCAGCCCATGGGGAAAATTCATTATCCGAGGCAGCCCATAGAGAAAATTCGTTATCCGAGGCAGCCCTATACCTAGAAATTGTGATTCGTTATCTGAAAAAAATTGTTATTGGGACATTCGTTATCCAAGGTATTACTGTACTCTGTTATATGACGGGTTTTAGATTTCCCAGCACAGATATACGGGAAGGATAAGACTGGTTGGTTGCTTGGTTGGGCAGTTGGTTTATTGATTGGATTGGATTTGTATACTGCCCATCTGGCTGCCAAGGCCACTCTATCTATTGCCACTCTATCGACAGTAGGAAGAACAGTACACAGCTCATGTGCCATATGCAACTCCCAGGGCAACTGGTGTGGCCAACCTGCCCACCAAACCATGGCACCAAGGATTCAACGGCAAGCTACACATTTCAGCACCAAATCAGAATGCCCTTTTAATGGAAGCAGAAAATGGCCATTTTTGAAGGGCCTCCTCATGTTTATTCCCATATTTCATTCACTCATCAGTGGAGGGAGAACGGGCAGCCTGCAGTTGGGCCGTGGGGAAAAGACTCCCTCCAAGATCCAACAGAGTTGTTCACACCTGAGTGACATTTTAAAAACTATTTCTGGATTTCACTATATGCATCTAAATTTGTCCCTGCAAATGTTGTGCAGTTCGGTGTTCTCTTTGTCCTCTTGTTTCCAGGAATTCATTCATTGTGGTTGGGTTTTGTTTTTGATTGGCCATGCCGAAGTGCCCACCCTATTTTAAACTCAACCCATTTGAATGTTTAACCTTATCTCCTTGCTGTGCCAAGCACCTCTGTTCCCTTCCTGCATTCCGCTCAGCCTCCGGCCCCTGAACCTCACAAAGCCTCCATTTTTCCTAGCTAGCTGCACTCTCGGATGGCTACTACACAAAAGCCCCAATTTGTCTCCAGGCTTCTGAAACAAAGAGTGAGTTTGAAGAACATAATATTAAACTTGTTTAGTGGTGCAACAGCTGCCTTAGTCCAGCCCAGCTGTGCCCTTGTCCTAAAAGGCACACCGAGAGAGGAGGAGGAAGGAAGGAAAGGAAAGATGAAGAGGCTGATGGAAGGAGGAAAGAGGGGAAGAGGCAGCACTCTTGCACATGGGGAATGTCTGTGAAGATTCCCAGTCATCCAGGCAAGTTTATCTGGAAGTTGAGCCATGGCAACTGGACTTCTTTTTCTTGCGAGATTGAAACGTTTCGCTGCTCTTCCAAACAGCTTCGTCAGCCAGACTGGCAAAGCTGTTTGGAAGAGCAGCGAAACGTTTCAATCTCTCGAGAAAAAGAAGTCCAGTTGCCATGAATGACTCAACTTCCAGATGCACATGGGGTAAAGCTTCTCAACTGACCAGATGCTGGGAAAAGTTACTTTGTTTGGACAACCCCAGAATTCTTCAGCCAGCATGAATTATTTTTGGGGTGGGTGTGTGAAATAACTTTTGAAAAAATTGCAACATAGAATGATAGTGCACTATAAGAAGGGTTGACAGGAACCCTGAGAAAATTCAGCAGTGTACAGTAGTTCATACATTTTACATGTAAATAAGGCCCACTAGCCAGTGACCTTCCAGTGATCAGAGGCATAGCAAGGGTTTGGAGCCCCTGGGGACCACATTCTTTTTTGTGCCCCTCATGCCCCCCCCCACTGCATAACACCCACCCAGCAATGGGGGCCCAATCCTGCGTTCGTGGGGCGTGCACGCATGCATGCATCTGCACGGTCGGGCAGGCGTTTGTGTGTGTGTGTGTGTGCATGCGTGCTGTAGCATGCACACTCCTTGCACCTTTCCTGTGGTGGCCCGAAACAAGGTGAGGAGGAGAGCACTGTGGCCACCACGCTTCCTTCATGCATGCCTGTTTCGCCGCTTGCCTGGCGCACGGAGGCGGTGGAGGGGGTCCCGTCGCCAAGCCTTAGCCAGGAGAGTGGGGGTCTGTCGGCAGGAGGGTGCACAGCTTCCTCCTCCTCCTCCCCCTCTAGGTGCCCCCAGAATGTTGCACCCCGGGGCAAATGCACCCTTCCGCCCCCGCCCACCCCCAGATATGCCCTTGCTAATGACCCCGCAGAAGGAAAGCAGATCAGAAAGACATGTTTCTCCCCTTCTGGAGAGTTTCTTGCCACATGCCCCTTCTCTCGTTGCTTTTGTGAGATTAGACGAGCAAGTTAGAGAAACAGGGAGGCGGCTGGGACGGAGCAACGCTTCCTTCACATTCACTTCACATCCCCGCTAGCCACCGTTCACATAAAGGCATGCTTTGCCAAGTTTTTAGGACTGCTGCCTAAATCCCTGTGATGTAGTCAGGCAGATTGAGTTGTAGAGAAGAGAGCGACTAAAATGATTACTGGGCTGGGGCACCTCCCTTATGAAGAAAGGCTAAAACAATTGGGCCTCTTTAGTCTGGAAAAAAGGCGTTTGAGGGGGGATATGATTGAGAAGTACAAAATAATGCAGGGTATGAGTAAAGTGGATAGAGGGATGCTCTTCTCCCTCTCCCAAAATACCAGAACTAGGGGACATACACTCAAATTGAGGGCTGGGAGAGTAAGAACTGACAAAAGAAAATATTTTTTTCACCCAGCGCGTTGTAAGTCTATGGAACTCCCTGCCACAGGATGTGGTGATGGCATCTGGCCTGGATGCCTTCCAAAGGGGATTGGACAGATTCCTAGAGGAAAAGTCCATCACGGGTTACAAACCATGATGGAGATGTGTAATCTCTAGGCTTTAAACCAGGGTGCTTCAAGGGCCAGATGCAGGGGAGTGGTATCAAGAGACAGATATCTAGTCTCCTGCGCTCCCAAACGCATCTGGTGGGGCCGCTGTGACTAGATGGGCCTTTGGCCTGATCCAGCATGGCTCTTCTTATGTTCTTATGTTCTTATGTATGTACACTCATTCCCAAGCTTTCATGTCTTCAAAAAAAAAAAAAAAAAAAAACATGCTCTATCTTTATTGAACTAGAGACAGAAGATGCAGAAACAAACCTTTGAATGTGATTATCTAGCGAGTGAATCTGTTTGCGTTGGCAGGATCTTCTACATATATAAACTGCAGACTTGTGGTCTGTCAGTTACATTTGTGGAAAAGGCCACCAGCACACAAACAATGAAACTACAGAAATGAATAGTGGCAAAGTAGCAAAACACAAACAAAAAACCAGGAGTAGAATAAATTATTAGAAGCTTATTCTATTTTATTCTTGTTGATCAACACAGCAAGCTTATGGCTGTAGTGGCTTGAAAGTGCTTTAAACAATGATATGAAAATGACAGTGTCCTTTTTGAAGAACTAATTCTACATGGATTTGTCATGGCAATATGGTGTGACCCTTTAAACTGCCTATTCAGATTTTTGTCCTACTAAGTTGAATGGGGCGATCAGTATTCTGGCCAGGGCCGGTGCTAGGTTTTTTTGCACCCTAGTCAAGGAGCGGGGTGGGGCGGGCAGCGGCAGGGGGTGGGGGTGGGGCAGGGGATGGCGGGCGGGGGGCAGCGGGGTGGGGTGGGGCGGCATGGGGGCGGCAGATGGCGGGGACAGTGATGGGCATGGGGGCAGAGGGCGACGGGCACGGGGTGGGGGGTGGGCGGATGGCCGGATGGCGGTAGCCAGCGACGGGGGTGCGGTGGGGGGGCAGCAGGCTGGCCAGCGCCCTCTCTCCATTTTGATGCCCTAGGCAACTGCCTAGTTCGCCTTAATGGACGCGCCAGCCCTGATTCTGGCATATACTAATAAGTAATAAACAGATATTGACATAGTTACATTCTTGAAATGAAGGCCCAAACTCTCTAGCCATCACAGGAACTGTAAACTTTTCATGCTCTGCTATGACGAATCTCATTTCCAACTATTCTCTAGATAGATAGATAGATAGATAGATAGATAGATAGATAGATAGATAGATAGATAGATAGATAGATAGATAGATAGAAAGATAGATATAAATGTAGATATAGATGTAGATGTAGATGTAGATGTAGATATAGATAGATACTGTATATATATTCTATAGCAGTGAAACAAAAGAGTAGGTAGTGAGTCTTTTAAGGACTGATAACAGTGGAAATGAGTTAGACTTTCTCTCTCTTTTTGCCACCAGTGAAAGCTGATGCTAAAAAGTGACAACCATCTAATATGACCAGAAGTCGTAATGAATTGCACAGTATTATTATTTCTTTATTTATATACACTAATAATGCTCAGAGCCTTTTTGGTTTATCCTCAAAATAACCTTGCAGGGTGGGTTTGGTTGAGGTAGGGATTGGTCCAAGGACACCAAGTAAGCACCTAGTTAAGGAGGTCTGAACTGCACTCTCCCTGCTAGAAACCCAACATTCTGGCATAGCGCTATAGTACTCAGTGGCTGTTATATAAATTATGCGAAGGCGGAAAAACTGCCAGTGGAAAAACACAGCAGTAGCTACTGTGCTTAGTTTGGAGCATGTAGAGATACTTACTGACCTGTGACGTTCTTCCTTCCTCCCAAGTCTGCTTCTAGCCACTCATCTGCAGAGCTCTGCGCTGCTGCCCAAGAGGCGCCGTCAGCACCCAAAGTGGCGTGTTCGGCTGCCCAAACTTTATTGTGCCCCATGGCGTTCTGTTCCTGCCAGCAGGATGACGCATTGAAGCTGACAATGTCTAGAGGCTCAGAGCAAGCTGCCAAAGGAAGCAAAGGCATTGTGTCCGTCATAGCTCAGCCCCGCAGAGGCCAGAGACCTCCCCGCTAGACGGAGAGAGGGTAACAATTTTGGGCTGGGATGGAAGTGTAACAAATAACTCATTATCCCGTTCTGGAGAGAGAGGCTTGTGAGATGTTTTGCCTTAGGCACGGTACGGGATTTAGTTTGCCATTGTGCTTTGGGCAGGAAAATGTGCTGGGGAAGCCTTGCAAATGATGGAAGTTTCCATCTTTGTTACCGAATATCGTTCTTGTGGCATTGTATCAAGCTGCAGAAAAATACGGGTGCCATCAACGAGAACCATGAGAAGAATATCAGTGTCCCATTTGACAGTGGGCGTTTATACACGACCCCTAAGCTCCGCTGCAAATGGCTCCCAGCTCCGGAGCTTAAAAATGTTTCCCCACCAGCTCCGGAGCTAACAGAAAATTAAGTGCGACCCCGCCAACCTAAGCGCTACCCAGCGCACTTTTCTTGTACCTGCTCTCGGAGGGTGAAAAATTTTGATGCGGAGAGTGCCGGGCTCTCCTCGCTTCTTTTTGTTTTTTTTTTTTGTTTTGCCTCCCGCCCCTTTAAGAGGAACCAGGAAGTGACCGGGGCTCGGAGCAACTTCCACCGGCACCGGAGATAAGGCTTTATTCTTTTGTCCCTTTTTAGGGCTTTTTTTCCCCTCCCTCCCCTCACGCATACAGAAGCAAGGAAGTGCGGAGTGGTGGGGAGGAAGGAAGAGCAACGAACCCCCAAGATCTCTGGTCCGAATTTAAGGGGCCAGCGGATCTTAGGGGTCGTGTGAAAAGGCCCAGTGTGGGTGTGTTGTAGCACATGTTTTCATGAGGTACGCTTTAGATACTAGGGCCAATTGTGGCCTAGTAGATATCCTAAGACTTAAATCTTAGGATTTCAGGATCCCAAGTCCTAGCCAGCACAGCCAATGGTGAGGGATAATGGGAGGTTGCGATATCTAGAAGACCACACATTCCCCAGCATTGACTACCCTCAGCTCCCATCCACTGCACCAGCCTCATGAAGGCACATGTACACACACACACACATTGACATGTACAGTAGGGCCCCCATATCCACTGATTCAGTTATCCAGGGTTGGCAGAGGAAAAAAGTAAATAAATAATTCAGCAACTGCAAAGCAAGCTACTGTCAAAAAAGCAGCTGTAAAGCAAGATACTGTCGTAACACAGAAACCATAAAGCAAGTTACTGTCACAAAACAGCAGCCATAAAGCAAGCTACTGTCACAAAACAGCAGTTGGGGGGTTGGTGTTCTCTCTTATGCATGGTTTTCATTATCCACCGGAACCAATCCCCAGCGGATACTGGGGTCCTACTGTATCTCTCTCACACACTTTAAACCTCTGAAGGCCAACAGTGGAGAAACATCCTTTGATTTGTATTCCTGCATGGAGGAGGGGGGTTTTGACATGATGCCCTTATAAGGACTCTTCCAACTTCACTGGTCTGTGATTCTGTGATCTCTTCTGCTTTGCCTCCGAGGCAGTTACTACATCAATTAATGTCAAGGGCCAACTACTGCAATGCCTTTTATGATGCAAAGATGTTGCTTCTGAAATCATGCCAGGATTTCAATTTGTTTTTAAGAAAATCTTCTAAATTGTCATTAGAGCAGAAGTGGAGAAACTGTATTCCTGCAGATGGATCCCAACTCCCATTTTGCAGATAACAGGATGTGTAATGATGATGGAAGGTGTAGGCCAACTGCTGGAAGGATCTCTTTTGTCCACTGTGGCCTCCAGTTTATCAGCTAAATCAAATCACTCTTTCTGTACTATCTTCAGTAGTTGCCACTCTGAAGTGGTCCACTTCCAAAATGAAATGTGAGAGGCCAGCTAGTGTTCAGAACCATACCAATCCTCCAGAACGAAATCAGCCAGTCACTTACCTTGCTCTGGGGTCGCGCAGGTTAAATTCTAATGAGGAAGAAGACTCTGACATTATCTTTCCTTCTCCCTTGCACTGGCCAATCAGGAGTTGTGCAGGGAAATGCATCATCCCGCCTCCCTGTCTGATTGGCCAGTGCCAGGGAGAAGGAAACATGATGTTAGAGGCTTCTTCTTCATTGGAGTGAGCCCAGAGCAAGGTAAGGGATTGGCTGAATTCATTCCGGAGGGTTGGTCTGGTTCCGAACGCCACCTGGGCTCCAGCGTTTCATTTCAGAACCAGATGACTACCAAAATGAAACACCCATCTCCCATTCATTTCTGGACACAGTTGGATGACCTAGAAAATACTAAATGGTCTAAAATGAAAGTATCTTAAGAACTACCTGTTCTCACACAATCTTGCCCATGTATTGAGAGCAATAGCAGATAGCCACTCTCTGTTGTTAGCATGAGATGGCAGATGTGAGCAGCAGGGCCTTCTGTGAAGTGGAAAATGAGATGGTGGCATGTATACCAGCTCATGCTAGATCTGCCCAGCTCCATCACTGAGTATTTTTCACAACACAGTCAAAAATCTCAGCAGATATTTACTGCCCAGGTGAATGTAATTTGTTGATGTACCCAATTATTTTTAATATGTTGGTCTTTCATCTGAAGAATGGAATGGAGAGTCCTCAAAAATGAGCAGACAAACACACAAAGTGATAGAATAAACAGCATACCTTTGTGAAAGATGAGGCGTTTCTCAGATAAAGACCCACTGTTCAAAATGGAACAAACAAAAGAAAGTTAAGAGGATAGTGCTAGGAATGCTAAAACAGATGCGACACACAGGGCCGGCGCTTCCATTAAGGCAAACTAGGCAGTTGCCTAGGGCACCAAAATGGAGAGAGGGCGCTGGACAGCCTGCCACCCCTCGCCGCTGCCCCGCCGCTGGCCACCGCTGTCCATCCCCCCACCGCCCACCAGCCATCCATCGCCGTCCGCCCATCGCTGCCTGCCACCGCCCACCCGCCACACCCTGCACCCATCGCCGCCCACCCCCGCGCCCGTCACCATCCCCCCACCCCCACCCACCCGCCACCACCATGCCCCCCACCGCCCCGCCGCTTGCCCCGCCCGCCCCCCACCTCTCGCCTAGGGCGCAAAAAAACCTAGCACCGGCCCTGGCGACACAGAGTGTCCACGGTCATGCTTTGCTTATGAGTAGCCATGTCCTATCTGCCAGTCTCCAGATATGATGAGACTGAGGTACAAATTCCGGAATTGTAGATAAATACAAAATAGAATTTAAAAGTTTTTTTTCAAAAGGGACACAAACATGGTTGGCACTTTCAAGACAAACTTATATGTATACATTTAATGTGAGCTTTCATGGATGAGTCCAGTTCATCAGACACAAGAGAAAGAGATATAGCACAGCTGGCATTCACACATGGCATCAAAATTAGAGACCATGGTTGATTGGAAAGAAGGTCAATGGGTATTAAGCATTCTAATGATGCAGATCTTTCATTGAAGCTAACGCTGTAAGAACATGAGAACCTCTGCCATGAAATATCAGTGGCAGAATAATAAGATTGCTAATTAGATTGACTATTTACAATTGTGGGTGAACTCCACCCCCCACCCTTCCCAACAAACTTTCCTTTCTAATCAATAGTGTGTGAATCGCCCAAGGCAATGGGTGTCAAGCTAGTCTTTAAGGTGCCACCAACCATGTTCTTGTCTCTTTTAACTTTTTGTTTCTGTTTTCCTTCTACCTGCAATGCTTGCATGGACTAACACGGCTACCTCTTCTGCAACTACAAATTCTAGAACTGCTGTGGCGTCGACTGGAGGATTGTGGGAATTCCAGTCCAAAGCATAATTTGTCCAAGCTGTAGTCCATTCTAAGGCTGCCCTGACCCTTTATTTGCAATTTATCATGCATGCAAAATTTACTTTGCTGTCCATTAAAAGAGAAATAAGAGAAGGCAAGCAAATATGAGATAGTCTGGTTGATTCAGAGAACAGGGGGCCCAAATAAGGAAAAGAAATATGATCAGGTGTACAGCTTGCTTAGTAGGGTGCAGAGGTTTCTCAATTGTCTCAACACTGCTTAACCAGCGTTGCTACCCCCACTCCCCAACTTCTACTACTGGAACTCAGTCAAGCAACCCACCTTTTTGAGTGGAGTCCATTGGCATAAGCTGACTCATAGAGAGTGATCCCTTTCCCTTGTGACACGGTGATCTCTCCTCCCTGCTCATCTAGGATCATGCCAGCATGGACAGCCGCTTTGCAGAGCACTGAGGTCTGCGGAGGGAACATATTTGAGACAGTGAAAATGACGACGACAAGGACAACATGGACAACACCGGTTTGGGTGGCAAATCTCTAGGCAACCAAAACCCAGTGAGAAGAATGGAACTGAGAACAGAGTGGAGAACATTTTCAGTGCAGTTTCATAGGTTGCATGAATTCATTTGTCCGAAATAACCGAAGGTTGATTACAAATTATATGTCACTGACAGTGCAAAGAGGGATAATGAATTTCAAGGTGTCCTGGTGTTTTGGCCTATAACCTGTAACCGATCGTAAGACATTACAGTATAGGAGTAACAGCCAAATTATCTGGAGGACCAAAAATTCCCTATCCATGAGATAAATCAGGTTACATTGCTGGTTGTTTAGGGCGCCTATGTCCAGAAACCTCAATTTAGACAACTCCCAGAGTTAAGGTCCAAAGGTCCAGAGTTAACATAAATTATCTAATGGCCCGAAGGTTCATCATTCCCAGCATATTAATTCAAACACAAACACAGCATGAAAAATACAAATGAAGATCAACAAAAAACATTTTATTGTTGAAAATAGCAACACAGTATAGTGGAAAACATTTTCTGTCAGTTGTAAATTGATTCAACTACTGATCTCAGCTTTCCACTAAAATTAGGGTAGGTTTCAATTTTATATGAAAATTTATTCATTAGCATATATTTTTAAAAAAGTTTACAATATAATTCCACATTCCAAAACACTGAATGATTGGGTTCGATGAGTAACAGATGAATTGACTCCCAAGGAAGCTTTAACTTGAGTTAATAACAGCTGAGCAAAGCAGTGGTGGACATTCTGGCGATCATTTTTTCATAAAGTCACTGTACATCAGAGGTAACTTGTTGGCATAGAGCAGCGATTTTCAGAGGTTCATGTCCCCCCCTCACCCGTGGTCCCCAAAGCCTTCCATGCAATGAAAGAGATCACAAAGGCAAGTTGGGACCTATTTTGATGGTGGTGGTAGTAGTGAGAATAAGAATTGTTTTCATTTCCAAAAAAAAATCACCATGGCTGATGATGTCACCCATCTTATACAGCACTGAGGGTATTTGTACACGACCCCTAAACTCCGCAGCAAATGGCTGCCAGCTCCAGAGCTTACAATTGTTTCCCCACCAGCTCCGGAGTTTGCAGGAAATTAAGTGCGACCACGCCCACCTAAGCGCGTCCCAGCGCACTTTTCTTGTACCTGCTCTAGGAGGGTGAAAATCCCCAGGTTTGGATTTAATCTGGTGAGTGCAGGACTCTCCTCGCTTCTGTTTGGTTTTTTTGCCTCCCGCCCCTTTAAGAGAAGGGGCGGGAGGCAAAAAACAAACAAACAGAAGAGAAGGAATCAGTAGGGGCTCTGGGCAGCTTCGGAGGTGAGCCTGCATTTTTTTCCTCTCTTTTTTCCTCCCTCCCCTCACGCAGACAGAAGCAAGGAAGTGCGGAGGGGTGGGGACGCAGAAAGAGCAACGAACCCCCAAGATCCCTGGTCCGAATTTAAGTGGCCAGTGGATCTTAGGGGGCGTGTGAAAAGGCCCTGAGTTATGCAACAGCATTTCAACCTGTGACTAGTCAACCAGCAGAGAAACGATCTTCTGCACGTTGCTGAAATTCAGAAATCAGTGTGGTTCCATCAACATCATATCCACAAACACACTCCACTATTAATATTTTCTCTACCCAAGGAAACATTTCTGCTTTAAAATGCATATCCAGCTCACTTTTGGTATTTCCACCTCTTTTCTGCTCTTCTCATTTTGTTTGCAACAACTCTTGAGTTTTTCAAATGTCCCCAGTCATTCCCCCTCCCCTCCCTCCCCCCACTTAATCCATTCTCCTACTTGGGCAGAATGTTCCTAGGAAAACAGGACTAACACAATTTCAATAAATTCTCAAATCTGACAGAAAGCAAGCTAAAAACAAGTGGATTGGTAGAGCCAGTGTGAAGAACTGAAATGATGGGGGAATGCATAGATGGAATGAATTGTACAACAATGGGGCCAGAATAATTTTTTTTAAAAGGTCCTGTCCTTTTAAAGTCTGTAAACTATCATGGTTTGCTTGCCATATCAGTTCCATGTGGTTTTAAATTTGCCTGTACAGTACTCCGGTTTTATTCTGGACCTTTACTCTTATTGCAATGGCAAGTATTTGGCATATGAATTACTTCTGAGTTTCCTTACCAAATAATCTATCATTAATTACTATTACTTTGTATTTAGACATACATTTGTGTTGTACACTCCCTCAGTCCAATTACAACACTATATCCACCATTCAATAAATGAAAGGTTTAAAAAGTGTTCTGCTTATATACTGCCCCATACCACTTCAAGTAGTCTCTGGGTGGCTTACAGTTTTTTAATTACAGTATGCAGGCTACACATTGCCCCTTCCCAGCAAGCTGAGTACTCATTTTACTGACCTCGGAACGATGGAAGGCTGAGTCAACCATGAGCCGGCTACCTGGGATTGAACCCCAGGTCATGAGCACAGTTTTACCTGCAAAAATGGCATTTAACCACTGCGCTACGGGGTGCCATGTGTTCTCCTTTGTAAGAACCTGTTTGAAAACAAGATGTATGTTGCACAACTTACATCTCGGTAGCCTTGGTCCATGTTGCCCCAAATGTCTCCTGTTACACCCTTGCAGCCTGCAGGACAATAAGCTCTATAACAAAATGAAAGAGAGCAAATGTAAGGTCGTTCTCTCCCTCCCTCTCTTGTTCCGTGAGGAGAAAACACATCTGTACTGTTACCAGCAACCTGGATCTGGTGGCATCAATGGTGGGGCAACACCAATACCACTGGCTCTGCCAGGGACAAAGGTGGCAGACCTCCCAATATTGTGCATAAAGTCTCACACACACAGTTATATGTGTCACACATATTACAATCACTGGAATAAGTTAGTGTCTACAAAACTGATTCCAAATGACTTTGTGGGGTTTGCAGTACAGATGATTGAAACGGTATCATAAATAAACTAAACAAACAGCATTATAAAGTAGAATATAAAAATGGCAGGAGCAGAATAATAAATATTAAACAACTTCACATAGAATCTTCACAGACAATCTGTTAAAAGGGAAATATTGTCAGCTTGGGAAAGGAAGCAAGCTTTATAGGGCAGTTTGGTAGATTTTGGTAGAAACTATGGTGCCACTCCTGAAAAAGCCTTGTTTCTCACATCGATGCTCCAAGACGGTGGCACACACAACAATCATAGAATTGCAGAGTTGGAAGAGACTTTGAAGGTTTATAGCAGCAATGGCGAACATTTTAGAGACTGGCTGCCCAAATTGTGATTAAAAACCCACTTTTTTTTTTTTTTTTTTTTTGCAAAGCGGCAATATAGCAATTTAACCTGAATAAAGGTGGCTGTGAAGGGGCAATGTTGGGTGCCCACAGAAAGGGCTTCAAGTGCCACCTTTGGTACCCATACCAAAGGTTCGCCAACACTGGTTTATAGGTTGCCTTTATATCCTGCCCTAAGGAGGAGCAATCCCATATTCGAAGGTCTCAATTGCTTGAAAGACCATCAAGGTCGAAGGGAAAGATGAGAAGCGGCAAAGAAAGAAGCCTAAGAAGGACATCTTGGGGCCCTGAAGGCAGCTCTCCTCTCTTAGCACTTGGGCAACAGACCAGGTGGGTGGGCGGGCAGGCGTTGGTTGCAGATTTCCTCAATCTTATCAGATGGGTTGAGCTGCTATTTAAATTATTTCAATTATTATTTCCATACTTGCATCTATTTCTCTAAAGGGCATATGTAGCTTTATACCAGGTCTGCTCAACATGTCAACCGCGGGCAACCGGTAGCGCACGGAGCCATTTGAAGTAGCCTGTGAGGTCTCCACCCTCCTTTGGATTCACCGCCAGTGGCAGTGTGTTCATGGGGGAGGAGTGGCCTGCACACCCGCCCGGACATTTGGTCCAGCTTTGTTTCCTTACCTGCCACTGCAATGCCCTACCCGCTCGCTTGGCTCCTCTGGAGAGCTCATCTGGAGCACAGAGTAGACTGTAGGGACGTTTGGGAGCTCCAGGTAGACTGCAAGCTGTTCCAAGTTGGACAGCCCTGTTTTATACAAATTTGTGTCCTCTCTTCAGGACAAGGTAATTCCTTTATTTTGGGCTTCCCTAGAAGCTAATCTTAAATTCTCGGCAGGGGAACTATCTGAAAGGAGAGAGCATTATAGCAACCAAGATCTGAAGCAGAGGTGGGTAACCATGGTTCATCAAGTGCCTTCAGCCAGCATATCCCCATCAGTAATAGTGAGCAGCACATGGACTCTTTATGGATTCTGGAAGCTGCAGGCCAGAAACATCTGGAGGGCCATAGCTGCACACCCCTGATTTACAGATACAAGATCACCAAACTGCATTTAACCAAGCACAGAAAGAAAACAGACATCCGACAATGTTGATTAAAAATCTGGAGATATATGTTCCCAAAGAGAGACACTGGAAAAATCTGAACTATGTCCCTAAGTCACATCTAGTCTAAGGCCATACATGCAAAGCTGTAGTTCAAAAGTGGTCTTCCAGGTGATGTTGATCGACAGCTCTACAGTCAAAACGTGATTGTTTATTGTCATAAGCCTTTGCAATATATACCTACAACTTCTGTCAGCTCCACCCAGCTGAGTCAAAGGTGGAGTATGACAATAAATATACAGAGACATCATCTGAAGGACAACACATTCCTGTTGTTGTTGTTGTTGTTGTTGTTCAGGTACAGCCCAGGGGACAATGGTTGCAGTAGCCAGAGTAATATTCAGAAGCAATCAGAGTAGATCCTAAACGGAAACACTCACCTGATTAGGTCCTTGTCATAATGGATTCCTTTCTTCAAACATGATATCAGACCTAAAAAGCAGGGGAGATAAGAGATCTGAAGGCCCCATTCATTGCAGAAGAGATCTTGGCCCCCCACAGCGAGTGCATTGGCACCATTGTTGTCTCTCCTTAGTCAATTGCCAACTCATCCTGTCTTCATCTGGATCAAAAATATGAGTTTATAAGTCTTCCTTCCCTTTTATATCTGAGGAAGCAGATTTGATCCATGAGGGCACACACCAAAATATTACAGCTTGTCTTTAAAGCGCCACAACATTTTTCTCTCATGTTTTGCTTTTGGGTGGTTTTTTTTGGGGGGGGGCAAAGGTTCTCCACAGACCAACAAGGTTATTTCTTCGTCACCCTGTGAATTTATTTTCTAAACGAAAAGGCCCCTAATGCCAGAGCGCTCCTGCAACAGCTCATGCATACCTTTTGAGGCCATATTCTAACCATTGCACCACACTTGGGTTAGCTATTTCCGTGGGCAACTAAAAGGAGGTTGCCCCCCTTACCTGTCTGGTCACCACTGGCATAAGAAAGGAGGAAGCCGCGTCCAGAGCGGTGGGTCGTGCTGTTGAACAAGATGGTCACTGAGGTGGAGTTCATCACCAAGACCGCCTGCGGTGGTTTTGAGTTGCCGCAGTAAGGGCCTGGATTAGGAAGGATGGATGAGGGGAAGGAGAGAGAGAGAGAGAGAGAGAGAGAGAGAGAAGGAGGGAAAGGGAGGGACAGGGGGGAGAGAGAGATTTACATATTCATTTATTACATTTACAAACTGCTTTTCTTTCAAGGAGCTCAAGGTAGTACATCTTCTTCCCACTTTATCTTCACAATAACCCTACAAGGTTGGCCAAGCGGAGAAAGAATGGCTCCCAAACGTCTCCCCAGTGACAGAGCGCATAATTTACAGGTCCAAGATGAAGTCCTAAGTATCTACGGACAGAGTTGGAGAAACTCCTGCCTGAAGACCCAGAAAGCTGCTGCCAGTCGAGAGTGACAATCGATGTCCCAAGAGGACTGGTGGCCTTCCAACCTTCCCATGGAGAATCTGGATCTCCTACGATTCCACCCATCTCTCCTCACCACCACCCAGCACTTGCTCACTTAGGGCCTTTTCACACGACCCCTAAGATCCGCTGGCCACTTAAATTCAGACCAGAGATCTTAGGGGTTCGTTGCTCTTCCTGTGTCCCCACCCCTCCGCACCTGTCTGCTGAGGGGAGGGAGGAAGAAAGTGGGGGGGAAATGCAGACTCACCTCGGAGAAGCTGCCGGAGCTCCTTTGTGCTGATTCCTTCTCTTTGTTTGCTTTTTTTCCCTCCCGCCCCTTCTCTTAAAGGGGCGGGAGGCAAAAAAAAAACAAAAACAGAAGCCAGGAGAGCCCCGCACTGACCAGATTAAATCCGGACCTGGCGATTTTCACCCTCCTAGAGCAGGTACAAGAAAAGTGGGCGTGGTCGCACTTAATTTCCTGCAAACTCCGGAGCTGGTGGGGAAACATTTTTAAGCTCCGGAGCTTGCAGCCATTTGCAGCGGAGCTTAGGGGTCGTGTATAAATGCCCTTAGATAATGATGAGCAGGTATGGGGCGGACCCCGGACTGTGAACCCTTCATATTCCCCATTCCCCTCTCACCCCTGGCAGGCTTCTTCTCTTCTTCATGGGGACTAAAGCAAGGTCTGGGTGCAGACTCCTGAAGGCACTCTTTTCTGGAGAAGCAGGAGAAGGAGAAGCATTTTTTTTTTTACTGCAGGGGGGCTGATGGGTCTGCAGAGTTGAGCCCCCTCAGGGTATCAGAACACCACTGGAGGGTCACACCATTCACACCCAAAAGGAACCTCAGGAGCTGATTGAGAAGAAGCGCAACTGTGGTCCATCTAGTCCAGTATGCTGTAATGATTGACAGCCGCTCTTTATCTTTTCAGGCTGGGTTCTTCCTCCTAGCCGTTCCTAGAAATTCCTGGTGGATTGGGTACCATCATCACTGAGGACACGCCATGCCTATTTATTTATTTATTAAATTTATATACCGCTCCATCTTGCTCCATGGCTACTCTGGGCGGTTTACAAACTGAACAGAAATCAATCCATAAACAGTAAAATACAATATAACACATAAGCACAAGTATATAAATAAAAACACTATAACTAGTAAACAATATATAACAACAGCATAGAACAGGAGCAAGATGGGCTACAGATAAAAGCAAATAAAGATATAATAGCGATCATTATTAGAACAGAATAATTTCCAGAGAAAGCCTTTTTAAATAGCCATGTGTTTAGATGCTTCTTAAAGACTGGGAGGGAAGGTGCCAGACCGATCTCAGGAAGAAGCTGGTTCCAGAGCTGAGGGGCCACCACTGAGAAAGCCCGATTTCTTGTCAAAGATCAAAGCCTGATCACACTTTGCATCCAAAATCAGGGGGAATCAGCTGTGTTGGTGAGGGGGAGTTGGCAGATTTATGCTCCCTACACACTTCTATTTGGCAGTAAACTGTGATAGATTCAGGGACATTTCCACTGCAGCCAGTGCGTTTTGACGTGCACTGCTAGCCTCCCCTAAGGATAACCCTTTCCCCTTGGATGGGTAGTCACAATTTAGAGGCGTTGCATTTTCTGTTCCACGGAGTCCTGATTTCAACTGCTCTTCAGGATGCAGTGACTGTAATCAGTCCCCTTTCTCCCACTCTGCTCCAAAATAAATAAATCAATAGAATAAACATGCTGGAAGATAAAGCTACATAATCCAAATTAATTTGCAATCTCCCTCTCCCAGTTACGGACAAGACTTAACATCTAGGCAGCTTTGCCTTGACACTTGGCGGGGAGCCTATGATCAAGAAGTCCTGTTTTGTCAGGACCAAAAGATTCCCGCCACTGCTCCCACCCCACCCCAGTGCTCCCAAGCCCCAGCTGTTACGCCACTGAGGCCAAGAAATGTTTTAAGCGCCCCCTCCTTTCTTCCAAAGCTTCAGCTTGCAGGGTCTCTCTCTGATGCAGGGCTGGCCACCAAGCCTTGACATTTGTGGACATCAAGACCAGTCCTCTAATACAGTGTTTTTCAACCTTTTTTGGGCAAAGGCACACTTGTTTCATGAAAAAAATCACGAGGCACAGCACCATTAGAAAATGTTAAAAAAAATTAACTCTGTGCCTATATTGACTATCTATAAAGTAATTCTCTTGAATAGGAATCAAATAAACACAAAGAAAGTATTTTATAATTACTTTATTATGAAATAGTAACTAAACAGAAATATGAAAAAATTATAAAATACTTTATTCAGTGCGCAACCTGGGCCTGTTTGGCTGAACACAAAGCTGATATTCTTTAGCTTTTCCAACGGGACACCAGGCAACATCTCGCGGCACACTAGTGTGCCACGGAACAGTGGTTGAAAAACACTGCTCTAATAGGAGCCAGTTTTGTAATCATCCCACGAACAGGGTGGCAGCCCGGTTTTCTTTAACAAAGAATCACCCTTCCGATAAGCTTAAAAGAGTTTGATTCTCCTTTTTGAAATGAAAACATAGGGTGGGGAGGGATGTGCATGTGGCCCCCTCTTGATTTCAACAGAGGAAAATGGAGGGTGCTACATCTTGGTTTAAAAAAATGAATTGCACAGATATAGGATGGGAGATACTTGGCTGGAAAATATTACCTGTGAAAGGGATCTGGGAGTCTTGGTGGACCACAAATTGAACATGAGTCATCAGTGTGATGTGGTGGCCCAGAAAGCCAATGTGATTCTTGGTTGCATCAACAGAACCATAGTGTCTACATCAAGGGAAGTGATAGTACCACTCTAGTCTGCTCTAGTCAGACCCCACCTGGAGTACTATGTCCAGTTCTGTGCGCCTCAATTTAAAAAGGATGTTGACAACCTCGAGCGGGTGCAAAGGAGGGCGAACAGGATGGTTGAAGGTCTGGAGGAAATGTCTTAAGAGGAACAACTTAGGGAACTGGGAATGTTTAGCCTTTCAAAATGAAGGCTGAGGGGGGAATATGATAGCTAGGTTTAAATATTTGAAAGGATGTCACATTGAAGAGGGAACAGGTTTGTTTTCCATGGCTTCAGAGACTAGGACTCGGGGAATGGTCTCAAACTACAGGAAAAGTGATTCCATTTGAACATTAGGAAGAACTTCATGACAGTTAGAGCTGTTCGGCAGTGGAATATGCTGTCACAAAGGATGGTGGAGTCTCCTTCTTTGGAGGTTTTAAAGCAAAGGCTGGATGGCCATCTGTCAGAAATATTGTGATGGGGTTCCTGCATGGCAGGGGGTTGGACTAGATGGCCCTTGAGGTCTCTTCCAACTCTGTGATTCTATGATTCTATGATTCTTGGCCTCCCTGGCTTTGAACAGCCTTCTTCTGCCTGCTGTCCTTCAGATGCATTCAACTCCAATCCCATCGTTCTTTGCTGGGCAGAAAGGATGGGATTTGAATCCAACACATCTGAAAGACAGATGCTTGGGGAAGGTTTAAGACCTCTTGGCCCCTTTGTGTTCTCATGAGTCATCCTTACTGGAATGTTCCCGTCTCTGTGCATGGGCTGCTTTCCAGTAAGGGCCAAAATCTGGCGGGGGTGGGATGCGGTGGGGTGGGAACGAGGCCACAATGATGAAATGCATGGCAGACACTTCTTGCTCATTCTTCCTTTCTACGTCCAGTCCCACTTTACAGCTGACTTAGGGGGCCTATGACACATCTCGCTTGTTCAGCACCAGATGTTTTTATAGGCAATGCTGGCATTTCTGGTATGCCTGTCGGGCTCAGGCTGTAGGAGGATGTGTGGAAATCGGCTGACTCAAAGCCAAACCTCCGTCCCAGGATAAGATAGGAAAATAAGCACAGCATCCCCAGCCACATCAAGTGATACCTCCCTCCCATCCCCCCACCGGGAATGTTACACAAACATACACGGGCACTACAAGCAGGGCTTGAAATATTGACACTCTGAATCCCCCAGCCAGCATGGGCTGTCTGTGGCCAAGGGATTCTTCTTCAACTGTTGCGTTACGAATCACACGGGACACAGAGTTTCGGGGTGCAATATCTGGTGCTCAGGGCAGCATTCCTGTTTGTCTCTCTGTCAGGGTTCCATGGATGTTTGTGTGTCTCTCTGTGTCTGCCTTGGCTGCGTGCATGTGAGATTGATGATGATTCTCCCTTCTGTGTGGTGATGATTCTGCCTCTGAGCCTTTTCTCTCTGAGCCTCCCCCCCTGAGCCTTCTCTTCCCTGAGCCTTCTCTTGCTGCTGCCTGAGCCCCAGTGTTTTATTATAAGAGAGCAACACAATAGATACAGGGAAACATTCCTCGGTGGGGGGAAAGAATGCAAGCCTTATGTGTGAGACCATAGTAAACACATAGACAATGGTCAGGGGAAATAGGTTCCACAGGTGGGGGGGAAATGCTCCCTAGCTAGTGAGTGATTACTGATAAGGACGGAAAGGGGCTCTTGGTCTGTGTATCCTGATATCCTGTTTTCCTGGCCTCCTGACCTATGCTTAGATCAGCATTAGCTTAGCTGCACCTGGGTGCCTGCTCAGCCCTGGGGATTTCTGGGAAATCCAGGTCCTCAGCTTCCTCTAGGTGCGCTTTTGTGCTCTGCCCATTTCTTGGGGTACAGAGCTATCGGGGTATGAAATCCCTACATCTCTCCCTTTTAATTAAGAGAGCGCTTGCATACCAGTCAGGAGGCACAGGTGTAAACCTACCAGAAATCAGGCACTCATCTGGTGCTCAACCCATGCAGGCCTTGAAAGCTGGCAACCTGAGGTCATTTGCCCCAGGGACCTCATTGCTTGGCCCAAGAGGAAACTCAACTCCTTATGTAGGAGGGAGTGACATGTCTCTGCAAGACAAGCTTCATATATCTGGGCTGAGATGTGAGAATTATGCCCTAAAATGTGAGGTGTCTTATGGCTGTGCTTGAGAGTTGCTGTGCTGACACTCCATGACCATTTCCTCCCACTCCCATGTTCATTGTGAGAGCACTAAGCTAGTGCATGGCATAAATCATTGGCTGTGATGTGTTATCTAATGTGGGGACCCCTCTGGAATGTTGGCTGCATTCTTTCTCCCACCGAGTTACACAGCACCCGATATTCATATAACTTTCAGAGATATAAACTTAAGCTCCTCATAACTTGCAATAAGAAATGAACTGGCATAATAAGCATGATTGTCTCCCAAAACCCAAAAGGTACATGGTACATAGGCGTATCTAGCGTACAGATATAGATGCATTAACAATAATCAAGCAATAAGCTATAGCATTAGCAATACAGGAATAGATGATTTTGTGGCTAAGCGGTAACTTATAGCAAGAAGTTGCAGGTATAGACAGTGAATATTTTCAAACTACATGAATACATGAGAATACATAAGTAAGCATATCTGTCTGTGCTAGGGGCTTACATTTTTGTGGGGGAAGTGTGAAAGACTACCTAACTATATTTCTTCTCTGCTTCAATGGATGGCTGTTTGCTGAAAAGTCTTTTTAAGAGTCCTTTTGCTAAAAGTTCATGGGTCTGGGAAATGTCTTCTTCTTCTGGTGGTGAAACAATTCTGCTTGGCATGAATGGTAACAACAGCTCCCAGATTACCCATAGTCCATAAACCTTTGCAGTTGAGAAAATGAGGAATGTATGAGGAATGGGAATATTCCTTAAATGTCCTTCTGGAATCATTCTGCTGGTAAACTTTGAACTGCCATGGAAGGCATACCTGTGAGAATATTTCTCTTTCTCTCAGGGTACATATAGGTATAATTAAAGTCAAGCCTTGCTTGAAGAGGCTTGAAGGGGGGCATTCCCCTTCTTTCTTTCTAATTCTTTTTGGCTTTTTTGTTGTAAATTTGAAACTCTTACCCTGAGAGGAAGGTTTTTTCCCTGCTTGATTTTTGGAGGCAAAAGGAACATGCATTAGTGATGATTTTTATACATTTTTAAACCCTGTTGATTGCTTGTGCCCAAAAAATGTAAGGCATATGGGATTTGTAGTATTTGCTTCCAACTCTGAAAGATGCCTCTGCTTGCTGACTTGTAATTACAACCCACAGGAAGGTGATAAGCTAGCTTTGTTTATACAATGTCTCTAAAGATAACAGTCTACTCTTCCTAGCAAACTGATAACCATTCCATGTTTCCTGCTATCTTGCATGCTTGTGCGAGTGAGATGGATCAAACCCATATAATTCCTTTTTACCCCATGAGAATAGTGGAAATATGAGATCTTTGGGAAATTTTTTTCTAAAGGACTTGAAATCTCCAGGAATCTTTCTCACAATTCCTGACTGACAACTGATACCTGCCTGCTTTCCAGCAAACTTCGTTCTCCAGCAAACTTTCTTATCCAAAAACCTTTTTTCCTCCCCTGCTTGCTTGCTTTCCAGCCCCCTCCCCCCCGCTCCCCCTGAGCTGCTTCCAGTCGATAGACAGAGGGGGGGGGGAGAGAGAGACAGAGAGAGAGAGAAGCATTTTTGATTCCTAAATTTTCCTGTAGCTTGCTAAAGAAGGTATGAGGGGAATTCTGGCTGCCTAAGCTTTCTGAGAGAGAAAATCTAAATTCTCCATGGCTTTGGAGAAAGATGAAAATCTCTTAGGGAAAAATAGGGTACAGATTTTTTGAAAAAATTGGACTTTCTCCTATACTTGTACTGAGGGTGCCTGGCGTTTGCCAAAGCAGACGGAAGGCTGGCCTTTAACTTTGTCCTTTTGGAAAAGAGGTCTATCTTTGGGATTCCCTCTCTGGGCAAATCTGCTTTGGTCCAGCCCAAGGCTGAACTCTGCATTTGCTCTGAAGCTGGCTGCTTCTGAAGCCTGTGGAGCTTTCCCTGGGAAATGGAATCCTGAGCTTTAAATGGTTTCAAGGCTTGCGTTACTGAGCCATGGACAAATTTTTGGCCTCTCTGCATTTCTTTGGGAAATCTTGCCTCATGGCTTGGCTCTTTGCTGCAAGAAAGTGACTGCCTTTGGGGCATCTCCTTGCCTTTTGGAGATACATTTTCTGGCAGGACAAAATTTTTCCCCTCTTGCTTCTGGGGTTTGATGAACTCTTCCTGAGTGTCATTTTGCCCTGTGCTGAGACCATTCTTGATGGAAATTTTTGATCTTAACCTTTCCAGATATTCTGTTGCTGAATTTCCTAAATCTTCTTGGGGTTTCCTTTTTGCACCACCCATTCCTGATTGTGGGACACTGTTCCTAACTGCAGGTCACTAGGTGGAAAAATTATTGGTAGGGACATCTGAAAATCTATGGGGAGAAGTGAAGCGGGCATTTCCATGTGTCCCCAGTGCTGCTCTGCTCTATCACCTGCATTCTGCTTGCCAATCCTGGAATTTTCTGCCTGAATCTCCGTTCCTGCTACTGGTTTCTGACCCAGGGTTGCCCAGACTCTGCTCTAGCCTGTAGATTCCTTCCTACTGCTGGTTCCCAACCCAAAGGCTGTTGTGACTCCCAAAACTCTATCTGGGACTCTTGGCTTTCCCAAGGCTTTCCCTGCCCCCCTGATCCCACCTTAGGGACTGTGGGCAAAGGCTGTACTATTACTGGCATGCTTTTGCTCCGAAAATTAGCTGACCCACTGAATTCATTTGGAGAAGAACGCTCCCATCTCACCTTTGGGATCCCCTGGGGAGGATGTCTGGACGCGTCTCGAAGCCTTTACAGGCGTAGGGAGATGAGGATGGGCCACATTCGTGCCGTCTGGCCTGGAGCCTGGTCCTTGTGCCTAGTGGTTCCTCTGCATCTGCCTTGCTGCAGGAGATTGCATCTGTGTTGCCTTCTGGGAATCACGTCTGCTGTTGCCTTGGGGGAATCACGTCTGCCGTTGCCTTGGGGGAATCACCTCTGCCGTTGCGTTGGGGGAATCACGTCGGGGTCACCATATGTTGCCGAATCACACGGGACACAGAGCGGGGTGCAATATCTGGTGCTCAGGGCAGCATTCCTGTTTGTCTCTCTGTCAGGGTTCCATGGATGTTTGTGTGTCTCTCTGTGTCTGCCTTGGCTGCGTGCATGTGAGATTGATGATGATTCTCCCTTCTGTGTGGTGATGATTCTGCCTCTGAGCCTTTTCTCTCTGAGCCTCCCCCCCTGAGCCTTCTCTTCCCTGAGCCTTCTCTTGCTGCTGCCTGAGCCCCAGTGTTTTATTATAAGAGAGCAACACAATAGATACAGGGAAACATTCCTCGGTGGGGGGAAAGAATGCAAGCCTTATGTGTGAGACCATAGTAAACACATAGACAATGGTCAGGGGAAATAGGTTCCACAGGTGGGGGGGAAATGCTCCCTAGCTAGTGAGTGATTACTGATAAGGACGGAAAGGGGCTCTTGGTCTGTGTATCCTGATATCCTGTTTTCCTGGCCTCCTGACCTATGCTTAGATCAGCATTAGCTTAGCTGCACCTGGGTGCCGGCTCAGCCCTGGGGATTTCTGGGAAATCCAGGTCCTCAGCTTCCTCTAGGTGCGCTTTTGTGCTCTGCCCATTTCTTGGGGTACAGAGCTATCGGGGTATGAAATCCCTACATTCAACTGCCATGTCCTCGTAGAACATTGGCAACCAGTAGCCTGAACCGGTTTGTATTCTAAGCCTGTTTTCAACAGAGCACCTGTGCTCACTGTGGAACCGGGACACACTTCCCAGCTACTTTTCCTTGAAGGATAACCTGCAGCAGATGGTATTTCTCATTGTGCATTATGTGTCCGAAATAAAGATTGGCACGAAATGAATTTTTTTCATTTCGTTGTTCATTTTTCGGTTTGTTACGTAACGAAACGAATAACGATCCTAGGGGCAAATTTAACACGAAACGAAACGAACGGAGAAAAAGTGGTTCGTTTTGTTTTGTTTCGTTTCGTTAATGGGGGGGGGCGGAAATGTCTCCTACCTGGTGCTGGTCCGCAGGTCCAGTCTTCCTGGCGTCTGGGAGGGTGACTAGGAAAAAAAAGCCGATGACAGCGCGGCCATGTGGTCGGCACAGTAAAAAAAAAAGGGGGGGAGCACCAACCAGGACCCAAGGGTGGCCTGGTCGGTACCCCAAAACAAAACAAAAAAACCCCACCAAACCAGCACCAACCGGACCCCAGGGGCCATGCGGTCGGCGCCGAAAGGGGGGGGAAAGAGCCCCGCGCTACAGCTGTAGCGTGGAGCCTGAACCCGGAAGTGGGGGGAACCCCGCTGCCGCTGTGCCCACCTCCAGCCTCCCTGCACTGGAAGCCCAAACCCAGCTACAAGGGGCTGCCGCCACTGCCGCCTCCGAGCCCTGCTGCAGCCGAAGTTGCCCCGGCTGCCTTCGCAGCCCAAGCCAGTGACAGCCGAGGCGGCCGGAGGTTGCAGCTCCACCTCCAAGCCCAACAGGTTGGTGATGGTGAAGCTTTTGGAGCACTGGCTCCCGGCGGGGGAGGCTGTGTGGGGAAGCGAGGAGGAGGGATTCCCCCCCCCACCGGGCTGATGTGGCACAGAGGTGGGTGGGGGAGCGGAAGGTGTTATCTCCTGTCTGGCACTCTAAAATAAAATAAAAAAATAAAAAAACAGCGCCAACCAGGCCCCAGGGGCCGCGTGGTCGGCGCTGAAAGGAAAAAACAACAACAAAAAGTCCCGTGCTACAGCTGTAGCGCGTGGCTTGAGCCCGGAAGTGGGGGGGAAACTAAAATAAAATAAAAATAAAATAATTTTTTAAAAGGGGGAGCGCCGACTGGCCGGCACCCTAAAATTTAAAAAAAAAACCAGCGCCGACCGTGTCCCAGGGGCTGCATAGTGGGTGCTGGGGGGAAATGGGTAACAATGAATAACGAATTAACGAACCAACGAAATGAATTTTCCATGAAAATTTGCGAAAAATGAAACAAAATGAACTGGACCTCTCAACGAAACAAAATGAAATGTCATTTATTCGATTCGTGCCCATCTCTAGTCCGAAATATTGCAATTTTCTTCTCTTTCCAGTATTGAGGATTTCTAACTTTGTATTCATGTGCTGCAATATAGCCACTTTAAAGTGACTTTAATGCAGAAAAGTAGCTTTCCCAAACTCTAGAGTGGATGTTGAATCCAACCTGTCCCTAAGCATACAAATCTGCAGGTGAAGTTCTATGCACACCGGTGGCCTCTTTGAGCATCTTCTTCAACAGCCTCTTTCCTCCCCCTTCCCCGCCATGTATCAGCAGCCAACATGCACTGTGAAGTCTTATTGTTTGCTAGATTTCATGCTGACCATAAGATATCCCTGCGTCCCCAGTTTGTATGTTTTCTGATTGCCTGCAGGTCTGGCGACCAACTCCGCCAATAAAAATAACAATAATACATGCATGAAACAAGTGGGGAAATGCTTGACAAATGACCAAAATGTATAATATTGATGCATCACGGATTAAACAGTGGCCAAACTCCAGCTGAGTCAGACTGAGCCATTTCCTCTTCCTCATGTTACCCAAACGCGGATCGGTAAAGGATTCCAAATGCCTGCCCACCAACTTCCCCGGATAACAGGGCAGGCAGGATTACATGGGGATCACACAGGCCCTTTTAAATGGCTGAGCAGAATCCATCTTATGCTTAGCCACCTCCACCACTTAAGAAGTAGGCACGCTTCCCTTTCCATCAGCCATCTGGCATGGATGGCCCTTCTCAGTTAATACTCCAAAACGAAGACTGGTGATTTGAACCCATGGAGACCGAAGACACGGTGTAGAAAGAGAACAATGGATAAAAAAACCTAAAGCACAGTGGACCCTCGTATAACAAACGGTTTGTATAACATTAAATTTGTAAAACATAGAAAATTCCAGAGATAGGGGAAGTTTGCTTAACAGAATAGTTTATGGGATGAATCCGTACAACATAAAAATGGTCGCGATTAGGGATTACTCTGTTTTCAATGCATTCCTATGGGAAATTTGTAGAAAGGAAAATTTGCTTAACAGAATTTCATTTGGAACAAATTAATTCCTTTATACAAGGTGCCACTGTATTGTGTGAGATAGGCATGGGACTAGGCTGGGTATCGACATTCTTCTCCAGAAGGTGAAAAAAAATTACTTTTTGGGCAAAAGATCCCAAAACGCCATTATAGGACACTGGATAGCAGGACCCCTTTCCCCGAGAAGGGAGCAAAGGGACATTTTATTTTGAAAGCATTGTAAGTCAGTGCTGATACCCTTTAGAAGGGAAACAATTGAATACGTCTTCCCAGGAGGAGGAGTGGGAGACAAGAAGGAACAAGTAGGGGATCTTTTTCTTTTGTTTTCTTCTTTCTTTTTAAAGGGAAGAAGGGTTGAATAGGATGTTTTATGGTGCAGTCTGGCATCCTGACCTGAAATGATACTTTTTGGGCAAAAGATGCTAGAATGCCATTATAGGACATTGGAAACCATGACCCCCCCCCTGTGAGTTACAGTCCCCAACTGTAGTTTAGACAGTTACTTTTAAAAAAATAGTTACTGTTTTAGTTCCAAAGCCATCTAAAGTAATGTGATTTAAGAGTGATCTTAATTACCATATTAATATAATACTTGTTTACTTCCTTTTTAATATTGTATACCTACTGTTTTTAGCTTTTGAAGACTGTTCCAGGTTATGTAAGCTGCTTTGGGTCCTTTTTGGGGAGAAAGGTTTGAAATAAATAAATAAATAAATAAATAAATAAATAAATAAATAAATACGATACGATACGATACGATACCAGTATACAGTAGTTGTAAAAATGTAAGGTCATTTTTAATTTTTACTAATAAGGACAAGAATTGTTATTCTGAGTGTTACAAACTGGTGGTGTCTCCTGACATAAAACACACTGTCCTCCTTTCCTATCTTGCTGTCATCTCATCCCCACAACAAAAAAATCAGGCAGTAGCATCAGGTAAGGTGCAAGCCAGCACTTGAACCACATATTATTCCCCTTTTCACCATAAAATAAGGTCACATTCTTGTAATTATAGATGAAACGAAATGTTACAGCTCTACTGCAAAAGACGAAGGCAATCTCACTAAATTACAAATGTGGCGCAGTGGTTAAATGCCAGTACTGCAGGTAAAACTGTGCTCACAACCTGGGGTTCAATCCCAGGTAGCGGGCTCAAGGTTCACTCAGCCTTCCATCCTTCCTAGGTTGGTAAAATGAGTACCCAGCTCGCGGGGGAATGTGTAGCCTGCACACTGTAATTAAAAATTGTAAACCGCCCAGAGACTACTTAAAGTGGTATGGGGCGGTATATAAGCAGAACACTTTGCTTTAGGTATAGCTCTATTGTTGGAGAAAGGAATCAGTTACAAGTAACTAGCTACCTCCAAGCACTTCTTTAACACCTCACATTCTCTTTTAGCTTTAATGTTGCCTTTTAATGCTGTAAGATGCCCCTCAATTCCACTTTCAAACTTGAATATGCCTTAAATATATTGGACTGTATATTGTCCCTCATTACCGTAAGCCACCTTAGGTGAAAGATGCTGGGAGCAAGATGGGATAAAAATAATCTAAAATAAATAAACAAAATGAATTCTTCCTAGTGGCTTTTTTGTCATATCCCTCCTTTTTTGCTGTTGTTTTCCCATTATTTTAAATGACAAATTTCAATGGATTTAGGAATTAGAAAGATGCAGACAACATGGAACTAAATGATAGGTATATCCATCATTCTCATTCTACTCAAAAATCCATGGATTTTTGGCTGTTACAAATAAAACATAACTTCATTTCCGCACATTACTGCCAAATGTAACTTTTACCGAAGGAACTATTTATAAAAGTAAAATGTTCCATTAAAAGAAGCTCCAGAGGATTGGAACAAGGAATTGGACTTCTATACTGGGTGCTTTTGTCACCGTACAATTTGTAAAAGCAAGTTATTTTCAAACAGCGTGAATCTTCAGTTAAAATCAGGGTGCAATCAAATGGCTGCAGAGGTGCACACCTGATCACACCAGAAAGCATCAATTAAAGAGAAGTCACTTTTAAAGTGACACTTCCGTCTGCTGGGCAATCATTCCCGCCAGGCCCCAAAGGGTAGACGTTCTACAGATGGACCAAAAAGGTCCATCTTGGGTACCTAAGTTAAAGTCATAGGCGAGACTCTGTGTGCAGCAAACAATGTCTCTGGAGATGTCTTAACTTACAGTGATTCACATCTGAGAGCTATGGCATGATGGCTGCACAATAGGATTTCAGCTAAAGTTTTATTTGATGACTTTAAAAATACCCATCCCCCTATAGTTGTTTATAGTCTGACTTTCTTCATTCCAGGAAATGTAGCGTCATGATGGGGGGGTATACAAGGATAACATCTGTCCCAACAAGAAAAAGAGCATTGCGCGAGTTACAGGGGTGTGGGGGAAGGGTCTGGAAAGGCCCTGAATGGAGGAAGTCCCTGATTCATGGTCCACTTTAAAACTGGCCATAATTACAAAGCTTCTTCTGAGACACATGTAGATGCTATAAGATGGGATGTGGTGCATGCAAAAGGTTTCAAAGCAGCAACATAGATCAGAATATGAGCCGGATAAAATCCAGAGTTCTTATTTCCACATAACCGAGGTAAACCATGAGGAATTGCAAAGAGCAGATGTGCATATGGTCCAATTCATTAAAGGTTTGCCTGATGAATAGCCCTCTAAGCATACTCAGGATTGCCAAGGAGAGCCTTAATGAATTAAAAAGAGATGAAAAGACTGGAGCAAGACGTCTGCAGATAATACAAGGGGAGGTGAACGACAGAGTAAACAAGCAAGCAAAGAAGGATGGAAGACTTTTGAAAATATTCTCCAGACAAAGCCTCCCAGAGAATCATGAAGTAGCATGTGCCAGAAGTGAGAAGTAGGGTGACTGAGGGGAAAAGACAAGGGAGAGCAGAGCTAAATAGAGTTCACTGCCAGGAAAGAACATGAATACAAGGAATAAGTAGAATGACAAACTGGGTGGAGGGGATGCCAGGGGACTCCAAAGACAGGACCTCTTTGTGCTCTGCTGTAGTGATGTAACAGGTTTGCAAACACTGTTTGTCCCTCATCCCCTGCTGCATCTTAATGACCACATAAATCAACAACGTTAGCAAAGGGATGGATGAATCTGCCATTTTTCTTTTTCCCACTGGAAAAGGTTTATTCCATGCAGGGGCGTAACTGGGGGGGGCATAAGGGTACATCTGCCCTAGGTGCAGCAATCTGGGAGCGCCTGGAGACGGAGCAGCAGGAGGAAGCTGTGGACTCTCCCAAGACCCAGCAGTCCTTTCCCCTAAGGCTTGGTGATGGCACCCCCTCTGCTGCTGTGTGCCAGGCAAATGGTGAAGCAGGCAGGCAGGCAGGCAGGAGCCCGGTCATCTTGGTGCCCTCCTTCTCCTCTTCCTCGCCTTGGTAGGAGATGTGTAAGGTGTGTGCACGCAGGGCCGGCGCTAGGATTTTTTTTTGCGCCCTAGTTGAGGGGCGGGGGGTCGGGCGGGCGGGACAGGGGTTGGGGGCGGTGCGGGGTCAGCGGCAGGCAGGCGGGGGTGGGCAGCGGTGGGGGGTGGGGGCGGGGCGGCAGCGGGGGGCGGCAGATGGCGGGGGACAGCGACAGGCGACGGGCGGGGGCGACAGGCATGGGGGTTGGGCGGCGATGGGCGCGGTGGGCGGCGGGCAGACAGTGATGGGCAGCAATGGGTGGGCGGCTGGTGGGCAGTGGGGGCGCAGCCGCTGCCCCCCAGCCGGGCGCCCACCACCCCATCTTCGCGCCTCCACTGCGCCCGGGCTCCGCAGGTGGTTGGGCTTATGAAGCGCCACCGAGGAGGAGGAGGAGGGCAGCGCGCCTAGTGGAGCGAGCAGCAGCCAATCCGGTGAGGCAGAGCCCCTCCGAGGGGGTGGCCTGTGGCCTATCCACCCCCCATGGCCGGGCTCTCAGGCAAGCAGGAGCCACGGACAGTCCACTGCGGGGGGGACGTGTCAAGCCCCGCACACAGAGCACACACACAAACAGGGTTCAGTTCTTTGCCAAGATCTTTAGTGGAAAGCCAGGCAAGTTCAAGTCCTTTGCAACAATCAAGTGCCAGATAAATAACAGAATCCAACTCCCAGCAATTACCAGTCCAAGTCAAAACCAGAATGTCTCACGGAAACCAGATGCCAAACCCAAGGGAACAGATTAAGCCGTTGTCCAGGAAGCCAGTCCGAAATCAGGAAACAGAGCCAAGGTCACAGACAGGAATGTGGTTGCAAGTTCAAATGTCATGTTGCTCCCACAGAGAGCTCAAGGTGAGCTTACCAGCTTTATCTCAAAACAGGGAACACACCCTTACTTCTGGAAAGGCTCCTGGTAGTACTCAGGGCTTCCCGACCTGATTCCCCGTCTAGTGTCAAAGACCCTTTCCCTAGCTCTTCTGGTAGCACGTCTTTGCAGAATCCTGCTCATAGCCCTTCTAGGGGGAGAAGATATGTTTTCAGCTGAGTCATCAGACCCAGCTGCCTGCTGACTTGAGCTGCAAGGCTCCTCCAGCAGCTCTTCACCATTTAACCCCTCAGAGTCAGGTTCTGTGACAGGCAGGGTCCTGGCAGGACGGCTCTGCGCATGGACAGAGCGCCATACCCCGCCCGCCGCCCCCACGAGCCTCCTCGTTCCAGGGCAGGTGCGGGAGGGGGGCGGATCCCCCTCTGTCTCTCCTCCCCCTCACTTTCTGGCCGCTCAGCCCTTGGCAAGGCCTGGGGGCTCCGCAGGCTGGGGGCAGCAGACTTGCCAGCACCCTCTCCATTTCGGCACTCTAGGCAGCTGCCTAGTTTGCCTTAATGGTAGCGCCTGCCCTGTGTGCACGCTACCACACACACGCACACGCAGAGCCGCAGGGTTCAGCCCCCCATTGCTGGGTGGGGGCGATGTGGGGGGTGATGGCAGGAAGGGTGCAAAAATGAACTTTGTCCCCAGGCACTCGAAATCCTGGCTATGCCTCTGATTCCATGATGACACCTTGCTGAATAGCTCAGCAAGTTCGGTATCTGGCTGTAAAGTCAGAGGTTGGGAGTTTGAGTCCCCTACTGTGACTCTTGGGAGAAGAGGCAACCTGTGTGGCCTTGGGCAAGCTGCACAGTCCCAGAGTGCCACTTAGAAGAGGAGAGTGGTACTTCTGAGGACTCTCTCCCTAGAAAACCCTGGAAAAGGTTGCCATAATTAGAACTGACTTGATGGCTTGTTGTTGTTGTTGTTGTTGTTGTTGTTGTTGATGATGATGATGATGATGATGATGATGATGATGATTTCCAAGACAAGGAGACAGGATTGTTTGTTTATAGACTATATACAGTAGATTGATGTGATATGCAGGCGGACCCCCCTGTATCCATGGGACCACTGATTCACTTGTCCACATTCTGAACATGGAAAAGGAAAATCCTAGATATTTCAAAAGATGACATTACCAAAACTGGCTACGAGAGGAAGCCAGAGACCATGCTATGTACAGCATTCACTATTAAAACAGCAATGCAGGACTTGGCTATAGGTGATATCTTTATAGGCCACTAATAAAAAATAATGATAAGAAATTACAAGCTTTTGCAGCTAAATTCCACTTCTTCAAAGCAAGTACCAGAAGATTAATCTCAGAGGTAAAGTTTGTGGCATAGATTGTTTGGAGGATGGGGATGTGGAACCCAATCCTCTACTTCAGATGCAGGTTTACAACAGCAGCTCCGCTGTTTCCTTCCTCATTGGACAGATGTGTCTGTGAAATTCATCTTGCCAAGTAAGATAAACCTCCTGGCAAACAGCATCTTGCCATGTTTTGGACTTTTGGTACTTGCCTTGAAAAAGTGGAATTTATCCACGAAAGCTTGCAGTGATTTATTATTTTTATGGGTGGCCCATAAAGGTATCACCTATAGCAATGATGGCGAACCTATGGCACGGGTGCCAAAGGTGGCACTCGGAGCCCTTTCTGTGGGCACCTGACATCACCCCTTCATAGCCACCTGTATACAGGTTAAATTACTGTATTGGCACTTTGCAAAAAAAAATAGTGGGTTTTGAATTGCAGTTTGGGCACTCGGTCTCTAAAAGGTTCGCCATCACTGGCCTATAGCCTAGTCTTGCATTTGTATTGTGTAACGGCCACACAGCTCCCCACTTTTATTAAAATAGTGTTTGCTCTAATGCACATTTTTCAGCATCCTTAGGGAAGGCTTGGAAGGAATCCCCTGCAGATATGAGGGTCCTATTTTGGATAGAATTCACATCAGTGTTATTTTTACATAACATTTACTTATTTTTAAAATGCATTTAAATTTATTTATTGGATAGATATATATGATTAATTAATTAATTAATTGGATTTATATACCACACCATCCCTATCCCATAGGCTACATTGGGTGTTTTGAAGGAATTCCACATGTAGTCTAAATATTGTGCAGATTTGGCTTGAGATATACTATCCATGCATATGTGCACACACCAGTTTCCTCACTAAACAGAAGAGAAAGTCCTCACAAGTTTGGGGGGAAAAATGAATGTGGGGAAAATGGACACGGACAGATTCATCTGCCCAGCTGGGGACTTTGTTTCCTCAGCTTTTCAAAGCCAGTCTGAAATAGGGCCCCACCCCTTTTATGTGAGGGATCCCTTATGCTTAACACCTGTACAACAGGTCTATACAACACGGTTCTCTCCATATTGGAACATTGGTTCCTATTGCATCTGGGACAATTGGGGGTCTGAATTGTTTTCTTAAAATAAGAACTTGACGAAGACTGCAGACTGATTCATAAACAGGATGGAAACAACTTGTGAGTCTACAACTTGATCCAAATATGGGACAAAACAGACGTTGCAAATTCAGTTACTCATCTTCCCAACTTTCTCATCTTGGCCAACTTTCCCAAGGGGCCTGGTCTTAGTGTGACATATATGTCAGTTGTGTCAGCCATGACAGACCATGTGGCACACCCTTTAGAATTGTCACCCCGTTACAGTAATGGTTGTAGGATAGGATAGGAATCTCTTTATTGTCATTGCCCCCTTGCAGGAACAACGAAATTTTGTGGTTGCTATATTCAACTCATTTAAAACATTTCACATAGTAGTAAAACAGCAAATCCGAAAGGTATAATCAGATTGGAGTCAACTGTTCAAATTAATTTATGCTAGCACACCTTTCCTCACATTTCAATCTGATGTGCTTGGATTACCCCTCCTGGTTCTGCATCCTCATACCCTCTGGCTCTTAAGCATCTATAATCCATGTAATCAAGAACTTGCCCATCTGATTTCTAAACTGTTTTTATTTTCTGTCTGGTAGAATAATAAAGTCAAGACTCAAAAACAAAACAAATTTGAAGATTTCATCTTCACCAGAACTTGCAGACACAATGACATGTGTCAGTATCACTACCCAACCTTTTCATGTCTCTGGGTGCAACTAGATGGGGGTTTGTCCTGCTCTTTGGTTTGTTTGGGGGACAGGGTAATTTGCTCCTTTTCTTGGTGACCACACAATGACTGTGACATTGCAAACTAGCCCGTGCCTGATGCATGCCTATCTGTATCTTTTTGGGGCCCTGTCAGGGGCTACTGGTTTGTTTGGAGTGTTTTGGTGTGGGTAGGATCACTATTTTGGTTAGATTCCAGCAAAGGCAAGGGCTGGGATGACACCAAAGTGGATGCTGGGATGAAACCAAAGTGGATGTCTCAAGCCTACCTGTGCCTTGTTGGGGCCCTGTCAGGGGCAACTGGTTTGTTTGGAGTGTTTTGGTGTGGGTAGGATTGCTCCATTTTGGTTAGATTCCAGCAAAGGCAATGGCTGGGATGACACCAAAGTGGATGCTGGGATGAAACCAAAGCAGATGTCTCAAGCCATGTGACAATATTAGGAAACTGAAAGCTTTCTCCTGCTTCTGTATGGATGGGGAGAGAAGGGAGCAAAGGTACATTTTATTTTGAAAGCATTGCAAGTCAGTGCTGATACCCTTTAGAAGTGGAAAAAAATGAATACGTCTTCCCAGGAGGAGGAGGAGGAGACAAGAAGGAACAAGTAGCGGATCTTTTTGTTTTGTTTTGTTTTCTTCTTTCCTTTTAAAGGGAAGAAGGGTCGAATAGAGTCTTTTATGGTACAGTGTGGCTTCCTGACCTGAAATGATCCAACCCTTGCATTCACTAGGATCACACCAAATGACACGCCACACCACTATGTGACCTTAAGCAACCTTATTTACCTTGATCCAGCCCACTCCAATTTGTTTGTCTAGAACCCTCCATATTGCTAACAGTTCCTTATGTGATGCCGATTTTCACAAATTTCCCCACCACCATCACATAGTGTGCAAGTCCGCTCATAGTGCAGCATGTTTTCCATGCTGTTAAGTGCATAATCCACATGATTAAAGAAAAAAAATTAAGGGTCTCCTTACCAAAGCTGGAGCCATCTGATGAAGAAGAAAGCAATAAGAAGCCAGATTTGCATTGCTCCGATCCTTCAATATCCGTATCTCCAAAAACCAGGCTGAGCTGTCTTCCCATAGCCCCTTGAATGCTCCACCGACAGAACGTGAAGTTTGGATAAGTACCAGGATAGTTCTTGGAAGTCAACGTACCACTGTAAGGTGTGAGGACAGAATGACCACAACCATGCCCTGTAAAGCAAGGAAATAAGATGAGGTGGTGCAATTTTTAATAAGAGGGTTTTTAACAACTATTACATGGGACATCTGAACTTGGAAAACTCCCCAGATTGCATGTCCACAGTGGGAGCAAGACTGCAAAAAGGATCTCTATTAGATTCTCAGTCATCCAGGTGAAATTATCAGGGAGTTGATTCATGACAACTGGACTTCTTTTCTTGTGGGATCAAAATGTTTTGCTACAAATCCAAGTATCTACTGAAGACTAGTCTGAAGAAGCTACTTGGATGAGTAGCAAACCATTTCGTCCCCCAAGAAAAGAAGTCCAGTTGCCATGACTCAACTCTCAGATGACCTCTGTAGCAAACATTAAATGTCAGACTACTGACATTTCTAATTCACTCTTGTTAGAACATCCAAGAGGATAGTTTTGTCTTTGAGAGGACAGTCTATAATAAGATTTCCTTTAGTTGATGCTTGTCAAGTCTTGCTAAAAGACAAAGAACTCTAAGGCCCTTACTTCACGAGGTGCAGCGCTCCGCAGCGATATTGCCTTCGATTTGAATTCGGAGGCGGTCACGTGGCGGTCACATGTTCTCGCTTCGCTCCCGCCCCTGTTTCTCAGTACTCATGAGCTACAGTTTTAGGACCGATTCAAGCACAACCTCACGTGCTCCCTTCGCATTCGCATGCCACTTTTCAACGTTCGTTATTTCCCATCCGTCCTTTAAAAAAATTCCTACCGACGGCGTATCGATGCACTGATGCTGGACTGTCAGTTGCAATGGCTCTACTGATTTCAACTGTTTCCTGGCATCATTGGCAGCCCCCCCCCGCCGCCGCCGCCGCTACTCGGGGGGAGCCCCGCATGGCACAGCCGCCCCCCCTCCGCCGCTTGCACGCTGCCTGCCCCGGGTGCCCTCCTGCTCCCGGCGCCACCGCCGCCGCTACTCGAGTGAGGAAGTAACAGTGCAAAGCGATGAAACGATATAGCGATGCACCGATATCCCTGTTTGAATATATTTTTAAAAAACTTGAAATAAAAGCCAAAAACCGAGACCACACGTCACGTTGGGAGCGAAGCAAGATGCGAAGCGAAAAGATTCCCGGCAGCAGCCAGGGGCACCACTCGCCCCGGTTGGAGCATGGTTAAGGGGGAGTGGTCGGGGCGGCACCGAAGCTAAAATGGAGGGGCGTGCGGACTAAAACGATCGATTCGGACAGAAAAGAAGGCTAGCCGCGAAGCGAGCGGCTCGTGAAGTCACGGCCTAAGAAAGGCAATGTATCCTATTTATTTTTGAATTGTGGTCACCATTTCCAGATTAGCATCTCTTCACATATAAAGCCACCATCTGAAGACTCTGCATGGAGTAAGGTAAAGATTCCCCCCGCACATACGTGCTAGTTGTGTCCGACTCTAGGGGCGGTGCTCATCTCCGTATTCAAGCCGGAAGAGCCAGTGTTGTGCAAGTCCATGGCCATGGGGCCGGCATGGCTGCAAAGAAACACTGTTTTTACCTTCTTGACTTTTTTACCACGTTACCTATTTATCTACTTGCATTTTACATGCTTTCGAACTGCTAGGTTGGCAGGAGCTGGGGTGAACAGCGGGAGCTCGCTCCACTGCGTGGCACCCAGGATTCGAACCGCAGACCTGCTGACTTTGAAGTCAACAGTTTTCGGAGCCTTAGTTCACTGAGCCACCACACCCCCTGCATGAAGTAGGAGGTATTGAATCCAGTGATTAATATAGCAGCGTGATCTGCCTTGTTTGGGTGAACATCAAATATGCCTTTCCTTGCCGTTCGGGTTAACAAGATGGATTGGGACCTATATCTCTATATTTAACATGAGACTGTCAACATTTGTTGTTTTCTTTGGCTGCAAAGAGGGGTATCTACTGGATTTGTTCAAGTTCTATGCCCTCCCCCTCCCCCACTCCCCTTCCGCCCCCAATGCTGATGACCGAGGAAACAGATGAATAAGATTATGTTCAGGGGTTAGTGTTTAATCAAGGGCTTGGGAATGCATAATCTCCTTGGCCAAAGCAGTACTCAAAGATCTCCTACAATCCCACAAGTTGCGGGCTTTGTGGGTTTATCTGTTTCTATATTATCTGCTCCACATGGGATGTATTTTCATTCTCCTGAACAAATGGATAGAAATGTAAACTCACTTAAAGGAAACGTCTTCTGTCTCTGGCTAACAAGGATAAGGGAAGAAAACTGTACAAGAAGAACCCTGGTGAGAAGAGGTGGAGGGATAATCACTCGGATAAATACTGCACATGAGCCTCTTTTGCATGCAGGTTTGGTGCCATGTTGTCTACATAATGATCAGTGCTAAGAGGCCAAGTTCAGAATCAGTATCGGGGGCAGAGGTGGGAACTCCTTGGCCCTCTTATTGTCATTAGACTGCACCTCCCACCAGCCCTGGGTTAGTCAACGGGCAGTAGGAGCTCTAGTCCAACATCTGGAGAACCACAGTTTGCCCAGCTGCTCAGATCATAAATTGCTACAGTTCCTCTACAATAAAATTCCCCAGAGGGTAGCTGTAAGAGTTTGTTGCAGGTTATAAAAAGGGAAAAACAACTGCTGTAGTCTTGTGGTACCCTAAAAATGAACATTTGCTATTTGGCACGAATGTGTATGGACTGTAACCTATTCCTTCAGATGCAATATTGAAGCCTTTGATACATATGTAGTTTGAGGCTGGAATCACATGTGTACTTAAAAAGGCACACGTGTGCATTAGTTATCATGAAGCATCATTCTCCTCTTTCACCTAATTTGCTGTCCCACAAGTCATAGCTTATGCTATTCCTGCTTTAAACATCACCAGAGATTTTCTAGCTTGTGTAAGAGAATCATAGAATGGAAGAGACCTCAAGGGCCATCTAGTCCAACCCCCTGCCATGCAGGAACCCCCATCACAGTATTTCTGACAGGTGACCGTCCAGCCTCTGCTTTGAAATTTTCCTAATGTTCAAATTAAATCTCTTTTCCTGTAGTTTGAGACCATTGCCCCACATTCTAGTCTCTGAAGCCATGGAAAACAAACCAGTCTCTTCTTCAATGTGACATCCTTTCAAATATTTAAACATAGTTGTCATATCCCCTCTCAGTCTTCTTTTTGTAAAGCTAAACATTCCCAGCTCCTAAACCGCTCCTCGTAAGCCATTTCTTTCAGACCCTCAATCATCTTGGTCGCTCTCCTTTGGACCCGTTCAAGATTGTCAACATACTTCCTCACAATCTTCCCCTAGACCAGTGTTGGTGAACCTTTGGTATGGGTGCCAAAGGTGGCCCTCGGAGCCCTTTCTGTGGGCACCTGACATCGCCCCTTCACAGCCACCTGTATTCATGTTAAATTGCTGTACTGGCACTTTGTGAAAAATTAGTGGGTTTTGAATTGCAGTTTTGGCACTCAGTCTCTAAAAGGTTCGCCATCACTGCCCTAGACCTATAAAATGGAAACAAAGCCTCAATCACCAATGTTCCAATATTTTGATAAAAGAATGACAGTACATGTGTGCAGCGGGGCAATGAAATCCTTGTAGTGAAAATATATATTTATACTTATCCTTGCACTTTATTTCAGGGCCTTCAAGATTTAGCCCCTGAAATGGTTATATTTTGTACCCTGGATCCCTATACAAAAAAGTTTAGTGAGACAGCCATGTCCTAAGATTTCGTCCTGCAAATTTTGGATAAGTTGGAGGATTCTAGTTTTTCTGCAAGCAATTCCCACTCTGCCATCTGATTTGTATATGGGATTCAGGAGGGTTTGTGTTTTAAGCTACAATTTGGGCTGTCTTTGTATTGCTGCATTCGCTTTGGCTACCCAATTAAAATGTCTAAACCGCTGCCAAGTTGATTGTGTTTGTGACACGCACTGGAAAAGACGGACCCCCTAGAATCACATAAGGGGTACCTAAGCACACTGATTAATAAGTTCTGTTTCCCCTTCTTTCAGCATAGCTATATGATGCTGCCAGACACTGATAACCTCAAAACAAATATGTAAAACAGATATAAGTATGAACCAGCGGTTTGGCAGTTTGTGCCGGTTCAATGATTGGCCGAATAACAGGACAAAGCCTTGCTTCCTCTGGTGGGTTTATTTATTTATTTATTTATTTATTTATTTATTTATTTATTTATATACTGCCCGACTTTCGAAAGGAACTCTGGGCAGTTCACAACAAAAGAATCCATACAAATCAACCATACAAACATATATAAAACAAAAGCCAAACAATAAGAGCATTAAAATCAATGAAAACATGGGATATAAGATAGCAGCAAAAAAGAAAGGGAGATTAAAAAATGCGATCAACCACCATTAGTCACTAAAAGCAGCCTGGAAAAGCCAAGTTTTTAATCATTTCCTGAAGCCTGAAAGGGGCTCCACGGTCCTAATATCACTCAGAAGCTGTTTCCACCAAATGGGACCCGCCACTGAAAAGGCACGGTTCCGGGTGGAGGTCTTATGAGCTTCCCATGGGGTAGTGACTCTAAGCATTAGGACCTTAGTGGGCCAGGTCAAAGATGATCTTGGGACGATATGCTCCGTCAGATAAGCTGGTCCCAAGCCATGGAGGGGTTTCTAAATCAAAACCAATACTTTGAACCTTATCCAGGAGGCAACGGGTAACCAATGCAGGTGGGCCAGAATGGGAGTGATGTGGTCATATCTTCCCACGCCAACCACCAATCTGGCCGCCACATTCTGCACCCGGTGCAATCGCCGGCTAAGGGTCAAGGGAAGCCCCATGTAGAGCGTGTTACAGTAATCTATCCTCGAGATCTCCAGCGCTTTCACGGCCGTCCTTAGGAGATCACAGTCAAGATATGGGTGAATCTGGGCGAGAAACCTAAGTTGGAAGAAGGCTGTCCTGGACACGGCTGCCACCTGGGACTCCAAGGATAGCACTGAATCCAGGGTCATGTCCAGGATCCTCACTCTACAAGCTAGCTGGAGGGAGACGCCTGTTCAGAGGCTATCCCTGGAGAAGGGCAGGGCAGGGAAACCAAGCCACTACTTCTAAGTGGGTGCCCACTGGAGGAGGCCAGGCTTTGATGCACCAAGCACCTATTCGTCTGTCAATCAAAATCAGTACGAACTGCCCACCTGGGAGTCCATGCTAGGGATGGGCACGAAATGAAAAAAATTATGTTTCCTTTCTTTTCCTTTCCTTTCCCCACATTTTTTCAGTTTCATACTTTAAAAAAAAAAATTGAACGAACCGAACCACTAATGAAGTGGTTCGTAGGGGGCAGGAAAGTGGCAGAGAGACAAAACGTTTTTTAAGGGCGCTTTTACATGACCTCTAAAATGTGCTGGCAACTTAAATGCGGACCAGAGATCATGGGGGTTTGTCCCTCTTCCTGTGTTCCCACCCCTCCGCACTCCATTGTTTCTGTCTGCGTGAGGGGAGGGAGGAAAAAAGGGAGAAAAAAATGCAGGCTCACCTCCGTCTGCCGGTCGAAGTAGCCCTGAGGAGCCCCGTAGGGATTCCTGTCTCTTAAAGGGGTGGCAGGGACAAAAAAACAAACAGAAGGAGAGGGAGCCCAGCATTCACTGCTTTACAATCCGCATCGGAAGATTTTTTACCTCCTGGAGGCCAGGTATTTGAAAAGTGCGCTGGGACGCACTTAGATGGGTGTGGTCGTACTTATTTTTTTTTAAAGTCTGGAGCTGTTGGGGGAAATTAAGCTCCAGATCTGGGAGCTCTTTGCCTCGGATTTTAGGGGTCGTGTAAAAGCGCCCTAAATAGCCCCGGGCTTTTTAAAAGAAACTTTTTTCCTTCCTCCCAAGCCCCACCTGCCAGCTGATTGGCACTGGGGTAGGGGGAAAAACCTTTTCCCCCACCCTAGCGCCGATCAGCTGGTGCGGCTTGGGGGAGGGAAAAAAGTTTTTTTTTTTAAAGCCCAGATCTTTTTAAAAAAACTTTTTTCCTCCCCCAAGCGGCTTACAAATGGAACGAAATGGTTCATTTCTACAACAACAACAACAACAAAAACACACATTTCATTTTTTTCTGTAAAGAAATGCTGCTTTCCCCGTGTCATTTCGTTTCGTTTCATTTTGTTACATAACAAGACGACGAAACAGCATTTTCATTTTGTTATTGTGACAAACCCGGCAGACAGGAGTGATGAATGTTACATAACAAGGAGCAGTTGGGGCAGTTCAGTGAGTTAAGTTAAGTTGAGGAACAGCATTTACTGTTTTAGCTATTTAAGACAGGGAGGCTTGTGGAGCTGATTAAATCTGTTACAGTATATGTTAAAGGCAACGCCCATCATCCCTAGTCCATGCCCACCTCTAAGGGGAGGTCTTTCTCATAGGTTTCCCACGTGTGGCTCATCTGGTTCTCTTCCTGATCATATCAAATATTGGTGGGTCTTACTGCCACAATCCATGGCAGCAGCAGAAGACATAACCGAGGGTCTCCATGAGAGGATCCCTTCGTCTGCTACTACTGCTATCTTAAAACACAACCGGCACAGCCAGAGTTAGCCTGAATTTCGCTCTGCATCGAGGTGCTTCAAGCCATTAAACCATACTAGCTATACCTGTTTAAACTGTCACTATCTTACCTTATTAAGTAACAAGTCTCATTCATTTCTTGGTTGCATCAACAGAAGCATAGTGTCTAGATCAGGGGTCCTCAACCTAAGGCCCCGGGGCCGGATGCGGCCCCCCAAGGTCCTGAATCCGGCCCCTGAGACCAATTGCAACCCCCCCACCTACCCCCTGTTTTATGAGCAAGCAAGCCTCCGCAGCTGCTTTTGGACTGTAATCCGGCCCCCAGTGGTGTCTGGGTGGTGGTGGACCGGCCCGCTGTTTGAAAACTTTGAAGACCCCTGGTCTAGATCAAGGGAAGTGATAGTCCCACCTCTATTCTGCTCTGGTCAGACCCCACCTGGAGTCCTGTGTCCAGTTCTGTGCGCCTCAGTTTAAAAAGGATGTTGACAACCTCGAGCGGGTGCAGAGGAGGGTGACCAGGATGGTTGAGGGTCTGGAGGAAATGTCTTATGAGGAACGGCTTCGGGAACTGGGAATGTTTAGCCTCTCTAAAAGAAGGCTGAGGGGGGATATGATAGCTATGTTTAAATATTTGAAAGGATGTCATATTGAAGAAGGAACAGGTTTGTTTTCCATGGCTTCAGAGACTAGGACTCGGGGCAATGGTTTCAAACTACAGGAAAAGAGATTCCATTTGAACATCAGGAAGAACTTCATGACAGTTACAGCCGTTTGGCAGTGGAATATGCTGCCACGGAGGAGGGTGGTGTAGTCTCCTTCTTTGGAGGTTTTTAAGCAGAGGCTGGATGGCCATCTGTCGGAAATACTGTGATGGGAGTTCCTGCATGGCAGGGGGTTGGACTGGATGGCTCTTGAGGTCTCTTCCAACTCTATGATTCTATGATTCTATGATTCTATGATTTCAGTAGTTCTAAGTTCGCCCCTTCATCTGCCATTAAGAATATTTCTTGCACTACAAAACATGAAATATATCCAGGAGAGATCAGGGGAAATAGCAGCAACTGGCACTACAATTTCCAAGGCGTCTCAATTTAAAAAGCAAACAAACATTAAAATGCAATTAAATTTTGAATGCTTCCAGTAATAGTCACGCCACTGCATTTTTCCTAGGCCAGGTTAGTCACCAGATCCTAGACATTATGTCTTTCCACAGGATGTGGGAAAGACAAAACAGAACAGATGCTAAAACAAACAAACCACCACCACCCTAGATTAAGACCCAGGAGATCTATGATGTCCCTCGGACCTTCCTCTTATTTCGGCAGAGGAGCATATTGATGGATGAATTTCGAATCCATTTGTTCTAGTTTGCAGAAATAATGTGAAGCTCCATCTGCACTTCATTCCAATGCTCCCTCAATGTAAGAGGTGAGGGATGGGCAGCTGTACCTCTGTGCAGTGATGAAAATTAACGTGTTAAAAGCAATTAAGGAAAGGCAAATTGCATTTCATTTTAACGAAATTGGTTGGCTACAGTTCCCATGTCAACGTGAACATTTCTTCAGAATTAAATTAGTACAGTATTAGTATTTTGCTGGTTCTCATTCTTAAGCCAGGATTGTTGCATGATACAAAGTGAGGAATAAACTCTTCACAGATTGGCCTGTAAGATACTCCAGGAGTACCATCCTCAGGTCCCCACTGAGAGATGAAACACACAAGGTGACTTGAGGTAGTCCCACCTTTTGCTTCTGATATATACTGTGTATAACATTATCTTTTCTTTCTTCCTTATTTTAGTCTCTCCTTTCTTTGATGTACGGATAGATTCTAGATGCCTACTCAAATGTCCTTCAACATCATCCTCAGCACCACAACCCAGGATGTTCAGGGAATGATCTGCTTTTGATCTCAATGAGTTCAAAGGATCTTACTGCCATATAAGCACACCTTAGAGTCGAACACTGGCAGAAGAACAGTAAACGTGGGATATGGTAGTTATGTGGTAGGAAACTTGCCAATTCCCAAACTACTGGCTCATGCCAGCTGTTGGGGATGCTTTCTGGTTGCTCGGGGGTTGAGTCATGGCAACTGGACTTCTTTTCTTGTAGCTTCTTGCTACTCGAGTGAGTAGCAAAACATTTCGATTCCACAAGAAAAAGAAGTGCAGTTGCCATGACTCAACTCCCGGATAACCTCAACTGGATGGCTGAGAATGTTCACAGACCTCTTTCTCATTGCTGTTTTTCCAGATACTGTACCCCTATTTATTTATTAGAATGCATTTATTGCCCTCCCTCTGAATCCAGTAGCTGAGAAAATAACTGCGCTGGAACGGAGTAGCAGAGGTAGTCAACCCAGTATTGTGATGTGTCAGGAGCCCAAAGGGATTCTTTTCTGAAGTGCATGTGAAAGTAGTGTATGGTGGCTGTTTATAATTATCTAAAGGCAGCTTGCTGAACGGGGAGGCAGGCCTGTTTCCAATATTTTGTGGCAGGGTGAAAAGGAGACATATGTCCACTGTCCTGGCTGTGTGTTTAGTATCAAAAGAAAGCCACATGCCAGGGAAAAGTCTACCACTGCCGTTGTGTTATAGTGGCTAGCACATTCTACTGAGACTGGAGTACTACTGGTTCAAGTTTTCACTGAGCTGGTCATTGAGTGACCTTGGGCCAGTCAACTCTGGATGACCTGCTGTTTTGGTTTATGGTGAGGATTGTGCTGGTGGGGGAGGGTTCATTGACCTTGAGTTCACCGAGTCCGTAAGAAAGACAGGATATAAATGCAATTAAAAAATAAACAAACACAAGATAGGATTTTGCTCAGTGCTGCATATTCTGGCTGGAGCTATTAGGAATAAACCTTCCTCCTATCACTTGCTACCTAATGCCGCTACTTAGAACAGCCAAAATGGAACCTGAGATGTACAAAATAATGCAAGGCATGAGTAAAGTGGATAGAGGGATGCTCTTCTCCCTCTCACAAAGTACCAGAACTAGGGGACATCCACTCAAATTGAGGGTTGGGAGAGTAAGAACAGACAAAAGAAAATATTATTTCACCCAGCGCGTTGTTTGTTGGTGGAACTCCCTGCCACAGGATGTGCTGATGGCATCTGGCCTGGATGCCTTCAAAAGGGGATTGGACAGATTCCTGGAGGTTACAAACCTTGATGGAGATGTGTCATCTCCAGGCTTAAAACCAGGGTACTTCAAGGGCCAGATGCAGGGGAGTGGTATCAGGAGACAGATATCTAGTCTTGTGCCCTCGCGAATGCATCTGGTGGGGCCACTGTGGGATACAGGAAGCTGGGCTAGATGGGCCTTTGGCCTGATCCAGCATGGCTCTTCTTATTTTCTTATGTTCTTATACCATCTGAACTCATGCATTCCACCACTGAGCTATGGCACTACTCCCAAAAAGCTGAATGGAATAAGGAAAGCAGCCACAAACAAAAACTGGCAGATCTGGCCAGATGTTTGCTTTCACCTCTGCTGATCTTCTTAGTGCTGCCATCCAGAAGGGGGACTGCAGACATTATCATTCCACAGCCATGACTATGGTACCACAGCAAACACAGCAGGGTCCTCTTTATGCACATTTCCCTGCTGGATGCAGGACTCTCACCAGGTAAACATTTTTGCGTGAGCTGCTGCAAGATACAGATGTGAGGGCAAAGTGGAGCTGGGGAGCTGGCTGAAGATATGGGGTATTGCCCACCAAATCCTAGGAATAAGGCAAAGGGGGGGGGAACCTAGCCCCTTGGTCCAAAAGAGGCATAATTGTGCTGAGCTTGGTGTGGGAGGTGGGATGGGTCTGTTGATTTCAGGCAAGTCATAAACATCCCAGCATTGTTGGACTACCCTCATCCTTGGCCCTTGGCCATGCTGGTTGAGGCTGATGGAAACTGAAGTTCAAAACCTCTTAAAGGCCACTGTTTCCCCCTTCCTGTCAGTAAGAAGCAGCAAGGCCAAGATACAAATGAGAGCTTGACACTCATACAGCATAATTCAGCCTGTGCATTACAACTGTCTTTTTTCTCTAGTACAGATAGCCTTAATTGTAATTGTTCATCTATCTACCTACATTCATACTACGGTGTGTGTGTGTGTGTGTGTGGATCTATGAACAGCTAGATCAGTGGTTCTCAACATGTGGGTCCCCAGATGTTCCTGGACTGCAACTCCCAGAAATCCTGGCCAGCTCAGCCAGTGATGAAGACTTCTGAGAGTTGCAGTCCAGGAACATCTGGGGACCCACAGGTTGAGAGCCACTGAGCTAGATCAATAAGACATGAAATGCCTTGGCTTATTGCAAGTGGCAGAGCCTAGGACATTTCTTTGCAAAGCTTCAATATATCAAAATAAGCAAAACGATGATGATGCTATCACCTATATTGTAGGAGAGACAACCCTGATCTGGCTTAAACAAAGAAAGTCAAAGTTTCTTTACAAAAATCAGGTTAAACAATTAATATTCACATGTTAATAATTATAACAGTTCCATTGAAGGGGGAATAGCAGTTCGAAGAGTCTGTCACATCACAGCAAAATGCAAAACTAGACTATGGGTGATACCTTCATAGGCTGCTAGTAGAAAAATTTGTTGCAAAATGCAACAAATTTACATCTTAAATTACAGCTGATTAGGGGATTTGAATTGGCCTACTCATCTAATCCGATATTTTTAATTTATATATCCCTCAGGATGTATGGGCATAACTAACTGAAGTTCCCTTGGGTTCAATTGTGAAACCCAGTCCTCTGCTTTAGATACGTGACAACAACACTGCTGCTTCCTGCCTTCTCTAACACAGACCTGCCTGGGAAAAATCATCTTGCCAAGAACTTGACATCTAAGATTAACTTCCTGGCAGTGTCTGAACTTTTGGTATTTGCCTTGAAGAAGTGGATCTCATCCACAAAGGCTTGCAATGATTTTTTTTATTTATTTATTAATGGCCTATAAAGGTATCACTTGTAGCCTAGTTTAGCTTTTGGCCTCCTTAAGTCTGTCCTAAGCATGATGAACTCTAGATCCAAACTTAATTTTTTTTTTATAATCAGCTCTAATCGGAGTTTGGAATACAGTATTGACCACAACCCCCAGAACTGGGAATTCCCCACTGGGATGCTGGTAATTGCGATCTAAAAAAAAAAAAGAGAAAAATTCCAAGCTCCGATCCTAATAATTCAAAGGATGTTGATTTCCAAATAAGCACACATACATCCACAGCTTTTAAAAAATAAATAAATAAATAAATATAAACAGCCTGCTAGGCTTGGATCCTGTGGAATCTCCTTCTCCATCTTTTCGCTAGAACTCAGAGACTAGAGCCCAAACGACAAACGAAAACCCCAGACGGTCTGCAAAATCAGGGGTGAATAATAACCACCACATCGGACCACTGCAAAATAAAACCATGAGCCTCCCCGTCCTGCGCTGAAACTATGAAATCCCCTGGGCGGTTGCCTATCTCGTCTCCCCTTCTTTGCCAGCCCTCGAAGTGAGAAGGGGGTGCGTTTTCCCCGTCAATGGGGAGCCCCAACCCTCTACAGCTGGTCTGCAAATCGCCAAGACATCTCTGCCCCTCGATCTGAGTCGCTCTTGTTGTGGATGGAACTCCACAAACAGTTCTCCTCTTACTAAAGACGGGTCTCTCCTCCCTCCATCCCAAGCGGCTCAGCCGAGCCTTACCCGTTTGGCCGCTGACCGGCGAGCACTCCCCGCGTCGCGGCGGCCACGGAAAGCAGCAGCCCCCAGCTGGAACAGCTGGAACAGCAGGAGCAGATGCGGGCGCATGGCAGCAGGAGTCGCGATGCACACCAGCCCAGCCCGGAGGAGTCGACAGTCCACACACCGCCAGCGGGGAGGCATCGCCAAGAGAGCGAGTGTCTGTGTTTGTGTGTGTGTTTGTCTTTGTGTGTGTGTCTCTGTGTGTGTGTCGGGGGGGAGTTAGGGGGAAGGGACGCCTCCCCACTCATTGGCTGAAGTGGCCGAGCCTTCCCTCCCCCCCCACCCCCACCGGCCCCTGCGGAGGAGCCAATCGCCAGGCGAGGGACTGCGCCCGGCTGATGTTGGCTGGCCCAGGATGGGGAGCCAGGAAACGGCGCGGGGAGCCGGCCCCGTCCTGTGTAGGGCTACTTCCATGGGCTACTAGCCTGAGATGGAGAAAACCCCCCTGCCCCCGCCCCCGCACATGCACACGCACACGCACACGCCAACAGCCCCGCTTTCATGGTCGCCCTGGCTGGGACTGCGGGCGTTGCAATCAATACAGAACTTGTCCAAGTTCTGCATAAACTCACACTGTGAACACCAGCTTTTGTGCATCAACTGGTGGTTTGCCACTTGATGAAGAAGAAGAAGAAGAAGAAGAAGAAGAAGAAGAAGAAGAAGAAGAAGAAGAAGAAGAAGAAGAAGATGATAAGCCTGAAAAAGTGATTGAAAATGAGCATGCAAAATTACTTTGGGACTTCCAAATACAGACAGACAGGGTGTGGTGGGAGCATAATACTCCAGAATGGTATTGTGATTGCAAAGAAAAAAGTGTGGATCGAGTCACCGAGAAACAACTTGGAAAAAAATTACCCAATATCAAGATCTGAAAACTGAACTTCAGAGACTCTGGCATAAACCGGTACAGGTGGTCCCAGTGGTAATCGGCACGTTGGGTGCGGTGCCTAAAGAGCTAAGTAAGTATTTAGAAGAAATTGGAGCTGACAAAGTCACCATCAGTCAGCTGCAGAAAGCCACCTTACTGGGATCTGCTGGCATAATTCGTGGATACATCATGTAGTCCTAAAAGCTTGGGAAGCGTTCGCCTCATGATTTGTAATACAAAATCCAGCATAGTTATCTTGTCTGCTGTCTGTTGTTGTTGGTGGTGGTGATGATGGTGATAATAATAATAATAATAATAATAATAATAATAATAATAATAATAATAATAATAATAATAATAATAATAATTCATATTGCATTCTTTGCCATATGTATTTGAATGCCCCACAATGACAGAGTTTATTTTCTTGGGCTCCTTGATCACTGCAGATGGCGACTGCAGCAATGAAATTAAAAGACGCAGTAGTGATGTATGGAAATGAGAGCTGGACCATAAAGAAGGCTGATCGCCGCAGAATCGACGCTTATGAGCTGTGGTGCTGGAGGAGAGTCTTGAGAGTGCCCTGGACTGCAAGAAGATCAAACCTATCCATCCTGAAATAAATCAACCCCGGATGTTCACTGGAAGGACAGATTTTGAAGCAGAGGCTCCAGTACTTTGGCCACCTCATGAGGAGAGGAGTCCTTGGAAAGATTGAAGGCAAAGGCAAAGGGGACGGCAGAGAATGAGATGGTTGGACGGTGTCATCGATGCAACCAACATGGATTTGACCAAACTCTGGGAAGGCAGTGGAAGACAGGAGGGCCTGGCGAACTCTGGTCCATGGGGTCACAAATAGTCAGACACGACTGAATGAATGAACAACAACTTTCCAGAAGCAGGCAAAAAACTTCGTCTTCAGGCAAGCTTTCCCTGAATGAGGGACTTCCTACGATGTAGGATTACCATACATGACTTCATTGACTGATTTCATAAGAACACCAGTGTTTTCCATGTTACTTTCCACTCCTCATAATGGATTTTTCTTCTTTTTTGCATGTTCCATGGAGCTCTACTGTTACCTTTTAATGTTCTAAGATGCCTCTTTTACTTCCCTGTTCTTAACTTGTTCCGGGCTGTATATTGAACCCTCATTATTGTAAGCCACCTTGAGTCCTTTTCCAAGGAGAAAGGTGACGTAAAAATATTGTAAATGAATAAACGAAACAAATTAAAAAAAACGAAAACGAAATGACCAAATTTGCCATGTTTTTCGTTTTCGTTGCAGCAGATGCATTGAACTAAAAAGAATGCTAACGAAACAACAATTTTTCGTTTTTGTTTTCATTTTTTTGTTTCGTTACCTAACAAAACGAAAATGAATTTTTTTGCAAAAAAGTCACGAAAACGAAAACGAACCAAAACGGACCCCTAAACAACCAAACGACAAACGAAACACCATTTTTTTGAGTCGTGCCCATCTCTAATAAATACTCTCAAGTAAATGGGTATAGAATGGACTGCATGTTTTAATAGATGTCACACACGGGTGCCACTTTCAGGAAAATTAAGGAAAGTCAGGGAAATGGGAACTGGTCAGAGAAAATCAGGAACATTGGTTTGAAGTCAGGGAAAGTCAGGAAAATTGTGATTAAGATATATAATTTCTAATTTGATTATTACTGCAATTTCAAAACTTCAAGTCTCATTAGAAACCATTTTAGATAGAACATTTATTTAATTTTTTAGTAAAAAGATGTTTGGAGCCATGCAGCCATTAAAACAAACAAAATTAAAACTAGACTAATTTTAGTATACCTTTAAAGCAATAACAAAAGTGATGTCATTTGTTAGCATTCAGGGTTTATTTGAATTGAAGTGTTTACCTATGTGTAATTTTTGGTGCAATTGCAAAACAGATGTTGGTGAAGTTAATGTTGAAAGAAGCTGATATTAAATTTTTTACTTTGACTAATTTGACTAATTTTTTTCCCTGTTGAGACTTGTGTAGTTGTAAAGTGAAACACTTCATTAAGCCTTACATTAATGCAACACTTGTGAATGTGAATGATGGTCAGGGAAAGTCAGGGAAAGTCAGAGAAATGAAAGATAAAATGTTAGTGGCAAGTCCGAGTCATTTTGGAAGAGGTGGCTGCATTCATCTGTACAAGAATTCCAGGCACAATTCAAAGAAATAAAAACCAAAACCAAAAACATGTAGCACCTTAAAGACTATTCTATTTTAATAGAGAGAGACCCTAAGCATCCACTGAGTGCCATGAACTTCTCTTTCAGTGAGTTGTTGTGGGATTGCACTGCAGGTGTTATACGGCACAGATTCACCGAGTTCATCACAGTCCAGATGTTTTAAATATATTTATTTATCCAAATAGTAATCTCAAACCAATTGAGATTTATTTCCCTCTAGAGATTAAAAAAAAGGATTGATATGCCCAGAAATTAATCTGATTTAATGCGGGGTACATATATGCAAGGGAGGGTACCTGACCCATCTTGCTTCAAAACTTATTATTCCCACTGCTTTCTGTGGGTGAAATTGTCACACCAATGCGACAAAGAAGCCAAAAGCTGGGAAAAGGGCCATCACTGATAAGACTGCCCATTTCCACGGGAATCCCTTCCCCTTCTTTTTCTAATATTTTTTTCTTCAAAGCAATATATAGTAGGACCCCGGTATCTGCTGGGGATTGGTTCCAGGTCTTCCTGTGGATAATGAAAACTGTGGATAAGAGAGAACGCCTGCCCACCCACCCCCAAACTGCTGTTTCCTGACAGTAGCTTGCTTTATGACTGCTGTTTTGAGACAGTAGCTTGCTTTACGGCCGCTGTTTGTGACAGTAGCTTGCTTTACAGCTGCTGTTTGTGACAACAGCTTGCTTTACTGCTGGCTTTGTGACTGCTGAATTATTTAATTTTTTCCTCTGCCAACCGTGGATAACTGAATCAGTGGATACGCGGGTCCTACTGTACTACTTATAATATGGTAAATCTCTGCATGATTATATTTTTTCAAAAACTAGAAAAATTGTTTGGATGCAACAGGTGCACGGTTGAGAAAAATGGATGTGCTCTCTGTCATTCTCCCGCCCCTCCTGTCACTTTCTCTTGGATCAGGAAACCATACATCAGAAAGCAAAGAAAAATGATGCCAGTCAAACTAGAGGAAATTAAAACTACCTCCTGCTGGTGTGTGTGTGGGGGAAATGCTATCACGCTGTTTAAAACAAAACAAAACACTGGGCTTCTCCATGCTTAGCCCTCTATTGTGTTATCATTGTTTTTTTAAGTCTGTTATGTGTCAAATCTGACATATACTGGGAAGTAAATAGCCAGTGTAGTCTTCCCCTCAGAGGGACTTACTAGAGAAAGAAAGGCAGGAAGGAAGGAAGGGAAGATCATGTCATAATTAGATGTAACACAAATCTTAGGTAAATATAGCTCTGTTTACATGAGGGATATGGAACATGCAGTTCTCCGGATATTGGCCTATGATGCCTCTCCAGTGCCAGTGCTGGTGAGGCCGGCAGGAGGTTCAGTTCCATCCCAGCTCGGGAGCCTTTGTTCTGATTTGCCGTCCTCTTTTTATTGTTGCAGTTTGGCACAACTCGGGTAACAAACCCATTTCCTTTATGCTCGTTCTTTCAGCTGCTCACCTTCACATTGACTTCGCATTCTGCTGAAAGAGAGCCAAACTCCCGCCAGCTCTCTCTCGCTTCTCATGCAGCTGGTCATCCTAGTCCTTCAGTGGACAGGTTGATGCATTCATCCTCAGACGAATCGGGCAGAAAACTCCATTCAGTGATGTCAATCATTACATGGAACTGAAGGGGACGTGTTTGGACATAACTAGCAATGAATCCCAAATTTGTTTAGTCCGGGAAACGTAATGTCAAGATCAGGTCAAATTGAAGGGGTGTGAGTCTGTGTGTGTGTGTGTGTGTGTGTGTGTGTGTGTGTGTGTGTGTGTGTGTGTGTGTGTGTGTGTGTGTGAGAGAGAGAGAGAGAGAGAGAGAGAGAGAGAGAGAGAGAGATGGTTCAGGAAGTCACGTTTTACCCAGTAGCAACTTAGGGGTGATATTTTTGTACAGTGGTACCCTGGCTTAAGAGCAGCTCGACTTATGAGCAATTCAACTTAAGAGCAGAAAAATGTTGGCATTTTAACTGCTGCCTTACAAATTTTAGATATGGAGTGCTTGACTTACATTTTTTTCCATTTTTTTATTTTTTTAACTTATTTTTTTTTCAATTTTTAGATATGTACCCCGATTTAAGAGTAATTCGACTTAAGAACATGCATTCGGAATGGATTACATTCATAAAGTTGAGGTACCACTGTATTTATAAAGCAAAGGGTTCTGCTTATATACTGCCCCATACCACTTCAAGTCGTCTTTGGACGGTTTAGTTTTTAACTACAGTAAGGCTACACATTGCAGCTGGGTACTCATTTTGCCGACCTCAGAAGGATGGAAGGCTGAGTCAACCATGGGCCTGCTACCTGGGATTGAACCCCAGGTTGTGAGCACAGTTTTACCTGCAGTACAGGCATTTAACAACTGTGCCACGGGGCTCTTAAGTTATACAGTGCTTGATCTCTAAGGAGAGTGGGGGAATCAAAGAGTATTTTGGTATGTGTACAACCAAAGGGCTGTTTCTCCAGCCCCCGGCTCTCTCCAGGCATTCTCTTTTTTTCTGGCCAAAGTATGAATCCTGAATGGTTCCAGAAGCGGTACATCACGGGTCCCCCTTTCATCCATTGACTCCAAAAACACCTGTCTTCCAAAAGTAGCAGTGAACTTCTACTTGCCTCGAGTTTTGTTTTTTGTTGGGGCCATTTTCATGTGTAGCCTTGTCTGGAGGGTTCTCGGGGCAGAAAACCGAGCCTTGGATCCTCGGAGCTGCCTGCTTTGCTGTATGGCATAGATAGAAAGAGTGGGGTGGGTCATTCATTTTGGTTAGAAGGTTAGCTTGTGCTTGGAGATACAGAGGCAAGTCTCTGCTGAACTCTGGGACTGTGCGAGAGAGACTCCTTGGGCCAGTGCACTCTCTTGCAGCCTGATCTGCATCCACAAGGGCTCGTTATAAGGCAAAAGTGGGGGAAGAAGAGAATTCATGTGTGTTGCCTTGAATCCCGTGACAAAGAACGCCTGTTCTCCTCACAACAGATCCCATTGTCCCAAGGGGTCTACAAGTCTCAGAGCAGGGCCAGAAGAGGGCATATAAAATATTTAACCATTTCAGATTTTTCATTGCCAGTATTCAAGTTTTGCAGTTCTTCTGCAGTCGTGGTTTTTGTCTTAATGTTTGGCTGCAGTTTTTCTTTGGCTCTTCTTTCACTGAAATCCATATTTTGAAGCCATTACTGCTCTCTGCTGAGATGATGGTGTCATCCACCTCTCTTCAATTAATGATGTTTCTTCCACAAATTTCATTCCTCCAAATGAGTCCAATGCAGCTGTCTTTATGTTCTGCATATAGGCTGAACAGCTAAGGGAAGAAAATGTACCCTTGTCTGACACAATAGAAACCATTCATGGAATAATGAAGTGGAAGGGGACTTATAAGGCCATTGAGCCAAACGCCCTGCTCAGTGCAAGAATACCAATCAAAGGATATATGCCATTTGATTGTCCAGAATGACTCCAGTGTTGGAACCATTCACCACCTCTCAAGTTAATTGGTTCCACTGCTGTCCCACTCTGACAGGAAGGGCTTCTTGATATAGTCAACCGAAATCTAGCTTCCTGTAACTTGAGTCCATTGTTGTGTGTTCTGCACTCGGGGATGACTGAGAACAGATCCTGCCTGTCCTCTGTATGCCATCCTTTCAAGTACAGTACAGTATTTGAAAACTGCTTTCGTATTTTTCCTCTGTATTCTATTCTAAAGATTAATTTTGCCATTCTCTTTCTCCATATTCTGTACTTCTCCACAGTTCAATTTGCACCTCAGGACAATCAGGCATCCCCATTTCTTTCAGAAGTCATACTTTTTCATGACCCACACAATCAAAGGCCTTGCTGTCGTCTATCAAATACAGATTCTTCTGATATTCTTTGGTGCACTCTAGGAACTATTGGATATTTGCAGTAGGCTCTCAAATGCCTCTTCCTTTTTGAAATCCAGCATGCATGGGAAATTAGAACTGTGTTCCTATAGTTACAGCACTCCTTGGCATCTCATTTCTTGGGGGCTGGAAGGTATATGGAACGTTGTCAGTTTGTGGTTCATTGTTTTATCTTCCCTATTTGCTGGCTTATTCCTGTCAGGATTTTGACAGATTCAGTTGTTGAAATAGTTGTACAAATATATCTTGAAATAGTTGTACAAATATACCTTGGTTTAAGAGTAACTTGTTTTAAGAGTGTTTTGTAAGACAATCAAACATTTCTTCTAATTTTTGCCTTGATCAACAAACAATGTCTTGCAATTCAAGCACTAGAGCAGGTCACATGATCGCAAGTGAGCTAATTAATGGTGACACACACACACACACTCTCTGCTGGATTGTAGATGATTATCCATGCCATTCCATCTTAGGGAGCCTTCAAAGCAGAGGGAGGAGAGAGGAATAGAGGTCTCCCTTGCACCAGCCAGGGGCATTTATAAAGAGAAGTGTAGGTTGTGGGGGGAGTTATTTTTCTTTATATTTAAATTTTTATTTACCATTTGTTTTCAACATCTTTTCTTATTTTTCAAATCATTTCTAGTGGGGGAGCTTGTCAAGTGTGTAGATGACTACAAACTGCACTTTATTATTGTCCCATTAAAAACACAGAGTAAAATCCTGTTGTTTCTCCCAAGCAGAGCTGATTCTGCAGCCAGGGACCTAAACCATAGTGTGGACATGAGCTTCTAGCCAACTTATTTTGTGAGTTTTGGCATGTTGTGTGTATGGTATGTGGTCTATGGGACCCCAGAAAGAATAATCTGAGTTCCCATTATTTCTTCTGGGGAAATTTGCTTGGATATAAGAGTGTTTTGGTTAACAAGCATGTTTTGGCAATGAATTATACTCGTAAATCAAGATATTACTGTATTAGCATTACATCTACCCCAGTGCTTTGTTTCTTCCTAGTGCTCTCAGAACAGCTTCCACTTCTTTAGAAATGTGACTGTGTGTGTCTTCTGTGTTGCCAAATCAGAAGTGACATATGATGACCCTAATAATGTTTTCCAGGTAAGTGAGATATTTTAAGGAATAATTTTACCAGTTCCACTTCCCCAGTGAGTTACCATGGCCAAGTGGGGATTAAAATCCTCCCCCCACACACCCCTGAGTCCTAGTCCATTGTTCTATCCACTACACCACACTAGTCAAATGTGACTTTCCTACACTTTTACTGAAGTACAACATCCTGTTGTTTTCTTCCTGTGCACAAACCAACGAGAAGCTTTCCAACTAGAGGATGTTCTCTCTCTGTGGTTCCTGGTGATCTTATGTAGCTGATTTGCCAGCATCACAAACAGCCCTGAAAGAAAGTAATAAGGAATGGCCCTGCTTATAATAATATAATTATAATAATTATAAGGATAAGAATACCTTATCAGATGTCATACAGTGCCAAGTACTGGTTGCTCTGAGTCTGCCACTATACATCTGCTTGAAACTGGTTTCAATAAGTAACAATGTTGGTTATTTCACATGCCAAATGCTTTATTGTGCTTTAAAATGGTATACAGTTGGACCACAGTATTCAATGGGGATTGGTTCCAGGCCTTCCCAAGGATAACGAAAACCATGGATAAGAGAGAATGACAACAACCCCCCCCCAAAAAAACCTGCTGTTTTGTGACAGTAGCTTGCTTTACGGCTGCTGTTTTGTGACAGTAGCTTGCTTTGAGGCTGCTGAATTAGTTCTTTAATTTTTTTCCTCTGCCATTCGTGGATAACTGAATCAGTGGTTAATGAACCAGTGGATACGGGGGGTCCTACTGTACAGCAAGCACAATTTTAAAGTGCAGCAAGGGCTTCAGATGGGTAACAGAACCCTTTTACTTCTGCAGGGTTTGCTCATATTGCGTGGGTGGCACAACAGAGCTGCAGCAGTGACAGGTGTCATCTACAGCTGGAGAGACTCCCCCACTCCTACAGTCAACATGCACTCTGGCTGCTGCCATTCAGCCACCCATGGGGCAAGTCTTCATCTGAGCTACATGGGTGGTGATTGGCGCGGTTTTGCTCTGGTTTGCAAATAACCTGCAACAGAAAAACGTACTGTGGCTTATTCGCGGTGTGTAGTTCCAGACGGCATCCCAATAGTCAGAACAAGATAAGGAGAGTTCTAAAACATGTCCCCATTTAGTATTTGTGTAAAACAGCATTTCCCAAAGACTGCTTTAAAAAAAAAAGATTATGGAACCACTTTAAAAATGAAAGGAAAATAAGGGGGTAAAGGAACCTATGTAATCCAGTTTTCTATGTGACTGGATGAATAGACTTTCTAGGAGTTCCTTTTTCTTTAGGAGGCGGGTAGATCTTTCTGTTGCATTAGAACATTTGCTTTCTCTACTGTTCCTTTCAAGATTCAGAGATTTCCTGAAAGTTTTTTATCCCTTTGATGTGAATCCGGTTGGGACAGGATGGTAGTCAAAGAGTGGATGCCACATTTGACATTGAAATAGATAGAGGAGGCCACACATCTCTAGAACTATACACATAACAACCTTTGAATTATACTAGAGAATGCAGTCTTCATGAAAAATTAAAATAGCAATATGGAATATAATACCATGAAAATGAACAGTTTGTTCATTATTTGTAATTACTTCCAAGCCTTTGCAGTAATGCTATATAGTCACTTTATAGAATGTGCCATTCCTGTTTATTTTTTTAAAGATGGTGGAATGGATTTGATGTTCCATACACCAGATGGTAAGTTGCCTTGATATCTTAAGCACATCCGATCTTGCCTGATTTCGGAAGCTAAGCAGGGTCAGCCCTGGTTAGTAATTGGATGGGAGACCACCAGGGAAATACCAGGTGCTCTAGGCGCCTGGAGTAGGAATTGGCAAGCCACTTCAGTATTCCTGCCAAGAAAACTCCATGGACATGGGGTCACGAAGAGTCGGTCAGGACTGTAATGACACAACACCCATCCACCAGATGGTCTTTGGTGCCATCTGGTGTGTGGTTGTAAAATGCATATTGATAAAACTTAATTTTAATTTTTCAGCTAACAGATATTTCCAGTTTCATATGAAATAGCTCTGAAACAAGCCAGTCTACAAAAAGCATTTCAGATGGTGGTCTAAAATCCCAGCTTGTCCCAAAGTTCTGGCAAATGTACTGTAGATCTTTCAGAAGACTGGGTGAATGGCTATTTCATTGTGCTGATACTTTCACTACTGGTCAATCCTGTTCCTATATTGTTTGACCTGCACTGTATCATAAACTACATGGTCACCTAAACAGACTACTTGTGTATACCACCTTATTATCACCTATCCACCTTACAAACTGTCTTCCTGGTTCCTTTAACTGGAAGCCTATACTTGCTGAAAAATGGGATGATCATGTTAAGTAACTCATCATGTTTCAAAGAAGATTCCTCTCAAGTAGATGTGCATAGAATGATCATGCAGTCTTAAAAAGAGTAATTCTTGCTATATTCATTGGGCATTTACTCAGTTTTATGAATTATCATTGTATTTTGCCTTTCCTGCAACAAGCTGGATGTGATACGTGACTGTTGCTCCTCTTCCCCACTTTATTGTCCTAAGAATGAAGTGAGGTGAAGAGAGTGGCCTAAGAGATCCATGTTGAGTTTTGTAGCCCACTTCAATACTTTAACCACTGCACAACACTGTCCAGCACTATAGAAGTCATAATTCAGTGAGAATTGTTCTCCCCAAAATGTATGACGCTTCCTATACATGTGCACTCATGCACATACTGTTGTTTAATGGCTCTTATTATAGTCACATAAGTGATGATGATGATGATGATGATGATAATAATGATAATAATAATAATAATAATAATAATAATAAATCACTGATACATCACGTAGTGCTCAAACGCTTGGGAAGTGTTCAACTAGTTATCTGTAATACAAAATCCAGTGTAGTTATCTTGTTTTCTGTGTAGTAGTAGTTTATTATTATTATTATTATTATTATTATTATTATTATTATTAATTAGAACTGCAGAATTGGAAGGGATCAAGGAGACAGAGTAAGGAACAGAACTCCCAAACTTCTGGCTCTGCAGCCAGATATTTAAAGGACTAAGTAAATTGTCCAACATACATGTTCAATTAATCTATTTTTAGAAAATGAATTACTATACAATTTGAACACTGACAATGAAGAAACTGAAATCAAGATCCCCCCCCCTACTTTGGTTCATTGATTTACATGGAGACTGCATTCAAGAAATGAGAAGACTGAGCCTAAGAAGGGGCAGCGATGAAAAAAAAACTAGAAAAGATCTATCAAGAGTCAGGATGTGTCAATGGAGACCAAGGCCAAGATCACCCACACACTGTCCATCGTGTGTAGGAGCTGATGGACAGTAAAGGAAGCTGACAGTAGGAAAAGTGATTTGTTTGAAATGTGCTGGATGAGAGGTTTGCAGATACCCTGGACTGCCAGAAAGATGAACAAGTGGGTCCTAGAGCACATCAAGATTGGGAGCAAAAATTTTGTGATGTTGGGCACTTCATAAAAAGGCAGGATTCTCTGGAAATGACAATGGTATGTACTGTTATCCCTGGTGTGTCTACTGTTACCCATTTTTAAAAATTTGCTTTATTACCTTGAATTGCTTCTGGACATGTTATAGAGATTATGATAATTTGGTTTCTCTGCACATTGTTTTGCTTTATTATTTGATTTGTGGTTTGCTCATATGTTAGATGTCTATGAAGGTTCTCAGTCGTCCAGGTGAGGTTATCTGGAAGTTGAGTCATGGCAACCGGATTTCTTTTCTTGTGAGTTCGAAACATTCTGATACTCATCCAAGCCGCTTTGTCAGTCTTGGGATGTGCAGCTAAGCATTTCAATCTCACAAGAACTCCAGCTGACATGACTCAACTTCCAGAATCATGTGTTACATTAATGTCAGTTTTGATTTCTGAACTTTGGGTTTTTTTTTGTTTTTTTTTGCTGCTCTGTTTTGTATACCGCCCAGAGTGGCTGGATGCAGGCTGGATGTTATAAAAATCATAACATAGAATGATGGAAGGCATCAGGAAAGGAGAAAGACATGAGATGCCTGGACTCCCTCAAGGAAGCCACAGGTTTGAGTGTGCAGCACTGCTGAAGACAGGACATGGAGATGGTTCATCCATGGGGCCTCCAGAAATCAATCAATCAATCAAAAACTTTATGACCATAATAGCCTTTATTCTGGTTTCTCTTCAGATCGTATAAATCTTTCGCCTCCTGAAGTTGGGAGTCCACATGAGGACCCATAACAACCAACAGATTGTCTACCTCTTCCATTGGGAATAATTATAATAAATAAATAAATAAATAAATAAATAAATAAATAAATAAAATAAAAAATAAAGGAAATACAGTGGACCTTCATAATACAAACGGTTTGTATAACATAAAATCTGTACAACATAAAAAAAAATCCAGAGATAGGGGACATTTGCTTAAGAGGATCGCCTATGGGGCAAATCCGTAACACATTAAAAATGGTCGCGATTACGGATTACTCCGTTTTCAATGCATCCCTATGGGAAATTTGTATAAAGGAAAATTGGTTTAAGAGAATTTCATTTGGAACGAGTGAATTCCTTTACACAAGGTACCACTGTAACTGCTATTCATTACCCATAGCTGCTTAATGCTATTAAATACTAAATTAATATTAAATGGAATACTATTCATTGGGAAGACGGGCGGTAAATAAATAAATAAATAAATAAATAAATAAATAAATAAATAAATGACGCCACTGGGGCCGCTTTCTTGGGAATTCCTCCCCTTCCTCCAGCAGGCAGCTAGGCAGGATCCGACCTTTCGCTCAAAGCCCCGAAACCAACCCAAACCTGCCCCTCTCTTGCCCCCTCCCCACTTCCTCATCATTTTTAGGACGTCGGCTCCTTTAAGAAGGAAGAGGCCGGAAGTCCCGCCAGCCGAGTTGCTGGGGCAAACTTCGCGCATGCTCTCTCTCCCCACAACAGCTTCAGAGTCGGCCGCTCGGAGACGGTAAGGGGGAGGGGGAAAGGGAAGAGCGGGCGAGGAAGGCCGCGCTACGGGAGCCGGGAGGGGCCAAGCCGGGCGCGGCGTGCGTGGAGGAGGAGAGGGAGGGGATTGCGTGGAGGCCGCGCACGGCCGCCACCGTCGCTGTACGTGCCGCCGCCGGGAGAGCGAACGTCGCGTCGCCGCGCCGCTGCGGAGGGGGTGGAGGGAGGGAGGGAGGGAGGGGTGGAGGTGGCTGGGAGGAAGGCAGGCTGGCAGGCCTGGGAAGGGAGGTTGGAGGTGGCCTGGAGCGAGGAGGGGGGGGGAAGGGGCAGGGCCCCGAGGAAACCACGCCCCCTCCTCCGAGGGAGCCACGCCCATTCCCCCATCTCTCCGTCCGGCGGGCGGGCGGGAGGGCGGAGGGGGCTTTCTAGGACCAGGGAAATGGGGGGGAAGCGGAGGCGCGGCTCTGGGGAAGGGGATCCCCGCCCGCCTCCGAAGGTTTTTGCCACGGGGGAGGGAGACAGGGAAGGCTCCAGAAGCGCCCCATGGCGGGGAATTTTAAGTTTGGGGGACGGAAACTCGCCAGGGGTCAGAAAAGTCCCGAGATGGTGTGAAACGTTTTGGGAAGGGGGAAAAGAAAAACCCTACCTATCCAGTAATCCCGGATTAATTGTGAGAGGTAGCCGTGTTAGTCTGTGCAAGAATTCCAGGGCAATATATATACTGTATATCAAAAGAAAAGACAAAAGAAGAGCGGTGCCTTGAAGACTGACAACAACAATAATAATAAACTTTATTTTTATGCCGCCTTTCTCGCCTTTTAATTCAAAAGGAGGCTAGGTGATACCTTTATTGGCCACTACTAAAACAAAACAAAGAAAAGACAAAGAAAAGTGGCGTCTTGAAGACTTTAAAAAATAATAATAATAATAAACTTCATTTTTATGCCGCCTTTCTCGCCTTTTGATTCAAAAGTAGGCTAGGTGATGCCGGAAGATGGGCAGGATATAAGTATAACAAATAAATAATAAATAATATTTCTTGGCCACTACTAAAACAAAAAAAAAGAAAGCTAAGTTTCCGAGAGCAACTTGCTTTCTTTATCCAAAGCCTTGTACCAAAAAATGCAATCTTGATAGAGGATGTAGTCTGTCAGGCGCTGAGAATCTTTTTGGTGAGATGGAATACACCAGCTGATGGTATCCGGAGGCAGGGCTGGTGTGAAGGCATATTTTAACGCAAGCCTTCGTGGACACAGCCACTTCTTCAGGCATCTAGTAATAATCCCGGGAGCTGTCCAGGTCCAGGAGGCAAAAAGACTTCACTTCCTCCCATATAGAGACCATGGTCTGGCTTGGATCTGTGGGTCTCTCCGTTTTCTTGGAGATTTGCCACACATGTGGTCTTGGCAATCCCATATATTTTCTTTCCCTATGTTTTCCTTACCAAAGTGATGCCTTTTAGCAGCTGTGCAAGACCCTTTCACCTGTGCTTGAAGCTCCCTGTTTCTGTCTGTTGGGCGGGTGGGTTCCCTTTCCCTCCTTCAAAGAGCTTCCCCTCTTAGTTGGTTTCAGCCTATGATACAAAACATAAGTACTTCAGCACCTCTAAGTTGCAGATTTATTTGAATGTAGTTTTAGTATTGATTCACTTCCCACACCTCTCTGAGGAAGTGGGCAGAAACCCTGGAAAATTCACACTGAAGTGTATCCATTGCCTCAAGATGGCACAGTTGTTTTGGCCTTGGGATACCTACTGAATTAGTTGCCTGGCCTGGCGCTGCTCATGCAACAAGAAGGAGATGTTGCCGCAGGGCATGAACTGATCCAAAGCTGAAAAGAAATGAGGGTTATCCATAAGGTACAAAATTCCAAAAAGAAAATAAATAATCCCATGGGTTGGTAAGGTTTGCATAATTTGCAGCAGCTAATTGATGACGGATTGGGAGTACATATTGGTTGCATGATTCAGTTCGTGACCAGGCACACAACTGAGATGACATGTGGCTGCTCAGCAACAGCTGTTAAGTCCTATTCCTCCTTCCATAGAGTCCATGTAATGATCTGGCACCAATAGAAACGTCTCTTTTCCTTTTCCCCTTTGTGTTTAATGACAAGGATTGTTTCTGATTATGAAAGAACACTTTGTTCTCCACATAAAGTATTGTAAGGGTGATGCAAATGATTTTTAGCAGTTAACCAGATGAAGATGTAGATGATGTAATTTGATCTGGACTAGTCTTGCATTTAAACCACAGCTTTTCCTTATACTGTGATAATGAAGGGCACTATTTATTTATTTATTTATTTATTTATTTTGAATATTTTCACTAGGCCATCTAAGTCATCTAACAAAACATGACCATTGCTAATGCTCCTTCCCCAAAACTTTTTTAAAAAAATATATTTTTGAATTAACTGAGAGCCGTGGTTCTGATCTGGTTGGATATCTACTGGAGAGTAAGTGCTACTGAATGCTATGGGACACCTCTGAGTAATCATATCTAGGATTGGGCTACCAGGCTGCGGTATTGCAATGACTTCCCGGAGAGTCTGAGCCATTGAAATAAGTGGGACTGCCTTTTGAATAAATATTTGTCAAACTCAAACACGACTTCACCCCTGTTGTAAATAATAAGTAACATCTTCGTATATCTTGAGGACTGGCATCTGTCCTGCTCCTTGAAATACTTTATTTATGTGCATGCAGATGCAGATGTAATTAAAGCATCATAATGGGTTGGTGCCCCATTTCACGCATGACAAGTACATACATGGATACCAGTGTGGACAGAGTAATAGAACAGGACTCAGGAGATCTGGGTTCAACTTACTGGATCTGCCATGGAAACTCACTGGAGGCGTGGAACTGGTAAAACCATTCCTCACTAAACCTGAAAGCCCTATTAAGGTTGCTGTAACTCAGCAACGTGACAGCCCATAACAATCGCAAATTCTGGCATACTTTCAACAGTGTTGTAATATTGTCTCCTTTCATTGATAATGTCTTGCACCACAAGCAACCACACGTCTTAGTTTTTAAGTTAATAGAGGGCAGGCTGCTGCCTAGGAAATGAATAGCAGACAGAATAGGGCAGTCCCATGAATGTTTTGACTTTCCTCTGTGGCATACATGGCTCTCTGGTTATTCTCACAAACTCAGGTGGGCTAAAACTGTAGCAGAGTGACTGGTCTGGGGCCCGTGAGGATCTGTCCGGCCCCAAACTAACATACACGATGCCCGCAGAAAATCTGACAATATATATATAGACATGCTTATGGTAGGCAATAGGCAGTGGTACTGAAGCCATGCATAGAAGTGTAAAATTCATATCTGTTTTTAGATGCGAAATGTTGAAGGCTAACATTCATAAGCCTTAACTACTGCGTAATTGTTACTTTCATTACCACCATTCCCCTCTTGTTTTCTATCCCAGGCAACCTCAAGATCTGAGTACTGTATATACTCGAATGTAAGCCTAGTTTTTCAGGCCTAATTCTGGGCTGAAAAGGGGGTCCTCGGCTTATATTTGGGTCAATATTTTTAGCCACTGAGGCAAGTTTGGGTCGGTGGCTAAAAGTCATTTTAAACATTGCATGCTGCTTCTCCTGAACCCCCCCCCATGTTTAAAATGACTTTTTAAAAAGTCATTTTCAAACAATGTTTAAAATGACTTTTAGCCCCCAACTCAAGCACTTGCCTCAGTGGCTAAAAGTCATTTTAAACATCACACACACACCCAGGTCACAAAGGAGGAGTTGCCAGGCCCTGCTGCATTTCCCACCCTAGGCTTATACCTGAGTCAATAAATTTTCCCAGTTTTTGGGGTTTAAATTAGGGGCCCCGACTTATACTCGGGTCGACTTATACTCGAGTATATATGGTACATGTGCAAAATATGTAGCTCTCCATGACATATTGTTTTGGTCATGTTAATGATGTGTGCTTGGAAATTTTTCTTTCATTCTGTGGAGACACATAGCACCTATTTCTCCTTGCAGAGTGGCAGCCATCATTCCCCTGAAGCCCAATGTTTCATGCTTTTTTTTCCATTGCACCCACAGTACACCTGGCTCTCAGCCTCTCGGACTTCATGTGAGCAAATGGCAAATGCTGAAGTGAGCCTCCCTGTAGGGGATGTGGTTGTGGTGCCAACTGAAGGAAACGAAGGGGTTAACCCCGAAGATACAAAAACTCAGGTCATATTACAACTACAACCAGTGCAGCAAGGGTGAGTAGCTTCTATGATTCTTGTCCAGTTCAGCGTTGGTTGCAGAATTCGGAATTACTCAGTCGTCTCTTTGGAGTTTCTTTTCTCATCTGTCACTTATACAAGAAACAGTTTCACAAGGCATTTCTAGGCCTTAGGCATTGACATGGTAAGGTTTTATTTATTTATTTATTTATTTATTTATTTATTTATTTATTTATTTATTTATTTATTAGTCTTATACCCCGCCCATCTTCCCGGAGGGAACTCTGGGCGGCTTGCAATAAAAACAGCTAAAACGGGCAAGCTCAAGAAAGGGGAAGAGGACAAGATGGCGGGCATAGCCCAAGCAGACAAGCGCGGGCGAAAAAAACAACAACTAAATAACAGCTAAGTAACAAGGTCGCCAAACGCCTCCCTGAAGAGATGAGTCTTCAGGGCCTTTTAAAAGGCGGGCAGGGACTCTGTCAGGCGCAGCTCACTGGGTAGATGGTTCCATAGGACGGGGCCCACCACAGAGAAGGCACGGTCATTTTAGGGTAACTTTCATCCTAGTGTTCCCCATTGTGGGAATGGCTGGATAGAGAACAGAATCAGATAAATGAAAAGGAGGTCAGCCCCTGCTGATGTTAGATATCCACTGCCACAACATCCCTGCTAGGGGGGCAGCAAGGCGCCACGTCAAAACCTCCACTAAGGAAAACTTGACTGCTGTTGAAGGCAGCATGTTCAACTGCTCAACAGTATGGGTCAACATTCTATTTCTTATAATTAGAAGCTGATTTTTTTGGTCATATCCTCAAGTAGTATAAAACATAAGGTAAAGGTAAAGGTTCCCCCCGCACATGCGTGCTAGTCGTGTCTGACTCTAGGGGCGGTGCTCGTCTCCATATTCAAGCCGAAGAGCCAGTGTTGTGCAAGTCCACGGCCATGTTACTGGCATGGCTGCAAAGAAACACTGTTTTACCTTCCCACTTTTTACTGCGGGACCTATTTATCTACTTGCATTGACATGCTTTCAAACGGCTAGGTTGGCAGGAGGTGGGGTGAACAGCGGGAGCTCACTCCGCTGCATGGCACCCAGGATTCGAGCCACTGAGCTGCCGACTTTGCAGCCGACAGTTTTCAGCGCTCTAGCCCGCTGAACCACCACACCCCGTCTAGTATAAAACATATTTCCTCCTTTATGGGCTGAAATCCATTTGCAGGTGGTGTAATGCAGCCTGTGAAAGATGGCAGGGTGTGACATCCAAACAGACCAAACTGCAGGAATGGCTAGTTGTAATATACGTGTGCACAGTTGCTCTATAAATACAGTATGCCTTTTGCTTTAGCAGTGTTATCTCTGAGACTTCTGCAGCTTTGAGATACGCGAGCATCGCTCTGGAACAGGATTTCAACCACTATGTCACACTCTTTCATATTTATTTATTTATTTATTTATTTATTTATTTATTTATTTAGCTTCTATGCCGCCCACTACCCAAAAAGGTCACAATCAAAATAGACAATTAAAACATCAAAATTACAATAAAATTAGAAAAAATAGAAAATTATATATATATAAAGTTATCAGTGGACTGTGCCTGTCATTTTGATTTCTGTCTTCCCAAAATAGCCCTTGGGCACTGAGATGCAATTTGGAATAGAAAGTGGGATCATATCTGTTCCTATTCAATTGGAGGATTTCTCTTTGAATCTTGAGCATCTGAATTTCCTGGTGTGGCAACAGTTTCTTTGTTTTAGAAGAGGTAGCCATGTTAGTTTGAGCTAGTGTATTAGGCAAAAACAAAATGAAAATAAAAAACAATGAAGACAAAAATGTGGTGGCACCTTAAAGGCAAACCGCTATATTTTAATCTGGGCTGCCATGGACATGTCTACTTCCTCAGACCCCTGTTTTACTTACCTTCCTTTTCTGAATTAACACAATCTATGGATATATCGAATAAGCTAGCAAATAAATAATTTAAGTTCTTTTTCTTTCTTTCTTTCTTTCTTTCTTTCTTTCTTTCTTTCTTTCTTTCTTTCTTTCTTTCTTTCTTTCTTTCTTTCTTTCTTTCTTTCTTTCTTTCTTTCTTTTGTGCTAAACCTCTTATGCAAAATGTATATTTTTAATGTTTATGCTTATCTATATTTGTCTTGTATGATAATGTTTAAAAATGTAACAATGATAACAATATTGATGAGCTTGGAAGATGGCAGCAGCAAATCTGTCACTGCTGAACAATTAAAAGTTGATGAAATAAGGATATAGTTAATTCATCCTGAGTAGGTAACAATGCAGGGCTTTTGTGGCGAGAATGTTATAATGTTTCATAAGGAAGTATACCTGTAAAACTACTTTAGCTGATTATTTTAATATATAGGCAGACTGATGCAGACACAGGCAGGGCCGGAGCGTCCATTAAGGCGAACTAGGCAGTTGCCTAGGGCGCCAAAATTGACAGAGGGCGCTGGCCAGCCTGCTGCCCCCGCCCCCCCCGCTGGCCACCGCCGTCTGTCCCCTGCCCCCTGCCCCCCTCGCCTAGGGCAAAAAAAAAACCCTAGCGTCGGCCCTGGACACAGGTATTCTTTCTAGTATCCTGGTTCTAAGTCATGCACATCTTTAAAATGTTAGGCTACTCTTAACACATCCGGTATACTATACAGTATAATATTTATTTACTGATAGCTCCTTTTGCCACAGGATTTATCAAGAAAGCTCTGAGACCAGTACGGCTGTAGTGGCAGTGGAAACACATACCATACACAAGCTTGAAGAAGGCATTGGTGAGTTTCTCAGTGGTACGACAGAGCCATAAAATCAAGCCAGGCTGAATGCAGAATTGCAGGTCTGTTCCGATCCCTTTGCAGGTATTTGTACTGCCACTGGTCTTCCCCTCGGTGGTTGAAATAAAACGGTGTGATCATGGAACATTAGATGTCTTTGGAACCTTGATCATTGGCCCAATAAACATATACAGTGTTTCCCCGCCCTTTCGCGGTTCATATACTGCGGTCCCATTATATCGCAGACCACAGTACCCGAAAGGGCTTGGGGGGAGGGGCCCCGCTTTCCACCACCCCCTGGGATGGTGGGAAGTGGCACGCTAGGTTTAAAATGCCTTCAGCAATGGAGGCAAGCACTTTCTGAAATGAAATTGTCATTTGCCTCTAGAGAAAACTCTAGAGCAAGAAATCCATCAGTCCATTGAAAATCCCCGGGGGTGGTGGTGGTGGTGGTGGGAAACGACACGCGAGGTTTAAAATGCCTTCAGCAACGGAGGCAAGCACTTGCCTCTGTTGCTGAAAGCATCTTATACCGATCCCACCTGCATCCGCATATTGCAGATTTTCAATGATTGCAGGTTGGGTCGGTCCCTAACCTCCGCGATAGACCGGGGGGCTTACTGTACTCAGGTCACCCACTTCTGGTACTGAGAGCGAAGGCACATATAAAAGCTTATAAAAGCTTATAAACATATAAAAGAGCCCCGTGGCGCAGTGGTTCAATGCCTGTACTGCAGGTAAAACTAGGTGTTCACGACCTGGGGTTCAATCCCAGGTAGCAGGCTCAAGGTTCACTCAGCCTTCCAGCCTTCTGAGGTTGGTAAAATGAGTACCCAGCTTGCTGGGGGGGGAGGGGAATGTGTAGCTTGCACGCTGTAATTAAAAACGGTAAACCGCCCAAAGACTACTTGAAGAGGTATGGGGCGGTATATAAGCAGAACATTTTTGCTTTGCTTTCCCCTAAGAGTCTGCCAGGAATGGGCTGTTTTGAGGTCTGCATGGATTTCTTGCTCTAGAGCAGGGGTCCTCAAAGTTTTCAAACAGCGGGCCGGTCCACCACGCCCCAGGCACCACTGGGGGCCGGACCACAAGCAGGTGGGCAGGGTGGAGGAGGAGCAGTGGTGGGGCCTCAGGGCCATGGAGGGAGTAGGAGACCTTGCCACAGCCTTCCTATTTTAAATGCCTCACGGCTGCCAGCATGACCATCTGGCGGTGGGTGGGAGGTAGTGTGGGGGGGGTAGGCCTCCCCCGCTCTGAATGCCCCACTAGCCAGCATGCTGATCATCTGGGCAGTAGTTTAAACTGCCCACTGCTTTGAACTGCCTCGGCAATAGAAGCAGCTGTGGAAGCTGGCTTGCTCGCAAACCAGGGGTAGGTGGGGAGGTTGGAATTGGTCCCGGGGGGCGGATTCAGGGCCTTGGGGGGCCGCATCCGGCCCCGGGGCCTTAGGTTGAGGACCCCTGCTCTAGAGTTTTCTCTAGAGGCAAATGACAGTTTCATTTCAGAAGCTATTTATTTATTTATTTATTTATTTATTCATTCATTCATTCATTCATTTATTTATTTATTTATTTATTTATTTATTTATTTATTTATTTATTTATTTATTTATTTATTGAATTTTATGCTGCTCGTCTAGTCAAAGGGCTAATCTGGGCGGTTTACAATATAACAAAATAGAAATTATCAACAACAAACAGTAACCAATAAAGTGCAAATCAATCAACTTTTAATTATTTATTGAATTTTATGCTGCTCGTCTAGTCAAAGGGCTAATCTGGGCGGTTTACAATATAACAAAATAGAAATTATCAACAACAAACAGTAACTAATAAAGTGCAAATCAATCAACTTTTAGGTTAAGCATGCAACCCTAAAATAAAAACACCTATAGTCAATTTCAGTAGTTAAAAATTATACTGTGAAAACAAATTATACTCACCAAGTGGCGGAGAAAAGATTTTTTGGGCGTCTAGAAACAATTGGAGTGGCCCTCTCCTTCTTCACGACCCTACTTCTCCAAGAGCTCTTGACAAGGATTAGGCTTCCGACCTGTGTCGTCACCCACTTCCCGATGACATTCAATGGAAAAATCTACAGTGCTTATGAATTCTGGTGCAAAAATACCATTTCATGCCCTTGGTGAAGCAGGCTGTGTCGATAAGTGATCAAGGTGGAGGCATCTGCTGTCCAAAGTGCTGAATCTGGATCCTTATCAAATCTTGCCTTCAGTTGCCATGCCACGGTACCATTGTTGGCATTGTCCAATTGCTATTAAGCAAAATAGTACTGAGATACACTTTTCTTAAAGGGATTGCATTAATTAAGGTGTTCTATTCAGAAAATCCATGGAATGTTCTTGGCAGGGATACTGGGGTGGCTTGCCAGTTCCTACCCCAGGAAATCTTATTACAGGCCTCATTGTCACCAATGTAATTAGCCTTACAATGATGAACGCACAGTTTTATTTTGTAGCCTCACTGATCAACTGGGACACAAAAGTAGAAATGTGCCTCATTTATAAGATATTCTAGACTGAGGCATACAGTGATGTATGGAAATGAGAGCTGGACTTTAAAGAAGCCTGATCGCCGCAGAATCAATGCTTTTGAGCTGTGGTGCTGGAGGAGAGTCTTGAGAGTCCCCTGGACTGCAAGGAGATCAAACCTATCCATTCTGAAAGAAATCAACCCTGAATGTTCACTGGAAGGACAGATTTTGAGGCTGAGGCTCCAGTACTTTGGCCACCTCATGAGGAGAGAAGACTCCTTGGAAAAGTCCCTGATGTTGGGAAAGATTGAAGGCAAAAGGAAAAGAGGACGGCAGAGAATGAGATGGTTGGATGGTGTCATCGATGCAACCAACATGGATTTGACCAAACTCTGGGAGGCAGTGGAAGACAGGAAGGCCTGGCGAGCTCTGGTCCATGGGATCACGAGGAGTTGGACATGACTGAACGACTGAACAACAACAACAATTCAGAAAATATGTGATTCCTTTGTTGGGGCAGACTGATTATTTATGAACTGTCGAAACAGCTGAGAAAGCCCAATGGTCAAGAATCTTATTTTAAATAAATAAATGGCACACATGACCATTTTCATGTGCCAAGTTTTTCTTAGATTTAGAGGAGTATCAGTTTGGGTTTCTTGTCCCAAGAGAACACATAAGAGTACCAGTTGAACAAGGTTCTACATAATGCCTAACAACTACTCTGAGCTGGTGCTCAGTTCAGATGCAGCTTGTTATTATATTACAAGAGCAACATGGGATGAATCTTGGGTCAATATGCACTCTTTGTGTGTGAAAACAAAATATTAGAAGTTTCCACTTTTATTCAGCAACAAACCACTGTTTTGTTTTTTTGTTTCTGTTTTTTGGTCCAAATGGAGCACATACCATACTCGAGTATAAGTCGACCTGAGTATAAGTCGGGGGCCCTAATTTAAACCCCCCAAAACTGGGAAAATTTATTGACTCTATGTGTAGGCCTAGGGTGGGAAATGCAGCAGGGCCTGGCAACTCCTCCTTTGTGAGCTGGGTGTGTGTGATGTTTAAAATGACTTTTAGCCACCGAGGCAAGTGCTTGAGTTGGTGGCTAAAAGTCATTTTAAACATTGTTTTAAATTGACTTTAAACATTGTTTTAAATTGACTTTTAAAACATTGTTTTAAATTGACTTTTAAAACATTGTTTTAAATTGACTTTTAAAACATTGTTTTAAATTGACTTTTAAAACACCGACCCAAACTTGCCTCAGTGGCAATGTTTAAAATGACTTTTAGCCATTGACCCAAATCATAAGCCATTGACCCAAATATAAGCCAAGGACCCCATTTTCAGCCCAAAATTAGGGCTGAAAAACTAGGCTTATATTCGAGTATATACAGTAGGTCTGTGCCATTGTAATGTGATACCTTTGGACAAAATAAACAACATGACTGCTTCTTGGCTATTAAGAAGGATGTCATTTGGCTATAAGCCACTCTGCATAGGGCTTCTCATATACCAGCTCCTACTCGGTAGAATTTTCTACTAGCTGATTCCAAGCTTTTTAAATTATCAGCTTTATTGTTTGATCATTTTTAATTTGGCAAGCTTAGCCACAGTTCGACTTACGCTGTTGCTGTGATATTTTAAATATACGTACATAAATTTCTTCATTTGTTGTTTTAGTTATCTTAAAACCACTCAGCAGTTGTTTTTTGAATACAGAGTGACTTACATATATGATAAATAAATTAGGAGGTGTTGAAATGCTTTGTATCCATTAGCCCTAGTATATAATACAGTGATACCTTGTATAAAGGAATTAATTTGTTCCAAATGAAATTCTGTTAAGCAATTTTTCCTTTATAAAAAGTTCCCATAGGAATGCATTGAAAATGGAGTAATCCCTAATTGCGACCAGTTTTATGCTGTACGGATTCGCCCTATAGGCAATTCTGTTAAGCAAATTTCCCCTATTTCTAGAGTTTTTTTATGTTGTATAGATTATGTTATACAAACCGTTTGTTATACGAGGCTCCACTGTATTTCACATTCTAGGTTTCAAACCAGGGGGGAAGTCTGATTGAGACACTAAGGGTATTTGGGAATCGTTTGGCTACATGAAGCAATAAGCTATTTGTGGCTTGGAAAAGCTGTTTCTTTGGACTGTAACTGGGATCCAAAGATAACTTTTTCTAAGCTCGGGGTCTAACTTGGTAACTTGTTTTTTACATGACTCATTGCTTGTAAGCTACTTACATCCATTCCATCCTCTCCTCCTACCTACAGACCCCTGTGCCATTGAAAACAATGAGGAAATTGAGATTGCCTATCCTATCACATGCGGAGAGAGCAAAGCCATCCTACTCTGGAAGAAATTTGTTTGCCCAGGAATCAATGTCAAATGTGTCAAGGTAACGGATGGTGATTCGGTCTTGGCTCCTTTCCATACTGTTCTTCTATATTTATGACAGGTCTGTTCTTAACCTGTTGTTTTTTTCCTATCCCACTCAACTGGGATAGTCTTCATAATAAAAAGCCATTGACATGCCCATTATGTACCTTTAACAGAAAGCTCGTAGATGCAAATTGCCATGCTGGATGAGGAAACCAGCACCTGCTAACATTTGCTCTTCTGCATTGTTTCTAAAGGGTTCCCCTAGTTTCTCTCTCGCCTCTAGTTCATCCAGGGAGAAATAGAGGACCATAGATATTGGTGGGTGCGTGGGATCATGTTGCAATATTGTAGATCAGTGGTTCTCAACCTGTGGGTCCCCAGATGTTCCTGGACTGCAACTCCCAGAAGCCTCCACCACTCACTGTGCTGGAAGGGGTTTCTGGGAGTTGCAGTCCAGGAACATCTGGGGACTCATAGGCTGAGAACCACTGTTGTAGATGAACCTGAAAAGTTTGAAAGTACTAGTATGGGTTAATAGCTTCTGCGTCACCTCTCTGTTACACCAAGGATAAATTCACAAGCTCCCAGTATGTGGATTCATGGGGATGCCTTCCTGATTGTAGACGGGAAGGAGTGTTTTCCATCGGCCTGAGAAATCAATTGCTTTCTTTTCTTCTGTCCATTTGTTAGTTCAATGACCAGCTCATCAGCCCAAAGAACTTTGTTCATCTGGCTGGCAAATCCACCCTGAAGGACTGGAAGCGTGCTATTCGCCTTGGAGGAATCATGCTGAGGTAATGGCCTTTTGCCACAGTCAGGCATTTCTTCTCCAAATCCACTGTGGACACCTGTGTAGGATTTTGCCATGTGAGCGTACATCTTTCATCTCCCGCCAGTTAAAAGCTTGGGCATAGTGAGTTTTGGAATATGGGTGTTTGAGATGGCATTGAGAGAGAACAGCAGAAGGGGGGGGTCCTAAGACATATGCAAAATGTTGGCAGAATATAGGCATTCAATCAATTTTATTTTACAGCCAAAGGCCCGATAAAATACAGTATACATTCAAACAAGTACACATTCCAATAAGTAAAAGAAACTTAAAATTAGTTAAGAACCAGAATTCTCCTTCGTGTTTTTTGGGCTGAGAGAAGGAATTTGGCCACAAGTTCTGTAATGGACTTATTTCTGTCTTCTAGAAGATATCTTGTATACCAGTCCAAGGATCCGCCTGGTAGACCTCTCATTACAGGGTAAAGAAGCCTGATACGTTCATCCCTGTAATAACTACATATAAAAAGAACATGCTGCAATGTTTCACCACTGAGAAGTTGCGAGGCACCTGGATGGCTTTCACTTTAACATACTATTCAGAAGGCCAGTCCTTATAAAAAAAACCCTCAGGTTTTTCTTCTGCTGCAAGTTTGTTAATTTCTTTACACAGGCATAGAGAGTCATTCCTGTGGCACTTGGTCAAGAAAAGCCAGATTTTGTGTGCAATTCATCAAAATGTGGATTCACTCATTCATTTTTATCCTTGTGTGAAAAAAAAGGGCTGTGACAAAATCCTGTTCCATGTCGTTCTCCAGCTTCTGAGACTTTGGCAAGTCTCCTTTAATCTTCTTTTGGCCTCCATCGAGAGGAGCACCTTGCAGGAAGGATGGAAGAGTTCCTCACATTGCTGAGAAAGGCACCCAATGCAAAATCCGATCACTGCGTTGTGTACCTGTGAAAGTGCAATACGCACGATACAAAGTTAATATCTAATGTGTAATCGGTGCCCCAGATCTGCAGTTTTGGTTGGACTTTTTTCCTTCGGGCACATATCCAGAGTGGGTCTCAACTCTGGCGATGGCTTTGTTTTCTGTTTTCTCTGCAGAAAGATGATGGATTCTGGCCAACTTGACTTCTATCAGCACGACAAAGTTTGTACAAACACCTGCCGCAGTACCAAATTTGACCTCCTGATCAGCAGTGCCAGGGCACCGGTACCAGGGCAACAAAGCATGGTTCAGACCCCAACCTCTGCTGATGGTAGGTAACAGGTGAACAGGAGTAGAACCCGTTCCTCCTTTGCAGGGTGGGGGCATTGCTGCCTGTCATTTCCTCTTTCCTCCTCTTTTCTTTAGTCTGGAAAAAAGGTGCCTGAGGGGGGGATATGATTGAGACGTACAAAATAATGCAGGGCATGAGTAAAGTGGATAGAGGGATGCTCTTCTCCCTCCCTCAAAATACCAGAACCAGGGGACATCCACTCAAATTGAGGGTTGGGAGAGTGAGAACAGACAAAAGAAAATATTTTTTTACCCAGCATGTTAGTCTGTGGAACTCCCTGCCACAAGATGTGGTGATGGCATCTGGCCTGGATGCCTTCAAAAGGGGATTGGACAGATTCCTGGAGCAGAAGCCCATCACTGGTTACAAGCCATGGTGGTGATGTGTAATCTGGTTTAAAAAAACAACAGGGTACTTCAAAGGCAAGATGCAGGGGAGTGGTTACAGGAGACAGATATCTAGTCTTGTGTTCTCCCAGACAAATTTGGTGGGGCCACCGTGAGATACAGATGGGCCTTTGGCCTGATCCAGCATGACTGTTCTTCTGTTTTGAGGTTCTGATATTATTTTCTAGGAAACGTGAAACAGTTACCCAATACCAAACACCACCCTTTCATTCAGTTCTTCCTCTCTCCTTTAGGGAGTCATCTTGTTTCTTCAAGGAGAAAGCAATAATGTGGAAATGCAGCGAATGTAATTTTTTATTTCGCATTTCTTGTCTGGGTTGATTTTGCTGCAGCTTGAAATGTTGCACCGCAAGAGGGAAGAACTTCTCTCAGCCCAAGGACCAAATTCATTTTCTGGCAGCCCATGGTTGAGAGCTAAATGCAAAAAGGATAGTAACAAACATACTAATATATCTCAGCATATAGTTCTTAATGCCAGTAACTACCGTATATACCCGAGTATAAGTCGACCCGAGTATAAGTCGAGGCCCCTAATTTAACCCCCCAAAACTGGGGAAACGTATTGACTCGAGTATAAGTCTAGGGTGGGAAATGCAGCACAGCCTGGCAGCTCCTCCTTTGTGAGCTGGGGGAGTGGTGTGTGATGTTTAAAATGACTTTTAGCCACTGACCCAAGCACTTGCCAGGCCCTGCTGCATTTCCCACCCTAGACTCCCCTGTGATGCGGGGGGGGCATGAGAAGCGGCACACAATGTTTAAAATGACTTTTAGCCACCAACCCAAGCACTTCCCTCAGTGGCTAAAAGTACTGACCCGCATATAAGTCGAGGGCCCCTTTTTTCAGCTCAAAATTAGGGCTGAAAAACTAGGCTTATATTCGAGTATATACAGTAACTGTTACAAGGGGCGTTTCGGGTTTTTAGAATTGGGGGCTAAAGGCTGTACAAAACTTGGGAACCAGGAAACTATGGTGTTTTATAGGAAAAGGGCACCCAAGGAAAGTCAGAGAGTTCAGCCTTAAAGACTGAGTTTTCCCACTGTATGGCGGGGGTGGTGGTGGTGGTTTTTGAATATTTTAGAGGCTAGCCCTAGTTTGTATTAGATCCTGGCTTGCTCTCCTGAGTCTGGCTGTTGCCTTGTGCAGCCTGCTAGAAAACACCTGATCCTTTTCCTGAAGCTGTGCATTGCTAAAGAAAACAGAAATGGAAGACAAGGTGCAACTGTTTTCTTCTTCTCGTGGAGAAACTTTGAGTGGAAATTGGTTCTAGGAAATCATTTGAAGAACACATGACAAAGCATCGGCAAGACTGAGAGCCTTCTCCCTGGGATCCCTTTTTCTGCTTTTCTTATTTGCATCTTGTTACGAGGTGGTATGTTGGAGTGTCTGCTACCTCCTGCTGTTTTTTGGTTATTTGACTTCATTCCTCCAAATTCTACTTTCTGGCAGTTTATTCCTGTTTGCAGTCCAATAGCTTAGTTCTGTTTTGTGCCTACCGGAGGTGAGGTAAAAAAACCCTAATTATTTTAAAACGTTGTTTGAGATGCAAGCTGAACTCATGCCTTTATAATGCAAATCCCATGCAAATTATGAAACATTTTCCCCCATCAAAGGCATTTGTCGTTTGCATCCTTCCCCTCTTATGAGTAAGATTATGAAATGTCTCTATTTCGGTGCTTTCCCTTATGATTTAAATCCATCATTTAAATATGACAGTAGGATGGACTTTTTACCACATTAATACCTTGTGTGCCTGCTATATTTAGAATTATTTATGAAGTCCTGTCTGTGAGTGGTACTGAAACATGGAAAGAGTCACTGAAATACAACAATCTGATTATTTTTCGGCCTGTAGATGCCCTGAGCTCATCCAATCTTGCATGATCTCAGAAGCTAAGCAGGGTCAGGCTTGGTTATTACTTGGATGGGGGACCACCAGGGAATACCCGGTGTTGTAGGCACCTGGAGTAGGAACTGGCAAACCACTCCAGTATTCCTGCCAAGAAAACTCCATGGACATGGGGTCATGAAGAGCCGTTTACGACTGTAACGACACAACAACAGCTGCAATCAATACATTTTATATTATAAGTAAGCCTACAAAAATTAGTATTTTCCAGAAAAGTTTTTTTTTTTTTTGCGGGAGTTTTGGCACTACTAAAAGCAAATAGAATGTTCTTTGATTGCATTTCATGCTGGATATGGAGCATTCTTTTTTTCTGGCAGCTCCCCCCCCCCCCGGTTCTCTGCAACGTAATGTTTATCTTGATAATTAGATTTATTCTGATAAGTGGGAACCTGACTGGATGCCCTCCAGATGAGAGGTACCACCCCACTGGCTTGAATTATGGGAACTGGAATCTAGAGGGTGTTTGTTTGGAGAGACTGGTTCAGTTCTTTTTCTTGATTTCTGGCAAGGCATGGTTGGCTGAGCATATGTGTACAAATGGCAAGACTTCCTTGACAGTTTGTCCATGAAAGATCTTTACTTGAATTCTCGTGTACTGCAGGAAGCATCACACAGATTGCAGTGTCAGAAGAGAGCGTGGAGGAAGGGATTGAATGGAACTCGGCTCTGACAGCAGCTGTCACCATGGCAACGGATGAAGGAATCAAAAAGATCCGGAGGAAATTTCAGGTATGTTCCTGCCATTTGCTTGCATGAGTCATCAGTCTTCTGCTTTCTCTCTCTCTCTCTCTCTCTCTCTCTCTCTCTCTCTCTCTCTCTCACTCACTCACACACACACACACACACACACACCATCTCTCATCAGTCCACCCTGCAAGAAGCATCCCAGGTTCAATTTTAATTTATTTTATTTAAGTTTGTATACTTCCTATCTGGCCTGTGGTCCCCCTGTAAATACTTCAGGAAAGAGATAGAGATGGGAAATATCTTATTCTTAAATGTTGAATGTTCATGTAGAAAATCCATTCTTGAAAGCTAATTGATGAGAGCTGAGGTTTTGTTTGCTTGCTCAAATTTTACTTAATGTTTACATTTTGTATCTCTGCCCGCATGATGGTAAGTATTCGATATCTGGAATTGTAAAAAGGTGATTAGAATGCTGAGCTGCAAGGTTTTTTTTTCCAGAGGGTGGAGTCTTTCAGATGGCGCAGCAGACCGTGGGAGAATGAGATGGACGAGAGACAGTACATTTTGTTGGCTGACCTAATCATAATTCTCATGGATACAGAAAATGTTTCATCCAATGGAGATCCTATAAGCTAAAGAAGATTTAGTACTTCCTGTAGCTTTTTTGTTCACAGAGGCATGCATATTTCTTAGCCTTCATCACTTGATGATTCTCATATAAACATAAGACCAACTGCCAATATTCCACTCGAGATGATACAAAAGTTCTGCCTGTCATTTGGGATAGATGTTTAATTTACACAACCTGTTGCTTGTTCCTGTGAACTTGTGTAAGCAACTGGGAGATGCTCTCCTGGACCAGCCAAACATCTATTTTACATTGGTATTCTGTTTCCAATCAGATCTAGCTGGGTTTGGCGTCAGTGTGCTGTGGTGGTAGAGGCATCCGCTTGGGACTTTGAAATCTTCATGTTCAAGTCTTATTGAGTCAGGAAACTCACTCTCTTAGTGCAACCTATCACACATGAATGCTGTGAAGATAAAGTTAGTGGGATGACAACCTTATATGTCGCATTCGGCTCAAGGCATAAAAAGCAGGATAGAAGTATAACAAGTAAGGAAGGTATGAAGAGAAAAACCTTATTTTGCTCTTGTTCCCTGACTATCTGCAGTCAAGTCAGAACTAAGTGAGATATTTGAGGAGTGGTTTTATCGGTTGTACTCCCCAGTGGGTTTCCATGGCGGAGCTAGGAAATTAAACCCAGGCTTTTTGAGTCCTGGTCCATTACTCTATGCCAGTGGTTCTCACCCTATGGGCCCTCAGTTGTTCCTGGACTACAACTCCCAGAAAGTGGTGGAGGCTTCTGGGAGTTGCAGTCCAGGAACATCTGGGGAGCCACAAGTCAAGAGCCACTGCTCTATGCGCTACACTGACTGGGCACCCCTTGTAGTCATCTAGATACAGTAATGGGATTGCTGTCCAACAGCTCACTTGACAGTTGCTGTGTTGGCTAGAATTGGAGATGGAGTCTATGCACCTCTGGAAGACTTTCTCCATCTAGGATATCATACTTACTGTGGAAATGCCTTTCTCGTGTTGTTTTTATAAACAGTGCAAAATGACAGTTTTGCACCATTTCATGTTCAATGGACATTGAGCAGCCTGTAGTGGATCCTGGTGGTGAGGAATTATTCCTTGTAACTTAAGGCCTTGGTGGGTTACTATGTTAGAAGGCAGTTCTCAGAGATGCTTTCTACGGCATGACAGCTTGCCGGTCTCTGCATGCTTATCAGTTTAGCTTCACAGTATACAGCGGTACCTCAACTTACGAATTTAATCCATTTCGAATGCATGTTCTTAAGTCGAACTACTCTTAAGTCAGGGTGCCTTTCTAAAAATTGAAAAAAAAATAAGTTGAAAAAAAAAAAAAAAAAAAATTGTAAGTCAAGCAGACCATATCTAAAGTTTGTAAGGTGACTGTTAAAATGCCAACAGTTTTCCGCTCTTAAGTCAAATTGCTCTTAAATCGAACTGCTCTTAAGTTGTGGTACCACTGTAATTGCTAGTTTACTTCTTCCTCCTGAGTCTCTCTCTCTTTTTTTTTTTCTTGTGCCAGAGGACACACTCATGTTCTGGAAAGGAATCGCTGATGTGGGGTTGATGGAAGAAGTTGTCTGCAACATTCAGAAGGAGATAGAAGAGGTGCTCAGAGGTGTACAGCAGAGGCTTGGCCAGTCATCCTTGCAGATCACCGGTGGGTAGGAGGTCGGCTGCATTCTGCCTCCGTGCGAAGCCATTGTCAGTGCATGAGACCTCCATGCCAATTTTTACCTTTTGAGAAATATATGTTTTTTGCTGACATCCAGCAGTAGTTTCCAACTGGAATAGGCCCAGTGAATCTGTAGGAAATTACTGAGTCAATAACTATGTAATTCCCATTGATTCCAGGGGGCTACGCCAGTTCATAGAATAGTATAGCTGGAGCCCAAGGGTCATGGGGTCAAGCCCTTTTTCAGTGGAAGAAATTAATACCTTAAAGCAGGGATGGGGATTTGAGTTGCAGGACTCACTATGAAGTCAGATTTAAGTCACACTGGCAACTTGAACTCAACTCGCGACTGAGAATCCACTCACTCACCCTTCCCTTTATCTTGGGGGGAAAGAGCTTGCATTTAATAGGAACTCATACTTGGGGCTCAGGACTTGCTACAAATGACGCGGACTTGGGGCTTGGTACCAAAGTCTTGGACTTGGGGCTTGGACGCAAAGACTTCCCAACATCCCTGCTTTAAAGGATCTATAACAGTTGGCTGTTTAAGCACTGCTTTAAAATAGAATAGAGTTTTATTGTCATTATGCATATGCAAGATATGCACAACGAAATTAGAGTGCAGTTCTGCAACACACTCTAAACAAGGAACCATACGAAACACATAAAACACATAAAACACCATACAAGATATTAAAAACTCTTAAAATCGCTTACAAAATTTAAAACACTACTTAAAAACTGATTAGGATGGTGCTAAAACTGTCGCGTTTAACTTGGATACTGCTCTGGGATAAAAACTGTTCTTTAGTCTATTTGTCCTTGACCTAAGAGTCCTATATCTCCTGCCAGACGGCAACAGTTCAAAAAATTGGTGGCCAGGATGCGAAGGGTCTCTCAGAATTCTAGATGTCTTCCTCAAGCATCTGGAGTTGTAAAATCTCCAGCGAAGGAGAAACCACGACTCTCCGAGGCAGTCAAATCCATTTATTGAATCAGGTAATTACAAAGAAGTTAGTTTATATAAATAAAATTGTATTATTGTGAGTTGACAAAATTGCAGCATGTAAAAAGATTATTCATTATTTATGATGATGGCAATAAATATTATAGAAAAAGAATTTAAGAACTGGCAAAATATGATTAATAAACTGAGATAAGAAAGGAAGGGTTAATTACAAGAAATGGTCGACAGCAGTGGTTCCCAACCTGTTTTTGGCTATGTCCTACCTAAGCATCTCTTACTATTCAAAAAGTAAACTCCAACTCATGCAGAGAAAGCCTAAAAAGCCATTCACTTGGTTTAAACAAGGTTCCAAAGAACACTGCATCCATGAAAGAGCAAAATAAAAGAATGAAGGCTAGTATAAGTACTGAGGAACTTAAAAAATAATAGTGTGAAGGCATATGAAAAAAACAGCAAATAAAATTTCAAAACATATAATAGAGAACTGAAATGTATAAATATAAAATAATTTTAATGAAAGCTTTTTCCATAATACCTTGATCATATTAATTACTATACATATTAAAATAAAGGTACCTACCAAATTCAAAATACAGTTTGAGCTCCCCTAGCCAACATGGATTTGACTAAAGTCCGGGAGGCAGTGGAAGACAGGAGAGCCTGGTGTGCTCTGGTTCATGGGGTCACAAAGAGTTGGACACAACTGAACAATAACAAAGATCCTTTTTAGAGAGAGAGAGAGAGAGAGAGAGAGAGAGAGAGAGAGTTACCCTTTCACTCCCATGATCTTTAGTGGAAACACATCTGATTGGCTGGCAGTTGCTCCCTCTTCCCCCCCCCCCAGCTGGGAGGAAATGCACTTTAACAAAGACAACAATTGGTAAATGAAACACAGCTTTTTCATCACAAATATCTAAGAACAATTAGCGGGCTTTCAAATTCACAATTAATAACTCAAAAAAAAAAAAACTTGAGAAATTCAGTTAAATTGCCCTTCCTTGGGGTGCGGGCCCCACACTGGGAACTGCTGGTCTGCAGGAAATCTACCACAAGTGGAGGCATAGGGTTGCCTAATGTAAGGCTATCCTGTACTGTATTGCCAATTTGAGATGGGCACAAACTGCTTGTTTGGTGGTTCGCGATGATTTGTTTTTCAGCTGAAGAGATGTTTAGTGCTTCCCAGCCCTGCCTTCTCCGGCGGGCGCCCACACAGCAGCAGGACCTGGAGGAGGCAAGGCATCTATGGGGCTTTGGCTACGAGTGGGCTCCTGCTAGGGGAGAAAGGCGAAGAATTGCATTGTATTTGTCCAGCCATAAACGACTGCAGACCATCCAGGGTGAGCAAACTATATTTGAAGGTGTAGAACAGAAGGCCCGTTAAATAACTGTGGTCTGCGACGCTGGATTATCAAGTTGATAAATATGGCAATCTGCCTAGTGTGGGTTTTGTCTAAGCCTAACAAAAGGTTATGCAAGATGACCTCATCCTGGCGACCAGGAAGTCTAGCAAGGTGTGGGTCTAGGTGGGAAGCGCGGATGTCCTTGTATAGAGGACAATATAAGATCATATGCACCAGAGACTATTTATTTATTTATTTATTTATGCCAATAAAGGTGTCTGACTGACTGACTGGCTAAGAATTGCTAAGCATCCGTTCAGATGCAAAATGAAGGGAGGGAATATATACAGACCTAGCTGTATGTCCTAAAATAGCACTTGTGTTAATATTTGAAGGGGAGCTAGATAAGTCGACAAGAACTAGTTTCTAAGTTCTTAACAATGGCAAGGCTGAGTCTTGCTAGACATTGGATTAATTCTATATTACTGTATTTTCCCATCAATAAGACGCCCATGTGCGTAAGATGACCCTCACGTTCCCAACCCAAAATTACAGTTTCACAACCACGCGTCTCTCTCCTCGGCTTACTTCCGTGTCTAAGACAACCATCATTTTTTTAGTCTTAACATTTATGCATGGAAAAAAACACTGTAATTCCAATTAATGTATCATTACATTTATTTATTTATTTATTTATTTATTTATTTATTTATTTATTTATTTATTTATTTTAATATTTATATACCGCCCATCTTCCGAAGGAACTCTGGGCAGTTTACAACAAAATAATAACAATAATAACAGACTAAATAAGAAAGGTAATAATCATAATAAAAAAGAAAAACCAATAATAATAGAAACAATGAAAAATCATAATAAGCATCATAATAAAACTACAGTAAAAATTCACTTGCAAGAGGCAATCTTTACATGATTGGTAAAGAGAAGTCTGAGGTATAGCGATTCACGATACATAAAGTTAAGAAAGGGGATAATTATTAGGAACAAGGTTTAACATGTGAGTCTGTACAATTTTGGAAGGAGAAGAGGGCCCCAGAAATTTTGGGTGCATAAAATATGTAGTCTGTTTTTCCTTTAGTGTTGTTTATTATATTTTAAATATTTATTATTTGTTGTAGTTTTCAAAATTTCTAATTGATTTAAAAATAAAACGTCTTGTAATTATAGTTTTGGACATTATTTAAGTGGTTTGGTTTGGTTTGACTTGGACCCCAGCTTCTAGATTCCCATAGCAGCAAGGTCAGTTGTCATGCTGGCCGCAGTGGTTCTGCCAAATATTATAGGCCACATGTTAAGTTTTACAACCTCTAATTTGTAGGGCTTGTACCTCTTGTTCTAGTGGAGCTCACACATAGCAGCTACAGGCGCAGAAGGCAATTCTGATCTCTGCAAACAGGAGAAGTGCTCTTTTCTCTTGATCCTAGAGCCGCTTTAGGATATTGGGCAATAACCCATGGAAAATAAAAGGAAGCATTTCTCCACACTGGGTCTTACTGTACAATAAGAAGATCTTTGGAGGATGGCTTTCAAAGGGGCTTGGAGAACTTCATGGACGATAAGGCTGTTGGTAGCATTTTATGCCTCTGTATGTCACTTGATGGGCAACGGGAACAGTAGGCTGCTATAGCAGGCCTTGTTCTGCTTGTGAACTTTCTTGGTATTGGCAGCGCTGTAAATGGACTTGGGCCTGATCCAGCAGTGTGCTCCTTGTGTTCCTATAGATGCTGCTGTCTTAAATAACGTTGCTCATACTTTTGGCCTGATGGATACAGTCAAGAGAGTGCTGGACAACAGGAAGAGTCAAACAGATCAGGGAGAAGAGCGGTTCCTCTGTACTCTTGCAGGTACGTTCACTATGGAGAACAGATCTTCGGGTAATCTAAAGCAGTGGTTCTCAACCTGTGGGTCCTCAGATGTTCCTGGACTGTAACTCCCAGAAATCCCTTCCAGCACAGTGAGTGGTGGAGGCTTCTGGGAGTTGGAGTCCAGGAACATCTGGGGACCCACAGGTTGAGAAACACTGATCTAAAGTAACCCACCAGTTCACTGTACGAGAAGTCTGTTTGTTTCTCAGTGTTTTGCACGTAGGCAATTTATCCTCTCTCAAAATCACCCTTCTTTAAAGAATCCCTACTTTCCCTTCTACAGCCAGGCCACTATTAAGATTTTTTTTAATGCCAACCATGCAATGCAGTTGCATTCATGCAAAGTTCGGCCCCAAGTTCAGCCCCATTGCCCACATAGTTGTCTGCATTCTCATACATTTCACCCCTTGGTTTTTTTTTTCCTAATGATGATTGATGATTTTTATTGACAGCCAATAGGCATTCCAGTCCCTTTAATTTGTGTACACAAGTGTCGTACTAATACAACGATATTGGACAGCTAATGATACTTTTGATATTTTATGTTTGTGTTCAGAGAGTGAACACTTCCATGTGGCATCTTATCCGTGTGAATGGTGTTCCTTCTAGCAGTCTTTGTCGCCCGTTTGTCTGCAATCTGATGGGCTTAATAAAATGACAATATGTGGGGGGGGGGAGATATTTTTGAATGTTTTTCCCTCCTCCACCTCCTTCCCTTTTATTTTCTCTGGATGCATTGGAGCTGTCTGCAGAGACAATCTGTTCCTCCCACCTTTCCAGCCTTCTGATGGTAACTATAGCAACTAAAAATTTACTCCCTGCCAAGAAGCTGCCTTTTTTACCCCTGCAGAAATAGGTCTGTGTTGCAGAGAGAATAACTTGCTTCTGAACACATTAAAAACTAAGGAGCTCATAATAGATTACAGGAAGAAGAAAACAGATCTTCAACCACTATTCATCAGTGGGGACTGTGTAGAAAGGGTGACAGACTTCCATTTGTTGGGAGTCCATATTGAGGAGAATTTAACCTGGAGTGTAAACACCTCTGAGCTGCTGAAAAAGGCCCAACAGAGACTGTACTTTCTGAGAGTGCTCAGAAAGAATAACATCACTCAGAGACTATTGGTGTCTTTTTATCATTGTGTAGTAGAAAGTGTACTGACGTACTGCATATGTGTGTGGCACGCCAGTTGTGCAGTGGCTCAGAGGAAATCGCTCCAGAGGGTTATCAATATGGCACAGAAGATCATCGGATGCCCAATCCTCACACTGGAGGAATTACACAGCTCCCGCTGTCTTAAGAAAGCTCAGAATATTGTAGGAGATATTTCTCATCCTGGACACTCTCTGTTTGTACCATTACCATCAGGCAGAAGGTATAGATCTATTAGAACAAGGACAGAAAGATTCAGAAATAGTTTTTACCCAGTAGCAGTAGCCATGCTAAATTCTGTTAAAAATTAAGTTGACGGGTAATATTAGTGTTGAATGTGTTACATATATAATGTATGGGGGATTGGATATGGCTGTTGTTTTTTTAAATTGTAGTTTTTATGGATTGGGTATGAATGTTGTCAGGTGAAAGAGTGTAGGGCTGTGTGTGTATGTTTGGTTTTTATGTCAGTTTTAAATGAGTGTAAGTGAAGTTCGGCGTGTGCAAATGTTGGAGTATGTGTATGGATGGTTTGTTCTTAAATTGTAGATTTTACGTCTTGGATTTTTATGCTGGAGTGTGTGAATGACTGACTGGATGGCACTTTTAATCTCGTTGTATTTATACAATGACAATAAATTCCATTCCAATTCCAATTCCAATTCAATTCCAATTCCATTCCAATTCCTATCTTTCTTTACCTTCTCTCCCAAAGTGAGGAATCGTATCCCCTGATCCTTTATTTCAGCCCCTAACTCTCACCCCAATTTTTCAGACTACTTCCTCCACTTATTTAATTGTTTGAAACATTCAGGAGAATTGCATTACGGGGGTAGGTATGGGTGGTCTTCCTCTACAGCAAGGCATATCCCTTGCACCTTGTTTTACCAGGAAGTTTTTGTTGTTTTCCAATTTGAAATGGAATTGGCCTTCCAGTCTCTTCCAGTTTTATTCGGGGCGACGAGCGCAAGCAGACTGGAAAATGAAAAAATGGCTCACAGAACTGTGCTGTTTGTCCACCCTTGTGCTATATATTCTTTGGTGTTTGTCACACTTTTCTTTCAACTGACCGCACAACAAATTGCTCTTTGCAGACCTGGGCCGCCAGCTGGAGCAGCAGCAGAAGATCACCAGGGATCAGAAGATCAAATCTCAGGCAGTGCAAAACGTGGTCCTGATGCCCGTCAGCACTCCGAAACCTCCCAAGAGGCCTCGGCTGCAGCGTCCAGCGTCAGCCACCGTCTTAAGCCCTTCCACCCCTATCCAGCAGCCTCAGTTCACTGTGATTTCCCCTATCACCATTGCTCCCATGGGCCCGCAGTTTTCTCTGAGCAACTTTCCCACGGCAACTCTCAGCCAGGGCTCCAGCCCGGTGACTTTTCACACGTTGCCCTCCGGCCCGCAGCTTTTTCGTTACGCCACCGTGGTCTCCTCCTCCAAGACCAACTCCTCTGATACAGTGACGTTCCACCCCTCCTCGAGTTTGGCCCTGTTGAGTTCGGCCGCCATGCAGGACAGCGGGGGCCTCGCCAATGTGGCCACCGTGGTGAACCCCGTGGAACTGGTGACCATGGAGTCTGGCCTGACCTCCACCATCCAAGCCGTGGAGGGCACTTCTGAAGAGGGACAGACCATCATAGAAATAGACCCAGCCCCTGATCCAGAAGCTGAGACAGAGGAACCAGGGGCGAAAGCTGTGATCTTGGGGACAGAAGTGAGGACCGAGGAGAAAGTGGTAGCGGAGGTTGACGAGCACCAGCACCAAGTCCATAATGTGGAAATTGTGGTCTTGGAGGACTAAATGGAAAGTAATGTTGCTTCATTCTTCATCTCTGTTGCTTGATTGCCTTTTTAAAAAACCCACCTCACCGTTAAGTTCTGAGATACTTTATATAAAACCCCACAGTCCTTTTCCCACGAAAGAGAGCAGGCTTTGTGCAAAACGCAGCTTCGCGGAAGACTTTCCTACCTAATCCGAATCACTCCCAGCAGAAGGAGAACAAGTCCCTGATATTACTGAGCTCATGCACTGAGTGATAACAGTCAGGGGGACCATTTAAAAAGCACTTTGTCTACATGTCTTTTATGCTCAGATTGTTTTGTTGTAGAAATGAACAGAGATTATTACCAGGTGAGGGTACTTATTTACATATAAGTTCCCTGTCTGCTTCTCAGCTCTTGGCCATCATAGGAAGGGAAATCTTGTTTGAATACTGTATATTAAGATGCCATTGCTTTTAGCGGGCATGGGGTGGGGGAATGAAATAGACAACAAACCCTTCTCATTCAAGATATTAAAATCCTATCACCTGTTCATTGTGGGTTTGGTCACTTTTTAAAAAAATCTGGTGTTTTCCTCTTTCAGCTGTTGAAGTCTTTGAATTGTTTTACCCATTTGCAGCTTCTAGACTTGGGTTATTAGCTGTTCCTTTTCATAGTTTCTCTGGCAGTTTTCCCCCCTCTTACACTAGATGTCACAGGGCTTTAAGGAAGTTTCCATGCCATGGGTGCACATGTGCATGGACATTTGTGTATGCATGCATGCACATGAAGGTCATCAGACGTCCTTAAGCCCCCTGTCCTTCGAATATAGCATGACATGTTGATGTATCAAGTGCAGATCATACTGTTGCATGCTGGGAGGGACAGATCTGACAAGGTGGGCGTTATCTTCTATTCACTCTACAGGCTGGGAACCAAGCTTGCCAAACTTAGTAGCTTACTCTCTTTGCATATGTATTTTTTTTGTCTTCAACCTTCAGAAAGAAAACCCAGGTTTACCAGATTCTAGCAGGCCTCTCTCTTCAGCACTGCGAGTGCCTAATCTCTCTTCCGGTTGGGCTGGGCTTCTTTTTTCCTTCTGCAAGGAACACAGAAGGAGCAAAGGGGGATTGTTACCCTCTCAGTTCTTTTCTTAACATTTACAGGCGTTAAAGATTCCTCACTCCAACCACCAAAGGTTTTCTCAGGATGAAAGGGAGCCCTAGGGAGGCTTGCACCTTGGGGGAGGAGTTTAGAATTTGGAACCAGAAACTTGAGAAAAGTGGTAAAAGGTTATGGCTGATGATGTCAGAGATTATTGGCTCAAGTATTAAAAGTCAGTGGGGAAAAATACAAGGAGAAAGTGCCATCTGTTTTGATTTGCATTAAAAATGTTTTTAAGTGAATTAATAATGACTGTTTATTGTTTTCTTCCTCCTCACCCTTGTAAAATCTTCCTAGACAGGTTCGGCAAACAAAATACAACTGGGATAAACTCATATAATGCCTTTTTCCTTCTTCTGATCCAAGACTGTAGGTTCTAAACCATACCAGTTACCAGTTGATATACTGTATATTTTGTTGATGAAGCTGTAACAATCAGTCCGGCATTGATTAGAGAATCTTTCTTCACATCTCTTAGGTCTTGCTTAAAGCCATGTCATAAATTCCCATCACCAGTGATGGAGCGGAGTCATGATCGGTATGGTTGAGGCAGTGGAACTTTTTAATTAGCAAGGATGTTTGGTAGAGATGGATTTTCCAACATACAGACACCTACATCCCTTGTAAAGATGCACTGTTAGAACGGGCATGCTGGTATGATTCAACACAGCTGCCAATTGAGGGAAGAAGCTGTGGGGTCTGTACTGATAGAATCTTAGAACTGCAGAGCGAGAAGAGACCCTGTGAATTGAGTCCAGCCCCTCCTAAGGAGGGGAACTGACTTCCCAGCCTCTGATTCTGCAGCCCGAGACCTGTGCCAATGAGTGTTATCCAGCAGGAGTGCCTGTGCTTCAGAATTTACCACTACACACTGCTTGGTTTACATGATATTTGAAATTCTGCAGGGAATACTTCACATTTCTGTATATTTCTAATATAGTCTCATTAGAGTCTATATATACTATAGAATAATATAGAATGTTTTTTGTCAGCTTTATTTCACTGGTCCACCTTCACATTTGTACCTCATAATTGGGTATACAGTAGGACCCCTGTATCCACTGATTCAGTTATCCACGGATGGCAGAGGAAAAAATCAAATAAATAATTCAGCAGCCACAAAGCAAGCTACTGTTGTAAACAGAGCAAGCTGTCACAAACAGCAGCCATAAAGCAAACTACTATCATAAAACAACTGTAAAGCAAGCTACTGTCACAAAACAGCATTTTTGGTGCTCTCTCTTATCCACGGTTTTCATTATCCACAGGAAGGTCTGGAACCAATCACCAGCGAATACCGGGGTCCTACTGTATTGTAGTATGGATTATCTCAGTCTTGGTTTTCAAAGACACATTTTCACTCTTAAAAGTATTTCATAGAAGTAAAAAAAGTATTTCAGTTCATCTGCACACTTTCCCTCCTGCTCCTTCATCAGGAATTGTTTCAGTTCTTTGCTGTGTCTCTGCCAGTAATCGGGTCTCATCTGCGTAACTTACTGGTAAATTATGTTTCTTCCATCAGTTTTTCCTTCATATTTCTGTACAATATTTTCTGTCTGACACCTTTGCCTATGGAAAACTTTTTTTCCTTATCTCAGTTCTAAGTCAGGTGTCAACAACGGACGGGATGAGGGTAAATAAACTGAAACTTGATCCAGAGAAGACCGAGGTGCTCCTGGTCAGACAAAAACCAGATCAAGGAATAGAGTTGAAGCCTGTGCTGGGTGAGGTTACACTCCCTCTGAAAACACAGGTGAACAATTTTTGGGGGTGGGTGGGTGACGGAGACCAGCTCCAACAAAACACGGCGCGAATTATAGGTTCTTGAATAAATTGAGTACTGCAGTCTGATATCTGGTGTGTAACGTCAGTCTGTCAAACACAGTACTGACTCTGCCGGCCACACCCAATCGGCAGCTTTTATTAATTATACAAACATGTGGGCGTGGACAGTACCATCCAATGACATTTTGCCAACAATCTCATGACAACACGTAACAAGAATACGTAAGTGTTATTATACTTCTGCTTATAGGTGCACGTGACCGGCTCACTTCGCCCTAATGGCGAAGGGTGCTATTATTCCCTACATGGTTCCAAATATAGCATATGCCCATTATTAATATTGCTCCGCCATGGCTCCCACGGGGGGGGGGTCTTCCTGGATTCATCTCTGAGAGCCTGGATGCCCAGGTATCATCAGTGGCCAGGAGTGCCTTGTTAAAGACAGTGTGTTTAGTGTGACCAGCTGCATCTGTTTCTTGAGAGGTCTGACCTGGCCACGGCAACTCATGCACTAGTTACACCTCAGCTGGACTACTGCACTGCACTCTACATGGGGCTGCCTTTGGAAAGGGTTCAGAAACTGAAAAATTAAACCAGGATTCTGTATTTATGTTGCTCCCCCCCTTTTTTTTGCTGCTTGTTGCTGTCATTAATTATAAGAGCTTCCTCAGTAAGCCATATAGTCTTTTCTTTTCAATTATAGGAAAGTCTTTTTGCATTCTTCCCCAATATTATCTCTGGTTTTACCTTTTCTGGTTTACAGTAAATTTAATAATAGAAATTTGTTTTTATATGTATTTTAAATTCATCCAGATTGTTATCTATATTATATTTTGGCACTACAATTCCTTTTGTATTGATTTTCAGCTTTAGTTTTTGATATTAACAATTTATGGTCAGTAACAAAATCTACTCACTTCCTTTTCCCCTGATCCTCTACTGATTACACCCAAAGGGTGATCATAAATGGCTTCTCTTCCTCTTGGAGAAACGTGACCAGTGGGGTGCCTCAGGGTTCTGTTCTGGGTCCGGTGCCATTAAATATCTTTATTAATGACTTGGATGAAGGAATAGAGTATGTTGATTAAATCTGCAGATAATACCAAATTGGGAAGAGTTGCTAATTCCTTAGAGGGCAGGATGAAAATCCAAAATGACCTTGACAGGAGATCAGAGTGCTGGGCCAAAGCTAACAAAATGGGTTTCAACAGAGGAAAATGTAGGGTGCTGCATCTAGGTAAAAAATAAATGAATTGCACATATATAGAATGGGAGACACCTGGCTAAAGAATAGTACAGTACAGTAATACCTCGGATAAAGAATGCCCCTGATAACAAATTTTTCGGATAACAAATGGAAATTTCCAGGGGTATAGGGCTGCCTCGGATAGCAAATGTTCCCTATGGGCTGCCTCGGATAACAAATGTTTCATAATGCCTTGCAAAAAATGTGTACCCTGCATGCATTGCAGATGCATAGTTTGTGGAGGGGTGGAAGGAGTTAGAGCATTTTTCTTGGTGTTTTGGAGCCATTCTGGACACATTTTGCTGAAGGATTTGGGCCTTTCAAACATGGTAAGATAGGGAGGTAGCTTTTATTAATCTTTGCACTGCTTTTCTTTGCATTTTTGCCTGGAAGAGGCTGGGGTAGTCTTGCTGGTTTTATTTCTCCATATTTGCAGTCTTTTCCCATTGTTCTGCAGGCAAAAATGGGCTGGTTTTTTCTTCCTGCTTATGTTTGTTTGTTTTCATTTATCTCCATTGCACTTTAGGTGGGAACAGATTGAGGTAGTGTTGCTGGTTTCTCTTGTCCATGTTTGCATTGCACTGCAGGGAGATGTTCTGGAGGGTTTTCCAGCACTGCAAGCCTTTAAAGTGCATTTTATAAAGAGGTCTGGAACACTCCCAGCCCCCACCCCGCTTTTTTGCCTTTTTTTTCGGACCTCCGGAATAGATTAATCGGTTTCCTATTCATTTCAATAGGAAACCACGTTTTGGATAACATTTTTTCGGATAACAAATTGCCTCTGTGAACAAATTAAATTCGTTATCAGAGGTACCACTGTACATGTGAAATGGATCTTGGAGTCTGGGTGGACCACAAATTGAACACGGGTCAGCTGTGTGACATGATGGCCAAGGAACCCAATGCAATTCTTGGGTGCATCAACAGAAGCATAGTGTCTCTAGATCAAGGTAAGTGAAAGTACCACTCTATTATGCTCTGGTCAGACCCCACCTGGAGTACTGTGTCCAGTTCTGTGCACCTCAATTTAAAAAGGAAGTTGACAACCTTGAACAGGCCCAAAGGAGGGCGACCAGGGTAGTTAAAGTTCTGGAAGAAATGTCTTACGAGGAGCAGCTTAGGGAGCTGGGAATGTTTAACCTTACAAAAAGAAGGCTGAGAGGGGATATGATAGCTATGTTTAAATATTTGAAAGGATGTAATATCGAAGAGGGGACTTGTTTGTTTTCCATGGCTTCTGAGACTAGGACTCAGGGCAATGGTTTCAAACTACAGGAAAAGAGATTCCATTTGAACATTAGGAAGAACTTGATGATGATTAGAGCTGTTTGGCAATGGTCTCTTCCAACTCTATGATTCTGATTCCTCCATGTTTGCTGTTTCAGTCACTCAGTACAGTCAGCAAGCAGGGACACAGCTCTGATGGTTGTTAACTGAGATGAATTTCAAGAAATAGTTGAGGTTTGGGTAGATGTCCAGGATGTGCTGCTCTTCCTATATGCAACACTGCCTCTCTGACTCTTCATCTTTGACATCCAGAACAGTAGCTTTACATAGATAAATAGGAAGTTTATTCCCAAGACTCCTAGAGAATTTCCAGTGATTTGAAATTTTACTGTTTTGGGCCTGAAATCCCAAGATCTCGCACCCAGCATCCACTCATTGGAAGTATTCATTCCTCGGTTTTATTAAGTATAGGAAAGAATGAGTTACCACATTTTCCCGTCTATAAGACGCCACCGTGTACAAGACTCCCCCTCCCCACTTTTGAACCCCAAATTAACAAAATGAACAAATCCTTCCAGAAAGGAAGGGAAACAGGATGGGGAAAACCCAACCTGACACCAGTAATGAGCTGAGAAGAGTCCCTGACCCACTGAGGTTTCCCTTCCAGTTTGGTTCTCTTACACAAACACACACCGTTCCCCCTTTCCTTTTGCCCTGCACCTTTCCAAAGCACCTCCACTTTGGCGTTTTTGTTTGTCTTTTCTATGGGGAAAGCCTCAGGGTTTGAGCAACCCATTAAGAAGGGCATTTTCTCACTTCAATTTCAGCAAAAAAAAAAAAAAAAAGTGAAGAGGCATTTTGGAAAGGTGGAGGGCAGTGAGACAGCCCTGACAGGAAAGGGGAAACAGGTGTGTGTGTGGAGGGGGGGGAGGAGAACTCAAAGTGATGGGAAAGCTGCCGGAAAGGAAGGAAAACAGCAAGGTCAGTTTGGTTTCTCCTCCACCCCACCCCCACCCCCACAACTTACTTCTGTGTATATGACGTCCCTTAATTTTAGTGTCATGATTTTGAGGGGAAATAGTGTCGTATATGTGGGAAAATACAGTACAGTTGTAGGAAAGACGAGACTACACATTGGTCCCGGGTGGACAGAATCCCATCAGCTCGAGCCGCCTCTCTCGCTAGCCCGGCTGAGACTCTTTATTATGAGTGACAAAACAAGGCATCACACACGTGGGAGGGGTGGATGATCATTGACCATGAGAAGACAGAGGAAGGATGGTCTTCAGTCACATATGAATTCCCTTGGTTGGGGGAGTATGCACCCTTATCTAGGAGGAAATGCTGGCTAGTGAGGACCCATTGATCAGGGAGAGAGGAAGGAGCTTCAGGCTGGTCACAGACCAGATGTGCCTGATATCTGGGATTGCCATCTGTTTCCCTAGCCTCTTGAGCTAAGCCAGGTCCAGGTCTGCTTAACCACACCAGGTTTCCTGCTTGCTCTCTGGAAATGTTTGTCCAGGGTGTAGGCTGCCTCAGTGCTGCCAGGTTATTTTGGGGTTAAGAGCCTTTTGGGGTATGGAATCCCCACATATAGTAATATCCCTGATGGGACACATCTTCAACTTATCTCCTGCTACCAAATATTTCAAATAACTGAGCAAGGAATCTTATCTTCATGAGAAGACATATCAAAGCCACTCCACAAGGACCTTAATATCCATACCTCTTGAACTCAGTCTACTTCCCTCCTAGAGGGTTATACAGATTTGCTGGGATGCCTGGAGGGTGGGTGGGTGGGAATAGCAGCAGGTCAGGAAGATGCCTCAGTTCTAGTGCAACATTACCAAGTCCTAAGGTGTGTTTGGAAAATACGGAGTACAGCATGTTGGTTAAATGGTTCTGATTGGCTGGAATTTTTTTTTAGAACGTCTGGAAATTCAAAGCTAGGAACAAATGGCATGCTTTGGGCATTGTTATTTTAATAAAACCTCATGAAATTAATTGGGCAAGGAGATTGTGGTGTATAAGTGCCTTAAGGAGGGAGGACTAGAAAACAATGTGCTTTATACTAGAAAATCCTAAAAGAGTTGCCATAGGAATCAGCTCGAGAGCACACAATAGTTCTCATGTGACAACCCAACAATATCACTGAAGATGAATGCTAAAAACTCTGCTGTAATCAAACCATTTTAAAATATCATTAATTAGCATAAAACATGTAACATCAGTAAAACCATGTGCATATCAAAAATCATAAAAACTTTATTTAAAATATGTTAAAACCAAGTACACATTCCAGCCAGATGTTTCAATGACTTCTTCAGTGGCTGACAAGCCTGATCAACTACAAGATCCTTATAAACATTTGGACTTTGCAGTTTGTGATGCTCAAGTATAGTCTAGCATTCCAGGTAAATCTGTTGCTGTATCTTCCTCTTGCAGGGATGTCTTCTGCTGAGGCCTTCTGCTCTACTGCAGGTGTGCAGACAAAGAAGTGGATGGGAGAGCAACTTGTCAGAACCTGATATGGATAACAGACTCCCCCAGGAGTCTTACAGGGACTTACAGACCTCCCAGGCAAAGAACAGATTTTAGGTTTGACTCCTAGCTCCCAAGCAAAGTGTCCATGGATGAGCAGGGTCTTAAACCCAGCTGTCACTCTATCCACCCACTAGAGCAGGCCTGCCCAAAGTCCGGCCCGGGGCCCAAATCCGGCCCGTCAGGCCATTCTGAGTGGCCTGCAGCTGGCTGGCCTGCCCCTCCCTCCCCCTCCTTCACCCCATGTTTTTTTAAAGAAAGTGGGTGGGGCTTGCAGTGGGGTGGCAGGGTTGGGGAGCAACCAGCCCCTGACACATTCTCAGCCACCAAATCTGGCCCTCCTTACAAAAAGTTTGGGCACCCCTGCACTAGAGAATCATAAAACACAATCATTTTTAGAGAAACGGGAAAATAAAGCAGTTACTTTATTATTCCTGTGATGGTCTAAACTACTTTGTGGCCAGGGTTGATAAAAACCAATGATTTTTTTAAAAAAAAATCAAATTGGATTTTTAAAAATTTAAATCAGATTTTTTATTTAAATGCTTTTTGAGAAAGAATCTCTCTAAAGATCATGTTCGTTCTAGTTAAGATACATTATAGTCCAATGGTTAGTGATCATTAAATCAGTTTTAATTATGTAGCAGAAGGCTGTATTAATCAATTTACAGTGTCATGCTCTTCCAGAGGTTTCTGATTATTTGGGGCAATTTTTCTATCCAGAAGATATAATCAAAGATGCTTGGTTTTACTAATTTTCAAAACTGTGCATTTGGGTCTGCAATGATAACATGCATCCTTCATAGCAAAAAATGTTATAAAATCAACATCAGAATTGAGAAAAGGACCTTAATCCCATTGTTCCTCTGCAAATCTATGTACACAGTATCAACCCGCTACATTTCAAGAAGTTCAGTGAATAGAAGGTTGTTTGGAAGGGAATAGGTCTGCACAAGGAGCAAAGTTTGAGGAGGGAGGAGCAAGCAGTAAAACGAAAGTGAAACCTCTAGAGCACAGTTCTCCACATCTTGAGGTCTTTATGTGTATAGAGGCCTGAGGGTTATCATATTATTCTCACTTTCTCCCTTGAGAAGAAAAACCTGTAATGGCAGGAGGAGGCCATAAAAGGACCATCTGGGAATATTTTAATGAAGTTCCTCTACCTCTAGGCAAGGCAAGGTATGTGTGCAAAATGCAAACCCTGCAACAAAGAAATGCAAGGCCTTGTGGCCTGAATGAAACATCAGTGATGAATATGTATACATAAAGCATACACAATGCTATACAGTGGTACCTCTGATAACGAATTTAATTTGTTCTCAGAAGCAATTTGTTATCTGAAAAATTTGTTATCCGAAACGTGGTTTCCCATTGAAATGAATGGGAAACTGATTAATCCATTTCAGAGGTCCGAAAAGAAGGCAAAAAGCTGGAGGGGGTGTTTCCAGACAAATTTATAAAATGTACTTTAAAGGCTTGCAGTGCTGGAACACTGCAATGCAAACATGGACAAGAGAAACCAGCAAGACTACCCCAGCCTGTTCCCACCCAAAGTGCAATGGGGGAAAATGCGAACAAACATGAGAAGGAAGAAAAATCCAGCCCATTTTTGCCTGCAGAGCAATGAAAAAAGACTACAAACACAGAGAAGTGAAACCAGAAAGACTACCCCAGCCTCTTCCAGCCAAAAACGCAAAGAAAATCAGTGCAAAGATTAATAAACGCTAGCTCCCTATCTTACCAAGTTCAAAAGGTCCAAATCCCTCAGCAAAACGTGTCCAGAATGGCTCCAAAACACCAAGAAAAAATGCTCTAACTCCTTCCACCCATCCACAAACTATGCATCTGCAATGCATGCAGGGTACACATTTTTGCAAGGCATTATGAAACCTTTGTTTTCCAAGGCAGCCCATAGGGAACATTCGCTATCCAAGGCAGCCCTATACCCCTGGAAATTTCCATTTGTTATCCGAAAAATTTGTTATCAGAGGCATTATTTATCCGAGGTATTACTAATGTTATTGTTTTGGTTAAATAATACTATTTAAATTGTTATTATTAAGGCAATGATTGATTTTCTCCTTCCAATAACATAACAAGTTTCAGAGAGGGTAGCCCTGTTAGTCTTTTCAAGAATTGCAGGCAAAACGCAAAGAAAAACAAGACACAAAACATGTGGCACCTTAACGACTAATTTTCATATTTTAATGTAATGTTTTGTGGACACGTCCACTTCTTCAACATAACCGTTGTCCAAACATGAATGATTAACTTATTAAACGGGAGATAGTTCACCTTGCAATAAGGCCATAGTTATCTATGTATTTCTAATGGCATATAGCCACCAAATCAGTAATTTTCGGATCTAACTGTAAAACTAATCTGAAAAGTTATTATTCTTAAAAATGAAATCTTTATCTGGTTGTAACTTTTATCTGGGTCCCTTCCAGGAGAAAGGCGGCATACACCTCCCGCAAAAACGAGTCTTTATGTAGAAAAGCATGATTTAAATCGAGCCTTACTGACTAGTGACAAATCCACCCTGTTTGTGGCAGTTGGCTCTAGAATGGAACTTACCTCCTAGAAGGACTGTTCTTTATACGACAGCTATTAAATTTAAAGGGGGAGCAAGTGTATCTGGTATATCTCGTGTGGTGTTAGCGGGGTCGAGCCTGCTCAGCCATGGGAATTCAATAGCGGGGGGGGAATGGAACTGGTTAAAAAAAAATAACATTCCCTTAAATATCCCACTTACCTCCAGAACCTTAATTCGTTCTGGCTTGGCGGGACCTACAAAACCCCTTTAATCTCCCCCCCCCCGTTTCCGCCGGACCTCCTAAGCGCCATTTCCCTCTCCCAGCAACCGCTCCAAAAAAAAAAAGAAAGCGCGGGTCGGCCCTCCTACCACCCCCCCCCCCCTCCCCCCCCCACCCACCAGGACCCCTGCTTGTACCCACAATCCCATTCGCTCTACCCACTAACGCCCGCGCCAGTTCCCTCTTTGGCCGCGTTTGACTCGCCCAACCCTGGTTGGTTGGTTGGCTGGCTGGCTGGCTGGCTTGCCTCCCTCCCCCTCCTCCCCCCCCCCACTTAGTCGCGCGCCGACCCCCCTCTCTTTTCCCCCAACGTCCCGGGAGTGCGCGTGCGCAGAAACCATAGAGAAGGGGCCTCTATATGTGGCGCGGGCGCGGGGGGATAGAGCGTCGGCGCAGAACGAGAGAGAGAGGGAGAGAAAGAGAGGCGGCAGGAGGAGCCGCGGGCGGGGCGAGCCAGTCAGAGTCCGCCAGGAAGCCGAGAGGGAGCCGCGCGGTGTGTCTCCTCCTCCTCCTCCTCCTCCTCGTTCCCCGGACAAAGCCGCCGCCGCCGCCGCCACCCCCCCCGCCCCGCCCCGCGCGCTCCCCTCAGCTTGGCCTCCTCCTCCTCCTCCCCCGGCCCTTGGTTTCCGAACCAACCCCTCCTCCTCCTCCTCCTCCTCCTCGTTTTCCTCGCCGCCTCCAGGCCCGCCTCAGAAGCCCCCGTCGAACGGAGAGCCATGTCGGCCAGCAGCCTCTTGGAGCAGGTACGGCGGGGAAAGGAGCGGGGAGGGGGGGGCGCGCGCGCCGGGGGTCGTCGTCGTCGTCGTCGTCGTCGTCCGCGGCGGTCGCGGGAAGCTTTGGGAGGGGCGCCCTGCTGGGCCAAGGCCCCGGCTTTGGGCCCGACGGGCGGGCGGGCGGGAGGGCGGAGGGGGAGCGCGGAGTAGGAGCGGGAGGCCCGGGCGGCGGAGGCGGCGTTGTTCCTCCTCCCTCCTCCTTCCCCCACCTTTTGAGACTCGCTCCCTTCTCCAAGGAAGCCGCCGCGGCCCCGTGTGTCTCTCTGTGTGTGTGTGTGGGGGAGTTGGGGGTCTGTCCCGAGAGAGGCGGGCTGAGGGGGGGCGGCGGCGGCGGCCGGGCCGAAGTTCCGCTTCTTCCATCTTCCCCCCCAAAAAACCCGACCCTCCTCCGCCTCCCCTCCTCCTCCTGACGACTCTCTTTAATATATTTTTTTTACTACCCCCGCCTCCTTCTCTTTTTCTCTTCTGCTTCCTTCCTTCCTTCCCTCCCACGTTGTCGCGGCGGTGGCGGCGGCGGCGCCACTCCAGAGACCGAAGGGCCAAGGCACCAAAGGTGAGTCCTCGGGGGTGTGTGGGGGGGGGCGGTAGGGCGGGGGGGGAGGAGGAGGCGGCGGGGGGCGGTTTGGAATTGGGGGGGTGTCTTGGCGAGGCCCCGAACCCGCCGTTTGGGCCTGGATCCCCTTCGGCTGTGTGTGTGTGTGTGTGTGTGTGTGTGTGTGTGTGTGTGTGTGTGTGTGTGTGTGTGTGTGTGTGTCCCCTCCCTGGATTGCGGGCCGGTAGGTGCCCGCCGCCGCCGCCGCCGCCAGCCCTTTCTGCCACGGCGTGGGCTTTGCCGCAGGGAACACGCATTTCGTTTTCAAAAAAAAAGCGAGTTACAACGTGGGAAAGAAGGCCAGTGGCTTCCCCGGAAGGCTCTTTTAGGAGTTGAGTCATGGCAACTGGACTCCTTTCCCTTGAGCGATTGAAACGTTTCGCTGCTCATCCAGGCAGAAGGAGGAAGCTGTTTGGACAAGCAGCGAAACGTTTTTCAAATTTCTCAAGAAGAAAGGAGTCCAGTTGCCATGACTCAACTTCCAGATAAACTCACCTGGATGACTGAGAATCTTCACAGACATCTTCCTGGAAGGGCTTTTCTCTCTCTCTCTCTCTCTCTCTCTCTCTCTCTCACACACACACACACACACACACACACACACACACACACACACACACACACACACACACACACACACACACACACACACACACACACACACACACACAGGGAAGTCACTGTCCGGTTCAAGCATAGTCCGGGCCTCCCTTGTATTGGCACGTAGGCCAAAGGAAATCCGAAATGGTCCAGTTAGTTGACAGGAGGGTGAGCGCTGAGTAACCTGCATGAAAAGGGAAAGGGTAGCCTGCTAATGCAGTGCTCCCCAACCTTTTTGTCCCCGCGGACCAGGAAAATTTTGATAATTTTTCTGTGGCCCGAAGCTGGGGGTGGGGGTGGGGAGGGGGGAGAATGCAAAGGGGGTCCGGCGGGGGAGGCAAAGGGGGGTGAAAGCAAAGGATGGGAGGGAAGGAGGAGGGGGAGGCACGAGAGCGGCGGCGGCGGCGGCAGCACTCACCGGCTTGGGGCGTCGGGGGTGCCACTCCCCCCCACACGGGCAGGGTGGGGGGGAACCCGGGGCTCCTGGGCAGGCGGGCCCCGCCTCCTCCTCCAGCGCCGGGAGCCGCGCGCAGGTCTCGCTGCTGGCGCCCTGCTTGCTCCTGCTGCCGCCTCCGCCGAGGGCCTCCTCCTCCGCTGGGGAAAGCGAGCGGGCGCCAGCAGCGCTTTCCCGGCGGAGGAGGAGGCCCATGGCAGCGGCGGCAGCAGGAGCAGGAGCAAGCGGGCGCCAGCAGCGAGACCCACGCGCGGCTCCTGGCCCAGGCGCCCACGCGCGGCACCCGCCCGGCCGTGCCACGCGGCACCACACGCCGCCGCCACCTCCTACTCCTGCTCCGGTTCCTCCTCCTCCTCCTCCTCCCGTGCCGCCGCCGAAGGAGCAGCAGCAGCAGCAGTGAGGGCATTGCGGAGGCGGCGGCGGTGGCGGGATGGGGCACGTGCGGCGGCGGCGGCACACCGCCCCGCCCCGCCCGCCACCGCCGCCACCCTCCGCAATTGCCCTCGCTGCTGCTGCTGCTGCTCCTTCGGCGGCGGCGGCGGGAGGAGGAGGAGGAGGACGCGCTGCCGCTGCCGTGGCTGCTGCTGCTGCTGCTGCTGGTGGAGGGCGAGGAGGAGGAGGGCAGAGGAGGAGGAGGATGCGCCGCCGCCGGCGGTGGGCGGAGGAGGGAGGCGGCGGCTCCTCCTGCGCTCCTCCAGCCTTCCTCCAGCCTTCCTCCTCCACCGGCCGCCCGTGGGAGAGAAGAGGAGGAGGAGGAGGGTGGCAGAGGAAAAGGGGTGGAGCCTCCCCGGCCTCCCCAGGCGGCCCGGTGCCGACCGGTCCACGGACCGGCACCGGTCCGCGGCCCGGGGGTTGGGGACCACCGTGCTAATGGGCCTTTTCCTTATGGGTGCTTTGGAATGACCGTTTTAAGGCTAATTGCAGAAGTGAGTCATACTTAAAGGAGGGTGAAATATATTTTAAAAGGCAGTAGAGGTTGAATCTGTTCTAGAGGGTTGAGGGAGCTTTACATGTCCCTCCCCCCCTCGGAGAGTTGGATAATAAAGCATAATTCTGAACAGCCCTAGCTAGCCAGAATGTAAGGCTTTATGGGTGATGTAGTCCAAAACTTTTGTAGAGGCCTGGATTTCTTTTACCACTGCTCTGGAATGAGGAACAGATGGCCCTGATATGTACTTTTAAACAAAAAGTGGACAGCAAATCAGGGAAGGGAAAACAAGATCATTCACCTTTTTAAATGTTGAAATCCTTCATTCTTCTTGAAAGTGTTTTTTTAATAGTAAAAACAAGGATAGCCTGCAGAATTACTTTTTGTATTCCATCAGCAGGTGGGAAGGGTGTGAAAATATGTTTGTTCCTCTATTTTCTCATCTCAAGGTGTCTGAGAAGTATTGAAGGGCATGGAGTCCATCTATTCCATCCCTTTACTCAGTGCTACATCTTGTGCTGAACAAAATTTCATTAACTGTTTTATGTGGAAGAGAAGGTCAAATCATTCAATGTGGGACAAGTCTTACTGTTAGAATGGTTTTCCTAATACTTAGACAAAAATTTTTGTTTTGTTTTCTGCTATTTCAGTTCCTTCAGATATTGTCCTGCACCTGTCCCATAATCCATATTACATTTTAGAATGTAGGTGTTATTTCTCTTTTTTTCAAGTTAAAGCTTTGTTAGGATCCAAGGGAAATTTCCCATTAAACTTCTACTCGATCTCATTAAGAGTTTAGTGCTGTGATGTTAAAAGAGATTTCTAGTGCACTTTTCTAATAGGAGGACAAATCCTTATGGGCTTAATTTACATTTCACATCAAACTTATTTTCATTTCCAAGAGCCATCACTGAAACAGGAACACAAGAAAAGTGAGCATACACTCTTCTGAGAATTAATCAGAAGTCCCATATTTGAGTAACTAAAGGGCAAATGTTTTGAAAAAATGGAGTTTCCATGCATATTTTGTTAGAATTAAACTTTATAGTTATGTTGGTATTGAGTATGTTTATATTTTCTACCTTTAGTGCAAAATGGGTCAGTACATCAGAAAGATGGATTAAATGATGATGATATGAACCTTACTTGAGTCCTCAGGCCAGACCGGTAAGTGCTAGAAATTATACTTACTTTTTTTGCCAGTAATTTATCTGCTTTTTTATCAGTTGCTTCTTTCCAGCATCTTATCTTTCAGGATGTTTTTGTGTCTTGACATCTTACATTTACTTCACCACAGGGAATGGCATACCTGCCTATTCCCTGTAAATGTTCACACACAATTTATCAGTAAATATGTGGTTTGTTTAGCTGGAACCACTTGGTAACAATTGGTCCTTAGCTGAATTTAACAAAAGATGTTTAACTGCTTTTTATTTTCTTTGAAATATGCAACTTTTTCAATAGTTAATGACCCTCTCCCCCTGCAACCAAGTTTGAGCTTTTTATATGAAGAGAAAAATATTTACAGTCATACTGTATCAATTTATTTATTTATTTATTTATTTATTTATTTATTGGGCTTATATACCAATAAAGTTACGGTTAATATAAGAACAAATAATTCAAGGTGGCCAGTGTGTTGCTCTCCAGTTGGTGTTGGAAATATCTGCCAGCATTACTCATGGTTGTGTTGGCTAGGGTGTTGATAGCTGCAGTCCAACAACATCTGGATGGCTGTCCTTAAGTTTCATTATCTACCATTACATACTTATTTAGAAATAAGTATTGCTGACTTTTGTGAGGCTGAAATGAAGGTAAATCTGTCTATAATTATAGCTTATATAATAGCACTTTGCAGTAACTAGGTTTGGATTTTAGCCCAGTTCTAATTAGATGCATCTATATTTTATTGATTTAATGTGTTACCCACCAGATGCTTTGTCAAATTATTTTATTTATTTTGTATGGCGACAACAGAACACAGCATTATTGCATAAGTCTTTGCAAAGACAATATAAAATATGTATGAAATGCAAAACATTAAAAGAATAAATTCTACGACATTTCAAAAAAATCACCATATGAATAAGGAATGATTGGCTATATATATTATGTATTAGTAGTTACTAGAGCCACTACGCCTAAGGATATCTAAATCATTTAACCATTGAACAGATGCTGTAATTCTTGCAGGGAGCCATGGAACCTTCTAGGGGGCATTCCATCGTAGTGTGATGTAAAGTTTGTGGGACTTCCCCACTGTCACAATTAGAATTATTGGCCAACCCCCACTTATGTTTCCAATATTGGCACCTGCCATGTCTATTCAAATCTGGTTAAGCTCTATCCAGTTCTTCCTTGGGAAATCAAAGCCATAGGGTCATTGTACTAGATAAGATGTCCACTCCTGGCACCATGTTGACTCAGTGTCAAAGTTGTTCAAATTTCCACCATGGGTTCTGAGATTTGAGTCAAAATATTGTTTTAAACATTACTTCAGTTTTTGTTTAACTATTCATTTGAAAAAAGTATTTCAGTCTCCCAGTTTCAAAAGCTAAACCTTGTTTTTAAATCTCAAGGGAAGTTTAACATTTTCTACTGAAACAGCCATTTTTTAAAACATTTCTGGAAGATGTTTCTGTTTCATCTCCAAGGAAGATTTGCTGGAAGAGAATTATGTTGGCTTGGAACAGTATGCAGTAATATTGCTGCATGGCATAGTAGACTTCATTCTGGGGTCCTCAGGATTATGTCAAAATCTGAGTGGAAAATGACTAGAATTTCTCAGTCATTAAAAACAGTGAATTGCTTCCAGAAGACCATAGGAAGCATGTGTGTGTTCTGTAGTATGTCATAATGTGTTTTCAACCATGACATCTTTAATTTGGAAGCTTCGCCAGCTTCCGAAATTAAAGAAATACCTATATCATGGAGAGCTGCAGGTAGTTCTTTAATTTGAAAGTTGGGGAAGCAGTCTTTTCAGATTTTATCTTTATGACAAATGTTCTTGACACATGGAAGCACCAGTTGTATCAACAGATCTAAGGATATTCCCTTCAAATAAACCAGCGTAACTGAATCACTTGCTGATGTTCCTGTTTCTGAAATCACTCATTATAATTTTTACTGGCTTCACCTCTATTAGCTTCATCTGCATCCAATTCCTCATTTATCTTGTATGTGAAATAAGCTGACTATAGAATTTGTATCTAATGAACAGGAAAGGTGGATGTTCATAGCATGCTTATGGTACTTTATGCCAGGTTTTCATTTGATCTTTCTTACTGGCTTTGTGTATGTACTAGTTGGTACATAAGATGATGGGATCAAGTGGCAACTTGTATAAAAGAATGCAAACTGATGGTGAGAGAATTGTTTAAAACTGTCCTTCAGAAGTAGTTTGTGAGGAAACAGGTGACCTAAAGGAGATTATATGTAGGTATCTGACAATGCTAGAAGTTTTCCAGAATACTGAACGTTGCTTCTCTCTTTCAAAACAAAAAGCGATGCAGACCTTGACATTGATCTGGTTGCTATATCTGATTGTCCATAGGAAAATATCTTAGGTAGAATGATTGCTATCCGTAGTGAGGGTTGCCTTGCCTCAGCTTGGAAAAGTTGCCAATTTGGACTGCAAGTCTCATAATTGCTCATCCAGAATGGCCCCTGGCCAGACTGGCAAGGCAGTTCTGAAAGTTGTGGTCCAAAGAAGTAACTCTTCTGAGCATTAGACTAGTGATGCCCGGTGTATAGATCCTTAATGATATTCATTTTGGTTAAAACTTAGCAGTTCATACTTTTCTTGCTATCTGATCTTTTGTCTCCATTTCCCACCAAAGACATTAAAAACTGAGTTATCACTCGGTTTGTGTTTTAATAGTCAGATATGCTTCTGGGTTCTACCTCTAACTGACCCATATAATGTAACTGCATACAACTGGTGCAGAGTAACAAGAAAAAAGGCAACACACAACACACAAGCTTTGCACTTGAAAATGTTAATTTTCGTTTGCATTCAAGCCTGTAAGATAGTCTATTTATCAAGTAAACAAAGTCATCTTAATAGTATTTGTCTTTGTCTTAATGGATATTGGCAACTCAGATTTTTAACCGACATTCAGCCTTTATGAAAGGGCATTGTTCTGATGCCAATAAATTTAAGAGTACTAGAAATCTTATTGTTGCATTTTTACATCCTTTTTTCACCAGTACATTCATTGTAGATCAGGAAGATTTATGCTGTTAAAGTGTGAGTAAGAATATTTTGCAGTAATGATTAGTCATTATAATCAGTGTTTTGACTAGGTCATTGGTAGAACTCTGAAGACCTGTGCTTCTTCTTAGACCATCACTGATTCTGATTCTGATCAGAATCAGATATCTCAATATCAGATTCTGATAACTAATTATGTAGGCCATCTATTTTAGCTGATCCATTTAAAAATTATCTGAGATGGGGGAGCATATTAGCTTTTTATTATTGGCATCTTCCTTTATCTGCATAGATGGTTGTAGATTCCATCTTTAATTATCTTCAATTACAATTTATTGTTTGCGGACTGTATCCAGTTATGTGATTAATTTCTCTCTATATTTGTTGACAATAAGAGGAGAGGTTGGCATCTGTTCACACTGTTAAAGAAGGTAATCCTTTGGGAGCTTTTTGGTTCCTCGTGCCTTTGAAATGTGTTTTCAGCAGGAAAACCTTCCAAAAATAACATCTTCTGGAATGAATAGTTAATGTGATGTCAGCTTGACAATTGATACAAGAATTTAGTGAATCAAATTGCAGGGTTGTACATGTTTGTCCCTTGAAAAGCCATTGCATGAATGGACTTGCTAATGTTAATCTAATCAGGTTGATTTTCTAGCATGTCTTCTTGGTCATCAATTTCTCAATAAAATTCTGTACTTGACTTAATTGTATCAAAGTACAAATCCTCTGGCAAGTCTGTTACATCCTGAGTATCTGAAAAATTGTGAAACAATGTTCAATGAAGGAATAAGAATGTCTGTTGATTCTGTCAAATACTAATTCTTCTCTCTCTAGGTAATAATAATTTGAAACACAAGTGATACAAAACCATCCCATTTGTTGATACTAAATCATATTTACAGGTGAAACTCGAAAAATTAGAATATCATGCAAATGTTCATTTATTTCAGCAAGTCAACTCAAAAGGTGAAACTGATATATGAGATAGACTCATTACATGCAAAGCGAGATATGTCAAGCCTTACTTTGGCATAATTGTGATGATTATGGCATACAACTTATGAAAACCCCAAATTCACAATCTTAGAAAGTTAGAATAGTGTGCAAAGGTTCGACACTCTAGGCTCAAAGTGTCCCATTCTAATGAGTCCATAATACCTGCAAAGGGTTCCTGAGCTTTTAAATGGTCTCTCAGGCTGGTTCAGTAGGAATCACAATCATGGGAAAGGATGTTGACCTGACAGTTGTGCAGAAAACCAACATTGACACCCTCCATAAGGAGAGAAAGCCCAAACGGTACAGATTGCAAAAGAAGTTGGATGTTCCCAAAGTGTGGTATCAAAGCACATCAATAGGAAGTTATGTGGAAGGGGAAAGTATGGAAGAAAAAGGTGCACAAGCAACAGGAATGATTGCAGCCTGGAGAGGATTGTCAGGAAAAGGCCATTCAAAAGTGTTGGGGACTTTCACAAGGAGTGGACTGAGGCTGGAGTTAGTGCATCAAGAGCCACCACACAGAGTCGAATCCTGGACATGGGCTTCAAATATCATATTCCTCTTGTCAAGGTACTCTTGAACACTGTTGCTCAGTGGTCCAAAGTCCTCTTTTCTGATGAGAGCACACAATGCATGATGCTTGAAGTCCAGTGTAAAGTTTCCACAGTCTATGTTGATTTGGGGAGCCATGTCATCTGCTGGTGTTGGTCCATTGTGTTTCATTAAGTCCATGGTCAACACAACCATCTACCAGGAGATTTTGGAGCACTTCATGCTTCTTTCCGCAGACGAGCTTTATAGCAGGACTTGACACCTGCCCACATTGCCAAAAGTACCAAAACCTGGTTCTATGACCATGGGATTACTGTGCTTGATTGGCTAGCAAACTCGCCAGACCTGAACCCCATAGAGAATCTATGGGGCATTGCCAAGAGAAAGATGAGGCACATGAGACCGAACAATGCAGCAGAGCTGAAGGCCGCTATTAAAGCATCCTGGTCTTCCATAATACCTCAGCAGTGCCACAGGCTAGCATCCATGCCGTGCCGCATTGAGGCAGTAATTGATGCAAAAGGGGCCCAAACCAAGAACTGAGTACATATGCATGCTTATACTTTTCAGAGGTCCAATATTGTTCTATTTCCAATCCTTGTGTTATTGATGTCATGTAATATTCTAATTTTCTGAGATTGTGAATTTGGGGTCTTCATAAGCTCTACCCAGTAATCATCACAATTATGCAAAAGTAAGGCTTGACATATCTTGGTTTGCATGTAATGAGTCTATTTCATATATTAGTTTCACCTTTTGAGTTGACTTACTGAAATAAATGAACCTTTGCACAATGTTCTAATTGTTTAAATTTCAGCTGTAGTTGTCTCTAGGCCCAGGTAATACCTACATGTGAACTGCAGCAGGAATGAAGAAATTAAGCACTTGTGGATCATGTATTGTGTTTAACTAAATATTGATAGGGATATGGTTTTCCCAAGCTATGCATTCCTGGTAATATTTTGTTTCAGCCTTTTTAAACACTTAAAAGAGTATATCAGTATGCAGTACTTTGTTAAAGAAGCCAGAAGTTGAAAGTCAACACTTTTCATAAAGTAATAATAGCTACTGCATTAAACGATTGAGACTCTTTCAGAGGGCTATTGTATGGGTGGTGTGAAAGTGAACTTTCCTGTAGCATTCTTCTAGTCCAGTTCAGTGGTTCCCAGCCTTGGGTAACCCAAGTGTTCCTGGACTGCAATTCCCAGAAATTCTGGCCAGCAGAGCTTTTGATAAAATGATTTTGTGAGCTGCATTCCAAGAATACCTGGGTTGCTCAAGGTTGGAAGCCACTGGTCTAATTGCATGCCTGTCTAAAAGCATGGGATAGAAAGATTGTAAAGATGCTTTAAAAAGAAGGTCTCTTCACCCTAACAGTTACAAGGGAAGCTGTAAAGAGCAAAGATGTCTTATTCTAAGCATTCATGTTCTGCCTTTCAAATGATGTAGGTCTATAACATGCAAACCCACTCCATAGAAATGCAGGTCCCAAGGCCCATCATTCCTACAACTGATTGAAAAAGTTCCATTGTGCCCTCTAGGAAATGTGGGAGGCAGTTTAGTCATGCTCTGCAGGAGGCTCACAGCCTCAAATTTCTTGAGAGGTCCTGGCTATTGGGAATCACAGGAGTGGGGTCCAGTTTTTACAAGCCACAGCTTTTCTAAGAGAGCATTTGGAAATGGGGGAATCACAGGAACAGGTCTAGAGATGGACCTGTATGTCTCCCAGACTTCTGGAGATTATTCCCCCAAATAAAAAGAGTCTGTCCCTTTATATGGGTTAGTGATCAAAGAATACAGTGCTGACCTACCATTGAGAATGTTGTGTACGCACAAGGGAGGCCCTGTGTTGCAGCTTCTGAGCAGTGCTTGCTGGTTCATGAAACAGCCCTGTTTTATTGTCCACTGTTTTAATTTACATCAGTTAAGTCTGTGTCCCATCTATTCTTCATATAGCTTCCTGCACATCCAGATCCTCCTGGGTAACTTAGCAGTAGCTACTGTTTCCTTAAAGCCATGGGTTGAGTGTTGAAGCATAGGGTTCCTTTTGAGCTGGATGGCTAACGGAACTGCTTTCTTATTTTAAATGGATTTAAAAATAGAGAATTATTGAAGACCGTTGGCATTTCTGCTAGGAGAGAGCTGCATAGCTTCTTGCTTATCCCAGTTCATGAAGAAGAGTAGGAAGTTTTAAAGTGATAGTGGTTCTTCTGGACAAATAAAGCAGAGAAGTCACTGGAGCTTTTTTCCTTAAAAATGTTTCTGCACATGTAGGAACAATATTTTATGCATTTTCTTCCTCAGAAAATTGGAATAGTTAAGAATGCAGCATAGTAGGTTATTTGGAATGAAACACTTTATCTCAGGAGTATAAAAAGCAATTTCTTTAAATTGTCAAATTCATTTAAATCACAATTTTATTTTACTTGATTTTTAATTTAAATCAGGGGTCCTCAACCTACGGTCCGTGGGCCGTATACGGCCCCCGGGGAGCCTGAATACGGCCCCCGGGAGCAACATCATACCCCCCCTCGTCCCCCTACCCCACTCTGAAAGTGAGCAAGTGAGCCAGCCTCAGTGGCCATTTAAAACTCTGCATCGCTCCCCTAGCTTACCCCCTCCTGATGGGTGGAGCAAAAGGGAGGAGGAGAAGGAGGTGGCAGCCAGCTGGAGGTAGTGTGCATGTGCACACCTGCGGGATATTTTCTCCACCCTGCCCCCTTCAGTTGCTCTTCTGCTTCTGTTCCCACCTTTTTCCTTCATGGGCCGGCAGCCTTTGAAGTAGCCCATGAGGTTCAGGGGAGGGAGCTGCTGTTGTTTTTACTTTGCACAGGTGAGGGGAAGCAGCCTGAAGCAAAAGGAGGCGTGGAGTGAACAAAAGTGGGGTGGGGAGTGAACAAAAGGGAGAGGACAGCTAGAGTTAGGGAGTGAGGGAAGGAAGGGGGAAAAGAGGGAAGCCCCAAAGCAAGCGAGAGAAAGGGACCCCCCCCTCGTTCTTACTGGAGGCTGAGTCCCGGCCACTGAAGCCCTTGGTTACCTTCCGTGGGGAAAACTAGTTCAAGCATCCTCTGAAGTTACAAAATAAGAGAAAGGAGGTGTGATTCTATCATTTTTCTATCTCTGTGAGGCAAGGTGACTTAAAGGGATCTTGTGATTGGACGACAGAGCGCCCAAAGGCTTGAAAGGCTGGGCAATGTAGACTTTGCAAAGGCAACGGTGGAACTGAAGCCCCGATTGAGGTGCTATCAGTCATTTGATCCCTACGATCAATGGTCAGGAATGGGTCTAATAAATGCCAAGGAGGAGACCTGCTCAGCAGCTTCAGTGGCTGGAGAGACAGCTTCCTTGACACTAACCAAATGCACTTTGAGCCACCCCACCAAAAGGTTCAGGATGATTCCTTTGCACGTTCTTCAGCTGCAGCAGCCCCTTCTCCTTGTGCCATGGAGAGCTGCCAGTAAGAAGGATGGAGGTCCTTCTCTCTCGATGGAGGTCCTTCTCTCTTGCTTGCTTTGGGGCTTCCCTCTTTCCCCTTCCTTCCCTCCCTCCCTCCCTCCCTCCCTAACGCTGGCTGTTGTCTCCCTTTTGTTCACTCCCCATGCCACGTGGCCCTGCCAACTGCCTCTTCCTTTGCTGCCTCCTTTTGCTTCAGGCTGCTTCCCCTCACTTGTGCAAAGTAGAAACAACAGCAGCAGGCACTGAGAGTCTTTGCAGCCAAGCACCTGAATTCATTCAGGCTCCCTAATCTCTGCCACCGCCCTCCCGCTTGTGTGCACACTCTCTTTCCCTCCTCCTCCTTTCTGTGCTAGCACCGAGTGCAGATGAGCATGAGTGGAAATGGTAGCAGCTGCCTGCTCTCCACTGAAGGGTTCCCCTTCCAATCAATGGAAGTCCTCCGTCTCTCTCTTGAGTGCACGCCCCGACCTAGCGTTTCTGATTCCACATTTCTGCTGTGAAAGAGCTGAGTGGAGAACTAACATATTGATCACCTCCTGCCCATTTTAACGTTAGGTCTGTCCCAAACTTGTCAACTCTTTGCTCTCCTTCTGCAAGCAGGTGAAGACTTCTCTTCAGACAAGCCTTCCCTTAGTAACTAGCTCCCTACTGGGTGATTTTTAGATTGATTGCTATGCATTACTCCTTGGACTGGCTTTCCAGTGGTACTTCTGTTGTTGTTGTTTTGTTTTTTGTTTTTCATTTCCCAGAGTGGCATTTCCCCCATATTTGTATACTGATGGTAGTTAGCTTTAATATTTTCTTTTAATTATGTAATTATGTTTTCACAAGAGGGAGGGGAAAACAACAACATTCAATTTCATTCAATTCTTTCAAAAACATTCAATTTCTTTGAATTAGTTTTTTTAATTTTTTTATTTTAAATTTGCAATGGTGTTGAAGTATTATTAATGACTGGGTATTTTTTGAATGCATGTTGTGGATTTTACAATTGCTTTTATTTTAGATTTGAAATGGTTTTTCCATGGGATTCAAAAAAGTCTGGGGTAGTCTTGCTGGTTTCTTTTGTCCATGTTTGCACTGCACTGCATGGGGATGTTCATAAAAATGGGGGAGGGAATATTCCCAACTTTATTGGGTTAAAATTTAATTTAAAACTATTTTAACCTTAGTTTTCATGTAGTAGCCCTCAGGCACTTTGGGACGGAAAAAGTAGACCTCGACCTGTTCAAAGTTGGACAGCCCTGTTTTATTGTAACCTTTGTGGACATGTCCACTTCTTCAGACATATAGCAGGGGAAGACACCTGCTTGGGAATACCCTGAAGCGAACAGTGAGCCTCTGTGTGAGAGAATGCTCGGCTGTATGGGCTGTGGCCTGTTCTAGCAAGGATGTTCTTTAGTACATAAGAACATAAGAAGAGCCATGATGGATCAGGCCAAAGGCCCATCTAGTCCAGCTTCTGGGATGTTCTTATGTTCTTATAATTGTTCTTCCAAACATTTTGGGGGTACTGGAGGGAGGCTTATTTCACTTATTATTATTATTATTATTATTATTATTATTATTATTATTATTATTATTATTATTATTATTATTATTATTATTATTATTATTATTACAGTGGACCCTTGTATAACAAACAGCTTGTATAACATAAAATTTGTACAACATAAAAATTCCAGAGATAGGGGAAATTTGCTTAACATAATCGCCTATGGGGAAAATCCGTACAACATAAAATGGGATTACTCTGTTTTCAATGCATTCCTATGGGAATTTGTATAAAGGAAAATTTGCTTAACATAATTTCATTTGGAACGAATTAATTCCTTTATACAAGGTACCACTGCATTATTATTACTGTTGCATTCTTTTTCCTTCTTTTGTGCACTACAAATAAAATATGTTCAGTGTGCATAGGTATTTCTTCATATTTTTTCAAAATCTAGTCCGGCCCCCAACAGTGTCTGAGGGACAGTGTTTAAAAAGGTTGAGGACCCCTGATTTAAATAATCAAAAATTCTGATTTTTAAAATTTAAATTGTGATTTAAATCAAACCCACTAAGAAACCCAAAGTGTTCTGCTTTGGGTTTCTTAGTGGGATGATAGACTTTATAAAGTGAAGAAAAAACTTTGAACTGAAATTGATAAGGAATTGTTTGAAAACAAAACACAGTTCTCTCAAGTTGTGTACTGTTTCATAGGAGCTTTTCAGCTTGGCTTGCACAAGGAGAAAGTCTCGACTATGCTAACTGAATCTAATATTTATTTTAGAGTATTTTTACCCTGCCTTTCTCCTTGGAAAAAGACACAAGGTGGCTGTATATATAATTTCATCCAACTTTTTTTCTTTCAAATATTAAGCTGTTTATAAAAAATACAAAAAAAGCATTAAAGCATGTGGTCCTTACTTTTCTGCCTGCTTCTCTGGTGCCTATATTCCAAGGGCCAATAATAAAAGACATTATTTGAATAACATTAGTTCCTACATGTAGTTGATATGAAGGTGTTATAATCATTAGACATATGGATTTAGTTTTTCACCTGTTTTCTATTCTGGAAGTTCCACCGCCAGACAGATACCTAAATTTTGCTCGCATGAAATACGGCTGGGCTGAAAGATACCACTGCCCAGGATAGACTAAATCAAAGCAAAAGCAAAGTGTTCTTATATACCACCCCATAGTGCTTAAAGCACTCTCTGGGCTGTTTACAATTTAATTATTCAGGCTACACATCCCCCCCCGCCCCCACCCCACACTAGGTTCTCATTTTACTGACCTAGGAAGGATAGAAGGCTGAGTCAACCAAGAGCCGGCTACCTGGGATTGAACCCCAGGTCGTGAGCGCATTTTTAGCTGCAATACAGGCATTTAACCACTGCGCAACGAGGCTCAGTGGTTTTCAACCTAGAAACTCTGGCTAGCACAGCTGGTGGTGGAAGCTTCAGTGGACTAAGCTCAGGCATGGTTTTTCTAATAGAAAAAAGGGGCTGTCTGCAGTAGTTGCTGGGAACCAACCCAACCATTATCTGAGTGAGCACAATTTAGGTTTCTGTCTGGCAGTTGAAACTTCCAGAATGGAGATTCCTGGGGTTTGGAAACCAAACCAAAGTAAATGCCCATGCCTAATAGTCACATGCAGGGTTCACCCTAAGGCACACATGCATGCCTCTGCCCTCCTCTGTGAAGGAATTTTCCTCTCCTGTACACCCGCCACAACTGTTTTTGTTCTTGTTGTGATGGAATCTATGTGGGGGGGGATGCATTTGGGCAGGACGGATCCCCACATAGTGGGCCCCAAATTTAGAGGGTACGTTGGTTATGTGTGTCAGTGAAACATACAGTATTGCTGACTTTAAAAACTTACTTTGTTTTGAATACAAGTACCTTAGTGGCAGTTCAGCACAGTACACCAAAATGGTTTTTTTAAGAGAATAAGCTTGGCAATTGCCTAATTATATATAAATACTTGTAACAGACTGAACATAAATTATTTAAAGTGGATCCTCATGCATGCAGGGGTACAAAAAGATAAAATCTATTCATATAACTGCAGAGTATAAAACATGTTGCAGCAATTGGTTTGTAGTTGTTTTTGTCTATTCATTGTGGAGGGGGACATTGTGGGCAGTATTTTTTTTAGGAGGAAGGCATCGTTCAGAAGTGGTCAAGCCTTTGAAGCATTTAATGTTAAGGCAGTGTTGGTCCATCTGTAAATATGCAATCATTTAAAATGCCATTAGCTGTCTATTGGAGTGGGAGTAAATTTAATACTAATATAGCTGGCTATATCATCCTACCATGGTAAAATACTGTACTGTATAGGTAAAAAAGGGCAACCTCTAAACTTAATGAGTGTTTTTGTTGCTGTCTTAAGCCGGGGGGGGGGGCATTTTGAAATTTTTTTTGAAGTTTGGATAACGTGGAATAGAAGGTATAGAACATTATTTAGGACAGCAGATTATTTGGAAGGGCAGTGAAGACAATCAATTTACATGCTTCATTGTTAAATCTTAACTGCTCGGTTCTTCTTTATCTGTTCCAGAGCAATGCGTACACTGCAATGTCGGATTCCTATCTGCCGAATTACTACAGTCCATCCATTGGATTCTCCTACTCTTTGGGTGAAGCTGCTTGGTCTACTGGAGGTGATCCACCAATGCCCTACCTAACATCTTACGGACAACTAAGCAATGGAGAACCTCACTTTCTCCCAGATGCCATGTTTGGACAGCCAGGGGCTCTTGGCAGTACACCATTTCTTGGACAGCATGGCTTTAACTTTTTTCCAAGTGGGATTGACTTTTCAGCTTGGGGCAATAACAGTTCTCAGGGGCAATCAACTCAAAGTTCTGGCTACAGTAGTAGCTATGCATATGCACCAAGTTCATTGGGTGGAGCCATGATTGATGGACAGTCTGCTTTTGCCAGTGAAACCCTGAATAAGGCACCTGGGATGAATACCATAGATCAGGGGATGGCAGCATTGAAGCTAGGCAGCACTGATGTAGCAAGTAATGTCCCAAAAGTTGTTGGTTCTGCTGTTGGCAGTGGGTCCATTGCCAGCAATATTGTAGCTTCTAACAGTCTGCCCCCTGCTACCATTGCTCCTCCAAAACCAGCATCTTGGGCTGATATTGCCAGCAAACCTGCAAAACAACAGCCCAAGCTGAAGACTAAGAATGGCATTGCAGGATCAAGTCTTCCACCACCACCTATAAAACATAACATGGATATTGGAACTTGGGATAATAAAGGGCCAGTGGCAAAGAACCCTTCCCAGGCTTTAGTTCAGAATATTGGCCAACCTCCAACCCAAATATCTCCTCAGCCAGTTGGTCAGCAGATGAGCAATAGCCCACCGGCTGTGCAGGCATCAACAGGACAGCAGCCACAGCCTCTGCCACCTCCACCCCCTCAACCAACTCAGATGCCAGTACAGCAACAAGCAGCCCAGCCTGCCCGTTGGGTTGCACCTCGTAACCGTGGCAGTGGCTTTGGCCAAAATGGAGTGGATGGTAATGCTGTTGGGCAGACGCAAACCACCTCTGGACCTGCCCCTTCGGAACCACACCCAGTCTTGGAGAAGCTGAGATCTATCAACAACTATAATCCTAAGGATTTTGACTGGAACCCAAAACATGGCCGGGTTTTCATCATCAAGAGTTACTCTGAGGATGATATCCACCGTTCCATTAAATACAACATCTGGTGCAGTACAGAGCATGGTAATAAGCGACTGGATGCTGCTTACCGCTCCATGAACAGTAAAGGTCCTGTTTACTTACTGTTCAGTGTCAATGGCAGTGGTCATTTCTGTGGAGTTGCAGAAATGAAATCAGCTGTGGACTACAACACATGTGCAGGTGTGTGGTCCCAGGACAAATGGAAGGGACGCTTTGATGTCAGGTGGATTTTTGTGAAGGACGTACCTAATAGCCAACTGCGGCACATTCGTCTAGAAAACAATGAGAACAAACCAGTGACCAACTCCAGGGACACTCAGGAGGTGCCTCTGGAAAAGGCTAAGCAGGTGCTGAAAATCATTGCTACCTACAAGCACACCACTTCCATCTTTGATGACTTCTCGCACTATGAGAAACGCCAAGAGGAGGAGGAAAATGTGAAAAAGGTAACTTGCTGAACAGAGAAACATTGAGGAGTTAGATGAGATTGTATAGGGTAAATTTGATCATGAATTCCTGCTCATAGATACCATATGTTTAAAAGGCATTTCATTCCTTCTCATTATTTATATGTGTTTAGATTCATGACTATCTGGCTTGGTATGCCACCTTTATTTGTTTGTTTGTTTACAGAATTTTTAGCCACCCCATTACCAAGCAGAGGCGGCTTACAACAATGCCACCCAGAAACCTCTTGGTAGTGGGGCAGCTAATTTTTTTTGTAAATAAATAAATATATTAAAACAATAAAACATGTTAAAACCATCTAAACAACAAACAATTAAAAATAAATAATATACAAATAATAAAATCCTACTGCTCATGCACCCAGCTATAAAACATTAACTAATTAAAATACTGGCTTTGAAGTACAGTACATCACAGAAGTGAGTACACCCCCTTACATTCATAAATAATTTAGTATATCTTTTCATGCAACAAGACTGAAGAAATGACACTTGGCTACAATGTAAATGGTAAAGGTAAAGGTCCCCCCCCCGCACATGCGTGCTGGTCGTGTCTGACTCTAGGGGCGGTGCTCATCTCCGTATTCAAGACGAAGAGCCAGTGTTGTGCAAGACCTTGGCCATGTGGCCGGCATGGCTGCAAAGAAACAGTTTTACCTTCCCACTTTTGTGTGTTGCATTATTTTGAGGGGACAGCACATGTACACTGTTATACAAGCTGTGAATATACAGCTTGTATAACTGTAAATGTGCTGTCCCCTCAAAAGAACGCAACACACAGCCATTAATGTCTAAATTGGTGCAACAAAAGTGAGTACGTGACAATGTCCACATTGGGTACAAAGTGTCATAATGTGTGGCCACCCTTATTTTCCAGCACTGTCTTAACCCTCTTGGGCATAGAGTTCACCAGAGCTTCACAGGTTGCCACTGGAGTCCTCTTCCACTCCTCCATGACACAATCACTTGCACACTTCCACCTTCCTTTTCCGGATGCCCCACATCTGCTCAGTAGGGCTTAGGTCTGGAGACATGCTTAGCCAGTCATCATCTCTACCCTCAGTTTCTTAGCAAGGTAGTGGCCATTTTGGAGGCATGTTTGGGGTCATTATCATGTTGGAATACTGCCCATTGCCCAGTCTGCAAAGGGAGGGGATCATGCTCTGCTTCAGTATGTCACAACACATGTTGGCATTCATGGTTCCCCCAATGAACTGTAGCTCCCCAGTGCTGGCAGCACCCTGACCATGACACTTCCATCACCATGCTTGACGGTAGGCACGACACACTTATCTTTGTACTTCTGGTTGCCGCCACACATACACCTGACACCATCTGAAACAAATAAGTTGATCTTGGTCTCATCGGACCACAGGACATGGTTCCAGAAATCCCTCTGCTTGCCTGCAGCAAACGCTAGGCGCACTTTCTTATGCATCTTCTTCCTTCTGGGATGACAGCCCTGCAGACCAATTTGATGCATTGTGCGTGTATGTTGTGAGCACTGATAGGCTGACCCCATTCCCACCCCTTCAACCTCTGCAGCAATGCTGGCAGCACTCATACGTCTATTTCCCAAATCCAACCTCTGGATATGATGCTGAGCACGGGCGCTCAACCTCTTTGGTCATACATGGCGAAGCCTGTTCTGAGTGGAACCTGTCCTGTTAAGCCTCTGTGTGGTCTTGGCCACCGTGCTGCGGCTCAGTTTCAGGGTCTTAGCAATCTGCTTAGATAGCCTTAGGTTATCTTTATGTAGAGCAACGATTCATTTTTTTCAGATCCTCAGATAGTTCATTACCATGAGGTGCCATATGGAACTTCAATTGACTAGTATGTGAGAGTTATAACACCAAATGTGACAGCAAGAGCAATAACACCTGCTCCCCCTTCACATCTGAGACCTTGTGAAACTAACAGGTCTCATGACACCAGGGAGGAAAATGGCTACTTGGGCCCAATTTGGACATTGTCACTTACGGATGTCCCCACTTTTGTTGCCAGCGGTTTAGACCAGTAGTGGCCAAACTTCGGCTGTCTAGATGTTTTGGACCACAACTCCCAGAATTCCAAGCCTGTATTGCAAATGACAAAGGACTGTGGAAGTTGTGATCCAAAACTTCTGGAGGGCCGAAGTTTGACCACCACTGGTTTAGACATTCACAGCTGTGTCGCCTTATTTTAAGGGGACAGCACATTTAGACTGTTATGTAAGCTGTATACTCACTGCTTTACATTGTAGCCAAGTGCATTTTCTTCCGTGTTGTCACATGAAAAGTTAAACTAAAATATTTACAAAATCTGAGGAGTGTACTCACTTCTGTGATACACTGTATGTATAAGGAACACTCTTGCTTTCTGAGTTGCAGATGAGGAAAAAAGGTGAAGCAGTGGCATAGGCCAGGCTCCAAAGAGCTGTTTTGAACATGGCAAAAAGACATTAATTGAATTTCAGTTTCAAACAAGCTACAGGTGATATAGATACCTTTATAGGCCTGATACCACTGGCTTTTGGTAAAAACCTGTGCCTTCTTCAAAGAAGCTGTGCTGTGTGGTATGGGAAGTGATGTTTTGAGAAACAAATCAAAACTTCTCTTGACTTTGTGGAGCTAACTGCATCTTCTTTCTAACCAAGCCACTCAGACTTGCTTCCTATACTTTACTGTTTTACTGTCTGGGGCGCAAGGAGCCAAGTATTTCTTCCTATTGAGTGGATTGTTTTTGAAATTGCTTAATCATCTGGTATTATTTCAGTTTGTCATGATTAAATTCTTCCCCTGATTACAAAATGATTTAAGATGTACTTGGTCCAGATTGGCTCCAGTTTAAGTGAATGCAGATTTTTTTTGACATTCGTATCAGAGAAGAGCTATTTCCATTTGTTGCAATATATTGGGCTTTAAATTATTAAATGATGCATGGAAAAGCTGGATATGTATGAGCACATGCAGGTACCAAACTGCTTTTGAAACCTTGGTGAATGTGGTTTTTGGACTGAAAACTGACCTCATGATTTTTAGATGAGTGCCATAGAATCATAGAGTTGGAAGAGACCTCAAGGGCCATCCAGTCCAACCCCCTGCCATGAAGGAAACCAAATCAAAGTTCTTGCAACAGACAGCCATACAGCATGAACAGCTCTAACTGTCAGGAAGTTCTACCTAATGTTCAAATGGAATTTCTTTTCCTGTAGTTTGTAGCCATTGCTTCGAGTCCTAGTCTCTGAAGCCATGGAAAACAAACCAAGACCCTTCTTCAATATGACATCCTTTCAGATACTTAAACATGGCTATCATATCCCCCCTCAGCTTTCTTTTTGAAAGGCTAAACATTCCCAGCTCCCTAAGCCGTTCCTCATAAGACATTTCCTCCAGACCTTTAACCATCCTGGTTGCCCTCCTCTGGACCTGCTCAAAGTTGTCAACATCCTTTTTAAATTGAGGAGTTGCAGAACCGTACACAGTACTTCAGGTGCGGCCTGAACAGAGCAGAATAGAGAGGTACTATCACCTCCCTTGTTCTAGAAACTATCCTTCTGATGATGCAACCAAGAATCACATTGGCTTTCTTAGCTGCTGCATCATACTGCTGACTCATGTTCAATTTGTGGTCCACCAAGACTCCAAGATCCCTTTCACAGGTACTATTCTCCAGCCAGGTGTCTCCTATCCTTTATCTATGCAAGTCATTTTTTCTGCCTAGATGCAGGAGCGTTCATTTCTCTCTGTTGAAACTTATTCTATTTGCTTTGGCCTAGGATTGTAATCTGTCAAGGTCATTTTGAATTTTTATCCTGTCCTCTAGGGAATTAGTCACCCCTTCCAATTTGGTATCATCTGCAAATTTAATCAGTCTACTCTCTATTTCTTCCTGCAAGACATTAATAAGGATGTTGAATAGCACCAGACCCAGAACAGAATCCTGGGGCACCCCACTGGTCACCCCTCTCCATGCTGATTTACGATCACACTTTGCGTACGATCATTCAACCAATTACCAATCCACCTAACAGTAGCATTATTTATCCCACACTCTACTAACTTCTTCGCAAGTATGTCATGGGGAACCTTATCAAAGGCCTTACTGAAATCAAAATAAACAACATCTATAGCATTCCCTTCCTCCACCAGTCCTGTAAATGTATTAAAGAAAAAGATCAAATTAGTCTGGCATGACTTGTTTTTGTCAAACCTCTGTTGACTTCTAGTAATGACAGCACTGTTTGTTAAATAATTACAGACTGTCTGCTTAATAATCTGTTCTAGAATCTTTCCAGGAATAGATGTCAAGCTGACTGGGCAGTAATTATTTGGGTCCTCTTTTTCCCTTCTTGAAGATGGGGACAACATTTGCCATGGTCCAATCTATGGGGACTTCCCCTGTTCTCCAGGACTTAAAAGACTAAGTTCTGAAATTACTTCTGCTAGTTATTTTAATATCCTTGGGTATAATTCATCTGGCCCCAGAGACTTAAATTCCCGGGCTTTTAGGGCATCTTTGTTACCAAAGCACAGTTAGGTAGAACAGCAAAGGTGATATGGAAATACAGTAGTACCTCAACTTACGACATTAATCCATTCTGAATGCACATTCGGAAATCAGATTATTTGTAAATCGAACAGCGGTTTCCCATATGAATGCATTGAAAATTAATTAATCCATTCCAGAGGGAACAGATTAATAGATTTTCAATGCATTCCTGTGAGAAGGCTGTCACAATCCCCTTGAATCAAGGGCAGCCAAAGGCTGCTCTCTGAAGCCCCGCCAGACAGTTGACCTGTCAAAATCAGCCCTCTGGTGGGGTTGCGGATCTCAGCCTTTGGCTGCCCTTGATTGAGGGAGATCGTCCATTGATCTTCGGGCAGCCTGGAGGTAAGGGGACGTAAGCGCTTACCTGGAAGTAAGTGCTTCCTTTGCAAGGTGTCCAGGCTGGCTGAAGTTGCATCGGTCTCTTGGAACGATGCAACTTTGGGCAGCTCTGGTGGTTTGAAGGGAGCCACTTATCTCCGGATAAGCGCTTACCTCCAGGCTGGCGAAGTGAAGGTAAGCATTTACCCAGAGGTAAGTGCCTCCCTTCCAAACAACCTAGGCTGGCCGAAGGGTCTGACCTGTCAAAGTCAGCTGTCATGTGGAGCAGAGAGCAGCCTTCCTTCCTAAGTCGAATTATTTGGTTGTCCTAGCAACCATAAGTTGAGGTACTGCTGTACTAGGTCTTGGAGTTGATGAAGCCACATGTAGAAAAGCAAATGATGCAGACAATAAAAATGGAAGAAAAGCACAAATGTAAATATTTGTTTTACACAGTAGGTGATTTACAGGTATGCTTGTATTTAAACGGCAATACAGTACTTTGTTAATAAAAGCAAATGTGGTGCGGTGCATGGAGTGTCAGGTAGGACTTAGGAGATTTGGGATCAAATTACTGTTAAACCAGTGAAAAAACCAAATGGGCTAGAACATATGTCTCAGAACATAGATCTCAATGTTTATATTAGAGTGGCCATAGGTAAGAAGTGACTTGATGGTGCATAGCCACCATTTTATTAGCATTTAAATAATGTTAGCATGCTGATATGTTTGGAAGCTTCTCTTCAGTTTTGAAGTGGAATTGGTGAATCTTCAAATGAAAATAAAAGGATATTTGTGTACATAGAGAGTATTACTGTTAAGCTAAGTGTTTTTATTAAGAACGGGTGCTTGACATTTAAGATTGCTACAGACTGAAGCCCTGCTTTGCAGACTTTGTGAAAGAAAATGGTTTTATTTGTATTATTGAAATGCTCCACATATGTTTGGAATGCAACCTACATAAGTTTTAACCTAATCATAGACTGAGACATGAATGCTTGCCATCTCTTAGGGTTTCTTCAGTAAGCAAGAGCAGGCTTTTAGATTTGCTGTGCTCTATCATTAAATACCATTTGTACAATGTTGTATAGACAAGAACTAGTATTATGTATCACAGTCTTTTATGCCTGCACTTGACCATTAGGTAAGTATTCCTATATGCATGATGATAAAATACTGGCAATTTTAATTATTAAGGCATCTTTAAATGAAACAGCTCTGGTTGGCCTTTCATGTGAGAGTCCTGTTTCTAATAGCATTGTGCTTGCACAGTTGCATAAAGATGTTATAAAATCTACGATCTTACTACTTTTAGCTTGCTTGTATAACTTTTTTAAAAGGAACAATTGTTTCATTAGTTTGTGGTTCCCCTGTTACTGTTATAAGCCATCCTAGGAGGAAGCAGCATTTTACCATTCTGAGAGTTTGCACTTTCAAGGGCAAAGCTTACTCTTATGTCGCAATAAATTTGTGAAAACTATCAACACTTATATCAGGCAAAAACAATTAGTATTATCATTCTCTGGGTGGCTCACAACATACAATAAAATAATATGATAAAATGCCACATAATAAATCTAATAAACTTTCTCACTAGCTAAAACAATGGTCTTAGGAATATACAAAGTAAAACCCATTTCAGCTTCTCAGGACAATATTTACAGTAGAAGGGAGATTTATAACATTAGGATTTAATTAGCTTCCTAAAATCAAAAGGGGTAGTATCTGCTGATTCCCTGTAAGAAGCTTGGTTCATAGTGTTGGCTTTTTTAGCTTCTTTAGGTATTATAATTCTCAGTATCAAGGTCTGAAGGGTAGGTGGGACTGGTGAGTGTTTTGTGAGAGACATTCTGCCAAATACCAGGGTCATGAGCTATTAAGGTCTTGATAGCCTGTGGCCAGTAGCTTGAACTATAATGGAAACTAACAGAGCCAATGAAGCTGTGCCTAGACTGGGGGTATGTGTTTGTATCGTATGATACCTGTCATTAGTCTGGCTCTTTAGTTTGGACCTGCTGAAATTTCTCTACAGACTTGAAGGGCAGCTTACATAGATAGCAATACAGAAGTCTGCTGTAGAGATGGCTAATGTATATATCACTGTTGTTAGGCATTTCTTATCCAGGCAGTGGAATAGCTGGGCAAAATTGGTAAAAGGGACTTTTGGCCACAGCAGATATTTGCACCCCCCTAGAGAGAGAGAGAGAGAGAATGCTTGCTGAAACCAATAATTCCTTCCAAGCTATGAAACCAATCCTTCAGATACATTTTAAGGTTCATCAGGGCCAGGCAAATATCCCTATTACTGGTTCAAAGATCATCCCAGCAGTGCAACCTCCCAGTTAACTGGATTCAGTTTCAGTTTGTTGGCTGTCATCCAACCCATTATCAACACCAGGTAGTGCTCAAGGACCTGCACAGCATCGCCTGCAGATAAAGGGAAGGATAGACCTGTATGCATCTATTCATAACAGTAAACTCCATATGACATCTCCCAGTGGCTTCACATAGATATTAAAAATGATTGCGAATTATTAGAGATGTTTGTGGCATAAAAGTTATTGTGTACACATTTGAAATGTTATTAAAACCACAGAACAGGATATTTGTAGATTTCTCCAACAAGAGTCTTGTTTGGTTGCTATAGAGTATAATCTGCACTTGTCAAGGATTGAAGCTGAGTAAGAAAGGAGTCACTATAAATCAGAATTGACTTGTTGGCACACAATTATCATTACGAATTTATTCGCATTGACAAATGATAAATATTGGTGAAGAAAAGAGTATGAACAGCAAAGCTAGCTTGCAAAATTTAATTTAATTTAAGAGACCCAGGGTGATATAATGGGTAGATCAATGGTAGAGGAACCCTGGCTATCAAGATGCTAGTCTACCTCTCCTCGCATCCTTTACTTTTGGCTGTTTTGATTGTGACTTTGTGGAGCTGCAGTATTACCTGAAGGGCCCTCGTTACTCTCTCCTAGAGTGTTGGCCTAAGTCAGTGGTGGTGAATGTTTGGCGCTCCAGATGTTTTGAACCAAATTCCCAGAATTCCATGCCTTTGTTGCCAGTGACAAAGGACTGTGGGAGTTGAAAACATCTGGAGTGCCAACGGTTCGCCACCACTGGCCTAAGTGTTCTGTGGAGAAATTCTTCCATTATCTGTTCTCAATCTCCATTTAATTTCAATAGAGAACCATGGATTCATGGATTATGGGATACAATTCATGTATGTTAGCTGGAATTTATTTATTTTTAATAAATTAGGTCTCTGTATGACACTTCGGGGAGTTTATTTCAATGTATATAACTTAAATTGAATGGTGAGTAGTTTATGAATATTCCTCAGTATCTGCTTTGATCTTTAATGACAATTGCAGTAATCCAAAATGGAGTGCACCAGGAATTTAGCACACAGTAATCCTGCAGGGAAAGACTGACACAAAGAGCAGTCCGTATTGTGTTCTAGTTCTTTTAATATATTAAAAATTCCTTTCTCCTCTTGGAATTTCTGATTGGCTTCTGGCAGCCACCATGACTTGGTTGGATTGGAAATTTATCAATTAATTTGGCAGACAAAAAGAGTCTAAAGAAAGAACAGATTACACAAAAGATCCTTGTGGGCTTTGATTATACATAAAAGGCCAATCCCTGCCTGTGACAAAACCTACTTCTCTATATTCTTCAGCTTTATGAGGGAACAGTTTGCTGTTTGTTATCCCTCTCATGATATCACTGAGTGATAACCAAGCTGACATGGTGTTCTGAGTAGCTTGAAAAGATCAGTCATGTCTGAATAACAGGATTTTGCTTAGTTTCCTGAAGTTCACAAATTAACTGCCCGGCCTGGATTTTTGTTTTTGAATGCACCTTGCTTTTTGTCAGACATGCTGGTGGAAACTAGATAGGCTTTCTTCTGCACTGGCTAGTTTCTACAGCATTGCTAACGGGAGATTTTAGAGACAAAATTATCTATGAGCAGATAGATACGAGACATGAGGAAATATACATTGCTGACATATCTTAAGTGTACTCTATGGCTATAAAATTACAAAATTGAGTCAAACGGCTTGCAACATTTTAGTATCTTGTTTATTTATTTATTTATTTATTTATTTATTTATTCTTGTACTTATTGACCGCCCGATTTTCCCATAGGGAACTTTGGGCGGTGTACAACACATCACCCAACAGCGACTGCCCAACTACAACCACAAAACAAACCCCAACAGAAATAAACAGTGAAGGCCTAACAAATACAAATCAATATACAAATGCCATATAAAATACTAAAAAGAAGTAGCAGGTAAAATAAACATAGCACCACTGACCAAGACTAAGTCAAAGTCAAATCCGTCAAGAAAAACTGGTACCAACAGTTGAAGAAAAAAAATTCCAGTCTGCTCCAAGGTCCCCAAAGCATTGCCTGAGGAGCCAGGTCTTTAAGGCCCTTCTAAAGGCTGGCAGCGACTCTGCCTGCCTAATCTCAGCTGGGAGCTTGTTCCAATAGGCCAGGCCCACCACCAAAAAGGCCCGGTTCTGGGTCTAAGCCCTATGGGCCTCTCTCGGTGTCGGCACTCTGAGAGAGAGGGAGGACGAAGAAGCTCTGGTTGGTCGGGACGAGATTGATCTCTGGGAGATCCGCTCTGCCAGATAGATAGGTCCCAAGCCATGGAGGGTTTTATAAACCGAAACCATGACCTTGAACCTTATCCGGGAAGCAACGGGCAACCAATGCAAACGGGCCAGGATGGGGGTGATGCGAGCATATGTGCTCGCACCTACCACCAGCCTGGCCACCGCATTCTGCACCCACTGCAGACGCCGGACAAGGGTCAAGGGCAACCTCATGTAGAGGGCGTTACAGTAGTTGATTTGCAAGATCACCAACACCTGCACTACCGTCCTGAGGAAGTCCACGTCAAAGTACGGACAAATCTGGGCGATTAACCTAAGCTGATAAAAGGCTACCCTGGACACCGACACCACCTGGACTTCCAGGGACAAAGCTGGGTCCAGGGCAAAGCCCAGACTCCTCACTCGATCCACCAGCTGAAGGGTCAGTCCCTCCAGACTGGGGAGAGGGCCACTGTACCCCTCTGGGGACCCCCCAAGGAACAGGACCTCCGTCTTCCCGGGGTTGAGTCTGAGCCTGTTAGTCCTGGTCCACTCCACGACTGCGTCCAGGCAGCGGTTAAGGGCGTCCACAGCCTCTGTTGCAGAGGTGGAAAAGGAGAGATAGAGCTGTGTGTCATCAGCGTACTGATGACAGCAGACTCCAAAACTCCATATGACCTCAGCCAGCGGCCTCATATAGATGTTAAAGAGAATAGGGGATATCGCTGACCCCTGGGGCACCCCCACAAGAGAGTATCCATGGGGCTGACAAAACACCCCCCACCTCTACTCTCTGGGCAGGGCCGCCAAGAAAGGACTGGATCCAGCACAAGGCAGGACCACCAATACCCACCTTGGACAGCCTGCCCAGAAGGATACCATGGTCAATGGTATCAAAGGCCGCTGACAGATTGAGGAGGACCAGCAGGGTAGAGCAACCCCTGTCAGCCCCCCTCAGTAGGTTATCATGCGTTACCAGGGCTGTTTCTGTCCCGTGCCACGGCCTAAAACCAGACTGGAACGGATCCAGGACCTGATCTTCCTCCAGGAACGACTGGAGCCTAATCGCGACCCGCTCGATCACCTTGCCCATAACTGTAAAACATTTTAGTCTACAAAGTGAATACTGTGCTGCCTTCTCTTCATATTAACACTGTGGGGTTAGGTTAAAGATTGCATATCCAAGATTATTTGAGGTTTAAAATTACAACTTCTGGATTCAGGCAAGCACCACGGTATACTTTGTAGATCATTGGCATCAGTATTTGAAGGGGAAAATACTTTTTGGCAATGTATGCTAATTAGAGAGTATGTTTTCTGAGTGCCTTTGAAATTTCATTGTATGACTTTATTGTATAAAGGTTAGAGATGGGCATGGCTGAACCAGGGAAATGGCAGATCATCATGGCTCGTTGCACAAACCATGAATGCTCCACCATTTCCCCGGTGAACGATGAATAATTTTGTCAGCCCTATTTTATTTTTTTAGCTCCCTGATGCAGCACAGTGTAGTAGAGAGTAAGGAAACGTGTAAATGCTGGGGAGCTTCCTCAGTCTAGCTGGATGTGATATTGGTCAGGTGCTGCTACATGGGCTGCTGGTCCTTCCTCTCCCACTGCTGAAGGGTGTCATGATTAAAGGGTCTTTATATCCTAGCCTCTCTATATTGAATTTGGCAGGGACGGAAGAGAATATCCAGTTACACAAACTACAAGTATAAGAGTACTTGACTAGTAAGCAGTTTAGCCATTCATGAGATAAATAAGCTACCACTTCTAGAGCCATGGGTTTTTGTATGCAGGATGCAATGTGCTCCCTTTTAGTTGGTGACACGATATTCAGGAAATAGTGCATCTTGTATATTTTGTACAGGAAATTTCTTAGCCAGCTGCCAGTGTCCTGTTTATGCTGCAGTTACACCAGGGTAAATGTGTTGCATGTTGAGCTTAATAACAAGGAATAGTGCAATTTGATGCATATCTCTGGCATGACCAATGGCACAGCTACAATGTCTGCAAACTTGAGTTGGGCACACACATTTGCACACTAGGATTTTGATCTGTACATGAAGCTTGGCAGCTCTGCAAGAATCAAGAATACCTCTCAGTAGGGCGTTGATTTGTACAACCATAACTCCCATACAGTATAAAAAACAAATACTGTATGCCTGCATTGATTAGTTGATAATTGTTAACTGTGTTACATTTTGTGTTTCCCCTTGTCCATGTATAACGTACATATCACCGTTACAATAACTTCACATAGCCATATGCCTCTTGAATTAACTTTTATGTCTGTGGTCATGTGAATATTGGGAGGAAAAGAAATAATAATTATATAGTTTAGTATATGCAAACTCACTATTTGTTTAGTAGAATATTGAATATGGAGGAGGAAGGAGATCCCAATGAAAGCGGTTCTCACTGGTGGCTGGCTTTATATAGAATGATCAAAATCTGGTTACTTAGTGTATTAAATTGCAAAAGAGTTAAATTAATGGGACTTCAAATAGGCATACTCTACTTGTTATATAATATGCTAAAGTAAGTTTCAGTAAAAGTTGGCCCATTTAAATCAGTGGAACATACAGAGGAGTTAACTCACCAAATTTCCATTGATTCTGTTGGCCTAATCTACATTATGCAACAGGATTTTGGACAGTGTGTTTTGACTGTTAAAATATGCAAAGAAAAACATGTTAATTAGCTCTGTATATATAGAGAATGGCTTTTGTGTGCTTTTGATCTGGTTAATACAGAAAATGATATATGTTAAATTGTTACATTAATTGCCTTATTTTTCCTCTTTTCTGTAGGAACGCCAGGGGCGTGTCAAGTAAAGTGCTGGGCCCTCCCACAGAGATTGCAGAAGAGATGTTACATCTTGGGTATCAATCAGCAGCAAGCAAGAAAAAAAATACACCAGAGAGAATTGGGACTTATTTCACTGACTTGATTCAAACTCTTACAAACGTACAGTTCAAAAGTGTATCGCAATTTCACAAGAGACATAGGACTTTGGGGGGGAAACCCTTCTAGGTAGAGTAGAGATAAAAAAACTGTCCTCTTTCTTTTGGCTTTGGTTGTGATTTCAGAGCATACGCTTTGTTTTTGTTTTTTGTCTTTTTACTATGTTATCGGATTTTAAAGTCCGCAAGTGGCATCTGCCTTTTCCCCCTCTAATTTTTAAACCTGCAGCTTCCCTGGTTTCCTGGCCTCTGCATCCTTCTTTACCCCCCTGGGTTTTTGACATTTGCACTTGGAACACCCAGTTTTGACTTTGTTTTTTTGGACATCCTCCATGGAAAAGTAGAATGGATACATTTCCCCCATGGATTAAAAGAGGAATTTTTTTTATGAAGAATCTGAGGGGTTTTATGCCTAGAAGATCTGGATGGAACTTGTCTACAAGGTCGTGTCTGAGGGGTAGTTCACGTTCTCTCTCAAAAGTCAAACGCGAAGAGTCCTAAGAAATGTTCTGTTCTTGTGCATTATATGGATTACAGATTAAGTCTGGCTTGATTTGATTTGAAGGCTGAGAGCAGTGGTAAAAACTGTTTGTTTACAGGGAAATTAATTTTGGAAGAAAAAATATTGTAAACCGTGTAGTGAATGTTTCTTCAGTTTTCTTGTTAAGCCAATGAGGAATGGTCGCTGCCTTTCTTTCACCATTAATCACTTCTCAGTAATAAACGTGAGATCCTGTTGAGCATCATTTTGTGACCTCTTAGTTTTTATAGCATGTTAGCTACTGCTTCAGGCTTGTATATAGCAATGAGGAGACTGCATATGGAGAACACATTTAGGCATCAGGAGCAATAAATAAGTTAATGGGCTTGTTCCGATTCCATCTGTGCTCCAATAACTGCTGATCCTTGGTACCCAACTAGTGGCAAGAACTGGGCTTTTGTTCCTCTTCAATATATATGCCTGGTAGTTGTAATCACTGAAATGTTCTATTCTGCAGGAATGGTCTCTGGATGCTGAGAACTAGTTTTACTTAAAGGATCAGGCATTCCTGCTCACATGGCAGGGACTTCTCTTTTACTTGTAAAACCTCACATAAGGCATGATTTGGTATGCCTAAAGTTCATTGCAGCTGTATCATGTCTTGATAGAGTTGGCACATGTAAAATCCTGTCATTTTGAGACCTTTGCAGATACAGTGAAAGGATTAAGAACAATTCTTTTTCTTTAATTAGGAGACAACTCTGGTAGTGACAGATATGTTACTAATTGCAGCCCAGACATAAAATGTGGAATGAGTTGATGTTTGTACCTTGTGCTTGAAATGTGTTCTAGGCGCCTATTGAGACAGATAACTTCCTTTTCCCCAGTTTTCCAGAGTCCGTTTCACAAGCATCAGTGTGGCATGCACTCAATTTATGTGGAATGCAAAACCTTTCAGATAATGAAGGAGAAATCAGTCATGTAAAAAGCGACAGAAAATTTGATCAGCTTCGTGACAACATGGTTTCTAATAGTTGATTCTGGTCAATGTGCGATGGAAATTTTATAACAAGTCTTTTAACAATGGATTGTCTTCCAGTATTGCTCTTCGACATTGTCTTCTCCAGTGACAAAAACGACCCAGTGAATATAGGGCAACGCATGGAGCCCTACACTTTGTTCCCTTGGTGTAGGGTGGAGGAAGGACAGAGAAATACCTGAACTAAATAACTAATATATGTTATTTTTAAAAAATAAAAGAAGCAGATATGTGCCTTGTCATTTTCCTTTAATCTTGTACAACCTTTCTGATTAGATGGCACTTTACAAAAAGGAAATTGAAAGGAACCACTGGATTACACAAGAATAATATCTTATCCAAATAATATTTAATACCATTCACTCTGTTGGAGTTATTTGTTGCATGCTTCATTTGGATGTCAAGATCCTTTTCCAGCTAACCCAGATAGCTCTACCAATATGCCTCCAAGAGTGTGATCTAATGCTGCAAGATTTGCTCTGCTTATAAAATGGGTGAATTCACACTATTTTGTACTGACCACATGGTGTAAAGCAGGGATGTCCAACTTTGAACAGGCCAAGGTCTACTTTTTCTGGCCCAAAGTGCCCGAGGGCTACTACACTAATACCTCTACTTATGCATTTAATCCATTCCAACACATGCTCGTAAGTAGAAAAATTTGTAAGTAGAGCAGCGGTTTCCCATAGGAATGCATTAAAATCAATCCATTCCGAAAGGGAATGGATTTCAATGCATTTCTATGGGAAGACTGACTATGTACATGCTTCCTTGGCACCCGCTCGAGCCGGCGCGGGCATGTGCAAGGGAGGTGTGTGTATGCTTGTGCAGATCGCCCCTTCTAAGGGGCGATCTGTGCGACCATGCACACGCTTCCTTTGCACCTGCTTGAGACGGTGCAGGCGGGTGCAAGGGAAGCATGTATATAGTCGGCCTTCCCATAGGAACGCATTGCGCTTGCCTGGACTGCTGGAAGACTTATTAAAAGGTGTACTTTCCCCTGTAACCCACCCAGGTCCCAACTTGACTCTCCTCCCCCTCCGGCTTCCTCCTCTTTTTCAAAAAGTCCATTTGCTGGTGCTCGTGAGCCCAGCGAGGGGGGGTGGCGTGGCGGCGGCGGAAGGACCAAACATCCAGGCAGACAAGTGGGGGGATATTCGCCCGTGACACGCTGCGGGAGCCTGGCAGTGACCTGATGGGCGACTTCTGATGGCGCGCGGGTGACAGGTCACCGGCAGGCAAGGTGTTGTGCAGGCCTGGTGTAGAGGATGATTTGAATTGGCCTTTTTGCATCCATAGCGGCTTTCTTCCTCTGCTTCTGGAGGCTTCTAATTTTTCAAGTTGGAACAATTTGAACGGGCTTTTTTCCCTGTAAGGTTAGTTGAGATCCATTCTTGTAAAGATGGGGTTTGTATTTATAGATAATGTTTAGGTGATGTTTCAGCGATGTAGGCAGTCGGAATACTACATTTTTCATAAATAATTCTATAGAAAAATTACATGGAGGGGTATTTAACAAGCTAATAGTACAGAACACCATGGGTGTGATGGTGTGATCAATGGTTTTGCAACACACACACACACACACACACACACACACACACACACACACACACACACACACACACACAACACACACACACACACACACATACACACATATAAAGTTTGCATTTTAGAATGATTCCATAGCAGGGATTGTCACCACCTTCAATCTACCAGCCAATGCTCTTTTCTGTACTTTCAAGTAACAGTTCTCACATAAGGTTTTGAGGTACCACTGTATATGTAAAGCAACCTGCATGTTCCTCAAACGTTTAATCTCCTGGGCATTGTGTGATTGACGGGAAATAGCTTTTACCAGACTGTGCAATAAGGTGTCCGAAATGTGAGCTGTTTCCCCATCTGGTTGCATGCTGAACTTAAAAAAAAAGTTGTAATGTCTAGGTAGACCTCTTAGCTCAGCCCAGGAACAGAAATTCTTTGCAGTTGCGCAGTGTAGCTTTGGCTCTTCTGCTGAAGTTTTCAGATGATCTTGCTTCCCCCCAGTTCAGCCACCTGTACTAATGGAATATTGAGCTGTTTTTTGGCAAAGGCCCTCAAGCATTCCCCCATAAATAATGGCTGCTCTCTTTAACCATATTTTGAGTTCCAGGTCTTAACAAACCCACTAAAGAAAGCCCAAATGGCTTCCTACCTTGAGAGGGACACTTTTTTTTATCTTGCAGCAACTGAGAATCAAATGTAAGTCATAAAATGATAAAAGAAGGTATGTAATGTTTTTTATTGAAGGCATTTTGTTGCTTTATATTGCTTTGCTTTTAAGACTGACTGCCTTCGGAAACATTTAAGATTCCAGACTAGATTGCATGGATCAGAATAGCAAATGGAAATAGCAAAAGTTTACCGTTGTATCAGTTACCCAGCTTTGAAGTTATCAAACCAAGATAAGCCAATTAAAAAGAAAAGATCAATCCCCTAAAACCAGTTCCATCAGGTAAGATTTTTCACCCTGATGTCTAAAGAATAATGGTATTTACCAGACAGATCTGACATTGTTCCACAACGGAGGCTCAACCACAGAGAACAATATATTTTTGGCTACATTCATCGCTCATATTTTATTCACCCAAGTATGTTTGGGACTTGGAAGCCCTGTGATGTAGTTCTTTGAGTCTTGGACTTGGGTGATCAGAATTCTAGTTGCCACTAAATTATGAAACTGAATTTGGGGCAATCTTTCTTCTCAAGCCTAACCTGCCTCACAGAATGCTTGTGATAGTAAATTCAGGAAATGAATATATATATATAAATAATAAACACAATCCCTTGGGTGCACAGGAGTATGCATTTCCCTACACACTCCATCCTCATTATTTGTGTTTTACTGAAAAGAAACAACAACAAAAAGAGGCTCTTTTAAAATTGTTTTCTTTTGTTGCCTCACATTAATGAGAGGAATATGAAAGTGTTGTGTTATTTCGCTTTACAGTGTTTTGTTCAATTTTTCTTTTCCCCCTTTGAAGAAATAGCTTTGTTAGTCCGTGCCAAGGTATCAGACAGAACAACAAAATAAAAAAGTGGCACCTTATAGTCAGTGTTTTTGTCTTGTGTGTGCTTTTGTCTCTTGTGCTTTCGCCCTTTGTCAAATTACCTAGGAAATTTTTCATCCAATAGCATTCCGAGGGCTGCTGCAGGCAGCAGAATATTTTAGAGGAGTAGGAATGTTGATGCTGTAAAAGGGCTTGGACTGGCTGGAATACAGTGGGAGTGCTCTTTCTCTGTTTCACTTCTTTATTGTGGGTTTCTGAGCTCTTGGCACCCTCCCTCCTGAGCTGCTGAGCTCCCTGTGTGTTGGACCCTTTCTTTGTTTCCCTTGATTTGGGTGGGGGGTCCCCCCACCCAAATTTCTTTTTATTGCTTTTTGCTGCCACCAGTAGGCACCCTGCATGTGGCAGTATGACTCCTTGGGATTCATTTTGTAGAAAATTAAATTCATCATTCATTTTAAAGTGCCACTTCCAGTTCTTTCTATTTTCTGTCTGGGTAAAAGCTAAAATCATAAATCATCTCATTATCCAAACACCCTACTCCCCATTCAGTACAATGAAGCCTTTGATACTGTCAACATTTACACACAGAAGATTTGAAAGTGAGTAGAAGATCAAGTACAAAAGAGGATTATCAATGCATCCATAAGAATAGTTAGTGTGTGGCCTCAACTCATGCTTTTTGGAATATAGCTTCTAACATATATTTTGTTTTCTCTTGGGAATTTAAAATAACAGCTGGCTTTGCGTTGTGTATTTCTCACACCCAGGGTTTCTCAGCACAGCTAAAACGGATGTATTATAACTAGGTTGGTTTGTAGTTGGTCTTTGTTCAGCTGTTTTAAGCTGGCCACTTTAAGAGTGGCATGTTAGAATCTGTGTAATTTATTCTTGACCACTTGCACATTTTTATATTTCTGGATGGTCACCTCATGAAGTGTAGAAGCAGATCATTGCTGAACTCTGGGACTGCCATTTTGTATCTGGCTCTAGAATAAAAGACAATCAACCCAAAGAAAGACATTGTGTATCTATGGTGGCCCAAATTGGATATAATATTTTTGGATACTATCCTGTAATGAAGGAAGCTTGTCATGCATAGAACTAATTATTTCTGTGCCCAAATCTTGTGAGAACTGTAAACAAAACCGTTGTTCCTGAAATGGAGTAGCTGACCCTTTGATTATTTTAGTGAAATAAACAAACAAGGATTGTGTTTTAATAAGAAACTGTAACTTTCCATTTGTCACATTTCAGGTCCTTATCAGTTAATTATGATATGGCCAATGGTTAGGGTGAGAGAAGCAAGAATTCTGCAGCAATTGGAGGGTGAGAAGTTTCTCACCAGACTCTGAATGATCCAAAAATGCAATATTATTTAGTAGCAAATGTTCCTTTGTTACTGAAAGTTTCAGATGTGGAGGTATAAATTCTGTACACGTTCTAACCTTTTCACATCTTTGGGTGTTTCTCCTGAAAGCTGAGTGGTATGGCTCTTTCAAGCCACAGGATGGCAGCAAAATTGTGCTTTTGGTTCTGGTTGCATTTCTGTATCCTGTTCAAGAAGATCCTCCACAAATCCTGCTCAGCCGCTTTTATCTTGAAAGCTAAACACATACACAAACGCAAAAAGCCTACCATACCTAAACGAAGCTGGGGATGTTGAAAAAGGAATATTGCCTCCTGAAGGCTACAAGAGGGTTTTAAGTTTAAAAGCTGTGGAGGCGTTGAGGTACTACATGGCCATCCTGGGGGGCCTTGGTGAGCTGGTCAAGCCTTCAGATTGCCCTTCACCTACCCCATTGATAAGGCTTTCAGTGTGGAGCAAAATATATGTCTGTTCTTGACTTTTGTTAGCTACTAAGAAGGGCCATGTTGCCAGACGGGCAGGATGGATGGATGGATGGATGGATGGATGGATGGATGGATGGATGGATGGACGGAATATCTGCCATTTGAGGACCACCTGAACGAAATACCGAAAGCCTTGCCATGAAAATGCTGCGCACCAGCTAAGGCAACTTGCCCTCTGCCATAACAAGTCCCTGCTCTTGACCCAAACGTTCTTTATCATGAGCAAGGAGATTTATTTCCTCCAAAAGCTAGATACTCTGTGCATCTGTATTATAGTTTCAGAGGCAAACCCAGAACTCATTCCTCCAAACATAAATGCAGCTTCCCATTTCCTGTGCTGAGGGGTTTCTGTCAATAGGAAGCAGAATAGGAACATTATGAGCTTTCTGTTCCAGTATGGCTACCACCATGTTACAGAACTCCAGTCTTACAGCAGTTGCATTGACTACTGGATGAGGAAAGAGCCAAAGAAGTCAGCACAGGTTTCCTAGACCATGCTTTACTTGGATTGACCTATCACAACTTTCTTTCCAATCCTGTTTGTAGGGTTCCTTACCCCTTGTACTCCTTCCATTTCACATTCTTAAGCTTCACCCTTAGAGATGAGGACCTTGGAGGACAAATGTTCCTATCATCTTTCCTATGAGTGTGTAGTTCTTAGCAATATTCTTGTTCAATCTCCAGGGTTAAATCCAGAGATTCTGGTCATTCACTGGACTGAATCCATTCATATGGCTGTACAGCTCCCAGAGTCCTTTGTCATTGGCCCTTCAAGCAATTCTGGGAGTTGTGGTCCAAAACATCTGGAATGGGTGTGCCAAGAATGCTATAGCGCATCAACTTTATTTTTACCTGGAAAATAGGCATTGTCTCCGTAAGGAAATTGCTGCTAAGATGGAAAAAAAAGGCACCCAAGTCAAGACATGATTGAGACATACAAAATCATGCAGGCGATGGATAAAGTAGACAGAGGGAAGCTCTTTTCTCTCTCATACAATACCAGAACCAGGGGTCATACACTAAGACTGAGGGTTTGGAGAGTGAGAACATCCAAAAGAAAATATTTATTTTCTTCCCAGCATGTTGTCAGTCTGTGGAAGTGGTGATGGCATCTGGCCTAGGTGCTTTTAAAAGGGGATTGGATAAATTTCTGGAGGAAAGGTCCATCTCAGGTTACAAGCCATGATGGGGATATTTGTTATCTCCAGACATAAAAGGAGGATACCTCAAAATGCCAGACGCAGGAGAGTGACATCAAACCTTAAAGCACTCTCTGGGTGGTTTACAACTTAATTATTCAGGCTACACATTCCCCCCCCCATACAAGCTGGGTACTCATTTTACCAACCTTGGAAGGATGGAAGGCTGAGTCAACCATGAGACAGGTACCTGGGATTGAACCACAGCTTGTGAGCACAGTTTTAATTGCAGTACAGACACTTAACCACTGCGCCATGAGGCTCCATATCTAGTTGTCTCATATGCTCCCAGAGGTATCTGGTAGGACCACTGCGAAATACAGGATGCTGGACTAGATGGGCCCTTGGCCTCATCTAGCAGGGCTCTTCTCGTGGTCTTATGTTCTGTGTGCACAGTCTTGAAGATACTCAATGAAGGAAGCAAGATCAGAAATTTTATCAGGTCATAACGTCTTGTTAAAAGACAGTGGTACCAAAATAAATCCAGCATCTGGAACAACTGCACCTCCAAAGGAAGAATGTTCTAGAACTGGAACACCATTATAGAGAAGGCCATCTCCCATGAGTCTAGGTGATTTATTCCTCCAACTGGTAGATATAGAGAAGGTTCCTGAGGGTTTTAGATTCTACCTGTTGATACCAGCATCTTGAATTCACATTAGAAGCATTTCCAGAGCTAGTGCAATTCTTGAAGTTCAGTGAAGGTGTAGAATGATGAAATAGCTGTCCATCAGGCATTCAGCTTGTAGTATCCCTAAATTATATGATGTACACATACACATACACACAGACACACTTCTGGGATCTGGTAAAATAATCTCTTGACTTACAAACTGGTTATATTTAAAAATGACACAAGAGTATTTTTTGTTTTTTGTTTCCAGTCACTTGGTAGTCCCGCTTCACAGGTAGTTTCACCCTATTTCATTTGTCTTCCTCTGCATTTTTTTCTCTAGGAGGAGGAGGACATTTTGTTTATTCATTTAAAACATTTTTAATCAGCCTTTCTCCTTAAAAAAATGAAAGTGGCTTACAACAACTAAAAGATAGTATTGAAGCTAACGGTAGTGAGTATACAATGCTAAAAGGACTAAATGAATACAATACTGGAAAACGTGTGTGTGTGTGTGTGTGTGTGTGTGTGTGTGTGTGTGTGTGTGTGTGTGTGTGTGTGTGTGTGTGTGTGTGTGTGTGTGTGTGTGTGTGTGTGTGTGTGTTGTGTTGTTACAGTCATGACCGACTCTTCATGATTCCATGTCCATGGAGTTTTCTTGGCAGGAATACTGGAGTGGTTTGCCAGTTCCTACTCCAGGTGCCTACAACACCTGGTATTCCCTGGTGGTCTCCCATCCAAGTACTAACCAGGGCCGACCCTGCTTAGCTTCCGAAATCAGGCGAGATCGGATGTGCTTAGGGCATCTAGGCAGCTCTACTGGAAAACATAAGCCACATCAAAACCCATTCAAGGCTGCAAGGTACAACACTGCATTTAAAAGCCCATTTGGTAGCCAGTCACTCAAGGAAAACTTATCTGAAAAGAAATGCTTTCACCCCCTTGTGGAAGGGCAGTAAAAAGGGGGTCAGCCTACCTTTCTGTGGGGCAGAGTTCCAATGTCTGGGAGCATCAACACAGAAGGCCCGGTCTTGTGTCTCCACCAAGCCTCTCTTGAGATTTTTGAATAGGAACATAAAGGGAGGCGCAGTTCTGCTCAGGAATAGATGGGCAGCCAACAGAGCTGATGTCACAGGTTTTGTGACCCCCATGTCCTGCCCCAGTTATCAATCTGGCTGATGCATTTTGGACTCAACAAAGTTTCCTGACACTTTCCGTAGGCAACCCCATGTAGAGTGTGTTAACAGTAATCCAGCCATGAAGTAACTAAGGCCTGCATCACTGTGGTCAAATCAAAGCTCTCCAGGAATGGATGCAGTAGGTACACTAGTTTTAACTGTGCAAATGCACTCCTGGCCACCACTGAAATGAGGGCATCCTTCAGACAGAAACACACCCAGGAGTACCTCCTCCAAGCTGCACACCTGAGTTTTCAAGGGGAGGGTCACTCTTTTAAGGAACATACAGTTACAAGCATGGCCAAAGCAGCACAGCTAATTTGAACTGTGAATGGCTTGTTTGGAGCCATGATCTTTTTAGATACGGATGAGAATTTCTCCACTTGGTTTTTAAAAAATGAAGTTTGGGGGTGTAGAGGACCAGTCTTTCTGAATTTGGTGAGCTTGCTCTATCTCTTGATTATACACCCTACACTTCTGCCCGGACAGCTCACCCTGCCCCCCTCACGGATATTAGTTTTGTGTACATATGTGGTGCAAGAGAAAGTGCCCGGGAAATGGTGCCGATTAATATTCACGCACGCTTGCAGGAAGTGACATTTCTGCGTTGCCTCTCACAGTTACTGAAACCTGATGATTTTTGGCTCGTGTGCCAACGGAACTGACTTGCGTAGCATTCATTCTTAGTAACCTGCAGGGACCTTTGACAGCTGAACAATTCCGATAGCAATGGATTCACAGCCTCGCTTCGTTGCCTGTTCAAGCACACAATAACAGAATGGAATCCTGCACTGTGGGAGCAGAGGAATGGTAGGATGATTATGCAGGTACAACAGTTGTGCTCCTACGTCAGGGAATTGACATGGCAAAATGATGCAGGGGATTGGCGCACTGAACTGTATTGTAGATGACTGTGTGGACCGGAAGGAGGACGGAAGGCCATTAAGTAGGGTGCTTTCATAGGAATATTGTAGGTGTGGGTGGTTCAGCTACATGTATCCAGGCTGCAGTCTGACTTATGACAAACCTAGGAATGAGTGATCTACAAAATGTCCTGTCCTCAACTACCCTGCTTAGGTCTTAGAACCTCAAGAGAGCTAGTCTCTCTCATGTTTAATCTTCCCCCATTTCCTTTGGCCTTCTACCGTTCCCAGCCTGGTTGTGTTTTCTAGAGAAACCTGCCTTCTCATGATGTGCCCAAAGTAGGACAGTCTCGCTTTCATCTTTTTTTTGGCTTAAACATGGGTCAGGCTTAATTTGATCTAGGAGCTACTTGTTTGCCTTTCCGGCAATTCCCGCTGTCTGCAAAGCTTGCCTAAAAACAGATAATCTTTTAAATATATGTACTTGGGGGAGGGCAACATGCTGTCTCAGCTACTTTGTAGCACAACCTACACCCCTCCCCAAAATAAAAAACAAAAAAACATTAGCATCCATTTTCCAGGGAACAAAGTTAGGCCAATTTGGATTCTGAAAAGACAGAACCTGAAGGAAATACAGGTCTCGAAAGGAAGGTGCAGAGCTTTGCCAAAACCAGACCATGTGCCTATGTTTAAGGTAAGCAAAACAGAAATAATCTTCTGGAAATTTTCCTTTTTAAAAGGAGAATATTAATTTAAAATCTATCTATCTATCTATCTATCTATCTATCTATCTATCTATCTATCTATCTATCTATCTATCTATCTATCTATCTATCTATCTATCTATCTATGATCTTCTGGAAATTTTTCCTTTTTAAAGAGGATTATAAAACATGTTTGTATCCGATGGTGGGAAGGAAATGCTGGCAAAAATCATCCTCCCCCTCCCAAAGAAGCCTTTGAGTGTAAGACAGTCATCTGAAAGCAGGAAATATTTGTCTTCCTTGGAGAAGGTCTGTGAAGATTCTCAGTCATCCAGGTGAGTTTATCTGGAAGTTGAGTCATGGCTACTGGACTTCTTTTTCTTGAGAGAAAGCAATGTTTCGCTGCTCATCCTTGGCATGTCCATATGGAAGGTTGATCCAAGAGAAAAATCTCTGCAATCCTTTCAAACATTCCTGAACAGCCATTTGTTTCATTGCCAGTAACAGTGAAAACAGGGTTCTTTTATACCCAATATTTTGCTCTTAGGAGCTTATAGCAAGTGACCATTAAATAAAAACCACACATAAAAGTAAACTCGAAATTTATTGGAAGAACCAGCAAAACAGATTAGGTTACAGAGAGCTCTGTTGCCACCACAAGTCATTGGAGACTGGTCAGCCCCTCTTCACTACACATCTCCGTGGGCTCCTAGCCTGAAGACTGAAGCAAGTTTGTTTTTATTAAACTGGGACCATGGGTTATAGCAAAGATCCCCTCAACACTGGGCCCGAGATCCAGTCATTAGTCTCCATGCTGGTTCATTGTTCCTAGAGCCTCAGGGACGCTCAGGTGAACACAAACAGTGGAGTTGTCCCTGCCTGCCTGCCCTCTGCAAACAGGGCTTATAACATCTAGCCTCCCATAGCCTCCTCTAGCCTTAGGTTGAGTCTGACACCTCCCGCAGACAATGCCAACACTTCAATTGATGCTGTTGTTGGCATTTCCATCACTTTCTTTCTTTTTTTTAATAATTTTATTGGGTTTTTAAGGGGGGGAAGAAAGGGAGGGGGTATGGGGAAAAGGTTGAAAAAAGCAAAAGGGGGATACAATTTTAAAAATTACATTGAATATGTCAAGCAAAGTAAAAATAGTGATATAACATATTGATAGATTGCCAAATATTATCACAGTACTAATAGGTTTGTTACTTCTTGCCATTTATTGGAAGAAATCTCATCATAGTCTACCCTTTAAATAGCCGGAGAGTCTGTCGACTTTCAGATGCATTCTCTTATCTTTTCGTGGGAAATTCTTCTCTGTTGGCATGTTTGGTTGTTTCCAGAATTTGGGACCAGTATCCTTGCAGCAACAATTACATGGTGAAGTACATATCTCTGATCATATGAAATATTTATATCTACTATATTTAATAAGAAAAGTTCTGGTCTAAGCTCTATCTTAGTTTTCAGACATCTTTCTAAAAATAGTTTTACCATTTTCCAATATGCCTTTGCCTCTTTACATGTCCACCACATATGGTAAAAAGTACCACGGCATTTCCATCACTTTCTCAGGGGTCCAGGTCAGTGGCAGAGATGGCCCTTGGTGATAACCCTGGTGAGGTGATGACTGTTGACAGTTCTGGCCAATGATGAGGACCTCTGCCACCCCTCTAGGAACATGCGGCTCCCCATGGAACGTAGTGTATGGGTCTCTCTCAAGGGCATACACTACAAGGTCATCTCCCATGGGTTGTCCAAGGCATTATCCCAAGATTCCTCCTGCCCTGAATCCTCACCACCTGCCTCTTCTGACTCCATCTTAGTCTCCTCTTTTACCACGGTCCCCCTAGTTGATAGCCTACAATTGTCCACTGAGCCCACCTCCTCTCTCCTTCCCCAGGTGTTCACCCTCATCCACTCCGTCTGTCTCCTTCCCCTGGCTGGGCCTACTGGTTCCAGTACCCACCTGAACTCCAGTGGTCTTCACATCTGCAGGGCCTTCAAGTGTGTGTGGGGGAGTCAAGATCAGATGGCCCTTTCAAGGTTCTGGAGGTGATTTCCCCCACAAACAATCATAAAAAGAAAAAACAATATACTACATTAAAACAATACTATCATACTAATATTAATGTTTAAAGTATAAATACTGTGGTAGGTTTGCTATAGTTGCTAGAAAAGCACTAACAAAAAGCAATAATATTTAAAGCATGGCAATAAAAGTAATTGTACTGTAATTACTAAGAAAACAACTGAAAACCACAAGAAATGAAATAGCATAAAATTGATTACAGAACAATTTGGGTGTATATCAAGCAAAACAAAACTGTGTATTTTCAGCAAAATAATTATTAAAGGAATGCAAAAATAATTGCAAAATGATCTAAAATCCTCTACTGGTCCATTGGCTTAACAGAATATATGAAATTGTATTCAGTATTAAACTTCAAAATTATCTAATATGTCTTCCGCCCAAACTAACTTTAACCAGTCTAAATTCCTTGTTCTAAAAAAGGAAAGACATAATTCCAAAAAGTCCAAAACATTCCCCAAAAAGTTGTTCAGGTTTTTCAAACATAGGTTCAACATGGGTTTCAAGAACAATTCCCAAAGGTTACGTGGGGAAGTTTGGACAAAAAAGAACGCCTGTAAGAAAATTTAGCCACAAAACTGAATTCAGAAAAAGATACATTTTTTAAAGAAGGAAAGCATGTTCAAAATAAGAAAACTGCTGTTGAAACAAAAACATCTAGTTAACGGTTTAAAAACAACAAATTTTCCCAGTCTCTCTTTGTTGACAACAGGCTGCAGAACAAAAGTCCAAAAATGGAGCAAAAATAAAAAGCCACCTCCCATCAACAATTCCGAGGCAGCCCAAGAAAAGAGGAGCCTTGTGGCACAGCGGCTGAATTGCTGTACTGCAGGTAAAACTGTGCTCATGGCCTGGGGTTCAGTTACAGGTAGCAGAAGCTCAAGGTTCACTCAGCCTTCCATTCTTCCGAGGTCAGTCAAATGAATACCCTGCTTGCTAGGGGTGGGGGGTGAGGGGATGTGTAGCCTGCATAATCAAATTGTAAACTGTCCAGAGAGTGCTTTAAGCACCATGGAGGGGGATATATAAGCAGAACACTTTGCTTTGCTTTGTTCTCTCTCTGTGTGTGTGCAAACTAACCATTTTGTCACCTAGAGCAAGTGGTACATCTCCTACCTGTTCTAACCAAAGGCATGTGCACAAGACCCTCCCATGGAAAAGGAGAAAAAGTGTGTGTGTGTGTGTGTGTGTGTGCGTGCGCGCGCGCATCCCACCCCACCTCACCTCATTCCACCCAAAACAACAACAGTTTATTTATTAATTTATTTAATATCTCTCTCTCCATCCTTTCTCCCCAAAAGGGCCCAAGGCGGCTTATATCATGAAACAGCATTTAAAAGCTAAATCACATCTGGAATGGTGAGCCACTGTGTGAGACAGAATGCTGGACGGGATGGGCTGTGGCCTGTTCTGGCAAGGCTGCTCTTATGTTCTTATCTTCAATATTCTGTTCACACCAGTGGTCTTGAGGAAACCCATCCGCAGGGCATCAACGTTCTCACTGTCTTGTGCATAATGCCTCTGATCCTGGAAGTGCTGTGCATGGTGTAGCCCTCATTGGCTCTGATCACCACTGAAGCATAAGCAGAACACTTTAAAGCCATCTTAATTGGCAGGAATCGGTACATCTTGTGCCAGTGAATGCTACTGTTTATTCTCTCCTGTGTGAAGAAGTAGTTCCTCCCATTTGCCCCGATTCCCCACCATTCCGGTTGAATGAGACTCAGCATCCTATTATCATAGAGAAGAGAAAGCTTCTAATGATCTGTTTTTTCCATGCTATGTAGACACATTTCCATCATGTCTCTTCTTCCTCATCTTGTCTCTAAATAAAAGAGACCCAAGGCTGCAATCTTCAATCATGGACAAGTTGCTCTCGTCCCGATTATCCTAGTTGCTCTTTTCTAACTCTTCTCTGCCAACAATATCTCTTTTTTGGAGTGACGGTGACTCATATTCCAGATATTGATTTGCACTGTGGCTTCAAAGAAGTACAGCATATGTAACTGGTAGGTTTTTTAAAAAAAAAAAATCCATTTCCTAATTGGAATGCCATTTAGCCTTTTACTAAATGCACAATGAGCAGACTCACATTTCCTCAATCTGACTGAGACAACCCCAGGATCGTTTTTTGTGGCTGGTTGCTGCCGATTCTCATTCCATCAGTATGCATCTGCTTGTTTGCCCCGATGTTTCCCCTTTCAATGCTCATATTCCCAGTGTGGAGAGATCCTTTCGCTCTCGTTGTCCTCCGTTTCCTCCATTATGTCTCTAAATAATTTAGTACCACCACCTCGCTGTTTGCCAGGGATGACTGGCAAGTCTTTGAGCCAGGGTCCAAATATGAATCTCTGGTTCTAAGTCCTAATTCCCGACTCCAAGTCCCAATTAAAAACATGCTTTTCCTTTACAGAATAAAAAAGAGGTTTTTGAGTCAGGACTTGAGTCAGGGCTCTATCATACATCCTTTTAAACCCAGATCTAATTTTCTGATAAACCGGCTCCAAAAATCTTGTCCCCACTGTCATCGGGCTTTTTAAAAAAAAAATGGTAAGGCCCCTTTTAGTGGGTTCTAGCAAGCGTTCCAAGACCTACCAGAGCTCTTGGGTATTTTTTTGCTCCACTTAAAAATGCACATTTTCCCCAGCATGGGGGTGCATATGATCCGGGTTTTCAGTGGTTTTAATTTTTTTTAATTTTTCCTTAGCGCCCACCAGCCAACCCTGGGGTTGTTCAGAGAGCTTTTTAATTTTTAATTTTATTTTTATTCCTCCCCCCCCAAGCGCCAGTCAGCTGGCCTGCAGCCAGTCAGGGCATCATCATCATCATCATCATCATCATCATCATCATCATCATCATCATCATCATTATTATTATTATTATTATTATTATTATTATTATTATTATTATTATTATTATTATTATTATTATTATTATTAATCTCCTTAGCTCCTAGCAGCTGTCCCTGGGGCTGGTCAACCATTTTTTAAAATTTCCTCTGTGCCGGCTTGAAGCAGGTTAGGGCTGTGGGGACATAACAGAAGTGGAGCAGAACCCAAGGGACATGGGAACTCGAAACTCACATCTTCAATCACATGATCAGGTAAGGACAAAAGCCGGAGTTTCCCATTCTCTGCATCTTCCCCCTCGTGTGATAGCGCCCTAAGTCAGGGGTGTCCAAACTTCAGCCCTCCAGATGTTTTGGACCACAACTCCCAGAATTCCAAGCCTATATTGCCAATGACAAAGGACTATGGGTGTTGTGGTCCAAAACATCTGGAGGGCCGAAGTTTGGACACCACTGCCCTAAGTCATTGAAAACAAGACAAACTTGTGTTGGGTCACCAGTGCAACTTAAGTCTGACTTGACAGGAAGTCCTGCAACATAGGACCCCATCCCTCCTGTCTGATTCCCTCTCGTAACTGATGTTACTTATTATTATTTATTTGTTTGTTTCATTTTTATACCGCCCATCTTCCAAACTGGAACTCTGGGCGGTTTACAGTTTAAAAAAATCACTGTACACATAGAAAAACATCAAAGTACAGATAAAAAGGGGGGGGACCCTTGGCAAGATAAATCAGGGGGCGGGGGGAGATTTTAAAAAAAGTTAAAGCAGGTCGCCATATGCCTCCCTAAAAAGCATGGTTTTCAAAGCCTTTTTGAAGGCGGGCAGGGACTGTGCAAGGCGCAGCTCACTCAGAAGGTGGTTCCATAACGATGGGCCCACAATGGAGAAGGCGCGGCTGCGCGTAGCTGATCTCCGCACCTCCTTAGGAGTGGGCACCCTGAGTGAGTGCGCCTGCGACATTCGAGTGGGCCTGGCCTCAGATGACCTCTGGGAGATACGCTTCGACAGGTATTCAGGACCCAAGCCGTGGAGGGTTTTGAAAACCAAAACCAGGACCTTGAACCTTATCCAGAGAGCCACGGCTAGCCAATGCAGGCGAGCCAGAACTGGGATGATGTGATAGTATCTATGAGCACCCACCACCGGTCTGGCCACCGCATTCTGCACCCGTTGGAGTCTCCGGACAAAGGTCAAGGGCAACCCCACGTAAAGTGCGTTGCAGTAATCAATCCTTGAGATCACGAGGGCCTGCACAACCATCCTCAGGGAGGACTCATAGAGGTACAGGCAGATCTGGGCGATCCTGCGGAGGTGGGGAAAAAACGGTCCTGTTGAGGTGGTGTGCTGGAGATGATCATATTTTAGAAGACCTTAAAGCAGGCATGTCCAAACTTTGGTCCTCCAGAAGTTTTGGGCCACAACTCCCACGGTCCTTTGGCATTGGAAAGACAGGCTTAGAATTCTTGGAGTTGTGGTCCAAAACATCAGGAGGGCCAAAGTTTGGACATGCCTGCCTTAGAACTCTGGTCGACAAAGGGCTGCATTCCAGCCTTCTTTACCATTCTGCTGGGGAGGACCAGCAATAAGGAAAAGAAGTTGCCATTCAACCATCTTTGGGTGTCTGCCCTTGACCCATCCCTTCCTTAGAGTCGTCTTTGGACTCACCTGCCAGGCTTTCATCCATTCCTCCTTTTGCTGGAAGTATCAGTTTTATATTTTCATCTGTTTTATTCATCTCTATTTATGATTTGTGGTTCTTGGTTTCGCAGTATCAAAGGACTTCTTGTGTAGCCCGTAGAATAAGTAGAGAAACGAACCTCAAATTTGTCTGCCCGTCTGGAGCTCCCCCTTCCTCAAACATTAAAAGAAAAATCCTGGGTTACTTGCCAGGTTCTCCCCCTGTCACCTTTTACCTGATCTTATAAGAGATATCAGCTGAACCTGAAATCAGTACTTGGGATTCTTATGAGAGGTTTCAAATTTTCTGCCAAAGGTTGGCCACCAATGTAAAAAAGCTTCTTCTACTTTATTTTATTATTCTTGCTTCTATTTGACCACTGATGGAAACAGGATGCCGAACTAGAGTGTCACCCAGAGTTGCAGCTTTTCAACTAGATGGGGTGTTTGTTTGTTTGTTTGTTTGTTTGTTTGTTGATGGAACTCAAGGTGACGCACAGATACCATAGTTGTAGTGAATGGTTATACACTGAAGAAGGTATCCAATAGATCAGTGGTGACAAACCTTCAGCACTCCAGATGTTTTGGACCACAACTCCAACAATCCTTTGTCACTGGCAATCTGGGCTTGGAATTCTGGGAGCTGTGGTTCAAAACATCTGGAGTGCCAAAGGTTCACCACCACTGCAATAGATCATCTTGACTGATGCCACTGGTGTTGTCAATCTTCAGGTTGCCCTTTGCTATGTAAAGCTCAGTGTCTCTTTTCCTGATGGCAACGTGGGCACAAAATTGTGCAGTAATATCAAGCCATTTCCTGGCCTTTGGAATTGTGGGTACAGAAGCACAGTATATCATATTTGTAAAGGTTTTTTTAAAAAGAATTGAATTTATTTAGGTGGTGAGAGAAATTTGCTGAGGGTAGGCTTCTGCTAGCTGCCTAGATGCCCTAAGAACATCCAATCTCGCCTGAAAGCTAAGCAGGGTTGGCCCTGGTTAGTACTTGGATGGAAGACCACCAGGGAATACCAAGTGCTGTAGGCACCTGGAGTAGGAACTGGCAAACCCCTCCAGTATTCCTGCCAAGAAAACTCCATGGACATGGGGTCACGAAGAGTCGGTCACGACTGTAACAATGCAACACACACACAGAGAAGCTTCTGCTAGCATGTGCATACTGCCTTAAAGATCAGAAGCAGCCTGCTATAAAGTTACTGGAAGCATTGACCTCCTGCCCTGCTATCACTCTTCCCCGAGGTCTGTATCTGACCACTAGTGGAAATAGATTGCTGAACTCGAGTGCTTTTGCTCTCATTCAGCAGTACAATTTCTATGTTCTTGCTGATCATTGGAACTGAGCTTGGGTGATCTGACCCAGTGGAACTGGTGTTAATTATAAACTTGCATATGTTGACATAGACCAGACCGTTGCACAGTACTGTGTCCAGTTCTTGAGCACCTCAATTTGATGTTGACAATCTTGAGCGGGTCCAGAGGAGGATGACCAGGATGGTTAAAGGTCTGGAACATATCTCTTACGAGAGGCAACTTAGGGAGCTGGGAATGTTTAGTCTTTTTAAAAAAAAGGTTGAGAGGGGATATGATAGCCATGTTTAAATATCTGAAAGGATGTTATATTGAAGAGGGTGCTGGCTTGTTTTCCATGGCTTCAGAAACTAGGACGTGGGGCAATGGTCTCAAACTACAGGAAAAGAGATTCAATTAGGAAGAACTTCATGACAGTTAGAGCTGTTCAGCAGTGGAATATGCAGCCACAAACAAGGGTGATGGAGTCTCCTTCTTTGGAGGTTTTTAAGCAGAAGCTGGATGGCCATCTGTTTGGAGTCCTGTGATGGGGGTTCCTGCATGGCAGGGGGTTGGACTGGTTGGCCCTTGAGGCCTCTTCCAACTCTATGATTCTATGATTCTACGTCACTGATGTCTGGGATTTGATTAGCTGCAGGGCTTGAAAAAGTTACTTCCAGACTCCTGCAGCCTGCATGGTCACGGTGCTTCACAAAAGTTGTACTTCCAAGCCCTGATGACAGAGTAGCTGCAACATTTGCAGCGTTACTTGCTGCAGGTGGTGTACATAATTCCATAAAGTTGGGCTCTTGCTTAAGAATCTTATTTCATTATTCCTCAGTCCAGGGCCAATGTGTTTGCAAGACTCTAAAAACTATTATACATTGCTTTATGTAATGTAGTTGTCTGTGTTATTGTTGATTATGTTATTATGGTCCTGTTATATCATAAACTGGTATAGTTTAAACTGAATTTATTGTACATCTATGGTTTAATTGCTTTGGTTGTTGTAAACTGCCCAGAGTGGCTATGTTGCCAGACTGGGATTATAGTTAGTTGAGAAAGAAAGAAAGAAAGAAAGAAAGAAAGAAAGAAAGAAAGAAAGAAAGAAAGAAAGAAAGAAAGAAAGAAAGAAAGAAGGAAAGAAAGAAAGAAAGAAAGAAAGAAAGAAAGAAAGAAAGTTATCAGTTCATTTAGGAGAGAACTATAAGGAATGTATTAACCCTGATGTCTAGGAAATCTGGATTCCAAATGAAAGTTGAGTCATGGACAACCTGGTGGCAATTCAACATCCATTTGACTTCTATAAATCAGACCTAAGAAGTATCTCCCTCTTGTACTGTAGAGCCCTTGAGAAATGAGAGCAGCAAGAACCAGAAAGTGTTGCTGAGATATAGAGTTCTGTATTGAGCATGAACAACACATTCCCCACCAATACCACCACCATCAGTTCTTTATTCTGTTTTGAGCATATGTTGGGTGGCTGGGGGCCCAGCTGGCTATTTCCTTTGATACCTGTGATCCTGTTATATCATCAGCTGGTATAGTCTCAGTAGGGGAGACAAAAGCAGCCTTCTCCAAGAGATGAGCCATTCATTATAAGTCCTAGCCAACTCCTTCCCTTGTAATACAAATATCTCTTAGTACAAGAGGAAATGACATAAATGAAGAGGAAGGAGAATACAGACATAATGTATTTTATTCATCTATGACATGCATGCTGACTGGTTAGCTCAGTGGTTTATGACTCTGGCTGCGGACCCAGTGGTTGGGAGTTCAGTGCCTCACTGTGTCTCCTGTGAGTAGAGCCAGCCTGGGTGGCCTTGGGCAAACTGCACAGCCCCACACTTCCCCAGAAGAAGGAAATTGGGAAACCATATCAGTGTATTCCACTTTTGCTCACTTGAAGGCAACTATGTTGAGTTGATCCGTGAAATGTCAGCAAACTAGGCAGTGGGGTGATGATTCTGAAGCCTCCTCTGTCTTACTCCCCCACATCTCGGTCACCCCCTGAAATGGATGTTTGTCCCTAAACACACAAATGCACATGCAAACACATGCACGCACATGCGCGTGCACACCCCACACCCCCACACACCAGGTCCCGTTCCGTACTCTTCAGGGGAGGGTAAATTGGAACATTGACACAGGCTCTTTTCCCAGTACCTGTGCTTCATCATCATCATCATCATCATCATCATCATCATCATCATCATCATCATCATCATCATCATCATCATCATCATCATCATCATCATCATCATGTATCTTCAGCTTCTTTAAAGTAAGCATTATTTTTTAAAAAAATCAAGAAATCTGATAACAAAGCTGTCATGTCATCCGTGGTTGAGCCTAAGTCACCGGTGCTAATCAGAGAGACACCAATGGCATTGCTTTGGGTTTGGTTTCTGATTGTTACTGAGTCGCTGGTTTGCTCAGAGTAGAAAACATGTTTAACCTTAATATTGTATTTTCTGGCCCTCAAATGGGGCCAGTTTCGCTTTCTCAAAAGATTGTGGCGTGGAATGACTGATCCGAAGCACTGGCGAAAAGAGTCCATCTCCAGTTTAACATCCCAAGATGTGGAAATGGGGTGGCAGGCCTGAGTTGATCGGGGGGGGGGGGAGGCAAGCATCCTATCACGCCAGCCCCATGAAACGGTTGTGTTCTTGCATCGCTGAATCCCTACAATGGAGACCCAGAGTCATGGGAAATAGAAGAAAAACGGTGTCGGAGTCTTGAGCCTTTACATATTCACTGATGGAGAGTCACACAACATGTTCAGTTGCTACAGCCGGTTATGGGCTGCTTGTAGGTGGAGTGTGAGTTGATGTGTTATATAATATGCAGTATTAAGAAAAAGTGAAGACTTTGGCCAATAATAATAATAATAATAATAATAATAATAATAATAATAATAATAATAATAATAATAATAATAATAATAATAATAATAAAAGAACTAGTGGAATCATAAGCCTGAAAAAGTGACTGAAAATGAGCATGCAAAATTACTTTGGGACTTCCGAATACAGACAGACAGGGTTTTGGAGCATAATACCCAGGATATTGTGATTGTGGAGAAGAAAAAAAGTGTGGATGATTGATGTTGTTATACCCGGTGATAGTAGAGTCACCGAGAAACAACTTGAAAAAATTACCCGATATCAGGATCTGAAAATTGAACTTCAGAGACTCTGGCATAAACCGGTACAGGTGGTCCCAGTGGTAATCGGCACGCTGGGTGCAGTGCCTAAAGGGTTAAGCAAGTATTTAGAAGAAATAAGTCACCATCAGTCAGCTGCAGAAAGCCACCTTACTGGGATCTGCTCGCATAATTCGCCGAGACATCACGTAGTCCTAAACGCTTGGGAAGCGTTTGTCTAGTGATTTGTATTACAAAATCCAGCATAGTTAGCTGTGTGGTTTAATAATAATAATAATAATAATAATAATAATAATAATAATAATAATAATAATAATAATAATAATAATAATAATAAACCCTCCTCCAGCATGCCACAAAGGAGGATAGTCTATAACTTTTCCTGCCAATGCGTTAGATTTCCAAAGGCAAAGATTAACCTGCTAAATAGGCATGCTTCCTAGTCAATCAATCATTTATTTATTTGCATTAGCCATTGCCTTAGCAAAACAGGACAACATTTAAATAGATATAAAATTGGCATACCAAATCATAATAGTAAATACATATACGTGCAACATTCCTATACAAGATCTGGACAAGTAATCTGTAAATGATTATTATTTTAAAATCATAGTTGGCCTCATTTTAATTCCTGCTACTAAAAATTTAGCTGTCTGCAGTGTCACCTGTTTGTCTTGGTCTCCGAGGAGTAATGATATATAAAAATCAGATGAACGACCTGGCTTCTTTACTAACATGGGGAAAAGTAATTCTTGCCTCACCTCTCTATAAAAGGAACATAACAGTAACGCATGGGCAAGTGTTTCAACACCTTCACCCACATGGACATGTGTGATTTTGCAGAGGTGTTCCTTTAAAGTGACCCTCTAGCACAGCTGAAGGCGTGACATTAAATCGTGCACATGAAAAGGCCCTTCTGTACTTTGGAACGGTTAGCACGTTTAGATATTGTGCCATTGTTTTTGGATGACTTATCACTGAGTTGTCATACCAGGGACATAATTTATTGGTGACAGACAGATTATTTTGATACTCAATGTCGTGTATGCGCTGCTCTAATAAACATCTCGCCTTACTATACCCAGTGGTCAATAGAAGATCAGGCGACAGTCCCAAAAGAGTGTACTTTGGATTTGATATCTTTCATCCATCTACTCTCATGAGAATCCTTCATGACAAAAGGAATGCTTCCTAGTCTTTCTGTACATAGTACAGTATGACAAGGATCACTCCCTGGCTTTGGATCTCCTTGTGAAAGGCTTTTCCCAGCCCTGCCCTGAAAGAGGGCTTTGTGGTAGAGATGGGGAAAGAGAATACAAGGTCCATAAAATTATGTGTCCTATCACTGAATCAGGGATATTTTCCTTTATAACCAACCCATGGGGCAAAAATATTCCTTTCCTAATTAGCATAATCCCTGCCCTCTTTTAAAACTGGTCCAGGAGCACAAATCTGTCATCTTGATTTTACATTTTGAAGGGGAAACACAAAACACAGTTTTGAAGGGAAAACACAGCCGGTGTACTTGATCAGAGCCAATGTCTTTCTTTCATGGTGCAAAGTAAAGAGAACTACACTCAGGATTGTGTCCCAGTATCAAGGTGAGGCAAAGGAGGCAGTGTGTGTGTGTGTGTGTGTGTGTGTGTGTGTGTGTGTGTGTGTGTGTGTGTGTGTGTGTGTGTGTGTGTGTGAGAGAGAGAGAGAGAGAGAGAGGGGGTGTCATTTAGGAGCTTTATAATGATCTGTCACTCCATCTCCAAGGATGCAGATGGCTTGACACATGCCTGAATGGTTTATCAGACAGATTTCATCAACAGTGGGATAAAGCCTGTTCCTATGGGATCCTTTGACAATTTAAAAAGATGATGGAAAAGATGCACACAATATATCTTTTTTGCAGTACACGAATCATAATCTGCTGGCTCTTGTTTCATCCATGTCTTTTTCATTCAAATTGAGCTTGCTTTGAGGCAAAAGTCCATCAGAGAGAGAGAGAGAGAGAGAGAGAGAGAGAGAGAGAGAGAGAGAGAGAGAGAGAGAGAGAGAGAGAGAGAGAAAGAAAGAAAGAAAGAAAGAAAGAAAGAAAGAAAGAAAGAAAGAAAGAAAGAAAGAAAGAAAGAAAAGCCAAATGGAGAATTTCTAAGACAATGGCTTCCCCTAAATGTGGACTGTCATATTTTTTTCTCAAGTTGGGAATGCCCACTGATATTGATGGGTTAGTAAGATGTTTTTAATGAAAGATAATAATGGTTTTGAAGGGGTCCTTGGAAACGCCAATCTTCAAAATGCTACAGGAAAAAACATTGAATGAAAGGATGCGATTGTTCAGGTGTGGAAAAAGCTATCAAGATTAGCAAGTGGTCTGGGTTTCATGAGAGGAAAGTATATCACACCTACTCTCTCTCCTCTCCCTCTCCCTCTCTCTCTCCCTCTCTCTCTCTCTCTCTCTCTCTCTCTCTCTCTCTCATCTATTTCTGGGAAAACTGAGATTAAGACAGATGTAGGTGCTCTTTCATTTGTAAATGATTTAGATCAATGTTTATTGTAATCAGTACCACAGCTAAAATCTTGTAAGGCCAATGAGTCTGTCAGATTCCTTGATTCAAACTGGCCTACTCTAGTTTCAACTTTACTAAACTCATTCACAACTAGAGTAGGTCTATTTGAATATACTGAATGTATGGAGGAGCTGGTTCATCAAATCCCTTCTTATTCCATGGGCTTAATCTAGTGTGATTTACTCTGCTAAGCAAAAGGATTTCAGCCATTAAGTCATCTACCAAAAATGATCTCCCACTGCCCCAGCCCTTTATATTTGTTATTTTTTTACTAAAATAAACTCTGCCATCTGTGAATCTATTTGAAAGTAAATGCCACAGAGTTATAATGTCCCCCATACTTCTAACGAAAATGGAACAGTATAATGTTAACTGAATCAATAAACGGGCCCAGAACAAATAATGGACCCAAAGGTTTCAATGTGTGCAGATCCAACCCTACCCACGAGTAGGCCCAGGCTTGCCAGCTGGTAAGCCCCACTGGATCCGATGTTCGGATGGACAAGCCTCAGGTTGGCGCTAAGACGTCGTTCTCAGCGTCCCCAGCTCTTCTTGGGCGACCTTGCGGATCGGGACCCTGGCATTCTGGAGGGAGGAGGAGGAGGAAGGCAGAAGACGCTGCCGCGCCTGTAGGCCCTACGACGCGAGGACCTTCTTTGCATAAGATGGGGTGAAATCTCCGTAACAGCTGGTGGGAAGGAGGGAGGGCGGAGGAGAAAGAGAGAAAAGGCGGAGGGAGGGGACCAGCAGGCGAAAATATTACATCACCCCGGTATTGGCTCCCGGGCTGCGACTCGACGGCTGAAATCCAGCGCTCTGCGCACTCCGCAAATGCTCCCTCCCTCCCTTGCTCTGCTTGGTTTCTGTTCCCTTTGGAGTGGTGTGTGTGTGTGTGTGTGTGTGTGTGTGTGTGTGTGTGTGTGTGTGTGTGTGTGTGTGTGTGTGTGTGTGTGTGTGTGTGTGTGTGTGTGAAAGCCACCCAGCCAGAACTGCTCGCAGATCCCCACTGCCTCCCCCACCCCGCCCGCCCGCCCGCCCCAAGCCTGATCATTCTGTCCTTGAGAAGGCGAAACGTCTCGAAAGCAGATGGTGGGGACCGCGGGAAGGGCGGCCCCTCCTCTTCCAGCCCAAACCAGCGCCGGGGATGTGCGCGTGCGGGCGGGGGGGGGAGAGGGAGGGGAGGGGAGTTTGAAGCGAAAAGCGCACGGCGCTCAGCGGCGACGGCAGCAGAAATGCTTCCCAACCCGCGGCCGGGATCCAACACGCCCACGTCGATCCACAGAGAGAATTTCGTTCTAGAGGGAATATAGGGAAGGAAGCCAACGAGGCTCGCCTTACCCCGATCTAAAAATGCCAAAACAACAGCAAAAGGATTTTAAAAAAACAAAAACCACACACAACCCCAAACCAAGGCATAGGACCGTAATCCTCCTCCCGGTTTCTGGATTTTTGTTTTTGTCCTAAAAAGGAAGAGTGGGGTTACTTTCTCTCTCTCTCTCTCTCTCTCTCTCTAATAATAATAATAATAATCCGCCCATCAAACCGATGGTCACTCTGGATAGCTGTAGACTCTTGTGTGTGTGTGTGTGTGTGTGTGTGTGTGTGTGTGTGTGTGTGTGTGTGTGTGTGTGTGTGTGTGTGTGTGTGTGTGTGTGTGTGTGTGTGTGTGTGTGTCAGCCTCAGGAAGAGCTCCCTCGAGCACCGCCGAAGCTTATCCGCAGCCAGCGGAGCGCTCTCCGTGGTGCTGAAAAAGCTCTCCGTGCGCATCGGGGCCTCGGCGGCCTCGGATTCGTCCTTTTGGCCCAGGGAGGAATACATGCAAATAATACGCGCGCACTGCATAAATCGGCAGCCAGGTAAGGTAAAAAGGAAAAAAAAATATGCATTTCCTTTACATCCCAGTCATCGGACTCAAGAGATCTTCTACGGCCTCCTGCATACGATTTCGGGTCATGTGACCCAGCGGGGGGGAGGGGGAGGAGGCCAATGTCAGCTTCATTCCATTCCATTCCATTTCATTTCTTTCTTTGGACCATCTTGTGTACTTCCAGCCACAGGACTGGCGTGCCAATCTCAGACGCTGGAGAAAGGGAAAAAGATCAAGGACACCGTCCGTTCCATCAGGGACGGGGGAGAAAAAGCACTGGGAGGCTCATCCTGCTACTTCGACATGCAAGGCAGCATCACCCGAGGGGGGTGCCTGGGACCGCCTTCCCTCTGCAGCATTTGCGAGGCCACTCTGTCCCCCGCCGGCGCCCGCCTGGCTCCCCCTCAAGCGGCTCCCTTTCCCACCCGCCGCCAACACCCACCTCTTAGGCACGGAGATCTGTAGGCATGTGTGGGTATTTTGTATTCCCAGGACGAGACTCGGCCGAGGAGAGACGCATTGGGGGAAAAGAAGAGGCCTGAAACGGACCTGGCTCGGGTTAGCCGTATTTAGAGATCTGCATCGACCTCCCCCTCACCCCCCCACACCCGCTGCTCCTGCTGCGTCTACAGCTATCCAGGCCTAACCGCCGCACGCACAAACACACACACACACGCCCTATATTTAGTCATCTGCGTGTGAGAAGGATTTATCTGTGGAGGCAGCTTAACGCCTCTACTCTCAAATTGTAGGAAAGCACCCCCTGCGCTGTTCCAGGTCGTCGCGTAATGACCAAGCCAGCTTCCAAATTCTTAAATGAGAAAATTGGATTTATTAATCGCAGACCCAAGCACTACAAACCCCTGGACAAGTGAACACACGAACACACGAACACACACACACACACACACACACATGGACAAGTGCACACGAACACACACACACACACACACACACACACACACACACACACACACACACACACACACACAGAGTATGCTTTAGCCTCACGTTTCCTTACCAGCCACGTCGAGATGGCTAAAAACGCTTTCTAATGTGAACGCTCCTCACCTAACGGGAGTCCCCTTCTCCCCTCTCCGGGGACGGACGGTCGCTCGAGCCGGCGACCAGGCGAGCAAGCGAGCGAGCTGGACGTGGCTTCTCTCTTGGCATTCACCGCGTGCCTTAATTGTATCGAAATTAAATCAAGGTCCGCTGTGAACACGAAGGGTTTAAGCCAAGCGGGGAAGGAACCAGAGGAGGCGTTGGAAGGCCAAGGAGGAGGAGAAGAAGAAGAGGAGAAAAAGAAGAAATCAACGGAGGCTGAAGGATTCCCATCTCGCCGGAGCCTGAATCTCCACCCAGAACGTGTCTGCGGCTCTCGGCGGCTCTGCCTTGGCGAGGTGCCGCTCGTGGGCGGATTAGCGGGGCTCCTGCTGCTGCTGTTACGCGGCACCATCCCTTGTGGAGCCGCGCGGAGGTAGAGACTCCGTCACGCTCGCTCGCTCGCTTTCCGCCACATCAGCTCCAGCTTTCCCCAGATCGCGGTCCTTGGTCCTCATCCCTCTTTCCTGGCCCAAGGTGCTCTCCAGATCTTCGGAAGGGGTGGCCGCGACCTTCAGCGTCGTGGGACAGCGTCTCTTTGTCGTTTGTTATTAATATTATGATGATGATCATCATTACGCGCAAGCCCCTTCCCTCCTCTCTCCGAGGGCGGCTGCAGCTGGAAATGGAGTGAGTGGGAGGAGGGGAGGGGCGCGCCTCTTCCTCGGCGGGTGCGCGCCCTCCCCATCACCGGTGGGTTTATCCTGGCGAATCGCCTTCAGTGGCCGGGGTCAATTGAAGAATCCAACGGATGGGGGTGGGGGAAGAGATGGTTTTAAGGGACACCGTTTCATAGATCAACCGACCACAAAAGTAGGGCACCTCATCCTTCCTTCCTTCCTTCCTTCCTTCCTTCCTTCCTTCCTTCCTTCCTTCCTTCCTTCCTTCCTTCCAGCTTTCCAGTGAAGGAGAGACTGGGTCTTGGTGACTTCCCCCAGCAGTAAGGAGGTCGTTCCTCCTAACCCGGCCGGCGCTCCGGAGCGAAGGCAAGGTGACCGCGGTGCCTTTGGCGAGGCGAGTGTCCTGCCGCGGCGCCTGGCCCGCCACCGCAGCAACATCTTCCCCTCAGCCTCTTCGGCACGGACAAACCCTCCTCTTACCTGCCGCCGGAAGGTGGAACGCGAAGGGCACCGAGGAGGCGACAGGAGGGAGCCTCTTGACAGCGAGAAAACAACAGACCTCCCCGGGCCCTCGTCCTCCTGCCCAGCTCGGTGCGCACCCGGCAAGCGGCATCCGCGGACTGTGCCGCAAAATGCCTCGTGATGTGTTTGCCTCTTTCTCCCCCCCCTCCCTCGCTCCTTCCCTCCCTCCTTCCCTCCCTTTCGTCTCCTCCTCTCCCCCCCCCAACCCCAACCCCACAAATGATGCTGAAAGCAGGATTAGCGGCAGAGCCTCAGCTGCCTCAGATTATGAAGGCTCTGGGGACCGGCGGGGGACGGGATGGGTGTCTATTTATGTGCTGGAGGGTGGTGGTAATGGTGGTTGACATGCTTTTTGCACGGGCGGAGAGGGAGAGGGGAAAGGATGCGCCTTTTGAAGAAACAGTAGCGGGAGGGGGGGCAGGGCGGGGGGGGATATTTAAAGAGAAGGACGAGGGAGGGGGTCCAAGATGCGGACTCCGAGAACTGCATTATTTTGAGGAGGAAGAGAGACGCGTGACGCTTGCGGAGGGGTCGGGTGGCTTTAGCTCTCTTTATTTAACGCTGGGAAAGAGATCGAGGTTCTCCGGCCTTGATCCTGTAGAGAGAGCAGGCACGGGGGGGATTTAGCCGATTTATATCCTGCTGCTGTTTTTTTTTTAAACTACGAACCATCAAACGACCTACACACCGCCCAGTCGCCGACGCGTCGTCGAACCAGCCTTACATATGTCTATAGCGCGTGCCTGCGTGCGTGCGTGTGTTGCGACTCAGGAGCGTGACACATGCACAACGGAGACCAATATCTGTTGCCATAATCTCCAGACCCGTCCCGATCTGGAGGGGTTAGAAACAGATGGTCGTTTATGTCTTCAGAAAGGCCCCCCCCCCTTACCTACCACCTCCAGTCTCGACGCTTGGAAAGGGCCAGGGGCAACTGTAACCATCCAAAATGGATCAGGGTTATGACAGAACAAGCAGAAACAAAAGGTGGGGGGGGGGAGGTGGGGCAGAGGAAAGGGAGTGGGGTTGGAAAGACACAGCCGAGTAAAAATCGCGGAAAGGTTCCTAAAACCCCAAGATAAACATGTCTAGCTCTTGAGGAAGGAATTTAGCCAGTGAAATGATTCCATCGTATTATTCACGCATCCAGAAGCAATCCAGCCCGGCCGCCCCCTCCCAATTTCACGCTTCCCCTCCCGTAAGGCCTGGAACTGCAGGGAGGACGGGATGGCGGAGCAGAGATGGAAAACATCCGGCGACCCGTCCTAAAGGATGCCTCTCTAACCCGGGGAGAGGGCGGGGGGGGGCTCGGGGAGCGCTTCGGGGATCAACAAGGAAGAGGAGCACTGGGGAGATCCGGAGGTTGACCACCCCCTCCCCCGCCTCCCCCTCCCCTCCCCCGGTGCCTAATCCTGTGCCTGCTGCCCAGGGACAGACCCCCCAGGGGATTCCTGCCCAACGGGGCGTAGGGAAAGGGAGGGTACAAGACCTGAACGAAACAAGGCAGAGACTGAACACGGGTGTGTGGACGTGTAAACGCGCGGCGGCGGCGGCGGCGCGCGCTGGGGGTGTTTGAAGAGAATCGGGAGAAGGGAGGCTTTGAAGTTTAGGCCGAGGGACCTTAGGCTGAGATGATGCTGGGAGCCCTGCCACTGCCCTCCGGCTGTTCGTGCGTGTGTGCGTGGGGCGGCGTGGGGCGTGGGGCGGCGTGGGGCGTGGGGCGATTCTGAAAAGCCACACGAGCTGCAATTAGAAGCCAGGGAGCTGAGGCGGGGGGTGGGCGGTCTTCTAGCGACTTCTGGCGATCGCCTCACCCGCGATCCCGGGCTTTGACCTCCACCAAGTTTTTAAGCAGTGCAAAAACACCCCTCCAGTCCCGATAGGGCCGGGATTAGGGGCAACGCGGAGCTGCCTTGTCTCTCTCCCCCACCACCACCACCAATAAATAGGAAGGGATGGAGGAGGACGAGAAGCCAGCGCTGTGTGAGGTCAAATCTTATACTGTACTTAGGGCAACGCAAGGAGGGGTTGTCAGGTATTTAAACAATGGTTTCACCCTTGCCACCACCCATGGCCACAGGAGAGACTGGGGGGGGGGTTTCCTGAGTCCTACTCTAACCACTTCACCACGCTGCCTCTTGTCAAGGGCCAAAGATCTGATGGGCGCCATCCTGTCAGCTCATCCCTGGGGCTAAATCCCACCCAGCCTTACTGCTGTGGCGCCGGGTCTGGGCTGACTCGGCTCAAATCTGTTCCGAGCAGGCTCTTTTCCGAGGGAGAGCGCACCGTGGAGCCTCCAAAGGCGTCCGGGTCGATCCCGAAGAAGTCAAAAGGTCAAGCCGCGCTCCAAGGACGGCGGAGGAGCCGACGAGGCCGGTCTGTAAACCCTTCGTTGGGAGCGCGGCGGGACGGAATCCTCAGGAATCTTCTGGCTGCACCTGGAGCTTTCCTGGGTCAGCATCTGCTTTTGGTCACAGGTGGACCTGTCTCCTCCCTCTGCTGGTTTTATAAATGGAAAGAAAGCCCAACCGTCAAGCAGCAGAGCCAGGAAGGGTTTCTTGAGCCGTCCTGTTTCTTCCTTCCCAACCCTCGACTATTAAAAGGGAATTCGCTTCCGTCCTTTGCTCCAAAACATCTGGATCGCGTCCCTTTTAATGCCGAAACACGTTCGCCGCGTCGTTTAGTCCTTGTTCGTGTCGTGGGCGAAATCAAAACAGCTGAAGGGAAGAAAACAAAACAAATACACCTGAACGGAAAGGACAGCTGGGGCGTAAATTGCGCCAGTGCGGAGTAGGAGGCGACCCCGGCGCGCGGTCAGCCGCTACTGGAACAATAATAACAAAGGCTTTCTGATGTTTCGTTTTAAACCCAGAATCGGCACAATTCTAAATCAAGCATATCGATATAATTGCACTTGTGTGCATTCACACAGCTAGCTTTCTTGGTCGGTTTCCGCCGACCTAAGAAAAACAAAACAGAAAGAGAAACAGGATCCGGGGTACCTGTAAAGCCCAACAGATTTATTTCGGAGTGACCTTTCCTAATTGCAAGCCACTAACCCAAAACGAGTAGATTGAGCGCCAGGAAAACACTCGCACCGAAGTAAGCCGGTGAAGCTTTACGGTGTCACCGTATTTCTGTGCCTATTTTTGCTTTGTTCCGAAGGTTTTTAATCCGATCGTCGGTGGCGCCGAGAGCCGGCCCGTGGAATCGACGGCGTTTTACAGAGGAAACTGACTCACCTTCCCATTCAATGGGCTTTCTCTGCTGTAGCGACTGACAGCTGGATTCCAGCAGCCGTGGAGTATTTAATTTAAAGGAAAAAAACGGAATTGGGGGGGAAGCCACTCGCTTGCTCCAGTCCTGATAACAACGCACTTCACACCCCCTAGAAAGAGCCTCGGAATAGGAATGAACCCGAGCCGACCTTTAAAAACCTGGGCCAGACGAGAGGATATTTGTTAATTATTAGATTCCGGGGACCTGGCAGGTCGGGGAAGTGGCAGGCTGGGCTCCGCCGTCTCCTCCAAGAAGAGTTTGGAGAAACCTGCTGCCCGGCTCCGGAGGGTCACTTGCACCCCGCGCCCGAAACACCGCCCCGCACCCTGACCGGTCCAGGATCGCGACCAACGGGCAGTTTGTGCTCCAGGCCGGCCGAGAGGAACCCCGGAACGGATCGCCTTGGAAGGCAACCGCAAGGAAGGGGCACGTCGGGGACCCTCCTGTTCTACCGAAGGGTAATACCGCCATTAGACAAGGGTGGTTGTCCCCCCCCAGCAAAATGTCGGCAACGCGGGGCCCTCCACTAAAATCAGACCTAGGGCTGCAAGGTGGAGCGCGCTGGGGGGGTCTCTTCTCCGGCTGGACTCTCGAACAAGCCGACCCAGCCGCACCCCCCGCCCCCGGTTTTGGGGCCGTGGCTTCAGCAGCCAGACATACTTTGTTAATACATCATTACATTTCATACATTAATTTGTCAAATTTAATTTATCAGATTTGCATACTTTAAATCATCACATTGATATTTATTTAATAAAGGGATAGATTAAAAATTGAATTTCTCCCCACTGAGAGAGGTAACCTTTTCCGACCAGGGATCCCGTCGCCTTCTTTGAAATAGAAAGATCCTTGGGATTTTCGCTCCCTCCCTCCGCCTGAGAACCTCACCCAGATGGCGGCTTTTTTTTTTTTTTAAATGAACCAGGGGGAGGCGGAGGTGCAGCCCGGGCGGTGGGAGAGACGCGGGAGCCTCCGCCCGCCAAGGCTCCGCTGAGCCACGTTCCGGCCTTAGCACTACTAGGTCGGTCCCACCCACCCGCCTCCTCCCTCGCTCGCCCTCCGGCCTCCCTGGCCCAGCTGTAGGGCAACGGGGGCGAACGCGGGGACCCGGGCGAACCCACGGAGGAGGACTGGGTCTCTTGCCAAGGGCGGCTGTGGAGAGGTGGAGACGATGCCCTCCGTAAGGAATACCCCGCCCTCCGGCTCTGTTGTAGGCCGCCCAGAGTGACCATCGGTTTGATGGGCGGATTATTATTATTATTATTATTATTATTATTATTATTATTATTATTATTATTATTATTATTATTATTATTATTATTATTTGTACTTTGACTGGGTTTGTCTTCTAGGGTTTGTATGTTTGGGCAGTTAATTTTCGCAACGTGTTGTACACCGCCCAGAGTTCCCGTGGGAAAATCAGGCGGTTAACAAGCATAAAACTAAATAAATAAATAAATAAATAAATATTATTAGGGTCAATAATAATAATAATAATAATAATAATAATAATAATAATAATAATAATAATAATAATAATAACAACAACAACAACAACAACAACAACAACAACAACAACAATCAATCAATCAATCAATCAATCAATCAATCAATCAATCAATCAATCAATCACCTCCGTGGGTAGTGAAGGGGTGGAGGCAGTTTTCTCAGAAGACAAAGAGGAAGCGCAGAAGCCAGGGGTATCATCCTGAAACCCTCTGGGTGAGCCGGTCCGACGGTCCGCCTCCCTTGCCTCGCCCTTGAGGCTGAAACGCCATCGTGGCTTGTTTGTTTGTTTGTTTGTTTGTTTGTTTAGAGGTTCCGAGGGTCGGATTCAGAGCGAGGGATCGCCGAAGAAGGAAGCCGAACTGGAGCCTGGCGCCTTCCATATTTCAGGAGCCCGTTGACAGCTGATCATGGGGTGGGGGTTGGGGGTGGATATGCAGTCCTAGAACTCGGCTCTAACCCGTGGAGAAATCAGTGGGAGGGGAGTGACTTCTAAGGCACTGAAGTGCAATCGATTTGAGCGGCATAGCTGGCACAATAACTTTCACCCTATTTTAGATCCCGCTAGCACCTGGCCGAAGACAATAAATAAAACCAGCTACTATTTTGTTTTAAATAACGTGAAATAAATAAACAGGCTCGAACTCCAGAATCTGATTCTGTTCCCTATAGGGGTTGTTCCTTCAAGTCTATTAAAAAAACCCACCATATTTTCACCTGTATTTTCCTGGGTTTGATTCTAAATTAATTCCCTGTGTTTTGGTTTTACGTTTCTTTGCAGTCAAGTGCAAATAAGTCTAAACTTAAATCCGATGACCCAGCAATAAGCTCCCTCTGAACTCAGTGGGATTTTTCAGATGACTTTTAGGGGATTTTTGTGGATATCGTTTTAATTTAATGTTTCGGCCATACTACTCTCATAGTCTGGATTGTTCCCGTAAAGAACAGAAGAAGAACGAGGGAATTAACAGAATTTAGGATTCAAAAAGACGCAAATATATTCTTTGCGTAACAATATGTTCTGGGGGACAAAAACAATGTGCGAACAAGATGAAAGCTATTTTTTCCCATATCACCCTGCTGTAATTAAGCAGCCGGTTAGCAGATTTCCTAGTCTTTGAAGAATTGCCTTAGAATCAAATCGTTTTGCTACCCATCACATTCTGGGAATATTATGGGATGGGACGGGTGAAAACCAGGACCAGATACGTGCCCCGTTTTCACCTTTGGAGGAGATTGGTCAAAGGCTCTAAGGATGATGAAGCCTCTCTCCCTTAGAGATCAGAGTTTGAGCAGTAGATGTTTTGAATTAGGGCTTCCAGGAAGAAGCCTGGCTTCAGGCATCACCCTCGAACTGCAGAGCGAGAAGAGCCCCTATGGATCAAGGAGGCACAACGGGAATCGATCTCCCAACCTTTGACGCCACAGCCACATGCCTAAACCGCGGGGCAATCCAGCAGCTCTGCTCTCCGATCAGCACAGAAGACTCCCCAGTTCTCCCACGATTTGCTTCCAGCTATGTTTCCTTGCAGAAGCTGCCTAGATGCCAGCCTAAGCATATCCAATCTCGCCTGATTTTGGAAGTGAAGCAGGGTCCGCCCTGGTTAATATTTGGGAGGGAGACCACCAGGGAATACCAGGTGCTGTAGGCAGCCTGGAGTAGGAACTGGCAAGCCACTCCAGTATTCCTGCCAAGAAAACTCCATGGACATGTGGTCACGAAGGGTCGGTCACAACTGTAACAACACACACACACACACACACACACACACACACACACACACACACACACACACACACACACACACACACACACACACACGTTTCCTTGCAGCCATGCCTGCCATGTGGCCATGGACTTGCACAACATTGGCTCCTCGGCTTGAATACGGAGATGAGCACCGCGCCTAGTGTCGGACACGACTAGCACGCATGTGCAGGCAGAACCTTATCCTTTACCTTTACCTTACTGCCAGCAAAAATAAATAAATAAATAAATAAATAAATAAATAAATAAATAAATAAATAAATAAATAAATAAAAATGCAGTCTTGTTAACGATGTCAGCCGTCAATCTGTCAACCAAACCAAAGTGGTGGGATTGAAGGAGTTAAAGTGACCAGGGTTTGGGGAGGCACCTCTTCTTTAACAGGATAGCTGCTCCTCTTATTCTGTGCCAGGGTAAATCCTTCCCTTTCCCAAGAGCCTTTTAGGGAAATGGATCAGCATTTCTCTGGCTGCGCCTGAGTTTGCTCTTAATGTTTAGGGTGGGAAGAGGGAAATGGGGGGTTGGGGATGCTCCTTCTCCCAGGTGTGACATTCCTCCAGAGGGGCGGGACAAGCAGGTGATTCATGTTAAAATAGCCCTTTTCACATGCCTTGTTTTGGGCCCAGACTTGGCATCAATCAATTGAAGCGAATGGGACCTCACCGCTCAGAAAGGCACGGAAGGCAGCGGACATGGAAAAATCTGGATGGGGGATCCTACAAAATCAGAGGGAGTAGGACAATGCCCCCATATGGGATTTAGAGAAATCTCTGACCCAGCATAAGCCTGGCTCCAACCCACAGAGCCACCGGCCTTCTGCCAAGCACACCTCTCCTTAAAATAACTATCAGAGAGTCCTTGGGACACCAGATGGCAGGGAAGCCAGGTATGCTTACATTACTTGTTTCCAAACTTAACTACATTGGAGGCCTAGATTAAACTCTCCACAAACACCCAGTCCCCTGACAAGGGAGGGACAAGCCTAAGACAATGGGATCACTGTAGCAAGCAAAGTTGACTTGTGGTGGATTGCTGCCACCCAAAGACCGATGAAAGCCTGCAAGGCCCTAGTTACACGGAGGACAGGCGATCAAGATTTGACAATTCAATGGATTGTTTCTATTGATTTATTTATTGTATTTTATTTTATTTATTTATACAATTTATATGCTGCCCACTACCCAAAGGTCTCTGGTCATACTTGTTGTTGGTGAATGCGTGGCTTTGCTAGATTACATCAATCCTTTCTATGCATTTTGTTTTTATATTTTGATTATATTATTTGTTGTAAGATGCAATGAGGATTTCTATATCTATCTATCTATCTATCTATCTATCTATCTATCTATAAATCCTCATATATATATATATATTAAAAAAACAAAAAGACAAATGTGAAATTTTATAAACCATATTTGGCTGGATTGCCCATTGTGTTAGGTATTTGGCTGCACAGCTGGATGTTCAGTTTCCTTGCTGTGCTTCCTGCAATGAATGCCAACCTGTGTGGCCTTGGGAAAGCTGCACATTTCCAGGGCAACCCCAAAAGACGGGAATAGTCAACCACTTCTGAGTATGCATTACCTAGAAAACCCTGGGAAGGGTTGCCATGAGTCTGAATTGACTTCACAGCATGTGATTATTATGTATGACCGATATAGATATAGATATGGCATCCAATTCTATATGTTCGTGTGTGTAAGTAAACAGAAGAAATTCTAAGAACTGCAGAAAGCTCCCAGGGAGGTACACCCCTGCTCACCTTCTTCTTGCAAACAGAAGTAGGTGCTTCTTCTGAAATGATTCTGACTGTGCCAGGTGCCTGGATCATGTAAGACAAAGAAAATATGCTTTTGGTTGTAAAGGATTATTTCTACTCCCATGCAAACCCATGCAAATTTTAACTCATAGAGAAAAGTGACAAATTGAAATGAGCACATAATTCTATGCAGAAAAATCCCACATATCAGAAGCCATTGTTCTTATATATTTTGCTGTTATATATTGTATTTTTGGTTTGCTCTCCAGTGCCCAGTGTAGCCCTCTGGCTAAATGATTGCAGTAAACAAATCAAATCAAATCAAATCCATCAATCAATACAAATAAACCACACTGAATTCAATATGACTTAATCCTAGGTAAAGGGATCGGGCAGCACTGGTGCTACTCAGAACAATAGGTTGCAATTATCACTGTAACAGAGTGGCAGTTCTGATCCTCTCATCCATCCACACATTTATTCTGGCATCAGATCTGGATGATATGCAGCACCTCTGAGCTAGTGGTTTACAGGTGCTTTCCTTATCTATCAAGAGGTGGTATCTTATAGTGAGAAAAGTTTATCAGGCAAGAGACAGAGGGGCAAAATCTAGCCTATCAAGGGGCCAAATAAAGGTGGTAAATCTCTTACAATCAGAGAAGAGGGCTCCATTCAACCAACAGAAGAGACATCCCAACACATCCTCTCTCTCCACTTAGACCAGTGGTTCTCAGCCTGTGGGTCCCCAGATGTTCCTGGACTGCAACTCCCAGAAGTCTTCATCACTAGCTGAGCTGGCCAGGATTTCTGGGAGTTGCAGCCCAGGAACATCTGGGGACCCACAGGTTGAGAACCGCTGACTTAGACCCATCCCTATCATACATGCCCCAAAGTCAAGACACTTGTCTTCCCACTCTCCTCCCGCCTTCCCAAACCACTCATCAGAACAAAGCTCATATGCTAGGAAAGCCAGCCTCCCCTTGCCCTGACAAGAGCCTGACTTGAAAGTCTGCTCAAGAAGAGCCCAGTTTGGGAAACTGCAAGGTTTCCGTTCCTGTAAACCTCTTCTGTGTTTTGATACTTGTCTAGACTTAGAGTTGGACATGACGGAATGGATAGAAAAGAAGATAAACCTAGACCTAGCAACTCTTGACACAAAAGGTTATAGCAAAGACTATACTTAACTCCCCAGCCTACATACTATGCCCAGCTGCGGGAAGGCTGAGTTGCAAAAAGGGAAAGATCCTGAATCATATGTGCACTGGGCTCCAGAGTCAGTGTACTCCTAGAAGTCATGGAAAATACACCTAACAGACACTAAGGAGGAGGAGGAAGAGGAGGAGGTCTCAGTCATGTGTCAGATCAGATGCCAGTCACTCAATCAAGCAAACAACCAGCAGTTTAATACAGCAATTTGTCACCATGATTTCCACAATTCCAGGTTTTCTGGAGTAAAATCCCCATATGGTTCTGGCCACTGACAAAGTCCACACTCTTTGGGATGCAGCAAAACTGGATTTTCAATCCAAATTTGCCCGGCTGCTACCCTCAAGGTATTCCCATGTGTTGTTGTTGTTGTTGTTTATTGACTGATTAAAGTTGTACAATATCAACTTCAGTGTTGATAGATCTCTTAACTCTTGGTTTCTGTTGATTAATTAAGCAAAGCAAAACATGCACAGATTTTTTTGCTCTTTCATCTTACAATTGACTTGTTGTAACCTTGGCTTTCTAAGCTATATTGCAATTCTGGATGTTTAGCTATTTGTTCGAGCCAAAATAGATACCAAAAGTGGGCATGCTGCCAGGATCTAGGGGGCTACTCTGCATGAAACATAACACTGTTCTAATCTTTGATAAACTCCATTTGATTATCTGTAAATCTTCCTCCAGCTGCCTAGATGCCCTGAGCACAACCCATCTCAGCTGATTTCGGAAGCTCAGCAGGGTCAGCCCTGGTTAGTACTTGGATGGGAGACCACCAGGGAATACCAGGTGCTGTAGGCACCTGGAGTAGGAACTGGCAAACCACTCCAGGATTCCTGCCAAGAACACTCCATGGACATGGGATCACAAAGAGACAGCCACGACTGTGACAATGCAACACACGCACACACACACACAAATCTTCCTCCATTTTGTCTCACAACATTGTGCAGTTAACACTATAATCAGGCCTTCTCCTCTTTCCTTTCTTTTTCTTGACTTTGTGCCTGGAAAAAAAGGTTTATGAAATCTTGCAAATAAAAGTTTCTTGCCTTGTTGGTCCAGCTAAAAATGATATTAGTAAAAATGTTGTGATTATTGAGATGGAAGTAGGTTTCTGAAAACCTGAGTCCAATCATTCTAGCCTGGAGGTTTTTCAGGAGTTATTGAGCATGCTCAATTTAAGTTATTCCTTGATCTTCTTATGTATCTTGGAGATCTTATTAGGCTCTTTATAAGTCAGAAGGAACGTAATAACATCTTCCATAACAAATACACCACTGAGGAGCCACAGTAAAAACCATGTGGCTATTTTCTGTAAGTGCCACAACTAGTTATTTAATCATTTAATTAGCACTAACTCAACAGATGAAATGACTTCTTCCAATGTTAAGAACAATGAACTGATCTTCCAATCTGACAGTAATGAATTTTTTCCCCAAGTGAATATCTCAAAGCTCTGGACATTCAACTCGGTTGCCAGATGATGAGAGACATCAAGATAGTGTTAGAGGAGAGGACTATATGCAGCCCACTGAACATCATGTTTGCCTTTTTGGTTTTACCTATCACGAAGAGTCGGTCACGACTGTAACGATGCAACACAGATCAAAGGTTTAAATAGATGATATTTGGTGATCTTGGTTCAAACCTCCACTTGAGAATGAAGGCAACCAGAAACACCCATTGAACATCTTGCATAATTTTGAAAATCCTATTAGGGTTACCATTGCTAAGAAACTATATATGATGCCACAGAACAGCAATAAGAAATGCATTATTGAATTGGATTTTGCAATTGACTTTATGTTCAACACCTAAGGCTTCTGTTAGTTGCCATATTTTTTCCTTTGTGGTTTAAAATACTTTTTATTTCAAAAAGAAAATGGGAACAATTCATTGCCGCAAACAGAACAAGGAAGTGCAGCATGAGATGGACTATTGGACTTGCCTTTTGTTGCCTTTGTTCTACCCCTGGCCATTGGCAAAGTTCATTTATTCACCCCAGCTAATAGGTGATCTTCCTTCTGGTTGTTTCTTCATTTTTTCTTGCTGCATTTGATGGGCAGAGGTAACGAGGGCATGTTAACAGAGAGTTTCCTCTAGGCGAGGGCTTAAGAATACATCTTTTCTTGGAAGAAAAGACACTGTGGAGAAGATGCAGATCGTTTGTAGTGGGATCCCCCCCCGCCGCCGCATTTGTTTAAAGGCAAGCAAAGAGGAGTGTTTGAAGAATGGAGTGGAATTAACTGGCCAAGCAGAAATTCTCTTTGGGGCAATTTAAAGGTCTAGAAGGCAAAATGTGATTTTAGACAAGTGATGAAGCCTGGAGCCAGGGATTTGCAGCCTCATCCTTGGACTCCAACAGCCTTGTTCCTGTTCAGGGTCCAGCCTCCAAATCTGCCACCACTAGCTTGCCATGGCATCATCCTCTGGCATTCTCTCTTCATTGCCTTCCCTCACTTCCCATCAACCGTCAACCTTAATCTGGAGCTGCTGAGCCTGGTCACTGTCCTACCCTTTGAGTGTTTCACCCTATAGGCTTTATTAAAAATGTTTCACGTTTCCTTACCATCATGGATTTCCACCCCACCAACTATGTTAAACCCCTTTTGTTTCCCAATAGGGTGGACCCTCGTATAACAAATGGTTTGTATAACATGAAATTTGTACAACATAAAAATTCTGGAGATAGGAGGAATTTGCTTGACAGAATTGTCTATGGGGAAAATCTGTACTAGAGATGGGCACGACTTGAAAAAATTTTTTTCGAGTTGTCGTTAGTCGGGCCTGTTCCGTTTCGGGTCGTTTCTGTTTTTGCGAAAATTCACAAAAAATAGTCGGTTCGTTTTTTCGTTTTTGTTAGTACTGGTTTTTTTTGGGGGGGTAGCGGGCTCCTGGAGGCAATTCTGTGGGGTGGGTGCCTCCTCTGGCCCACTATAAAGGGAAAGCGGGCTCCTGGAGGCACCCGTGGGTGCCTCCTATTCTCACCCACTAGGAAGGGGAAGCAGGCTCCAAGAGACCCCTCAACATGGGGGTCTCCCCTCCTCACCTGCTGCTGCAAAATGGCATGCAATAGCCATATGGATATGCATACCAGTTGCAGACAGTGAGACCAGTGAACCCGCCAGAGGCATAGGGTGAGACCACCATGTCTCACAAAGAAGGGAATCATACTTGCGTGTAGTGCAATGCAAGTAGATCTGGCTTAGGGTTAAGGTGGGTTAGTGCAAGGGCTAGGGTTAGGCTAGTGACGGGTAAGGTTACGGTGGGCTAGTGGGTTGCACCTCTGGGTGCCTCTCTGACCCACTAAGAAGACAGTCTGTGACGTATGGGTAAGGAGTCAAGGATTAGGGTTAGGGTTAGGGGGCTAGGGCAGGTTTTAGGGGGCTTTTTGGCACATCCCAGAAGTCTCCATGGCCAAGTGGCCATGCGATTGGTGGGGTGGCTCCAAAAATTTGCATGGTCATCCACTCCCACATGGCTGGCCACTCGGCCAGCCCATCATTGCGCAGGTGTAAAATAATAATAATAATAAAATAAATGGAGGACAGAGGAGGAGAGGAGAGACATTTTGTTGCAAGAAGAAACCCACTGCTACTGTGAAAAATCTGGCAGTTTATAAATTTTTGCGTGTTTCTGTTGTGCTTGTGTGTTTTTGGACCACGATTTCAAAAACAATATTGCGTTCGCTGCCCCATTTTGGATCCCCCGCCCGCACCGCATGGCATGGCGAGTCCGGCTGCCCAAGACGGGGGGGAGGCGGGACCCCTCCCTCCAGAAACCACCCCTCCGGTAGGTGCCCTGCGCCCTTAGTCAAGCAGGCATTTTTCCGCCTGCTTTTTTGGCCCGGGAATGGATGGGGGGAAGAGTTTAAAAGTTTTTTCCTGTGCCGTCCGTGCTGTTTGCTTGCACTTTAATTGCGGCGGCCGGCGGCGAGACTGGGCTTTTTGCTGGCTGCGAGCAGCCCAGGACGGGGGATGGGGGCAGAGGCCGGGGACCTCCAGAAACAACCCCTCTGGTAGGTGCCCTGAGGCACGGCAGGCATTTTTCCGCCTGCTTTTTGGCCGGGAACCAGGTTTTTTTAACTTTTAAAAACTTTTTTTCTGTGCCGCGTGGCATCGCGCGATCGCACGATGCAAGGAACGAACACAACAAATCAGACCAAAATTGTTCGTTCGTCGGTTCGAGCTCGAAGTCTGGCGGAGTAATTCCCGTTACCGTTTCTGTAGAGTAACGGAACCGAGTAACGGAAACGGAAACGGGAATACCGCTAAATCGTGCCCATCTCTAATCTGTACAACATAAAAAATGGTTGCAATTAGGGATTACTCTGTTTTCAATGCATTCCTATGGGAAACTTGTATAAAGGAAAATTTGCTTAACATTATTTCATTTGGAACGAATGAATTCCTTTATACAAGGTACTACTGTAACTCTATTTCAGATCTGATACCATTGGTTCTCCCCACTTATATTCACTATTGATTACGACCATAATAACGTATCTGAATGATAGTAACATGCTTTCTGGAACACAGACCTTTTGATTAGCGAAATATAATTCAACCTACAATCTTCCTGACATAACCTTGGGACAATTCTTAGATTTAAATTAGATTCAAAATGACACTTGGGACACCATTCTCCATTCTACCTAGTTGGATGAAGCCCTATCTTTATACAGTTTGTTTAGTACCCTGCCTTTTGTTGTTTACCTTTTGATTTTGAAAGGTAAACAACACCATAGAGGACCCATAATAGAAATTAAAACAGTAATCAAAAGCAATATGACACAGGGGGAAATTCGGCAACCATTAATTAAAGAGCAGCAGAACAACCAGCAGAAATATCTTAGATGGGATAATCCTCTGAAACACTCACAACCACCAAAACAAATAAACAAACTCACAAAAATATTCAGCAAGGTCAAATGTATGAGAAGGGGAAAAACCCCTTCAATCTGCTTTTATTTCAGATTCTTTTGCAGGGGCTCTTCTTTTGGCTTTTGGCTTCTTTCAGGTACAGTTTCTTTCAGGCCCTCTCTCCCCCCCCCAACCCCCATACCCACCCCAGATTTTATGAGTTCTTTCATTTCTATTTTCCCCACCTGGTTTGTGGCATTAGGACCAACCAAAATCTGTGGAACCCCTCACCCCCAATTGAACAAACAAACAAACAAACAAACAAGATGCTGACAATGGTTGGCTTGAAAACAGGGCCACAGCATCAGTAGAGGAGAAAGAAATCTCAACCATCCACGGACTTAGGCAGGCACCAAAAGGTCTTGAAAGTTCACATCTATTACCACTATCCTCATCTTCTTCTTCAATTCACCAGCAGGAAATAGTAGAGATGGGAAAGAGGAATCTTCAATATGACCATAAACCGTTACTCTCAACCCCCCTCCCCCTCTCTCTTACGGCAACATAATAAACCCTCCTATCCCAAACACATGACATATGAAGGATGAGGGAGACAGTTCTGTCACTTAAATTGTTTGAGTCCAGCAGTGCAAGTAGAAGTCTACCAGGTAAAAGGCACTCCAACAACAATAAAGGAAATGAAGGATAATCCTTTAAAAAAAAACATACAAACTATAAAAGGGCAAAAAAAAAAAAATGCAGGGATTCCAAGTAATTCAGAAAGTATCATAGAAGTGGAGGAACAGCAGGAAAGTTGAACAACCAAAATTGTTGTCAGGGAACAGCAGCAACAGCCAAACCAGTAACAGGCTAACAAGGAATCAATCCAATCCAAAATGGAGGTTATAGGAGCTCACTTATCAGCAGGGCCCAAGGAGCCTCCAAGCAGCTAAAAAGCATCTACTGCTGTTTTCGAGGCCCTTTCAGACATTGAAACTTCCCACTCGCCCATTCCAATATGTCCTCTGAATCCCAATTGGCAGCTCTGCTCATGAGACTTGCAGCATTATTATTTGCTGCAATGTCAAATGAGGTGGTATTGCATTCAAGGGTAAAAGGGAGGTCATACAAAGAATATGCAAGAGATCTGTGAGTTTTGTCAACCCTTCTTTTGGAACCCGATATATTTGTATTTTGGAGGCTCTCTGTTGCCAAAAGACTCTGAAAATGAAATACCTTTTTTGTGTTTTGACTTGTTTTTCATTTAGTTTCATGCCAAGGTCCAATTCCTACAGCTCATCAGCAGCAATACCACCATCTTCAAAACAGGATTCAAAGCACAGGGATTATTTTTAGTTTTAACTTTATTTGTTTTATTGAGTCTTGAAAATGTTTCAGTTTATGCAAGTATTTCCTTTGTAGTCTAGCCTATGACATAAACACAGTAGATTAACATGTGTATTGTGTATTTGTGTACTGTGTATACATATGTTTTATCATTGTTACACATAACTTTGAAAATTTTCAATCTTAGTATTTTGTAAATATTTTAAAATAAGAAAAACAAATATGTTTGGGTTGGTGAATATGTGATCCTTAAGAGATTAATGGGTGGTAGCTCCTATCAGCCCTGGGTCAATGGTAAGAGATTATGGGAGCAGAGATTGGAAATGATGTTTTCTTAAAATTTAATTTCCCAGGATTTTTGGACTTGTAGTTTTTAAAAATAAGTTCTGCATGGGAGCTGCATTCAAGAAAATTGAGAGATCCATAGTTTTATACCCTTGCTCTTGTCTCTGTAACAACTCTGCAAAGTTAATTGGTTTGCTTGTTGGTCTTATAATTGGAGGGATTAAAATGTTTATTGCCATTTCGGCTTTGTAAGCCGCTTAGAGATCTTTTGATATTAAGCGGGATATAAATACAATAAATAAATAAATAATAAATAAAATAGTGATATCATGGCAAAGGCAGGGTTCAAACTGGAGACCACCACCATCTACTATATATCTGGAAGTTGAGTCATGGCAACTGGACTTCTTTGCTTGTGAGATCAAAACATTTCACTACTCATCTCCGTCTGAGGAAAGTTGGTGAGTGCTTCCAATGTATGGTTCACCTTGGTTTCATACCACCCTGGTCTGAATAGGATTGATGAACAGCATAATAAGTGGGAGACAGATTTTACCTAAGTACCCTACTCCTGTTGAGAGAGGGATTTTCTACACACACATGAATGGCTTCCCTGACTCCTCTCTCGAATCACCTATCTTCTCTGTCTAATATCTGTACATCCTCATCTTTGAATGAGTGTTCTTTGTTCTTCAAATGACTTATCATGCTGCCCTTTCATTGATCATATCAGAAAGCAAAACAAAGCAAAGTGTTCTGCTTATATACTGCCCCATAGCATTTCAAACACTCTCTGGGGAGGTTTACAATTTAATTATGCAGGCTACACATTGCCCTCCCCAGCTGGCTGGGTATTCATTTTATTGACCTCGGAAGGAGAGAAGGCTGAGTCAGCCATGAGCCAGCTACCTGGGATTGAACCCCAGGTCATGAGCACAGTTTTAGCTGCAGTACAGGCATTTAACCACTGTGCCACAAGCTATTCACACGTCCACAACACTGCTAATGACACATATTTAATGGATTTTGGGAAGGGTTACAAAGGTAGGACTTTCACACACCCCAGACCATTGTCCACCAAATGAGCCTATTCAGACCAGGGGTGTGTGAAATCAAGGCGAAGTATAAACTGGAGGCCTCAGCGCTAGCTTTCCTCAGACTAATGAAGCTGCTTGGATGATTAGTGAAATGTTTCAGTCCATCAAGAAAAGAAGTCCAGTTGCCATGACTCAGCTTTCAGAGACCCATTCCAGATGGATTGTCCCACATTGCATGGCAATATGGCTTGTTTACATGTTCATCTTTACAAAAGAGAACTCTCCTGGAATTGCATAAGCAGGCTGGCAATCTGGTGCATATCATGGACTACAACACCCATCGCTTCCCATCCATTAGCTATGTTGCAAAGAACGGCATATTTTCATACCTACCAGCTAACCATGCCTTTCAAAGACAGCTGGCTGTGCAGTCAATCAATATGGTTAGGTGATGTGAGTTTGCAGCTACATTAAGTAGGCATCTAAGCTGTGGACCAAAATTTGGGAGTCTGATCCCTCCCAATGCCTCTTTGGCGGTTATTTCATGTCCTTCCTCGTTCCGAGATTACGTACATTTTGTGATAACGTTCGCGGTCACGTGGTCTTGTCCTGGTTCTGTCCCTGTTTCTGTTTACCCATGGGTGTGATTGATGGTATCGTGATGACTGTTAGTTCACATCTTGTTTCGTGACAATATCTGTACTTCCACGCCTTCGTTTCCCCTTTTTTTTGGTCCGACCTTCCATTTTTCAATATTTCGATTCTCCGTAACTTTGCCTTTCATGCATTAAGCAGCAAAGTTTGAGGTTTTATGCCTTCTTATCTCTCTGTGATGCATTGTTTACACCATTGGGATTGTACTGGAGAATGCAACTTTGAACTCCTGCCACTAGATGGAGAATGCGTACATTGCATGATGAGCCTTACTTCACAGGCTTTTGACTCGAAACAAGAACCGAGACAAGAGAATTCCCAAGGCCAGGGAGAGGTATGTCTCATCACACTTAAATCCCAGTTCGGGGGCATTCTGCCATCACGCAATGGACATGGAGTTACATTTTCTTGTACCGGTCCCAAGCGTGACCACAATCTGCGATGAGAGGGACGTGAAGTAACCATGTTTGACACTGACTACATTCAGTGATCTGGCTGTGCAGTTCTAAGATGATGACAATGACGACAAAGAAGAAGAAGAAGAAGAAGAAGAAGAAGAAGAAGAAGAAGAAGAAGAAGAAGAAGAAGAAGAAGAAGAAGAAGAAGAATGATGATGATGATGATGATGAAGACGAATGAGGAGGAGGAGAAGGAGGAGGAGGAGAAGAAGAAGAAGAAGAAGAAGAAAAGTATTGAAGGATCCATATGTATGTGCTATGTGCCATGTGCCTTGCCTTGTATCTCTTAAGCTAGTCAGTTGCCCCTGGTGTGTGAGTGGGTGTGGGTGTGCATGTGTGGATGCATGCATGTCTGACTAGAGACAGGAGCAGCAGCCTGTCCCTGGAAAGAGATGGGTTTTTATGAAAATGATGGGGTTTTTTTTTATAAAAGAAGAGTTTGGATTTTGGAATATTCTGTACCCCCAAACCCCTTGTGCATGGCACCTGTTTTTGCAAATCCTGCAGAACCCCCCCCCCCAAGAGTATTTACTCTGGCACGGGCATTCATGCAAGTCCACTTGCTGCCCTTCTGCTGATTGCTGACCTTCCTAAACTAAGGGATGCAGTCATACTTCAGTCTAACCATCATCATTTTAGAACTACAGAGCAGGAAGGGGTTATTGAGTCCTCCCTTGGTCAAGGAGATCCAGTAGGGAATCAAACTCCCAACCTGTGGCTCCACTGCCAAATACCTAAGCCACCAAGCTATTTAGTAATTACATAGGATGGAGATAAATTGTGCTTTAAACATTTTATGTGGGAGAAGCTGGAATGGATAGAGTCAGTGATAACCCAGGGTTTTATTTAACTGTTAAAAATCTGAGTTTGAATCTCTTGCACAACTCAGTTGTACTACTAATGGGTTAGAATGACCATCTCTTTTTTGCTGAAAATTCCTACAAAATATTATAACATGGTCCTCTCCTTCATACTTGGAAGAGCTATACAGTAATACAGTGGTACCTTGTATAAAGGAATTAATTCATTCCAAATGAAATTATGTTAAGCAAATTTTCCTTTATACAAATTCCCATAGGAATGCATTGACAATGGAGTGATCCGATTTTTATCTTGTACAGATTCTCCCCATAGGCGATTATGTTAAGCAAATTTTCCCCTATCTCCAGAATTTTTATGTTGTACAAATTTTATGTTATACAAGCTGTTTGTTATACAAGGGTCCACTGTACCTCGGATAACGAATGCCCCTGATAATGATGTTTTTGGATAACAAATCACAATTTCCAAGTATAGGGCTGCCTTGGATAGCAAATTTTCCCTATGGGCTGCCTCAGATAATGAATTTTCCTATGGGCTGCCTCGGATAACGAATTTTCTCTATGGGCTGCCTCGGAAAATGAATTTCCAGCATGCATCGGTAAAAAAGAGTTATCCTGGGTTTCATCACATCTGTACCTTTAAAGTGCACTTTAAAAGAGTTTTGAGCAAAAAGCCAGGTGTCTGTGTCTTTTTCCTAGGCTCCAGAATGATTAATCGGTTTCCCATTCATTCTTATGAGAAACCGCGTTTTGGATAACGATTTTTTGCAGATACCAAATTGCCTCGGAAAGCGAATTAAATTTGTTCTCTGAGGTACCAACGTATTTATTATGTTTGGCTACAGCATGCAAGGTAAAACTTATTTTATTTCATTTTAAAAGAAACTTAACTTCAAACTCTCCAGATAACATTTTAGGGAAGATCACATTAATATTTTTCATTGCTTTTGCCCAGTTTATTGTTGATTATTTCTTGTCTTAAATAAAACATAATTAGTGGAAACATATTTTAAAATGAAAACAGCATCAACCAAACATTGTAAATGTCTTCATATTTAGGAGAGAAACAAAATTAAAAATTCAAATTCAGAAGCAAATTAAAGCTAAATTTGCTGTTTCTACACTGCATATTATATTCTTGTATGTAGAGTTTGAAAATGTAATATTTTGAATTACAATTTGCAGTCGCCACCATCAGCATGGCAATGCCCCCCCCACACACCTGAGCAGCTTCTGCAAGTTTTAATCAAGCAGTTATTTTCCAAGGCTCTTTACATGTGTAGGTGCATGCATGCACACACACTTTAAAGCATCAAATTGTATTTCCAATTTTCAAAGAATTTGCTAAAGCAGGGGCTCTCAATCTTGGGTTACCCAGGTATTCTTGGGCTGTAAAATCCATGAAATCTTGGCCAGCACAGCTCCCGGTGAAATCTCCTGGAAACTGCAGTTTGAGAAGACCTAGGTTTTGGATTTCAGTTTCTTCAAGTATCCTGAATAAAACTTTGCGGCAACCCAATTGGCAATTATAGAATACAGGGGACAATGCGGAACATTTTGGAACATTTCCTCTTTCGTGTTCTACAAATGCCACCATGCGCACAGCACACTTTGCAGGCCAACGTGCTTTACTAGGCGGAGGACAACATGTCCTGTTGTAGCACCTCCCTGCCTGTATTTATCAAGATAGATGTGTGCACATGTAGCTGCAGTCACAGTTCCATAAATTAGACATTTACAAGTCTGTGTGTGTGTGTGTGTGTGTGTGTGTGTGTGTGTGTGTGTGTGTGTGTGTGTGTGTGTGTGTGTGTGTGTGTGTGTGTGTGAGAGAGAGAGAGAGAGAGAGAGAGAGAGAGAGAGGTTGGAAGTGACGGTTGCTTGCAAGAGAAGAATGAATTATAAATTCTTCTCTTTCCTCCTGCTGATCCGGGATGTGTAAGGAGTGGGCTGGGCTTTCTTCCCTCCAGCCAATTAGTGCAGGCAGCACGGCCTCCGCACTGCAGCACTTGGAGCATCTATCAGCCCAGCGTCACAACTCGCCTGACCTTGATTGATTGGGATCCAAATCCACTTGACAGCAATTAATTTTCTGAATTAACTGCCTCCTTTCTCCTCACGGCCATGGCCTCCTTTCTCCGCACATACACACACACCCTTCACCCCCACCCCGGTCCCCCTTCAGCACCCTGGGATGGCCTCTCCGCCCGCCAGGGCTGGCCCAGAGACAGATGAGAATCCAATCAATATTTGTAATTCATTTCTTTGGAGTGCAAAGCCATCAATCACTCTGTCGTGATGACAAGACTCCCTCCCTTCCCTCGCCATGAAAGGAAGAAGAATGGGGGTAAACCCAGTGGGGGAGGGGGGAACGGGGAGAAAACAACCACCCGGGGAACTCATCCTCTTGCAAAGAGCTGTCAATTTAACAGCAGCACGACACAGTGCTCTATTGCACTATCCATGGACAAATGTGACTTTTAACTTGTCATGTTCTTCTTCTGGCAGACCATTTCTTTACTGTCTGTCCATCTGTCCTTCCATCATCCTCCCATCCAGCCAGCTATTTTCCCAAGACAATGTCCCAGCACTTGTGGTGGAAACGTTGGCTTATTAATTGACTCAACCCCTCCCCCAAAAAAACTCCTCGCTTTGAGAGGGGTCAACATGCAGCCACATCTGGCTCATTCATTTGGTGAGACAATGACACCATCCTTGTCCTTCTGTGAGTTCTCTCCTTGGACAAGATCACATCACACATGTATCTAATGCGAGGAGAAAGGCCAGGCAGCAGCCACTCAGAGGTGACTCCATGTAGGAAGAAGTAAGGATAAATAAATACCAAAAGCCTAGCATACTTGTACACCTGCTTGGAAATAGGTTCCACATGTCTTCTGAGAACTTGCTCCTGAGAAGACATGCCTTAGGATTGCAGCCACAATTGTTTTGGGGAAGGACAGTGGCAAATTGTAAGGGACTAGGTAAAAGTCAAGATTTATGCCAAAGAGTGTGGGATGCAATGGAGAAAGGTCAGAACAATATTTTAGACGTCACACCTTTAAAAAATGCTACTTCTTCTTTAACTTTTTATTGCCTGCGAACCCACCAGAGCAGAACCCAACTACATTCTTGGATGATATGTATCTGAAGATTCTCAGTTATCCAGGTGAGGTCATCTGGAAGTTGAGTCACGGCAACTGGACATCTTTTCTTGAGAGATCAAAGACTAACAAAGCTGCTTGGATGAGTAGCGAAACGTTTTGATTGCATAAGAAAAGAAGTCCAGTTGCCGTAACTCAACTTCTAGATACATTCGGGGGCGGGGGGATGAATATGGAAAAACTATTTTCCCCATGCTCCACACCTGTGCAAGAGTGGCACAGAACCTGCATAATCTCCTGAATGCACAGACACACAATTTCAACACACAAGGTGTTACAGTTGTTCCCCTCCCTTTCACGGTTCATATACTGCGGTCCCGGTATATTGCGGGCCCACAGTATATGAAAAAAGGCCCCCTGGGGTAAGGAGAAAAGGCCTTCCCAGGCCCGTCGGAGGCCCCAAAAGTGCCTCCCCACAAACTGGAAGTGACTTCCTGGTAAACCAGAAGTGACCTCCAGATCACTAGAAAGCACAGTTGGGGCCTCTGGGGGCCTGGAAAGCCCCTTGCAGGCCTGTTTGGGGCAGGGCCAGGCCTGGGTAAGTACAAGAGTCCCCAGAGAGCCCGCCCAGTCCCGACCTGACCCAGCATCCGCATATTGTGGATTTTAATTATGGAGGGTCGGGTCAGGTCCCTAACCCTTGCAATAGGTGGGGGTTTACTGTACTGTGGAAGTCAGCAGCCCATCTCCTCCAGGTTTGCACTCTACTCTGCCACTGAAGCTCCTGAGCTGAGCTAGACAGTGGTAGTTTATAGTATCTCAAGCCTGACCATGAGGAAAAAAATTCATATAGGAGAGAATCAAAGAGTTGCATGGAAGAGACATTGGATAAGAATGCAACACAATAAACTAAAACTGACTTCTTGTGGCACTTTAATGGTTTAGACTAGAGAAATGGCAGAAAGAAACAAAGAAAATGTTGATTTGTGTTTGGAAAGACAATATACAGTAGCTGTTTTATATCTTGCCAGGTATATCGGGGTCAACTTGTGCCAATCAAGACTCCCTGCTGTTTCTCTTTCCTGCCTAGTGTAATTTCAAGGGCAACCCCACCTTAAGTATGTTGCAGTAAAGTAGTAATCTAAATATGAGTGTAAATGTAAAATAGCATCCATTATTTTTTTCTCCCTTGTTCTTTTCCCCTCTTGCTCAGGACTTGCTGGATTTGCAGAAGTGACATGGTGCGATGGGTAGAAATTGGGATTTCACACACTTTGGTATCAAATTCAGAATTAACTTCCATGAAGATTAGCATTTTTAATTGGGGAAATGCAGCAGCCATTTATTCCAGAAGATAAAATAAACCTGGCATGCATTGGGAATATCAGAAGTTAAGAATCCACACACACCCACACTCCAAAAAAGGGGATATTATTAATCTGCCATTCCCAGCCTGGTAGTATCCAGATTGATTAGACAATATATGCTGTCATCCACAGCATATAACAGATAATGTGGATAATGGAAATCCTAATCCAAGGAATCTTGAAAGTGCAGGGTCGAGGGAGACAGATTTCCAGAAAGATGTCTGGATAAGCAATAAAGGTGGTTCCATTTCTGCCCTGATATTTAGCCTATCCACCCACAGATGAAAAATAAGGAATTTTAAACAAATATTATATAAATGATCTGGCTGGAGATTTGGAGGATGGTAAAAGAGCAAAAAGGATGAGCCATTGTGATTAAAAGAGATGCAGCAATAATTCATGTTTGATATTTCCGGTTTGTTTTGAGCAGGGAAATGTTCCTCTTTTTTTTCAACCATAACTCCCAGAATTGCACACGGTGGTCAATGACTCTGCCAGCTGGGTGATTCTGGGAGCTGTAGTCTGAACAAGGGCCATGTCCCATTTCTGCACTTGTAATTCTCTGCATCCTACTTAAGTTTGATCCCACAACCCTTTACACCAGGGGTTCCTAACCTGTGATCCTGTGAGCTGTGATGTCTATGGATAGACTTCAGGGGCTTATGAAGTGGGTGAAAATAAAATAACATTGTACTGTACTGTATGTGCGCACCTATTTTCCTATGAAATAATGCATAGCTTTCATCGGCTTCTAAAGAGGTTGATGACTCAGAAAGGCTTAGAACCTACTGGCGTATGTTGGTTTGACTGTCTAAGGCTCACACACTATACAGTACTGGATGAGTCTGAGGAAGTGGATTTTAATCTTTGAAAACATATGGAAATAAATCTGCAAGTCTTAGTAACATACTTTTAAGACCTTAATTTTAACTTTTCTCACCTGGCATCATTTGTCATGGCTCTTTTTTGCATACTCAATTGTGGGTTGCTGTTGATGGCGGAAATACTCCCCTGCTTTTTAGCATTTTTAGGGGGTTTTATTTTTTTATTTTATTTTTGCCTCTTGCCGGATTTTTGTATGTTGGATGTGTTCATTTGCTTATTTTACTTGTTTATTCTACTGTTTATTCAATTTGCATTTCCTATTTGTATTTATGTAGACTGCCCAGAGTCCCTTCTGGGAAATTGGTGCGGTATACAAATGCAACAAACAAACAAAAAAACAAAAATTTAAATAAATAAATAAATATTTTTAAAATTAAAAAAAAAAACCCCATGGGAAGTCTACCATCATGAGACATACCGGTAATACTTGGCATTTGCTCTCAGCTTAACGTACCCAACTGAGCTGGGCCATTTGCCCCATAAACCACAAGGGACACCAGCCACCACTGGAAAGGTTAGAAATAAACGGGTGCTACTCTTTAAAGCCAGCCCATTCGTCAAATTCTATTGTCTCTTGCCCTCAGATTCGCCTTCCTGCCTGGTGGCCTTGAAGAAGCTCTGTGTTCCCTCAAAGTTCAGCTGGTGTTCTTAGACATCGCTCGCAACTGCACTGAGATCTCAAGATGGCAAAACCGTGTGCAATCTACTACACCCTACATAAAATTAAAGTAACATTCATATTTAATAGAGCCTAGTAGCACCTTTCAAGCGAACAGATTTATTTTGGCATGAGTTCTTGTGGAATCTACCCCACACAAGGTGGCAGATGGCACTTCATACGTAAGGCTGGGAGAAATAAATTTGTTTTTAAACCTATAGAATTCAAGAGAATAGAAACACAGGGCATAATCAATCCTCAGAGCAGTATAGAACAAAATGAGGTCCAAGGTGTGGGAAGCAGGGTAATTCTTCTGTACTCTCTATATTCACAAAGCTGCAAATCCTCAGATACTAACAGGCTGCATAATTTCCTAAGAGATTTCTGCTTCAGCTTCATTAAAGTTTTCTCCTTCATTATACACAGAAGATGACTAGCAGATCCATAGTGGACATAAAGGATAGGTAATAAATATGCATCTTGGTTTCATAACCTATGGGGTCATCCATAACTCACAGGGGTCAGGCAAGGCACAGCTGTGAAATGTGTCATGCTTACTCATGCCTAATGAATGGAAATGAAAGTGCATTCATGACAGCCTCACATCATGGGGCTGTTTTACTCCACATGGCTGTGCGTTCGCCCAGTCTTGCCTGCTCCTTTGTTTCTTTGGGGTTTTGTTTGTGTGCCTTTCTAAATGTTTGTTGGGGACCCTAGTCTAGAGGGCATGGTGGCTCGGCGGGCAGGAGTGCTGAGACTGTGGGCTGCAAAGTCGGCAGCTCGGTGGTTCAAATCCCGGGTGCCATGCCGTGGAGTGCAGTTGCATGGTGATTTCCAGGAATTCATTGGCTGCAAAGTCGGCAGCTCGGCGGTTCAAATCCCGTGTGCCATGCAGCGGAGTGAGCTCACACTAGAGATGAAAGATGACCTCCTCCGGGGGGCCGACAGGGGGTGCTCCTCCCTGTTGGTCCTCCTGGATCTGTCAGCGGCCTTTGATACCGTCGACCACGGTATCCTGCTGGATCGGCTCTCTGAAGTTGGGATCGGGGGCACTGTTCACAGTTGGTTCCGGTCCTTCCTCGGAGGCCGTCCCCAGCAGGTTCAGCACGGGGGTGAGTTGTCGGCCCCTTGGATACTTCCTTGTGGGGTTCCACAGGGGTCGTCTCTCTCTCCCATGCTGTTCAACATCTACATTAGGCCGCTGGCTGAAGTCATTAGGAGACATGGAGTCTGCTGTCACCAGTATGCTGATGACATGCAGCTCTATGTCTCCTTCTCCACCGCTGCAGATGAGGCTGTCCTCGATCAGTGCCTGGGCGCGGTCATGGAATGGACCAGGGCCAACAGGCTCAAACTTAACCCCGAAAAGACCGAGGTTATGTTCTTTGGGGCTTCCCCATCCAGCTACGGTGTCCCATTTCCCACCTTAGAGGGTGTTTCCCTCAGGCCATCGGACTCCGTCCGGAATCTGGGCGTACTCCTGGACCCGGCGCTCACCATGGAGGCCCAGGTGTCCGCCGTGTCCAGGGCTGCCTTTTTCCACCTTCGCCGAATCGCCCAGATTCGTCCGTACCTGGATGGGGATTCCCTCAGAGCTGTGGTGCAAGCACTGGTCATCTCGAGACTGGACTATTGTAACGCGCTTTACATGGGGTTGCCCTTGACTCTCATTCGGCATCTGCAGCGGGTCCAAAATGCAGCGGCCAGACTGGTGGCGGGTGTGCGTCGATTCGAGCACATCACCCCGGTTCTGGCTCGCTTGCATTGGTTGCCGGTTGCAGCCCGAATCAGATTCAAGGTCCTGGTTTTGATTTACAAAACCCTCCATGGCCTAGGACCTGACTACCTGACAGAGTGGATCAACCAGCGGTCAACTTCGGCCCGTCCGACTAGGCTGTTGTGGGCGCACATGCTGCGTGTGGCCACGCCCAGGGAGGCTCGGAGAACTTCCACCCGTACCCGAGCCTTCTCTGTGGCTGGCCCGACCCTGTGGAATCATCTCCCAGCAGAAGTGCGCCTAGCAGAGTCCCTGCCTGCCTTCCGGAAGGCACTGAAAACTCTCCTCTTCCGGGAGGCGTTTGGGTGACTCCAACAAAGTCTTTTTTTTTCCTTCCCGCCATCTGCATCCTTGGTCCTTATTGTTCTGTTTTGTTTTGTTTTATATTGTTTTATTGTTTTATTATTTAGCTAGTTAGTTAATTTGCTGTTATTTTAATCTGTTGTTTTGTTGTCCCCTTGTTGTAAACCGCCCGGAGTTCCTCTCAGGAAGACGGGCGGTATATAAACTTAATAAATAAATAAAATAAAATAAACCCCAGCTCCTGCCAACCTAGCAGTTCAAAAGCATGCAAATGCAAGTAGAAAAATAGGTACCTCCATAAAAAACAGGAAGGTATTCATGTGCAGAAATGTGTTCATTGATGCCGGCCACATGGCCCCGGACTTGCAGAACACTGGCTCTTGGGCTTAGAAACGGAGATGAGCGCCACCCTTAGAGGCGAGCATGACTAGCATGCATGTGGGGGGGGGACCTTGACCTTTACCTGGTCTAGAATAGGGAGAGCAGAAGGTAGAGCTGGCTCTTTTGGTAGCTTGTGGTGTGATCAGCACAGGTTTCTGTTTAAACCCTGAAAACTGCAACAACTCCTGTCATCACTAAATTGTGCCCCCTAAATTAAGAAAAGTAGCACCAGCTTTCTGTGCAGAAGGAAAGGAAATTGTGTTCAGTTTTGTTGCTCAACTCGGCATAGGCTCCTGGGCTCCAACTTATTTCAGCATGCTCTTGCATCAGACTCTGCATGGGAGTCTAGCAAAGAACAGAGCACACCTTGCAAACCTGAGGACAGCCAACCCAGTGGTCTAGAGAGCAGTGATGGCGAACCTTTTAGAGGTGGAGTGCCCAAACTGTGATTCAAAACCCACTATTTTTTTTTTGCAAAGTGCCAATACAGCCATTTAACCTGAATACAGGTGGCTTTGAAGGGGCGATGTCAGGTGCCCACAGATAGGGCTCCGTGTGCCACCTTTGGCACCCGTGCCATGGGTTCGCCAACCCTGGTCTAGAGACGTGGCTCCCAACCTTTGACACTCCAACTATTTGGGATATTTAGAATCCTTATAAGCATCCCCTGTGCAGGAAGAGGCTTGAGGGAATTAAAGCAAAAAAATATGGAAGGCCAACATTTTAGAACCAACGGCATCACTGGCAGGGGTGTAATCCTAAGTTTTAAAGCACAGAAACTCGTCATATCAGGCCATGTCCCAAAATATATGGATTAAATCTCCACCATCGAACACAGACCAGAGATGGGAAATGGATGTTTTTGAACTACAACTCCCAGTTTTCCAGCCAGCAAAATCACTGCCAACTGTAGTATAAAACAGATAAACCTTTCCAACAGTCACATATGCCTATAAAAAAACCCACAAAGAAATTCCACGGTTAGATTTATCAGGCATGACTGTGAATCACTGATTTAGAGCAAGTGCCACTGAACGTGGTGGTGGTTATTCCCAGCTACGGAGTTCAGCCTTTATTTTTTTAGTTGAACATGGAAACACTCTTAGAAAGAACCACTGCAGCACCTGGGTTTAATCTGATTATTTTTCCATTCTCCAACTTGTTCCTATCACAAGCCATAATAAAATGGGAAAGCCCTTTTATCACCTCGTGCACATGCCAGATCAATGTGAGTCTTGCAGTCCAATGTTACTAGGAGGGGAAAAAAATCTGGTTGCATCCTTTTGCATCTCCCTCTGTTACACCACTTTTGTCATCTTTTATATCTGATAGAATCCAGTGGTCCCTCCAGAGTGGCAGGACCAGCCTACAGGAAACTACATTTGCCCAGGGAATACCTGAATGTGTACGCAGTTCTCACCAAGGAAAACTCTTTCCATGTTCCCCATTACACCACTGATTATGTGTCTCAAGGAACATTTACCTTGGTTAACATACTAGTTATGCTGCACTATAGCTATTGTCACGAGAAAGAGACAGAGGGAAAAAAATCACTCCTTGAAAACATACTCACTGTACAACTGAGACATGCCATGCCACTATGTCACTCAGCCCCACCTAGCGCAGGCAACTTTTGGAAATGTTCTACAAACATGGCAAGGATTTTGGCCATACTATCTACCCAACTGAGTGGCACAGTGGTTAAATGCCTGTACTGCAGGTAAAACTGTGCTCACAACCTGGGGTTCAATCCCAGGTAGCAGGATGAAGGTTCAGTCAGCCTTCCAGCCTTCCAAGGTTGGTAAAATGAGTACCCAGATTTCTGGAGGGGGGCAATGTGTAGCCTGCATGCTGTAATTAAATGGTGAACCGCCCAGAGACTGCTTGAAGTGGTATGGGGCAATATATAAGCAGAACACTTTGCTTTTGCTTTGCTATTATTACTGCCAGTCTAAAAGATCTACACAGATAAATCTTTCAAGCTGCTGTCACTTCCCGAAGGGTATAACTGCAAGTGCTGATTATATGCATTGAAAATAAAACCTCTTGAGTCACCTTAAAAATTGATGGCCATTTTTGGTGGCATATATACTCATGGATTATCCTGTTTCTTTAGCTGACATATACCATAATATGATGATTTATCTAGGTAAAATGTGGAGGGAGAACACTAAAAGACAAGAGGCTGGAATAGTTCATCTATGATACTTCTATATTAAATACAAATGCAGGAACAGGTGATATCTTTATTAAACCAGTAGACAAACAATAAACAGCTAGCTTTCAATGACAATTCATCTTTACATTAAAGAAGCCTAAACCCATCAAAAGAACAGAATGACCACTAGTAAGAGCAATACAGTATGCATTGATCATTAGATTACTTTTCTAAATGAACTAGACAAATTTATCCAAATTTACTCATGACTCTGCTTACACTGGAACTGAATGTCATCAAAGTTGGCAAGCAATTAATTCTAGTTTGGTAGTGTTCTACAGTAGCTTCATCCTGAATTATTCCTCTTAAGAATGGAGTGTCTGAAGTCATTGAGATCATCACCACCAGCTCCTAAGTGGACACTTTACTCTCCTGGCTTCTGAATACTCTCACTTTAAAATCCGATTCATCTTCATTTCTTGTCTTGTTTCTGGGGGACCTGTTCATTCAATGAGACAGCAAAACGGCATGGTTTGCAGGAAGCACCCCAAGTCCAAGACTGTCCTGTTCAGTGCCAGATATGAACAAGCCAGGTAAACTGCAGCGTAAGATCTCAGATCGTAAGGTTTCACAAAGGTTATCAATGCTTCCAATGTGAGTCGTTTGTATTGTCTCGCATTTCTGTTTGGCTTTTCCTCCAACAAACTCAAGGCAACTTATTTGAGAGTGTGGTTAGCCAAAGACTAATCTGGTAAACTGCACCGTTGGGCCAAGTTACGCTTTGAACCAGGTTGTCCTTGTCTTGGTCCAACACTTGAACCAGTAGACCGCCCTGGTTCCATGGTGGTTTCCAGGAAATGAATCTGCTGTAAAATATGGTCAGTTTAATAGCGGCATGGAATATGCTGAGGTACTGACAGTGAAGTTCGGGGGCTCCCTTTCCATGGGTTCAGATGTGGGAGAAATCATCTGCAGATCTCAGGCAGAAAAGAAGCCTTTGAGGGCAGGAGCTGAGCAAGATTTGTTCCAAGTTGAATTGGCTCACTGTGTAGAGCCATCTGGGCAGTCACTGCAGTGCGACTGACCTGAAGATTGCAAGCTGTCCCCAAAACAGAAATAATTGTGGGTGAGGACACAGTGGCAATGCTTGGTGGTTTCCTGCCAACAGCACCCTTCTGCTGTTTGCACAGAACAACCAGGTAGGGTCTATGCCGCGAAAGAAATTAAGGCAAATCTGATACCATAAATAGTAACATGTCAGTGGCAGAACATTTCATTTTTTTAATGTAAAAGTGGAGAAATTTCCCCTTTTTAGACTTCCACAAAAATTATAGTACATAGTACTATAGTATATTAGATAGATTATAGTATATTATCATGCATCAGAGCAAGCAGATATTCTACAAGGCAAATGTAGAATGTGGGCAGACTAAACAAAGCATTATAATTTTGAAACTGGACCAGCTCCAGGTCTGGGGCAATCTGAACTTTTGCCACTTTCAGTGAGGATCCAATTAGTTAATTCTCAGGAGGTGAGACATTTAACTCTCTCCTGTCCAAGCAGGCTTTCATGCTTACAAAGGGATTCTGAGTCTGATTGTAAACATATTTCAAAAGGTATTTTAAAAAGGAATAGAGAACAGATATTCTGATGTTCACTCTTTTAAGTTATTTGCTTTTGCAACTGGGGTTGGTGGTAGCGGTCTTATTCAATGTTAGCACAGCTTTGGTGCCTATATCCTGCCATAGTTTCAATCATTCCCCCCATCTTATTGCTATACAATCATTTTGGTAATTAAAAACCTCCAAAAAGTTGTGTGCCCTAAAGTCACTGATGTGTGCTGACCAGATGAGTTAATGACCTCCAAAATGGCCTGTCATTAATAGCTGGGCTCAGATTTTGCAAGCCAACACATCTCATGTTAGGTTCTTGCTTCCTAATGCTCTCCTTCCTAGCAAAAAGTAAATTCTGCTCAGGTCCTGCAAACTAACAGCTGTGGCTTCCTTTATGGAGACTATCTGTCACAGGTTAAGTCTTACTCTTTTCCTATTTATTTATTTATTTATTTATTTATTTATTTATTTATTTATTTATTTATTTATTTATTACCCCACTTTTCTTCTTGAAAAAGGACCCAAGGCGGTTACCCTACCACCACTCTTTTGACAGGAATACTGTATTGCCTTTTCTGGTCAGTTCTGTATTTCCATTACATGTGCCTGCTAGATAGAATAGTCTCAGTTTACTCATTTTTTTCTCTAGTGAAAGTTCAGGCTTTACTTGATTGACCACATACTTCTTTTCCTTTCTGGCTGGATCTATCTGTATGGCTCTACCCCAATGCCACATTACAAATGAGTTGATTTTGTCCCTGTCATCACGTCCATGTTGTCAGCAGGAAAAATAAGGCCAAGGTTCACATAGCAAGGAGAATCTTAAATGTTAACAACACCAAAAGAGCAGTCAACATGGTCTACAGGATACCCTTTTGTGTAGCCCAGGCCTGCCCAACAGGTAGACCGTGGGCTACCAGTAGCCCACGAAGGGTTCAAAAGTAGCCTGCTGGCCACCAATGAAAAAAGCGAGGGGAAAAGTTCTCCACCTCTCCCTCCCCCATCCCAAGGACCACCACTGCTCCAGCAAAGTTCTGGGTCTGCCAGCCCACTGCCTCAGTCCAGCGGGGCAGTTCAAGGGTCATGGTGCGGTCCCCTGCTTCCCCCGCTGGCCAGATGATTGGTGCACCACTTTCTCATTACCAGCTGAGTTACAGCGCGGAGCGGAGGAGGGAGAGGGACAGCGAGAGGCAGGGTCACAGGCGTGCCCACCTCCTTTGCACGTTGACATCTCTCCTCCTCTTCCTCCCTGCAGAATTCCTTCCTTGCACCCCTATTCCCTCCTCCTCCTCCCACCCCCATGGCCACCTCACAGAGACCGTGACCCACTGCCACTCCTTCTGCTCCCCTTCTGAGCCATTCCCTCCTCCTTGTGCTGTGGCAGCGATGTGGTTGCCCCACTGCCTGCTTGCCTCGCCCCAGCTGTGCAGCGAACATGCCAGAGGTGAGTGGGAGTCGCGGGTGGCAGTTACGGCAATGGCGAGGGGGCTGAAAGGGAGAAGGGGGGAAAGAGGAGGAGGAGGCCAGAGGGGGAGGAGAGGAGAGTCAGGGTCTGGGCAGGTTGAGAGGGAAAGCACACTTTTTAAAAAAAAAGTTTTCCAGTGGATTCATCACTGCGGCTTGCCCAGGTTGATTGCAAGCATTCACACGTTTCCCTTGTACCTGCTTGATCCAGTTGCAAGGGAGGCATGTGCATGGTTCAGTGGGTTGCCCCTTGGAAGGGGTGATCTGCACAAGCATGTACACACCTCCCTGGCACCCGCTCACACCAGCTTGAGCAGGTGCAAAGGAACCGTGTGCATGGTCAGCCTTCCCATAGGAATGCTTTGAAACATGTTCCCCCTGGAATGAATTAATTGATTTTCAATGCATTTCTATGGGAAACTGCTGCTCTACTTACAATTTTTTTTTTACTTACAAGCATGTGCTTGGAATGGATAAAATTCATAAGTAGAGGTATTAGTGCAGTAGCCCTCAGGCACTTTGGGCCAGAAAAAATAGACCTCAGCCTGCTCAAAGTTGGACAGCCCTGGTGTAGCCCATCCCTTCAAACCATACTGAACTAACAAAAAACCCCATGGAATTCAATGAGCATCCCTTTTGAGTTGGCATGTCTAACGACTACATTTTAAGGCTGTGACTTTACCTAGCTAGGGAATAAAACTGCACTGGACACAGTAAACTGGTGATGCTGAATATTACTTCCCAAACAACTGATCAAAGCTCCTGGAATTTAAGTTTTCAATGAATAATTTACACACATACACACATGCAGAGATGCGTATGCCCACACTTACACACACACTTTCATCCTTAACAATCCACTGAAGGCGGTAGCTGCTGTGGATTTAGAGTCAACGCTGCCGATATTTTTCACTGGAAAGGCAAACAGATGAGTGGAGGATGGGCAGTAGCAATAATCTCAACAGCGCTTTATGTCTGCCTATATATAGGTCAGGCTGCATGATGAACAAATCCTGTGCTGCTTTTTTTTTTTTTTTCTCATTAGAAAAGGAGCACATGCTCAAGGGGAAAAATAACAGTGCCCCGTTTACATAAAATGCTTTATTCAGAAGAATTCCCAACAGGAGGATTTTGATATTCTGGAGAAAGGAACGGTGGTGATGAAAAGAGTAAATGAGTAATCATGCTGGTGTTTTACATGTGTCTTGAAAATAATTTTAATTATCCTCCACACGTCTGCGGCTCATTCGCATTTACTTTGCTGTCATGTAAAAGTTTCAGGTCCTTTAAAATCCCCTGATAGTTCCCATCCACAGGCAGTGGTATGAGTGGATGGCACCTAGGGGGTGGGCACAAAACGAAAAACGAAATACTGTTTCATTGTGTCGTTATGTAACAAAATGAAACTAAATGAAACGACACAAGGAAGCAGCATTTCGTTACAGGCGAAACAAAATGGTAGTTTTGTTGTTGTTGAAATGAACCATTTCATTCTGTCCGTAAGCCACTTGGGGGAGGGAATTTTGTTTTTTAAAAAAAGCTCCAGGCTTAAAAAAAAAACACCTTTCCCCCCTCCCCCCAAGCCCCACCTGTCAGGTGATCGGCGCTGGGGTGGGGGAAAACTTTTCTCCAACCCAGTGCCCACCAGCTGGCAGGCGGGGCTTGGGGGAGGGAAAAAGTTTTAAAAATAAGCCAAAGGCTTTAAAAACAACTTGTTGCCCCTCTGCCACTTTCCACCCAACCCCACACGAACCACCTTGTTAGTGGTTCATTTCGTATAATTAAAAAAAATTCATATGAAATGAAAATTAAAATATATGTGGGGGGGGGAGGAAACAAAATGAAACATAATATTTTTGTTTCGTGCCTAATCCTGATTGGATATTATTAGCATGTCCATCCATGCTAATAATGTCAGATATCTCTTTTTGTTAGTTAGTTAGTTAGTTAGTTAGTTAGTTAGTTAGTTAGTTAGTTAGTTAGTTAGTTAGGGTTTTTAGTTAGTTAGTTAGTTTTAGGTTATTTTACCCCACCTTTCTCCTTGAAAAGGACTCAAAGCAGCTTACAGTAATGAGGGATAATATACAGTCCAATAGAATTAAGGCATATTCAAGTATTGAGAACAGGGAACTGAGGGACATCTTACAGCATTAATAGACAACATTACATTAAAGCTACCAGAGAATGCAAGCAGTTAAAAAGAGAGTAAAATTCCATGTGAAGTTATGAGTGAGGCAAACTAACATTGAGAACATAGTGTCAATGCAATCGCAAAGTCTATAAACACAAAGTCTATGTGTTCATGTATGATAGATTCATATAAAAGTTACATAATAGGTAGTCCATCATTCAGAGAACACTTGCCTGAAGAGAAAAGTCTTTGCATGTTTACAGAAAGACAACAGAGATGGGGCAGTCCTGGCCTCTAGTGGGAGAGAGTTCCAGAGTCTGGGCGCAGCAGCCGAGAAAGCCCTTTCATGGGTTCCCACGAGATGTACCTGTGAGGGTGGCGAGAAGGAGACAAAGGCCTCTCCTGATGATGACCTTAACACCTGAGCCAGTTCATACTGTGAGATTCGATCTTTTGTTTGTTTGCTTGTTTGTTTGACCTTGCCAGTCATTGCATTTGGCTGGTAGCGGCTTCTAAGGTTAATAAATGTGATTTTTTTTTTACAGCTGTTTCATCAGGGTGCAAGCTCAGAGATGACGTTAACTTTGTGAGCAGTTTTGTAATTCAAAAAAGTAACTTTCCCCATCTCTTGGGCCTGCCGTCAGAAGACTAGTCTAACTAATTATGGGAAGGCTTGCCACTAGAGGAGCAAAACAAGGTGTCAGATTGGCCATAGCAACTGTGCATGGGGACAGCTGTAGTTCGTACCTGCGACAAAATCACAGAAAATTAAGAGATTTAAGATATTGCTGTAAGACACCAGTTAGTCAAGGGGGTTAGCTATTCCCCTCTAGGTTTGGTGTGCATTTCCAAAAACTGAATGACCAAATACGGTTTAAACATTCAAACTGAACCCTTCACTACAGATGTCACTATGCAGCAGCGTATATGTTCAATGCACAAAAGGAAATCTACTTTATACTCTAGATGTTGGCACATCTTTGTGTCTGAGTCCCAAATCTAAGACTTTGGTAGCAAGTCCTGAGTTCCAAGTCTCAAATCCAAGTCCCAGATTAAAAACAAACAAGCCCTTCCTACTAAAAAAAAAGGGGGGGGACAGGATGGATGAGTGAGTTCCAAGTTGAGTCTGAGTCAGTGGGGAAAAATACCTCCTAGGTTGAGTCCAAGTCAAGTCATGGGTGGAACTTCAGCCCAGTGAATCCTGTAACTTGAGTCCCTAGACCTGCTATTCTCATTGACGTACCTTAGTCTATCTGGCTATGTGTTTCCAACACTGACCTCTAAAGCTCCTCCAGAGTAGCATGGACATCAGCCTGGATTTTGCCCTTATTATTATTATTATTATTATTATTATTATTATTATTATTATTATTATTATTATTATTATTATTATTATTATTATTATTATTATTATTATTATTATTATTATTATTATTATTATTCAGCCTTGTTCTACTCTTGGTCCAGAGGTTTTCGCTTCAGGCTGGACTAGAGAGTTCCTTAGAGGAAATTCTCAGTACTGAATTGTGATGGGAAGGTAGTCTCTGAGGTCACCCACATTCGGAAACAGATGACCCCCCCCCCAAAAGACTACTCTTGACACACCATCCCTTGATGATGGAGGACGTCCCCTTGGAGCCAGAACACAAGAAACAGGGGCCAAGGTTGCAGAGAGGCAGCTCTTGATTCAGAGAGTGTAGCTCTTGTCATTCATTTGTCCTGTGGCTGCAGGAACATACGCTCTGGGCTTTAAAAAAGCCTGTCAAAGCATGGAATGGTGCAGCGGGGGCGGGGCCTTGGGACCCGTGTTGCAACTTGTGTTGCAACCACTGCTTTGTGCTGCATGCTTTAATTATAAGTAATTTACTGACCTCGGATGGATGGAAGGCTGAGTGAACCTTGAGCCTGCTACCTGGGATTGAACCCCAGGCCGTGAGCACAGTTTTACCTGCAGTACAGGCATTTAACCACTGTGCCACGGCTCCTACCAAGACTTAACCACCTGATATAAATCAGTGTGGTGATTACCCCTTCATAGCCAAATGTGCTTGTGCCGGAGGACAGGACGTAGAGGGTTAATGCTGTGGACCAATGAGGGAGTGTGGAGTCAGAGCCCACATGTTTACAAGGCTCAGCCTGAGGTTGATGGTGAGAGCCTGATAGAGATGAGATGAAAGATGAGAGAGAGAGAGAGAGAGATGTGAGACTGATGAGAGAGGTTTGAGAAATTAAAGGACAGAATTTAATTTGCTTAGTGAAACTTTCAATTAAGAGTGTGCAAGAAATATATGGTTTTTTTGTAATCTTTCTTTTTTCCCCTTTATGTATATCCTTTCTGGTTTTTTAAATTGAAAAATAAAATTATTATTAGAAAAGAAAGAAAACCTTAAATTGAGACAGTTTGTTGAATTCAATAAATGTTATTTTACATTACTAATGTTACAACTTGACTGAGACTCAGTCTCTTATTTCAACTGGGTAACCCAGAATGGTGGTAGCAAGAGTAAGAAGAAGGCATGTACCGGCCAATGGTCCATGAAATGACTGGGGGGTTCTGTACGGGTTCGCCACAACCAGGGATCAGTTCTTGCAAAAAAAAAAATGAGAATGTTATCTCTTGGAGCTGCCAAGTTAGAAGGGGCCCTATGGATCACTGAGTCCAGTCCAATCAAACTCCCAACCTAGGCTCTGCAGCCAAATACTTAAACCACAGAGCTATCCAGCAGCTCTCCTGCCTGGGCAAGATTATTATAGGATTCATTAATGCAACCTGCACGGTCATCTTCCAGTGTGAATAGATGCCAGCATTTGCTAGCAGTGCGGTACCACTGCATTGTACCTAAGGGCAGACGGGTCCTATGCAAAAGATTACAGGAATACAAATTGGAAATTACAAATGGCAATATTCCAACAAACAAAAATAGCCCCATTGCCTTCTAGTTACTTCCAGTGACACTAAAACTTTATATTGGTCACGGGAGGAAAAAAAAATCAGAGGGACTAGCATGAAAAATCAGTGAGTTGCAATTCATCAAGAGCAACAATTCTATCTCCTGTAGTTAAAATCATATTTTTTTTCTTTTAAACAAGATTTTGAAAAACAACAACCACAGACACTGCAGCTTAAACAACTGCTAGTCCCAACTAGAGTAGGCCTACCGAATGCTGTGCCGAAATTATTTAGGTCTTATCGCTATTGCATTTGATATTATTGCTAAGTCTGTCACTGGACCAGAAAGGTCTACCTTGGTCTGGAGCATGATTCTCCTAGGCCAGTGTTGGTGAATCTATGGCATGGGTGCCAGAGGTGACACATGGAGCCCTTTCTGTGGGCAAGTGACATTGCCCCCTCATGTATGACTGTACTCCATACTGAGACCTGGGCAAAGGGGAGGCAGTGGCTTGTGGGCTTATTTGTAGCCCCAGTTTACTCTCCAGCCACACTGCTCTGGGCATCCCGAAAGCATTGAGGGTGTGGTGGCCAAGGGAAATTCAAAAGCCTGCTCTTCGATTTTTGCTTTCCCAAATGGTAGCACCCGAAGCATTTGTAACCTGGGATATACAACTGTATTCAGGTTAAATTTCCATATTGGCACTTTGTGAAAAATAAGTGGGTTTTGAATCACAGTTTGGGCGCTCGGTCATTATTTATTTATTTGTTATATTTCTAGACCGCCCATCTTCCGAATGGAACTCTGGGCGGTTTACAATTAAAACAAGGCAACAGAGATACAAAAGAGCAAAAAAAAAAATAGTAATAAAATAAGGAGGGACAAGACCCTCCACAAAAGATGGCACGGGTGGCAGAAAAAAAATTAAGTAAAAAGGTCGCCATATGCCTCTTTGAAAAGATGGGTTTTCAGGACCTTTTTAAAGGCGGGCAGGGACTGTGCTAGGCGCAGCTCACTAGGGAGATGTTTCCACAGTGAGGGGCCCACCACAGAGAAGGCGCAGTTACATGTAAGCAATTTAAAGGTTCACCCTCACTGCCTTAGGGCTGTTGGCCCCTGGGCAATATTTCCCCATCTGATTTTGCCCTTGGTGTTTCTTGTTTTCAGATGCCAAACTGCTTCTTGCTTCCCTCTCATGAAAGGTTGGCCTGCTCTTTATTGATCCACTTACTACAGGCCTGCCCAAAGTCCGGCCCGGGGGCCATATCTGGCCCTTCATGCCATTCTGAGTGGCCCGCAGCTGGCTGGCCCGCCCCTCCCTCCCCCTCCTTCACCCCATTTTTTTTTTTAAAAAAAAATCTTCCACCAACACTGACACCACCGGAAAGCTTGAGGGGCTGGGTGGGCCAGCCAGCCGGTTAGCAGAAGCTTGTGGGGCTGGATGGGTGGGCAAGGGGGTGGGCCACCACCACCAGCACCGCCGGGAAGCTTGTGGGGCTGGGTGCGTGCACGGGGGTGGGCCGCCACCACCGGCCTCACCGGGAACCTTGTGAAGCTAGGCGCCCACCTTCCTTCCTGCGGGTGAGGTTGCAAGGGGTCAGTGGGTAGGGCTTATGGGTCAGTGGGTGGGGCTTTCAGTGAGGTGGCAGGGTCGGGGAGCAACCGGCCCCTGACACATTCTCAGCCACCAAATCTGGCCCTCCTTACAAAAAGTTTGGGCACCCCTGACTTACTACATCAAAACTCGCCCGCCCTTTCGCAAAGAAGCTCATGTGTGATTCCTTTCCAAACAAATCGCCAGGCTGTTAATGGAAGGGCTGGGAGGCGGGTTCTGCTACTTCTTTCAGTCTCGCTCCAGTTCTCCCCAGCCACTTCCCTCCCTCCCTCCCTCCCTCCCAGCCCACAAAGCACAGGAGTTAGAATAAACACTTTATTTTAAGGTACCCATAGATTCTTTTGTTGGTGCTGGTCTGCTGTTCTGTTCCAAGAGAACGGAAAAGCAGGGCCTATAGCTTTATTCAGAAAGCGATGCATTTTGCAGTCTGCTTGCTTGGGTGTGTTTTTTTGTTTTGTTTTGTTTTGTTTTGTTTACAAGAGCTGAGGATCAAAGTCTCCTTTACTCAGCAAGCTTGACTACTTTAGTTAGAACCACTTAGCGGCAGCAGAAGAGAAGTCTGAAGCATAATCCAAAGCAGCATATCAAATGGCGTGCCTTAGAATCCACAGTGTCTGAAAGGCACTTGCCCATATGCTGAGTGAATGTGAGCAGCTTTGGAATTAAGCAGGCCAAGATCCAGATAACTGCCATTACTCTTGTGCCTTGTGCAGTACACAGCTTGGGAAAGTCACTTTTTTGGACAGCAGCTCCCGGAATCTTCTATCCAACATGTTCCCCCAGCCCCTAAATCTGTCCATCCACTGCACCATCTTGATGTGTTGGGACTACAATCACCCTTATTCTCCCACTGCATAGTCCCACAAATCAAGAGAATGCCACGTAGGGAAATAGGTTTGCTACCATATGATCCAGTGTGGATTCTGGTTACTCCTTTCATTTACAGCAGGGGTGTCCAAATTTTTTGCAAAGAGGGCCAGATTTGGTGAGGTGAAAATGTGTGGGGGGCTGACTATTCAACCTGAGAGGGGAGAAAGGGTGTGGTCCATGCACATTTGCAACAGCCACAAATGCTCCGATTTCAAGATGCCCAAGGGTCTGGCGACTGTTGCATGGCCTGAGAATCAGCCCACATGCACCCAAGACGCTGCTTGCATAAATCTGCCCTCCCTTGCAAGGAGGTGAGGAGGACACTGCAGCAACGGAGCCAGGGCTGGGTAGGCAGGGCGGGTGGTCGAGGGGATGGACGGAGGCAGGGAGGGCAGGCAAACCATAAAATTGCAAGCTGACATATCCATCTGACACAGGGAGGGGCCAGCCGGCGGGGATGAGTGACAGGCTGAGCTGGCAGGGAGAAGAGGCTGAGGGCCACTTGAAATTTTAAAATGGGCTGCATTTGGCTGCCGGGCCAAACTTTGGCCATGCCTGATTTACAGCGCAATCCACAGCTTGTTTATTCAGAAATAAATGCTGCATGGTTTAATGGGGTTTCCTTTCCTGTTTAGGAATGCAGCCATAGGTGGCTTCATAATTCCGGATGAAAAATAAATTTAGAGTTAAAATCTTAAATATATTTACTAGATATGAAAGTTTTAACATTTGGGGCTATGTCTTGGGCTTCAACCTAAGGCCTTCGACCTTTAGTCAGAACTGGGACATTTGGGAGCAGAAGTCCCAAACATGGAGGATTAAAATTGGCGTACCACTGTTCTAATTGGTAAGTTCCACTGAAGTCAGAATGATCTATTTCTAAGTAAACATGTTTAGGATTGTTCTGTCAAAATCAAAGTTCAAATTACTTTGAGAAATAAGTAGCAAGCACTTTCCATTTCAAAAACATATCAAGAAGCAGTCAATTCAGTCTCTCTAGTGCTAACAAGAATGTACTGTACTAACAAATTTGTTATCACAGAGTGAGTAACATGTGGCCTTCTATATTTACAACCCCATCGTACCTTATAAGTGATCACATCAGCTAAGACTGTTTTGAATCACAACCTTCAGAGGATGTCTGTGGCCCCACAACAGATCCATCTCTCTGGTGCTACACTGACATTTCTAAATTACCTACAGCAATTAAAATGAAGTTTTGCAATACAAGTGAAAAGAATAAGATTCTAGATGTTTTTCTAACAATGGCAATAAAAAATGAAGGAATCAGAAGGGGGAAATAATTAAAGAGCTCCTGTATCTTTAACCTGCTTCCTGCTGCCTCCAAATTTAGGTCAAGCTTCTGTATCTCTTGGCAAGAACAAATCCTGCTCTAAATTAAAAATGCAGTGAACCAAAGGGCTTATTCTATGCACACTGCCTCCTCTTCAAAGTACATTATTCCACATCTGGTGTTTGCTATGTTCTTGAACAGATCTTGAACACTGTTTAACCTGACCAAGTGTGGGTGCATTGCAAATTAACCTATGCAAACTGTCAAAAACTGCAGCAACATTTTCCTCTGTCTCTAAACACTAATTCATTCTGAAAACTCTCAGTATGCTGCCATGATACCTGCACATGGCAGATGGCTTAAATCTAAATGGACTGGCTGCAGAGGACCTCAGCCTACACATATACAGCTATGGATTAACCATTCAGCAAAATAAGCACATGCTTAGGGCATCAACAAGGGGAGGGAACACCACAGAGTAGTTCAGCAGTGCTGGATTTAGTGTTCAACATGGCACACAAGCTACACCCTTCTTAACAAACCACATCACCCTCAGCTCTATCCCTCTAGGGCCCCAAGAGAACCATCTCCCTACTTAAAATAATTCACTATGAACCAGTAAAAACTAAAAAAAAGCATAAGACTTGCCTAGCTGGAAAACTCAGGTTTGAAGTGAAATGATCAGTCATCACCCTTATTGTCATAATGGCTTGGTGTTTGCTTATTTCTGATTCTTGCTTCTGTGTTTCGGGAGGTTGGGCAGGGGATGAGGATCAAGAGAACGGCTGGCCTTTTAGACCCATGACCTTTGCAAGGCAAAGAAATAAGAGCCACCCTTAAAAATGTCCCCAAGGGGACTTGAAGCTTTTGTTTGTGCTTTTCAGTTTACAAATTCTGGCAAAATCTGTTTCAGTTAATCAAAGTTGAAAGTGCTAGATTTAGCCGGAAGCTATTAATTCAGTTGTGCATATGATTTTGTATACAATTTGTGTCTCCACATATATAGTTAAATTACCATAATTTCATACATATAACTAGCATGTTATACATACAGTCCCCCAGTTGTGGGACCCGCCACATGCTGTATTCATAGGTAGTATCAAAGTCTTTTCAGTGCTGAGGGCATCTAAAGGTCTTAATCTGGTTCTGCTTATACAACCTACTATTTCAACAATAAAATAACAAAAGGGACATTCTTGAGTTCTTCAAAGCCCTCCCTGAGACAGCATTCAAATATTCCCCTTTATCCTATTAGAAATTGCTCAGTTTCTTTCTGAAGACTAGCTATCCCTAGTGCTGCCAGGTTATCAAAAGGCCCGCACTACTGTCATTTTAAATATGAATAATAGAATATAGTATCATAGAGTTGGAAGAGACCTCAAGGGCCATCCATTCCAACCCTCTGCCATGCAGGAACCCCCCAGGTGGCCATCCAGTCTCTGCTTAAAAACCTCCAAAGAAGGAGACTCCACCAACCTCTGTGGCAGCATATTCCACTGACAAACAGCTCTAACCGTCATGAAGTTCTTCCAAATGTTCAAATGGAATCTCTTTTCCTGTAGTTTGAAACTATTGCCCTGAGTCCTAAGTCTTTGAAGGCATGGAAAACAAACCTGTTCCCTCTTCAACATGACACTTTCAAATATTTAAACATAGCTGTCATATCCCCTCTCAGCCTTCTTTTTGAAAGGCTAAATATTCCCAGTTCCCTAAGCCATTCCTTGTAAGACATTTCTTCCAGACCTTCAACCATCCTGGTCGCCCTTCTCTGCACCCGCTCAAGGTTGTCCTTTTTAAATTGAGGTGCCCCTTCCAAAGAGGCTGATTCAAAAGCTGTCAATCTCAAGTGCTGGTATAAGGGATGAGGAATCTATAGCCTTGCAAAAATTAGAGAACTGCAAATGCTAACAGCCCCAGTCAGTAGGATCATGAATTGTAGTGTGACAGCACCAGAAGGCTGTAAATTCTCCACAGCTTGTGCAGAACAATTTATTTACGCAATAAAGGTAAACACCACTTCCATGCAAATTTCTGAAGCAGGGAATGTTGGTAAACTCATGGTGATTTTATGGCCACGGTATTAACATAGGGAAAGAAAGTTGGTGTCCACACAGGGAAAGGGCCAGCTCTACAATTAGGGAAACATTACAAGGCCCTAGAGAGAGACATGAAACGAAAATATAGTGTTTTGTTTCATTTCATTTTTCATTTCATTTTGTTTTAAAAAGAATTTGCGAAATGAAACAAACCAAAAAGAAACTATTTGTTACACTATGCCAAATTTGGTGGATAGCTTCCTTGGACTCATAACTTTAAGCCAGGCATGTCCAAACTTCAGTCCTCCTGATATTTTGGACCACAGCTCCCAGAATTCTAAGCTTAGATGGCCAATGACAAAGGACTGTGGGAGTTGTGGTCCAAAACATCTGGAAGGCTGAAGTTTGGACCTGCCTGCTTTAAGCCCTTCAAATTTGGAGAGGTTTGGGGTTCAGGGGCTGAATTATTAAACTCCAAAGGGGGTCCCTGCAAGAGAAAATGCTTTGTAATTAAGGGAACTGCTTGAGGAACCTCCCCCCCATGGCAATGCTATTAACCGCTTCCTGACTCAATTAGAAATGATTTTCTCCTGAACCCCTGAACCCCAAACCTCTCCAATTTGGGGGGTTTACAGGGAAGAGGTTGAGGAAGCTCCACTGTAATTTCCATGCTGCTATATGCCTGGGGTCACTATTTTCGAGTACATAACATTCCAATTACAAATGATTTTTTTCCTGGGGGATCCACTTTGGAGTTGAATAACGCAGCTCCCTGAACCTCAAATCTCTCCAAATTTGGAGGGCTTAAAGGGAACGGTCCAAGGAAGCTACCCACCAAATCTGGTGCATCTAGGACAAATTGTTTCATTTTCAGTGCAAAAAATGGCGGTTCATTTTGTTTAGTCAAGAAACACATTCTACCCTTTTGTTATGTAACAAATTGATTTGTTACGTAATAAAACAATGAAACAGTGTTTTGTTTTTTGTTTGGAGCCCATCTCTACAAGGTACACATCCTTGTTTTTTCTGCATATAGTCACAATGATCTATCCTGATCAAGGATCCTTGTCTCTCCGATGGACTAAAAATCATCAGGGCTGTCTAAAGGGTTTAATAGAACACCTGGAGTAAACAATGCTCCAGGGAGACTTGGGGCACTTACATAAAAGGCAGCTTCCAGATTGGCTGCTAGTGATACCATAGTCCCACTTATATTCTGCAGTTCATTTACATGTGGCCTAGATTAGAATAGCAACCAGCACTGAAAAGTCTCTTCCAGTCCCTCATCTCTTTCTTAATTTTCATGTACTGTATAACGTTCAAGGCCTAGAATTGGGAAAGTAACTTTTTTGGAGTGTAGCACTACCCACACTAGCTGGGCCATTCTGAGAGTTGCAAGTAAAAAATTATAAATTACTTTATAATGTAATTATTTGGTATAAAAGTTCAAATAGGCCCCATAAATAGAGATGTAGTTACCTTCATAGCTACAATCTTAAACATAGCTCTTTGGTAATGCATTTCTCAAAACTAAGAAAATAAGGCAGAGAATAAGACAGCACTTGAAACATGCAATAGTCTGCCTCCTCTATTTAGCAAGACCATGCCCATGTTTTGTAACTGTAAAAGTAAATAGTAGTTTACATTTAGTACTGTTGCTTTAAAAAATGAATGTTTAAAATAATAACTGGACATTTCTAACTAGCTAATTCCATGATTAGGAGTGGAAACGTAAGTTTATATGTGTCACAAAGATTGACCCGGCTAGCTCAGTATATATTATGGAACAGAGGAAACAAACAAGATGAGCTTGAACTGTTATACAGAAAAGCAGATATAAATCAGTAAGCATTATAAAAACCTGGTAGGATAACACTCACAATTGTAATGTGAAAACTGAAAGGCAGAGCTTATGAAATCGGGACTTGCACACACGAGACACTTACCTTCCTGAGCATGCGTAAACATAACACTCATATGCTCCAAATTACTGCATAGTTATAACTATGGGGCTTGGGGGAGAAAGGAGAAGGCTGGGATGGGGGAGGGGGGAGAAGCTGCCGTCAGAGACCTCCTCCCCTTTCTCCCTGCACAGCTTGTGAAATGCAGAGTCAAAGTCATCTGCTGTGGCTTTTCTACTATATCCTACCCTATGCTTCTCTTTGGCCCCATCCAACTGGGTTCAGCAACAGAATACTGGAAAGCACACACAACACACCATACACACAAAGAGAAGAAGAAGAAGAAGAAGAAGAAGAAGAAGAAGAAGAAGAAGAAGAAGAAGAAGAAGAAGAAGAAAGAGTTTTATGAGGGTTTTTGTTGTCTTACAAGGCATTTGTCTTAGGAGGTACCACTGGAGTGACAAATCTATTTTCATTCATACTTAAGCATTTTCATTCTCATGCTCTTTCTGTTTTGAGCAGGGAGATTTTCCCCTAGGTTTGACATTGCTGAGCCTAGCTAACGGTGGCGACATCTGCCAGGCCATACCTGTCCTTCCCCTTTGCCCCCAGACGTACAATGCTCCTGCATACTGCTAAAGCAAATGATATCATAACTCGGAGTTGAGTCATGGCTACTGGACTTCTTTTTTGAGAGATAGAAACGTTTCGCTGTTCATCCAAACAGCTTCATCCAAACAGACTGATGAAGCTGTTTGGATGAACAGCGAAACGTTTCTATCTCTCAAAAAAGAAGTCCATTAGCCATGACTCAACTCCCAGTTAAACGAACCTGGATGACTGAGAATCTTCACAGATATCATAACTCTTCCTTAATAAGTATTATAGTTCCATTTGCCACATGCCTGCACCACTGTGTCTCTGGATATAAACAAGCCATGCACCGCTATCAGAGGACGAACATGCCTTTAAAAATGGGATGTATCAGCATTCCTTTCCTTTCTATTTTTTTCCCCTGCAGAGCTGTCAGTTTAATCTAGACAAAGATGAGAGGAAAGAAAATGGATGTGGTCAGCAGCTGATCTACAAAGTCACATCCATCTTGGTAGCTTACTGGTAGTCCCTTAGGCTCCGTCAGCCATGCAGGCAATTTGTTTGCGCGCTTTTAATACCCGCAGTAACATGGATTTGCAAGCAGCCTTCTCCTTCAAGGTCATTTCAAAGACGGGGTAACGTTTGAGATTAAAGGAGGTGGGGAAGGATGGAAGGCATGGGTGGGTGGCGGTGGCATGGTTTCTATTGTGCCCGTTATCACATTTTTTAAGAAGCAATCCTTTGGAAAATAATAGCATCCAGTGCATACAATTGCCCCTCCACGCTCCCTCTGCACAGCATTAGCAAAACGAGCAGGATGTCTTATTTGGGGAATGTTGATGGATGGAGCAATATTTACTGGTGGTCACTGAATTTACAGCTGAGCCACATATTTCAAAATCCCAATTATTTATCAGTAACAACAGAACTTCCGTAACGAGGCGGCCGAAACAAAGAAAAACCGGTGCTGGCACTGGAGATGCAAGGAAATGCAAGAATGCATGCTTGTGAAAAAGAGTTATGATGCCCATTCTGCTATTAAAAGCCATCTTCCTTCGTTTACTTCCCCTGCTCTGAAGCACTGTTGTGCAATTCTCAGTATAGGTGTGTTCCTAGATTCCTGCACCTCTATTTGGCTGGTTGCTTTGGTTGATTTTTGACCTGAGGAAAAGACCAAATGAATCCAGAGCACCTGAAGTTCCCCCATCTCCCGTGTAGAAGGCTGCACCAAGGCAGAACAATAGGACTGGGAGCCGGGTGCTGCGTTTGGGTTATGTTAGATGATCTGTTATAGGCAGAATGGAGCAACTGTGTATTAATCATCTGCCACCCTCAGGTTCAAGCGCAGCACACTAGCAGTGGTGGTGCAGGCTTTCTGGATAAAGGACAAGATAAAAGAAAGCAGGATGGCTGTTGCAGCATTGCAAGGAGCAGCCCTGTCTCCTAACTAGTGCTTCGTGGGGGTGGGGGGTGGGTGGGCGGTTGATACGGATGAGAACACAAAAGGGATCTATGGAAAGTTGTGCATGGGGAGAACCAGAGAGGACAATGGGATGTAAAGGAGTGGTTAGAGAAAGAAGTAGCCGCATGGGGAGAAGAACTGCATAGTCACAGCACTGTGTGTGCAGACAAAGTGTGTGTGTGTGTGTGGGGGGGATCTTTCCTTCTAGCCTTTCTCAACAAATATTGATCTTGATAGATATATGGAAGGTGGGGGGAGGGGAAAGATAGATTGGAAAGAGCATGGTCAGGCACACACAATGGTGGTGGGGGACCAATTTCTTAGAAGGTAAGAGCATAGTCACAGCAGCTGACGGAGATGCAGCTGTAGGTGGTTCATTCCAGAGGTGAGGTATGCAGCTTCCTTGACATATGTACACAAAAAGGCATCTATGGTTGTGCAGTATACAAATTGCCCATATATGTAATTCAGTGCCGGTTCTGACCCTGTGTCCTTTAGTACTCATGAACACACACACACACACACACACACACACACACACACACACACACACACACACACACACACACACACACACACACACACACACACACACACACACAGAGGGAGAGAGAGAGAGAGAGGTATTCCCACTAGGTACATGCTTCAAAGCTTCTTTTCCAAATTCTCCGTTTGTAGCTGGAACAATAGGTTACTCGTTACAGGACAGTGCATAGCAATCTTCCCATCCAACCCCACATGTTTGCACGCCTTCCTCTCCCCCTTCTCCCCCCCCAACACCCACTGAATCATAATTACCTTAATGTTTGAACTGCAGAACACTCCAAGCTGTTTCTTCCTGGTGGAGAGGAAGCGAGGGAGAAAAAGACAAGAGAGAGGGCGGGCGGAAAGGAGGGTGGAGGCGGCGGCTGAACAGACAAACCCAAGTGAGAGAAATGGTCTTTGCAATAAACTGATGGATGACACCAAGGGTGTCACTCAACATGTCTCCTTTCCAACCAGAATGAGGCCAGGAGCTGGTTAGGTTTGCTGCCCACCCACCCACCCCCAACCCCACCAAACCATGTGTCTGTGTCTCGCTATGTAAATTTAACCCTTTTGTTACAAGGTGCTGAAAATATCTTCTGTTATCTCATGCCTAAAAAAAAGGAACAGAAGGCAGGCCAAACCCAAAGGCCTGGACAAGTAAGAAAACCTAGGACACTGCTGAAATGTTGATCACCTTCCAAGAAAGGTGAGATCACTGGCCCACCCTAAGACAGGAGGATGGTATTTCCAGTGAGGTAATGGGCTTATTTGGGGGTACCTGAGATATGCGTTGATTGACAGAAGGATTGTGCATTTCATGTGAAAAAAGTAAATCCCCAAAAGAGCATTACCGAGATAAATGCTGGAAACACAGTTTAAAAAAAGAAAAGAAAAAAGAAACAAATAAGACTGTGTGTGTGTGTGTGTGTGTGTGTGTGTGTGTGTGTGTGTGTGTGTGTGTGTGTGTGTGTGTGTGTGTGTGTGTGTATTGTGCCGTTACAGTTGTGACCGACTCTTCGTTTTGTCTAAAACTGTTAGACTGAGAATTAAGAGTTGCCTTATACATGGAAGTATATAATAAGCCAAGGAGAGAGAAATGTGCAGTTGCAGAACTGTAATTTTGAGTTGGGAAAGGGGGGGGTCTTATACATGAGGGAATCTTATAGACGGGAAATGTTGCTTTATGTTGCTCCATCGCCCAGCTGAGTCCTGTGGTGCTCCTTTTGCAACGAACCTTTGTTTATTTAATTTTAAATGATTTTTTTGGCCGTTGAATCGACTCCTCTTGGCATCATTTTGATGCATGTTCACATACGTTCTGGGTGCATTGCTCAACAGTATGCACATGCAACTCTTGATGTGGGCTATTGATCAGTTGATGGGATCATGCAACAGACCACGAGAGGAGAAATTCGAATTTTAAGAATGACATTTCAACTGTGTGAACAATATTTTTTTAACAAAAAAAAAGACTGTTTGGGTCAGTAGGGGGTACAAGAGGGCTTTTTCAATAAATAAACTTAAAAAAACTAAACCCATTAACAAGTTAACAAACACTTTTTGTAACAAAGCTGCATTATTATTATTTTAAAGAAACAAATATGCAAATTTGGCTCTTTGGCCCTTCTCTTCCCCTTTCTGGGAGTACGGCCCCCAGGCTACAAGTATGAAAATGACTGTCTGTTTTGCTGAGGTTGCCCACACATTTATTTTATTTATTCATTTTGAATATTGTTATCTCACCTTTCTCCTTGGAAAAGGACCCAAGGTGGCTTCCAATATACAGCCATATTCAAGTTAAGAGTCTCGTGGTGCAGTGGTTAAATGCCAGTACCGCAGCTAAAACTGTGCTCACAGCCTGGGGTTCAATCCCAGGTAGCAGGCTCAAGGTTCACTCAGCCTTCCATCCTTCTGAGGTCAGTAAAATGAGTACCCAGCCTGTTGGTGGGGCAATGTGTAGACTGCATAATTAACTTGTAAACCGCCCAGAGAGTGCTTGAAGTGCTATGGGGCAGTATATAAGCCAAACACTTTTTTTAGAGAATTAGAACAGGCATCTTAGAACACTAAAAGGTGATATTAAAGCTGCAATGAGCACACAAAAAGGAAAAAAATCCATTATGAGGGGTGGAAACTAACATGGAAAACACTGATGTTCTTATGAAATCAGTCAATGCAATCATGCATGGTAATCCATATAAAAGTCACATAGTAGGTAGTCCCTCATTCAGGGAAAGGTTGCCTGAAAAGAAAGGTCTTTGCCTGCTTCTGGAAAGACAGCAGAGATGGGGCAGTCCTGACCTCCAGTGGGAGGGAGTTCCAAAGTCTGGCAGCAGCAACAGAGAAGGCTGTTTCATGTGTTCTTATCAGACGCACCTGTTAAGGTGGCGGGATGGCGAGAAAGGCCTCTCCTGATGACCTTAGCACTCGAGTTCTGGTTCTGGCCATTGGATTATCCAGCGTATCAAAAAATTTTAAAGAACATCATTGCTGAATTTCAGTTCTCATAATACTCATGTCCAGACTCCAGAAACAATAGGGCTTTCCTAAGCTTTACATCATTCAGGTCCCTTACATGTTTTAATGTTACTATGCCCCACCTCCCGCGTGGATTGCGCTCTTAGCTTGGTGTTCAGGATATCAGTGTAGAAAAAATAACGAGGTGATGTTTGAGAATCGATGTCAGTGCAATCCTTCAGAATGTTCCGCTTCACCTGGAGGTCATAAAAGAAAAACACCTCTCAGGATGACTCACGAAAGGAAGCCCAGGCAAAATCCCAAGGAACAAAACAAAACAAACAACAAAAAGATGGGGCACCTTAAAACTATTATATTTTAATGTCAGCTTTTGCGGATCATGTCTACTCCTTCAGGGACATGGCAGCAGAATAAAAGGTTGAAGCAAAGGAAGGAAACACTACATGTTCGGCCAATAGCTCAACGGATTTTGGCAAATCTACTCCATCCAGCACTTTCATCTACCGCCTGGCATCAATGTCCTGTCAGCTTTCTGGATGCACGACGTCTAAAAATGTGGTCAAGAATTTTCCCTGTGCTCTCCTATGCTGTGCTAGGCACTGAAAGGCTTGGGAGAGGCAGGAACAGCTTGCACTTATTAAGCATGAAAGGATGTTCAGGGGCAGCTTGTGCCAAAATAATAATAATAATAATAATAATAATAATAATAATAATAATAATAATAATAATAATAATAATAATAATAATAATAATAATAATAAATACAGTGGTACCTTGTATAAAGGAATTAATTCGTTCCAAATGAAATTATGTTAAGCAATTTTTCCTTTATACAAATTCCCATAGGAATGCATTGGAAACGGAGTGATCCCATTTTTATGTTGTACGGATTTCCCCCATAGGCAATTATGTTAAGCAAATTTCCCCTATCTCTGGAATTTTTTATGTTGTACAAATTTTATGTTATACAAGCTGTTTGTTATACAAGGGTCCACTGTAATAATAATAATAATAATAATAATAATAATAATAATAATAATAATAATAATAATAATAATAATAATAATAATAATAATAATAATAATAATAATACAATGTCTTAGCATGATGTGCTTCTCAATATTCGCAGAGGTGGCAAGTTCCAGGGCTACCCTTCCATAACAATAATCATTATAGGCCAGTAAGCTAGTTCTGACCTATGCTTTCCAGGTAGAGAATACCTAGAAACAAAGTTCCCTCTAAGGTGTGCCACGGACTTCTGCCCTCCCCCCCATGCAGGGCTCTTCCTCGCCCATGGAGGGCACCTCCTCCCCCCTCCTTGGAATGAACGGGGTGGGTGGGTGCTGGAATTACGTACCCAGGGTGAAAGGCGCATGAAGAACACAGCCCTGCCCATTGGGGTTGAAGATTAGAGGGCATATTGCTGCTCAGAAGTGACGTACTATTCCCTTCTTCTGGGGGCCATCAGGGACTATGCGTTTGCCCAAGTCTACACAGGTTGGCTGTACCCTCAGAAGGCACTGCTGGCTCCACAGCCAGAGTCATAAACCACTAAGCCAGGGGTCCTCAACCTAAGGCCCGGGGGCCGGATGCGGCCCCCCAGGGTCCTGAATCCGGCCCCCGGGACCAATTGCAGACCCCCCCACCTACCCTCTGCTTCGCAAACAAGCCAGCCTCTGTAGCTGCTTCTATTGCGGAGGTGGGCTATATCGCTTCCCCCACTCCCTCCACCCACTGCCCAGATGATCGGCATGCTAGCTAGTGGGACAGTTCAAAGTGGGAGGGCCACGGCAAGGTCTCCCGCTCCCCCACCCACCGCCCAGATGGTCGAGACAGCGGCTGCAGCCAAACAGGGCAATTTAAAATGTCGGCCTTTTTTTTTTTTTTTTGGACTGTGATCCAGCCCCCAGTGGTGTCTGGGGTGGTGGTGGACCGGCCCGCTGTTTGAAAACTTTGAGGACTGCTGCACTAAGCAGTCCGTCCAAAGGACTTCATTGTGACTGCTTGCAGATTATGGTGCTCCCTTCCCAACCACTAAGGTGTTCTCACCCCTGCTGTCCCTTTGCTGGCTGGCCATGACCTTTTCATTCAGACGGATCAGCTGCCAAAGAAAGGTTTGTGGTTGTTTTCTAAACAAATGCATTTTCTCTGATGTGGTTTTTCAATAGTTTGCCATTTATTTTAATTTAATAGTTGTTCTAATATAACGGTCTGTTCATTGTATTTTCATGTTATAACTCCTTGCTTTTTTATTGTTTTAATATAAAGGCCTGTTAATTGTATTTTCATGTCATAACTCCTTGTGTTCTTAATTGTATGTCCTTTAATCCTGTATTATACTGCCTCAGGTGCCTATATTGTGCGAAACTGATTTCAATTTTAAGTATTTGTATTGTTCATACTTTTGTTATTTAATTTAAGTAAGTTTAGTTTGATGCACTTTGCTATATCATGTTTATGTTTTCTTGCACTGGTAACTGCCCAGAGTGACATATGGAGCAAATATTTAGCTATAGGTTAAATTATTATGTTGTATTAATTGCTTTGTGTTAATTAGTTATTAATATTGTATTCTCACTTAGAAATGTCATTTTCTTTGTTTGTACCCATCTTCACTGCCCCCCATGTATTGATTGTAGATTTTGTAATCTACAAAAACTCATGCACACTGAAATAAATCGTTTGTGTGTGTGTGTGTGTGTGTGTGTGTGTGTGTGTGTGTGTGTGTGGTGTTTTATGTTATATTAGGTTATTTTATGTCTGTCATACATCCTGAAACAGACTGATACAGACTTTGATAATAATCTACCTCTTTGAAATCTGCATTGTTACTCTCAGAGACAAGAAGAGCTATTTGTAGACTTTTCCGCCACCTTGAGCTGCCTGATTAACACAAAACCTGCATTGGTCAAGCGATAAGTTCATTTTTCTGCTATGCTGAGCCCAACATATACTGTAGAAAGTGATGAAGCCAACAAAAGAGGTTCATTTTCTCTCTTCCCATTCACAGGAGGGAAAATCTACATGTAGGTACAGCAATACCTTGGTTTACAAACATAATTTACATGCTTTTGAACTGCTAGGTTGGCAGGAGCTGGGGTTAACAGCGGGAGCTCACTCTGCTGCATGGCACCCGGGATTCGAACCACCGAGCTGCCGACTTTGCAGTCAACAGTTTTCAGAGCCTTAGTCCACTGAGCCACCATGCCCCCAGACCATACTCATTCCCATTTACCTGAATGATGGTGAAGTCATATGACTTGCATTGTGGACTTTTTGGACTAAGCCACCTCAATTGTCTTACTCCTTCCAGAATCCCTGACAATGGATGGATGCCTTTGGTCTTCTTACAGGCACTGCACTGGATGCTAAGGGTAGCTAAGTCAAATTACAGTGTTCATACTCACATGGCATGCTCTTGGTATATAGGGTAGAAGGCATTTGCATAGAGAGAAAAAGGGAGTCCATGAAACTGAACCTTAGTAAGGATTCTTTCCCTTCCATTCGTTTAGACACCACTACCAGTTTGGTTGCAATGGGCTTTTAGGCCTAGGGTGATCCCAATGTGTATTGTTCTATTTTTTTTTGAAGACTGAAGAGTGTTTGCAACTTTCTGTGATCCAGTCAAGATACGGTCCAACCTCAGCCTACAGCCTACTACAGCAATCATATAGAAAAACAGCACACTGTCAACACTGCTAAAATTATAATTATACAATTATATATACACATGTATGTAAAAAATTATACATATATGCACAGAGAATGAGAGTGAACAATCACACATTCATTCTGTTAACACGACAAAAATCAACAAAACTCAAATAAAGAATACTAGCAAATTTTCTACAAATGCACACATACAGAGAGAGAGGTAACATGTTTAACGGATCTGAGAGATTAGTGTGTGTATGTGGGTTTGCTAAAGAAATTGTGTAAATATTATAAATAGCTCGACGGGTAGATGTAGACATAACGAGCCTATTGATCATGACTTATACACATTACAGTGGTAATTAATTCGTTCCCAATGAAATTACGTTAAGCAAATTTTCTTTTGTACAAATTTCCCATAGGAATGCATTGAAAACAGAGCAATTCCTAATTGCAACCATTTTTATGTTGTACGGATTCGCCCCATAGGCGATTCTGTTAAGCAAATTTCCCCTATCTCTGGAATTTTTATGCTGTACAGATTTTATGTTATACAAACCGTTTTTATATGAGGGTCCACTGTATTTGGTACAGCCCTGGAACAGCATGCCTTCCACCCTTCGGCTGCTATATGTGATCAGTTGTGTGCGGACTGCAAAACTGAGTAGCAACCAGTTGCACAGAGGCTCACTCAGAAGACAGCCCCCTTGAGAGGAAGAACCACAAGGCTAGTGTCCTTGTTCACAGGATTTGGCCCACAATATTGACAGGCTCGTGAGATGAAGGGCAAAGAGCACAAGCTACTGACAACAGGGGTGTATCGGGGGGGGCGGAAGAAGGGTACATCTGCCCCAGGCACAGCAATCTGGGAGCACCTGGAGGGGGAGCAGGAGGAGGAAACCATGCACCCTCCCACCGCCCAGCAGTCCTCCTTTCCCCTAAAACTTGGCAGTGACACCCCTCCGCCGCCTCCGCCATAGCGTGCCAGGCGAGCGGCGAAGCAGGTAGGCAAGCAGGAGTGTGGTGGCCTCGGCACCCTCCTCCTCCTCCTCTTCCTCACTTTGGTGGGAGAGGTGTAAGTGCACGCATGGACCCACCCCATGCCCACAGGGTTCGGCCAAATCCTGGCTACACCTCTGACTGACAATCAAGAAATCACATAATGGAGGTTATTTCTACCCCATTCACGTCAAAGCGAGGAGGACAGAACAAAGCAGGCTGGGAAAGGAAGACAAGGAAATGAAAACCAAACAAGCCAGGAGGCATTTTGATTAAGACCTTAAATCAATGCACTATCCCGGTCTTCCACCCACTGGGTGACAATATCTCTCCCTTGAGCTGGATGTTTTTCCCATCCCATCCCCATTTGTTTTTTGTACATCATTTTCTAAGCATATTGATGGTGACCTAAATTGCTTGCACTGGGATATTAATTCATTCTCAGCTGCGGTAATCACTTGAATTTAAAGGTACTCATTCTTTCCCCTCCCAAACATGTAGTTTTACTCTGCAGTTTACATTCACAATGCAGTTTCCCTGCTGAAGTTTTTTTTAATGACACAGGCAATTCCACTGCAAAACAATCCCATTCCTTCCCCCTGTTGCAAAAATGCATTTGTGTTGCTGGGTTGGAGGGGGGGGTGCATATGCACAATTATACCCTAATAGACTGAGAGGCAAATGTCAAGGACTAAGTGGTCCCCCAAAAAAAGGTTACATTCTGCAGAGCAGGATAGTATGAAGGGGTAAGGTTGCATGTCTTTCCAGTCAAGGGAAAGGCTCTCTTTTAAAAATATGTGTCACTTAGACATAGTCTATCCCTTAACTTCTCAACCCAGTTTTGACTAAAACAGTTCCTGCAACCACATCATTTATCATTATTTCTACTTTCTAAGGTGTAGGTAAACGAGACCAAAATGTAAGCCATGATTTTCTCATATAGAGATGGGCACGAAACAGTAAAATAGCATTTTGTTTCATTTTTTGTTTAGTTTCATTAAGTTTCATTTTGTTTCATTTGAATTGAATGGTTTTTTTAATTTAAAAATTGTTTTGTTTTTTCATTTTGTTTCCTTTTTTGTTTGTGTACTCTCTCTCTCTTTCTCTTTCTCTCTGTGTGTGTGAGTGAGAGAGAGAGTGAGTGAGGTGCTTGTGTAACTTCCCACACCTGATCGGGCGCGGGAAAAGGCAGGATTTGTAACCTTTTTTTTTTTTTTGCTGCCCCAAGCACTGATCAGCTGTAGTGCGGGCTTGGAGCAGCAAAATAATAATAATAATAATAATAATAATAATAATAATAATAATAATAATAAAATTTTGCCTTTCAACCTTTCATTTTTTTTTTTTCACTTTGATAGGTGCTTTTCGGTTCGAAAATAATAATAATTCAGCTCCTTTCTTGTAAAAAAATAACAAGCACCAGCATTAGCACTGTTGCTTTGGAAGCCCTCTCCGAGGGGCAGCGGCAGGGGATCGGCGGCGGCGGCAGGGGAACGAAAAACAAAATGAACAAAATGAAAACTTTTGTTTCATTTCATTTTGTTTTCCTTTGAGGGGGCGGTTCGTTATTCAGTTTGTTGTATAACAAAGCAAATAGCAAATAACAAAATAAATAAAAAAATCATTTTGTGCCCATCTCTACTTTCTCATAAAAATAATCTCTAGATTTCACATGGTCTTTCCCTTGCTAAATTGATCTGTAAATTACACATGGCCAGAAGCATAAATCAGAGAGGTTGCATTTAGGTCAGCATGCACACCTAAGGTTATAAAAGGGCCTTTTAAATGGTTACATTATAACTGCTAAACAAAAAAATTAATATTTATAATCTCTTCTTCCACAAAGTTTCATTTCTGTGCTTCATGTCCTTCAAGAGTTTTAGAGAAGCTATCTAAAAGGGAGCAGCCATCAGTAGCTGCCACTGTACGTTAGACCACACAGGGAAGTTCTATTGCTCAGTCTCTAAATTGTCCTTTGAAATACGGGGGAGTGGGTGGTTTGGGAGGGCAATATTTTGTTTATGAATTGAACTGCTTATCCCCCCCCCAGTTTGAGTTCAAGAAAACGGTTAAAAATGGGTGAGTATTGCTTTAAAAAAGGAAAACTGAATTGTTAAATTGACAACTCTAAACAATTTCAACAAGGAAAAAAGGAGAATACATTAAAGAGAGAGAGAGAGAGAGAGAGAGAGAGAGAGAGAGAGAGAGAGAGAGAGACCAATGTGATTTCATAAATAGTCATAAGTTAACTGAAAGCAAAAAAAACCCAAAAAGGTACAGGAATTAGAAGAATGGCAAGAATAGAGACCAATAGCAAAGAACTGCATGGATGGCATTTAGAAGGTTTTAAAAAGAGAGAGAATAAGCTGAAGTAGGCAAGAGACATTAAACAAAAACAGTGACTCAGTTCTCCCTGAGGTAGACATGGGCACGACCAGAAAAAATGACGTTTTGAGTTTTCGTTTGCTGGAACGGGTCCGTTTTGGGTCGTTTCCGTTTGTCGCAAAATTTTTCAAAAATTTGTCATTTCGTTTTTCGTTTGTCGTTTGTCGTTTCCACCATGATTTGACTTCCCAGGGGCGTCCCGCAATCAGGGCCAGCGCTAGGTGTTTTTGTGCCCTAGGCGGCGGGTGGGGGGGTGGGGGGCAGGGGGGAGTTGCGGGCAGGCGGCGGTGGCGGGAGGCCATGGGTGGGCGGAGGCCGCGGGCGGGCGAGTGGGCAGGCGGCGGCGCGGGCCGCAGGCGGGTGGCAGCGCGGGCGGACGGGTGAGTGGGCAGTTAGGATATCACTTAGGATAGAGGTTCTGTTCTTGGCTTGCACCCCAAATGTGTGTGTGTGCAAGCAAATTGAAGTTGGGAAAATAGAAAATAAATGGTAGTATATAATATATTTTTAAAATAAATCCACACCTCCCACTCCCAGTCGAACCTCCCCCTTTATCCAATATCAGAAAAAAATCCTCAAACTGCCAGAGAAGAAATAAAGAATAAACTGCTATTCCCTTCAGCAGACAAAGCTGCAGGAAATCAAAGAAATTATTTTCTAAATTCAATTCCCTGCCTGCCTGCCTAACTTAAATCCTAAAGCCTCCAGCCTCCCTCCTCAATCTCGATCAGATCACACCAGCACCAGCAGCCAGCCCTCCTCCCTCAACCACATCCATACACCCGACTGCGATTTCTGGAAGGTGCCTCGGCTTTTTATGCCCTCCGAGACATCCAGAAGTGTCAGTCAAAAACCTGGCAATGCCATTGGTGGAATGGTTCAAAAAAATTGTATGGTCCCATCCCATGCCCAGCCCAAATAGGCAGGTCTAAAAAAATAAAAAATAAAATAAAATAAAATAAAATAAAATAAAATAAATACGACGTTTTATTGCTTTAAAAATACCCACTGCTGCTACTATTAAAATTCAGGCATTTAAAATAAATAAATTTCACATGTTTCTGTGGTGATTTGGTGTGTTTTTTTACCACGATTTCAAAAGAAAAATTGTGGTCGCCATTTTGGATCCCCTCCCACCGCATGGCATGGCAAGACGACGAGGATGACCCCCCCCCCAGCCTGGTGCAAGCAGCCCAGGACAGGAGAAGAGGGGGGGGAAGGCTGGGGACCCCCCAGAAACCACCCCTCTGGTAGGTGGCAAAGCCTCAGGCAGGCATATTTTGCGCCTGCTTTTTTGGCCGGAGTCGGGGTTTTTTAAAAAAACTTTTAAAAACTTTTTCTGTGCTTCGCATTGTGCAATCGCCGCGATGCCACAAATGGAAACAAAAAACACAACCAAATTTTTCTTTTTTAGGTTTGAGTTCGAGTTCTGACGACTTAATTATCGTTACCGTTTCCGTTACGCAATGGAAACGATAACCGAAAACGGAAACGACAATTTTGCCGAGTCGTGCCCATGTCTACCCTGAGGATAGCAATATGATGACAACGCAGAAGCCTTCAATTCCAACTTTAGCCCACTCTTTTCCAAAAAGACAACCTGAGACTTTGCAGGAAGATGTAGAAGCTGAAAAGACGGGATCACAATTTGAGATTGATAAACAAATAGTCAAGGAATGCCTTATAATAGTTTGAATGAGTTCAGATCCACAAAGCCCAATGAACTTCATTCAGGAGTATTGGAGGAACTGGCTGAAGAACTCTTAGAACTATTGGAACTACTATTTTCTTGAGATCACAGTGAAGTGCCAGATGATTGGCAGAGGACTAATGTTGCATCAATCCTAGGGAAAACTCTGGAACAGATCACAAAAGACCTCAGCCTGTAAGCATCACCAAAACCATGCAGGGATAACTAGTCACCAACATGGACTTTTAGAGCAAGGGAGGTGATAGTACCACTCTGTTCTGCTCTGGTCAGACACCACCTGGAGTACTGTGTACAGATCTGCACTCCTCAATTTAAAAAGGATGTTGACAACCTCAAACTGGTCCAGAGGAGGGCGACCAGGATGGTTAAAGGTCTGGAACATGAGTCTTACGAGCAGTGGCTTAGGGATCTGGGAATGTTTAGTCTTACAAAAGAGAAGGTTGAGAAGGGATATGATAGCTATGTTTAAATATTTGAAAGGACGTCATATCGAAGAGGGTGCTGGCTTGTTTTCTATGGCTTCAGAGACTAGGACTCAGGGCAGTGGCTTCAAGCTACAGGGAAAGAGATTCCATTTGAACATTAGGAAGAACTTCATGGTGGTTAGAGCTGTCCGGCTGTGGACTATGCTGCCATGGAGGGTGGTGGAGTCTCCTTCTTTGGAGGTTTTTAAGCAGAGGCTGGATGGCCATCTGTCAGGAGTACTTTGATGGGGGTTCCCAGCATGGCAGGGGGTTGGACTGGATGGCCCTTGAGGTCTCTTCCAACTCTATGATTCTATGATTATATGACTTGCCAAGAACAAATTTTGCCAGACAAATCTTACCTTAGTTTTGATTTGGTAGTCTTTCTGATGTGGAGTTAAGAATGCAGTAGGCATAATATATCTTGCTTTTGACAAAGTGCGCCATAATATTCTGATTGACAACCTAACAAAGTGTGGGCTGGACAGAACAAATATCAGATGGATGCACAGTTGGCTCCAGAATCATTCTCAATCTCAAAGGGTGATTATCAATGCCTCATTCTCAAATTGGGAGCAGGTAACATGTGGGGAACCAGAAGGCTCAATTTTAGGCCTGATTATACTTTAACCTTTTTTAAATTAATGACTTGAAGGTTGAGGGGGAGGAGGAGAAGTGATTGTTGGTCAGATTTACAGATGACACAAAACATAGGCAGAATAGTTAATAGCACTGGAAGACAGACACAAAATTCAAAACCAAGGGCAGGTGATACCTTTATCAGATGACTACAAATAAATAAAGGGCATCACTTGTCTGGCTTTTGTATTGTGTAAGGACCTCACTGTTTTGTTTTTGGTCCAAGGTTCAAAAATCTCTTAATAGGCTCATGCACAGGACTGAAAAACAATACAATGAGATGGAACACGGATAAGTGCAAAGTTCTACACCTAGAAAAAAGGAACCAGATGCGCAATGGCCAGATAAAGGGGGGCTTGGTTCAATAATGCTACATGTGGGAAGAAGCTTGTAATTCTAATTCATTTCAGTCTGAATATGAACCAGTTTTATGAGATGGCTACAAAAATGGCCAATGCTATTTTCAGCTGTATTAACAGAAGTATTGTCCCTGAATCACATGGAATGCAAATTCCTCTCTATTTGGCACTGGTTAAACCACATCTTGGATACTATGTTCAGTTCTGGGCATTGCACTTAAAGATTGCCAACCCAGCCCCATAAGGGAAGGTGACATGTTTAGCCCTGAGAAAAGAAGAATGAGAGAAGATATGCTAGTACTCTTTAAATCATTGAAATATCACCATCCAGAGACAAAGCGAAATGTGTTCTCAGTCATTCTAGAGTGCAAAACATGCAAAAAATGGGCTCAGGTTTAGAGATGTGAAGGCCCGGGGGAAAAACAGAAAAATTTAAAAAAATGTTTTTTCCGTTTGTTTTCCCCTGAAGCCTTTTTTTCTGAAAAAATTGAATGTTTTATTTTAACATAATGAATAAAATATTTTAAGACAGAATGTTCAAATATTTTCCAAATCATTTCTAAAAATAATCATTGAAACTTAGTCCCACTCCCTTCTATACATTCCCCCACTCTTCAATTCTTTTTATGAGAATGAGGCTTTTATTTTATTTTTGTTTAATACTGTGAAGAGGAAATATGAATAATAGTTAAATCTGCATTTTTAAACATTGCTTTGTAGAAGCTTTTTTTGTTCAACATAAACTAGTAAACAGTTCAGGAGCTTGTTAGTCCATTTGTTACTTACAATTACAAATAAATACTATTTAAAATGTAAATTTGGTTTGTAATAATTATTTGGATACACTATATTTTAATATGCTAGTTGTGATAATGTTATACCAATTCAAATTGTCCATAGTCTTATTTTATGTTCTTAAAGTAACAGAATGACTTTCAAGCTGTAAAGAGGGGGAAGTGCTAATGTAGCATCTTTTTTTCAATTTTTCCAAAATAAAATATTAATCTTTTTTTTTTTTTTTAATTCTGGGGAGGGTGGTGGAACAGGGGGAAGCTTTTTTATCCAAGCTCAAAATTTCAGGAAATTTTACATCTCTACTCAAGTTACAGGAAGCCAGATTTCGATTGAATATCGGCAATGTTTTCTAACTGTTAGAGCGGAACAACAATGGGACCAATTACCTTGGAAAGTGGTGGGTGCTCCAACTCTGGAGGCGTTCAAAAGAAAGTTAGCCATCCGCTGGATATATTTTAGCTTAGATTCCTATACTGAGCAGGGATTAGACCTAGTGGTCTTATAAGCCCTTTTCAGTATCATTATTCCAAGATCCTGTGATTGCTTGAAAAAGAACAAAGTGAAATTAGTGATCAAATCTGAACAGAGACTGGAGTGAGTGAGTGAGTGAGTGAGTGAGTGAGTGAGTGAGTGAGTGAGTGAGAGAGAGAGAGAGAGAGAGAGAGAGAGAGAGAGAGAGAGAGAAGAAAGTTGAAACTTGGAAGGGCAGCAAGGAAGGAATTAGAAAAGATTGTCAAGTGTAAGGTTGTATCACAGAAGACCAAGGCTGAGATCACGATAGTCTACCCTCTTGTATTTCCAGTCATCATGCATGGGTGTGAGAGCTGGACAGTATGAAAAGTGATGGGGGAGGTATGAAATGTGGTGTTGGAGGAGAGTTCTGAGGTTCCCCTAGACCAGTGAGGGCAAACCTTTTAGAGACCAAGTGCCCAAACTGCAATTCAAAACCCACAATTTTTTCGCAAAGTGCCAATACAGCAATTTAACCAGAATACAGGTGGCTGTAAAGGAGCAATGTTGGGTGCCAACAGAAAGGGCTTTGAGTGCCACCTTTGGCACCCGTGCCATAGGTTCGTCAACACTGGCCTAGACTGCCAGAAAGATGAACAAGTGGGTCGTAGATCAAATTAAGCAAACAAAAAAAGTGGAAACTGAAGTTGTCCAACTTTGAAAAAGACAGTAATGCTGGGGAAAAGATTGGAGGTGCCATGAAGAGAGGAAGACCAAATACGAGAGGAATTAACTGCACAAAGGAAGCCACAGACTTGATTTTACGAGGACTGAGCAGGACTGTTGAAGGCAGGACATTCTGGAAATCATCCATTCGTGGGGCTGTCATACATCAGGGTGATTTGATGGTGCATAACAACAACAAATGCAGGCACCTTTCACATTCATTCATTACGGGTGGTGTGGAATTCTTACTAGCGATGGGCATGAAACGGAAAAATAGAGTTTTGATTCTACTAGCGGTTCGTTTCATTTTGTTTTAAATGAATTTTTGTAAACAATTCATAACAAAACAAAACAATAATGAAATGATTTGTTACTCCATAAAAAGTTCCCCTGAATGCTAGAGGCACCACATTTGGTGGGTAGCTTTTTACAAGGGCACCATTTTACAGAGTAACAAAACATTTTGTTTTCAAAGGGGAAAATTAGTGTTTTGTTTTGTTTTGTAACAAAATGCAGTTTCCCATTTTGTTTCATTTCGTAATGTTTCGAAAACTTACAAAATGACGTAACACCATACTGTTCTTCGTAAGGTGCCCATCCCTAATTCTTAGCCTCACAGGGAGCTACTGTCAAAAATAGCTTCTGCTCCTTCTGATCATACATGGTGTCAACGCTTTTAGCTTCTCTTTGTTGCCATGCTCTGTCATTGTAGGAATTTCCTTGTGCAAATTAAGTCAACCTTGCACATAGTCCATTAAAAGGCCAAGTTAAGGCATTGAGTAAAACTGAATTCCTCACACAATTACCAATTAAGCTGAACATTGTCCAGCAGTTTATGCAGAGGCCCACCAAAGGCTCAATTAATTTTGTCTGGTTGCCTGCATTAGACTTGATCATCCTGGGCTCTGCCTGCCAGTGAGGCCTTTCATGCATCTGACAGGCTGCAATTCGTGACAGCATATCATAAGAGGAGTGAGCCAAAGACAGCGATCTTGGTAGATATGACCCAAAAGACTCTATTTGAACAAACCCCTGCATGGTGACCTCCAGTTTGGCTTCTTTATACATAAATGGAATTGGGCACCTAGAATGGGTGTGCCACTACACTAAGGTACAGTCTGCACCATTCATCTTTTAGCCATAGTGAAGTGTAGAGGAGATATATGTTAATTTCTAGTCAGCTTCACTGACCATCCAGTGTCAGCATGAGTATATGCTACACGTTTTTTGCTGTGCCGTCGAGGGGGGGGTGTTGCATGTTGTCGGGGGAGGGTACTGTTTGTTGATTATGAAGCTGCTTCTCCCTCGAGAATGTCATCTCTGATTATATTCTGAACACGTTCGGTGGGCCTATGCTATGGAATGATGCCCTAGCTCTCTGTGTGCTGATTGGGGATCTTGTATATTGCCTTCTCCATGGCAACAGATAATGTTGCTAGGAGACAGATGAGGAACAAAAAGACTGGGGAGGGATGCCCAGAAGCCTTCCTATCTGCCGTCCTCATCGTCCTCCTCCTCCTCCTCCTCCTCCTCCTCTCCCAAATGCCTTTGGAAGAATATTGCTCCTGAGACATAAAGCAAGCTTAACTGCAGCCATTGCACTATGGCACAGGAAGCAGCAGAGGAGGGCTGGGAACAGTTATCCCTAACAAATAAAATTATAAGGCCAGTATCCTATTCTGCGAGCATGGAAGAAACAGGCACTATATATTGGGATGGAAGCAGAACTTGGAAAAGTTCTTTTTTATGGACAGCAGTGCCCAGCCTGGAACTCTGGTCTTACCAGCATCTAATGATGTCAAGTCCTTTCTGTGACAAGACAGGACACAGAGATGTCCTGTGTTTCCCATTTTTCTCCTTCCCATCAGAGTGGCACTTCCCCCTCCCACTAATTTGCTTGTTGTTCTTAGCCTTAATATTGCCTTGTTAATCACTCCTCACACTCATTGTATTTAACATTAAATATTGTCTTTAATATGTTAAAAAAACAACTGCTATATATTCATTGTCTCCAGCTTTATGTATCACCCTTCCTTTCCAAGGAGAAAAGTGGGGTAAAATTTTTCTGAATAAATAAATAAATTTCCTTACACCCATAATACTGATACTGACTCATGATGTCCACACAACACAAGGGGGAAACTAGCGTCAAAAGAATCAAGTTGGAACAAAGGACCTTGCTTTCTGGATTGCTTTTTTAAAAACATCAGCCTACCTACCTCAGAGTAGTGGCTTTTTCTGCCTTTTCCAATTTGCTCTAGAGGAGGATCTACTTGTGTGGACCCCAGTATCACATTGATTCATGCTGTCCCCAACACTTTGTGGTCATGTGTCATTTGATTTGTTTCTTTATGTGTCTACTTCTGCTTGCTATTCTCCATCCCTCCATGCCTTATTGCTACTCCAGTTAATTTTATTTATTTTCAATACTTTCTCCTTGGAAAAGGATCCAAGGTGACTTAGGGCGTTTATACACGACCCCTAAACTCCAGGGCAAATGGCTCCCAGCTCCGGAGCTTAAAAATGTTTCCCCAGCAGCTCCGGAGTTTACAGGAAATTAAGTGCGACCACGCCCACTTTAGCGCGTCCCAGCGCACCTTTCAAGTACCTGCTCTCTGGAGGTGAAAATTCTTTGATCCGGTGTAACGATAGTGAGTGCGGGGCTCTCCTCGCTTCTGTTTGTTGTTTTTTGGCTCCCGCCCCTTTAAGAGCTACTTTGCAGAGACTAGAATGTTGCCGCGGCAAGAGAGAGAGGCAGAATGGAGGTGAGCCACGTCTCTTTTCTTCCTGTTTTTTCTCCCTCCCCTCACGCAGCCAGCAGCCAGGAGTGCAGAGGGGGTGGGAACGCAGGAACAGCGACAAACCCCTAAGATCTCTGGTCCGAATTTAAGTGGCTAGCGGATCTTAGGGGTTGTGTGAAAAGGCCCTTTCTTAAAAAAAAATTAAAAACACAGGGGGAAAAAAACAATAGCAATCATAAAACACATACATATAACAGTGCTCCCCACCCCCCGGGACCATCTTGAAATCTTCTTGTGTCATCATCTTTTTCCTCTTCTTTTTCTACAAAGTTTTATAGTCCTCTTTCCCAGAAGTGTATAGAGGCAACTTACAATTTTGAAAGACAATATACAACCAAGAAACACAACACTTCCTGTCTGTTGGAGAATAGAGTTGTCAGGGCAGTGGGGCGCAATATTCCCTCCATTATGGCCCATTGCCAAGATTCCACAGATCTTCATAGAAGGGGTCTGCATGTAATGCCGCCTCTAGAGCTAGGGAACAGAATCAATCCTCCTCAAATCAAAGTAGTGTGTCTGTGATCCTGGTATTGGTTCCAAGTACATGGCAAGCCAAAGCATGACATTAGCTGAAAGACCAACTAACACAAATGGGCACACCAGGTGCATGGCCCTGTAAGACTGTGATGTTTGTTATCTTCCCGTGTGAGCCACCACTTGCTTAACAGGACCTTCTTATCTCTCAACTCTTCCTTCCAAATAGTAACCGTAATCAAAGTAGGGGAAAACTCCAGCAATATCAAATCTTGTTTAATGTTGCATGGCTCTTTTGCTCTATGGTGCAGAATGCTGGCCGATGACTCGAACATCACCTTGGTGTCATGGAGGCAATGATGCTAGATGGACCCCTGGGCTAACATGAAAGGACCATGTGCACCATGATGAGCAAAACACGGCATCACACCAATTGCTGACAAGATGCATGAAGCCCAACTGCGGTGGTATGGACATGTCTTGCATGCCGATGAAGAAACTCTGGCCAAAAAGGATCTCACCCTGGAGGTCAGCGGATCTTGACCAAGGGGACGTCTACATCAGCACTGGATAAACACCCTCAACAACGACATGAAGTTATGCCGGGTTCCACCAGTCCCCAGTCCCCAAAGTAGATGATGAAATCCATGGTATCTGCTGCGTCAGAGGGAACATGTCAAGCTGTGCCCTCCTGCAGCCAAAATGACACTCCATTAAAGTTCTGCAAGAAGATGTGCCAACCCAATCAGGCTCAGTGATTGTAAGGTGGTGGCGTGTGCTGCAGAACCGCACAGTAGCCCTGTAGAATGAGACATTCTGCTTATAGAAAGTTGCAGTGAGGACCTCGACAGACACTAATCAGAGTCTCCTTATTTAAATCTAGAGCAGCTGCTGGTGCCTGTGTATGGGTACATCACTTAATGAGAGGCACCACCACTTTTTGCAAAAATCAGCAGACCACATGGCTGTCCCCTTTGCTGCAGCATGGCACTAATGCATTTATTGGTAGAGTTAATCTTCCAACCTAGATCTATCAGAAATTAGAACAGACGGTTTTGCAGCTTATCAGTAAAAACATTTTGAGCATGGGTGTAAGGGATTATCCGTCTGCAAGAAATATTATCCCTGTCTGTTGTCTACCTTCTGGGTACAAATACAAGAGGAAGAAAGAAACAGCCACAATCTCAGTCATACAACACACGCACAAACACACACACACACACAGAGAGAGAGAGAGAGAGAGACTCACCTTCCACTCTGTAAATATTCATAGGCAGCTTGTAGCACTTAGAACTTTATGAATACTAGTTTGGTAAATCAGTTATACATGCATTTGTGAGTTTCGATACAGCTGGATGTGCTCTATTCCTGTCTGGCTGTGGGCCATTTTTAATTTGAACTGTTTATTTACTGGAAATGTTTTTATTCTTTCCTTGAAGTGCAAGCCTTCCCAAAGCAATTTAGAAAAAGAAAACAAAAGAAATATATGGAAATTGCACCTGGCTCTTCATTTCCTGTTTATATTCACCTATTTTAAAATTATTTATGTGTCTCTCTTCCCCCTCCCCATTTGTTTTGTCTGAGAGGTTTCTGTGCCCAGTCTGACATCATCAGACAGAGCCATCATCTGTGGTTGGGCAATCATTCACATAACTTAGTTCCAAAACATTTAGGTTTTGAGAGCACACAGTTCCCAGGGTTCTCTCGGTTGTCTTTGGTGACCAGACAATGCACTCGGAAAACTTCTACACTTGTGATGATTCAGCTCACAAGAAACAAGTCCTTCCTGAGCGTGATGTGGTAAAATAGTCATGTAAAGAGCCCCACGAGATTAATCTAGTGTGAAAACTTTTCCAAGGAAAAAGGCGGGGTTAAAATGCTCTAAAATAAAATAAAATAAATAATAATGTTTGTAGGGATTAGAGTGGGGACAGCAAATGTTTGGTCCTTGAGATGTTGTTAGGTTGCAGCTCTCACAATCCCTCATCAACAACTGCTTTGTCTAGAGACAATGGGAACTGCAGTTAAACAACTGAAGGGTCAGGTGTTCTTTCCTGAACTTTAATCTCTAGATTGCAATGCCTCCCACACTGTATTACTCATGATGAAGACTTGACTTCAGGTCCTCAGTGGACCCATGAAGTTCAGCGGTTGATCTGAGACCATTTACTCTGTGCCTCACAGAATTATTGTGAGAGGAAAAGTGGAAGGAGAGCTATAGTATCTATTATTCTGTGAGTTCACTGGAGGCCAGGAAGCATATAAATATGGCTTATGAATATACGCACAAATATTGGATGATTTTCAAAGAGCCAACCGTAAAAACCTCAAAATTTGTCAGCTCTATGACTCTGCTGTGAGATCAGGTTACAGAGTAGTGAAGGTTTTATAGATTGGAGGGCCCCAATATTTGTGTTTCACCCTTTCTGAAGTGATTCCTTTTCTCCTTAAATATCTCCCCACCCTCCGTGAAACACCTCACCTGGGGGGGGTCTGGCTTTACAAGTGTGTGGGCTTCCTAATTTTGTTTTCATTTAGTCCCCATCTTATCCTGAGGCCCTAAACCAGTGCTTCTAAGTTCTTCTGAAAGCTACACCCCCTTTTCCCACGCATAAAAATGTCACGGGACAGCAAATCTGTCTCCACCAACAGCTTTAATAAATTTTGAAATGTGGCCATTAAAAACAATTCAAAGCGTTATTAAATTTGGAGTGGGAATGATCTACAATTGTTTGCATTACTTTTGGCATAATTCAGAGAGAAAGAAAAGGGAAAGATAATGGTTTCACTTCCACATGCCATACGATGATGTAATAAGCTGTTTACCAGAACAGCAGTGTTTTCCAAATAAATACTTTGTATTATAATAATGCAAACAGCCTCCTGGAACCTTGGTATTCCGTCTTTCTCCTTTCCTCAACAATGCCTGTATATCTCTTCTCATGCCAATAAAACTTTGAATTCTCCTTTAATGGAGAGGAAATGGCATCTTTGGTGGTTACCTCATGTCTTCTTTGTTCCGCGACTAGTTTTATACCGTGACAGCGTTGGTCGCGATCATGTGGTTTTGTCCCTGTTTCAGTGTTCCCATGGTCATGATAACTTGTCTCATGACACAGTCTTGTACCGTGACAAACACTGAATTTGTCTAGCTTCCTTTTCCCTTTTTTTTGGGGGGGGTTAAACAAATTTATGTTTTGATATTTCGATTTACTGATATTCTGATTTTCATATGCCAATGGGGCAGCATTGCTAATGTTTTCTTTGAGTTGAATGGTTTTTCCCGTAGGGAAATTAATGACATATGTCGCTTTACCCACTAACCACTAGATGTGGTTACTACTAGATGACACATGCTAACAATTCCCACCAGGTTACCAGTACAGTTGTTACTTCAAGTCCTCTTAACCGGGACAAGAGGTGGAACAGAAGAGGGACAAGAGAAAACCCAACCCCAGCGCTAGGTACATATTTGTCTAACTTAGCACCCGTTCCGGGGGTGTGATCGAGACAAATTTCAGTTGTTGTGAGATGGACGTGAAGTAACATTTTTTGTACCGCTCCTAAATGCAGCAACTACAGAGACAAGATGGACATGAAGTAACCGCCTTTGAATATCTTGAGGACCAACAGCCTTTTTGCCTGGGTAGGTCAATGGTGTGTAGTTGCCTGGTTAATAATTGGGTGTTATCAGATCAACTCATGTCCTAACCCTGCTCAAAAAACATACACCCCCAACTGCCTCTTTCCTCCCTTTTGCCAGTGGGCTAGTCAGCTGCAGACAACAGAAAGCAACAGACCTTGGCCTCCTGAATATGTTGCACTCCTGGGCTACAACTGCAGTAGAGACGATTCTAATAAAATTCATTTCTCAGTCTGCACAGACTCACCTCGTATTTCTGGAACAAGGCATGCCTCCTTGTTTGAGCCAGGGGTTGCCAAAGGTTCTAGATGGAGTATTCAAAAGAACATACTGTACTCAAGCCTATTTGAAATCATTAGTTTGAGTTCCATTTTATAACATCTGAATGCCAGAAGCTGCTGTCCTAGGTATGGGATGGCACACACTCTCCTGTCACCAACCCATAATAGGCCAAGAAGCACAGCATGAAGCACCTAAGCCGTATATACTCTGTTCTATCACTTAGTGAATCAACACAGCTGTAAGTAGAAGAGTAACTAAAGTTACAGTTGCGCTGCTAAAGGAGTGAAATTATCCCTTGTTAAACCAGTGGAGGTTCTCAGTCATCCAGGTGAGGTTATACAGGAGTTGAGTAATGGCAACTGGACTTCTTTTCTGGTGGGATCAAAAAGTTTCAGTATGCATCCAAGCAACAAAATGTTTTGATCTCACGAGAAAAGAGGTCCAGTTGCCATGACTCAACTTCTGGATATTCCTCTCTGCTGAGGTTACAACAGGATGAGTTGCAAAAGACATTTCTGGTGCATTTATTTATTTATTTATTTATTTATTTATTTATTTATTTATTTATTTAAATAACCAGGAGGTGCCTGGGAGGGGAAAGCCTGCTTGAAACTCACCTCACGTCAAGGCTGAGAAGCAGCAGGGCGGGGGGGGGGGGTCAGAGGCCTAAGGGAGACTGAGTGGGGGGAGGAGTTCCCCCCTAATGAAGTGACACTTTAATGAGGAGATTAGCATTCTCACTGTGTTACTGGCAGGGCAATTCTCTGGGCTCATAATTGTGTGTTTGTGTTTTAATAAGTAACGGTGCACCTGCCTCAATGACATATTCCAGAGGAGAAGTGTGTGTGAGAAGGGATCGAACTGAGCTCAGGCTGAACTACTGAGAGCCCCTCAAAAAGTTGGTGGGTATGACCTCCTAGCCATCCATCCCATAATAGTTTCTTATCTCCTGGAAGCCTGGATAGAGAAGACACCCATGACACGCTCCCCTTAGGCTGTTTGGGGGGTATTAGCAAAACCTGACACACCTCCCTTGGGACAATTTTTCACAGAAATGGACACCAACAGCCAAAATGGAGGTCCTGGTGGGTTTCCAAATTACTTTTGCCAGCTCCTGGTGCATTATTATACTATTTACTACCACATGTGACCCACAATTCTTCAACAACTGGCCCTTCCTAAGGGGCTCATACCAGGACTAGAACAGGTAAAAAGGGCAAGGGCAAGGGATTTTGCCGCCTGAGGCAAACAACGAAAGGATATTGCCGTCTATTCTATGCATAAAACCTGGCTGGACTGGTAATCCAACTCTGGGAATACCAGAACATTCCTGCCACCCTTGGAGAGAGCAGGATCCTCTCCAATTCTTTCCTGCCCCCTCCCAGCATCTGACAGCAGAACAGACAAGCTCCCTCTGACTAATGCTTGGTTCAGCCCTGCTAGAAACCTTGCATTTGGTGTGTGGATTCTTCTCTCTGATGCGCTATTAGAATGGCAACTTGAAATCTTTACCGGGTGGTGAACCTTGGCCATGTGATGGGATGATGAAGGGAGATACGAAATGCCATCTTTGTTTTTAACCCAAGGAGTTGTGTAAACCACAACCACTGGTATTGGAAGAGGTAGCCATATTCATCTGTCAAAACATATGACCCTATTGCAGTGTTAATCTTTGTTTTCCACTTCAAATGTCTAATTGGGAAAGGAATATGACAAGGCTGTATACTGTCACCTTGCCTGTTTAATTTATATGCACAGTACATCATGCGAAAGGCAGGTCTGGATGAATCACCAGCCAGAATTACGATTGCGGGAAGAAATATGAACAACCTCAGATATGCAGATGATACTACTCTGATAGCAGAAAATGAGGGGGAATTAAAGAACCTCTTAATGAGGGTGAAAAAGCAGAGCAAAAAAATGGGCTGAAGCTCAACATCAAAAAAACTAAGATCATGGCCACTGGTCCCATCACCTCCTGGCAAACAGAAGGGGAAGAAATGGAGGCAATGACAGAGTTTATTTTCTTGGGCTCCTTGATCACTGCAGATGGCGACTGCCAACCCAAGTCTGTTTCTGTCTCTTTGGCCTGAGCTCAGTTCATGGTTTCTTTCTCAAGGCTCAATTTCTCCAAGCCAAAGCACATTCCTCTCTTCATCATAGATCCATTTAGGAGACTCTGGTGGGTGTCGGGATCTAATTTACCTCATTTATCTCTTGGATCCTGCCATGGCTTGCATCCTGCTTGCAGATGAAAATGCTAAAACTCAACTTCCAGAAAACTCTCTCTCTTTCTCTCTCTCAAAATTATTGAGATAAATGAAAGAGTGGCTGGAGGGCTGAATCATTACAGATATGGGGGAAAGGGCTCCCATGGGATTAAAAGAGGTTAGGCAGATCAAGATATGCCCCTTAGTAGAGATGGGCATGAAACAAACTTTTAGTTCCTTTCATTATTCATTATTCGTTTTGTTACGTAAAAAAATGAATAACGAACCCCAGAGTGAATTTAGAATGAAACAAATCGAACAAAAAAATTGGTTTGGTTCGGGTCGTTAATGGTGGCACCAGAGATGTCTCCTACCTGGTGCTGGTCCTTCAGTCTTCCTGGCTGCAGGGAGTGGCAACCGGGGGGAGCCGACCAGCCCATGCTACAGCTATAGCGCGGGCCATGTGGTCGGCAGTAAAAAACAGACTAAAAATAAAATAAAAATAAATCAAAATAATAATAATTATAAAGATGTGTCCACCCAGCCTCAAGGGTGGCTGGGATGGTGCCCTAAAATCAAGAAAAAATATAAAAAATAAAACCAGCGCCAACCTGGCTCCAGGGGCCACGTGGTCGGCACTTGAAAAAAATATATTTTTAAACCCCACCAATCTGGTGCGCGGGCCCGTTACCAGCCCATGAGCACCAGAACCGGCCCGCAGCTGGCAAAAAAAAAAAAAACAATTTAAAAAAGGAGCACCCACCCGGCCCCAGGGGTGGCTGGGTTGGTGCCCTAAAATCAAGAAAAAATATAAAAATAAAAGAAGTGCCAACCCGGTCCCAGGGGCCGCAGGGCGGGCACTTGAAAAAAAAAAGCCCCTGCCATAGGGGCCAGGATCGCCCCGCTGCTGCTGCCGCCATTGCCACCACCCGCTAAGGATGATGTGTGCAATGTTGAAGATGGTGGTGATGATGATGTAGATGATGAGGATGAGGATGCTGCCAGTCCAGTTTGTGCAGTAGGTGTCAACGTCTGGTGTTTTTTTTTAATGTTTTTCCCCGCCTTCACTGTCAAATGGATTAAATCGCGCAAAGCAGGGGGGAACGAATAACAAATCAACGAACCAACGAGATGATTTTTTTAAAAAAAAATCGTGTAAAACAAAATGAACCAAACCAACCCTTAAAACGAACCGAACCAAAACGAATAGCCATTTTTTTCGGTTCGTACCCATCTCTACCCCTTAGCTGAGGGGACATACTGGGGACCTAAGGAAGCACATGCAGCCCTTTAGCTCCATTTTGTCCACTCCTGGCATTATGCCCCCTTTGCCCCTGCTTTCCATGTAGAAACACTCCAGCTAAATTTATGAACTGCTCCTATTGCTGCCATTGCTGCCCCATAATAGTACAGAAGGAGACAGATGTCTATGATAGTTGTTCAGTCACATTCACAATACAGGACATGCCCTTGCAATACATGGACAAAGTGATAGGGAAAGGATCTGTTTTCCTTTGCTCCTGCTACATCTCTGGAAATTCCAGTGACTGCAAAACAGATGTACAAGCCGGAGAGAACATGGGAGAATTGGGCCATGTTCACATGCCACAGTGGGCATATATGCCGTGCTTTGTGGGAAAATGGCTTGAGCAAAGGGGTTCGAAGGAAAACGGAGAACAATCCACCCTCAAAGTCTACCTGGTTCACCATTCTGTTTTTCCAAAAACTGGAAGGTGCATCTGAGAAGACCCCAATCAAGACCTGAATGGCAGTCTTCTGTTGGGTGTGCCGCAGATGGAACTCAAGTTGCAAAAGCAGTTTGTGTTATCAGGCATGTGGCATGCACCATGACTGCTTCTATAGGTTTAGTTCCAGGAGGAATAATCTGCAAAACCATACTGGCCTAAAGAATAGCCTTCCCTCTCTGCTACCCCCCCCCCCAGCCATGTTGGAGATGTAGTCCCAAAAGGATTTTTTTTCCAGGCTTAGAGATTTCGATAAAGGAGATGTTGAACCAACAGAACTTGCAGAGTGGTTGATTCACCAAATCACCATTGATTCGATGGGCCTACTTCAGAGTGACTTGCTCAACTAAGTAATAGGATTTGGGCCTCTGTATAGTAAATTCTGTGGTTGACAGGGTTGGTTGCAATCAATGACGAGTAGTAGCTATCCTGTGAATAAAACTGTGGCATGGATCATTTAGATGAGTAAGTGTGTGTGCGTGTGTGTGCATGCTACCAGTTGTGCTGCTGGTTAGATCTCGTGTTGGTTGCTGAAGTGAAATACACCCAAATTTCTTGGTGGTGTGCAAATATTAGAGATGGGCACGAAACGAACAATTTTTCATTTCCGTTTTTGTTTTTTTGTTTCGTTACGTAACGAAACGACAAACGAATTTTGTCTCTAAAATGAAACGAAACGAACAGAAACACCGGAAATTTTGTCGTGCGTTTCGTTTCCGTTACTGCAATATGAGTGAATTGCTTAAAATCCTTTAAAAAAATCACAGAAAAATGAAATAAATGGTAATGAAATGGTAATAAAATGAACAAAAACGAAAACGAATTTTTTGCAAAAATTCGCGAAAAACGGAAACGAACCAAAACAACCCTCCAAACGACAAATTAAATTCAATTTTTTTGATTCGTGCCCATCTCTGGCAAATATTCTCCTAATTAGTTATTGGGACACTATTACAGTATTTTATTTTCAAGCTGTGTTTGGTAAGTTAGCATAAATGTGGTAAGCTTCTGAGCTGTTTATGCGCTGATATATATATATATATATACAGTGGTACCTTGTATAAAGGAATTAATTCGTTCCAAATGAAATTATGTTAAGCAAATTTTATACAAATTCCCATAGGAATGCATTAAAAATGGAGTAATTATGTTAAACAAACTTCCCCTATCTCTGGAATTTTTTATGTTGTACAAATTTTATGTTATACAAGCTGTTTGTTATACAAGGGTCCACTGTATATATATATATATGACTGTTTTACTTCTGGTGGGACTCGGAGCTGTTCTCAGGAAGCAACAGCAGGAAAGTAAATTAAATAGGTATAATCCTCCTTTGAAAGCCACCTCAGCAGAGATCCACCTCAACATCTTCCCATAGCAAACTCACACACTGTGAAGAAGCACCTTCTTTTGTCTGTCTAGAGCAGGGGTCCTCAAAGTTTTCAAACAGCGGGCCGGTCCACTACCCCCCAGACACCACTGGGGGCCGGATCACAGTCCAAAAAAAAAAAAAAGGCCGACATTTTAAATTGCCCTGCTTGGCTGCAGCCGCTGTCTCGACCATCTGGGCGGCGGGTGGGGGGGAGCGAGAGACCTTGCTGTGGCCCTTCCACTTTGAACTGTCCCACTAGCTAGCATGCCGATCATCTGGGCAGTGGGTGGAGGGAGTGGGGGAAGCTATATAGCCCACCTCCGCAATAGAAGCAGCTACAGAGGCTGGCTTGCTTGCGAAGCAGAGGGTAGGTGGGGGGTCTGCAATTGGTCCCGGGGGCCGGATTCAGGACCCTGGGGGGCCGCATCCGGCCCCTGGGCCTTAGGTTGAGGACCCCTGGTCTAGAGTCTCCTTGTAGTGAATTTCATTGGTTGACCTAAATCTGAATGTTTTTGGAAAAGAGAGGGGGAAAACCCCTTTGTTTCCCGTCTCTGTGGCATGTGTGCAGTTTGCATGCACTGGCTATGCTTTCCCATGAGTCGTGAAGAGATCCATGGTGCAAAATCTCATCCATAATATCGACCACCTCAGCACATTCCATTATGTTATTATTGGTTATTGTTTTCTGCCCTTTTCCTGTTTGTTCCACACCTGAACCTCCTAATACAGTAATACCTTGGATAAAGAATGCCTCTGATAACAAATTTTTCGGATAACAAATGGAAATTTCTGGGTATAGGGCTGCCTCGGATAACAAATGTCTATAATGCCTTGTCAAAAAGTGTACCCAGAATGTATTGCACCCCCTGGAGTTTGTGGAGGGGTGGGAGGAGTTAGAGCATTTTTTTCATGTTTTTTGAGCCATTCTGGACATGTTTTGCTAAGGGATTTGGACCTTTTGAACTTGGAAAGGTAGGGAGCTAGCTTTTATTAATCTTTGTACTGCTTTTCTTTGTATTTTTTTGGCAGGAAAAGGCTGGCGTAGTCATGCTGCTTTCTTCTGTCCATGTTCGCAATCTTTTCCATTGCTCTGCACTGTCTGCAGGCAAGAACAGGCTGGATTTCTCTTGCTGCTTATGTTTGTCCATTTGCATTTTTCCCCATTGTACCTTGGGTAGGAATAGGCTGGGGAAGTCTTGCTAGTTTCTCTTGTCCATGTTTGCATTGCACTGCAGGGGAGGTGTTCTGGTGGCCATGGGGACAGCATTTTTAGACACAGTTTATCTGGTAATTTAAACTGCTTTTAAAGCGACGTGGGACCAGGGCATTTTTTGAAAGAAAAATCAAATGCACAAACACAGGATGGGAACTAGTACATATGAAAAAGTGCTAGGGATCTAGGCAAACACGAACCAAGAGTATAATGTAATGTGCCAGATGATGCCCTTAGATCAGCCATGTCCAAAGTCCAGCCCGGGGGTCAAATGCGGCCCAATTTAAAATTTTGAGTGGCCCTCAGACTCTTCTCCCTGCTGGCTCAGCCTTACTAATCCCCACCAGCAGGCCCTTCCCTGTGCTGGCTAGAGACATCAGCTTGCAGTTTTATGGTTTGTCTGCCCTCCTGCCTCTGTCCATCCCCTCAGCCACCCACTCTGCCTACCCGCTCCTGGCTCTGTTGCTGCAACATCTTCCCCACCTCCTTGCGAGGGCAGCATAGGCAAGCAGTGGTGCATCTTGGATGTGCATGGGCTGATTCCCTTGGGCATCTTGAAACCAGAGCATTTGCGGCTGTTGCAGATGCGCACGGCCCACACCCTTTCTCCTCCTCCCTTCAGGCTGAATGGTTGGCCCCCACACATTTTCACCTTTCCAAATCTGGCCCTCCTTGCAAAAAGTTTGGACACCCCTGCCTTAGATGGAGCGCTTTCTTTCTTCCATGGATGTGGTGCTTTGTTGCCACATCCAAAGGAATGGCTGTGCAATACAGATTGGGAAGGTCCTATGGGAGAGAGTGGATTTGAGATGACATCTTGTGGCTCTGGCTTTTGTAACGATTCATTATTACTCATTTTCTTTCTCGGTGTGAGCCAACGTGAATGTATTGGCATGTTGCATCAGCCAGCCATCTGGCGACAAGGATGTTCAGGGGACTGGAAACCAAGCTCTATGAGGAAAGACTGAAAGGACTGGGCATGTTTAGCCTAGACAAAAGAAGGCTGACGGGAAAATAGGATCGCACTCTTCAAATACCTAAAACAGTGGCATACAGAAGAGGGGAAGAATCTGTTCTTGATCATTCCAGAGTGCAAGGGACATAGGAATGGGCTCAAGCTAAAGGAAGCCTGATTTGAATATCAGGAAAAAATTCCTAATTGTTAAAGAAGTAACTGCTGAAACCCATAAAGCATGGGTTGTTAGCTATGACCTTGGTGGTGAGAGAGAGGGGCATCAGGGAAGCCATTCGTGTGAGCATTGAAAACCCCTCTCTCAACAGAGGTGGGGGCACCAGGCACAGTCTATCTGCCACTTATCAGGCAGTGATTTCAACAATACCCAGACAAATCAATAATACTTCACACCTTAACCACCAAGGCCATAGCTAGCATAGTGACCCATACTTTATGGCTTTCAGTACCTTAGGCCATTGTTCACCTAAAGGCCTATTGAGACTATTGTCTACCTAACAAGCCTATTCAGGCCATTGTTCATCTTACGAGCCTATTTCAGACCAGGGTGACATAAGGTCAAAGTGAACTATAAACTGACTGACGAAGCTATTTGGATGAGCAGCAAAATGTTTCAATCTCTCAAGGAAAGAACTCCAGTTGCCATGACTCAACTTCCAGAGCTTGATGATCCTTTCATCACATGCCAGCCTCTGCTTTGACTCTCTGAAGTGATCACATTTGCTCTGATTTCAAAGTCTAGAAGGGCTCTTCAATGCTATCTAATCCACCCCTGTTGATGCAGAAAATCTATTAGATCTGGAAGTTGGGTCCCGGCAACCGGATTTCTTTTCTTGTGAGATCGAAGCATTTCGCTACTCATCCAAGCAGCAAATCATTTTGATCTCACAAGAAAAGAAGTACAGTTGCCTTGACTCAACTTCCAGATAACCTCACCTGGAGGATTGAGCTTCACAGAGAAATCTATTAGAATGACAGAACGACTGAGTTGGAAGGAGCCTATGTGGTCAATGAGACCAACTCCCTGTTCAACGCAGGAATCCAAGTCATAGATGGTGGTCCAACGCTCTCTTGAAGGCCTCAGTATTGCATTAACTATAATATGACTGATAGCAAAATAAAGGACACATTTTAACCACAAATAACTGATTTACTGAGTGCATGATCACAAGGACAAGTCATAGCAACTAGCTGAAAGGGGACTTAGACAAATTTGTTGAAGATACAGTTGTCAATGGCTAATAGCTGTGTATGCATGCCAAGTGGCAATGTACTTCTGAATGTCAGCTACTGAGGAACAACAGCAAGCTAGCACTACTGGCTTGGCATTCACCTTGTGGAATTCCACAAGGCATCGGGCTGGCTTTTATGAGGAACAGGGTGCTACATGCTGAGATGATCCAAAAGAGCTTTCTTCTACTTCTGCTTCCACCAGAGGAAATAACATATTGGATCGCGTGTACTCCAATGTGAAACAGGCATACAGGGCAATTCCTCTTCCACATCTGGGCACATCTGATCATTCTTCACTTCTTCTATGCCCAAAGTACATCCCTCTCCGGAAAAGAACCCAGCCAATTATTAAAACGGTTAAAATATGGCCAGAGGGTGCTCTTAGTCAGCTCCAGGACTGTTTTGAAGCAACTGATTGGAGTGTATTTGAAGACCAAGACCTACATGGATATACTGATGCTGTACTTTCTTACATCAACGTGTGTACTGACAACGTAACAGCGGATAAACGCATCAGAGTCTATGGGAATAGTAAACCCTGGATGACTGCTGAGGTAAGGTCACTTCTGAGAGCCGGAACTCTGCCTTTAAGGCAGGGACATGGATACATATAGAGAGGCTAGGGCTAATCTTAGAAGAGGTATAAAGGCAGCAAAACAAAAATATAAACAAAAGGTGGAGAACTACTTAGCTGATAACAACACAAAGGGAGTATGGCAAGGACTGCAGCATTTAACTAACTTTAGGGGCAAGATGAGGAACATGGCTGAGGCTGATGCCTCACTGGCAGAGGAGCTGAATATTTTCTTTGCTCGCTATGAGGTTAAAAGACCAGGCCCCATAGTACCTGCTTGCCAGTCTTCAAATTCTCAGCCACTCATTTTATATGAACATCAAGTGAGAGCTGCATTGAGGGCTGTGAATCCCAGTAAAGCTGCAGGCCCAGACGGGGTCCTGGGGATAGTGGTAAAAAATTGTGCTGATCAGTTAGCAGGGGTTCTGACAAGAATTTTTAACATCTCCCTGCAAACAGCTTGCGTTCCATCATGTTTGAAAGCAGCTACCATTGTCCCAGTCCCAAAGAAAACAGCAGTTAATTGCCTAAATGACTACAGACCTATTGCATTAACGTCTGTAGTGATGAAATGCTTTGAAAGATTGGTTCTCCAATACCTTAAAACATGTTTTCCACCAGACTTTGATAAACATCAGTTTGCCTATAGGAGAAACAGATCAACAGATGATGCCATAGCTACTGCCTTACACCTTGCAGTGAGTCATCTGGAGAAACCTGGAAATTATGTTAGGATGCTTTTCATTGATTACAGTTCAGCTTTTAACACCATCCTACCAAGCATTCTTATTAAAAAGCTGGCTGATCTGGACCTTTCTTCTACCATCTGTGATTGGATCAAGGACTTTCTAAGGGACCGCTCACAAACAGTGAGGGTTGGGCCTTTCACATCTACTTCCCTGAAGCTTAGCACCGGCTCCCCACAGGGCTGTGTGCTTAGTCCCTTCCTGTATTCACTGTACACATATGATTGTGTATCATCTGATCCATCTACTGTGATTATTAAGTTCGCAGACGATACCACCATAATGGGTCTTATTACAGGGGGAGATGAATCACCGTACAGGAATGAGGTCCAAAAATTATCCACATCGTGCCTAGAAAACAACTTGCATCTAAATATTACCAAGACAAAGGAGATGGTGCTGGACTTCCGGAGGAAGAGAGAGGAACTAGCCCCATTGTACATCCAGGGTGTGTGTGGAGAGAGTTTCTTCCTTTAAATTTCTGGGAGTTTACCTCAGTGAGGATCTATCCTGGGGAATTAATACAACCAAAGTAGTCAGGAAGGCCCAGCAGAGACTGCATTTCCTTAGGGTCTTGCGTAAGAACAAAGTGAAGCAACAACTGATTATCTCCTTCTACCGGTCCACAGTTGAAAGCATCCTCACATATTGCATTACCGTTTGGTATGCTGGATTGACAGCTGCTGACAGGAAGACACTACAGAGGGTGGTAAGCACAGCTCAGTATATCATGGGCTGTCCCCTGAGTGCACTGGACGACATCGCTAGGGATCGTTGCCTCAGGAGGATTGAAAAAATTCTTAAGGATGATTCACACCCCGGTCAGCACTTTTTTACCTTGTTACCATCAGGCAGAAGATATCGTAGTATAGCCTGCCGTACCAACAGACTGAAGAACAGTTTTTATCCATGGGCTGTCAGACTGCTGAATGGGAAATAATCCCAGGACAAGTATAGAAGAACTGACCTGTGGGCTGGCGCATTCTGTGTCAAGTACACAGGGTGCAGTAAGACTGAGTGGTTGCCAGTGAGATGGGGGCGGGATGGTGGTGGGGGTGGGCATGGGAGACTCAGCCAATTTCATTGTGCACATGTTGTACATTGACAATAAAGGTATTATTATTATTATTATTATTATAACTGCCTTCCCTCTGGGTTTTTGCTGATTTCCATTGGGAATGGACACACCTGTCAATTTCACTTTTACTCAGTTTCCTGTTTTGCTCCTTTTAAATTTCTTCTTTAAAATTAAACCCATTTCTACATTATTTTTGCATCTGTCCAACCGGGAGGGGGAGTCCCCACAAAAATCTTATACAGTATATTCTTGCACGTGTTTATCTCAAAATGTATGTGCTGGTATAGACTTTTCCTTGGGCAAACAGTCTTTGGCAAAATGGTTACTTTTTGTACATTCATTTCGCATGAGTACTTGCGTTTAATGTGCTGTTTCCCCAAATATATAGATAGGAAGGAAGGAAGGAAGGAAGGAAGGAAGGAAGGAAGGAAAAAAAATTTGGAATATGAGAATTTTGAGATCATTGTCAGTCAGGATAAAAGAAAACTACTTCAAATTGGTTTCCAGATGGTATTTAACCCCAGTAAGACTAAATAGAATGAATCCTGCTTACTCTAAGATATGTTGGAAATGTGAAAAAGAGCTTGGTACTTACTTGCATCTTTGGTGGGAATGTGAAATAGTCCAAAGGTTCTGGAAAAAAGTGTTTTTAGAGCTAAGTAATATGATTAAGATGGATATAGATTGTAATCCAGAGATAGCATTATTATCATTGTTAACAAGTAAAGATTATGTGGTTACAACAAAGGAACTAATAGCAAATTTTATGACAGCTGCTAGATTAATTATAGCAAAAAATTGGAAGTCAAAACTAGAATTCAAGATGGAAGACTGGTATAATGAACTTTGGGATATAGCTATAAACGATAAACTCTCCTGCAGTTTAAAGGTTAAACGAGGAGAAATGAAAAAAGATATTTTCTACGATATCTGGGGTAAATTTTTAGATTATGTACTAGTCGAAGGAAAAGGGAAAGAGTCCACGAATATCTCACAACAATTCTGGAGAAGAGAACTTTAAGAAGACTACTAGAAGAATAGAAGATGGAGCAACGAATAAGAATGTATGGATGGACCCGTGGGATGGGGGTGCACTTATATTGTTTGTTGTAGTTTTTTTTTACTTTCATTTTTTATGTCGTTGTATGTAGTTTAAAATTTAATAAAAAAACATTTAAAAAAAAATTAAACCCATTTCTACATTATTTTTGCATCTGTCCAACCGGGAGGGGGAGTCCCCACAAAAATCTTATACAGTATATTCTTGCACGTGTTTATCTCAAAATGTATGTGCTGGTATAGACTTTTCCTTGGGCAAACAGTCTTTGGCAAAATGGTTACTTTTTGTACATTCATTTCGCATGAGTACTTGCGTTTAATGTGCTGTTTCCCCAAATATATAGATAGGAAGGAAGGAAGGAAGGAAGGAAGGAAGGAAGGAAGGAAGGAAGGAAGGAAGGAAGGAAGGAAGGAAGGAAGGAAGGATGGATGGATGGATGGATGGATGGAAGGCATTGTCTTTTTTATTTCCCGCCATGAATTGAACCTTTGCCTTGAGCTATGTCCCATTAGCAAAGGCAAGCAAAACCAATATAGATAATTACTCCTTTGGCACTCTGGGGTAGAAAGGAGGGATAGGCGGTAGGTTGTGTAGCCTGCACAATTAAACTGTAAACCACCCAGCGACTACTTGAAGTGGTATGGGGCGGTATATAAGCAGAACACTTTGTCCTGGCAATTTGCCATTACAGCAATTAGTACCTAGGGTGCTAGGTCATCGGAGAGGCAGGTATACAATGTCCCCCCCCGCCACCGCCAGTGCCTTCTACCCCTTTTGCAATGCTTCATTGCTGTAAGATGTTTGCCCCTGACACTACAGAAGATACAATTTAAGGACAACCCAGCTTAATTAAAAGGGCATGGTTTGGGCCAAACCTGGTGGGTGTCCGAAGCAAGGGACAGTGGAGGGTAAGTAAGACAAGTGAGGAGGCATTGTAGGAAAACAGACTGAGCAAAAGCTGTCTGTTGAAGATCATGGCTAAAAATGTGCCATCTGTCGGAAATATTGTGATGGGGTTCCTGCATGGCAGGGGGTTGGACTATAGATGGCCCTTGAGGTCTCTTCCAACTCTATGATTCTATGATTCTATGAGATCAAAGGCAGCATGGAATAATCTGTCCCTTTCCCAATGGAAGAACTCAGACTAAGGCTTCCACTTTTTCCCTGTTCGAATTATTCAAATAGGCTTTCCCCTATGTGATGTGTTGATTCATTTTTGTAAAGACAGGGTGGATTTTTTGGTGACATAGGAAGTTGTGCCATAATGTACAGGACCATGGGCATACCCACCCCTGTGTTCTTTCCATTTTTTAAAATGGAAAATGATTTTTTAAAATATATATACAGTATATGAAATTAGCACTAGATCACCATGTCATTAGTGCTGATATACTAGCTTAGTGCTACATCACCACCAGACAAATTAATTTTCTTTTTAAAAAATATGAAAAGCAAAAGCAAAGCAAAGTTTTATGCTTATATACCGCTCCATAGTGCTTACAGCACTCTCTGGGTGGTTTACAATTTAATTTTGAAGGCTACACACTGGCCCACCCCAGCAAGCCGGGTACTCATTTTACCGACCTTGGATGGATGGAAGGTGGAGTCAACCATGAACTTGCTACCTGAGATTGAACCCCAGGTCATGAGCACAATTTTAGCTACAGTACAGGCATTTAACCAGTGCACCACGAGGCTCCAAACTCAGATAATATAAAATACAGTCCTATGGTATGTGGTATTTTTGTACACATTAAGAAGAACTTCCCGGACACTACCAACTTTTCTGGAACAGTGTAGAACTCTTACAAAACTCAGTGGCTTAAGAGTGAACCACAAAAGGATTGGCAGAGGCAGGAGAGAAGGAAGGCGGGAAAGAAGTGGCCATGTGGGCTGAAATGTCAATCGCATCATGTCAAATGTGAACGCTGAACTCCTGGATCAATCCACAGTGCCTGTGTGATCAGTGATGTAAATCCAACCATAATACAGGGCTGTGAATCAAATCACAGCAGAGCAGTGTTGTCACAGCATAAGCTGTGAGCCAGTCATCTTAGGGGAGTTAAACATTCATTTGGAATCCTACATGCTAATTTATAGGCATAACTAATTTTTTAAACTACAGCAGAATAAAATACAGTACATCTCAATTGACTGAGGCACACAGTCCCTTCTGTGCATCTGTGAACGAGTAAGTTCAAGGTGCCCAATCTCCCTCCTTCCATCTTTCCAGCCTTTAAATCAGATCTGGATTGAAGAGTCCATCAAATATAGGAATATTAGGAAGTAAATTTGAAAAGAGGACTCTCCTATGCAGGTCTTCAAAAAGACTGCTGTAAAACAAAGCTTATAGCCACCCTAGTTTACCAGGATATTGGGACTGGGGTATATAATTTTCTGCACTACTCTCAAGATCTTGGTGCACAGCCTGAGGAAGATGGATTATCATCATCAAAAGTATTTCTGACTGCCGTTTGCTTGATTATTTTATTGATCCAATAAAAGTATCATCTGGTGGACAAAGAGATTCTGGTTGCCAAAACAGGCAGACAAACAGATTGCGCTCACTTTCTCTATGGCCTACCTATTTTGGGGTCTTCATTCATGTGTCCAGTAGGGTCCTGACCAGGCTCAGGAGCTTAAGTCTGTTAACAATGACACTTGGAAGCAAAGTGTTCATGTTGCATGCAGGTGCCTTAGAAGGAGGCAGAAATCTGTCAGATAGGACACATAAGTTGCCACCTCATTGAACACACATTAAATTCTCATTTGTCCATGGGAGAATGCTTGCTCCTCCGATCCCCTTTGCATAGGAAATTTTGTTCACAAGGCACAAAGTTGGACTAAAATCTCTGTGCACAGTAAGTTCCTTTTTAGGCACAGCTGAAGTGCCCATGGTGTAGATTCTAACTTCTCCACTTTCTGCCACATTTTTACCTTTTGTAGTCTAGTAAACCCAACTATAGTTTTTCTATCTCTTTTACCGTGTTCAGTCTTGCAGATTCAGCTGAACCCACCCTTGTCAGAAATGGACACAAATTAGAAGGGAAGAGAGAACATCTGGAACCCCAGGAAGGCCATCACACTTAAACTTGAATAATGCCGGCTGCTTTTTCTTTATGTCCATCCAAGATCATTGAAGAAACAGCAACTGAGCTGGAAAAGAAGTTCTTCCCACTTCTGATCAATCCATCAGGCTTCGGCTTCAGCTAAAGGTTACTTAAGAAAAATGTCCTCTCTATGACACCCCCTCCATGACTGTGCCTTAGGGATGGATGGATCTTAACCGTTTATTTTTCTCCAATATTCATTTCTTTAAAACCTCTTTCCATCCGATGTGTCACTGTCAATGTGAGGGGAATCCTTTTCAAAAACAAACCCAAATTAAGTCCTTAACAAAGGTAGGGACTCAACTTCCAGGACTCACCATTTAGCCGGACTTGACTTGGATTTGGCTTGGAACCCACCCATCCTTCCTTTTGGGTGGGGGAGAACTGTTTTTTTTTTTTTTTTAAATAGGGACGCAGACTTGGGGTCGTGGAATTTGGAACTTAGTACTGTAGGGTCAGAGAAAAAGCCAGTGTGTCAGAAACATGATAAGCATAAAGTCACAAAAAGAAAACATTTCCCCACATGATAGAATTGGTCTCCAGCGTCAAAAACAGTGAATAAACCAACCCCAGCCACTTCCGATAGAGAACCAAGCAGCTTGGAACACACACAGGGAGATGACTGAAGGAGCAAAGGCAGAGAAGCAGTAAAATATGGAAAAGCCAAGGGGAGACGCCCAGCTTTGTAGCAAAGGGGGACAGTCATAGTGGGACCATTCCTTTAAGAAGTGGGTTCAATGGCACCAATTGGGTCCACCCTTTATATCAGAGTGGACTCTCTCTCTCTCCCTCTTGAAGCCCCATCGCCTCGTAAGACTCCCCTTGTGGCAACTGAACAAACATCTCACTCTTGTGCTCTAAATACACAGCACTCCTCACCCACCACACCTCCTATCTACAGCACCACATACCGAGGAGGTTCCCTTCATTAGACCCAAGAAAACCTCCCTCCACTACGTTCTCCCCTACGAGGGACTGGCTCACCTTTTTCTTTTCTCTCCCTAAAATCTTCTCCCTTGCAATCCTTGCTCCATTGCAAGCGCAAGGGAGCCCGCTTCACCATTTTTCCACAAGGTCCCTCTCCACTTAGCCTAACCTGACCCCAGAAACACCCCCTTCTCCTGTACTTGGAAGCACTGGCAGCCATTCTAAGCACCCTGGAACTACATGTTTACACCAAGCAACAGATGAAGATGCCTGAGGGAAGTCCTGGACCCAGATCAGCATATCAGCAGCCCAATCTCCCCTTCAACTCTTCACAAGCTCCGAAAACAGCTGGATCCTTTTCTCTTCACCTCCATCTGGACCCCTGATGGACTCTTTTGTATTGCCAACCATGGACTTTTCATATGTGTGTGGCTCAGTAATCAAGACTTGTTCTTATCACATAAAGACATACAATGTTCCGTTAATCAATGCTTCCTTGTTTTCTTTGTTCTCCCACAGGAATCTTCTAGCACCTATCCTTGTCCCGATCTTCCCCTTTTGTACACTATGCTATCCCTGTTTGTGTAACCATGTAAATACCAATTCCCCGTTGTGTTTCCATTGTTTCTGTACATGATCAGTCTCCCCTAAAGGTCTAAAAATCCTTAAAAACCCTAGCTCCCTTTTGTTTGGCACAGTCTTTGCTCTTGCCTTACAGAGTACAGTCTGTCAGCTGTTTATTGGATCCAATAAACAGCACAGCTCAGAACTCTCTCTTGTCAGAACTTTATTGGATAAAGCTATCGGGCACAATTCAAGGTGCTGACCTTGACCTACAAAGCACTGTACGACCTGGTGCTAGTTTCCAATTACGCTCCACTGGAATGGGTACAATCTAAATTTGTAAGATCGGCCTTACAAGTTCCCAAATGTGTCCCAAATGTTACTCTCCGATTAGAGTTAGGCCTCATGAAAGTGGAGGCTAGAGCTTGGGTGGCTATTCTTACCTATTGGATTAGACTGCATTTCTTCCCTAAGGGTTTAGCCCCCCTTATTAGAAAAGATGACTTTAAATCCAAATGGGAAGGGGCTATAATATCTAAAATCCTATCCTTAGGTCTGTCACAAGACATCCTTTTTACCATGAAGTATGATCAGGCCAAAGCAGTTATTAAGCAGCGGGTTACCGACTCAGAACGACAACTGGATCTAGCTAGCTCCCCTGCCTTTATTGTTAATGACTCCTGCAGGTATCTATCTTTCCCAATGAGATACTTAGCCAAGCTTGAGATACCCACCCACCGGAGGGCCTTTACCTTGGCCCGATGTCATGCCCTCCCTTCTGCTGTTCTTGAGGGATGATATCGGAGATCTCCCTATTCGGAGAGGCTATGTCCCTGTGACTCTGGCGATATTGAGTCAACAGAACATGTACTTCTTCACTGTTCCTTTTATAAAGACACCGGGCTAAGCTTATATCTCCAATAATCTATAAATATCCAGGACGCTCTGGTCATTATTATACTCAATTACTTCTATCAGATATGAATTTTTCTATAACATATAGTGTGGCCAGGTTCTGCGCCACAGCGATCAAAATCCGCAGGACAATGACCAGCGTCATCAATTAACCAAAAGTACCACTTACGATACATAGCTCCTAAGTATCAACAACTCTTGATTAACAAACAAATGTGGGATGTCTTATGTGTATGGAACAGTATGTATATACAGTATGTACTCTGATGTCTTTTGTATATATCTATCTTGATCTTCCTCTATGGCTCGTTGACATCACTAATTCCTCAGATACTAATAAGGTATAGCTTCGTGATGGTCAGGATGGATTTGTGGGCAGTTTTTATATTATATTATATATTTTATATATAATATATTTTATATTCTATATTTTATATCTTATCTATTTTACTACTATTTATATACCGTATCCTATTGCTGGTCATTGACCGTAATAAAGTTTGATTGATTGATTGATTGATTGACCTGGTGCTAGCTACCTCAAAGATCTAATCTCACAGTATGAACCGACTTGGGTGTTAAGGTCATCAGGAAAGGCCCTTCTCTCCATCCTGCCACTCTCACAGGAACGACTTGCGGGAACCCATGAAAGGGCCTTCTCGGCTGCTGCGCCCAAACTCTGGAACTCCCTACCACTACAGGCCAGAACTGCCCCATCTCTGTTATCTTTCCAGAAACAGGCAAAGACCTTTCTCTTCAGGCAAGCTTTCCCTGAATGATGTACTACCTCGTATGTGTCTTTTATATGAATCAATAGGATCACATAGACTTTGTGTTTATAACTACTTCTAACTATATGTGTTTACAGTGACACTATGTTTTCAATATAAGTTTCCATCACTCATAACTTTTACATAGAATTTTACACTCTTTGTGCACGTTTTCTTGTAGCTTTAATGTAAAGTTGTCTATTAATGCTGTAAGATGTCCCTCAATTCCCTGTTCTCAATACCTGAACATGTCTTAAATGAAAATGTGTTGGGATCACCCTCTACAACATTAAGTCTCTGTCAGCTTTGGCCATTATTTCACATTCCTTTCATCATGGTTTGTGCTCCCACTTGGGACTGGTACAAAGAAATGTAACTCCACGTCCCATGCAGGACAAGAGGAATTCATCCTGACCATGCCCCCTGAACTGCGATTTAAGCGGGATGAGTGATTCCCCTCCCTGGCCTCGGGAATCTGCTAGTCTCGCTTCTCATTCTGAGACAAGAGCCCGTGAAGTAAGCCTGGTCACGGAATGAGTGCTGTTTGTAACTCGTTGCCATCTAGTGGCAGGAGTTAGCAATGCAATGCTGAGATTTTAAAAGACGAATGCCTCAAAGTTTGCTCTGTAACGCATTGAAGGCAAGGCTTCGGAGAATCAAAACATTGAAAAACGGAAGGTCAGATTTAAAAAAAAGAGAACGAAGGCATAGAATTTCACATCTCATCACAGAATGAGGACGTGCGGTAACAGTCGTCCCGGTATCATCAATCATGCCCGTGGGTACATGGGAACAGGGACAGAAGCTGGAGAAGAACACGTGACCGCGACCGACATCAACACACAACAAACTTCCTCCCGGAACAAGAATGGACGTGGAGTAACCATCTTTAATGACAGGTGTGACATTCTCTCAGTGGAAATGGGATATGAGTAACATGACTGGAAGAAGAAATGTCTAATCTACACACTTCTTGTTTTCTAAGTGCTAAATTATTTTGTGTTGTTGGTAGCAAAACACTTTATGCCACAGCTGATAACATTTAATATGTATGTAATTCCTGGAAACCACACATGTCACTTAGGTGTAAATACAAACTGCAGCTATGGTGTTTTATTTTCACAGTTCTCAATGCAGGTTACTCTGTTAAGGACAAACTATTCTGTTAAGGAGTTTGTTCATTCAGTGGATGAAACCCTGTGCTTAAGTTAGCAAGTCTTGCTAGAATAGGCCTATTGAGTGGGGATTTGGTAAATCAATGCCTCTATAAATTCTATTCATTCAAATGAGCCCATTCTAGTCATGTGACTTATGATGCTAAAATAAGTTGCAACTAAAGTGGGCCAATGTGAATCAGTGAACCCTATGGAGGGGGTTGATTACAAATATCCACAGATTCTGTTGGTCTATTCCCGTGTAATTTACAACAATAAGAAAAAGGATTTCAGCCAGCGTACCAGTATGATCTTTAGACAGAAACTCAACAATAGAACTACTCACTTAAATGCTAGCTTCTTCTGGAAGAGACTGTCTGCTTTTATTAACTGTTTCAAAAGCACTTGCTTCCAGGATCTCTAACCTATGACCACTAAAAACCGCTTCAAACTGCTTGAAGATGCAGTTAATAAAATTGTGTCCCCACAACCAGTGGACTTTAAAGGGGAAAAAATGTGACTACGCCCACTTAAAAATGACCCAGCGAGTTTTGCAAGTACCTGGTCTCGAGGTGGTACAAGTTTGTCTCAGTTCCAAAGTGGATTTTTAACTGGTACTTGAGTCCGTGGGGACTCGGAAAAACCACATCAAAACTGTGTTGTGGTTCTCGCTCGTGGAAAAACACATGATGTGGTTCTTTAAACTGCACCGTGGGGACACAGGAACTGCATTTTCAACCACGGGACCGTTCTGGAGGGAAAATCCGCATTTTACTGTGATCCAGATTTTCTGGCTGTGGGATAACAGCCTAATATCTTTTGCTGTCTGTCTCTCTGTCTGTCTCTCTATCTACTTATCTAGTTTGTCTTTCTACCTTTCACAAAGTGCCACCACTCAAGGGAAAATCTCAGGAGCAGACTCCTTTTTTTCATCAGCTCAACACTTCTCGCCCAAACACAAAATAATGATCAAGGCGGTCTTTCAACAAACATGAGAGGTAGTGAGCAGAAAGGTGTTCTGTAGACCATTTTGACTGCTGCCATTGGTGTTAGCAGTACTGCAAGTTTGCTACACAAATGAAGGGACCGCTAGGCTAAGCTCATCTAGCTGTCATTGGTGGTGTCAACATTCAGGCTGCCCTTTGCTATGTAAAGCTTTGCATCCTTTTTCCTCCTTGCAACGTGAGCATTATTTTATTTTATTTATTTTAGAGTATTTTTACCCTGCCTTTCTCCTTGGAAAAGGACCCAAGGCAGCTTACAGTAATAAGGGATAATATACAGTCCAATACAATCAAGACATGTTCAAGTATTTGAGAACAAGGAATTGAGGCACATTTTACAGCATTAATAGATAACATTATAGTAAAGCAACACGGTTATAAGTAGTCATAAACACAACTTCTATGTGAAGTGAACCCATAGATTAATATAAAATACAAATTGTCGTCCATCATCCAGGGAAAGCTTGCCTGAAGAGAAAGGTCTTTGCCTGTTTCTGGAAGGAGCCTGGCATTGTGCAGCAACATTGAGCCATGTCCTGGCTCGAGGGGACTTTCCAGATCAATAACATTGTCTGTATCCCATTCCATTCCTGTACTGGTTTCAACTTGCCCTCATTAGCCAGCTCCCTCATTGGCTTGTGTCATCCCTTCCCATTCTCACTACCAGTGTGGGAAACTCACAGTAGTGGCAACCTGCTCTTGGTTACTGTTCTCATGCCTTGCCAGCCTAGAAAACTGTTTCCTAACAATTCTATGTTGGCAAGATTACTGCAGCAATATTAGGCCACTTTTTGAATCATTGGTACAGATGTACATTCATCAAGCAGATTTTTTTTCAAAGGCAGTTACTTCACGTCTGTTTTGTCTCTGTTAGTGTCGTGCTTAGGAGTGGTACCAAAAAAATGTTACTTCACGTCCGTCACGCAACTACTGAAATTTGTCTCGAATGGGTGCTAAGCACAACACCCTGGAATGGGTGCTAAGCACAACAATACTGTACCTGGTGCTGGGGTAGGGTTTTCCCTTGTCACTCTTTGTTCCTGCTTTCTGTTCCGAGACAAGACACTGTGTAGTAACAACTGTCACACAACAAAACATTAGTTTCTCTCAGAAAACTGTGTCCGGGTTTTTTTTTTATTTTGACTTTTCAGAAGCAAAATATCGAAACAAAATATTTTAACCCCCCCCCCCAAAAGGAAAAAGGAAGCTAGACAAATTCATTGTTTGTCACGGTACAAGACCGTGAGGTAACACTTGTCATGAGACAGGTTATCACGACCATGGGAACACTGAAACAGGGACAAGACCACGTGATCGCGACCAACACTGTCATGGTACAAAACTAGTCACGGAACAAAGAAGGACGCCAAAGAATTGAATTTCAAAGCTCCCAATGGCTTTTCATTGTCCATTGCTATGTGACCCAGGAAAACCTAACTCTGTCAATTACACTCTTAGATCTTTCTTTCCAAATCTCTGACTCACAACTGACTAGTTTAGTGGTTTTGCCATGATGCAATGCGCCATGATGCAATGCGCCAAAACTTCAGAAGGCCAGACCCCTTCCCTGTTTCTACAACATCTGCTTTTCCTCTCTGAAAAGCAGAGCTGAGACCCCTGATGCAAACACGACCAAGCACACAGAGTCCAAGCTAAGCTCTGAGGAGCTAAAATTATAAAAACCCTCTACATGAATGGAGCTATGTGTCAAGCTTCCATTCTTTGATTATTATTATTTTAAACAGAGGGGATCACACCACAACAAAGAAACCCAATCTTTTCAATTAAATATTTGCATTAATATTAATCATTTCTCAACACAGGGATTCTAGTCACCATCATAAAGATTTTCTATCTTCAAAATTGTTGGTATGGATTTTAATTAAGGTCCATCCACAGACAATCATAATTTATATATCTAGATGAGTCTGTTGCAGTGGTTAAATGCCTGTACTGTAGGTAAAACCGTGCTCACAAGCTGGGGTTCAATCCCTGGTAGCAGGCTCATGGTTGACTCCGCCTTCCATTCTTCCGAGGTTTGTAAAATGAGTATCTAGCTTGCTTGGGGTGGGTGGCAATGTGTAGCCTGCATACTGTAATTAAAAACTGTAAACTGCCCAGAGACTACTTGAAGTGGTATGGGGCAGTATATGAGCAGAACACTTTGCTTTGCTTTTGCTTTTTCTGTAGCCTTGTGCCTGTAGAACAATGGTAAGAATTTCTATATTACATAGACTGTCTGCTAAGGTTCACAGCAGATTCTGCAACACATCCTCTATCACTACGGTTGGGGACATGAACAGTTGCAACGGAGCTTCTGGCAGTCAGACTGATCATCACCGTTAAAGATTCTAAGCACCAACCGGCTATGCTGTGTTACCGACACAATAACGGGCCTGTTCCTTCAGCATTCATCCCAGAACATATCCTGCTGAAAAAACCCATGGGGTGCCAGCTTTACTGAGATCAGAATCTGTGTCTCGGAGATCCCAAACACCATGCTGCAGAGATTTGCACCGGCAAACTTGCTGCCAACAACCTATTAGACATGCTAACATATTCCTCAACGGGGTGGGGGTGGAGATCCGATGCTTCGTATCCCAGGAGGGCAATGGGACAGCATGTGGCCTCCAGCAACAATCTGTTACCTGTATATTTTGCATCTGTAAAAGAACCTAAATAATCTGCTTTTGCTCTGGGCTCCCTAGAGGGGTCCCCATGACTTAGCTCAGTTGAGACCAAAGCATGGAAGAAGAAATAGCTTCTTAGCATTTATTAATAGTTCCGTATGAGGCAAGCTTCCTTGTTGTCTGGAACCAACTGGGATCTTGTCTCTATAGCTTAATAGCATTGTCTTTTTCCTGCAGGAAAGACTTCTGTGCAGGACCAGACTAGAAGGAGAGTTGAAATACATGTTTGCACTTTCTCGTGTTTTGTCCTTTTATGCAGGATGATTAAATAGGGATACAGCATGTTTTCCATGCAAGCTGACTTTAGGTTTGCACATCTCAGTGTCCTTGGCCTGTTTGCTTGTCCCATGTGGCAGAGTGAGGGTAGGGAACCCGTGGTCATCTAGACATGATTGAAATGTGATACTCAGGACACAGAATAATGGGGGTCAAGCAACAGGGAGTCAGAAATAGTCTAATTATCAGAAAAAACTTCTTAACTGTTAGAGCTGTACATCAGTGGAACTTGGATGGGGTGAGCACTCCAACCTGGAAGCCTTCAAGAGAAAATAAGACAAGAACCTGATTTGGATTCCTGCACTGAGCTGGGGGTGGGACTCAATAGTCCTAGAGGCCCCTTCCAACAAGTATTGTTCTATAATTCCTATGATCCCGCAGTAATGGCTATGCTGGCTCTAGCTATTGCAGACTGATTTCCAATGACACCTGGAGAGACATCAGTTGACCACCCATTATTCATATAATGTCTCAGCCTCCCCAGTGCAGTGACCTCTGGATGCATTGCACAACTACTGCAAACATCCCAACCATACTTAAAAGAAGAAGCTAGACAGACATATGGTGGCTAAGAGGGATGTGAGTTGGAGTCCAATATCTGGAGGAGGGTGACAGTCTGGGAAAGACAGCCTGAGTTGCTATTGAGACCAAGAATTCATTTGCAAAGAAGCAAATTCAGCAAAGGGAAATTTCTCTTAGACGGTTACTTTACATCCATTCTCATCCCAGGAGGAAGTTTGTTGCGTGTTGATGTCGGTCGCGGTCACGTGGTCTTCTTCTGGTTCTGTCCATGTTCCCGTGTATGCATGGGCATGATTGATGATACTGGCATGACTGTTAACGCACGTCCTCACTATTCTGTGATGAGATGTGAAATTCCATGCCTTTGTTCTCCATTTTTTTCAGCCTGACCTTCATTTTTTCGATGTTTCGATGTTTCGATTCTCCGAAGCCTTGCCTTCAATACGTTATGGAGCAAACTTCAATGCATTTGCCTTTTAAAAGCTATTCACTGCATTGCTAACTCCATAGGGAATTTACTGGTGAATGTCGCTTTGCACTCCTGCCACTAGATGGGTTCTGCTCCTATCGTCACTTGTTCCGTGATGAGCGTGATTTCACGGGCTCTTGTCTCAGAACGAGAAGCGTGATAAGCAGATTCCCGAGGCCAGGGAGGGGAATCTCTCATCTGCTTAAATCGCAGTTCAGGGGGCTTGGTTGGGACGAACTCCCCTCGTCCCGCAATGGACGTGCGGTTGGATTACTTCATGCCAGTCCCTGAAGTGGGACCGCAAACAACGATGAGATGGATGTGAAGTATCAGCCTTATTCTCACTGGGGAGGGGGTTACATGCAATTGTGCATTTGTTTCCATTTATGACTTCCACCCTAACCTTTTGTCAACACCGGGAAAGACTCAGGAAAAGGAGAGAAGAAGCAAAAAGCAATCCCTGGGTTCACGTCAGTCTCAACCACATTCATTCTCATCTCTCTCCACACCACCACCTTTTTTTGCAGTAAAGCTGGTTTCCATTGCTCTTTTGTGCTTCAACTTTCCTGCCAAAATGAAGCCCAGCTGGGCTCCAGTTAATTAACTGTGTTGTCTTATCAGCTGTCTTGCGGGGCACCATCCGGTGCTGCATGTGAATTAACTCTGCCAATAAGCTTCATTGTTCCAAATGCTGGAGATCTGTGTCTTTTCTCTTTCAAACTTGCCCTCCCCACAACACAGAGGCCTGATCCAGTTTCCCTGGAAGATGTCCCAAGTAGTTCATGACGAGTGGCAATGACTCCTATTGAAACAGGCAGCATTTCTAATCCTATTTCAAAGAAAAATATAGAGGAAAAGCAGAGCTTCGTTCTCCTTTCCCCATGTTTATGTCAACATAAATCTAATTCTCAAGTCAACACCAGTCCAGACCTTTGGAGAAGAGATCCTGGGCCCCAAAGAGGTGAGGGTAGTGAGGCCATTCATAGATTAAGCATGTCCTGATGTTTTGGACCACAACCCCCAGAATTCTAAGCTTAGATTGACAAGGACAAAGGACTGTGGGAGTTGTGGCCCAAAACATCTGGACGGTCAAAGTTTGGACATGCCTATTTAAGCCATGCATGAGGAACCACATCCCTCCCATATGTTGTTGAACCTCTGTTCCCATTGTGCTTCCTCTTTGTCCATGCCAACCAGGTCTGCCTGACAAGAATTGCAGTCCAACCAGTTCTGCAACCAGAAACAACTCTGGTAAAAATGGCTCAAAACATGCTAATGAGAGTTTTAAAACAACATGTTTGCTTTTACCTGTCCACCACTGTCTGGATATGTGTGAGGATTTCATCGAAGGAGGCTTTCCAGATGTTGATGAAGTATCTCTCTCATCCTGCTTCACTGATGGCCATGCTGGCTAGGGCTGATGAAAGCCATGACACAATGGCATCTGGAGAGCAGTATAGTCCCCACTCCTGATTTGCAGTAGCAAATGAGGACACATTTTAGCACATTGGCTGGAATCCTATTGATGTTCACATGAGGTTTGCATACCTTGTTAGCGCTAAATGCATCTAAATCGACAAGGTATCAGGGCACATCTCAGTTGTGCCCTGGCACATGAGACACCATAACTAGTAATCACCAAGAAAGCCAATGTGATTCTTGGTTGCATCAACAGAACCATGGTGTCTAGATCAAGGGAAGTGATAGTACCACTCTATTCTGCTCTGGTCAGACCCCACCTGGAGTACTATGTCCAATTCTGTGCACCTCAATTTAAAAAGGATGTTGACAACCTCAACCTGGTCCAGAGGAGGGCGACCAGGATGATTGAAGGTCTGGAAGAAGAAATGTCTTATGAGGAGTGGCTTAGGGAACTGGGAATGTTTAGCCTTACAAAAAGAAAGCTGAGAGGGGATATGATAGCCATGTTTAAATATTTGAAAGGATGTCATATTGAGGAGGGGATACCTTTGTTTTCCATGGCTTCAGTGACTAGGCCTTGGGGCAATGGTTTCAAACTACAGGAAAAGAGATTCAATTTAAACATAGGAAGAACTTCATTACAGAGCTGTCCAGCAGTGGAATATGCTGCCACGGAGGGTGGTGGAGTCTTTTTCTTTGGTGGTTTTTAAGCAGAGCCTAGATTGTCCATTTGTCGGGAGTACTGTGATGGGGGTTCCAGTATGGCAGGGGGTTGGACTGGATGGCCGTTGAGATCTCTTCCATGATTCAATGATTCTACGATTTTATGATTCTATCAATATGAATCTGGCCACTGAGTTACTAGACTAATAGAATTGAGAAAATGGAAAGAAACCCAGAGATAATCAAGTCAAAACCTCTCCCAAAGCAGGACATCCACAGCTAAAACATCCTTGAAATAAAGCCATCCAAACTTTGTTTAAGAATCTCCAATGGAAGAGAGTACTTAATTTTGTTGTTCAACATCTCTTTCCATCAGGAAGTTCTTTGCTTTAGTCAAATGCTCATCTCTTCTACTCTTAATCTTTTACTAGATATGAGACTTTCAAGAAAATAGAACTCCCGATTCTGAATCACGAGACCCCATCCCCACCCCACCCAGGCCAAATTACCGGACTTTCAAAACCCAGTAATGGATTTATTTGTATATCCAGTCAAAATGCATTTCAGTCATTTCTGGTTTAAATTGAGATCCCTTCCCCTATAACTCACTTATCCCCCGCCATTCCCAAGTCAAGAGTCATATACACCAATAGAGATGGGCACAAACCAGAAAGCCCATGGTTTGGGTTCGTCTGGTTCGGGCCCACCCTTGGTTCGGTTCGAGTTCGGGTTTGAACGAATGTTTTTAAAAAAATTCATTTGAGCCCAAACCGGTTCGAGTTTTTCTTACCAGCGGTGGCAGCAGCTTGGTGGTGGCGATGGCAGATCCTGGCCCCTGAGGCAGGGGCTTTTTGAGGAAAAAAGGGGGGAAAGTGTCCCGTGCTACAGCTGTAGCGCGAGGACTGAACCCGAAAGTGGGGGGATCAGGAGATCTGATAAGAGCGAGACCGCGCTTAGGCGACCAACGCAGCCCAGCGAGACCGCTGCCCACTTGTCTCCATGTGTTGAGCCGACCACATGGCCGCGCTACAGCTGTAGCATGGCCGTCAGCTTTTTCCTCCCTGGTCGCCATCCCAGAAGCTAGGAAGACTGGACCTCCAGACCACCACCAGGTAGGAGACATCTCCACCCCCTCCCATTAACAAAACGAACCTAACCAAACCAATTTTTCTAGGGTCATTATTTGTTTTGTTACGTAATGAAACGAATAATGAATAACGGAACAAAAAAATTCATTTCATGCCCGTCTCTATACACCAATAACCTATCTTGAAAACTACAGCCAATCGACAATTTAAGCATCATTGTCATTCTCAGTGACCCAGAATTAGTAATGTTTGACTACATTTATTTCAGAAGCATTTTGGCACTGATAGACAATGCTATTATTGCCAATCAGAATCCAAGCACTTGCCTTACATACCAATATACAGTATATCTATCTATCTATCTATCTATCTATCTATCTATCTATCTATCTATCTATCTATCTATCTATCTATCTATCTATCTATCTACCAGATATATGTCATGTGGAATTGCTACAACATATCCTCATTAAGAATTGTAGCATGTTTGTATCAACCAACTTGGCTTTGTTTTCTTATCTTTTCTATCATTTTTGAATGAGTAAGACGAATTTGATAGTGTGTTGGCATAAAAAAATATGTGGCCATTCAAAAGTGTTGGTATTAGATCAAACCTCGCTATTGGTTGGGGCTGAAGGGACATCTAGCATCATTTCCTACCTGTCTGTCAGTATCTTTATATCATGGCCCTCCCTTTATCCTTGCCTGAGTTGAATCAATAACATTTTTCAACCTTGGCCAGGTTGTCAACATTAAAACCAACATTTGATGCTTGCTAAAACATTTAACTATTATTTCCTTGGTCTAGCGGGGTTGGGTGGGGGTGGGGGTAGGGGAGATTATTTCTTGTTGTCCAGTGTTGCATTGCTGAATTTCCAAAAATACTGAGATGGTGCTAGCAGTTGAGTAAACATGGCCATCAATATATCCAGCGTGTAAAAATATAAGGGGGAAGGGAAAGCATTGCTCCCTCCAATCTATAATGACCTACTTCTCCCCATGATTCTGCTGTTATTGCATCTTTATACTTCTCTGCTGCAGGTCTACATGATTCTATGGACCTCACATATGGATGGGTCCTCTTAAGTCATGGTTTTGGCTATCTTAAGTGTATGGCAATTGAAGTGTGTTAGTAGTTATAGCTAAAATGTTGTGGCTGAAGGTGGGTCAGTGACATCACAAGCAGGATAAATGCTGCGTTCTGTTCCTTTGCTTCCTCCCCCCCCCCCCGCTCCTCACCACCCACCCCTGCCCACTCCTGTTTCCTTCACAGCTGATCCTTCCATTCATGGACATCCCTTAGGGTTAGATAGCAATCAGACAAACAAATTCAACGTATTGCTTGAGCACACAGGCCATGGCAAATTTCATAATAAAAGCAATGTAATATAATACAGGACAATATAACGAAATTAGAATCAGAATCAATTATTCTTGGTGGCCCCTGTGTGGACATCTTTAGGCACTACAACATTTCCTGTTTGTTTTGGTGCCATGATTAAGATGTTTTGTATCAGAGGAAAAATCCTCGGGGGGGGGGGGAGAAAATCAAATCCACAGCTTATGACAGCCTTCCTCAACCTGGTGGTTTTTGTAATCCTGAACTACAAAAAGTCCCAGTCCCATAGAACATGAGGGCACTAAGATGAGGGATTTGGTTGCCAAGTTAGACTGTTTCAGGATGTGTAACCAAAATAAAGGACAACATAAAACCTTGTAACACATTTAAGACTAACATTTTATTTTGTGAATTGTCATGGATTACAATTTACTTCTTCAGACACAAACACTCATGCCCAAATATTTCTGTTCAGTCTTAGAATTGCCAGAAATCTGGTTTGTTTTAACAGTTTTGGTTTTACTATTTGGCTAGAGCATTTTTGTATACTCTTGGTTTTTTTAACAAGTTGCACACACACACACACACACACACACACACACACACACACCGTTTTCTTGTGTTAGTGACTTTCAACAATGCAATGTGAGCTGTGTGAACAACATTCTTTGCTCTGTCCTGAACCTTGAGCAAAAAAAAGCTGTCTGAGCCTCATCCCCATCCTGAATTCCACAGAAGAGGTGCACAGGAGATCATATTTGACCAGTCAATATAGTGTATTACATAACCCATTACATTGGTACCTTGTATAAAGGAATTAATTTGTTCCAAATGAAATTATGTTAAGCAAATTTTCCTTTATACAAATTTCCCATGGGAAATTTCTGATTCTGGGATATTTTTAAAGCAGTTGCTTAGCATCGAGGGGTGTGGTGGCTCAGTGGACTAAGGCCTCCAAAAACTGTCCCAAAGAAGTAGACTGACATGTGTATAAGACGACTGTCAGAATCCCCCAGCCCTTGGGGATTTGGAGGAACTATTGTCCAAAACAGTAATGTTCCCAAGCTCTGATGAAAGAAAGAAAGAAAGAAAGAAAGAAAGAAAGAAAGAAAGGAAGGAAGGAAGGAAGGAAGGAAGGAAGGAAGGAAGGAAGGAAGGAAGGAAGGAAGGAAGGAAGGAAGGAAGTGGGTTATCGGACTGAACACGTTATTGAGTTTTAAAGACCCTAAGGATAGGTGCCTGATCTGCCATCGAAAATGTAGTATCCAATCACCTTTAGATGTGTGCCATCAAAAAATTCTACACACTATTCCCCTTTTCATTCCTGTTGTGTTTCACTTGGCTGCCAGCTGGGGGAGCTGGTACATTAATCTTATTTCTCTAAGTCTAAGGCAAAACAAAAAGGAATACTGTACAGTACTTCAAAATACACACATGTACAGTCAGACTACTCCCTCTGGTTGGCACACACTAATTATAAAAGGGGGAAATGGGCAAGGTCATAAGCAAACCATACCATGTGAAGGCAGACTGGACTCTCATCCAGCTCAGCCAGACAGTGATGAAAAAATAAAATGATTCAGATGATAAGAGAGAAGGACTTGGGTTCTTGTGTTGTTGTTGTTGCTGCTACTGCTGCTGTTGTGCAATATCAAGTTGCCTCCAACCTATGGCCACCCTATGAATGAGTGACCTCCAAAATGTCCTGTCCTTAATAGCTCAGCTCAGCTCTTATAATTTCAATTTTACTTTATGAAATAAACCTTTCCCTGTTTGCTCTTGCTCTTCTCCTACTGCCTTCAACTTTTCCAATCCCTGTTGTCTCATGATATGCCCAAAGACCTGTCCCTTTATTCCATGACTGGCAAGTTTATTCAAGACAAGAGCCTTTGGTGCGGGAACCTTGTCAAAAGCCTTCTGAAAGTCCAGATAAACACTGTCAACTGGATCTCCCTTATCCACATGCTAGATGACACTCCAACAGATTAGTGAGGCATGATTTGCCCTTGCAGAAGCCATGTTGGCTCTCCTTCAGCAGCACCTTCTCTTCCATGTGCCTATTAATTTTATCTTTTAGGATTGTTTCCACAAGTCCCATAGGTTGGCCATGTCCCTTGGGTGGGTGGGTGTATGTAACAAAAAAACACAACCACCACCACCATCCGAAAAACTATCAGGGTTAAGTAGGCAACAGACTTGGCTCCAAAATTGTGGAATTCTCTTCCCCAACACCTTGGTACAGAACCTGAGTTGGACAAATGTAAGTCGCATCTGAAAACCTATTTATTCAACCCGAAACCATAGAGGCTGATTATGGGAAGAGTTTAGCATTAGTGCAAATTTGATGATTTGTACTGATGTATATCTTAATAGAGAAAGGAAAGGAAAGTCCAATGCTGCAAAGAAATATACTGCATAGGAACCTGGAATGTGAGATCTATGAACCAGGGTAAGCTGGATGTGGTCAAACATGAGATGGAAAGAATAAACACTGAATAAACATCTTCTAGAACTGACACCAAAGAAAGATGTTCTTCTCATCATAGGGGATTGGAATGCTAAAGTAGGGAGTCAAGTAATAAAAGGAATAACTGGTAAGTTTGGCCTTGGGAGTTCCAAATGAAGCAGGGCAAAGGCTAATTGAATTTTATCAAGAGAACAAGCTGGTCATTGCAAACACTCTTTTCCAACAACACAAAAGGCGACTCTACACATGGACATCACCAGATGGACAATACCGGAATCAGATTGATTATGTTCTCTGCAGCCAAAGATGGAGGAGCTCTATCCAGTCAGCAAAAACAAGACCTGGTACGGACTGTGGCTCAGATCATCAGCTTCTTATTTCAAAATTCAAATTTAAACTGAAGAAAGTAGGGAAGACCACTGGGCCAGTCAGGTATAATCTAAGTCAAATCCCTTATGAATACACAGTGGAAGTGAAGAATACATTTAAGGGACTAGATTTGGTGGACAGAACATCCAAAGAACTATGGATGGAGGCTTGTAACATTGTACAGGAGGCTGCAATGAAAACTATTCCAAAGGAGAAAAAATGCAAGAAAGCAAAGTGGTTGTCCAACGAGGCCCTACAAATAGTGGAGGAGAGAAGGGACGCAAAATGCAAGGGAGAAAGGGAACGATGCAGAAAATTGAATGCAGACTTCCAAAGAATAGCAAGGAGAGACAGGATGGCCTTCTTGAATGAACAGTGCAAATAAATAGAGGAAAACAACAGAAAGGGAAAAACCAGAGATCTATTCAAGAAAATTGGAGATATTAAAGGGGCTTTTCATGCAAAGATGGATATGAGAAAGGACAAAAATGGTTGGGACCTAACTGATGCAGAAGAGATCAAGAAGAGATGGCAAGAATATACAGAGCAATTATATCAGAAAAATCTGAATGTCCCTGATTACCAAGATAGTGTAGTTGCTGACCTGGAGCCAGACATCCTGGAAAGTGAAGTCAAGTGGGCCTTAGAAAGCATTGCAAACAACAAGGCCACTGGAGGTGACGGCATTCCAATTGAACTCTTTAAAATCTTAAAAAAGGATGCTGTAAAGGTGCTGCACACGATATGCCAGCAAATTTGGAAAACTCAGCAGTGGCCAGAGGACTGGAAGAGATCGGTCTACATCCCAATCCCAAAGAAAGGCAATGCCAAAGAATGCTCCAACTATGGCACAATTGCACTCATTTCACACGCTAGCAAGGTTATGCTCAAAATTCTACAAGGGAGGCTTCAGCAGTATGTGGAAAGAGAACTTCCAGAAGTGCAAGCTAGATTTCGAAGGGGCAGAGGAACTAGAGATCAAATCACCAACATGCGCTGGATTATGGAGAAAGCCAGAGAGTTCCAGAAAAACATCTACTTCTGCTTCATTGACTATGCCAAAGCCTTTGACTGTGTGGACCACAACAAACTATGGCAAGTCCTTAAAGGAATGGGAGTGCCTGACCACCTTATCTGTCTCCTAAGAAATCTATATCTGGGACAAGCAGCAACCTTCAGAACTGAATATGGAACAACTGACTGGTTTAAAATTGGGAAAGGAGTACGACAAGGCTGTATACTGTCACCTTGCCTATTTAACTTATATGCAGAGTACATCATGCGAAAGGCAGGTCTGGATGAATCACAAGCCGGAATTAAGATTGCCGGAAGAAATATCAACAACCTCAGATATGCAGATGATACTACTCTGATAGCAGAAAGTGAGGAGGAATTAAAGAACCTCTTAATGAGGGTGAAAGAGGAGAGTGAAAAAAATGGCCTGAAGCTCAACATCAAAAAAACTAAGATCATGGCCACCAGTCCCATCACCTCCTGGCAAATAGAAGGGGAAGAAATGGAGGCAATGACAGACTTTATTTTCTTGGGCTCCTTGATCACTGCAGATGGCGACTGCAGCAATGAAATAAAAAGACACCTGCTTCTTGGGAGGAAAGCAATGGCAAACCTAGATAGCATCCTAAAGAGAAGAGACATCACTTTGCCAACTAAGGTCAGGATAGTCAAAGCTATGGTTTTTCCAGTAGTGATGTATGGAAGTGAGAGCTGGACTATAAAGAAGGCTGATCGCTGCAGAATTGATGCTTTTGAGCTGTGGTGCTGGAGGAGAGTCTTGAGAGTCCCCTGGACTGCAAGGAGATCAAACCTATCCATCCTGAAAGAAATCAACCCCAAATGTTCACTGGAAGGACAGATTTTGAAGCTGAGGCTGCAGTACTTTGGCCACCTCATGAGGAGAGAGAAGTCCTTGGAAAAGTCCCTGATGTTGGGAAAGATTGAAAGCAAAAGGAAAAGAGGAGGGCAGAGAATGAGATGGTTGGACAGTGTCATCGATGCAACCAATATGGATTTGACTAAACTCCGGGAGGCAGTGGAAGATAGGAAGGCCTGGTGATCTCTGGTCCATGGGGTCACGAAGAGTCGGACACGACTGAACGACTGAACAACAACATATCTTAATAGTATATGACTATTTTAATGTTATACAGTATTCTTTGATCTCTGGAATGTGCTCTGGCTAGGGCACAATATAAATACTAATGATGATGATGATGATGATGATGATGATGATGATGATGATGATGATGATGATGATGATGACGACGACGACGATGATGATGATGTAACGCCCATCCATCTGAGGCCTGCGCTGCCACCCAGAAAAGCCAAGGGCAAGCAAAACGGGGTTCGTTTTTCAAGCACCAAAAGTTGCCACAGTCCAAAAAAGGAACTTTTTTTTCCTGCCGATCGAGGGGGACGGGGGGGGGGGCAAGCGGTCGTCAGGTAGGTAGAAGGCGGGGGTGGGGGCTGACGGCTGTCACCCAAAGCAAGGGAGCCAGCTCCAGGCGGCCCTGGCATACCCCGGCGGCGTCCTCTGATCTCGCCCGCTCTGGCTCGGGCGTTCCGCGGGTTCTCGCCCCGCTCGCCTCCCGCCGGGAGGTCTCGTCTCAGCAGCTCTGCGGCGGCTCCAGGCGGCGGGCGGGACTCGTCTCGTCTGCCGCGGGCGTTCACCTGGCGGAGAGGCGCGCGGGGGGGGGGGAGGGCGCCGGAGCCCGCCTGCAGGCAGCTCAGCCCCGAAGTCGACGCCGGGCTCCTTCCTCCCCGCCCACGGCATCCCTGCCCGCGCTCCTCTCGGCCGCCCACTCACGTCCTGCCGGAGGCCAGCTGCACCCCAGCTGCGCCTCTGAGAACCGGAGGTGGAGGCGCACCCGACGAGCTAGCCGCCGTGCACCTTCAGTTCGCGCGCGCCCCCCCTCCCCGGCCCGCTCGCTCGTGGCCCCGGGGAGAGACCCTGCTTGCCTCTTGGGCTCCCGGGCCTCTCCTTCGCTGCTCTAGGACCAGCAGAACTGGAGGGCAGGAGGGAGCCGAGGACCCCTCTCGGGAGGACGAAAAGGGGTCCCAAAAGGCACAGGGCAGCTGGCTTGCCCAGGAAGCCAAGCCCCGCTTTCAAGAGACGGAGGACACCTGGCGGCAGCAAACTCGCATGCAGCTCGGCTCGCCTGCAGATTCGGCTGCGAAAAACCCACCCCAGGCTCCTCTTCCACGTGGCTCCTTGGGAGTAAACCCTACCGACTGCAGTAGAAGTAAAGATGGGTATGCCATGTGAAACTTTCTGTCTCCAGCGACCTGGAGTGGTAGGTGTAGGAGAGGAAAGGTCTTTTTTTTTCTCAGTCTGCCCCCAGCCTCCTAAAATTGTTATTAGAACTAAATTCCTATAAGGAAAACCTTCCTATCATCTCATGTAACTTTTAGCAGCCTTCCTCTTTGCCTTTGGAGTCTGCACACAACAGGGCCGCATGTCAGGAAAACTGCACTTTGAAAACTACCCAGGCAACAACACTTCAACCTATTATGCTAGTTTTCTGTGTGCAAGGAATTATTAGTGTTTTTGTACCATGAGTGAGTAGTCATATATTTCAACTTCACACCAGCCTGGTGACGTGATTTAGTCCTAATGCACAAAAGTCGGTCTGGAGCTGCAATTCATACCTACGGACATTTTCTCTTATGAAGGAAATAGCAGTGCTGAGAGTAGAGCAGCATGAGATGAATACCCCAACCCCACACACCAATTGCCCTTGATTTTATTGTCAAAAATCTAAAGAGACTAATGATCGACTGAGATATCTTTGTCATCCCATCTAGTCTAGTCCTGAAAGGGAAAATATGGGAAATAAAAGTGCCCAGAAAGCTTAGAGGAAAATCTTTTTTGGGGGGAAGTGTAATTTCTAAAGTTGGTTTCTCTGAAAAGTTGTTTCTAAACTCTAATCTTTACTCACCAAGACTTGCCCAAGGTACTGTATGTGCTCCACATGACAATTTCTTATTACCTGGCCCTTACAGTCATGAGAATTCTTTGATTCTTTAATCCAGTTTTCATTTCAAGTTCTGACTCTTATGGTTCATGATCATTCGAGTGAGCCATGTGTTCTCTGAAAAATAGCTCATATAGGTGAGAAACGGTGGAGAGGGGACTTTCCCTTCTCTGGGAAATCTTAAGAGATGCAAAGTCAGAAAAGTGTTGCATTGGTTGGGCGCTGAGTCAGAGGACGTGATGCATCATCAGGACTCCAAGTAGTACCTTTTCCTCTTTGTGCTCTCCTGCCGTTGCCTCCAATTTGCCTGCAAACTATCACACTGCCTTTATTGTGAGACATCAGAATTGACAAGAACTGGTCCTATTGGCTGAGGAGATCAAACAGCCGTAGTCCAATAAGTTAAGTTTTCATGCTCTGGAGTAGCTATGTGTGTGCATCTATGTTTGCATAGCACCACCAAAGATAACAACATCCCTTAGAAAACTAGGAAGATGCTTTATATTGGCCCAGTATTATCAGAGTACTAGCAGGTATTCTGAAGGGTTTGAGGACTGGAAGGCCCCTTTCAAAGCAATTATTCTGTGATTCTAATATTACCTGGTGGTCTCCTACCCAAGTATGAATACCAGACCAAATGATGCTTAGTTTCTGAAATCAAGACAGGTTTGTACGTTCAAGGTACAGTATTATGTTTGAAGCATTAGAATTGGTCCCAGAATATGGTGGGAAGCATGTGATACAGCAAAGGCAAAGTGATCTCAGACTGGTTAACAGAGGCTGCTTTTACACGACCCCTAAAATCCGAGGCAAAGGGCTCCCAAATGCGGAGATTAAAATTGTTTTCCCTGCAATGCGGACTTTTAAAAAAATTAAGTATGACCACGCCCACCTAAGCGCACCCTGGCGCATTTTACAAGTACCTGGTCTCCAGAGGTAAAAAATTTCCTGATGCGGATTATAAAGCTGTGGATGCCGGGCTCTCCTCGCCTTCTGTTTGTTTTTGTTGTCCTCCTGCCCCTTTAACAGCCTGGAATCCCTACGGGGCTCCTCCGATGGCAGACAGAGGTGAGCAGAGGTGAGCCTGCATTCTTTTCTCTCTTTTTTTCTCCCTCCCCTCATCAGAGACAGGAGCAATGGAGTGTGGAAGGGTGGGAACACAGGAAGCAGAACAAACCCCCACGATCTCTGGTCTGAATTTAAGTTGCCAGCGGGTTTTAAAGGTCATGTAAAAGCGCCCAGAGAAGTGTGTAACTGCCACAGTAAATAGTTAGGTGTTCACAAATGTGAGGAAGATTTAATATGCCATACTGCAGATGGGCAGCTTTCAGGTATTGGGACAAGCCTTTTTTAAATATTGCTTGTTTGGAGGTTTTGTTTGTTTTCATTTTTTTCTTCCTTTTAGGTAAAGGCACTGCTGTTGCCTGTTCAGTCGTACTTGTTCTTTATATGGAGACCATGATGCCAGCTCAAGCACAGCAAGGACTGAACAGAAGGAGGAAACTCCCCAAACCCATACAGAAACAAAGGGAACTGTGGGAAGAAACTGTACTAAAACAAACTGAAACTCCGAAGCACTCTAATCAGCACCCCCATTAACCACATTTGCCCCTAAGCCATGAGTACGGAACATGCAGTCCTCCAGTACACTCCAAAACATGTTTTAAACTACAATAGGACCTCCCAAATATGCAGGGGATTGGTTCTAAGGCCCCACCACCATGCAGAAACTGGAAATTGTGGATAATAGCAAACACTATACTTTATATAGCATGGTAAAATAATATGTATATATATATAGAGAGAGAGATCAAGAAATGCATATTTTCACCATGTATTACCAGAATTAGCCACTAGAGGGAGCCAAAGACTGTGCTATGCATTATTTAGCAACATAGAGATGGGCACGAAATGAGCAATTTTTCGTTTTCGTTTTCGTTTTTCGTTTCGTTACGTAATGAAATGAAAAATGAATTTTTGTCTCCAAAATGAAATGAAACGAACTGAAACAACAGAAATTTTGTCGTGCGTTTCGTTTTCGTTGCGGCAAATACATTGAACTGTAATGAATGCTAACGAAACAGCAATTTTTCGTTTTCGTTTCCGTTTTTTCGTTTCGTTACGTAACGAAACGAAAATGATTTTTTTTTGCAAAAAATTCACAAAAAATGAAAACAAACCGAAACGGACCCCCTAAATGACAAACGAAACACCATTTTTTTTGAGTCGTGCCCATCTCTAATGGCGAACCTTTTAGGGACCAAGTGCCCAAACTGCAATTGAAAACCCACTCTTTTTTTTTTTTTTGCAAAGTGCCAATACAGTAATTTAACCTGTATACATGTGGCTATGAAGGGGCACTGTCAGGTGCCCACAGAAAGGGCTCCGAGTGCCACCTTTGGCACCCATGCCATAGGTTTGCCATCACTGCTATAGGGCATGGTCTCTGGCTCCCTCTGTTGAACATGCTGTAGAGGTTAGCAGTGGGGTCTGCATGGAGCACTGCGATGGAGAAAAATGGTTTTCCTTTATCGTGGTTGGGGGCTTTAGAGAGACCAGGACACTGACTGACGCAAAGCAATTTTTGCATTCTTGAATTTTGAGTGCAAGCATTCTCTGAGCACTCCTCATATCATGTATGACGAAGTCTGGTCTGGATCACAGACCTTGTTTGCCTGCCCCCTCCATTAGAACAAATAAATGCATTTAAGATTTGGTGGAGGCAAAGCCTGGGTCCAACTGGTATTAGGAGAAGGGTTCTGTTCATTCCAGCAGTGTTAAAAAGCAGATTTAAAGGACATCTCCCAGAGGGCCCAGTCTGGAATGCACCCAAGAAAATGGAATCAATGGCAAGGCAGCCTTGTGGGTTTCCACTTTGCTGCCTTTGGCTGCTAAACCCGAACAAGATTCGGGGGTGGAGGCGGGGAAACCAATACAAAGAACTGCAGGTAGCAGATAGGCAACTCAGCACTTTCCCCAAGGGAGAAACAGCCAAGTGACATTCCCTTCTTCTGGCTTCACTTTTCTGTTCAAGGTTCTCAGGCTCATTCATATTCGGCAAATGACACACCTTTTTATGGGTTTACCCAGCTGCATGAGAAGGATTGCTCAGGTGCCCAGGCCTTGTCCTCACAAGCCTCGGAGAAAGAAGCTCCTTGACTCAGGAGGAGGGGGGCACCTTCCTTCAGGCTTCTTCCATGCAGTCCCACCGCTTGTAAAGGCAAAACAGAGATGTGCCTTTGGAATGGGTGGGGAATCCAATACCCAACATTTGCCAAGAATCCCCCGGTCCACTGAGCCACACCTACAGAACCCCACATTTCCCTCAACGAGACAGGGGGCCTAGCTCTGAGGCAACAAGGTTTAGCCCCAGAGTTGCTTCCAATTTTTAAATGTAGGGGAAAAAGAGAAAGGAAAGAGACAGGCAAATCAGAAAAACACACCAGCCGAACCACGAGAGCAAGTCGGTTTACAGTACACTGACAAAATCAATACACAACCGCCACCTGACAAAACATACTTCCACAAAAATTGAAGTCAGCTCTGAGGCCCAAAACATGTCATTCTGGGTCTCTTGTGAGATACAGAAAATGGGGGCCACCCTTGCCACCCTAGATGGGGATAACCAGGCCATGGGAGCAACCACAGAGAAGGCCTTCACTTGTGTTCCTCCGGTGATGGTAAGGGAAGAGTACGCTCTCTCTGAACATTGTCCAGATATGGAAAACGAACCATATGTGACACAATGACAGAGACAATGACAGACATACTAGACAGGGGCATGTGGAAACAGACAGGGACCAATATGAGACATGTAACATGTAACAGTGGCAGGATTAATGATGTAACTGACATGATTTGATAGGGACAGAGAGGGCTTAAATATGTAACAGTACACTGATCAGAGAGTTAGTTACTGACTGGAGAAAATATGCCTGCCAATCAGTGAAGAGTATATATGACAAATAGAAAATGTCTAAGCACTATGGGTTATGTTATATTTGGCATATGTTTCTCTAAGTAGTAAATGTTATATAATGATTTAATCAAAGGCAAAAATGATTACTTGACTAGCAGCTGGTGGCGCAAACACACATACAGGAGAACATCAAATTTTACTTTATGCAAAGTAGGTGTTTTTCCTGTATACCTCAAGCTTTTAAAAAAAGTAGTTCTTCCAGCATCCTAAGAAGAAGTAGATTGACATAGATAGGTGCCAGCTTGATTTGTGACTACCTATATGTCCTTAAGGCACAGGATAAAACATTATCTGATTAACTTCCCAAATTTTGCTCACTTAAGCATGGAATTGGGAAAAAAAGGTAGATTCTTCCTGGACACCTAGCAAGACGCTATCCTTCTTTTTCCGCTTATCTTTATTTTGTTGTTGTTGCTATTGTTTGATCAATTACTTGCTTGTATCTATTTTTATTTATGTTGATTTATTTGGTTATAATTCATTACATTATATTGTTTGTTTTTTTGTTATTTAACTGTTGTTATTGTTATTTTGAGATTTTATGTTGTAAACTGCCCAGAGTAGCCCTAGAGCTAAATGGATGATATAAAAGCCAAACAAACAAACAAATAAGTAAATAAGCTGCTGTGTGCAGACTCGGCAAATTAGATGTCATATATTGTATATTATTTATTATAACCAAACGCCAACATTAGGGACCTCTTCTCCCCACCCCAGTGGTTTAGGTATACTTAAGCAAGCGCCATTGACTGTTGGCCTTCCAGCCAGCCCTCCCATTAAATGAAATAAGGCAGCTGCCTCTGGCAGCAACTCACTGGGAGTGACAAATACATAGCTTCCCTGCCTGCTCTCTCCCGAAAACCCACTGCTGCTTTGAGAATCCAAATGCTGGGCACCCTCTGCTCCCTATAGAGCACTCTACTTTTTGTCCTAGTCATGGAAATAAGTTAGAAGCCAAATTAGGACTTGGAAGAGCTTGGTTAGGTATGGGGATGATGTCACAACAGGTGACAGTGTATCTCTTCCCATCCTGCCTGCCTCAAGTAGCAGGAAAACAGGAGCTACCTTTGCCTTTCACATTTGGGTGAAAGCCCTTCACCTTGTCATCTATCCAGTGAAGTGGGATAGTCCTTATCTCCGTTTTTTTTTTTTAATCAAATGGCTTTTATAACATTTTGCCTGCCACCTCTGCCTCCTAGTTGTTGGTTCTATTTGCTCTTTTAATTGCGTTTTGTCGTGGCCCTTTTGTTTTTACTATAAGCCATTCGAACATCTAATTGCAGTATATACAATATCTTGAATAAAGGCATATGCAAATAAATATTTGAAGGGAGCTCCTCCTGGATGTCACTGGCATGGAGTGTGCAAGCAAGTGTCCCAGGGCAGCATCACTTTATGGGCAAGACGGCTTGTTCACTGCTCATGGCCCACCATGGTGAGTGAATCTTGCCATCTTCTATTGCAGGCCGTCAGGGGCTCCCTATAGATTCTGATTTTGTTGTCAGCTGGAAAATGTGGAAAGAGGAGAAGCTGCCAAGAACAGTGTAGGCCAGTAAACAGTTTGCAAAATAAAATTATGAGAAAGAAAACATCCTTCCCTTTCCACTTTCATCTTATCATGCTTAAGTTAGACATCGCTCCCATATCTCACCCTCCATATCTTTTTCTAAGCTTCAATAGCTCCAAACCTTCTGGATCAACTGTATTCCTTCCCATGGAGCTGCACCCTTGATTTCTGTTTTGTGTGTGTGTGTGTGTGTGTGTGTGTGTGTGTGTGTGTGTGTGTGTGTGTGTGTGTGTGTGTGTGTGTGTGTGTGTGTGTGTTGGGGTTTACTGAAGAGGAAGATGCAGGATGGAAAAGCAAAGCAAAAGCAAAGTGTTCTGCTTATATACCGCCCCATACTACATACCGCCCCATACTACATAGATCTCTCATGTTTTACGCTCTTCAAATTCCAAGTGCCCAGCATGTGTGAGCATAAACCTCAAAGCTGTACAAGGTGCTGTTATATAACAATGGGGAAACTGTTGCAGTTTTTGTTTACAACCTCACAGGGTGTCCACAGTTTGTGTTCTGGGTGGGCTAGTTCAGTACTAACTACAGATTCTTTTTAGCCCTTGGATTCTATCTCTCCTATGAATTCCTTTCCTCTCTTCAGTTGGTGCCAGTTGTTTGCTCGCTGTTACTCTGTTCAGCTGGTTAAGTATGTGTGTAGTAAAGAAAACAGCATGCCCAAGTTCATAATTTCCAGGAATTGTCATCAAATAACTGTGTTTTTAATTCTTTTTCCAAAAATGTCTCGGAGTGAGTCATTGAGACTTTAAGTGCCAGTTAATGAGAAAGGGATGGATGCTGAGGAACTTGAAGCTACTCTGCCCTGTGCCTTTCTGTATCTCAGCTACATAACAAAAGGGAATTTTTACCAGAAATTCAAAAATTTGCAAGAGAAATTGCAGGCCATGGACCAAAAAGATATTTCCAGGCCTCTCAGCCTGGCCTCTGAATTCTTTCCAGGTCATGTCTCTTTCCAATCCTGTACAAATTAATTAAATTATTTACTACATCTCGGAGCTTGGAAGTGATGCTTTTTCAGTTCCCAGAACCCCTCAACCACTACAGGGGGATTCTTGGGGCTTCATGCACACACGCAGACACGCACACACACACGCACACACGTACGCACACACACGCACACACACACACACACACACACACACACACACACACACACACACACACTTTTACAAGCTTATTGAAGGCACTTGGGACGATGCAGGCTGGAAACATAGATCTCTCGTGCTTTACGCCGTTCAGCTTCCAAGTGCCTTGCAAGAATATTTAGTGAGCATCCTCCTTGGTGTTGTTACAGTTGCCTAGATAACAGGTGATGGAAGACAACCAGAGCATCTGTGGAAGATGCAGCGCTGACAGGAAAATAGTTCCCAGCCCTCGATGCTAAGGTTTGATTTCCTCCCGCAAATGTGTGCTAGTCGTGTCCGACTCTAGGGGCGGTGCTCATCTCCGTATTCAAGCCGAAGAGCCAGTGTTGTGCAAGTCCATGGCCACGTGGCCGGGAGGGCTGCAAGGAAACACTGTTTCACCTTCCCGCTTTTTACGGCGGTACCTATTTATCCACTTGCATTGACATGCTTTCGAACTGCTAGGTTGGCAGGAGCTGGGGTTATCAGCGGGAGCTCGCTCCACTGCGTGGCACCCGGGATTCGAACCGCCGAGCTGCCGACTTTGAAGCCGACAGTTTTCGGAGGCCTTAGTCCACTGAGCCACCACGCCCCTCGATGCTAAGCAACTGCTTTAACATTACAGAGCAGACAGAAGAAGAAGACCAGTTCCAAAGTAGGTAACAAAGGGGGATTGCAGTTTCTGCACCACAGGGCACATTCAGAGCTGCAGGTGGCAGGACCAGGAATCTCCTGTTTTGTGTGCAGCTCCTGCGTCAAACCTCTACAGATGGTCCTCTCTCCCTGGGCTGGGTCACGCATCAAAGGCAGAGAAGAAAGGTATCATCCTGCATTTCCCAGAAGAGGGCACCACGCCCCACACATTTTGCATATACCTATTTATGGGTATAGATACAAATCTAGGAATAATTGCAACAATTTATAAACAAATACAAGCCACCTTCCCAACATTAGGGGACCCATCTCCTGTTTTAAATTTTTAAAGAACGGGACTGTTCTCTTTAAAACTGGATCCAAGACGACTGTCATTCCAGGGCACCTTAAGGCAAATACAATGAATAGGGGCCGTCCAGTTTGTAATAACCCTTCCCACAATTCAAATTCAAAGGTGATTCATTTAGTCCTTCCTTTGGGTGGCGCTCTTGGCCCATGCAGTTTGCAGAGTCTGGTCCACTCCCCCAAAAAAAAATAAACAAGGCAGTTTGTGCTGGTGATGCATCCTGGCCTGATTCTTCTCTGTGCGCCCCCTGATAATTACTGTGTGGATAAATTGGTTTTCCGTGAAGTAAAGGACTGACCGTTACAATCTGGCTGATGCTAAGCACCAGTATTTCAGCTGGAGTCCCTTCTTGCAGAAGGAATGGTAGAAAACTGAACTCCTGAGCACTCATTGCACAGTTGGATGCTCTAATGAAAGCCGTTTAAAAATATATACTACCTGCACTCACAGCCTGTCCATGGAGTGCGAGGCTCTGGCTGCACCCTGCTTCTTCACCGCCCACCCCCACCACCACCACATGTACACACACTCAAATCTGTCAGGTCAGGGGAGAAAGGCATTGGTTCAAGGTGAGTTTCACAGCCAAGGTGGGATTTGAACCTAGATCTCCAAAGTTGCTGGCCAACATTTTAACCAGTACATCACAAGAAGTTCTCAACACAAAAGGTTTAAAGGGTCAGCTACTCAAAGCTGAGCCCTTCTCAAGCCAACACAGATCTTCAGAAGTGGACATCCTCTTCACCACACTTCACAAAGTGATACAATACACACGGAGAAGCACAGAGCAGAGAGCATCCCCACCTCCACAGAAGCCAAGAAAAGGAAGACAGGCACCTGAAGGCAACACTTAAGGCCTGTGGATATCCAAGGAGGGCCTTCAACAAAGCAGTGTGCCGACCCAGAAGAACAAGGGATCACCCTGAGACCCAGACCCGGCGGAAGAACCTGGTCATTCCCTACATGGCTGGAGTGTCTGAGAAGCTTAAAAGGATTTTTGGCAAACACTACATCCCTGTTTATTTCAAACCCACAAACACATTAAGGCAGAGACTTGTCCACCCAAAGGACCCGATACCAAAACAAAAAAGGAGCAATATAGTAGATGCAGTCCAATGCAGTGAGGAATGTGCAAACCTCTACCCTGGAGAAACTAAACAGCCATTAAACAGAAGGAGGGGTAACAACTCAGAACCAGAGTCAGCAGTATACCTCCACTCAAAGGACAAAAGGCACTCATTCAAAGATGAGGATGTACACATAATAGACAGAGAAGATAGGTGGTTTGAAAGAGGGGTCAGGGAAGCCATTCATGTGAGCATTGAAAAACCCTCTCTCAAAAGAGGGGGGGGCTCAGGCATAGTCTATCTGCTACTTAGACTGTGATTTCAACAATCCCCAGGAAATACTTCACACCTCCACCACCAAGGACATAGCTAACGATCCATACTTAATGGGTGTTAAAAAGGTTAAAGGTGGAACTTTCATGCACCTTAGGCCATTGTCCACCTAATGAGCCTATTGTCCACCTAATGAGCCTATGCAGGCCATTGTTCATCTTATGAGCCTAGTTCAGACCTCGGGGACCTGAGGTCAAAGTGAACTATAAAATGGAAGACTCGCAACTAGCTTTCCTCAGACTGACAAAGCTATTTGGATGACCTGCGAAACGTTTCAAACTCTCAAGAAAAGAAGTCCAGTTGCCATGACTCAACTTCCAGATAAACTCATCTGGATGACTGAAAATTTTCACAGCCAGATACACATGGGGAAATCCCAGAAGCTAACACCCTTTTTCATCTGTTCACTGTGTCACACCTGAACAAAAAGCACTTGTCCTGGTTATTTTTTGACTGGTGTGAATAAACACAAGAGGGTATCCTATAGACCAGTGGTTCTCAACCTGTGGGTCTCCAGATGTTCCTGGACTGCAACTCCCAGAAGCCTCCACCACTCGCGGTGCTAGAAGGGATTTCTGGGAGTTGCAGTCCAGGAACATCTGGGGACCCACAGGTTGAGAACCACTGGTCTATAGACCACCTTGACTGCTGCCACTAGTGTTGTCAACATTCAGGCTGCCCTTGACTAATTAAAGCCTGGCATCCTTTTTCCCGTGGGCTTTGTTGGGGCGATGCTAGTTTCTTATTTGATCCTTTGCTGTTTAGCTCTCCTAGAAAGTTCTCCTAGAAAGCGAACAGTTTGGAACCTGTTCTTGTGAGCAAAGAAAGAAAGATAACATCATAGGAGGATAAGGGGGTTTATTTTACGCAGGACCTTCCTGGAGCATCTTCCAATGAATCTCTGGGCGTTTATACACGACCCCTAAGCTCCGCTGCAAATGGCTCCCAGCTCCGGAGCTTAAAAATGTTTCCCCACCAGCTCCGGAGCTAACAGAAAATTAAGTGTGACCACGCCCACTTTAGCGCGTCCCAGCACACTTTTCTTGTACCTGCTCTGGGAGGGTGAAAAATTTTGATGCAGAGAGTGCTGGGCTCTCCTTGCTTCTTTTTGTTGGGTTTTTTTTTTTTGCCTCCCGCCCCTTTAAGAGGAACCAGGAAGTAACCGGGGCTCGGAGCAACTTCCACTGGCACCGGAGGTAAGGCTTTATTCTTTTGTCCCTTTTTAAGGCTTTTTCCCCTCCCTCCCCTCACGCAGACAGAAGCAAGGAAGTGCGGAGTGGTGGGGAGGAAGGAAGAGCGACAAACCCTCAAGATCTCTGGTCCGAATTTAAGGGACCAGCGGATCTTAGGGGTCGTGTAAAAAGGCCCTAACTTCTCCAAATGCCTAGCTGAGTTCGACTTTAACAGCCACTTCCCACTAGGGGGCTCCCTAATAGCAGTACTGTACTTACAGTATTTGGAACTGCAGGAACTTGACTCCCCGGGGGCCTATCTAAAGAGAAAATTACTCCAGTAAAATGCCCTTTTCTGCACTGATCAACAAGGCCATCGCAGTATGATGAGATCGTTACCTTTTCCTCCTATTTTGAGCCTTTTCAAAGCTGCCTTCGTTCCTTTAAGAAGAAAGGCTGGATAAACATATTTGAAATAAATAAATACATTTTTCCACCCATAAGAGGGCTCCATGTAAACGATGCCCCCATTTTTCCAACCCAAAATTACAGTTTTGCAACTGCACGGGTCTCTCCTCGGCTTACTCCCGTGTATAAGACGACCCTCAATTTTTAGCCTAACAATTTTGGAGAAAAATATAGTCTTATACATGGAAAATATTGTGCATTCTTTTTCTTCCAGGATTTGTTCTGGTCAGCAGAGTTTAGCACTGTCGTGCATCCAACAAGACATTTATATCTGCTGTGTCTTAAGAACGCACAGAATATTATAGGAGACATTTCTCATCCTGGACACTCTCTGTTTATACTGTTGCCATCGGGCAGAAGGTATAGATCTATTAGAACAAGGACAGAAAGATTCAGAAACAGTTTTTACCCAATAGCTGTAACCATGCTAAATTCTGTTAAAATTAAGTTGATGAGTAATATCAGTGTTGAATATCTAACATCTATATGTTTTTTTGTTCTTCCCCGCCATCTGCATCCTTGGTCCTTACTATTCTGTTTTGTTTTGTTTTATATTGCTTTATTGTTTTATTATTTAGCTAGTCAGTTAATTTGTTGGTATTTTAATCCATTGTTTTGTTGTCCTCTTGTTGTAAACCGCCCAGAGTTCCTCTCAGGAAGACGGGTGGTATATAAGCTTAATAAATAAATAAATAAAATATATTGTATGGTGGATTGTGCAGTCGTTGGGTGCAAGAGTGTAGGGTTGTGTGTGTGTATGGTTGTTGTTTTTGAATTGTAGTGGTATGAATGCTGTCAGGTGAAAGAGTGTAGGGCTGTGTGTGTGTATGTTTGGTTTTATGTCATTTTTAAAATGAGTACAAGTGATGTTCTGCATGTGAATGTAGGAGTATGTGTATGGATGTTTGTTCTTAAATTTTATTTAAGAGATTTTATGTCTTGGTTGGAGTTTTATACTGGGGTGTGCGATGAGCTGAATGGATGGCACTTTTTAATCTTGTTGTGTTTATACAATGACAATAAATTCTATTCTTTTCTATCCAGTTTGCAGACTACCAAGTCAGACGCCTTTAATTAGACTGCAATAGCTTAGTAGTGGTGGTGGTGGGGAGGTGTAGAGGCAAAGTTTCAGCAAGGGAAGTGGATTTACAAGGCTGCACAGTACAAGGATTTTTCTTCCCAAAAGATGCTATTTTACCAAAGGATAGCATTTGTGCAGCAGTTTCAACACAAGTGCAAGACGGCCCAGCTTTTCTCGAGAAGGAGCTGCATCTACCCATGCTGATTAGGTAAGGAACTTCTGCCCAGCTCATCATGCTTTCGGTTGCCTTGAGGGAGAAGTGGGGCAACACTGCAGGTGCGATGACGCTTTTAGCGCTTTAACGTTTGGAGAGGGCATTGGAGGAGCAGGACCGGCGTGTCCATTAAAGCGAACTAGGCAGTTGCCTAGGGTGCCAAAATGGAGAGGGGGCGCTGGCCAGCCTGCTGCCCCCGCCACTCCCCCGCTGCTGGCCACCACCATCCGTCCCCCCGCTGCCCATCGCCGTCCCCCCGCCTCCCATCGCCGCCCCATGCCCATCACCATCCCCCCCACCCCCACCCCCTGCCGCCCTGCTCCGCCCCGCCGCCCACCCGCTGCCCCCCCGCCATCCGCCCCTACCCCGCCCCCTGCCCCACCCCCACCCCTTGCCTAGGGCACAAAAAAACCTAACGCCAGCAGTGTGGAGGAGTACATAAGACTAGAAAACAGCATTGGAGGGGCCGCGCTAGCCAGAACAAGTGCCATATTTGGATTTCCACTTCCAGAATGCCACTGGCCAGCAGCCATGCTTGCTGAAGTATTCTGCAACCGGGAGTGCAAAAAAAGACCCTTTCCCCATCTTTGGATTGTATGGTTGCCACAGCAGAAGCATGTGCATCAAAATATATATTTCTGGGTCATTTATTAAGTAGCTTCATTTATAACAGCTCATATTACATTTTTCAGACATATCAGGTTTTTTTTTCCAGATTCATGCTTTGATTGCAATGAACTGTTGATCTAAAGTTCTTTTTGAAAATTAACAATGAAAACAGTGCTGACATAATTTACCGACAAGCCCCAAACTTGTATCATCTCATGTAGCACAAGAATTAATGTACATTCTAAAAAAGAAAAATAATGAAAAAATATTATTTATTTTTGTGGCTGTGCAAATCATTGGGAGAGAAAAGGCAAAAATATTAACCCCCACACCCCACTTCTATATACATCTCAAAACACGCCAAGCAGTGTTGTTGTTTTTTAAAACTGAGAAATTGTAAGGGCAAAAAAAGAGTCCTGAGGAGGAAACAAAATGAATTGGGCATACACAAAAAGATCAGAACTATTTGAGAGTAGTAATACTAACATCTAATAATTATTTATTGGAAAACCATGAGGGGAAAATGGAACTGAACAGTGAGGAATGTGGGACAAACAATGGTAAAAATGTCTGGTGTTTTTGTGGGTGTCCTTACTTCAAAATAAAGGTAAAGGTAAAGGTTCCCCCCGAACAGGCATGCTAGTCATGTCCAACTCTAGGGATGGTGCTCATCTCCGTTTTCAAGCCAAAGAGCCAGTATTGTGCAAGTCCATGGCTTTCTGCACATGGAACACTGTTTACCTTCCCACTTTTTACAGTGGGACCTATTTATCTACCTATTTATTTACATACTTTTGAACTGCTAGGTTGGCAGGAGCTGGGATTAACAGTAGGAGCTCGCTCCGCTGATGGCACCCGGGATTCGAACCGCCAAACTGCCGACTTTGCGGCTGACAGTTTCAGTGCTCTAGCCCATTGAGCCACCATGCCCCTTACTTCAAAGCACACACACACACACACACACACACACACACACACACACACACACACACACACACACACACACACACACACACACACACAAAGTAAATAGCTACAACTAAACTCACTACTTGTAAGTTACTATATCTAAACTATTAGATGCATGAACACTAATATCTCTACAGGTAGAATACTAGGGCAGGCAATATCTTTCTCTCTCACGTGCTGGATTTTATATGCAAGGGCTTTTTGAAATATGTAAGGGCACAGCATCTCCCATTGGCCCTGTCAAATTGGTACAGTTGATCTGATCACTTCATGATCCTACATTTTGCTCTGCGACAGGTGTACAGAAGAGACCTGGGTCCAGTACTGAAGGTATGCTGTTGTCCCAGGAGCAGTGAAGCTTTTTTCAGCATCTCACAGGCTGGCTCACACCTGGCACAAGTCTTGAGCAGCAGAGTGAGTGCCTCAAACCAGCACCACAGCTGTCTCAGCTCAACTTGAGATTCAAGTCTCAAGATAGTTCTGCATTTTTTCCATCTTCCTCTTCCTCTATTGTAGAGCATCACAGGTGCAATGCAGTCAAGGGTAGCAACAGTGATGCAGGTTGAAGCTTGTGTGTGTGTGTGTTTTAAGGCACATGCTACTGAATTAATTCACAGGGCCACAGATGCTGCATTAGCAACTTCGATAGGATCGGTAGAGCAAAACGGATTTGCATCGGCCTAGAGTGACTCTTTCCTTGCTTTGGAACACCATGAGTGTACTGAGTGTAAGTGCCTCTAAATTACCAGTCAAGGATGTTTCATGCTAAGGGATGGAGTTGAGGATTGTACACAATCATATCCCATTGCTTTTCCATGGCTGAAAGAGTGAAATCATCTTCGCCCTGCTCTATTTTGCTCATGGGATGAGAGCTTGGAACAGTTGTGTCTTTCGTCTGTAACTCCCAGACATTTACTCTTTTATTTATTTATTTACTAGATGTCTATACCATCCAATTAGCCCGCAGGCTACTTGGGGCAGTTTGCAACAATAAGGAATAATTTATATAAAGAAACAGCACAAAAAACAAATTATAAATATACAAAGCACATGCAAACATTTTAACTAAACGTAAAATTAATTAAAACAATCGAAACAGTCAAATGACTAGCAAAACCATCAACGTAAGCTTAAGAAGAAAAGAAAAGAAAAGAAAAGAAAAGAAAAGAAAAACAAATTATTGAATCCATCAAATGGATTCAAACCCATGACAGAGAGTAGACTATTATCAGGCCTAATTGTTATTTGCACAAGGCCATGCTGTAATAAGTGGGGGATTCTGGGATTTGTAGTCCAAAATGACTTAATCCAGGTTACATTTAACACCATCCCAACGCAAAGCGATCCCCTCTCTAGTGGGTTTGGCATTGACAGAACACTCTTGGCCCAACATGACAGCCTTGTGCTGACTGACTTACACCAGATCTCCTGGGGTAAGTCCATCTTCTGGCACAAAGGCCATGCGCACTGAGAATAGCTGGCAGAACAGCCAAAATGGGAACAGAGAAAGGAAAAGTTATGCCAAATCCAAACCCTTCATCTAGACTCCCAGCCACTGTGCTGGTACAAACTTAGGGCCCAGACAGGATGGTCGACCAAGTAATGACCAACAGCCCTTGGTGGGGAGGAGGTGGCATTCGACAACATCTCAGCTGACCTGCTGTCAGCTCAGGTAGCACCTTTATGAATTAGGAGGACTGCACCCTACGTCCCACTGGTTTGATGTGTCTACTTTAAGCATAGAGAGGCAAGTGTGGTGTCGTGAATAGAGTGACGGACTAGGATACAGGAAGGTCTCTCTTGGAATGCCACGACCAGCTGTGTGCCCTGGCCTTCATTACAGTTTCAAAAGAAGCTTCCCATCCCATCATAGAAACTGATCACAGTGCAAGAAAATGCTGGTGCCACTTTTCTTTGGAAGTGGGTGCCATGGCATCCAAGAGCCAGGCCATTCCTTTTAGTACTGCCAAAGGTGTCCAAACTTTTTGTAAGGAGGGGTCAGTGGGTGGGGTTTGCAAGGGGTCAGTGGGTGGGGATTAGGGATCAGTGAGTGGGCTTGCAAGGGTTCAGTGGGTGGGGATTAGGGGTCAGTGGATGGGGGTTGCAAGGGGTCAGTGGGTGGGACTTGCAGTGGGAGGCAGGGTCAGGAGGCAGCCCCCCCCCATATTATTAGCCACCAAATCTGGCCCTCCTTACAAAAAGTTTGGACATCCCTGTTTTAAACAAAAGGACGACAAGCATGATTCTTCAGCTGTATGCCGCAATTCAAGTCTTATCTCTGCTCTCAGTGATGGGCGAGTTAGCAAGATATGTAGTATTTTGGGAAAAGTTTTTAGCTTCTGGATTCTTCTTCATAGCCACCCCCACCAGCACCAGCACCAGCAGACTGTGATTTCCAGGAACATATTTTAAAGATGATGGCATTTTCTTCCACAGATTATTCAAGAAGGAAGGAAGAAGAAAAGCAAGAGAAGAGTTGAGAGCAAGAGGGAGAAAATAAAGGAAACTCATTGGGCCAATGTGTCTGACAGTCATTCAAACAGAGGAATGTTCTCTTCAAAGCAGGGCACACAACTAAGGGTTTAGGTGAAGGAACCTGCACAAGAATGGAATATGAAGCACAGGAGGTTCTGAATTTGAGCTCCTGATTTGTTAGCATTTTAGAAATTAAACAGAACCAGGCCTGTTTAGCACTTGGATGGGAGACCATTGTTTTCCATGGCTTCAGAGACTAGGACGCGGGGCAATGGTCTCAAACTACAGGAAAAGAGATTCCATTTAAACATTAGGAAGAACTTCCTGACAGCTAGAGCTGTTCGGCAGTGGAATATGCTGCCACGGAGGGTGGTGGAGTCTCCTTCTTTGGAGATTTTTAAGCAGAGGCTGGATGGCCATCTGTCAGAAATACCTTGATGGGGGTTCCTGCATGGCAGGGGGTTGGACTAGATGGCCCTTGAGGTCTCTTCCAACTCTATGCTTCTATGCTTCTATATGATTCTGTGACCACCAAGAAATGCAGCCATCCCCAGGTAGGAGCAGAGAAACAGCCAGCTACGGACTGAGATGTTGCTCCTGATGGCAGTTGGCAACACGGGCCCAGATAAACCAAGGACCTGGCTCAGTAGGTTCACAGGAGCGTTCCTAAATACAGATACTTGTCAGCTTCTGAGGACTGGCCCTGCATTACAAGAGGAAAGAGAGAGGCAACACATACACACACACAGAGAGAGAGAGAGACGCCGACTACTTTCACCTGACACCTGTACTTGGGTGGATGGAAAATGTGTTGCAGGAAGGAAGTGTCGTCAGAGAGGCTGCCATCATCTCTGCTGAGGGGTGGCTCGCTATCTCTGCATCAGAAGCCCCATCCTACTCTCAGAAAGCCTGCTGAGATTCAGTCTAAGATAGGATTCAGCCCCTTTACTGTTTTAGAAAGAATCTTGATTGGTACTTTAGAACTACTGGAAAGGACCCATGGAGCCCACCCCTTGTGGGGCCCTTGATCTCCACAACCAGAGACCCAAGCCACTGAGATATCTAGCACTTCAAAACCAAAGCAATTGTTACACTGATGTCACAAAGGGGAGGAGGCTTTCACTCATGGCTATAATTTTTAGTATTAAAAAGGCATTAAGCTCCCTTCAGCCAAGCATTTTGGATTGCTAACCAGCCAAAAGAATGACCCACCAGCAAGTAGAACAACAGACACTTGGGTATGCTAGCGCTGTTGGGTTGGTCATTCTGTCACCCTCTTTTCAGGACTCATATATATATTCAGGACTCTCTCTCTCATATAGATAGATAGATAGATAGATAGATAGATAGATAGATAGATAGATAGATAGATAGATAGATAGATAGATAGATAGATAGATAGATTTGATATCAATAAAATGACTTAGTGCAGTGATATTTGTTTTGCATAAGATTGCTATCAGAGATGCGCATGAACTGAAATATGAACCAGGGTACAAAAGGGGTTTGTGGTTTGGTTCGTGCAAGCCATTTGGCCAAAACGAAATAAAGCGCTGAATTCTTTCCCACTCAGCAGTGTGTTTTGCTTTAGCACAAGGGTTCCCAACCTTCCTAATGCCGCAACCCTTTAATACAGTTCCTCATGTTGTGGTGCCTCCTTGCCCTGCTTGGAAGAGGCCACAAGCCCCCTTTGGCAGGCCATTGCCACAGGTGCCCTAGAGAACTTCCCTCTACAGGCACCCTCAGCCAATCGCAGCCTCCAGTGCCATTGACTGACATCCCCTCCAACCTATCAAGCTGTAACTCCCTCTTTTCTCCCTTCATCCCCCCCTCCTCCAGACCCAAGCCACTGGTGCCTTTTTCTTTACTGGTTCACAACGACCCCTGTGAAATGGTCGTTCGACCCTCAAAGGGGTCCTGACCCCCAGGTTGGGAACCACTGCTTTAGCAGAACAAATGCCGCCACCCACTTCCCACTGCCACGTTCACCTCCCTAACAGGTCCTGCCACCTGCTCCTCTTCCTTCTCCGCCACCACCATCTTCAGAGACGATGCCCCAGCTTCCCTTTTGGAAACCTGTCTTCCGGATCTGCCATCTCTGAAAATGCTAGTGGCCTATCAGCTGGGTGGCAGGCGCATGGGTGGAGGGAGCAGGCCCAGCTGCTGGAAGGGAAGCCAAGGCACTGTCTCTGAAAATGGTGGAGAAAGAAGAGGAGGTGACAGGACCAGGTAGGGAGGAGACTCGAGCAGTAGGAAAAGGTGGGTGGGTGGCCAAGGGGGTAGAGTTGTTAGGTTTCCCTCCCCTCAGGCATGAATCAGAAAAATGAACTGTGAACTGGTTTGTTTATTCCAGAATCATAGAATCATAGAGTTGGGAGACCTCAAGGAGCCTTTTTACACAACCCCTAAGATCCGCTGGCCACTTAAATTCGGACCAGAGATCTTAGGGGTTTGTCGCTGTTCCTGCGTTCCCACCCCCTCCGCACTCCTGGCTGCTGGCTGCGTGAGGGGAGGGAGAAAAAAAGGAAGAAAAGAATGCTGCTCACCTCCGTTCTGCCGTCCCCGCACTGCATTCAGATCTCTTAAAGGGGCGGGGGGCAAAAAAAGAACAAACAGAAGCAAGGAGAGCCGGGCAGTCACTTCGTTATATCCGCATCAGGAATTTTCACCTCCAGAGACCAGGTACCTGAAAACTGCGCTGGGATGCGCTTAGGTGGGCGTGGTTGCACTTAATTATCTGTAAACTCCGGAGCTGGTGGGGAAACAATTTTAAGCTCCGGAGCTGGGAGCCATTTGCGGCAGAGTTTAGGGGTCATGTACAAAGGGCCATTGGCCATCCCAGTCCAACCCCCTGCCCTGCAAACCCAGAGTGTGTGGGTAGTTTGTAGGTAGCCACGAACCACCCTGATTCATCATTTGTCTGGTGCGTGCCCATCTCTAGTTGCTACCTTTGTACAGTGTGTTCAAAAACCCTTGTTCAAAGAATCACAGCAAGAGATATTTATTTAGGAAGTATCAGAGAAGAAGGCAGACTTTTAATCTGTTGCAGAAGAAACAAAAAAGAGTTTTGTGGCACCTATGAGATGTGACTAACACGTTTCATTTGGCATAAGGTTTCAAGGACTGTAGCACACATCTCTATGCACAGGGTGCAGCCTCAATAGCACAGCCATGTGTTCATTAACTACATACATGCTTTAGAAACATTTTATGGTGGTGCTGAAAGTCAAGATGCATCTGTGTTTGGGGATCATGGGAGTTGCTGTGAAACATTTCTGGAAGGGGACAGGTTGCAAAAAGCTGCCATATCATATTGGTTTTCTTTGTCTTGCTAATTAAGCGTCATGATTGGGGCAATTGCGTTTATGTCATTGGCATAATTGTTCTGCTCCTTATATGATTACACAAAGAGATATCTCAAAGATTTTGGAAAGATACTCTGCCTCAGCCATTGGTGAGTCACTATGAGCCTTTGTACACGACCCCTAAACTCCGCCGCAAATGGCTGCCAGCTCCAGAGCTTACAATTGTTTCCTCACCAGCTCCGGAGTTTGCAGAAAATTAAGTGCGACCACACCCACCTAAGCGCGTCCCAGCGCACTTTTCATGTACCTGCTCTCGGAGGGTGAAAATCCCTGATGCTGATTTAAGGGAGTGAGTGCCGGGCTCTCCTCGCTTCTGTTTTTTTTTCTTTTTACCTCCCGCCCCTTTAAGAGAAGGAATCAGGACGACGACCGGGCTCCGGGTGGCTTCGGAGGTGAGCCTGCATTTTTCCTCTCTTTTTTTCTCCCTCCCCTCACGCAGACAGGAGCAAGGAAGTGCGGAGGGGTGGGGACGTAGGAAAAGCAACGAACCCCCAAGAATTTAAGTGGCCAGCGGATCTTAGGGGTCGTGTGAAAAGGCATCACCAGATGTCTGCTTCCACACAAGACATTTGTGTGGCAAAGGAATGTCACTCGCAAAGTAAACATTAATGGGTAGAAACCAGTGGCGAGCTATGTTGCATCTATTTAACTAAAATCCCCGGGTCTGGAAATATATCATCTTTATAAGAATATGGTAGAGTTGTTCAGAAAAGCAGAGATTGTCTTCCCCAATTCTTTACCCCCACATGATCAAATTGCTATTATTTCCAGTTAGTGTGATAAATACAGCTAGCTGGTTATGGGTGGCAGATAAATAGCCCTGTTTTGGGAGTTCACACCATACTTCTCCAATCCATTGCACACACGATGAAATGGGGCGGGGAGTAGCCTTCTTAAATAAATCCAGAATAAACAACCCTTCCACACCTGTTCAAAATATACAGATTAACCCTTGAAAAACCTCACATTCCAGAGTAGAACATATAGTCACAAAGGATTGATTTCAAGCAGTGTAACAATTATGCAAAAAACAGAGTATCACACTGTGTAACCTCATCCATATAGTCTAGTACTCCAACACTGCTTTTGTCCAGCAATTTAGCAATTATAGGGTTGGTCTAGGTTTGGGAAGATGTCAATTATTTACTTGGCTATGAAGTTTGATAACCTTGGATCAATCACCAACCTATCTTGGAAGGAACACATATATCACCATGACCTCTTGGGAAAAGGGCAGGATAGATAGATAGATAGATAGATAGATAGATAGATAGATAGATAGATAGATAGATAGATAGATAGATAGATAGATAGATAGATAGATCTACCACCTAAGTGGTCCATCATCCAGTAGAAAGGTTTCTCTATGCAACCCCCACTGACATGGCAGTATGAGATGTGTTGATTCCATAAATGAAGGCTTCAGCAGAGCTGTTAAGACTTTTCAGAGGCATTCCGTTGGAAGTAACATGACAGTACTGCATGTAACAACAACATCCCACAGAAAGCCACAGTGTGTGTGTGTGTGTGTGTGTGTGTGTGTGTGTGTGTGTGTGTGTGTGTGTGTGTGTGTGTGTGTGTGTGTGTGTGAGTGAGTGTGTGTGCGCGCGCAGCACCCATTGAGTTCAGTTGGAAATGCAGTGGAGAATTCCCTGGTGGCTCATACCACCCCCAACCACCACCACCCCATCAGTTAAGGAACACTTCAGTCTCTGTGGAGTTTCAAAACTTTCTCAGGCCTCTTCTTTATACCTCCGGTCGTGGCTCTTCTGGACACTTTTGAGCCCTTCGATACAAGCCACAACAGGAAGCCCAAGTGTGACATGCAGGAGGGAGTGGAAAAATAAACCCCAAGTGGTATGAAATGGCTTGTGCCTTCTATCTAAAAATAAAAGCAGGTTATTAGAACCTGATAAAGACTGAGATAAAGCTGATGCTTCTACAAATGAAAGCACAGTATGTGCAGGAGGAGGAGGAGGAGCAGTGTAGCAGCTAACAACTTGTTAGCAGTCACAACAGAAGAGAGACAAGAGGAGGTGACAAATCTGAGAATGTTTGGAAACCACTAGCTCGCTGAAGTCTTCTAACCCAAGGAGGGTAGAATGCAGTCACCCGAAAGAGCCAAGCCAAACCCAAGACTTTCTGTCATCCTGTTTCTCCCAGCCACCTGTGACACAGGGTGTAGTATCCAAAATCTACCATATTATTTAGGTGCTGAGGCAGAATGTCCTACATATGCCTTGTGCCACTGAAACTATGCTCACGAACCGGGGTTCAATCCCAGGTACCCAACTCAACCTATTATCCATTCCTGTGTCCATAAGCTCAAGACCATGAGTTCAAAACCAGGTATATTAAACTGCAACAGGGCGTACCAAGAACAGCAGCACTAGGAGTTTCTTTCACTCCTTGGGCTCCATTGGAACACGGAGGTTGAGTCACCAGACCTCCTTGGGATTCAGTCCAGTTTGAGGCCTTTTAATTAACTCCACTGAGGCTCAAAGGCATTTCAGCCCGAACCAGAGGAGAAATCAAAGAATTATCCCAGCCTGCTTGGTCTAAGGAGGGAGGACCTGTAACACCTGGGCCCTCTTTGAGACTGAAACTTACCAGTTACTTGCAGCTGTTGGTCCTGTGGTGGCAGCGGTTGTCCCTGGAGATGCTACTGATGGTCCCTCTCTGTCAATTCCACCTCCAATGAAAGAGGCAGAGGGTTGGCGTGGGGCTGGGCTCTCATGGACGTGGCTATCAAGGCATCCGTTTGAACACTGGGGCGACCAGAACTGCACCAGGACACCACTCCAGGGGTTCTCAAAGCAGATGTAATCCACAACCTAGTCAGGGTTTATAATTTCCTCCAAATCCTCTCAAGCATTTCCCCACATGCCTCCCTCCTCTGCCTCAGAAGTGTCTCAATCTGTGTCTTGGGAGAGCACTCCACGGCATTAGGGGACGTGTGGATTTTAAACTGGTGATAGCTCCTAGCTCCCTCCCATCAAGAAAATCAAATGGGTACCTGGGATAAATCTTTACAGAGGGAGACTCTATATTTGAAGGCCTGTTGAACCCATGATTTAAAGTTAAAAGACATTATGTGGAAGGAAAACAAGGCTTTTGAAGGGGTCCCTCAACAGCACCTTCCAGCCAAATGAGCTTACATTCTCAGTTTTGACAGCAGGCACTGTATCATGTTTTTATTGAAATGCTGTGAACTCTTTCTGAATTTGCTGGCAATTTGCACATTTTATGAACATTTGTGTGCTTGGTTTTGAGAGGAACATCTGCCCCTTCTCTTCCTGGTTCCTCCTTCTAAGGGCTTCTCCTTAGCCTCCCCCAGAGCTTCTTTTATGCCCCCCCCAGCTGACAGCTTGCACCTCCCCCTTCCTCCTTTCTCAGGTGGCTTTCATCTACCACAGACCTCTCCTCCTTCCAAGCAGATGACCCACCTTTCTCCCAGTCTCCAACCTAGTAGCATTTATGGATGATGGGTTTGATGGAGGCGGCAGAGCTGGGTGGGGGCAGATGGCACTCCAGGGGCACCAACAGTGGTCCCCTTGTAGACATGCTTATAAGTTAATGGATAAAAAAACTACAGTCTAGGAAGGAAGGAAGGAAGGAAGGAAGGAAGGAAGGAAGGAAGGAAGGAAGGAAGGAAGGAAGGAAGGAAGGAAAGGAAGACCAGCATGTGGCAATGGAGAGGGCTTCCCACAAGCATGCATCTTCAAGATGCAGACTGAGAAGTTATTCTAACAACAAAACAAAAAAGCATGCTGCTTATATACCACCCTGTAGTGCTTAAAGCACTCTCTGGGTGCTTTACAATTAATTATGCAGGCTACAAATTGTTCCCTCCCCCTGACCCCAGCAACCGGGACACTCAATTTGCTGACCTTGGTAGGATGGAAGGTTGAGTGAACCTAAAGCCTGCTACCTGGAATTGAACCCCAGGTCGTGAGCACAGCTACAGCTGCAGCACAGCAGTTTTAATGACTGGACTGCAAGGCTCTTCATTTCTCTATATCCTTTCCATGTCAGATTCTCAGTGGGCCTTTTTACACGACCCCTAAGATCCGCTGGCCACTTAAATTCGGACCAGAGATCTTAGGGGTTCGTCGCTCTTCCTCTGTCTTCCTCTGTCCCCACCCCCCTCCGCACTTCCTGGTTGCTGGCTGCCTGAGGGAGGGAGAAAAAAGAAAGAAAAGAATGCCGGTTTACCTTCCATTTTGTTCCGGGCAGCATTCAGATCTCTTAAAGGGGCGGGGCGCAAAAAAAGAACAAACAGAAGCCAGGAGAGCCCCGCACTCACTATCCTTACACCGGATCAAAAATTTGTCACCATCAAAGACCAGGTACAAGAAAACTGCTGTTTGGTCGCGCTAAAGTGGGCGGGGTCGTACTTAATTGTCTGCAAAGTCCGGAGCTGGTGGGTAAACATTTTTAAGGTCCGGACCTTGCAGCCATTTGCAGCGGAGCTTAGGGGTCGTGTATAAACGCTCAGTGCTATGTTCTTTTTTTTTTTAAATGTTTTTTATTAAATTTTAAACTACATACAACGACATAAAAAATGAAAGTAAAAAAAAACTACAACAAACAATATAAGTGCACCCCCATCCCACGGGGCCATCCATACATTCTTATTCGTTGCTCCATCTTCTATTCTTCTAGTAGTCTTCTTAAAGTTCTCTTCTCCAGAATTGTTGTGAAATATTCGTGGACTCTTTCCCTTTTCCTTCGACTAGTACATAATCTAAAAATTTACCCCAGATATCGTAGAAAATGTCTTTTTTCATTTCTCCTCGTTTAACCTTTAAACTGCAGGAGAGTTTATCGTTTATAGCTATATCCCAAAGTTCATTATACCAGTCTTCCATCTTGAATTCTAGTTTTGACTTCCAATTTTTTGCTATAATTAATCTAGCAGCTGTCATAAAATTTGCTATTAGTTCCTTTGTTGTAACAACAAAATCTTTACTTGTTAACAATGATAATAATGCTATCTCTGGATTACAATCTATATCCATCTTAATCATATTACTTAGCTCTAAAACACTTTTTCCAGAACCTTTGGACTATTTCACATTCCCACCAAAGATGCAAGTAACTACCAAGCTCTTTTCACATTTCCAACATATCTTAGAGTAAGCAGGATTCATTCTATTTAGTCTTACTGGGGTTAAATACCATCTGAAACCAATTTGAAGTAGTTTTCTTTTATCCTGACTGACAATGATCTCAAAATTCTCATATTCCAAATTTTTTCCAGTCTTCTTTCTCTATCTGTACATTAAGGTCTTGGTTCCAAACTTCTCTCAAGGTGTTTAAGTCCTTCATTTCTGATAATTCCCCTAGTATTTTATATATTTTACGTGTTATTCCTTTCTCTGAATTTTCCTGTTCAGACTCAAGCGATAGTAGGAAATGTTCAAATTTTGTGCATTCTCTGATTTGATTATTTCTCTTTCCCCAGTCCTTTATCCATTTTCCTAGTTGAATATAATTTAACCATGTTAAATCACTGGGTTGCAAAATATTTTTATATCCTGAATTGTTTTAATCTTGAGCATCCAATCCTTTAGTCTAGCTATTTTCTTAATTTTAAATAACTCCAAATAATGCTTCAAGTTGTCTGGAAAGCTTTCCAAATCAGTAACTAAAGCCAGTGGGGATCCCTTCGGAGACAAGATTTTCCTATATGTTCTCCATGTAGCAATTAAACTATTCAATAGGGGGTTGTCAATCTTTACTTTGTTTTTAACTTCCGTGAATAAAAATGTGTTTATTTCCCCCTTTATATCCAAAGACTCTTGCTCCCACCATATTAACTTCTGTGGTTTAAAAGAATTTCCCCCAAAGAACTAAGTTGATTGGCTATATAATAATTTTTATATTGGGTATACCTATTCCTCCTTCTTTCTGAGATCTATACCATAGACTTTTATTTATTCTTGATTTTTTCCCTGCATTACAATACCTATTTATCATGTCTTGGAGAGTTTTAATTTCCTTTTCTAAAAACTGAACCGGTAACATTTTAAAAATAAAGTTAATTTTTGGAAGTATTTTCATTTTTATCAATGCAATTCTGCCAAACCACGATAATTTTAGTTCAGAGTAGGATAATAATTTGTTTTTCATCTCCTCTTCTAATTTCGAAATATTTCTTTCTTTAGTTTTAGTAAATTCTTTATGGAGTTCTAATCCTAGATATTTAATGCTTTTTCCCGGTTTAAGTCCAGATTTTTCAATCATCTTTAAGTCATGTTTTCCATAATTGAAGAATAAACTCTCTGATTTTTGCCAGTTTACACATAATCCTGTTATTTCTCCAAATTCTTCTAAATGAGTTTTTACTCTTTGAATATTCTCTATTGGGTTTACAATAGTCAAAAAGAGCATCGTCCATGAATAAACTAATTTTAGTTGCCCCATCTTTCCCTATACCTTTAATAAATTTGTCGTCCCTTATGGCATTTGCCAGGAGCTCTATAACAATACAAAAAGGACTGGAGAAAGAGGACATCCTTGTCTAGTTCCTCGGCCTAGGGTGATTTGTTCAGTCAATCCATCATTAACTATTATTGAGGAAGTGCCCGTTGAATATAGTTGATTTATTACTCCCAAAAAGGATTTCCCAAATCCCATTTTTTTAACAATATTTTTAATGTGGGCCATTGAACACAATCAAAAGCTTTATAAAGATCTAGAGATAACATCCCAGCTTTAGTAGTACTCTTACTCATTTCATAAAGAACATTCAAATTCCTTCTAATAATATTTGCCATTTGTCTACCTTTAATAAAACCACATTGATCCTCTTTAATATATTTAGCTATAAATTTATTCATTCTTTTAGCCAAAATTGCTGTGAAAATCTTAGCATCTTGATTTAATAAGGATATTGGTCTGTATGACCCAATATCCATTAAATTTTTATTAGGTTTTGGAATTAAAATAGTTAAAGAATGGGTCCAAGATCTCGGAATTTGTTCTCCATTCAAAATTTCATTATATAGCTTCTTTAATTTAGGTATTAATACTGCTTTAAAAAGTTTGTAAAATTCAGGTCCCAGAGCGTCCACTCCGGGCGTTTTATTATTCTTTAATTTGTCTATTACCTCGCTTATCTCTTGATCTGTAATAGGCTTTTCCATTTCCAGCATATCTTCCTGTTCCAAGACCCTCTTTAAATTCTTAGTGATATACCTTTCTATATCCTCCTTAGGTTTATTTTTTGTAGTATATAACAACTGATAAAACTCTTGTATAGCTGACAACTTTTCCTTCATTTGTGTGCATGTCTTACCTGAGGAGTCTTTTATAATCCCTATTGTATTCTTGTCTTGTCTTTTCTGTGCTAATCTGGCTAAAAGTTTTGAGTTCTTGTTGCTGTATTCAAAAAAATTTCTTTTTAGGTACAGAAGATTCCTTTGTGTTTGTTGTAAATCTAGATCTTCTAACTCTTTTTCCTTGCTTCAATCAACCTCAATATCTTATTATCCTTAGTAAGAAAAAATTGGGATTCTAAATCTGCTATTAGTTTTTCTAATTTTCTTTTATTGAGTTCTTCCTGTTTTTTAGTTTTAATATTTTCTTTTATGATAAGGCCTCTAGCTACCGCTTTCAGGGTGTCCCATATGATTGGCGTTTGGCTACCTGCCTTTTCGTTTATATCCCAAGTTTCCAACCAATCTTTTTGACCTTTTCCAGCACTTCTGGATATTGAAATATTTTTAAATTCATTCTCCACCTTTTAGCTTCTCTATAATTTTTATTTGTTGCTAAATCAATCGACATTAAAGCATGATCAGATGTTTTTATGATCTCAATTTCAGTATTATTTATCTTGGGTATTAGGCTTTGTGAAACAAACACAAAATCTATCCTAGAATAGGTTTTGTGCACTGGTGAGTAGAAGGTGTATTTTATTTCATCTCCTTTCAGTTCTCTCCAGACATCCTTCAATCCTGTTGTATTTATAAAATTTGCTAGAGTTGTATGTCTTGTCCTCCACTCTTCCTTTTTACATACCGATTTATCTTTAATTTTATCTAAGATCATATTGAAATCCCCTGCCATTATTAAATACCCCTTTTTAACCAATTCAATCTGATCCCAAAGGAGATTGTAAAAGCGGCCTTGGTTAACGTTTGGTGCATACAGATTAACCAAAGTATAATGATCTTTCCCCATTAGAACTTGCAATATTATATATCTACCTTCTGAATCTTTTACCACATTTTCAACAACACATTCACAATTCCTTGAGATTATAATGGCGACCCCTCTTGCTTTAGATGTGCCAAAGCTTTTTCATAAATATCAACATTTGGAATTTTTAATTCATTAATACCATCTCTTATTTGATGAGTCTCTTGCAAAAAGGCAATATCTATTTTGTGCCTTTTGATCATCGCCGATTCTATTTCTCTTCGAAAATGACCCCAGACCTTTCACATTCAACGTTGCTAATTTTATAAACTTTCCCATAACCTATTTCTTTTGGTTTCAATATTCTGGAATGGTCCCGTTGTGCATACAAAAGTAAAAACACCATCAATTAATAAAAATAAACTAAAATAAATCTAATCCTCCACCCTAAAAACTATTCTTTTCTCCCACCCCACCAGCTATCATACTGTTTAGCATGTGCATCAAGGGGATGGGAGGGAGGAAGTTGTCCACAGACATTAGCCAGCCTAGATCTCCTTAACTCTTAAGTAGCGTGTTACTGAAAATTCTATAAGTTGTTCTACCCCCTCTAAACCACCCTCTCACCACCACCGCCCCCTCAAAACAAGCAAACAAACAAACAAAAACAAAAAAGGGAAGGGTGGAGAGGAGGGGGAAAGGGAAGAAAAGGGATAATGAAAAGAAAAAGAAAAAGAAACATCCCAAAAACAAAAATTAAAATTAGAAAAAAAAAAGAAAAAAAAAGAAAAAAGAGGGGAGGGGGGAAGGGAAGTGGAAGGGAGAGGGGGGAGAAGAGTAAAAGAAGAAAAACAAAGGGGATGATAGGAGGTGAGAGAGGGGGAAAGAGAGAGGAGTAAGTTAAATGAGTTTCAAATATTCTTCATCTTCATCGAAGATTCCTGGAGTCGGAGTAAAAAGAGAGAAATTCACTGTCCTGATGTTGCCACTGAAGTTCCCGGGGGAGAACAGGCAGAACCTGAGTCATCCTGTATGTTCCATGCTTCAAGAAGATGTTGGCCTTCTTCTAGAGAGTAGATAGTGTGTTGAACAGAGCCTTTCCAAACTTTCAAAAATAGGGGGTGACCCCAAGAATAGTGATAGTTGTTCTTCCTTAATATAATTGTAACTGGTCTCATCGATTTACGCCAATCAGCAGTTCCTTTAGAAAAATCTTGAAAAACTTGCACAGTTGCACCTCCTCTCTTCAGAATATTAGGATTGGCTCTAATTGAAGACATAAGACGCTCTTTATTTACATAAGAAGCAAATCTTACTATCACTGGTTTTGGGGCCCCATCTCTTGACTTGCCCAGATAGTGAACTCTCTCTAGATCGTCGTCCTCTAGTTGTTTGGTCCCGCCCACCAAGACATGCCGGCAGCCTGATCTTAGAGCTCTGTGCCGTGATCCAAAAAGAGCTTTAAAACTACTGTTTAAATGCCGTAGTGCCGTGAGTAATGCATCAATAAATTACTTGGGTGTCAGGAGAAGCAATATATGTGTTTTTCTAGACTAGATAAGCTTGATTTATAAGCTAAAGGAGCTACTTTCGGTTTTGCCTGCTTTGATTCTGCTGGCCGCTGGCTGCTTAGAAAACTGAATCCCGGCTGTTTGGAAAGTCACCAGATGATTACAAACAGTTAGACTGTCTGATACCTGCCTTTTGTCTAATTATATGCCGGCTAAGAGAGCAAAAAAGAAACTCCAGCCTATAGGTTGGATTAGGAAATTATCTGATACAGCACACAATCGCCCAGCTCTACAGCGTATCGAGCAGCCCTCAGACGACGGAGGGGTAAAAATGGCGTCAGGATCTGAGAAAGGAAAGAGGGAGACTACCCCTCCTCCCGCAGATCAAGACTTCATGAAGGAACTGCGTTTAATGAGGACGGAGCTAGCTAGCATCATGAGTGTTAATCAACAGGATGTGATCCGCAGAATGGATGGCCTTTCAAAGGATCTCCAAAGCACTAAACAAGATTTATCACATGAAATAAAGTTAAATGGCCAGCGGCTTGATAATTTGGCAGGAGAATTTAAAAATCTGGAGATACGTGTAACTGAAAACGAAACTCAAATTAACTCTCAGAAGCAGGCTTTACTGAAAATAAATAAGAAACTGACTTATATTGAAGATTATTCTCGGAGGCAGAACGTCAAACTGATTAATTTTGTTATTCAAAACAAGGGGGCATCATTAAAACAGGAAGTTTTTACCTGGTTTAACTCCTTTCAGTGCTATGTTCTAACGCCCAAACACAGAACAGGCCAACCACAAAAGAACGTCCGCCTACCCAAGGAGACTTTCTGTCTCACAACAGGCAAGCTTTGGGGAGACTGCTGGAGAAACAAAGGCCTGTGATGATCCTTCCACTCCCCATTTAGGCATTAGGATACTGTCCTCAGAAGAACCATGATTGTGCTCTCACACCGCTAACGTCAACTCCAACCACAAATGCTTGAGAATGACTGCAAACAGACACCTCCTCGGATCGCAAGAGAACATTAGGCAGTGGTAACTAAAACAGAAATGCAGATATAAGAGACACAGAAGTCCAAATCATACCTCTTGCCCTGACTTCTTTAAAAACGACAACACTGGTGTCCCTTTTTTCACGTGTGGCCTGCGCCCCACAGTGAAGGGCTGACTAGCCCTTGGTTTGTGGCCGCTGGGACCTGAAAATGTATTTGAGGAGGGAGGAGGGAGGAAGGAAGGATACGTGCTTTGAGTATTGCCATTTAGTCAGTCAGTTACTTCTGAGTCACCAGTAGGCCAGCACCTGTGTGTGACCTCAAGCAAGGCGCTGGAAATAGACTCAGGGAGGTTAACAGGCAAACATCTGCAGGGGCCTTGGTATTTTCTCACTCTGCTGACACCAAAACCAATTAGAGAAAAATAGAAAAAATGCACCTTTCCCAGCATATCCCATAAAAATCTGTCTCTACCCCTTGACCTGAGGCAATGCCACTCACGAGTATGGTCACAGAAGTCTGAGTTGCATGGGACAGAACCATTAACTATAAATATTCTGAGGTCAATGGTTAGTGTGCTCAATCATGGTTTGTGCAAGCCAGCTTTTAGTCTCCATTCAGCCATGGATTTCAGGTGATGACCATTTTCCCACAGCTTGACTTTGCCACATAGGGTTTTTGTGATGATAAAAGTGTTGATACGGAGGCGCATGTACTGTATACTGCCTTGAGGTCAACTAATGGAGGAAATGTGTGGTGTATATTCAACAAGTAAATATACCTATTACAGGACAGACCCAGAAGAGAAAATGGCAGAACACTGATAGTTGTCCCCTTCAGTTCACAACTGAGACCTGCCACAGACATCTTGAGTGATCTCCAGCCCATCCTAATCAAGAATACTTCAGTCTCCCTAGTCCCTAGTGGTAGACCTAGATTTGCCTACAGACAATCCTTCAATCCCAAGCAATTGCTAACCCACAATAGACCAAACAACACAAACACAGACTTGTTGGGGAATAAATCCTGCCAGAGACCAGATGCCAACTCTGTCCCCACATCCATTCTGGCAACACGATTACAGGACCTAACAATCTTCCACCCAACATCAAAAGCACCTTTGCTTGTTCCTCAGCTAATGTGATTGATGCCAATTTTTTGTGAACAGTGCCCCGCTGAACTCTGCATAGGATAAACAGAACAATCTTTACACACCATACAGGTGATCAGTAGACATACAGTAAATCAGTCATCAGAAACCACAATACACAGAAACCCATCTCCAACCATTTCAATCTACCAGGACATTCTTCACAGGATATGAAAAATAAAATAGATATTCACGATAGACATCCATATAACAGGATTGGATATAACTCAGGGTTCCTTACCTCACTACCAAATATATTACTTATGCTGTTATCTAATGTTATTTTCCTTCATAACTACTAAACCCCACTTTTAATATGAGGCTCAAAGGTAAAAACTGTTAATAATCTCTATACTAAAATGCATTGTTCCTCTGCTGTTCCCTTTAATTGTGTTACTGTTCACAGTTGGTCTTAACACCAGCACAATTCCCATTTTTCTCTTTTTTCCTCTTGAGTTGTTTTCTGTCTCTTGTGGGAATGTTTTCAAAAACAAATCTTCAAAGATTGAACCACAAACACAGGTCACACATTACTTCACCTGTGAGATGTGACCATACAAGACCAACTCTCAAAGGCCCATGAATGTTTTACTTGTGAATTCTATATTTTACCGCATTTCACTTGCTGTGTTTGAAGAAGTGGACTTGTTCACAAAAGCGCACATTAAAATATATGTCTTTAAGGTGCCATGTGTTCTTGACATTTGACATTTTTAAATGTATTTGTTTTAATGTTATTTTTTTTCCTTTGGGGTTTGCCTGAAAAGCAAATAAACACTTGTTTTGCACTGTTCCGTATGAGAATAAGAGGATGAAGTGGAAAAGAAGGAAGACTCATCAAAAGACTGTTACAACAATCCAGACATGAAAACCACCAATTCATGGATAAGGAGCTTTGTAGTACAGGAAGTGATGGATCCAGTAGATGGTAGAAAGATGGAAATTTTGGAGTTCCTTTCAGGAAGACGGGCGGTATATAAGCTGTATAAATAAATAAATAAATAAATAAACTGCACACCTCAAATGTTGCATCCACAGATAAAAACAGCAACAGCCAGTTATGCACTAGCATGCTGAGATCGGTGGCCTTCAAGACAGGTATTACCCAACAACCTTTGCAAGAGAAAGAAGTCAATGACTGGGCAAGATGATCAAGACATAAGGCCAAGAATTCAGGCTCATTCATGTTCAGTTTCAAGTGATGAGAGGACAGCCATAGCAAGATGACCAATAGGCAACCAGTCAAGGAAGCATAGAAAGATCTCATCCTCAAACCCAGAATAAGACTGGTACCGAGCTACAGGCAGGCTTTACACTCCACACAAAGTGCGCTTTTACACGACCTCTAAAATCCGGTGCCAACTTAAATTTGGACCAGAGAACGTGGGGGTTTGTCGCTCTTTTGTGTTCCCACCCCTCCACACTGCGTGAGGGGAGGGAGAAAAAAAGGGAGAAAAAAATGCAGGGACAAATAGTTATTCCTGTCTCTTAAAGGGGCTGCAGGGACAAAAAACAAACAGAAGGCGAGGGAGCTCGGCATTCACAGCTTTACAATGTGCATCGGAAGATTTTTTACCTCCTGGAGGCCAGGTACTTGAAAAGTGCGCTGGGACGTGCTTAAGTGGGCGTGGTCGTACTTAATTTTTTTAAAAGTTCGCAGCTGGTGGGAAAACATTTTAAGCTCCGGATCTGAGAGCCCCTTGACGCGGATTTTAGGGGTCATGTAAAAGCTCCCAAAGCTCTGCCCTTTCCCTTCAGCAGCTGCCTATTGACAGGACCTTCCCTAGGCTTTCCCACACGGCAGAACTTCAGAGCAAACCTTGCACTGTGAGATATATCACTATTGTTCACATTTGACAGGCAGGGTGTTCAAGAAGATGGTCAAAACTTTATCTAGAACCTTTTTACTGGATCACTCTGGTTTGGACTGGTTCTAGCACATGTGATCACTGGAACTGATCCAAAGCAAGCCTTCCAGTTTGATTGGCCAATTTGAATTTGAATTGCTCAGGCCTAGGCCAGAGGAAGGGGGGGGAATGCCTATATACGGGGGGGGTGTATTGCTGATATGCTTCATTAGTTTATATATTTTGCCTTATTTTAAAGGGCCAGTTGAAAAACTGTCCATAGCAGTAGTATTTGCTGCACCAATTGTTTGCCTGACCCTTTAGAAGAAGACAAAGAAAAGACTTTTTAAAATAGCTCACACAGTACATTAGTGATAGTTTACATACAATTTTTAAAATTTGTTAACTTCCACTGCAATCTACAGAGCAGGGGAAGTTATCCTGACATGGCTTACTTATCAAGCTGCTTTGCAATATTGGCAGGAGCCATTTCTGTGTGAACATTTGGGCTTGATTAGATTGTTCTAATCAAACCTAACCATTCCAATATGGGCCACACTAGTTCAGTCTTTGCTGCTATGTTGCCACACATTGTCTTGGGCTGATCTTTGTCCTCCAAAGCATTGGCAGACTGCAACTCCTGCTATCCCTTATTGGAAACATTCTTTACTTAGTGAATCTTCTTTTCATTCCAACTTTTCTCCAATGAGCTCAAAGGGTGCATTTGGTTCTCTTTTTCACTGTTTCATCCTGACATAAACACTGTGAAGTAAGTTGGGCTTAGGACAGTGGTGGCCAAACTTTGGCCCTCCAAATGTTTTGGATCACAACTCCCACAGACCTTTGTCATTGGCAATACAGACTTGGAATTCTGGGAGCTGTGGTCCAAAACATCTGGAGGGCTGAAGTTTGGACACTACTGGCTTAGGAAATGTGACTGGCCAGACATTGTCCAGAAAGCTTTCTAGTGCATTGTTAATTTGAACTCAGATCTCTTGAGTTCTAGATCAGCACTCTAACCACCCTGGATCTTGTGTTCTCTCTTGATTCAAAACCATGCCCTAACCATGATACACTGAAGGTCACATTACCTGATGAAGGAAGATGTAAAGCAGTGGTTCTCAACCTGTGCGTCCTCAGATGTTCCTGGACTGCAACTCCCCGAAGTCTTCATCACTAGCTGAGCTGGCCAGGATTTCTGGGCGTTGCACTCCAGGAACATCTGGGGACCGACAGGTTGAGAACCATTGATGTAAAGTAACAGATGTGTCCTTGCTGTGCTTGAATTGCAGGTCCCGAATACATTGGAAGAGACCCACCATATACATGGTTGAGCAAAAAAGAGAAAGAAGGCTTTGTCATTATGACGTGTGATTTTCCCCAGGCTAACCTTACGCTGTGGCTTCATGAAGTCCAGCTGTCCCCCGGACAGGTCATGAGAAAGAAGGCACAGGCCAGGGTCCCGGTGCAGGAAACAGACTGCTCAGGAGGCAGGGAGGCTGGGTTGGGGATGGGGGGGGTCGCTGGTACCACATCCTTCAAGATGAGCACATGAGATAGCAGCTTACAGGAAGCAGCTGTCAGGGTGTCCCAACAACGGATGCTGGGAAAAACTGGCCACCAGCTGCTAACATTTGTTCAGCATTCTCTCCCCACCCCATCCCGTGCTAACTTCTTGCCATCTCTTCTCCTTTCTATGTCATTATTAGAAGGAACAGGGTGGGTGGGTGGAACATGTGTGTTTCTTCCAAATCACACACCATGTTGAGCGGCCTTCGTGCATGCTCTGCCCTTGATAGGTCCATCTGTGTGTGCTTTCGTGATCATGGTATCTCCCCTGCCAGATATCTTGCATACCTTCATCACTTTTTTGGAACATCGCCTCTGAGCTCAGGCAGGGTAGATTTCCCTTGAGAAGACCTTAATGTACTGCAGGGCCCTCTGGAAAAAATCCCTTGTTCGTCGGGCAGCACAGCCTCTGGTGAGGGGTTTGTAGTCACGGAAACTAATTCTGTAAGCTTTGCAAACGACATCCATGCCTTTCTTCCCTTCGGACACTTTGGATGAGCAGCCCAAAGAGAGTTGAGGAGTTATTCAGTCTTGGATAGTCAGTTTTCTAACTTTGGGCATCTATTCCACATGAGTCTTTTAATAGATAATTGATGCTCCTTAAATATCGCATTTACCTTGAAAGCCTTATTAGGGTCCGTATAAGGGCATTTATACACGACCCCTAAGCTCCGCCGCAAATGGCTGCAAGGTCCGGACCTTAAAAATGTTTACTCACCAGCTCCGGACTTTGCAGACAATTAAGTGCGACCCCGCCCACTTTAGCAAGACCAAACAGCAGTTTTCTTGTACCTGCTTTTTGGAGGTGACAAATATTTGATCTGGTGTAAGGATAGTGAGTGCGGGGCTCTCCTGGCTGCCGTTTGTTCTTTTTTTTGCGCCCCTCCCCTTTAAGAGATCTGAATGCTGCCGGGAACAAAACGGAGGTAAACCGGCATTCTTTTCTTTCTTTTTTCTCCCTCCCTCAGGCAGCCAGCAACCAGGAAGTGCAGAGGGGGGTGGGGACAGAGGAAGAGCAAGGAACCCCTAAGATCTCTGGTCCGAATTTAAGTGGCCAGCGGATCTTAGGGGTCGTGTAAAAAGGCCCTAAGTCAGTGCCAATTTGATGGCGCAGAATGACAGCAGCAAAAACAACAAGAAGCAGTACAGCAGGTATTGAAAATTAATAAGGGGGGGAAGCTGCATCGTCAATGAATGTAAAATATGTTGATTTGCATGGCCCTTGCTTAGCTTAATCTATGTGCACAAATGCACATTTAGGCACAATTTATATAGTGGCAATAAACACAATTCTCCTTTTAGTGGACTTCCAACCACCATCTCCCCATTAGATCAGGGTAACTGGGAAATTACCGGTAATCCCTTGTTAGCAAATTCTGAATGTCTAGCAAAAGATGTTGGCAAACCTGCCAGAATAGCTTTCTATGAGCTTTCAAATTAACTAACAGGCAAACCTGGACCACGTCTTGTAATGTGTCTCATAAGAAGACACTCACCTTTATAAATGCTGCAACTGCTAGGACTACTATCCTAAACAGAACATCACTGCGGAGCCTGCAGTCCAGTTTATGTCACCAAAAGCAGACAAGCAGGATTCTGCGGAAAATTGTTAGGCAAACATATACTGTAACAGATTCACACACATTCTTTCAGAAGCATAATCCTAAAAGAAAATTGCCAGTTGGGAAATTGGAACAAACTGTGCCAAGGAACCTTAATTCAGACCATCGCTAGTTGGTTGACTGATCGGCAACTGGGACAGAAATGTTAGCCGCAGTGAAATGACCGTGTGATTCAGTCAGTGAAAATGAGAATGGTTAGCAGAGCACTCTTCCCCTTTTGGAACGAAATCACATCAGTGCTTCTATGACTGTAAGAATGTGAGGATTCATTAGAGAAATCCATTGAGACAGGACAGATAATAGGAAGACAAGTTCTAACTAATGAAGGTGGAGATGCACGGAGACATCCCTGCCTCCTCACTTCTCAAGAACAAAGGCAAAACCTGCTCTCCATCCTCTCCCAGAGATTATCAAGAGAGAGGCGAGAAAAGGAAAAGCATCCCCAAACAATCAGTCTAAAAGTGAAGAAACGTCAGCATGTTGACATTGTGTTACACAACACCAAGTCGATTAACACCTAAGGACTCTAGTCAAGTTTCCAAGGTATGTGAGATATTTAAGGAGAGGTCTTATTTATAGGATACGTCCTGTCCCTACCACTAGGGGTTTGCTGCTTACATTTTACCCATAGGAGCATACGAGGGGAAAAAGGAGTGTGTTTACTTTGACAGGAGAATAACCTGTGTTTACTTTAATTAAACATGTTCAAATGATGACCACTGGTTGCACGAGTTGGCAAGATATGAGCCATGGGCCGGCCACATGCAGCCCTTCAGCCATTTTGGCATCACTTCCACCAAAACGGCACCACTAAATGCCCACAGTGCCCCACTGAACCCTATTTGACCCTTTCTCTTCCTTTCTGGAAAAGGCTGAGATACTTTGGAGGAGCGGAGGATGTTTTCTATGGTGCAGGGAGCCATCATGACACCATCTTGCCATCGTATTTGCTTCTGGAGAAAGCTCGGCCTTGAGCTGATCTAGGCCCCACTTGGTTGCCTTTCTGGCAATCCAGAATAGCCACAGAACATTCCTTCAGCACCATGTTTTGAACCATATTGATCTTTTTTTCCCTTGGCTGCCTTTGCTGCTTAACTTTCACATCTGTATATAGTGATTGGGAGTACAATGGTGTGAACGATCTTAGACTTGGTCTCCAGTGATATGTCCTTTGATCTTTTCAGATCTTTCATAGCCTTAGTCTTCTTCATATTTCCAATCTCCGTCAGGATTGATGATTGAATAGAGCAGTGGTGGTGAACCTTTGGCATTCCAGATGTTTTGGACCACAAGTCCCAGAATTCCAAGCCTTTATTGCCAATGACAAAGGACTGTGGGAGTTGTGGTGCAAACCATCTGGAGTGCTGAAGGCTCACCACCACTGTAATAGAGATACACACAATTTTAACAGTTTCCGTTTCTGCCAATATTTCTGTGTAGTTCTGTAGTAATTTTTGTCTCCTCAGTGTTCACCTGTTGTCCTGGTTTTTTTCATATTTTCTCTCACCAGAAGTTGCTTCAAATTGTTACTAGCTTCTGCCAGTAAAATGGTGTCATCTCTATATTTGAAATCATGAATGCTTCTTCCAACAATATTCATCCCTTCCTCATGTGAGACTAATCCCGCTTTCTGTATCTGTTCTGTATAAACCTGAACAGGTAAGGAAATAAAATAGAGCTTTGTCTGACACCTTTGCCTATGGGAAAACATTTTGTCCAAAACAACTTCTTGCCCACAATACAGGTTTCACATCAGGACAATCAAGTATTGGAAGACACTCCTGTCTATTACAACAATGTATAGCTTCTCAGGAATAGTCTTGTTGTGTTCTTCCTTAATAACATCTCTGATTTCACTCGACAGCTTTTCTGGTTCATGGTCAGGTGCATTGCAAATCTATTTCTCATGAGGACTTTAAATTAATAAGAAATTTTATATTTTAAGTTATATTTTGGCACTAGGATTCTTTTAGTGTTCTTCTTCGGATTTACTCTGTTTTTTTATATTAATAGTGTAGCTCTTAATCAACCCCACAATCTGCTGCTGGCCTTGTTTTGGCAGAAAGAATGCAGCTTTATCTACAATTTGCGGTCCTGTAGCCAATTTCATTTCTGTCTTGGCTGTCTGGTGATGTACATCTGTCTGTTTGGTTACCCCAATCTGTTCGCAATAAACAGATTATGATCAGTTTCTGCCAGGCCACTTGCTGGTCCGTATGCACAGATCAGCTTGTAGGCCATTTCATGCAAGCCGGTGTCCCTTTCTGGGCTTTTAAAAATGGGTCATGTGTACCTGCATGCCCCCAAAGCAGAAGAATATTCTCCAGCATGTTTGCTTGACTCTCTGCTCTGTGACATCACTGGGCTGGGATGACACCAAGGCTGCATGCACGTGGAAAGCAATCTCAGGGCTGATGGACCAGCCTGGGAGAATTGCTGACCGCCCCTTGCACTACCTCCTGTAGCTGTTCTATTTTAGAATTCTGTGGCTAACAGATTTCCCCTTCACCATGCCTGTGCTCCGGGTGGCCTTCCACAAGCACACCGATCCGACATTTCTGAAATAGGATTAGGTGGAGATGCAGAAGGGGGGGATGTGCCCCAGCTCCCCCCCCCATCATGGTAGGCCTGTCCATGCCCTGAAGCATAAATGGAACAGTGTGTTCGTGTCCCGTCCCCCCTCCATGCAAACATATTCCTTGTAAATATGGCTGTGAACCACATTCCTCATTTCCTCCTCCTCAGCACCACCCCAACTCAAAGGCTCCAAAAACCACTCTAGTTTGGCCTCTACGAACACCCCCCTACACACACACACACACACACACACACACACACACACACACACACACACACACACACACACACACACACACACACACGGTCCAGGACACCCCCCACCCCGTCCCAGCATGCCTACTGCCCCCTCCCTCTCCCAAACGCCTCCATAGAGGAAAATGCTATTTTTCACTCTCCTCTTTAATCTGTTGTTACAAAATAATGTCTCTTTTGTTGGGGAGGGGGAGTTGGGGAGGAAAGGATGGGGGAGTTTAAAAAAAAAAAGCTTCTGTGAATGCAAGCCGATGGTCCTGATTGCTAATTATGCATGGTGAATGTTGATAGCTTGATTGTGTGTCCTGCAGCCAGCTGCACAGACAGCCAAAGAGCCAGAGAGAGAGAGAAGGAGGGAGGCCAAGAGCGAGGCAGACTAGCTGACGCCAGCCCGAAAACTCTCCCACCCATTTGAGAGGGCTTCTGGTATTGTTTTCAGTGGCCTTGCCCCGGCACCTGGGTTCAGCTTGCAAGCCCAGCAGGGACGATGTTGGAATCCAGTCTGGAGTGCAAGGGGGCCCGGCAAGAGGTGTGGAACAAACAGAATTTCTGTGCGGGCGAGAGAGAAGACGACAAAAAACGACATACAGAAGAGAAACTAACTTTATGGACGGAAAGTTGCTAATCTTTTTTCTTTCTTTTTCCTTTTGGAAAGGGATCCGGAAAGCAACGAGGGATAAGCCAATGCATCAGAGACATCTGAAAGTGAACCATCACTAGCAGAGTTAAGTAGGGTTTGGCCCCCCAAAAAATTCACACATAATTAATTGCAATTGTGCAAAAGAAAGAAAGAAAGAAAGAAAGAAAGAAAGAAAGAAAGAAAGAAAGAAAGAAAGAAAGAAAGGTGGAGAGCTATCCACAAACCAGTTGAGGTACATGGGCCTAGAACCTGGACAAATTTCTATGTCAGATAATATTTTAATTAGTAAATGGTCCGACCCCTCTCATTAAAGCCCCAATCTACCCACCTGGTTCGAATCCCGGGTGCCACGCATCAGAGCGAGCTCCCGCAGATAACCCCAGCTCCTGCCAACCTAGCAGTTCGAAAGCATGTCAATGCAAGTAGATAAATAGGTACCGTTGTAAAAAGCGTGCAGGTAAAACAGTGTTTCCTTGCAGCCATGCCGGCCACGTGGCCATGGACTTGCACAACACTGCCTCTTCGGCTTGAATACAGAGATGAGCACCACCTCTAGAGTCGGACATAACTAGCACCCATGTGTGGCAGGAACCTTTACGTTTATCTTACCCACCTGTTAGGAAACAAAAGTCTGCTTTCTATCAGGTCAGTCAAACTCAAGCTTCCCCTAAGTTAAGTCTCACTGTGGCCCCAGGCAACCTTGGCAAACATTCAGTTTGGACAACAACTCCCAGAATCCCCCAGCAAACTTGTCAGACTGATGGTCCATGGGGTTTACTTCCAGATAAGCATGGGAACGGTTTTCTGTTAAATCTTCGGGAACAAGGCAAGACATAATTCTAAGTATGTATCCATCTATTTGCTATGTAAATTCACTGTTACAGTAAAAAAAAAAGCAGAGGGAACTGGTACATCTACTGGTGGCGAAAGTACAAATGGGAGACAAGGTCTCTCAATGTATCAAAATATTGACAATGTAGACCTTATCTGACAAGTTCAAGCGCCATGCATTTCGGCTGTGGCCTTCAGGAGCAGGCCCTTAGAACCTGGAGTTTCTCATTAGGTCTTTACCAGCTCCAGCAATGATCCAAATATTTGTACTTTTGCCATTAAAAAAATTCTCCATTATTCTTAGAAAGCAGCTAATTGCAATAAAAATCTGAACACCAAAACAGACCAGGCAGTCCCACTCATCTCCCGATTATTTGAACCTGAGTCTAGAGAGACAGACATTAAAAAAAAGACAGAGGTTTGAAAATAACACACTTTTGATGTGAAATCAGAAATAACTGCTTCATTATTTCTGATTTTATAAGTGTGATCTATCCAGCCAGAGTGGGGAAGATGTTGACCTTGGAATTTATGCTCAGCCTGCTGATCTCCGTGCTATTATTTGTTTGTTTGTTTGTTTGTTTGTTTGTTTGGTTTTTTACCCCACCTTTCTCCTTGGAAAAGGAACCAAGGCAGCTTACAGTAATGAGTGACAGTATACAGTCCAGTACAAATAACACATATTCAAGTTTGAGAATTGGGAATTGAGGGACATCTTACAGCAGCGTTAAAAGGCAACCTTAAAGCTACAAGAGAACGTGAGCAGCTAAAGAAAGAGTAAAAATCCATATAATCATGCACGGTAGACTATCCAAAAGTTATGAGGGATGGAAACTAACTGATGTATCGAGGGGCAGCTTCCAGGCCCCTTTCCCTCTTGGGCTGTTTTGTTTTGTTTTAGGCTGAACCAGACAAGGTCCACTTCCAAGTCAAGGACATAAGTATTATAAGGATTTTCCAGTGCAAAACAAGGCACATGGCCACCCTGTATGATGGTAGGGGAGATGGAGGTCCCCTAGGTATCCTAGTTGGGTTATGGCTGACTTTTTGTCCATCTCACCCAAATTCTGTGGGTTTCCAAATGCTGCTGATTCAATCCCCAACAACCAAGACAAAAGTGAGAGATGGAGGGACATTACATATTCCCATGCCTGGACTAAACAAAACTGAGTGAGATGGGCAAAAGACAGTATTTGTTGTGAGTTTTTTTGGGTTGTCTGGCTGTGTTCTGCAAGTTTTTCTTCCTGACGTTTTGCCAGACTCTATGCCTGGCATCTTCAGAGGGCAAGGAGCTCCGGGAACTAGGATGGTATGTTTGGCACCCAGCAACTAGTGACATTTCTCTACTGAAAGGTATAAGATTCTTGTGGCCTCTTGCAGATTTTGATGATGCCATGGGACCTGTTAAATCTCATATAGATTATTAGGACCTCTGCTTAATCTATATTTTAATTCGGTCCTGGCACAATGACCAAAATGACCACAATGACAAATGAGCCTCGTGGCACAGTGGTTAAATGCCTGTACTGCAAGTAAAACTGTGCTCACGACCTGGGTTCAATCCCCGGTAGCAGGCTCATGGTTCACTCAGCCTTCCATCCTTCCGAGGTCGGTAAAATGAGTACCCAGCTTGCTGGGGGGGGGGGCAATGTGTAGCCTGCACTCTGTAATTCAAATTGTAAAACCGCCCAGAGACTACTTGTAGTAGTATGGGGCGGTATATAAGCAGAACACACACACACACAAAGGGGGCTGTGTAGTCATTGCTGAAGTGCCCACTGTGTATCATTCCAGTAAGTGCTCCTTTGTGGAGGTAGCTAGGGAAGACCCACCACTTACTGGTGGAGCCCTTCTTTTGCATGCAAATAATAGGATCAGGAAATTAATGAGCAATCCCTTGCCAAAGCAGAAAAACTACTGCCAAAGTATCCCTGGTGTATGTTGATCCAAATTCCTCTTAAAACCTCCCAAAGAACAGTCCACCATCTTCCCAGGTATGATCCAGATCCCTGGTTTGTCTGGGTATTCACTTTTGACATTTCTGTCATCCTTTTCATATATTATGCCCAAGTGAGCCGCTACTTTATCAGTAATTAGTGTCAATTGGCACTTTCCTCCAGTGAGCTGAAAGCAATGTGATGGGCCCTCATTTCCCCTCATTGTCTGTCCATGACAACTTGGTGAAGTAAATCACTCTGAGTGAGGAGTAACTCAAATGGTACCTGGACAGTTTCTGGTTTGAGTCAAAGTGGAACCCATAATAATGATGGAACCGCAAAGATTCATAAGAACATAAGACGAGCCATGCTGGATCAGGCCAAAGGCCCATCTAGTCCAGCTTCCTGTATCTCACAGTGGCCCCACCAAATGTGTCCAGGAGCGCAGGAGACTAGATATCTGTCTCCTGATACCACTCCCCTGCATCTGGCCCTTGAAGTACGCCGGTTTTAAGCCTGGAGATGACACATCTGCATCATGGTTTGTAACCTGTGATGGACTTCTCCTCCAGGAATCTGTCCAATCCCCTTTTGAAGGCGTCCAGGCCAGATGCCATCACCACATCCTGTGGCAGGGAGTTCCACAGACTAACAACGCGCTGGGTGAAAAAATATTTTCTTTTGTCTGTTCTCACTCTCCTAGCCCTCAGTTTGAGTGGATGTCCCCTAGTTCTGGTATTCTGTGAGAGGGAGAAGAGCTTCCCTCTATCCACTTGACTCATGCCCTGCATTATTTTGTATATCTCAATCATATCCCCCCTCAGGCGCCTTTTTTCCAGACTAAAGAGCCCCAAATGTTTTAGCCTTTCCTCATAAGGGAAGTCCCCCAGCCCAGTAATCATTTTAGTCGCTCTCTTCTGTACCTTTTCCAGTTCCACTACGTCTTTTTTGAGATGCGGTGACCAGAATTGTACACAATACTCCAGGTACGGCCTTACTAATAGAGATGCACACGAACCTCCAGATCAGCGGTTTGTGCCAGGGTTTGTTTTGTTTTGTTGGTTGGTTGGTTGAGGTGTATTGTTTTTGTTTGTGTTTGGCCAAACAGGTGTTCAGCAGTTCCCAGCCTCACCTCCTCCAACAGGTGCCTACTCAGAGGCAGCAGACTAGCTTCCCGACTTCTCCACCTCCAGGTGCTCAGAGTCACAGTCTCTCATCAGATTCCAAGATTCCGGAGGAGACTTTCTATTTAATAAGCTTCAAACACTTGGACTGCTCAGAACCTCGGCGCCCACCAGAGAGGCGGGGCTGGGAACTATTCAGCCATAAAGCAAACTGGCACAAACTGCCGAATCAGCAGTTCGTGCCCACCTCTGTTACAAATAGGTATGGTTCCATTGTTACTACAGTTTTGAAAAAATTCTCCCAGCATGTTTTATTTCAGTCTATGTTTTAATGATCGCTGCACTGTGAACTTATTTGTACTTGGATCTGTGTCTTATTTTGGAATGGAACACTGCTATGTGAAAGCTATTATGCTGCTTTAGAAATCCAGAGAGCATCAACGCAAAACATAAATACACGTAGTAACACCGACACTGAAAATGCTGCTTCCCAAGTCTGCATGCTTTTGGATGGTGCTTGGACCTCCAACCCAATGAACCACTGTGGCATGTGAGAAGGCTGAGCTGTTTTTTTGTTTTGTTTGCCCATGGATTTCCCATGTCCTTGCTTACTGTATGAAGTTCATTCTTCGGTGCAAACTTTTATAGGTGGCTTTGATTAAGATCAGTGCATATCAATGAGAGCCAATGTACTATAGAATAGGGCACAGATCTAGACCACCGGAGAGCAAGGTTCAACCAACCAAAATGACTGGGAGTACCACTGTAAAAAGAAGGCTGAGAGGGGATATGATAGCTATGTTTAAAGATGTGAAAGGATGTCACGTTGAAGAAGGGACTAGTTTGTTTTCCATGGCTTCAGAGACTAGGATGTGGGGCAATGGTCTCAAGCAACAGGAAAAGAGATTCAATTTAAACATTAGGAAGAACTTCATGACAGTTAGAGCTGTTCAGCAGTGGAATAGGCTGCCACGGAGGGTGGTGGAGTCTCCTTCTTTGGAGGTTTTTAAGCAGAGGCAGGATGGCCATCTGTCGGGAGCACTGTGATGGGGGTTCCTGTGTGGCAGGGGGTTGTACAAGATGGCCCTTGTGGTGTCTTCCTACTCTATGATTCTATGTTCTATGTTCTATGAACTCTTGGAACATCTCAGGGTATGACTTCACAGATATTTGTCCTAGGTTAATGCAGACTTCTCTGTTTTGCATTTAAATCATTGCTATGGTTCATACAGAAGTGATCTTCATACATTTATACCAAACAAGCTAGTGACCTTGCAACTACTATGGGGAGTTTCCAGAAGTAAATTTTCAGGGGAAGGAATTTATTGAGTATCCATACTTCACCCGGTTCCCCCTTTGTTCTCCTTCTTCTCTGCCACTATCATGGTTGGGTTGCTTGCCTCCTCCAAAACCTGAACCCTCTCCTACTTTTGTTCCAGAGACCTCCAGGGAAACATCAGAAGCTTGTGTTCATCACAACTGGCATTTATGTCAAGGGAGGGTTAATTCAAGAACATCCCAGAATGAAACTAAACAAGCACAGGCAATCATATAAAAATCCACCTGAGTATCAAATCGTAAGTCTTTTCAGTGTCGCAATAATTCCAGGCAACATCAGCTTGCTTAAATCTGCAAGCTTTATTAGTCGGTACTGCTTCTACATTCCACATGCACAACCTTACTTCAGGGTTACTGTCCCATCAAAAAAAAAAAAAATCTTACAGCTATGAAGAAAATGGCAGAGAGAATACCTAAAAATCCTCCCTTGCAACTTGTAAAAGAATGTAAGCGTTAAAAGTTAAGTTACTGGTGGAACCTAAATTATGTACGAACATAAAATACAGGAACGTGTGTTTTGAAAATGAACAAAATGAGGACATTTTAAGTCACACTTCAAAAATACAAAAGCTTACAGCCTTGGGGGGGGTTGCCGAGAAGGGGAAAGCTCAGGATAACAAGTCAGGCTAGTATAGTGGACCCTTGTATAACTAACGGTTTGTATAACATAAAATCTGTACAACATAAAACAATCCGGAGATAGGGGAAATTTGCTTAACAGAATCGCCTATGGGGCGAATCCGTACAACATAAAAATGGTCGCGATTAGGGATTACTCTGTTTTCAATGTATGCCTATGGGAAATTTGTGCAAAGGAAAATTTGCTTAACAGAATTTCATTTGGAACGAATTAATTCCTTTATACAAGGCACCACTGTAACTATAAAAGCACATTTACAAACTGTAGACAAATGGCTGATGCGAAAATCAATTAGTAGGGTAAATTTGGCACTTTAATTTCTTTGTATCTAAAAGAGTCTAAACGTACAGCATTCACACCTAGGTGAGGCAGGTCTTGGATTCTGTTCCTCAGGTCCAGAGCCCACACTGTCTATTGCCCAGAGAACTTAGCCTTCACAGTGATTTCGGTCAAAGCTTGTGTGCTTGGGGGTTGGAAGGGGGGGAGCTAAGCGATTCAGAACCCTTTGCTGTTTGTGCAGTTTCCATTCACCCTTGCGCTGCTCCCCGAGTGTTTCGTGAAGGGTTAATCCCCTCTTCAAACAAGCTGCCTGAAAACTTCACTCTGGGAAAAGATCCGACATTCCCCAAGGCTGGCTTGGGGTTTCCCAGAGACGAGGCAGCCTTGGCCATCTTTTTGGGCCCAGGGGAGATAATAACAAGAGTAGATACAGCTGTGTGACATGGATGGGAACAGAGGAGGCCTGTCACAAAGAGCGCTGGACCACCCCCAACGAGAAAGCCGAGAGGAGCTGCTCTGGATCCATGCCGGACCCTCTTTGGTTTTTGAAGGCTTTGCCAGCAAGAAGCAACTCATGCATCCTGCATTGATGGGAATTGGGCTCCTCGATTTTCTGTTCTCGTTTTAAGAATAATTCAGCACCCCAGACTAGCTGTGGAACAATAATGACTGGTCACCAGTATGCCCTTCCTTAAAGGAGGACAAAAGATAGGAATGATTCAATTAAATCTGCATGCTAGCTAGATGATTCTGGGAACCACAGTCCAATGAATTAACTCCTATAAGCTTGAACATTTATCTATGAGTTTATAATTCTATAGTTGTAAATTTCAAAAGGATCTGTATCTCTCTCTCTCTCTCTCTCTCTCTCTCTCTCTCTCTCTCTTTGACTGATAGCATTTAAGCAGATACGCAATGCATCTTACCATAATGGAGAGGACTGACTAGGTACTATGTGTAAATACAGTAATCATTGATTGGTAGCTTCAGGGTACCAATCTCTTTTCCTTAGGATTTTTTTATGTCTGGATAGCCAATCCAGCCTAATGTATAAACAAAAATTGAAACTGCTGTTAGGAGCAGATGGTGGACATCCAATATCTAGGTAAATGTAAACAATCAACAAAATGAGGAAATCAACCAAATCATAAAGTCATTTGTGAGTGCTGCTAGCCTCTTTGGACTCAGTGTGGTCTCTCTCTTCCATCCTCTGTTCCATAAATCCAGGCAACCAAGGATAAAAATGTAACAAAGGTAACTGTAACTTTGGGCGTTTATACACGACCCCTAAGCTCCACTGCAAATGGCTCCCAGCTCCGGAGCTTAAAAATGTTTCCCCACCAGCTCCGGAGCTAACAGAAAATTAAGTGCGACCCCGCCCACCTAAGCGCGACCCAACACATCTTTCAAGTACCTGCTCTGGAAGAGTGAAAAATTTTGATGCGGAGAGTGCCGGGCTCTCCTTGCTTCTTCTTCTTCTTCTTCTTCTTCTTCTTCTTCTTCTTCTTCTTCTTCTTCTTCTTCTTCTTCTTCTTCTTCTTCTTCTTCTTCTTCTTCTTCTTTTTTGCCTCCCGCCCCTTTAAGAGGAACCAGGAAGTGACGGGGGTCGGAGCAACTTCCACCGGCACTCCCTTTTTTTCTCCCTCCCCTCACGCAGACAGAACAAGGAAGTGCGGAGGGGGTGGGAACGCAGGGAGAGCGACAAACCCTCAAGATCTCTGGTCCAAATTTAAGGGACCAGTGGATCTTAGGGGTCGTGTAAAAAGGCCCATAGAGTCTGTGCACACTGGCATATAGATATGATACTGTATATCAGGCCTGCCCAAGATGTTGCCCGCAGGCGACCTGTTGCCCGTGGCACCTTCAGGGGTTGCCCGCCAGGTCCCTGTGTTGGGGGGGGAATTCCCCCCAGTCACTCGCCCTCTCCAGTGGCGGCGGCGGCTCCAGTGGCAGTGGCGGGCCCAGGCCGGCCTGCTGGGACCGTTTGGGTCCCAAATGCAGTATTCCTCCAAATTCACATCACTGGGTGTGATCTCTCTCTCTCTCTCTCTCTCTCTCTCTCTCTCTCACACACACACACACACACACACACACACACACACACACACACACACACACCACTGTTCTTGCTTCTCAACATTAATGGTACTTTTTCGTCTGCCAGGATCAGTCCTGAGTTGGAATTGAGTCTACCTCTTTCACCTTACTCTTCCTCTCTCGCCATGTGGCAGCTTCGAGACTAACTATTGTACTTGAATGTGAGCTTTTGTGTATCAAGTTCACTTCTTCAGTCACATGGAACAAAATAAAATTCAGAGCTGACAAGTAAAACACTCAAGATATTCTTTAGGTTTAAAAGTCTGGAGAGTATGGTTACATCTCACATGCAGGACAGAAACTCACACAAAGTGGTACCAAGGGGAAAAATGGGAAAACAAGGATGTCCAAGTAGGTTTCCAGGAAACCTAAGGCTTATTTGAAGCTCTTTAACAAGGAGAGTGAGGCAGTTGCCTCAGGCAGAGGAATTTTAGGTTATTCCTGTCTGTGAAGATTCTCAGTCATCCAGGTGAGTTTATCTGGAAGTTGAGTCATGGCGACTGGACTTCTTTTCTTGAAAGATGGAAATGTTTCGCTGCTCATCCAAACAGCTTCATCCGTCTGAGGGACTGCCCTCAGACTGATGAAACTGTTTGGATGAGCAGCAAAAATTTCCAGCCTTTCAAGAAAAGTCAATCCCCTCTTTTTTGGCATGAAATAGGAAGAACTACTCTGGCAGTCATCTGCTATTACAGAATGCCTACATGTAAGGGGACTCTTTGTGAATAAAAGCCACTTGCCAGCAAAAGCATGAGAAGAGCTAGACCTGAGGAATCTCAATCATTCCTAAGACTGAAGTCATCACGTGTCATATGAAGCCAAACCAAATATTTACTAAAGATCTCTCTCTCTCTCTCTCTCTCTCTCTCTCTCTCTCTCTCTCTCTCTCTCTCAGCAATATTACAATACCAATTGGTTTGGAAATTAGAGACAGTGCTGCTACTCTCTTATTCTGGTTCATGAGTTTCCCACAGGTAGATGGGAATTGGAAACATTAATAAAAAAGATTCTATATAGTAATTGCTGCCTAAGTTTTACTGTATACCAGACCTGCCCAAAGTCTGGCCCGGGGGCCAAATCCGGCCCGTCAGGCCATTCTGAGTGGTCCATGGCTGGCTGGCCCGCCCCTCCCTCCCCCTCCTTCACCCCATGTTTTTTTTTTTAAATCTTCTGCTAACACTGACACTGCTGGGAAGCTTGGGCGGCTGGGCGGACGTGCAGTCTGCTGCCACCAGCACCGCAGGGGAATGTGTGGGGGTGGGCAGGCCAGCGGGCCTCTGCCCCCGCCAAGGAGCTTTGGGGTGGGCTGGCAGGCGAGCCATCGACACTGCTGGGGAGCTTGGGGGGGTGCAAGGTCGCACAGATAGCCTCTTCCAAGGGGAGACCTGTGGCCACGGCTTCCTTTGGTCCCCACCTTCATTCCTTCCTCCCTCCCTTGGTCCCCACCTCCCTCCCTCCCTCCCTCCCTCTCTTGTTCCCCACCTTCCTTCCTTCCTCTCTTGGTTTCCACCTTCCTCCCTCCCTCCCTTGGTCCTTCCTGTGGGTGGGGTTGCAAGGGGTCAGTGGGTGGGGCTTATGGGTCAGTGGGTGGGGCTTGCAATGTTGGGGGAGCAACCGGCCCCTGACACATTCTCAGCCACCAAATCTGGCCCTCCTTACAAAAAGTTTGGGCACCCCTGCTGTATACTATATCCAGTTATACAGGGTAGTCTAACTGTGAATATGAGTTGCTGGAAAGCTCTGTTTGTTGGGTTTTTGTGGACATAGTTATTGCGGGAAACAGGTTGCTTGATAGGCCTTTGGGTCTGATCTAGAATGGTTCTTCCTATCTTATGAGAATATATTTAGAGCTTGGAAAAGTGCCTCTTTTTAAACTACAGCTCCCAGAATGCTTGTGGTATCCCAGGTGCTTATATTGTCTTGCTAGAACTCATATCCTGTAGTTATGTGTTGTGGAACCTATAGGACATATGACATATGTTTAGTTTTTCCATCCTATATAGTGCTGCTGGGAGTGGTGTGTGTTCTTCCAAGTGGCCTTTTCTTTCTCGGACCTTGGGCTATTCTCACAAGGCCTTGTTCAACTAGCCCTCTTAAGAGCCACAATCACTTGCATTCCGTTCCCTGCCTGCTTGCGCAGAAGCAAATGCCTGTACCTCTTTCCCTCAGAGGTGCATTCACTCCCCCCAATTCCTGTTGCACCAGTGTTGCACAAGCATAATGCATATAAAAAGACTTTGTGCTGAGGCAGTGGGTTCTGGTGCCAGCTGGAAATGAACAGAGTCGCATAACCACCCTTAAAGGCTCCTCACCAAACACCTTTGAACTCTTCCCTTCCTCAAGCATCATGTATCCTGAAATTGGCCTCCTAGGACACCTAGAGAGGCACTGCAGGATCCTGGACCTTCAGCCGTTTCATGAGATCTGGGAGTAGATGTACAGAGACCATGTTTACTACTTGGCAAAGGAGCCACTTATTTGGGGGGAAATGGTATTTTTCAGGTCGGGAACATGTCATCCTCCAAATGCTGTGGGACCATGGCTTCCCTCATTGGTGTAGCTAACGTCACCAATGGTGAAGGACAACATAACCTGATTGGCAAGCAAGGGGTTGGACTTGGTGGCATTACAGGTCCCTTCCATCTTCTCTATTCTATGATTCTATGATCCTTTGGCCAGGTGTCCTCCATCCCTGCTCTGGATGAAGGCCACTCGGACTAATTTATAAGTAAAGAACTGTAATATGTGGGATGAGATGGGCACCAAAATCACCTCTCCGCAGTTAGGATCCAGACAACGACCTGGGTAGGCACAGGAGTTATCTGGTTACCATTTTCACAAAGCAAGTTAGACACATTATATTTCTTTCTAAACCGTAGTAGTTATTTCTGAATGTTCATCCTGTCTTGTTTTTGTTTTTGTTTTTTCTTGACTCTTTAGAATGCTCATGTGGCCACCTCAATCAGATCAATGTCCCTGCATAATCCCAAACCATGCTACCTTGAATTCTAGGATTCTTACCGTGAGATATGAAGCCAATAAACAAAGTACAGCATGGACAATCAGTCTCATTCAGCAGGGGAATGTGGCCTGACAGGAGTGGTGGTGCAAATCAGAAAGGCATTAGCCTTGCAAATTCCGATCTAGATCAGCGGTTCTCAAACTGGGTGCTGTAGCACCCTGAGGTGCCTTGAGCGTATGCCTGGGATGCTGCAGCAATAATTTCTAATCAACTAAACATCCCATAAACATAAGGAAATAATGAAAAATGCATCCAAACAGTTTCATTCATTGCAAAGACAACTTAGCATTAAATTTGTGCTGTTTTTTCTTCTTTTCCTAAGTAGTCAAACCGCTTTAAGGGTAGCTGTGCCATGAATTTTTTTTAGCCTGACAAGGGTGCTGTGGTGAAAAAAAATTGAGAACCACTGAGCTAGATTATTGGACTGGTCAAAAAGGGTCTCACCCTGGAGGTCAGTGGATCCTGACCAAGGGGACCTTTGATAAAGACATGAAATTGTCCTGGGTTCCCCCGGATCAAGCCCATGACAGTGCAAACTGGAGGACAAAAACCAGAATAGCAGATCCTACCACCAAGTGGGATGGACAAGAAGAAGAAGAAGAAGAAGAAGAAGAAGAAGAAGAAGAAGAAGAAGAAGAAGAAGAAGAAGAAGAAGAAGAAGAAGAAGAAGAAGAAGAAGAAGAAGAAGAAGAAGAAGAAGAAGACAACAACCACCTGCCTAAAGGAAGGGTGGGAGGATTCCAAGTTGTGAGTCAAATTCTGCTCTGGATTATCAGACTATTTTTCTCCTTGGAATTTTGGGAAAGATGCAGGATAACGTAGATTCAAAGTAGAAAGCCGCAGCACTCTCTGAGTTAAATACATCATTGAAGAGGGGGTTAATATATACTGTATAACAAATAATGTGCAGAATAAGAACATTTCGGATGTTCAGCGATGTCTCCAGTTTGTGCTCATTCCATCCGCCAAGCTCTCCTTCTCTGTCTTATTCTCTATAGAAAGTCCATGGCTCAGCAGCTGTCCTACAAATCTGCCTGAATCCTTCAGAATTTGCTCGCAGCTGCATCTAATAGCTAGATGCAGATAGACACCATTGTAATGACCAGGAAACTAAGAGTAAAGGCGGCGCACGGGGGGGGGGGTCTTCTGAGTTCAGCTGCATTGCCTACTCAGATCCCACAGGAGGAGTAAGAATGGAGAAAGGGTACAAGAGGGACTAGCAAAGCAGAAAGACAATGGTTTCATTCGCCTGGGGCAGACAGGACAAGACTCCATCCTGGTTGCTTAGATTACTGTGGAACAAGCACACATCGTCTCTCCTGGCCCAGCACTGGAATAAAGCATGATGGGTCTGGATTCTAGGTCATTCATCTTGAATCACCATTCTAGCAGAGATGCCTGGGGAGTTTGGGCGCTGGCTGAAATCTCAGGAAGGAGATGCTCTTCCATGGATCTTCAGCCAAGGCGGCAAATATCAGCACACCTGGGACGGCAGGAGGAGGAGAAGCTCTGGGTTATGTTTATGGGTTGGCTTTGGAGCCTGAGTATCCACCTCCACCCTTTCCCAGCTGGTACCAGCGCTCCGTATCTGAGTTCAAAGGAGCCTGCAGGTGTGTTGTCTCTGCATTCCTCCCAGCCTTTCCCCCGGTCCCTTCTGTGACATCACCAGAGGCTTCCTCTGATCTTCGGTTTTTATCTCTGAAATTTCAGGGAATAGATGGCTGGCCTGGCAAGAGTTCAGAACATAATTTTCCCAAGCTCCTCAAAAAGGAAACTTACTAATGCAGAACTGCAGGGAGGTTCTGAGAATTTACCGGAGAGTGGCAAGTTAGAGGGGGAAAAGAGGCACACATGAAGTTAACCATCAATAAGCTAAAAATCTCACCCAACAGCGCTTACAGAAAAGAGGGATTTCCCATAATGAAACAACAAATGAAGAAAATAAAACAAGAAATACTTCCAATAGTGGTGGAGGTGGGTGTTTAATGGATTTCAGTTTCTGAAAACTACCCCTTTGATCAAAAAAAGAGCACCTGCAACTGCCCCCAAGCAAGCCAAACAGTGACACTGGGTGGCCAGAGTAGAGGTGTCTTGATCTGTAGCGCTGGCCATGCCTAAGGGGCAGCTCTGTCATTTATTTTTTTACACATATTCGGACCCAACTCTGATGCTGCCAGAAAACTGACCAGTCTCCCAGCGCTGGGAAGGAAGTCTTGATGCAGTTCAAAAAAGGGCAGCAAGGGACACCTTGTTAAACTGTCCTAGGGTTTGCATTGTGTGAAGCAAGTGATGTACCTGAAAAGCAGGGGCTGGTGGGACTCAAGTCATGGGACTTGCTGTCAAGTCAGACTTAAGTCACACCTGTGACTCTACTCACGATTTGTTTTTCAGTGACTCAGACCTGACTCACAACTTGAAACCCACTGGCCCTCCATTTTTTCCTGGGCGAAAAAACTTGTTTTTAATAGGGACTCAGAGTTGGGGCTTTTGCCTTAAGATCTGGTATCCAAGACTCAGACTTTGGACATGGGGGGCTAGCCAGCATCACTGCTGCAAAATGCTTTGGTTCTTCCAGTCAAGGGATGCACAGCCTTGGGTTTCAACTCCCACCTAGCAATGAAGCTCCTTGGGACACCACTGACCAGTCACCCACTATTAGCCTGGATTACCTTGCTGTATTGCTGGGCTGCATAAAATATTCAGGTTCAGAACCTTTAGTGGCATAAGAGCAATTTAAAACAGTAAACATGCAGTATACTGGAGGATTAAAGAAAAGTGTGTTGGTACATGTCCTCTGCCAATTGACTTAATTTCTTTTGCTAAGTACAAACTGAAGGTCCCCATGATGACAGCATGGGCTGAGAAACGGAGCAAGAAGAGCTTTCATAAGATCTGGTCACCAGCTGTTCCAGGAGTGACTCCTATTGCACTCCTATCTGATTTACATCTATATGGATTATACCAGTATTTGCATGTGTTAGCTTAATTTAACATGTTTGAATGTGCATGTGTATTAGCCTATGAATTGGAATATGCAAAAAAGTCTTCCCTGTTGGTGACACATGCCCCACTTGGCAATCCTTGTTCTCCACACACTATTTGTAACGCCTGCTCTCCATGTTAATGTGGAATTAATGCCCCCTACAACAAGGACATAGAAGGCCCAGGTTCAAATCCTCCACTCAGTCATGAAAATTCATTCAGTGACCTTAAGATAGTCACAGTCTCTCAGCAGCTCTTGAGTGCAGCTATTTATGTCTTTTTAAACTCAGTCTGAGGAAAAGATACAAGCTGTATTTTTCCAACTGAGAATACATTGGAAACCTCTGGATTCAAACAAATTGCCCACTAGTTTCATCCAGAAATAACAAAATCAAGGTGGCAATTCTATATGTAACTCTCTCTCTCTCTCTCTCTCTCTCTCTCTCTCTCTGTGTGTGTGTGTGTGTGTGTGTGTGTGTGTGTGTGTGTGGATCCTTACAGTTGTGACCAACTCTTTGTGACCCCACATCCATGGAGTTTTCTTGGCAGGAATACTGGAGTGGATTGCCAGTTCCTACTCCAGGTGCCTACAGCACCTGGTATTCCCTGGTGGTCTCCCATCCAAGTACTAACCAGGGACGACCCTGCTTAGCTTCCGAAATCAGGTGAGATCAGATGTGCTTAGGGCAGTGATGGCGAACCTTTTAGAGATTGAGTGCCCAAACTGAGATTCAAAACCCACTAATTTTTCACAAAGTGAACATAAGAACATAAGTAGAGCCATGCTGGATAAGGCCAAAGGCCCATCTAGTCCAGCTTCCTGTATCTCACAGTGGCCCCACCAAATGTGTCCAGGAGTGCACGAGACTAGATATCTATCTCTTCATACCACTCCCCTGCATCTGGTCCTTGAAGTACCCCAGTTTTAAGCCTGGAGATTACACATCTCCATCATGGTTTGTAACCTGTGATGGACTTCTCCTCCAGGAATCTGTCCAATCCCCTTTTGAAGGCATCCAGGCTAGATGCCATCACCACATCCATGGCAATCGAACCTGAATACGGGAGGCTATGAAGGGGCAATGTCGGGTGCCAACAGAAAGGGCTCCGAGTGCCACCTTTGGCACCCATGCCATAGGTTCGCCAACACTGGCTTAGGGCATCTAGACAGTACCTACTGCACTCTAAATAAATCTCAGTGAATTCAATAGGACAATGGTGCCCAACCTTGGGTTCCTAGTTGTTCTTGGACTAAAACCCTAATTAGCCTTCACCACTAGATGTGCTGGTCAGGATTTCTGGGAGTCTATGAGTGTCTGAGGACCCAAGATTGAGAACCACAGCAATACGGCAAACATCTGACAACATGTACTTACAATGGCTTCTGGACAAGGACTCATCAGCATCTCTGGGCACCATCTTTTCTTTCATTGCAAACAATAAAATTGTGTGAGCTGTTACTATGCACTGATGCATTAAAAAGGCATATTTTCCAAAGCTCAAACAAAAAGCTTAGTATAGCAGTGCTTTGATATCCCAACATGACATATAAACTTAGTCTGTCTTCAGATGAATATACAATAAATTTATAGTGCAAAATACTAAACATATTTACTGGAGTCTAATTACTGTACTGTACAAAGTGACTTGGGTACTGCTTTCCAGTAGCCTTTGTTTTTAGTGTTGCAGAGTTTTTCATTTCTGGTTAAAATTCCTTTTTGCTACAAAGTCAAAATACAAAAATCCATAGAAGAGTTCCCAAATAGCCCATCTCTATCCCATTTATTGGCATTTAAAGTCTCTTAATAACTCACTCTGAGACATTTGCAGGAGAAAGAATAAAAGCATTTAATTTCTGACGATTGTTCAAAAATTACACACTTGTGTATTACTGCACACATGCTTAGCCACGAGCTGAACAGGCTGCAAATAAAACTCCAACATTTAACTTTAACAAAATTGACATACCTACAGGTGGACTTGAAAATAATTTCAATGAATTTATTCCCTGGTCATGGGGTAGAGGATTGCCTTTATTTATTTATTTATTTATTTATTTATTTATTTATTTATTTATTTATTTATGAAACTTAAATTATTGATTTATTTAGCTCCTTTTCATTGGTTTACGTCAACATTTGTGGGTGTGCTAAAACCGCCAGGGATCAGTATCCTACGAAGTTTGTGGTGGTTGGGTTTCAATGTGTTACCTGCACTGGGCAAGTTAGAATATACTTGAGGTGATATAATGCACTGAACAGGGATTTTCCTAATAGAAAATAGCTTGGGATTATCTGTCAGAGGTTTTGTTTCACTTCCTCCTAATTCTTATGTTAGGAAAAACAACAACAACAAGCTGGCAGTTAGAGGATGACAACTCCTCCAACAGATAGGCATGTGCTTCTTGATTTTGTGGCGGAAGGGGGCGAAAAAAAAATGTAATCCAAGCTACTATGGAAGAGAAACATCCTCTTTTGATCCTGTCAAAACCTGGACCCACTTCCCGGTTGCCTTTGACATACTTTCTGTAGCTGCCAAGAATCCTTATATTTGGGAAGTTTGGAAACTCTCCCTCCAGGCCACCTGCCTACTCTCCACTGCCCACACATTCAGCAGCACATATGATCAGCATCTGTGGAAGATCTGTACACCCCCTTCATTGCCTGCACTTATTGTCTTCCCTGTTCCACTCCCAACCACTCTTTCAAAACCACATTCTGAAAAGCTGGACAGAAGAAAAGAAAAACCGAAGATGGCCTCTGGAATCTCACCAGGGACTCCCATGGGGACCAACCTCTCCTCAATTTTGCTTTGAAACCCTTTGGACCTCGGTTTGGAATGAAAGGCCCAGCTGGCTCCCTTTCTCATAATAATTCTAGAACAACAACACGGGTGCAGGAGCATTTGTTAAAAAAAACGTTAGGGGGTGAAGTTTTAGAAATAAGTATAACCAGCTACAGTTAGGGAACGGGAGCAAAGCAAACGTGCTAGAATGGGGGGACTCAAACACGTAAACAACAAAACAAACCTGTAGGGAAAACCTTTGCAAAAAGAAATAGGCTGAACAAACAAGATCCTTTTACTTTCTTTTAAAAATAAAAAATATCTTAAAATAAAAAAGAACCGAGTCAAATACATTTTGTATTTTGGCGTGTTCCTGGTAGACCTGCGTGCGTGCAGCAGCGATCAGGATGATTGCAGGGCAAAATTCATGCATGGCCATAAAAGTCCCACTGCTCCCTTGAGCGTCCTATCCTTGGGAAGCGGCGATCGTGAAGTTCACCGCAGGCAAACTTTTCCTTAGTCTGTGCTCTCCCAATTCTGTATTTGATTTTTCATTCCTGTGACACCTGGCTATGCAGAGGAGTGGGAAAAGGAACGTTAAAACATGAGTACTGTATTTATGAGTACTGTGTTTATTTATTGTTTATTTTAACGGTGCCGTTAAAAAAAAAAAAAAGTGGGGAAGGGGGAGGAGGTCAACATGGAGAAACAGCCACGAAACAAAAGCAAAGGAAGCGGCGCGTTCCTCGGCGTGCCTCTGGACGCGGCACCCGCAGGCTTTATTCCGCCGCCGAGGCCCCGCCCACTGGGCCCGCGGAGGCCCCTCCCACGCTGCTCCCCATTGGCTGCCCGAGGAGGTTCCAGTTCAGTGGCTGATGGGCGGCGGAAAGGTTGCCTTGGCCACGCATCTCTGTGTGAATGCATGACGTTCGCAAGGCTGGCGCCAGGCTGTCTGGAGCGTCGAGTTAGATCAACACAGCTGGAGGGACAGAGACACAGCTGGGCAAAGGGAGCAGATTCCGCAACAAAAAATAGGATTGTGAGAAAAGTACTTAAACAAAAACAGTTCAAACAAAAGCCTTAATGACATCCTTTCATAAAAAAAAAAAAGAAGAAGAAGAAGAAGAAGAAGAGGGGGATGTGAGCCTGACTAGGAGAAAAGGCAGCAAGAACAGAAAGTTCCCGAGATCAGCTTAGATGCCGCTGCTTTGCAAAAAGACACACAAGCCCTGTCTTTCTCTCAACACACACACACACACACACACACACACACACACACACACACACACACACACACACACACACACACACACACACACACACACACACAGTTATTTCTAAGGGAGTGAGTTACTGTGTGGCCGCCTTGTTGGTGATGTATCCTTGGAGAGCTCTCCTTAGCCTTGTGGTCTATAAAATAAAAAAATAAAACCAAGTCAATGTTTTAAGGCCAAGCTCTGATGCTTACCATCCTTGGAATAAGCCCCAGTCAAGGCCACGGACCTGCCTTGATACAGGCTGCGATCCGACATACGTGGGAGTAAAACCCAGTTCCTAGAACAGGACTTGGGGTCGGAGTTAGTACGTGTACAGTATGAGCTACAGGGCTTCTACTGTTTGTGGATGGTCTGGAAAAGAAGCCCCCCTCTGAACCTAATGCAGATTGCCCCAAAGTAATCACGTTGAGAATTGGACAGTAAAACTTGGGAAAGTTGAGAGCAAAACCCTTTTGTGCTCGGTGGGGCTTATTTCTGAGCAAGTCTACTTACTGTTGAGTATTTAAAAGGCACATACAAATACATACACATTTAGGCAGTGTTTGAAAGAGTCAGGGGGTTTTGATACCCATGGTTCACAGTTAATTGGGTTAGGGTTTTAAGTGATTCAGCATCATCCATCCACTGAATAATGTTTTCAAATGATTTTGTTTGTAACGAAGTGTGTATCGGTCAGTTTTACTATTCAAATTATTGAGGCTTCCAGCAACCAGGATGCTACAAAGATTGCATATTTGTTTCCCTGTAGAAGGACTAGGCAGGTAGCAGAAGAAGGGGGAACACATTGAAATCAATCTAGGTTCCAGTGTAAGGTTATCTGTGCTTCCAAATGAACATTGTCTGAGTCTAGTAAGGAAATGAAAGGAATAACAAACAAATGAACAGTTGGGCTACCCAAGTCAAACGCTCCCTTAAATAACCAGTTTGCATGCTTAACATTCTTTTAGAAGTTTTTCCAGTAACAAGGACTGGAATCATTTAAGGAAGGTGTTTTCCCCCTTCTCTTCTGCACCAAAAGATCTACAAAGTGAAACATGTTGTTGTCTTTTAATTGTGAAATGTCAACAGTGCAAAAACATGGAAACTGAACAAGACTATGCCTATACATCATATTGTTTTGACCATGCAAGGTTTGGTCAAAGTCCATGGGAAAAAAGTAAATACAAAATAGAGGGGAGCAGACCAATCAAGAGAGTTTGGGTTGAAGCTAAGAATCTGTTCTCCATACTACTCTCTGCCCATGGTAGCCCTCCCTTTCCTTTCCAAAATAAGCTCTTTTTAAATAAACCTTCCTTAACCAGGTGTTGCGTCAAAGCCAGTAGTTGTGTAGTTGCGGTGCAGGACCAGGGTAGGGGAGATCCAGATTCTTGTCTCCATTTAGTCATGGAACTCACTAGCAGGACCTAAACTGGAGAAAGGTGGGGTAAAAATATTCAAAATAAAATAAATATTTTCTCCAAAAGTGACCTCCTTTGTGGGGCTGTAAAAATAAAGCTTGAGTGAGGAGCAGCAGAAAAAGCCAGTTATAAATGTAACGGATAAATGAAAGGCTCCCACCAGGCTCAACCAGAAGAGCCATGCTGAATGGAGATGATAGAAGTTGCAATCTGTAGCTGACAGATACCTGATCTGGTCAAGATGTGCTACTTAGTCATCAAATGGTAAACAGAGTTTTGAAATGTCACCTTTGGACAAAGGTGCTTAGAATTCCTTAGTCAACATGAATAACAGCAATGAGAACCCTTGAACAGCCAGGAGCTGCAAAAACGTAACTTTTCAGAGCTGACAAGTAAGCAGTAGATTTGAGTAACCAACAATAAATAAGCATCTTAAATGATTATGAAAATGTTTATTCTTAAATCAAAGTGAAATCACAGTGTTTATTTGAAATGTAGTCTCTTCAGTGCTCCTGTACAAGGCCCCTAGCAGATATATATGAATTAATGATATTTTCTATTGCCACCTGTTAGATCAACAGTAATCAACAACAACTTTTTTTTCAAGGTGTTTGCCTGTTTCAACCTAATAAAATGAAGTAATAAAAATGAAGATGCCGTGTGACTTTTAACACTGAAATAATCATTTCATTGCAGCAACCGTTTTTGGATTATAATCTCCTTCCTCAGACATAAATGTTGTTAGGTATTTCTCTGGTCAGTCCCAACAGTGCCCCACCAAAACACAACCCAAAACTGCTTTTCCAAATGATGAAAAGAGAATTGGCTTATGTCCTGTAAGTACGACTGTTCCATCCCTGGCTTTTCACTTTAAAAAGTGAACCTCTAGTTTTTTAAAAAGCAAGGAAACTTTCTACCACTGAATTAAATAATGTCAGCAGGATCCAAATGTATCAAGGGCCAGCTCACTAAATTTACAGGGCTAACAAATGTCTTTCCACTCAGAAAACTTTAGTAGCCCTAAAAAAAAAAAACCCTGAAATGTCATTTTTTTGTTTTTCCTGTATATTTCTTCCTTTGCTCATCAAAATAAAAGCTGGTTTATAAGTAAATCTCATGGTTAGGTCACTGGCTTGCGCTCCCACACAACTTAATGTTTTCACTACCATTATTACTAACCCCAATCTGTTTCCTCTATCAGAACTGCAGTTTTCCCGCAACTTTTTTTTTTTTTTTAAAAAAACTTGGTCACAAGATAATTCCTGACGCCAGAAAGTCTGGAGGTCATTTGAGAAGCGAAGTGAGGCATAAAGCGGTACTAAGTCCTTACAAGGTTCTCGCCGCCCCCCCCTCCCACCGACCCTGGAACAAAATCTAAACCCTTGAGAAATCTCCGTTGTGATAAGGATTTATGGCTTCTGAACGTTTAAAGCTGGGAGACACGAGAGAAATATGTATATACTGCAGAAACGTGGCAATCCCGCTCGATTCAACACGGGTGTTCCCCCCTGCCCCGCCAATAATATTTAGAATTATAGATGATCACAATTCTAAATCTATTAAAACAATTAATGTATGCATAATTATATATCGACATTGAAGCAGACAAGTATAGGGAAGGACGTGCCTTGTACATATATTAGCAAGTTAAAATTTAGTATATGTCGAACAGAGAGAAATGGGTGGGGGAAGGGGGGAGAGAAGTTCCGATTGATAGTTTAGGGCCCTCCCTCTGTCTAATCAGCGCCGGCTCATTCCTTTGATGTCCTCCGCTATTTGGTGTCGAGCGAAGCCAATGGAGAGCCTGTTTTGCTCTTAAAACCATCTTGTACGTTCCATTCCAACATTCTCTCTGTCATTGGAGAGAGGAGGAGGAGGAGGAGGAGGAGGAGGCGGGAGCAGGGCGGGTCATTTGCATAAAGGGGCGGGCGCCCACCCCGTGCCCTATAAAAGCCTCTGAAGCGGTGACAGCGTCGGGTTTTTTGGCGAGCGCCGGAGCGAGAGGGAGGAGTAGGAGGAAGGTTTGACGGAAAGCGGCAGAGACGACGAAGAGCTCGAGAGGCCAATCTCGATCTCGCCTTCTTGCACTTCTGAATATATATATATTTTTCCTCCCCACCACGTAGATTAGATTAATCTCTGGGTGAGGCGGGAGTGTGTGTGTGTGTGGGGGAACCTTTTGTTGTTGTGGCCGACACCATGAAAGCCATCAGCCCGGTGCGCTCGGTGCGGAGTTGCTACGAAGCGGTGTGTTGCCTCTCGGACCAGAGCCTGGCCATCGCCCGGGGCAGTAGCAACAAGAGCCCGGCTCTGGAGGAGCCCATGAGCCTCCTCTACGACATGAACGACTGCTACTCCAAACTGCGCGAGCTGGTGCCCGGCATTCCCCAAGGGAGCAAAGTCACGCAAGTGGAGATCTTGCAGCACGTCATCGACTACATTTTTGATCTCCAAATCGTGTTGGAGGAGCAGGCGAAGAAGGGGCAGCAGGATCCGTCCACGGAGGCGTCGTTCTTCTCTTTAAAAGTAAGGAAGGCGCGCTCCTTGGAAAGGGGGGGGGAATCGCACGGATGGGTGGGGTGGGGTGGGAGATCGGGAAGAGGGGGGCTCGCCGGCGTCGATCGGGTGGGAGATGATAACGGGAGCCTTTTTTTCTGCCGATAATCCCGCCGTCACAAAGGCAGAATGAGGGCATGATGGGTGCCGGATGCCATCTGATCCCTTGTCGGGTTAACTCTTCAGCGACGAATGTATGGGAAATGGGAGATGAATTTTGGTCGGAATGGGTGGTTGTGGGGGGGGGGAGGGGCTGGGTTGACTCGGGTGTTGCGACCCAGATGTGCGCACAAGTTGAGACGGGAGAACGATTCACACGTTCGATGAAGAAGAGAGCGAGCGAGAACGCTGGCTCTGACCTTCCGGCGAAGAAGGTGATTCTGAAATACCTTCAGTCGGTTCCGAACGTGTGAACAAGACACAGCCTAGGGCGGTTTTTAAGAGGGGGGAATCGCGGCGATTAAGGGTTGGATTTTGGGGGGGGGGGTTGTCCCAGTGAAGTGCCCGGAAGACGTTGGGATTTTGTGGCTATGATGAGGGAAAGGGTACCAGCCCGTCCTCCACCACCCTTGGATATGGGGCAGTTTTCGCCAATCAGACGGCGAAGGGTTGACCGGACAATAGAACTAATTTAACCTGCGTTGAATTTATGGGGACACTTGCGAAAAAGACGGCTTGCTTCCAAGTAAATCTGGTGGACCTGCCATCCTGGAGGGGTCTGTTTTGATGGTTTACTTAGGGAGCAGAGGTATGAGTAAGGGCAAGGGGGGTGGGGGTGGGGAGAACTTACAATTTTTGCTTAGGAGTTAAGGGTATTACAGCTTTTGCTCTACCTAGTCCAGAAGTTCTTGCCACCCTCTTTTGAGGGAAATCCCTAAACAGGATACCACTGATTTCAGTCAACCTGACCTCCGAACAGGGCCATAATTTCTGCTAGGTACAATCATGCTCAAAAAGCACCGGACAATGCTGAGTTGCATACTTGGAGGTCATGTTGTTAGAATATGAATACTGTACTGTAGTAGTTTTAGAAAACTTGCAACCCTTTCTCTTTCACTTCTGGCAGGCAACAGAACTTGCGTCTGAACTCTGTGCAAAGGAGGAGAGGAGTCACTGCCACTAACATTGGCCAGGTATGTAGCCACTAAATGTTCAAACCCCCTATAAAAAAAAATCTTGGCGGCCCCTCTTTTCCTTGAATTACCAGATACAAAACAGCTGCAAAATTTGGGTGCCCAAATGTGTCACCCGGTAGCCCTGTAAACCAAAAGTGGCTGGGCACCCTAATACAGGAGATTGCCTGAGGGAGACGTCTCTTCCCCCCACACACACACACACCATTCCTGTAAAAGGGGCCATTATTTTTACAATGTCATTCTTTCAATAGCTTTAAGTCCTTGCAGCTGCTTAAACAGCCCTGTTGAAACCAGTGAATGGAGAGCCACTTTTGGCCTGCTCACTCTTGATCACCCCTCCCCACCCTTTTGAGCCGGGGAGACACCGCCAAAAAAAAAAGTTTTCACCCACAGAATGTGTGATTTCAAATCCTCTGTAAAGAGCTAAAAAGTAGTAAAGGAGTCCCTTTCTCTCCCTTGGGTTTTTTTTGAAGTAAGCTAAACCGCCCCCAGCACTAGGGTGGGTTTTTTTTTGGTGTGTGCCAATTAGCAAGCTTGCAGCTTGAGAGGGTTGGCTCCTGGTTCCTTATCAGCTGGAGGTAAATAGAAGTTTCCTCTCTGGCGCCAGGATGTCTGCAGACCTACCTCTGATCTGTTGTTGAAACTGACATGCCTTTCTTCGCTCCCTCCTCCCCCTCCTTTTCAGGCTGCAGGTGTGGGATCCTGGCACTTGCGATTCCCTCCAGAGAGGAAAGGAGAAAAAAAAAAGAAGAGCAGGGGGGGGAAAGCAAGAAAAAGACCTTGATTGAAGAAAATATCAAATGTTTTTTTTTTAACTCTCCTGCATCCAGTCATGGAGAGGAACTTCAGCCTTTATCTCCCAGATAAAGTTGGCAACAGAGTGCATATGCCCAAGGCAATTTCCAGCCACTTGCCTGGGTCTCCCAGTTAACAAGGTTTTCATCTGTGTTTTGATATCTTCCATCTGCTGAAAATAAGCTCGATGCAGTCAGGTGAGGAGACAAAAGCAACTCTTGCCCTGGCACTGGTACATTAATTGTCAGATTCATGCATTGCATAAGAAGACAACTTTGATGTCCAAAGCAAAGGAGGTTTATACAAAGGGTCAGCACAGGTGGACTGTGAGCCATCCGATCTAGGCTGGTGCCAGAGAACTCTCTTGACAATTGGACGGTTCCACCGTTGCATCAGTTCATGAAAAATCTGGACAGATTTATATTATGCCTTTTTATGGTGGGGGGGGGAAAGGCAAGGCAAACAACTTACAGATGTTCTACTTGTGTATATTTTGGATTATAGTTTTTTTAAAAAACATTGTTTCTGTTAATGGAAGAAATGGGAAGGGACTTTCTAAGAATATGAAAGCTGAATTGTCCTGAGGCTGCTCTGCTTCGGGACTTTTATTGTTGAACTCTATAATAGAGAACAAGGGCATATCTTTTTATTTTGCAGGAAGAGGGATTTCTGCATTCTGAGTTCTAGTTGCTTTGTAAAACTTTTTATAAAAGTTTCTTACACAATAAAATGTTTATGACTTTTTTCGTATACATATCCAGTTATCTCAGAATGGGGTTGCACATTTGCTGCATATACACAGCCTTTCAGAATATGAGAGTCAACAAGAGTCCACTCTTAATTTATTTCCCTCCGCCCGCCCCCAAACCTGGAGAGTTTTGGGATGCAACACTGCATCCCAACGCCAGTTGCATTTCCACTGGTGCACTGTACATACCTCTCTGAACTACAATCATGGGATTTAAGGTGGAAGTGAATGGTACGATATAATGAGCCTACCAAGGATCTCAACAAAGGCTCTTCTGATGGAGCACAACCCCACAGCATGTCCATACACAACACCTCTAAATGGGTACAACTATACTGTTGATTTTTTTTAAAAAAAAACTGCAGTAATCCTGAACAGAAATGGGTAAAGGTAAAATGCCTCCCCCCAGCTTAAAAATGGTTTGGTGCAGGGAAGGTGTGAAATGAAGGTATCCCTCCTGTTGAAACCTTGCCTGCTCTTACTGCATATTCTTCTGTAGCAGTCGCAGCCAAAACAAAAGGATGGCGCACCACTGCTCTAAGGCCACTGGAGGTTGGCAGGACGATTGGCAGCCACTCTTCAAACTGGTAGAGATAATGTTGAATAGCTGTTGAGCAGCTTGAACTCACTGATAGTGTGCTTTAGAGCATTCCAAGCTCTCAGCATTGTCTTCTTTCCAAAGGATGGGAAAGTTACATGTTAGGGATATTTAATTTATTTATTTGCATATTTTTACCCCACCTTTCTCTTTGGAAAAGGACCCGAGGTGGCTTACAATAATGAGGAACAATATACAGCCCAGAACATTCAAGACATATTCCAAGTTAAGAATAGGGAATTAGAAGCAGTGTCTTACTACATTAAAAGGAAACAGTAAAGCTACCAAGAAACACAAAAAAAGGAAAGTCCATTGTGAGGGATGAAACTAGCAGAGAAACACTGGTGTATCAGTCAATGCAATCATCCATGGTAGGCCATCATTCAGGACTTGGATTCTGTCAACTAGTATGGTCAATGGCTAGAAAAGGATTGGGGATTCTGGGAACTGGAATCAGAAGAACATCCCAATCATTCATCTTAAAACCCAAGAACTAGAGGACAGTTGAAAAGGGGAAAGTTCCAAAAAGTATTGCAAGATACATTACTGTCTGTCTTCTGCAGAACCAAGGAAGATCTTGTTAGGTACAATTAGATGAAATTTTTCCCAGATTTCAAAATGAAATGTGTCCCCTAAAGAGCCATCACCTTCCAGGAAATGTTGCCCTTCTGGGATTGTAGACACCTTCTGCAATGGTAGATGTTACAGCATAATTAGGGCAATTGCTCTTTAAACCGTTCTTAAAGCACTTCCTAGATGCCCTGAGCACATCCAATCTTGCCTGATCTCGGAAGCTAAGTAAAGTTGGCCCTGGCTAGTATTTGGATGGGCGACCACCAGGGAATACCAGCTGCTGTAGGTGTCTGGAGTAGGAACTGGCAAGCCACCCCAGTATACCTGCCAAGAAAACTCCATGGGCATGGGGTCACAAAGAGTCTGTCACGGCTGTAATGACGGAACAACAACAAAAGCACTTCCTTTGTATTTTATAAGTGTTCTTACATTGTCCCTGGAAGGTAGGATAGTTGTAGACCCATAAAAGTTGAGGCAAGCAAGATTTCCTTGGGTCACCAACAAAATGGTGTACTAATGCTTGCTGACTTAGGGTTATTTGATGATTCTCTTCCCATTAGTAGCTGAATGTTTTCGAAGAAAAGCTGGGAAACCAAGGCATTGGTTTATAGGGGCATAAGCCACTCACGGAACTGCAAATAGCAACTGAGGGATACAAGTTTCTAAAGGTGTGTAGCCTGTAGGACTCTCTGCGATGAGACCATGAGGGAGGAATCCATTCCTTAGAAGAAGGCTGCATTAGAATAGGGCTGCAAAGTAACAGGATCAATGCAGGCCTCTGCCTTCTGAAATCAGCCACCAGCATACAGTAGTAGTTGGTTTGGGTCTTCAGTCTTTGTGGGTCCAGTTCTGAAACAGCACGTGATTCAGAAGTTACCCAACCTAGGACTAAAATGGGCTTGCATGATACTTTGCAGCAGCAAAATGACTTGGCGTCCGCTTTGAGAAGATTTATATAGAAGAATCACACGTTATCGGCCACAGCATCTGCCACTGAGGCTGAAGTGTAAAATGGAAAGCATTAAATAGAAAGCAAGTAAATATTAAGTTAAGAAATAAGGGACATACAGATTTCTTGATGTTAAAGGGCGACTTCCATCATCCTAAGTATTAATAAATCCTGCTGGCTACGATGGTTATGATGCAGAAGAAGAGCAGTTCAGTAAGCCCTTGAGGGCCCTCGCATTGTCCAATCCTGGTGCCATGTAGGATGTGATTAGTCTGCAAATTATTCCCCTATTAGTACCTTGGTGGCTCTGATTTCACCTGGTGGTTTTTGCAAAAGCCAATATTTTTTCCATTCAAATCTTCCATCTACAACAGGGGAAGGGGCAACCTTGAGTATATGAGGTGTGATTGTGGGAAGATGGCAACCCGACCCATTCCATGTACAGGAGCCATCTTAACTGATAGTAGATGGTTTTGTAAATATGGGAAAGGACTGTAGGCATAAAGATACAGTAGAGTGCACCACCACATAATAGGCCCCCAAGGAAGCAAAGAGTGGAAGTTTCTTGACAATGGCTCCCAGAATGTCCAGCCAGCATGGCTACTTGCCATGCTAATTGTAGGACAGGAAGTCCAAAAATGGAACATCAAGTCTGCAAAGGAATTATCCACTACGGAGTAGGAATTTAAACTTGGCTCATAGCAAACCTTTTAGTGACCGAGTGCCCAAACTGAGATTCAAAACCCACTAATTTTTAACAAAGTGCCAATAAGGCAATTGAACCTGAATACAGGTGGCTGTGAAGGGGCGATGTCAGGTCCCCACAGACAGGGCTCCAAGTGCCATCTTTGGCACTTGTGCCATAGGTTCACCAACACTGGTCTAGGCTGTTTCTAGTAGAGAGTATGCAGAAGGGATTTACCCTGCACACCCTTCCTCTCGGGACATCTGGGACTGTGCAGCTTGCCCATTTCTACATTGGCTCATTCAGTTTGGGTATCTGGCTGCAGAGACAGAGCTTGGGAGCTGAATTTCACACTGCGCCTCCTATGAGTAGCGCCAACCTGTATGGCCTCGGGCAAGCAGCAGAGTCCCGTGGCAAGGGAATGGCAAAACACTTCTGAATACTCTCTACCTAAAAGAACCCTGAAAAGAGTTGCATAAGTCAGAATTAACTTGACATCCTATCTTCACCACCACCACCACCACCACCACCATCAGGTTGCATGGCAAATTTGTGAGCAGCAGGCAACCACATTTCTATTGTAGCTGTTGCATCTGTCAATCCAAGCCAAATTACCTTGCTGCTAGCACCAGCCAGTGCAAAGATTCCCACTAAGCACTATTTCCATTTTAGGAATGCCCAGTAAAACAATCCTGGGAACTGAAAGGCAAGCCAATTTAGATATTTCATTGCTGTCGTATTGTCTCTGATTTATTAAACCAGTCCAGTTGGTCTCCAGCCCAGTTTGGCTGTAGAACAAATAGCAAAATGCAACTTTGAGATGACATGACCAAGAACTAACAGTACTACAAATATAAGCAGTATAAAAAATTAAAAAGTAAGTAACTTATCAATTGATGTGGGTGAAGTGCCAAAATCACGCCTTATTCCAGGGAGCTATTTATTTCCAGATCAGCTTTTCTTTTCTTTTCTTTCTTTCTTTCTTTCTTTCTTTCTTTCTTTCTTTCTTTCTTTCTTTCTTTCTTCCTTCCTTCCTTCCTTCCTTCCTTCCTTCCTTCCAGGCTAGTGAAATATATTTTTGGGTGGGGGAATAAAATGTATGTTTAATGTTGAAATAAAACTTAGTATGACTGGTGTTTGTTAGATCCTCTCCACCCCTGTGATAAAGCTTTCTTCACATTACAATATTTAAAAAGAAGTCAACATAGCTGCTTCTGAATAATAATCCCATGTCATCAGGGCAATTTTGACCTTTATTGGGGATGTCTTTGTCTAAAGCACTCAGAAGCAGTTACCATTCCTTCCTTTTGAAGGTTTCCTAAGGTGTAAGCCAGTCCGGTTGGACTCCAACCCAGTTTAAGAAAAATACTATGTCAACTACATATTGGTGGTTCTTCTTCTTCTTCTTCTTCTTCTTCTTCTTCTTCTTCTTCTTCTTCTTCTTCTTCTTCTTCTATTGGGAACAAATGGCTAGGATTTTGCAGCCCATCACATCCACGTTCTTCTCAGGCTTCTGCCCATGTTCAATCCAGAAGCACCATTAGAGGCCCAATGCCTCATGGATTTGACCAAAACTCAAGGCTCACTCCATTGTTGGCTTCATCTGCTGAATATCATGAAGGGCATGGCATGTCCTTCCATTTCTCCCTTCTCTACTATATGGCCAACAATCAACGTTTTCACATAAACTTGCGGGGAGGGATTCCACCTCAACCCTTACTCAGTCAATGGTTTCTGAAAAGCACCCTCGACTTCCCAGCACCTTAGGATTCCACATGTTTTGAAAAGCCTTCTGCTGCAACATCAAGGCCATCGCTTGCAACCACATAGTACAGGCCTCTATAGTTAACATGACAGGGATGATGTACCTGAACAAACAAAGCAGGGCTCATTTTGCCACCCTCTTAGAGGTGTCATTCCATGGGACTGGTGCATCCTCTGATGAGACAACCCCACTGGCATCCAACAAAACCAGACTGCAAACACTCTCAAGTCAATCTGCTAAAACTTCAGATAAGTGACGCATCTCTCCATGACCAGAAGACTTCCATTGATGGAGAGATGTCAACCATTTCAGATTTCTACAGAATGCCCAGAGCCCCTCACTCTGCTTCAGAGCCTGACCTGCGGCCTTTCCTATACAATAACCGTTTCTGACCATAAAGGCCTTTACAATATGCAGTCTCACTCATCATATCTGTAGCAATTTTACAATACTATGATCCGTGACATAACAAGAAAGCAGCTTATTGGTTTCCAGCCTAAATTGGGTCGGAGGATAGGTGATGGCTGAAGATCAGTGATCAATTGAATGGTTTCCCTCCTTCTCTATGGAGGGGAAGTGAAATTGATTTTTTTAATTTGCTAAACCATGGGCGTTGTGCTGAATCACTTAAGATTAATTTTCACTTTTCCTGTTTGTATTTTTAAGTGCCTAGTGCTGATCAAAATGTATTTACAATCTCTCATGCTGTCTGTAGTGTGTATGACTGGAAGGAACATCTCTGGGCTGGATCGAGTGTCTATCTATCCAGCACTAACCAATTGTGCCTTCTAGCCTTTGCCCCTCTGCTGAGTGTTCTTTCCCTTCCTTTCCTCTGCTGGTGGCAGTTGTTTGTTTCCTGGTGATCTGCTTGATTGTTTGGAAAGCATGTCTGCCATAAAGAAGGCAGCATGCATAAATCTGTAATTTCAATTAATTGTAAGTAAAGAATTTTTTTCTATCTCCTACAAATCTCCCTCAGTAAGTTACTGAGACATTAAGTGCCAGTTAATGAGAAAGGGGTGGACTCTGGCTGCTTGTAATTATTCTCCTCTGTGAATCTCTCTACTTCCGCGGCATAGTAAAAGAGAATTTTTACCAGAATTTCAAAACAACACACACTGCAGGTTACACTGGAACCACGTTTTAGGAGCTGTAGGTACCAAGCTGCAGAAGGTTATTACTGTAGATCAGTGTTGTCCAAACTTCGGCCCTCCAGATGTTTTAGACCACAACTCCCACAGTCCTTTGCCATTGGAAATACAGTTTTGGAATTCTGGGAGTTGTGGTCCAAAGCATCTGGAGGGCTGAAGTTTGGACACCCCTGGTGTAGATCAATAACGGAGAAAAGCCCATGGGCTGAGTTCCAGCTTTTCCTCTTTTTGCTGGAACATGCAAAACAGGGACATACGCCAGTAGTGAAATCGACAAGTTCAAAATGCATACTGTACAATGCTTTACAGATGAAATAAGGATACCGGAGCCCTCCTATAGGAAGAAAGGTGGAGTAAAAATTAAGGAAAGAAGCAAATAAATACTCTACATTTTATTGTCCCATGAAAGACTGCTCGATCACCAGTGCTTTATTCTAGTAGTACATATGTTAAATCACATCTCTGCCTATTTTCATCTATTCATTGCCGCTGTATTTTCAACAATGAAGCGATCACGAGATGGAGAGAAAACCATCTGTTGCAAGTTGATCTTGCCTCTCCTCCTAAAAACTCAGGTAGGGTTATATGACCCTCCTTCTCCTTGTTTTATCACCACAGCAACCTTAAGAGTTAGGTCAGACTGAGACTGAAAGAGACAATGATTAGCCGAAAATCAGTCTGGAAGTTTCAAGAAGACTGAGCAAAGGAGTAGAAGACGAATCTCTGAAATTACAGCCCATTCTAGCCATTACACAGATTTGCTCTCTTCTCCTTGTTACTATAGGTTACTGCTCACTAATCAATAAATGAAACTAACTAAAACTACTAAATATATGGCTGTAAGTCAGGGGTGTATCTGGGGGTGGGCAGAAGGGTACATCTGCCCCGGGCGCAGCAATCTGTGGGTGCCTGGAGGGGGAGCAGGAGGAGGACGCAGTGTACCCTCCCGCCGCCCAGCAGTCCTCCTTTCCACTAAAGCTTGGTGATGGCACCCCCTCTGCCACCTCCACCGCCGCGCGCCAGGTGAGCGGTGAAGCAGGCAGACAGGCAGGAGTGCAGTGGCTGTAGCACCTTCCACCTCTTCACATGCCCATCCGCGCACGCATGCACCCCATGTCTGCAGGGTTCAGCCCCTGTTGCTGGGTGGGTGTGATGTGGGGGGGGAGCAGGAAGGGCGCAAAAATGAACATTGTCCCCAGGCGCTCCATATCCTGGCTATACCTCTGCTGTAAGTATTCAGAAATAGACAATATGAACTGCAGATAGGTCTTGGAAAAGTTGGCCAAGATTCTAGTCTCAAATTACACTTGTGTAACATAAATTGCGTAAGCCTTGGCAACCATTTGCCATTCATAAATGAGGTGCTGTTGCATCCCAGAGTGTGCGCCTGATGCCAGGATCATACATGGACCCACAAATGAACCTTAACAGTATACTCATAACATTACTTGCATGACTTGCCTTACCCAACTTTAAGTTCACAATCATACTGGCTGGAGGACACATTCTCAAGAATTGGCCGTGCGTAATATACCCGAAGTCTTTAAAAGGTCCAGTTTTTAATGAAGTTGACTATAACTTACCTCATAAGCCATTCTATTGCCACAGAAAACTCAGCTATGGCAACAGAATATAAACGAGGACACCTTCACATGGTATTTCCATAAGGGCAAAATAGGAGCACATGATTAATTAGAGACACTTCCCCAAGAGATTGGCTACTTGCAGATGAGACAGTTGGAAGGCGTGGTGACTGACCCTTGTGGGTGACATTTGCAAAAAGAGAGACTCGCCCGATCTCCTGTTCTTTAAGAATAATTTATCAGAAATGTGGGTCCAGAAGTATCTACAGGTGAACAGAAGAAATGCTTCATAAAGCAAAGTGTTCTGCTTATATACTGCCCCATACCACTTCAAGAAGTCTCTGGGCAGTTTACAGTTTATTAACAGTATGCAGGCTACACATTGCCCCCCCGCGCAAACTGGGTACTCATTTTACCGACCTCAGAAGGATGGAAGGCTGAGTGAACCTTGAGCCTGCTACCTGGGATTGAACCCCAGGTCCTGAGTATGTACAGTGTAGTACAGGCATTTAACCACTGCATTTAAAGGTTTAATACAATAGAAGGACTAAAGTGCCATCACCCACACAGGGCAGACTATGGTAGTTCAAAATGACCACTTCAGATGCAGTGACAAAGGGGTCTTCTCTTGTGACTGTCAACAGAAAAGGAAATTACATTGCCCTTCAAAGGTTGACTTTTTCATATCTTGATGGCTTTGGAGACAGAGCTCCCCATATTCAACTCAAAACTTGGTAACATAAGGAGTCCCAGGAAATTTCATATGAAGGAAATTTCTGGCAGTTTGGTGTCCAATTTTTCTCCTTCAAGGACTCCAATGCTAGAGTGTTCACCATCGCCTGGGGTAATTGATTCCATTGTTACACCGCTCTAACAGTTAGAAAGTTTTTCCTGTCATTCAACAGAAACCTGACTTCCAGAGAATGTGGGCTGGATTCCAGCTCACCTCTAGACTGTGAGACGGAGGCGGGCAATACCCTTGAAGCCACAGGAATGGCGATGGCAAAAACGTAGACTTAAGAAGCAGTGTGAGACAGGAGAGGACAACTGTTGGGCAGACGGCATAGATTAGGAGGTGTATGAGCCCCCCAAGGTGCTGGTGCCACTGCCAAAATCGAGGCCAAACTGGGTACACAGACATTGGCTATTGGGTAGAGCTGCTGGCACCATCGGAGGAAGGCCAAAAGAAGCACCAGGGCAAGCAGCGTCCAACGGAGAAGCCCCATGGCCAGCATCCCCCCTCTTTCCCTACCCTCCAACCTGCTCCATGGGGGACAGCCAAATCTGCATATTCAGTTGTGTTGTACCTAACACAGCAGTGGCTACTGGTGGGGACTTAAGAGGCTAAGCCACTCACCTCCAGGGATACCTGAGAGCAAGCAACCAGCACCCCTGCTGCAGGATCCACACCCAGCTCACCTGCAAACAGCCCTCAGACCTGCTGGAGCTTTACCCAGAGTTATATGTTTCAAATTCATGGCCCTGTTTGCCCTTTAAACATTCCACTGCTAAATAAAAGAGCCTGTTTCTGCAACTACTGTCAATGTTTTGTCATGGAAGAGGGAGTGAGGTCTGCTCACAAAGGCCTCTCACAGGACAGGACTTTCTCAATAACAAAAGCCACTGCTATGTGTTCTCAGGATCCAAGCAGAACTTGTTGGGAAAGATAATATTTCCCGGAGGGGGACAGGAGAAAGAAACAATAACACGAGATTTTATTTATTTACAGTATTTATTTTTGATTCTTTTTACCCCACCTTTCTCCATGGAAAAGGACCCAAGGCAGTTTACAGTAGGAAGAGACAATATACAGTCCATTACAACAGGGAACTGAGGGGTATCTGACAGCATTAGAAGGCAACATTAAAACTACCAATTGTTAACATAGTGTCAATGCAATCACACAAGGAGAGAGATAAACACAACGTTACAAGTGGTTATAATAAACACAAAGTCTGTGTAGTCATGTATGGTAGATTCATATAAAAGTCACATAATAGGTTGTCCATCATTCAGGGAAAGCTTGTCTGAAGAGAAAGGTCAAAAGACAGCAGATGGGGCAGTCCTGGCCTCTGCTGGGAGAGGTTCCAGAGTCTGGGCGCAGCAGCCGAGAAGGCCCTTTCATGTGTTCTCACCAGACGTACCTGTGAATGAGGTGGATGGAGGGAAAGGCCCTTCCTGATGACCTTAACACCTGAGCTGGTTTGTACTGTGAGATTCGATCTTTGAGGTAAAAACATAAGAACATAAGAAGAGTCATACTGGATCATGCCCAAAGGCCCATCTAGTTCAGCTTCTTGTATCTCACAGTGGGAGTGCCTGGGAGATGTGTCTGGGAGTGCAGGAGACGAGGTATGTGTCTCCTGATACTACTCCCCTGCATCTGGTCCTTGAAGTACCCTGGTTTTAAGGTTGGAGATTACAGATGTCCATCATGGTTCGTAAGCTGTGATGGACTTTTCCTCCAGGAACCTGTCCGTCCCCTTTTAAAGGCATCCAGGCCAGATGCCATCACCACCTCCTGTGGCAGGGAGTTCCACAGGCTATCAACATGCTGGGTTAAAAAAATATTTTCTTTTGTCTCTTCTCACTCTCCCAACCCTCAGTTTGCATATTTGGTAGCTAGGACCCAGGTCATATAGTGCTTTGTAAGTCAAGGTCAGCACTTTGAATTGTGCCCAATAGATGATTGGCAGCCAGATCTGGGCAGAACTGTTAATGGCAGGACATTCTGGAAGCTAGTAACTCAGAGAATCATCCCCCATGAGAACTGACACAGCATCTTTGGAGGGTCCCTTCCTACCCCAAATCCCTTGGACTCTTGATCATCTATATCATGCACCCACCGGCTGTGGCTGAACATGAATTTTAAATCCCAGACCTCTGTCCTGCCTACTTTGGTTCAAAGAGAACACTCTGCCTCTGTGTCCCCTTCATTTCAGAGATGCTGACAGCATGTTTTCTTTTGTGGAGCTGGCTGCTGTTTTAAAAGTTTTTGTTGGTTTGCTGGTTAGGATTTTATGATGACGGCTGTTCCTTTATGAATTGCCACCACGAAAAGGCTGGGAAAAGTTATTCTGTACTGCAGCTCCCTGGATTTCCCAGCTAGCACGGCCACCGGTTGAGGGACTGAGTTGCTGTCCGTTTCTTTACCCGTCAGTGTGGTACTGGGGAAAGGAATGGGCAGATGAGCTTTGTAGTTGTTAAGTGCTGTCATGTTGCCTCTGCCTCAAGGGGACCAGATGAATGAGTGGCCCAAAGTGTCCTGCCCTTGACAGCCGTCGTACTCAGCTCTTGGAAACAGGACCCTGTGGCTTCCTTTAGATCAGTGGTTCTCAACCTGTGGGTCCCCAGATGTTCCTGGACTGCAACTCCCAGAAACCCCTTCCAGCACAGCGAGTGGTGGAGGCTTCTGGGAGTTGCAGTCCAGGAACATCTGGGGACCCACAGGTTGAGAACCACTGCTTTAGATAGTCAATCCATTGTATTTGGCCTTCCTCTTTCCCTGCTGCCTTCCACCTTTCCCACCATCATTGTATTTTCTAGATAATTTTGCCTTCTCATTATATGCCCAAAGTAGAACAACTTCGGTGTCAACATTTTTGCCTCCAGAGATATAGTTCAGGCTGTCTCCTCCCCACCCCCATCCCCCATCAGCCTTAATGGTCTAGCTTCCATCTCTATATTTGGCAATCAGAAACACAAGAGTGTAGATTATCTTGGTCTTGGTCTCCAGTGACCTATCCAGACACTTGATGAACTTTTCAAGTCTGGTCTTCTTGAGGTTCAGCTGCAGTCCTGCGTTGTCACTTTCTTTCACTTTCTCTAAAACCCATTTCAAGTCCTTGCTGCTTTCTGCCAGGAAGATTAAGTTATTTGTGTTTCTTTTACTAGTTTTCACTTCTCCTTCAAATTTAGTCTGGATTCCCATATGATAGACATCAGTCTGTGTACAGATTGATTTAGGTAACGGGCTAAACTGCACCTTTTTCTGACAATCTAGCCAAGTGGTGGCAAACCTTGGCCCTCCAGATGTTTTGGACCACAAGTCCCACAGTCCTTTGTCATTGGCAATACAGGCTTGGAATTCTGGGAGTTGTGGTCCAAATCATCTGGAGTGCTGAAGGTTCGCCACCACTGATCTAGCCTGTAGGAAACCATTATCTCTCCATATTGTGCCCTGACAGTAACTCCTAGTTCACAATACAGATGGAGAATACCTATTTCTTTCAGAACCCACAGCTTCTCATGATTCACACAGTTAAAGGCTATCTTCTATTATTATTATTTTGAATCCAGCTTGAACATCAGGCGTTTCTCACTTCATATAAGGTAAGAGCCATTTCTTGCTTTTGAGTTTCCATTTCACTTTACTTTCATACTTTTCGCATTCCATGTTTCAGTCACATATGTTGTGCAGCATTGGACATTTCTTCCAACTCTGTGCACATCAGCCACCAGACTCCTTTTTGGCTTTAATCTAGTTGTGACAATGCTAATCTTACTTGTCCTTCGCTCTTCTCCAACAGCTGATTGACTGCTGTCTGATCTGGGAGTTTCTTTTTCCAGCACTATCACTTGTTTCATTTTGGGCTGCCTCATCATAGGGTTTTCATAATAAGGAGAAGGGGTGGACCGTAGTCACCTCCTGTACATTACTGACAAAGGTTAGAGTGTCACCAGTTGCCTCCTCAGCCCGTGTCACCTGAAGCTACCATTGTTGTCCAGCAGCTGCCTTGAAGATGGCGGATGTCTTTTGATCTAGGGCCTCTGCAGTGACCATTCCATCTCAAGTGACCCTGCGAGGAATCGTGGCTCATAACGGAATCTAGCACCCCACCAGCCTTGCTATCAGCTTCACTGACATGTTCAAACCCCTTCACCAAATTTAAGGTGTGAATCCAAGAACTGGAGATGTGCTTCACATTGGTAAGTCATTGTTGTTTGCAGAAATGTTAATATTATCTATGCTAAAGCATCCATAAGGCACATCCACACCATATCTCTTACTCCAGGCTATCCGTGGCATTGAAAAATAGTCCAGCTGTTTTGCCATGAGAACAGCTGTTTTGCCTGGTGCCCCCATCTTTTAATGTCCATTTTCAGGAGAGCCAGCTTAAACATCTGGCAACAGTGGCAACTGCCGGCCTTGTATCCAACACCTTGGCAGGGCCACTACTCTGACATCATATCCATGATGCCACACCAAGGTCCACTAGTAAAAGAAGCAGGCCCACCAGATTCTGGTTAGGGTCCCTTTGAACCAGGGCTTTAAAGACCAGTTAGTATTGAAGAATTGGTCTAGTACACTGGTTCCCAACCTTAGGAAAGTTAGGTGCTGCTGGACTGCCATTCCCAGAAACCCTGGCCTGCACAGCTATTGGTGAAGACTTCTGGGATTTGCAGTCCAAAAACACCTGGGTTACTCAAGGTTGGGAACAACTAGCCAAGACCACACTTCAGTAGAAACCGATCTTCAAAACCCTGGTTCAAGGAGACCCTAGCTAGATTCTGGTGGAGAGCAACAGTTCTTAGCCTTTGGTTGTTCAAGTTTTCTGGACTGGAATTGACACTCTAGCCAGCATGTTGAATTAGTGTAGATTCTAGGAGTTTGAGTCTAATGCATAAGCACATCCGATCTTGCTTGATTTTGGAAGCTAAGCAAAGTCGGCCCTGGTTAGTACTTGGATGGGAGACCACCAGGGAATACCAGATGCTGTAGGCGCCTGGAGAAGGAACTGGCAAGCCACTCCAGTATTCCTGCAAAGAAAACTCCATGGACATGGAGTCACAAAGAGTCGGTCACAACTATAATGACACAAACACACACACACATCTGGAGGACCAATCTTGAGCTAATGGAAAAGGAGAAGGTTGCTTATTCACTGGAGAGTGGATTAGCAAATGGTTGTTTTTTTTTCTGATTCCCCCGATATGGGTCTCTTTTATTTTCTGCATTGTATAAGCTTGTGGTGGTTAATGTTACATGGATGGTGGCCACAGTTTGGAGTTTTAAAATGTTTCCCACTTATATCAGCAGCACTAAATGAAACAACTAGCCCAAGTAGCAGATGCTGAAGAAAACTGAGAGATGTTGGATCACAGAGTGGTGGGTGCCATGTGATGCACCCTTAAGCCCTCTAATGTCACCTGCAAAGGTGAGAAAATCTGGTGCTCAGGTGTTTGGCACTGAAGTGGTTAATGCACGGATGACACCAACAGCTCCTTTCCCCAGGTGTGGCAGAGGACAATGGACCATAACAAATGTTTATGTAGGTCATATATAAAGCTGGAAGTCTGATGGGCTTCTCAATGGGTGAGATTATGGGATAAGGCAGAAGCCTGGGGTCCAATCTCTCTTGGACTTGGTAGGACTGATTCCCTCTGAGCTCCCAAGTGTTTAGAGGCCTTTGACCATGAGTCCCGTGGCGCAGTGGTTAAATGCCTATACAGTACTGCAGGTAAAACTGTGCTCACGACCTGGGGTTCAATTCCAGGTAGCAGGATCTTGGTTGACTCAGCCTTCCATCCTTCTGAGGTCAGTAAAATGAGTACCCAGCTTGCTGGGGGGGGCAGTGTGTAGCCTGCATATTAAAACTGTAAACTGCCCAGAGACTACTTGAAATAGTATGGGGCAGTATATAAGCAGAACACTTTGCTTTTTGCTTTCCTTTCCTTGGAAACACACTCCAAGTGCTGATTTGCTCATACTCTCTTGAGTTCTGTCTCTCACCCCCACCCCCAACAAAAGCTCCACTGCAGCTTTCCCCCAATTGCATGTTGTCACTAAATTCACTTGACTGTAAATTAGATGAAATATACAGCAAACCACCCAAGGCCCCTAGAACGTTCCCAAAGCACTGGTGCTTCAAAATCTGACATGGGGAGTCTTATAGCCCTTCAGAGTATGGAGACTACAGTTCCCAGCTTCCTTGATCATGGGCCAGGCTGGCGGAGCCATCTGGGAACATGTCCAGAAGCATGTGAAAATCTAAAGCAGAGTTTGAGGGGGAGGAATCCTTTCTGGATTACAGTTCTGCCAATCCTGTAGTCAAAGTTTCCCTATTGATTTAAAAAAAACTAGACAATAAACCACAACTGCCACAATCCACATACTGCTTTGACCTTCGGTGGTCTGAGTTCTATTATGAGTTCAATTGCCACCTTTCCAAATGGCCTTGTGAAAAACCTCCCAACCCTCACCTTCCTGTCACATGGATTTACTGACCTACCTCCAAGGCAGAGAGACAAAGATAAGGTTGTAAATAAGCCCTATGTAATTAACATAATCCCTGTTCCCAGAAACTAAGCATTGTAGAAGAGCTACCTACACACACCCAGTTGCACACCTGTCCTGCACTTGTTGAGAAACAGCTCTTTATATATGTCACAAGTCAACCCGGAGCACTTTGGGACTGGGCAATCATCTTCTGTGAGGAGCGAGAGGCGACGCAAAAAGACCGAAGCATGTAAAAGTGATAACTGTGGAAATGATTGTTGGCCTAACGGACAGCAAACTGAGATTCTCACTGCCTGTGAGTTTGAATTTCTTTACACCAAGAAATTAATGAAATGTCAATGGGGTGTGTGATATGCCTCCAGAAGGGCTTTGGTGTACAGCCAAAATGCCCTAAGCACATCCGATCTCGCCCGATTTCGGAAACTATGCAGGGTCAGCCCTGGTTAGTACTTGGATGGGAGACCATCAGGGAATACCAGGTGCTGTAGGTGCCTGGAGTAGGAACTGGCAAGCCACTCCAGTACTCCTGCCAAGAAAACTCCATGGACATGGAGTCACGGAGAGTCGGTCACGACTGTAACGACACAAACACACACACACACAAACAGCCTGAACCATAGGGTATGTAAGCACTGGCTTTAAAAAAGGGTGGATAAAAGTCAATGAATTTTTTTAAAGAGAGAGACTTAAATCACAATTAAAAATTTTAAAAAATTATTTTAAAAACTTAAATCATAAAAAATCAGATTTAAAATAATAATAATAAAATCCACTCTGGTTAAAAATGATCACGTAGTTACACCACCACCACCCAAATAACAGATATTCTGAAGTTACATACTAGAGTGGAATCAGTTAATTAACCAACAGATTGTCAAATGGACAGCCTTCACTTTCTGCATTTCACTTCCTTCCAAGTTTGGAGTGGAGTGTCCAGTTGATTGTGTAGGAGACTCAAAATAGTGTACTTTAGTTCATGAAATCTTGATTTGATTATGTGCTGTCAAATCACATCTGACCTATAGTGAGTGTAACAGGGATTTCAAAGCATGTGGGGTATTTAAGGAATAGTTTTACAATCACTACCACCCCCCACCCCCAGGGAATTTCCATGGGTAATCAGGCATTTCAACTCAGGTCCCTGGATCCTAGCTATCCACTCTATCTACTGTCCAGCACTGGCTTTCATGAAAGCTTGTGTCACAATACATCTGCTAACCTTTAAAATTGCTTCAGGGTATTTTATCATTTCAGTTCACTGTGTGTTGATTCCCTATGTGTTTAACTAAGAATGAAATCCAAACAAGTTCAAGTTGACTTGCTGCCCAAGTAAAAATGAACACTAGTTAAAACAACCTTTCGCACCTTGGTCCCTCCAAATACTCTGAACTGCAGTAAACTCTCTAGTCATGGAATCAAGGGACAGGTCTTGTCCTGGATCAGCAACTGGCTAAGGGACAGGAAACAGAGGGTAGCACACTAAATGGACACTTCTCCAAGTGGAGGGAGGTAAAGAGTGGGGACTCCCAAGGTTCAGTACTGGGACCCCTGCTTTTCAACCTCTTCATAAAGGATCTAGATTCTAGAAGTAGGAGTAAATAGCAAGGTAGCCAAATTTGCCAATGACACTAAATTATACAGGGTAGTAAAAACTGAGAGAGATTGTGAAGAGATCCAGAGGGATCTCTTGACACTGGGGGAGTGGGCAAACCAGTGGCAAATGAGTTTCAACATTAGTAAGTGCAAAGTGATGCATGTTGGGGCAAAAAAAAAAAACCCAATTACATTTATAAACTGATGGGGTCTGAACTCTCTGCAACAAACCAGGAAAGTGACCTTGGGGTCCTGACTGACAGCTCAATGAAGGTGTCAACCCAGAGTGCCACAGCAGTGAAAAAAAGCAAACACAATGCTAGGGATCATTAGGAAGGGTACAGAAAATAAGTCAGCAAGTGTCATTTTGCCTCTTTATAAATCTGTGGGGAGGCCCCATCTGGAGTATTGTGTACAGTTCTGGTCACCATACCTCCAGAAGGATATTGTGGAAATGGGAAAAATGCAGAGTAGGGCAGCTAGAATGATTAGGGGCCGCAACAGCTGGGCCTCTTCACTCTTGAACGACAGCACCTAAGAGGTGACCTGATTGAAGTTTATAAAATCATACACGGTGTGGACAAAGTAGATAAGGAAAAGTTGTTTTTCCTATCACACAGCACTAGAAATAGGGGGCACTCAATCTCAAACAAATAAGAGGAAGAACTTTTTCACCTAGAGGATAAGGAAAAGTTGTTTTCCCTATCACACAGCACTAGAAATAGGGGGCACTCAATCTCAAACAAATAAGAGGAAGAACTTTTTCACCTAGAGGATAAGGAAAAGTTGTTTTCCTATCACACAGCACTAGAAATAGGGGGCACTCAATCTCAAACAAATAAGAGGAAGAACTTTTTCACCTAGAGGATAAGGAAAAGTTGTTTTTCCTATCACACAGCACTAGAAATAGGGGGCACTCAATCTCAAACAAATAAGAGGAAGAAGTTGTTTTTTTCACACACACTAGAGGCACTCAATCTCAAACAAATACGGAGAGGATAAGGAAAAGTTGTTTTTCCTATCACACAGCACTAGAAATAGGGGGCACTCAATCTCAAACAAATAAGAGGAAGAACTTTTTCACCTAGAGGATAAGGAAAAGTTGTTTTTCCTATCACACAGCACTAGAAATAGGGGGCACTCAATCTCAAACAAATAAGAGGAAGAACTTTTTCACCTAGAGGATAAGGAAAAGCTGTTTTCCCTATCACACAGCACTAGAAATAGGGGGCACTCAATCTCAAACAAATAAGAGGAAGAACTTTTTCACCTAGAGGATAAGGAAAAACTGTTTTCCCTATCACACAGCACTAGAAATAGGGGGCACTCAATCTCAAACAAATAAGAGGAAGCACTTTTTCACCTAGAGGATAAGGAAAAGTTGTTTTTCCTATCACACAACACTAGAACTAGGGGGCACTCCATGAACCTTTTGAGTGCTAGATCTCAAACAAAGAGAATGTACTTTTTCACCCAGCGGATCACTGGTCTGTGGAACTCCCTGCCAGAAGAAGTGGTGGCAGCTGTCAACTTTGACAGCTTTAAGAAAAGATTGGACAAGTTCATAGAGAACAAAGGACAGCAATGGCTATTATTATGGATGCCTAAGGACAACCTTCGGGCTGGAGAGATAGACAAGATATCTCTCAATGCCATTTGCAGGGAATCGTAAGCAGGTGAAGACATGTGCTTGGGAATACTCTGAAGCAAATGGTGAGCCGCTGTGTGAGACAGAATACTTGACTGGTTGGGCTGTGGTCTGCTCCAGCAAGGATGTTCATATGTTCTTATGCCGTTTCCATCCTTCATGGCCATTGGTAACACTGACGGGAACTGATGATAGTTCACAACCCAAACATCTGGATGCTCTCTTAGATTAGGACAAAGGCAGGCAACTTCCGTGGGTTGGGACATCTGTGAGATGAGAGAGTAGCACCCAATCCCACACATACCTTGTTTCTGACTCTAGCTCTGTTTGAAAGCTAAAGAGGCTGTCCTTAAAACCAGAAGTAGGAAGTGCCCAAGGGCTGCAAAATCATAATCACCTTTGAACAACAGAGCTACAAGGGAACCTGTGGATCATCAAGTCCAGTCCGTCTCAAGGAGACCCAGCGGGAACTGAACTCCCAACACTGGCTCCATGGCCAGAGACCTAAGCCACGGAGCTATTGGCCATGATTGCAGGCCACCTTTGCCCCTGCCAGGTGACAAGGAATGAAAAGATCTTTGCCTGAGATCTTAGGGCCGTTATACACGACCTCTAAACTCCGCAGCAAATGGCTGCAAACTCCGGACCTTACAAGTGTTTTCCCACCAGCTCCGGAGTTTGCAGGAAATTAAGTGCGACCCCGCCCACCTAAGCGCAACCCAGCTGCACTTTCTTGTACCTGCTTGAGGTGGGTGAAAATCCCCAGGTCCGGATTTAATCTGGTCAGTGCGGGGCTCTCCTGGCTTCTGTTTGTGTTTTTTTTGCCTCCCGCCCCTTTAAGAGAAGAGGTGGGAGGGAAAAAAGCAAGCAGAAGAGAAATGGAAGAGAAACGGAAGCTCCTCCAGGTGAGCTGCATTTTTTCCTCTCTTTCTCTGGTGGAGAGGAAGGAAGAGCAAGGAACCCCTAAGATCTTTGGTCCGAATTTAAGGGGCCAGCGGATCTTAGGGGTCTTGTGAAAAGGCCCTTAGGGCAGGAGTGTCCAAACGTTTTGCAAGGAGGGTCAGATTTGGTGGTGTGAAAATGTGTGGGGGCTGACCATTCAGCCTGAAGGGAGGAGAAAGGGTGTGATCCATGCGCATCTGCAACAGCCGCAAATGCTCCGGTTTCAAGGTGCCCAAGAGCCCGGTGGCTGTTGCACAGCCCAGGAATTGGCCCACGTGCACCCAAGATGCACCACTGCTCGCATATGCTGCCCTCCCTCGCAAGGAGGTGGGGAAGACGCTGCAGCAACAGAGCCAGGAGCAGGTAGGCAGGACGGTTGGCTGAAGGGATGGACGGAGGCAGGGAGGGCAGGCAAAACATAAAACTGCAAGCTGACGTCTCTAGCCAGCATAGGGAAGGGCCGGCCGGTGGGGATGAATGATAGGGTGAGCCAGCAGGGAGAAGAGGCTGAGGGCCACTCAAAATTTTAAATTGGGCCGCATTTGGCCCCCAGGCCAGACTTTGGACATGCCTGTCTTAGGGCGTCACTGCCAGTCACCAAAACTTGCTTGGCCCTCTGTTTTAACCGCAAGTCTCAATGCAGGTATCAACTCCTTCCAGTATGGGAATTATAGCCCAAAGGGATATTTTCAATATTTTGCTCTTCTCCAAAGGAGTTTCCTCTCTATAGCCAAGATCTCGTGGTCTTCTCCTCGTGGGCTTGGCTGGAGCCAGCCTCTTCCTCTGACTAAAGCAATGAATCATTTTCTTCCTTGTTTAGTTGCCTGGGCCCCCAGGTCTGTAGGATTTAGGATTTGGCTCCCCCCCTCCCCCAGTCAAATTCAGGAGGTTTGACTCATAATCCCTAGACTATGGCACTAACCATGAATTGTTAATATGAAAAACTAGAGTAAAGCCAAAAAGGAACGCTAGAAGACTCAGAGTCAAATTATAATTTAAACATCATTTAAAGAGGATTTTCTGATGAAGTTAAAGACCACATGAAGAACAACTTTGCATTACTAAATTCACGGGAACATAAATTAGATGAACTGCAGATTGGAACCAGAGATATTATTAAGGAAGAATGTAACAAGATAAGAATGTAACAAGACCGATAAAGCTGTTTGGATGAACAGCGAAACGTTTCTATCTCTCAAAAAAGAAGTCCAGTAGCCATGACTCAACTTCCAGATGAACAAGATAAGAAACCCTTAGGTAGATGCTGCAAGAGGCGCTTAAAATGGTTCAAGGCAGGCAAGACGTGAAAGTAAGAAGTCAGAATGCTGAATACAACTTTTCAGTGGCTATCGCATAGGGACAAAGAGAATTATTACAGTACAAAGAAACAGAAGATAGCAACAAAAGAAGAAGAAAAATGAGATGTCTTCCAGAAGACCCAAGAAATGAAAGGGAAATTTACCTGAAAACCCCAATTACTGTACCTGTATGAATGCTGGAAGATCAGCTGAAGAATGTGTCATCTGATCAGGGTAAAATAAAGAGAAGGTAGAAACTATACACTGAAAAACTACACAAAACCTCTGGATAATTCAGTGGTTTAAGTACCTGGCTGTGGAGCCCGAGGTGGGGATCTTGTCCATCCTTCTGGACAAGCCCAAAAAACCCACAACTTTAGAAAGTGAAGTGAAAGGTTATTTGAAGAAATAAATCACCAGAGGTAGATGGAATATTGAAAGAACCATTTCAAAAGCCAAGAGTCTGATTTTGCCAAAATCCTAAATATGCAGCACATGTGAAAAACAGAACAATGCCACAAAGAGTGGAAAGAGTCAATATCAATTCCAGCTCACATGGAAAGAGATGCCATGGAGTGCAGAGAAACTATTGGATCATTGCCTTAATTTCCCGGGCAAGAAAAGCAATATTCAAAGTGTTGCAACAAAGACTTTCACCCTACGCTGTGGAGTGAGAAATGACTGATGTTCACGTTGGATTCTGGAAAGAAGGCACTTGAGATCATATTGCAAATACAGTAGGACCCCCGTATCCACTGATTCAGTTATCCACAGTTGGCAGAGGAAAAATATTAAATAATTCAGCTGCCACTAAGCAAGCTATTGTCACAAACAGCAGCTGTAAAGCAAGCTATTGTCACAAATAGCAGCCATAAAGCAAGCTACTGTCTCAAAACAGCAGTCATAAAGCAAGCTACTGTCAGAAAACAGCAGTTTGGAGGTGAGTGGGCAGGCATTCTCTATTATCCATGGTTTTCATTATCCATGGAAAGGCCTGGAACCAATCCCCAGTGGATACTGGGGTCCTACTGTATCTCCTGGCTACTGGAATGCATCAAAGAAATCCAGAAGCCGTTCAGTCTCTGCTTTGCAAGCTTACAGCACAGCCTACCATGGTGTGGTGGATCATGAAATGTCATGAAACGAAATGGGTATGGCTCAGCCCTTGATTGACAATTAGGGGCACTATGGAGAAGGAAAGCTGTTGTGTATTGATCTGTATTCCTTTTGGTTTCTGTTCCTGTTCCAAAGGGAACAGGCCTATTGGTTTATTCAAGTTGCTGCATTTGGATCCTCAATCTTATTGGTCTCTGTCAAAAGGCAGCTTTGTGATTGGTTGTAATTGTTCCCTCCAAAATGTATATTTTCCTAGCCAGTCCTGGCTCCTATAAAAGTAGCTCCCTCTCCCCAGTCCCCAGTCTTGTTCTCTCCCTGAATAAAGAGCTGTTAAACTAGAAGCTGTCTCCAGCCTGCTATGTCTAAGAGCTGAAATCACTGCTGAAATCACTAAAACCCACGCTACTACAAAAGCTGTACATTTTATTGCTGCAATGAAGAGATGGACAAAAAAGAAGACAACAATTGAAAATTGCATGAAAACCCAAGTCCTGTGTAGATGGTTCGGCACTTTGCCAGTGTATACTGCTGAAGACAAAGGTTGCTAAACCAGCAACATCCTGACTCCTATCACACGATTGCTAAATATGCATGGTAATTTGATGCATACTTTCTCCGAGAGTGGTCACCTGACATTACATGCGCATTTACAGTCCTCACGGCATCAGTTTATTGATCCTGTTTTTTAGCGTTCCCATTTGCAAAATGCGCATCAAATCCTAGATTTGAAATGCTATTTTCTCTGCCAGTATGATATATTTTTAAAAACTGGTTTACTACCCTTTGATTGCCGGCATGCCAGGTTCTTGTTGCTACTGCAGGATGGCAAAAATGAGCAGAATAGCAGAAATGTGCACTATAACCCCCCCTTGCTTTTGATGCGCAATTCTAGTCTTAAAAAATGTGGATCAAAATAATATAACCGGCGAAGCAAGCTTCAGGAAAATGCTGTGTGTCGCACTTCAGGAGGCGTGGCCAAGGCAGCTATTTTTTTTTTGAAGCGCTTCAGGGTGTGGATCAGTAATTCTGATGTGGTTTTAAAAACAAACTAAAAATGTTTTTTTAAGTGCAGTGTGATAGAGGCCCCCTATTCCCAGACTGGATTTCAGTGCCCCAAACTGAACCCCATGAGCAGGCCCATGCGATGTCATAGAGTAGTGTTGGCAAATCTATGGCACGGGTGCCATAGTTGGCATTCGGAGCCCTTTCTGTGGGCACCCGACATCACCCCCTCACAGCCAGGGCGGGTACTAGTTTTGTTTTGTGCCCTAGGCGAGGGGTGGGGGTGGGGCGGGGCCGGCCGGCGAATGGCCGGGGACGGCGACGGGCACGGGGGAGGTGGGTGGCGATGGGCGCGGGGGGTGGCGCGGGGGGTGGGTGGGGCCACAACAGGTGCGGGAGGCAGGCGGTGACAGGCACGGGGGTGGGCGGCGATGGGCGCGGGGGGCGACGAGCGGGCGGATGGTGGGCGGTGGGGGGACGGATGGCGGTGGCCAGCGGTGGGGGGGCGGCGGGGGCGGCAGGCTGGCCAGCGCCCTCTCTCCATTTTGGCGCCCTAGGCAACTGCCTAGTTCGCCTAATGGACGCGCCGGCCCTGCTCATAGCCATAGCACTTCTCCCTCTGACACCACTGTGCTCCGTGCAGAGAGCCAGGCGAAGGGGAGGCGGCGGCTTGTGGGCTTGTTCGTAGCCCCAATTTACTCTGCAGCTACGCCACTCTGGGCATCCCAAAAGCAGCGAGGGTGCTATGGCCGCGGGAAATTCAAAAGCCTGCTCTTCGATTCACGCTTTCCCGAGGGGAACTACCCTTCTGGAAAGTGAGGAGAGAAGAGCAGGGATGGTACCCTTCAGGAAAGCGAGGACCAAAGAGCAGGCTTTTGAATTTTCTGCGGCCGCAGCACCAGAATCAGCAGTACACCTCCATTTGAAGGACAAACAGCACTCTTTCAAAGATGAGGATGTACACATATTAGACAAAGAAGAGAGGTGGTTTGAGAGAGGAGTCAGGGAAGCCATTCATGTCAGCATCGAAACCCCCTCTCTCAACAGAGGTGGCGGCCTCAGGCATAGTCTATCTGCTACTTATCAGGGTGTGCTTTCCAAAGTACCCAGACAAATCAAAAAGCCTTCACCACCAAGGCCATAGCTAACGACCCATTCTTGATAGGTTTCAGCACTTTAGGCCATTGTTCACCTTAAGGCTATGGATACTATTGTCTCCCTAACCAGCCTATTCAGGCCATTGTTCATCTTATGAGCCTAATTCAGACCAGGGTGACAAGAGGTCAAAGCTGACTGACTATAAGATGGAGGACTCGCACTAGCTATATTCAGACTGATGAAGCTGTTTGGATGAGCAGCGAAACGTTTCTATCTCTCAAAAAGAAGTCCAGTAGCCATGACTCAACTTCCAGATAAACTCACCTGGATGACTGAGAATCTTCACAGAAATTCAAAAGCCTACATTTTTATCCTCAGTTTCCTGATGGGTAGCACCCGGAGCATTTGTAATCCAGGGTACCACTGTATTCAGGTTAAATTGTCGAATTGGCACTTTTGCGAAAAATAAGTGGGTTTTGAATGGCAGTTTGGGCACTTGGTTCACCATCACTGTCATAGTTAGGCAGACACAGGTTGGGAGGGGTAGTCTGGGCTCCTGACTGTGGAAATAGATCTAGTGGGAATACATATAAATGGACACAGAATCCAGGTAAAGCATGAGTAACTAGGTAACTAGGTAACCTGAGAGCATGGAACCATGGGAAAATTCCAGTGGCCCAAATTCTAGAAGAGTGGAAAAAGTACTCAGTAGTTGCAGCTCTTGCTTTCACCACCACTAGAGATCCAATCCTGAGTGGCCTTACCTAGAAAAAATGGAATGCATGGGGAGTTTTACTAGTCCCTACGCTGTGTAGATACTTGTGAAAGGCTAAAAAGCAAAAAGCAAAGTGTTCTGCTTATATACCGCCCCATACCACTTCAAATAGTCTCTGGGCGGTTTATTACAGTATTATGCAGGCTACACATTGCCCCCCAAGCAAGGTGGGTACTCATTTTACCGACCTCAGAAGGATGGAAGGCTCAACCATGAGCTTGCTACCTGGGATTGAACCCCAGGTCATGAGCACAATTTTACCTGCAGTATAGGCATTTAACCACTACGCCATGAGGCTACCCCCAACCCAACAGGAATATTTTTCTCCAGACCTTCACAAATACCCAAACTTTTGTAATGAACCCCTAAATACTTGTGCCATCTGGAAGGGGGTGGCAACAGGTGCCCAGGCTGAAAACCATCTCAGACAAATAATCTTCTTATCCAGTGCTGTTTCTCTGAGATTGGCTCCCCCACCCACAGCCTCTAGGAAGAGAGTCCATCAGCCTTGAGCTGACATACTAAGACCTGAGAATCTTATGGAATGGGGAAATATTGGGGTTCAGTGCACTGGAGGCTCTGACTCTTGCTGCAGTATCCTTCCTCAGAAGGGAACAGAAATCAAGCCCACAGATGCTCCTTCCTTATGGTTTGTGATGTTGTTGACATGTCTTTGGTAAAACCTCAAGGTGAATGGACCAGTTCTAGATACAAGATGGTTGACACGACCACCGAGCCGACTTTGCTGTTTTCACTTTTCAGCATGAACCTCTGTTCCTTCTTTGACATCAACATATATTTTTTACAGGGAGGAAGAGCTTTTCTGGTTTGGCTGTTATGCTGGCGGCCGCTGGTAGAGCAATAGCAGGGAGCCAGGAGAAAGAGAGCAAATGGCTCTTCAGAGATCCAGGGCACAAATGTAGCTGACAACAATCTTGCGCGCTCCATATGTTAGTGGGCCAAATGTTGGTCTGGAACTCCAAAACAACTTCCCTACTATTGCAGCCAATGGCCAGCCCAGGCGAAGTGGCGATTGTCACCCAGAAGGCACCAAGTTGTGTCTCCTCGTTATATTCATTCCCCTGAGGTGTCATGAATTAAAATGAAGTGTGCAAACATGCACAGAGTGCTTTCAGCTCTGGAATCAGGGCTGTGGTTCTTCTGTTCAATGGTTTCTTGCCGGTCTTTCTCCAAACATCTTTCTTATGTATCTTCTGCTAAATTCTGGAACACAACCATTCTCATCTGAAAATGTCCTGTATTATTTCAAATATATTTAGAAGGGCATGGAGATGTATGTTTCTCCCCCCCCCCCCGCCCAATGTCTGCTGAACAGGGGAAGAGAGTAGGTTTGACACAGATGACCTTGTTATATTCAATACAGTATTACCTGCTAGTGCTCCATTAGCTGAAATGAGATGGCTCCTTTTCACACCACTAGCACACTCTCTCGCACGCTCGCATGCGCACACACGCACACACGCACGCACACACCTGGGAGCAAATGGCAATGGTAAAATTGTGACTCTTCAGAGTTTGGAGACAGCTAGCTACGAACACGTTTCTTGTAATTAATTCATTTTCTCAATAATAATGTTACACATATCCCACTACAATTGTAACTTAAGAAGGGATACCTTTTATTCATTTATTGGCTCATATTCTTTTCGGCTGCTGCACCCATGCTCTGGAACTCCCTCTCAGTGGAGGCCAGGATTGCCCCATCTCTGCTGTCTTTCCGGAAGCAGGCAAAGACCTTCCTCTTCAGGCAAGCTTTCCCTGAATGAGCGACTACCTCCTATGTGACTTTATATGGATTACCATACATGATTGCATTGACTGATTACATAAGAACACCAGTGTTTCCATGTTACTTTCCACCCCTCATAATTGATTTTTCTTTTCTTTCTGCGTGCTCTTTGTAACTCTACTGTCACCTTTTAATGTTCTTAGATGCCTCTTTAATTCCCTGTTCTTAACGTGAGATATGTCTTAAATATTCTGGTCTGTATATTGCCTCTCATTATTGTAAGCCGCCTTGGGTCCTTTTTCCAAGGAGAAAGGCGGGGTAAAAATATTCAAAATAAATAAATAAAATCAGTTCAAACTAAGGATGGCCACGAACCAGGAAAACAAATGAGCAATTTTGGCTGCTCCGTGCTTCGGTCCATGGTTCAGTTCAGGGACCCCATCCTGCTGAAACAAAGCATCAAACGTTCCCCCCTCTGCACACTGCTTAGCTTTGGTACCCCTCTTCCTCCCCCTGCCCCCCCCGCCTCCCTAGCCTGCTTTGAAGCCACCTCTGCTGCCGCTGTCACCATTCTGAAAGGCAGCCGGTCTAATGTGTGTACACATAGGGCAGCCACTCAGCTGACAGGAGGATGTCTACAACACAGGCAGTAAGCCTGGCTTCCATGCCCCCAGCACAAACCTGAACAGTGAACTGAGAACTTTCAGGGGGGTTCTAGATAGTCTGCGGTTCATGAGCAGCCACGAACCATCAAAAGCCACCGGTTGTGTTTTTCCTGTGCCCCTCTCTAGCTCAAACACTTGTCTTGTGGTGAGAATCTTTGCCTTTTCAGATATTTTGGACGTCACCTTTCAGAAATCCCAGCTCGCGTGGCCGAGGGCTTTGGGGAATTGGAATGCAAAACATCTGGAGGGCCAAAGATCCAAACTCCACCCCGGGAGATGTAGCCTTGTGTCCCGTTCCCACCATGCTCGGCCACATGAGATGCCTACGAGCAACTTTTCTATCTCCCAGGAAGTCTTGGCAAACCCATTATTACCAAGAACAGGACAGAGAAAGTCTTGATAAACTTTCCAGGAGAAAAACCCTACTCCCCCCCCCCCCACAATTTGGCAACTCCTGCTTTATAGCTCAGAAAGAAGGAAAAGAGACCCTGCTGCTATTTCAATAGCAGACAATTATTATCAGGGAGTGAGTAGGAAGTGACCATCTGTTTTCCCCATTCATGTGCATACTGCTCCAGGACAGAGGGAGGTCTCAGCCAACCGAATTCCAGCGAGTCCTATCTGTTGTCAGAGGCGAGGCCCTAAAATTTAGGCTTGCAGAGGTGGCAGTGTTTACAACGAGGATTAGGTGGCCAAGTTCTATTTCGATTTCAACAGTCAGGTTACCCCGAGAAAGGTTAGGTCTGCTGTACGATCCCAGTTTAGCCCTTTTGTTTCTTGTGACGATTCAGTTTGGTTTGATCGAGATCCCACTTATTCATCTTTCTGGCTGTCCATAAGACCTGTAACGTTGTCCTCCAGCCTCACATTTCTGATGAATTTTAATACCTTGTCAACTTTCTCCAGGACCTAATACTCACAGCCATACTGGGCCTCCAGTGACATAACCTTACTGTTGAAGATCCATCCCTTTTGTTTCCTTCAAAATTGACTTTCTATGTTTTAATCTGATAGATAGATAGATAGATAGATAGATAGATAGATAGATAGATAGATAGATAGATAGATAGATAGATAGATAGATCCTCAATTTGGACTGATGATTGAATCAAGATGGAAAAAAAACCTTAACAATTTTGATTTCCCCTTTGTCAAGATTGTGCAACGCAATGTGCCCTCAAGTCAACACTCACTTTCAGTGTCCCTGATAGAGCTTTCAAGGTAAGTGAGAAATGGAAGGAGTGGTTTTTATCAATGCCACACACCTAGTGAGCTTCCACAGCTGAGCAGGAATTCAAATCCAGGGCTCCCCCGCCCTAGTCCATCCTTCTATCCTCTCAAACCTCTGGGAATCCTATTGTCAACATTATAAGTATGTAATTATTCAATATTCATAATTGTTTCTTAATGCTCAACTATAATCCTGCTTTTGTACTTTCTTTTAATCATTAGGTAGGAGGTACACACTGTTCTTTGCCAGTCTGGCTCTACTGTGTCCTCTGAATCATTCGTGATCTATTCCCCCACGTATCTACTGTATTTCAAGGAGGCCTGGAGGATGCAGGCAAGCTTGGGTGGGCAGCCATCCTTAAGCCTGTCTTAGCTTTCATTTTCTCCGTTTGCCTCGCTCCTTTTCACACCGCGGCATGCGCCAGCCTGCCTCGTCTCCCTTTTCCTTTCGGTGCGGAAGAATGGCGAGCCGAGGAAATGAACGCAAAGTTACTTTCAAATTAGTGTACCAAAAAAAAATTAATAATAATAATAATGATGGTGATGCTGTTCTGACTCTACTGAGAACAACTCCGGCCGGCTTTCTGCTGCTGGTGGGTCTTGGCAAGCCTCTGGAAACTGATGCAATCAGCCGTGATTAACAGCGGGGAGAGGCCGGGCTTGACAGCACTCCCCCACCTGTGTTTGCCATTGTGTTCCTGCGAGCGGCTTGCAGGTGTTTGCTGGCGCCAGGCTGTCTGAGCTCCCAGCCGCGGCTCCTTCCCCCCCCTTCCGCCCCTCCCTGCCGGCTGATCGCGGCCTCTCCATTCCCAAGTCCATTCAAAGAAGCGCTCCGTGCGACTCACACGTCCTCCAGCGAGGGAGCGCGCCCGCGCGCGCCCGCCCCAGGCCCCGCTCTTCCCACCGCAAACCTCGGCCGCCCTTAAGAGCTACGTTCCAGAACCCATCAATTACTCTTGAAACACCAAATCCTTCGCAAATGCCAGCCTTTCTTGTTTTTGTGTGTGTGTGTGTGTGCATGGGTGTTTTTGGTTTTATTATCTGCAAAAAAGGGGAGAGGAATGCAGAGGCGTCGGTCTTTTGGCCCTCTATCCTCCCGCTCCTTGCTCGCTCTTTTTCCCCCCCTCTCCGGCCAAAGGAACTTCGCAACGTGAAATAATTGAGAATATTATTTCACTACCTTTGGGTAGTGGGCGGCATATAAACTGTAAAAAAAAAAAACTAAATTAAAAGAATATCTCTCTCTCTCTCTCTCTCTCTCTCTCTCTCTCTCTCTCTCTCTCTCTCCCTTTCCCATGAAATCTTTAGAGAATAAAAAGGAAAAAGACACTCAGCGAGCATGGACGTAGCTGGGGAGTTGCCTAATCGTCCCTTGCAGATTCCGGGAAAGCGGAAAAGCTGGGAGGGGACGCGGGCCCGGAGTAAATCCTTTCCAAGGAAATCACAAAGGGCGGGGGGGTATGTAGAACAGAACGGCCAGTGTAATTACTGTTTGATTGTTAAGGGTGCCGGGCCTCCCGTAAAGACAAATTGGCCGAAAAGGGGCATTTTCCTTATCACTCACTGCATCTCCCTCTTCAGGAGGAGCTCACCTGTTAAACTTCGGACTTCAGGCAGAGTTTTTAAGGCCCTCCTTGGCAAGAGGGTGCAAACTGCTTTAAGTGTAGTTGCTACCAGAGCCTTAAAACGCTACCTTTGGAGCTGCAAATCCCAGCATAACCCAGTTCACATGTGGGCTATGGAACTTGGGAAGTTATACTTTTAAAAAAGCAGATTCCCCCTTTCAGAAAAGGCCTTTAGATGTAGGGAAAGGATGAACCAAATATAAATGCTTCAAAGTTCACTTGTTGGTCTTGGCCTAAGTAGTCACTTAACGTCTCCCTCCCCCCAATGTTGCTTCATGGTCTGGTCGCCTGTTTGTTAAGTATGAAAAGAGAACAGGGGTCCCAACCAATTACATTTCCCTTTAGATGCCTTTGGAAGGAAAGTGGCACACAACTTGGAAGAAAAAAACAACCGAAAAGTTTTTGTCCTCTGTCCATTAGTGGTTGTTTTCTTGGTTCAGATAAAACCCACCCTTCCCTTCAGCTTTTGGGACTTCCTCCCCCAGAGATTGAGAGAGAGAGAGAGAGAGAGAGAGAGAGAGAGAGAGAGAGAGAGAGAACTTGAATAGTTAATTGCAGCACAAGCAGCAATCAATTGAAGGATGTTTAATCTTGCCCAAATTCTTACTTAGTCTAGTTGTGTCACATAATTTAAACCAAATATTTATAGTTATACAGTACAGTACTATCTTTTCTAATTCTTTTATTGCTCCCCTTCCCAGTCTCATTCTTCTGCAGGTTTCTTGTCTCCACTTGGATTGATGTTTAAATCAATGTATATAAAATCTTCCACTATTTCAGTTTCTTCATTGTCAGCATTCCGATTGTGTTGTAGTTTTGTTCTTCTTGCTGTCATGCTTTGTTGCTTACTTTCATTTTCTCTGAAAGTCATTTCAAGAGAAAGTTCCTGCTAGTGGGGGGGGGGGTGTCATCTGTGGATCTTAAATTATTTATGTTTTTTCTGTGAATTTTCACTCCTCCTTCATCTGAATGCAGTCAGCTTTCCGTATGACCATGTTCTGCACACAGACTGAACAACTGCATGTAAAAATGCACCCTTGTCTGACACCTTTTACTATGGGAAACCGTTCTATATCTCCACATTCTGCCCTAATAGCAAGTAAGCTTCTTTTATGCAATATAGGTTATGTATCAGGACCATTCGGTACTGAGGCTCATCCCTTTCTATCAGGACAAACCATAGTTTCTCATGATCCACACAGTTTAAAGGTGTTGCTGTAGTCAATAAAGACTGATCTTGTGAAAATTCCAATACAGATTGCATTAACTAAAATGGCTTCAGTGAACATGGAATCATAGTCTGTATTCCTTAATTATAATTTGGGGATATAAATTAGATTAGGTTATTTTCACTTTGTTGTGTTGCTTAATCTTTTGTGTTTATTGTGATTAGCATTGCTTAGGGAACTTTTTTTCATGGGGATGTTTATGATTGTTTGCAGGGAGGGTCATCTACTGGCTTGTTTTTTTCATGTGGAGTGGGTGGTCCTGAGCTCTATTGGAGGTTAACTGGTGGACTTTTGACATACCATATTATATTCTCTCTGTGTGTGTTGTGTCATTACAGTCGTGACCGACTCTTTGTGACCCCATGTCCATTGAGTTTTCTTGGCAGGACTACTGGAGTGGCTTGCCAGTTCCTATTCCAGGTGCTTACAGCACCTGGTATTCCCTGGTGGTCTCCCATCCAAGTACTAACCAGGGCTGACCCTGCTTAGCTTCCAAAATCAGGAGAGATCGGATGTGCTTAGGGCATCTAGGCAGGAGAGTTACAACTCTGGGGGAAAAACTGCCCATTACAGGAACGGTCATTCTCATGTATTCTATCTCTTACAAGGTCTTCTTTTCCTTCTGCCTGACCTATGTGAAATAATCAGATTAGTCAGTCCTCTGCTCTGACCCTTTGCTCCTTAATCTCAGGTCAGTCTAGAATAAGTCCCAGTTTGCAGAGACCTGGGTGGGTATTGGAGGAGGGGTCACCCTCTCTTAGATTTGTCCCCACTGACCCTCCCCAGCACCAAGTAGACCAGAAGGGTGGGGAGGGGGCATTGCCATTGTCCATAAATATTCCATCAGGGTTAGTAGAGTCTCACTCCTAGCCAGCATTGTGTTGGAGTGTCTCCACCATCTGTGGAGCATTGGGACAGAGCCGATGTACTACTGTCCGAGCTGGGCTGATGGACTTTGATTCTTCTATGTTGCTGAGGTCTCCCAGGTTTGTATACCAGGGCAGCTTCAATGTCTCTGTAGTGGTGGGCTGCTGGTGGTTCACCCTTGGAGTTCATGAATTCCAGGACATCGATTGACCTATCCCAACACGTGAATGGTCCCTCAGATCTGGCAGGGGACATACGCTTGATCTGGTGTTTCTGGGTGGATGGGTGAAGATTATCTGAGGGAGTATGGATTTATCAATCCAAATGTGCAAAATGTAGAAACAACATTGAGCTTATCAGATGTGAAACATTCCTAAGGATTAATATTCCAATAAATGTCATAATATCTAGGCAACAGCAAAATTGCCAGTCAGCAAATTCAGATTGTAATAAATTATCTCCAATCAACAGAACATAAGAAGAACCATGCTGGATCAGGCCAAAGGCCCATCTAGTTCATCTTCCTGTATCTCACAGTGGCCCTATCAGATGCGTCTGGGAGCGCACAAGACTAGATAACTGTCTCATGATACCACTCCCCTGCATCTGGTCCTTGAAGTACCCCAGTTTTAAGCCTGGAGATTACACATCTCATGGTTTGTAACCTGTGATGGACTTTTCCTCCAGGAATCTGTCCCATCCCCTTTTGAAGGCATCCAGGCTAGATGCCATCACCACATCCTGTGGCAGGGAGTTCCACAGACTAACAACGCGCTGGGTGAAAAAATATTTTCTTTTGTCTGTTCTTACTCTCCCAGCCCTCAGTTTGAGTGTATGTCCCCTAGGATCATGAATGTTGACCAATTAATAGAATAATCAGACAAATCTCTGAAAGTTTTTATTGTCTTCAACAATGTTTGAATGTAAGACTTGGGTTCAGACGTAAACAGCAAAAAATCATCTGCACAGAGTACTACAGTATTTTAAATATTAAGGAACTGCTAGTAAAGCCATGTATATCACATTCTAATGTAAAAAAAAAACCGAGGTTCCGCACTTACTGGTATATATCTGAGGGGAAAGAAAGTGGAGGTTAAAGCTCCATTCAAGAGCAAATGGCACAGAATTTATACCATTAATTAATTAATGATACTCAAGAAGGGAGGAACAGATGAATAATTGTTAATAGCCATGGATACTGTCTTTAGACAAATGTATGCATGTGAACTGAATCAGCATTATTTGGCCAGCCAAAAAGCTCCTTGTTGCCCACAAGGCAAAATAACACCCCCATTGATCTCTCCAGTTAAATCTAGAATAGAAAGAGAAGAGTTAAGAAAATCAAAAGAAGGTAGTCTTGTTAGCCTCAGGGTTAACCTTCTTTTCTTTACTTTTGAGAACCCATTGATTAAATCCAGGGATGCAGTGGTAAATTTGAGGGCACATCTGGCCACCATGTCAGTCCAAAGAGTCGAAAAGTCACCAGTCCATGTCAACAAATGAAGAGCGAGTCTTTTGTGAAGCGAATGGTTCTTAATTGCCTGCTTGAGACCAATGTTCCCTGAAATACTATGCATTCCAGCAGGGGTTGCTTGCAGTGAGACCCTGCTCCTGGGGTAATGTTTCTCTCTTCCAGCTATGACGAAGGTGGCAGTCAAGTTTAACATGGCAGATTGTGCCATTATAGTCTCTGTGAATTAGAAAGTCCCAGATCTTCTGCCATGAAAGCCCTGGGTCCACAATGCCACTGGTGAAATCATCAGTGTTTTCTAGTCACAGCACTACTGCATTAATGTCAGATCTAGGAACTGGGAAGGGCAGGAGCAGAGAGAAAGGACAGAAAATGTATAAACAGAAGGCTGTTTGCATTGACTACTTAGGTTATGGCTACACAATGTGGCTGAAATGGGATGGTGCAGGCTAAGTAGGACCTCAAGTGACCCTACTTGGTCTGTACCAGCCTGCTGCCAATTTGCCAGTTTTGAGAAGTGGCTAATGAAGAGTGCCACTTCAGGATATTAGCAGATTAAACACTTCTTTGACTCCACAAAGAGACCTAGGCAGTGATTTTAAAAATGCTTGTTTTAAACATTTACTCTTCCTTGGTACACCTCCACAGAGCCAAGGAAGTGTTTAATTTGCTAATACCGTATCCTAAAGTGCCTCTTTTCTTAAGGCACTTCATGATACTGTATGATATGACAGTGGAAGAAGGCGAGTTCTTGATTCGTCTCCAGCAATTGCCTGTGTTGAAAATGAATCAAAACCGAATGATCCTACTCGTTCCAACCCCGCCCGCAAAGAAAGCCTTTGACAGGTACCAGACGTGTGGGAAGGAATAATCTAGGGGTGAGCTTCTTCATCCCAGCAATTATATCATCTGATCCCCATCTTTGGGACCGAACCAGCCCATCCCTGCCACAGACCAAACAAGGTCCATGTCGTTCCCGTTTTACAGCCCATCACTCACTACCTTCCTGAGGGTGACCTTAGGAAACGGAGTGGGACTTTCCCTTGGCAGGTTGCTAGCAGAAAAGGAAGACATACAAATAAAACTGAGCATTTAGCTCTGCAGACCATCATTGGTACCTCTGTTTGCACTTTTCAACCAGTCTGTCACCTGGCCTTGCCATGTTGGTTTCTCCATTTGTCTTCATGGAAAACTGGAAAAACACAAATACCATTGCCGACCCGAAGACAATGGCTGTGTTTCCTGGTTTTAAGCAATGACATCAATCATCAGTCTGATTATCTTTGTCTTGTCAGCATTGAATAAATCCCACCTGTGTCTGTGACGTACAATAAAGACTGATTGGTTTGATTGATTGATTGATCCCACCTGGTATTATGAATCAAAGTTTGAAACCACCTCTGGGGACCTATTTGCAAGAATAGCTCTTAAGATCTTTGCGGATAAGAGAGACCGTTCTGAAGTTTGCCTGTGAGTACGCTTTTGGGCAGGTTTAAAAATCCAAGTAATATTTCAGCACGGCAGTATTTCAGCCAGTACTGAAAAAGACAGCCATGATGTAGAGAACTGTGAGCAATGTTTGCATTTGATGCATATTAGTAGTTAGCAACAGCGTAACAGTGGCAGATTCCACTCCACTGTTGAGGAAGTACTGCACTCCATCTCATTGCATGATCTCTCTGCAACCATCACCCCCCCTCCCAACGTATACCAAAAGTTTCACTCTTGCAACAAATCATCCTTTTGGAAATTGATTTTTCCTTCAGGCTCTGACAGCACGGGGAAATGCTTTTCAGCAAATAAAAGGTACCTTATTTGCATCAGGATATGCATAAATCTCCCTCGGGGAGAATTTCCCACTGTGATGGCCAAGAAATGTAGGATATTAACACCTGAAAGTTAGAAACACCTTGAGGGACCAAAAGAAATGATCTGGATCTCTGACAAGGCATATTGGTTTCTCTGCCAATAGTAGCTACAGTGCAAGATGTTAGAAACAGAGGTACTTGTTGAAAAAGAAAACCACCAGCATAAGTGCAATTGCTTTGTGTTTCTCCTTGGTGAGAAAAAAGAGCAGCTTGTGGGATGATTGACAGAGCTTGCAAAAGTAATTTTGGGACAACATCAAGCCAAGGATCACCAGCAGCAACTGGAGGATTCTGGGCATTGTAGTCCAAACATGTCATTTTTCATTTGTTGGCATCTCACCTTGATTTCCATGCAGCATCAAGGGCTGCCCTTGAAGCCTGTAATAGGATGCATGGGACAGGACCCTCAGACTCCTGAGGTTCGCAGACAACAATCCTAAACAGGCAGTAAAGGGCGTCATGTTCTCAATTGGAGCTGTGTTACAAGCAAGCATTGCAGCTATTCTATTTCTTTTATTCTATTTCTTTTTCCAGTCTTGTTGCTTTGTGTATTTGACTTTTGTTTTTACTGTTGTTGTTAACCACCCGGAGTTCCCTTGGGAAGATGGGCAGTATAAAAAATTATAAATAATAATAAGAAAATAAAAGGATGCAGCCCTTGAAAGATGAACTTTTACATTCTGATCTAAGCGTTCATGGAATGACATGTGTTAGAGTACAGAGATTGCACAGTAAAACATTTATGCCAGGCTCTAAGAGACAGTGTTGTATTGGTTACTTTTCATACCTGTAGTGTTTTATGACCCCTGTTTGGTATTTCGTTCTTTTGAAGACTGGTTCTGTAATCATTCCAACAAGGGACACAAAACTGGTCAAGAGTTTTATTTAAAAAAAAAAGATATTGTGAAACTTTAAAATTAACTGTAAAGCAACAACACAATTAAAGGGCTTAATGTTCAAGAATCTGTTCTAATAATGATTGCTATTATGCATTTATTTTGTTTTCATCTATAGCCCATCTTGCTCGTGTTTTTATTTATATCTTTGTGCTTATCTACTATATTGTATTTTACTGTTTATGGTTTTCATTTCTGTTCAGTTTGTAAACCGCCCAGAGTAGCTGTGTAGCTAGATGGAGCGGTATATAAATAAAATAAAATATATAAATAAATAAATAAATTAGAAAAGCTGAAAGATCATTCTAGCATGAAAGTACACATTCCGACACAACATTTGGGGCAGGAACAGAAAGCCTTAAATTGGCTTCTTGCTACTTGGCTCAGAATGAAATGCAAATATTACGTGTCAATCATGTTATCTTAAGACATTCTGCATCGAAATTCAGTGGCCCGCCCCCTGCAAGCATATTGAAAATGATGCAGGAATAACTAGAAGCCGGCCCAGATTTGTCAAGAACGAATCCTGTTGTTTCCTATTTTGAACGGGTAGCCTCCCTGGTAGGCGGTGGGGATGCTGGAGACATCGAAAAACAAAAACAAAACAAATGCAGTTTCAGGATGGGGGATATTTGGACAAATAATAATACATGAGAATGCCTTACTTGCACACTCAACATCTCAGGTTTCACTTCCAATTTTTTAAAGACAAAGATCAGGTCGCAGGTAGTGTGAAGAGCATCTGGCCTGTGGTTCTGGATTGCTCCTGCGCACCCAAATTAGGTAACAATGGGCTTATGATGGGGAAAATGTGTGTGTGTTGTGTCGTTACAGTCGTGACCGACTCTTCGTGACTCCATGTCCATGGAGTTTTCTTGGCAGGAATGCTGGAGTGGTTTGCCAGTTCCTACTCCAGGTGCCTACAGCACCTGGTATTCCCTGGTGGTCTCCCATCCAAGTACTAACCAGGGCCGACCCTGCTTAGCTTCCGAAATCAGGCGAGATCGGATGTGCTCAGGGCATCTAAGCAGCTGATGGGGGAAATAGTCTCACTCAAAACCAAAGAGCAGCTAAAGGTATTCTCTTGGAGAGTCTGGGCCCTTGCAACAGTCACAAACTGGAACTTTTATCACCATCTAGTGGAGGAACTCAAATTGCTGTGCAGTATCTTCTGGGTGGAGACATTTTGCCCAAAATGCATTCCCAAGCTCAATGTCATCCTATCAGAAGGAGGGACATTTTATACAATGGTCCCCCGCCCTATTGCGGTTCATATACTGCAGTCTCGCTATATTGTGGGACCCCAGTACAGTGCAACCTGAAAGGCATTTTTTCCCCATGCGGGAGTGGTGCACCGTGCCGGGGCTCCAGCTAATTAGCACTGGGGTGGGGAAGAAAAATCTTTATTTCCCCACCCCAGCACCAAACAGATGGAGCCCGGGAGGTAGAGAAGAGGGGGGTTAAAAGCCCGGACTTTTTAAACCTCCCCCCCCCTCCGCACGCCCTGGGCTCCAGCTCATTGGTGCTGGGGTGGGGAAATAGAAGTTTTTCTCCCCCACCCCAGCACCAATGAACTGGAGCCCTGGCATCGCACACCGCTCCCATGCCCAGGGTGTGTGTGTGTGTGTGGAGAACTGGCACATGATGTTTAAAATGCCTTTAAGCAAACTGAGTCAAGCGCTTGCTAAAAGGCGTTTTAAACTTCATGCACCGCCCCCGCGACCTGCATCTGCATATCGTGGGTTTTCAATAATCATGGGTCAGGTGGGTCCCTAAACCCTGTGATATACTGGGGGGGGGGGGTTACTGTATCTAGCAAACCCTAAAAAGGGTTTCTGTAAGGTGGAACTGATTTAACGGCGCCTAAGAGTGGGTATGATCTAAGCGGCAGAGTTCAGCTGAAGTACAGTACTGGGTAGCAAGTATTTGTTCAACTCACTGTCTCTCAGTCTTGCTTTGCAGTCTGTAAAATGTGAGTTAAAAATGGTCTTTCGTGACAGGAAATCCAGTCGCATGTTCTTTCAGCTTCAGACCTTACAGTAGATAAAGAATAGAAGTGTGACATGCAAGATACGGTGACAGGGAAAATAAACAAAATGACAATGGCGGAGCCCCTTGCATCAAGAAATGTTGAATAACATTCCATCATAACAACCTGAATGTACCCAGTCTTCCCTGATCTCAAAACCAAAAGCAAAGGAGACCATTTGGAGCATAATACCCCAGATATTGTGATTGTGGAGAAGAAAAAAGTGTGGATCATTGATGTTGCTATACCAGGAGATGGTAGAGTCACTGAGAAACAACTTGAAAAAAATTACGCGATATCAGGATCTCAAAATTGAACTTCAGAGACTCTGGCATAAACCAGTACAGGTGGTCCCAGTGGTAATTGGCACACTGGGTGCGGTGCCCAAAGACCTAAGCAAGTATCTAGAAGAAATTGGAGTGGACAAAGTCACCATCAGTCAGATGCAGAAAGCCACCTTACTGGGATCTGCTCGCATAATTCGCTGATACATCACTGAGTCCTAAACGCTTGGGAAGCGTTCGACTAGTGATTGGTAATATAAAATCCAGCGTAGATAGCTGTGTGGTTAAATAAAATAATAATAATAATAATAATAATAATAATAATAATAATAATAATAATAATAATAATAATAATAATAATAATAATAATAATAAGGGAGGTCCCCCAGCCCAGTAATCATTTTAGTCACTCACTTCACTTCACTGTTCCCTGCACACCCAAGCGGGCCAACCTCAGTGGGTCAACTTGATCCAGAGATTTCCATGGGCAGTTTATAAAACAATGGGCCAAAATGCACCATTGCATTTGCTCGCCCTGTCTTAAAGTCAGCCTTTTTCTATTCCTTTCCCCCCTCCAGATTCGTTGACTTCCCCATCATTTGTATCCCTTTTGTAACGATGGTTACATGGGCTAGGCCATTAATTGCCCCTTCAGCATGCAGCTGTGGGCATCGTTAACACAGTGGCAGCGGCAGGAGAGTAATTAGAGATAATTATAAGCCTGGGTGGTGCTCCAGCTGCAGAAGGCTGTGGGTCTCAAGTTAACAAGCTGACTGCATTTTCCAGTTTGCCTTTAAAAAAAAAGAGTTTCAAAAGTTCATTCCAAACCAGTCCCTTCCACAATAAAGGAAACTGTGCCGGCCTGACGTGTGGGTTTTCACTGAAATCTTCATGATAAAATAAAATGCAAAGCATTCTATGTGTAACGCATTCAGGAAATGCATGGGATGGGGGGGGGGAATCCAATCCATTGGAATAATTTCCCCCTCCTCTTTAATATCAATGTATTTCTATGTCTAGTCATGTGGTATAACAACGCTGGGGTCATTCATATAGTTGTCAGTTCATCCAGTACGTTTCTTGCTATTTGTACGAGTTCTGTGGGCTACATTTACTTTCTTTTATAAATCAATTTATTTCCCATCCTGTTTCTGGTCGCCCACTGCCCTAAATTTTTCTTTTAAAATCATTAAAAAGGACTTGGAAAGCTGGGGGGGGGGGAAGGAATTAACTATAAGGCACACAAAAGTGATACATCAGTAAACTGTTGTGGAGAAAAACATATTTTTAAAAGTAAACAATTTTCTGACTAAGCATTGTTTTGATGAGTACAACTTAGGGTAGTGTTTGTACAGTGCCGATGGTGCTGAAAACCCAACCCATTTGCAAAGGTCAGTATTTTTCTGTGTATAAGACTACTGTATATTTTTTTCTAAAATTGTTAAACTAAAAATTGAAGGCTGTCTTATTCATGGAAGTAAGCCGAGGAGAGAACTGTGTGGTTGTGAAACTGTAATTTTGGGTTGGGAAAATGAGGGTGGGGGCGTCTTATACATGGGGGCATTTTATAGATTGACAATAATAATAAACTGTAAATAAACTGACAGCAGTGTTCACACATGCTGAAACAGGAAAGATTAAAGCAATACAGGGATGGAGTCCTTTTGTAAAAGCCATGCTTGGTGAGGTGGGGGGGGGGGACTCATTAACTGACCAAATGAACTTGACTTTGCCTATGTGTCAGGTGACCAGAAATTTATAAAATGGTTTAAATAATGGCAGAAACACTATAATAACTGGGATTCCTTTGGCACCTGTGGTTGCACCCTAAGATTATTTCTATTTTCTCCTCCAGATGAGTTGGACTGCAGCCTCTATGATCATCCTCAGGCAGTGTAGGCTGCAAACAGTGTGTGTTGTAATCAAATAGCACCTTGAGGCCCTAGTTTGGGAAACTGTTCCTCTAAATTATCTGTTTTCAATACAGCATTGAGATAACCAGCTGCGTATGAAGTAAATGGTTTCTCTGATCTGAATATCATGGTGGAGAGTAATTAGTTATAAGCATAGGTTACTTGTAATGAATTCCATTTCCTTTTAATGGAAATTAAGCTACACTGCATTATGCCATTGCAACTGCTTTTATTACTTTGATAGTTCCAGGGGTTGTGGTATCACTAACAGGGGAAGAATATCATGCGAAGGATATCACAGTGACACGAGGAATGTTTAGAGTTGTGTAGAAAATGGGAAATACATCATAATAATCGTCTTAGAACTGCAGAGCTGATAGGGTCCCTATCAGTCATTGAGTCCAGCCCCTGTGGTGGTAACTAATTACTTCATTTAATTAATTAATCCCTTCTGGAAAGTATCTTTCCACATGCTGTTTAAGCAAGCCAAGAGAGAAAAGCACTGAATTGACAGGGCCTGGCCTGGGATACACACAGGGACCCTCCTCTCTTTAATAAAACAGCCCAACAAGTCAGTAAAACAATTTATGGAGACAGATTTTTGGATTGCTCTGAATGGGAAAACCACAAAAGATGCGCTTTTCTCTTGCATTCTCAGACTCTTTTGTGGCTTTCCATAAAGGAGGCTTAAAATCTGTAAATTTAGGATTATGAAGCAGAATCTACAGATTCTTTATTCCATTGTAGCAAATACTCTCATAAGGAGGGCTGCCAACAGCCAGTAATGATGAGCAGAACATCCTGGAAGGTTGTGCAAGGAAAGTTTGCATTTTTAAAATACCAGTAAAACAGCAATGGGTGTGCTTTTGCTGCTTAGTAACACATTTATTCTATTGTTGCGCCATGTAAGAGAGTGTGCTGTCCCTTTTTGAATGTCCTTGTAAATGCTGCTGCTTTTGTCTTCCATTTTGTTGCGGGACTTTCTATATTATTTGTGAGAGGTAGCCGTGTTTAGTCTGTGCAACAATTGCAGGCAAAAATCAAAACAAAACAAAATATATGTCTGAAGAAGTGGACGTGTCCAAGAAAGCACACATTAAAATATAATAGTATTTAAGGTGCCATGCGTTTTCAGCTTTTATTTTGTTTTGATTTGATTTTTGCCTTGATTTATGTATTACGAAGGTGGTGGTTGCCATTGTCACTGTCATCATCATCATTGCTGTCATCATCATCTTGAAGCTGTTGCTCTATGTGTGGATTACTTTCTGGTTGCTTCTTTCCTTTGGATTGCCTGCACTTTGGGCCCTTTTACTGCAGAGATTTGTGAGAGGATAACACACAACACTTTTAAAAAATGCCCGGAAACTGAAACTGGAAGACCACACTCAGATAACATGCAGTAGTAGTAGTAGTAGTAGTAGTAGTAGTAGTAGTAGTAGTAGTAGTAGTTGTTGTTGTTGTTTGCAGGCTCTCTATAAAACCAGAGCAAACCCAGTCTTCTGTGATACATGGAAGCCACTGGAACTCTAGCTGGCCTGTGGCAAAGAGTGAGGAAGGGTCCCAGTACCGGCCACCCAACAACCCGGTCTTTGCCTGGGGTTGTGGGTCAGCTTTACCAGCTCGATTGTCACTGCGCAGGAAACTGGCTGTCCTTCCTCTCTGGCTAGCAGAGGCTACGGAGTATGTGTTGGCAGCAGCAGCAAGGGTCCTTAAGGAAGACATCTCCACTGCCGGTGCCCCTGTGCTCTCTGGCTGCCCTTCTCCAACTGCCTGAAGGACAAACAAGCCGTGTGGAAGAGACGGCCTCCCTTCCCTGCTGCATTTGAAAATGGTACCCAGTGTGTGCTGCGGAGTGAGGAAAGTGTGAAGCAAGGCTGTTTGTATCAGAATGAGACGTTGATTGCTTGGATTGGGCTGCTGACACGCACCGTGAATTGCTTTGCAGGACCAAAGCCAAGGCATCAAAGTAGGAATGAATTAGATTCTCCCCAGTTCTCAATGTGTTTAAGAGTTCACAGTTGGGGCTTTTAAGGGGTTTATCCCTGTGTGGATACAGATGGAAAGCTGGAAACAGCTTGGTCCTCCCCTTTTCCCAATGGATATTTATTACATTTTCTGATCCATATTGCAATGGTTTGATCCTGTCAACTTGTTTCATAGTTTATTGTGTAACGTTGCATTGAGGAGAGGGAAGAGGTTTTTGGTTTCTTTGGCTGCTGTTTGCTTAGCGCTGTGGTGAGAGACTGTTTGCAGCTGGGTGCACAAAACATTTTGTTGTTTCTTTTTGACTGTGTATGATTTGCTGAGATTTTGGTCTTTAAAAAAATAGTTAGGGTGGGCGCCTGAGTAGCAAGCAGACACTCTACACAGCCTGGCTAAATGCTCTTGGCTCGCTTGTTGCCTGCTGGTGTACTGGGAGGGTACATTTTGCTCTCTGCTGTTATGGATGTGCTGTAACTCATGCAAACAGGTATGTGTGTGTGTGTGTGTCTGTGTCTGTGTGTAGAGAGAGAGAGAGAGAGAGAGAGAGAGAGAGAGAGAGAGAGAGAGAGCATGTGTGTGTGCTTTTTCCCTTGCATGGTGCAATTTGTGCAAAACTCTTTTGCTTGCAAAGTTTTTTTTTTGTTGGTTGGTTGACTTGGCTTGGCTTTGCTAGTTGTCGTTTGGTTTGGTTAGTTGTTGTTCGGTTCGGTTAGGTTAGGTTAGTTGCTTTGATTGGTTGATCCAAACTTTATCTATCAACTCATGGGCTCTGAGCTATGCATGACAGATCAGGAAAGAGATCTTGGTGTGTTGGTGGACAGCTCCATGAAGGTGTCTAACCAATGTGTGGCAGCAATGAAGAAGGCCAATTCCATGCTAGGGATTATCAAAAATGGTATTCAAAATAAAACAGCCAACAATATAATGCCATTGTACAAGACGATAGTAAGGCCGCACCTGGATTATTGTGTACAATTCTGGTCACCGCATCTCAAGAAAGACATAGTGGAACTGGAAAAGGTGCAGAAGAGAGCGACTAAAATGATTACTGGGCTGGGGCACCTCTCTTATGAGGAAAGGCTAAAACATTTGGGGCTCTTTAGTCTGGAAAAAAGGCACCTGAGGGGGGATATGATTGAGATGTAAAAAATAATACAGGGCATGAGTGAAGTGGATAGAGGGACACTCTTCTCCCTCTCACAAAATACCAGAACTAGGGGACATCCACTCAAACAGAGGGTTGGGACTCTGGGAGAGTAAGAAGAGACAAAAGAATTTTTTTTTTACCCAGCATGTTGTTAGTCTGTGGAACTCCCTGCCACGGGGTGTTGTGATGGCAATTGGCTTGGATGCCTTCAAAAGGGTATTGGACAGATTCCTGGAAGAAAAGTCCATCACAGGCTACAAACCATGATGGAGACGTGTCATCTCCAGGCTTAAAACCAGGATACCTCAAGGGCCAGATGCAGGGGAGTGGTATCAGAAGACAGATATCTAGTCTCGTGCACTCCCAGACGCATTTGGTGGGGCCACTGTGAGATACAGGAAGCCGGACTAGATGGGCCTTTGGCCTGATCCAGCATGACTCGTCTTATGTTCTTATGTTCTTATGTTCATATGATCAGCTTTTTTATTGGTCAGCTCAGGTTAGGCTTAGGCATAAATGACAGTCAGGGCATGTGGTTTTGGCCACTGTGGTTGGGATGGTAGTACGATGCTTTGATGGATAGTGCCATATGTTGCATGTTGCAAAGCATTTTGCAAAGGGAGAGGAAGGAAAGAGGAAGAGCTGTGCACGTCACGAGGCATGTCAAATTCCACATCTCCTCCTCCATTGCTGATGCCAATCTGCTGCATCCTATCATGTCCTTCATTTGATGCTTTGATGATTGTGTTATTAATCATGGTGATGACTGATGATGATATGATAAAATACAGTGGAACCTTGACTTACGTCATTAATCCGTTCCAGTGGTCTAGACTTAAGTCAAACATGACTTAAGTCAAACGAACGTTTCCCATAGAAAGTAATGGGAAAGCGGATTAATCCGTTCCAGATGATGGAAAAGACCCCCGAAAACAGCAATTTAACACAAATTTGACTGGGATAGGAGATTCCTTCTGGGGATGTAAATGAAATGTCTCTTCAAAGAGAGGACGAGGCAGTGGAATTATAGTTGACAAGTTACATGCCTCCACTTTTTAATGATCATAGCAACAATGTCTATCATTTAGGTTTTACTGATTTTTAACCTGATGTTCCACTGAACAACTCTATGCTTACCATTAGAGTCCCACAACTTTACAGCTCCCCAACTAAAATGCTTCTATTGTGGACCAGACTTCTGCAGCCAGATTTTTTACAAGACTGAGCCGACTGTCTAACCAGCGAGGCCAGCCCCGAGCTCCCGGCCCTTCTTCTCCTCCGGCAGCAGCAGCGGCTTCGGTGACGCCAAGGACCAGCTCCAGGTGCTCTGAGCTGGCGTCGCCGAAGCTGCCGCTGCCGGAGGAGGGGAAGAAGGCAGGAGCAGTTTGGAGGCGGCAGCCGCTGAAAGCTATGCAATTTAATTTATGGGGTCCATTGCTGGCATGCTAATTGCTTTGCAGAACGCAACAAGCAGTCTGAGTCTTTTTTAGACAGAAAACAAATTTATTGGTTGCAACCAGGGAATTCTCACTCTACTCAGATCGAGTGGCAATTCCAATGGACCCAGAGCAAACATCAGGTCTTATAGAATTACATTTCTGCTCCTTCCCCCTCCCATTTGCATCTTACGTCATATGCATAGGTTACACACATCAAACACTAATTGGTATTCTTGATCATTATTTTTGCACTTTTGGCAACAGCTAAATATTTTAATTGGAGCGTTTGTTTGAACTGGCTAGTACCGAGCTCCACGGATCTGCAAGCGTTTTATGACCCTGGAGTTTGACAATTGATGGATAGCAGCTGTTCTCTCAGCCGAGAGAGATAAGACTTTTCTTGGCTCAACTATGCCTAATTAAGTTGTACAATGCTCCGAGTAGCACAGAAAAACAATCCCACAGGGGCCCCCTTTCTCAAAGTTTGCAGGAATAAAGAATACATGTGTGAATAATAAAGGAAATATATATATATGTAAATACATAATTTGTATGGCTTATACCTTGTTTGTGCCCACATTATACAGGGCACAGCTATAGGCTTGATCCATACCCTTCACTTTCCCCTGACGCGTTATGGAAATTTACGCCAGTAAATTCTCCATAGGTTGCCCCCTGTGGCTCCTGTGATAAGGGGCAAAGAAACATATCAAAGGTGTATGTACAAAAGTGTGAGTATTGCTTGAGCTTCCCTGCTTACCATTCCCTTGGAGAGGGGTTTCATCATAAGTGACTTTTCAGTGTTCCTGACGAGAGTATCAGCAGTGCTGCCAGGAAAACTTTTCCCACCCTTTTCCCAAAGGGCTTATAGGCACAGTTCAAAGGAAAAAAAAATGAATTATCACAAAATGATTTGTGGCGTCTCATGGTGAGGGACGCATTGGAATAGGTGAATGGCGGAGAAATACCCCTTAATCCACCAGGGCACTTTCCGTAGTGAAATGTTGGGTTGACAGATAAAGTTTTGCAATGTCTGGGATTTAAGAAGACCCTCTGGCCAGACCCGCAGACTGCAATGGATGGATGCGTTTCACTGACCATAGCATTTAAATGTCCCCTGTTGGAGAAATGCAACATGGTCACAACAGTATAAGGGAACCTCCCACGGCCATGCTGCTCCCTGCTCAGAGATTCCAAATTCCCAACTTTTGAAAGGGGCTAGCATAATATTGTGATAGACTTGGATATCAAGATCCCTGTCCTGAAGTGATAATCTAAACAGGCTTTAAACAGCAGATTTGTTCAGTACCTTATTTCAGGACAATCATGAAATCCAAATGAATTTTCTTGCAGCAGCAGTGCAAATGTGAGATATCGTGCTGGTGTGTTTGGTAGTCAGGCTGAAAACCCTGAATTCCATTTAGGGTCAGTTTGCAAATGAAACACTTATAAAAATATGGGCAAGGCTCCTTTGCCAGCCTTCTCCCTTTTGCTGTCAAATGGCTTTAGACCTCGAAATATGATTGTTCATACTGTCATTTTTCATAAAGATACACAAACATGAATACCTGATTTCATAAAACAAAAATTATGACATGATTTCCAACCTTATTCAAGTGTGTGGTGTGCATTAAGACTTAGATTATAGCAGGCTGTGCAGAATTACCCAGTTGTTCATATAGACAGGATAACCCAGATGATAGACAGTAGTTTCAGAAAAACCAATTTGTAGCCATAAACCATAATCAATAGGTATAGTCCCATGGTAGAGTCAAGGATGAGCTATTGAAATCAAGGCAGATCTGTTTCTGTAGCTGTCAGTGCACACACAACATCAGCCCTGCAAATATGGGGCAAAAATTAGTTCATCCTTGTCTTTTGGTGAAGTAAATAATGTAGACAGCTATTCTAGAAAACCATTGCTTTGTGGTATAAAGTCTCGGAGCACCCATGGGTGCCAAAATTTCTCTCATTCAATGTAAATTGCATAGAAAGGCAAGTAATAAAAAAACATTTTCAGTGACACATCATGAACATTATATGAATTATGAAAGGCACATTCAGAGAGGCACAAAAATTTTTACAATGACCATCAATAATAGGCAGTAATATCATAAACAGTGACCCATAATTAACGTCCCTATGCAAGGCTTCAAAATAAGCGCTCACTTGTGGATGCTGGTGTGTGTATGGCGACCCAAGTTCACAAGTTCTTGGTGGTCCAGCACATGGTGAAGGTCTGAATTTGAACCCCCCCAAGTTTCTGTCCTGACGAAAAGGGGTGAGATTGCGGGCGTGAAGTCTGTTGGCCGCAATCCAAAGCAAAAGTCAGTGGCCTGCAGTGGCCTGTAAGCACCTTCCGTCTCCCCCCTCAGAGACAGACAGAGAAACGAAAAGGAAAAGGAAAGGAAATCAGGCAGACAGGAGGTCAGCCCGTCAACCGGAAGCTTAGGGGGAAATCAGCAGACGACAATGGGGCTCCCCGAAGTGGCAAATGAAAGGCTCCCCAGGACCAGGGGTGATGACCACAGGTCAGGTGCAATTCGGCATCCTCTGATCGGGGTGAAGTCATCTAAGGCATGAGGCATTCTCCAGCAGTGGGCAGAAGGCGTCACCGGTCAGGCCTCTCTTCCTCTCGGTTGCGGAGTGCGGGTCACGCTGGGTGAAAAAGGCTGGCATCACCGGATCCAGGGGCCCACATCGATCGAATTGGCGGAGCGAAGTCATCTCAAAGAGGACATCACCGACATCAAAGGCATCAAAGGCTCCAGGAGGGATAGCAGAATGGATGGCAAGAGGGTCCCCATCTCAGCATCTACGAAGGCGGTGTCAGCTTGCCAGACCCGACCGACTCCATGATCCAGAAATAAAGAACGGGTGGGCGTTTGTCCCAGAGCAAAAGCCCGTCCTCCAGGAGGTACCTGGGTAAGAGAAGAACAGACACACACAACCACAAACAGACAACACAGAAGACAAACCCCCACAAAAAGGACCCCTCAGCTGTCCTTGTGCTGCCAAGCAGGGTGGTACAGTCTATCTGACAGTCATGAAAAGGAAAAAATGTTGAAAAAGGCAGACTGGGGCTTTCCTCTTCGCAAGACCAGTACGTGAAGTAAGGGGGGCCAAAGTCTATGACGGGGACGCCTCTGCCCATCAGTAGACATGCACGAGTCCAGCTGGCCCCAATGAGTGCTTGCAAGGTGTAGGTGCTCAGGTGTCCCCAATCAACCACAGATCCCATCCCCAAGTCAAATTGCTCTCCTACACGGGGACAGCAAAAACAAAAAATGTAGCTGGCAGAATATCCAGGAGATGCAAAGTCGGCTCTTAGCTTGAACCAAATTGTTGCAGAGGGGAGTTGGAGCTGGTATGCGGAATGATAAAGTCACGGCTGGCCACACTTCAAAACAAAAGTCAGTGGCTGTTTTAAATCCACTCTCTCCCCCCATAAACAAACAGAGAAAAAAAAAAGAAAAGAAAAAGAAACAGGAAGACAGGATTGTAATCTGTCACCCTGAGTTGAAAGCGAATCAGCAGGCTGCCTCGGGACCTTCCGAAGTGTACGCTGTCATCTGGGGAAGGATGCCTCAGGACGGAAAGTGTTTCCTCCAGCGTCTTTCCGAGTGGGAAGAGACAGACAGACCGAAACAGACGAACAACAAAACACACACACAAAAACGGCCACGCAATCTGCAGATCATGGCCTCGTTCTCCAGGTGTGATAGTGCTACATGCAGTACACTGTGTGCAGATTTCTATGGCACAGTGTAGCGCAGTCTATCTGAAAGTCTGAAGAAGGGAAAAAATGTCCCAAAAAGGGCCATAGTACACAGCTGCAATTTAGTAGTTTTTCACAAGTTCAGCTGGAAGGATATTCCATGGTCATGCCACTAAGCTCCCGTGAAATTTGTACCAAATTAATAATGTGCACTATAGAGCCATCCTTTAAAATGGGGAATCTTGTCCTTTACATGCGGGTGTCATGTGGACAAAAAAAAAGGAAAAGAAAATCGTTAAGTCCATATTGGCTTCTAAAAAAATAAACCTCAATTTCCTCAAGAGAGGGGGCTTCTGAGACCAGGCGTGGGTTGAAAGCAGCACCAACACGCTATGTACATCTTACTGGCCAGGCAAGCCTTGTACCGCCTATGGCAAAAAGATAATTCTTATATTCTTAAGAGTCATTAAAATCGCAAGTAAAATCACTATCCCAGTAGCGTTTGAACATATCTTCTAAAAATCTCATTAAGAAAGCAAGCAAGGCTCTTCTTAAGTTCTAGTGTTTAAGCCTGCCTTAACTATAACGCTTTGAGATTGACTTGTAAGTTACTTCAAAGGTAAAAATAAAAACATGCTTGCAGGACAGCTTGCAAAGAGGGGAGGGGGCTTTCGTGTGCTGTCACATCCTAAAAAAAAAAAATAATCAGGTTTCTCTTGTGTCCTTTTTCCGAAGAATTCTTTTATTCTAAAGTTTCTGATAACAAGATTTTCACCTCTTATTCTTTGGCAAAAATACCTGATAGGTGTGTTTGATTCCAAGGGTTTAATTAAATTAAAACGTGACGTTTTGGGGCCGAATTCCTGGATTCTCTTCTAAACAATAGACTCCCTTTCCCTCTCCCCTATCCAGGAGAGAGAAAAAAATGCTGCAAGTCGGCTAGAAGCCACCTCTTTATGCTTTTAAGGCAGCACGGAAAATTGTGGTCGTTCCCGTAAGTGGAGAGGAGTGACCTTCTGGCCATTGCCTGTACAATTTACTGGCTTATGGCTTTTAGGGGTCAGTTTATTCCCTTCGCTATGCATGCATTAGGTTGATGTGTTCAATATAAGTTTTGCGTCCAAGCCCTATCAAGTGGCTTGGGAGAGAAAGGAGGGGTTGGGAGTTGTTATCCTGCCTTGCCCTGCAAGGGGCCCCGAGAGCAGAAAGGGAAAGGAGGGGCTGTCAACTTTTAAATTCCCCCGCGGCTGCCTTTTACAGCCTGAGGCAAGCAGATAATCTCCTGTAATTACTTCTGTAATGTATTAGGTGTGAAATGCCCTGGAACAAAAGGGGCAATTTCACCCTTTCAGTGGCTATTGATCTTGTTGTTGGCTTAAGCCTAATTTGAGAAGCGTGGCTTTTGTAATGAATACACAGAGCTACTTAAATCAGGAGGGAGAGAAAAAAAAAAATCTTAGGTGAACATGTAGACTTTCTCTCTCTTCCGTCACCCTTATATCTCTGGGGAGGCAAATAATGCCTAGATCGGATAGAGAGAGAGAGACTAAGATCTTCTCCCCCCTTTTCCTTCGTCTAAAAAAAAAAAAAAGGTAGACTTGTGCAGTAGGATAGTTGTTGGCAGTTTGGTCCTGAGAATCTCCCTGTGTTTGAAATTAAAATGCCTGGTCTTTTATCAAATGTTCTTAACTACTTCTGGAGAAGGAAAAAAAAAAAAGGCATTGATTCTACCTTCTGTCGTGGCCAGCTGCCAGAAGGGGCTCAGCCCCTGATTTGATTTCCTGCTTTTGATTATTAATAGTTCAGAAATAACGTCCCTACCTATCTCCTCATGTGGTGCATAGCAACCCTTAGTTCTGTTTAAAGCCTCCATATTCAAGGAGTTGGGCATTGGCGTAACGGGATGGAAATACCTCCTGAATGCTTGAATAAGGCAATTTAGAAATGCACATCTCCCGCCTAGCACGTCCTGTCCTCTCAAGGCTCTGTGCTCTCTTTGAGTTCTCTCAACTTTATACGTATCCATCCCCACTTCTGTCTTGTCGCCTTCCCTCTATTACACTTCCTCTTCCCATCTGTCCCTTTCCATACTTCCTCAGTCCACTATCCTGCCTTCCTGCTACCACACTTCCTCTATTCAACTGTCTTTCTCTACACCTTTTTCAGTTTACCATCCTACCTTTCCTTCCATCATCTTTCAGGTTTCCTACCCAGTTTTACTAAAAATGCATTACTCAGATACCCTATGCTGTTTTCCCTGTAAAATGTCCCTTCAGCTGGTAAATCTTTTGTGTGACCAACCAGTCACAAAATACATAGGATGTTGTTTATCCATGAGTACTCAAAAGTACTCTTCCCACTGCCCATTTTTCCCCTGGTGTTATTAAAATTGCTGGCGGGGTCTACTAGCTGGCAGAGTATTTAATCTCTATATTATTTAACTAAGCACGTCCTTATAAATTCACACGCCTCTTGCTAGCAGGTCATAATTGGTCTGCCCTCCTTGAGGGCTAGAATCTTAATTTGAGATGGCAAAGTCCTGCCTAATCCTATTTAGAGGGGCTCTTCTTAAAACTTACTTTTGTTCCATGTACTACTAAAATTATTACTTCTGGTGGCAGAATTCCAATGTTACCACATCGCACATCAAAAAGGGGGTGCATAAACTGCACTAATTTATCCCCATAGGTTTGCTTAAAAGGTCTAACTATGTTCCTATGATTTCTCCCACACAAGCATCAAACGGACATGCACCTCAACAATCAAATGCACACCATACACGCCAACATGTGATTCAGCAACCATACTCAAATGCACATCATACACGCCAACATGTGATTCAGCAACCATACTCAAATGCACATCATACACGCCAACATGTGATTCAGCAACCATACACAACTCTCCCACATTTCTGTTTCCCCAGTTAACTGCGATCCCTTGCCTAAGAATAAATCTTCTTAACTTCTCTAAAATCAAACGGAGATGGTGGAACTCCGTTGGTATTGTGGGGCAAAGATTGCCAGTCTTTGCCCCTGCTTAAGACACAGGGAATGGCCACTTCCCTGTGGTTACCAAAAAGAATTCAATTCAATACCCACACATATATTCAAACATTAATAAATCCTCTGAGGAAGCCAGAGCAGTGCTCTGCTTCTAATTCTTCAAACACTTGGGGAGGTGGACGCTAGGGCTACTGGGCCTACGCCCTTTCCACCCTTGGGGATTCCAGGGTCTTTCAACCCGTCCCGTCCCCTGGTCCTTGGGATGCTAGGGACGCATTCGTCCCTTCTCGTCTCCAGACCTCCCGGGCCGACTCATAAGAATCCGCAATCTTCTCCACTCCACAGAGCTGTTAGATTCGAACTCACGCCACCCCACAATCGGTTTCCTACCGTACCAGAATTCTCCTGCGCAGTCCTTCTCAGTTCTTCCCCTTTTGGCCGGCTTCTGTTTTCTCTCAAGTATGGCAGCCCATTCAGTACTGACAGAGTGATCTTCCTCATAAATTTGAGGGTCCGGACTAAGACCAGTCAATCAGCACGAACTTCTTACCATGCCTTGAGTCAGACTCTGCAAGCTCTTTAGCAGCAGCGGTGTCCCGGCATCTCCACCAAATGAAAGCTATGCAATTTAATTTATGGGGTCCATTGCTGGCATGCTAATTGCTTTGCAGAACGCAACAAGCAGTCTGAGTCTTTTTTAGACAGAAAACAAATTTATTGGTTGCAACCAGGGAATTCTCACTCTACTCAGATCGAGTGGCAATTCCAATGGACCCAGAGCAAACATCAGGTCTTATAGAATTACATTTCTGCTCCTTCCCCCTCCCATTTGCATCTTACGTCATATGCATAGGTTACACACATCAAACACTAATTGGTATTCTTGATCATTATTTTTGCACTTTTGGCAACAGCTAAATATTTTAATTGGAGCGTTTGTTTGAACTGGCTAGTACCGAGCTCCACGGATCTGCAAGCGTTTTATGACCCTGGAGTTTGACAATTGATGGATAGCAGCTGTTCTCTCAGCCGAGAGAGATAAGACTTTTCTTGGCTCAACTATGCCTAATTAAGTTGTACAATGCTCCGAGTAGCACAGAAAAACAATCCCACAGGGGCCCCCTTTCTCAAAGTTTGCAGGAATAAAGAATACATGTGTGAATAATAAAGGAAATATATATATATGTAAATACATAATTTGTATGGCTTATACCTTGTTTGTGCCCACATTATACAGGGCACAGCTATAGGCTTGATCCATACCCTTCACTTTCCCCTGACGCGTTATGGAAATTTACGCCAGTAAATTCTCCATCTGACGAGAGTATCAGCAGTGCTGCCAGGAAAACTTTTCCCACCCTTTTCCCAAAGGGCTTATAGGCACAGTTCAAAGGAAAAAAAAATGAATTATCACAAAATGATTTGTGGCGTCTCATGGTGAGGGACGCATTGGAATAGGTGAATGGCGGAGAAATACCCCTTAATCCACCAGGGCACTTTCCGTAGTGAAATGTTGGGTTGACAGATAAAGTTTTGCAATGTCTGGGATTTAAGAAGACCCTCTGGCCAGACCCGCAGACTGCAATGGATGGATGCGTTTCACTGACCATAGCATTTAAATGTCCCCTGTTGGAGAAATGCAACATGGTCACAACAGTATAAGGGAACCTCCCACGGCCATGCTGCTCCCTGCTCAGAGATTCCAAATTCCCAACTTTTGAAAGGGGCTAGCATAATATTGTGATAGACTTGGATATCAAGATCCCTGTCCTGAAGTGATAATCTAAACAGGCTTTAAACAGCAGATTTGTTCAGTACCTTATTTCAGGACAATCATGAAATCCAAATGAATTTTCTTGCAGCAGCAGTGCAAATGTGAGATATCGTGCTGGTGTGTTTGGTAGTCAGGCTGAAAACCCCTGAATTCCATTTAGGGTCAGTTTGCAAATGAAACACTTATAAAAATATGGGCAAGGCTCCTTTGCCAGCCTTCTCCCTTTTGCTGTCAAATGGCTTTAGACCTCGAAATATGATTGTTCATACTGTCATTTTTCATAAAGATACACAAACATGAATACCTGATTTCATAAAACAAAAATTATGACATGATTTCCAACCTTATTCAAGTGTGTGGTGTGCATTAAGACTTAGATTATAGCAGGCTGTGCAGAATTACCCAGTTGTTCATATAGACAGGATAACCCAGATGATAGACAGTAGTTTCAGAAAAACCAATTTGTAGCCATAAACCATAATCAATAGGTATAGTCCCATGGTAGAGTCAAGGATGAGCTATTGAAATCAAGGCAGATCTGTTTCTGTAGCTGTCAGTGCACACACAACATCAGCCCTGCAAATATGGGGCAAAAATTAGTTCATCCTTGTCTTTTGGTGAAGTAAATAATGTAGACAGCTATTCTAGAAAACCATTGCTTTGTGGTATAAAGTCTCGGAGCACCCATGGGTGCCAAAATTTCTCTCATTCAATGTAAATTGCATAGAAAGGCAAGTAATAAAAAAACATTTTCAGTGACACATCATGAACATTATATGAATTATGAAAGGCACATTCAGAGAGGCACAAAAATTTTTACAATGACCATCAATAATAGGCAGTAATATCATAAACAGTGACCCATAATTAACGTCCCTATGCAAGGCTTCAAAATAAGCGCTCACTTGTGGATGCTGGTGTGTGTATGGCGACCCAAGTTCACAAGTTCTTGGTGGTCCAGCACATGGTGAAGGTCTGAATTTGAACCCCCCCAAGTTTCTGTCCTGACGAAAAGGGGTGAGATTGCGGGCGTGAAGTCTGTTGGCCGCAATCCAAAGCAAAAGTCAGTGGCCTGCAGTGGCCTGTAAGCACCTTCCGTCTCCCCCCTCAGAGACAGACAGAGAAACGAAAAGGAAAAGGAAAGGAAATCAGGCAGACAGGAGGTCAGCCCGTCAACCGGAAGCTTAGGGGGAAATCAGCAGACGACAATGGGGCTCCCCGAAGTGGCAAATGAAAGGCTCCCCCAGGACCAGGGGTGATGACCACAGGTCAGGTGCAATTCGGCATCCTCTGATCGGGGTGAAGTCATCTAAGGCATGAGGCATTCTCCAGCAGTGGGCAGAAGGCGTCACCGGTCAGGCCTCTCTTCCTCTCGGTTGCGGAGTGCGGGTCACGCTGGGTGAAAAAGGCTGGCATCACCGGATCCAGGGGCCCACATCGATCGAATTGGCGGAGCGAAGTCATCTCAAAGAGGACATCACCGACATCAAAGGCATCAAAGGCTCCAGGAGGGATAGCAGAATGGATGGCAAGAGGGTCCCCATCTCAGCATCTACGAAGGCGGTGTCAGCTTGCCAGACCCGACCGACTCCATGATCCAGAAATAAAGAACGGGTGGGCGTTTGTCCCAGAGCAAAAGCCCGTCCTCCAGGAGGTACCTGGGTAAGAGAAGAACAGACACACACAACCACAAACAGACAACACAGAAGACAAACCCCCACAAAAAGGACCCTCAGCTGTCCTTGTGCTGCCAAGCAGGGTGGTACAGTCTATCTGACAGTCATGAAAAGGAAAAAATGTTGAAAAAGGCAGACTGGGGCTTTCCTCTTCGCAAGACCAGTACGTGAAGTAAGGGGGCCAAAGTCTATGACGGGACGCCTCTGCCCATCAGTAGACATGCACGAGTCCAGCTGGCCCCAATGAGTGCTTGCAAGGTGTAGGTGCTCAGGTGTCCCCAATCAACCACAGATCCCATCCCCAAGTCAAATTGCTCTCCTACACGGGACAGCAAAAACAAAAAATGTAGCTGGCAGAATATCCAGGAGATGCAAAGTCGGCTCTTAGCTTGAACCAAATTGTTGCAGAGGGGAGTTGGAGCTGGTATGCGGAATGATAAAGTCACGGCTGGCCACACTTCAAAACAAAAGTCAGTGGCTGTTTTAAATCCACTCTCTCCCCCATAAACAAACAGAGAAAAAAAAAAAAGAAAAGAAAAAGAAACAGGAAGACAGGATTGTAATCTGTCACCCTGAGTTGAAAGCGAATCAGCAGGCTGCCTCGGGACCTTCCGAAGTGTACGCTGTCATCTGGGGAAGGATGCCTCAGGACGGAAAGTGTTTCCTCCAGCGTCTTTCCGAGTGGGAAGAGACAGACAGACCGAAACAGACGAACAAAAACACACACACAAAACGGCCACGCAATCTGCAGATCATGGCCTCGTTCTCCAGGTGTGATAGTGCTACATGCAGTACACTGTGTGCAGATTTCTATGGCACAGTGTAGCGCAGTCTATCTGAAAGTCTGAAGAAGGGAAAAAATGTCCCAAAAGGGCCATAGTACACAGCTGCAATTTAGTAGTTTTTCACAAGTTCAGCTGGAAGGATATTCCATGGTCATGCCACTAAGCTCCCGTGAAATTTGTACCAAATTAATAATGTGCACTATAGAGCCATCCTTTAAAATGGGGAATCTTGTCCTTTACATGCGGGTGTCATGTGGACAAAAAAAAAGGAAAAGAAAAATCGTTAAGTCCATATTGGCTTCTAAAAAAAATAAACCTCAATTTCCTCAAGAGAGGGGGGGGGGCTTCTGAGACCAGGCGTGGGTTGAAAGCAGCACCAACACGCTATGTACATCTTACTGGCCAGGCAAGCCTTGTACCGCCTATGGCAAAAAGATAATTCTTATATTCTTAAGAGTCATTAAAATCGCAAGTAAAATCACTATCCCAGTAGCGTTTGAACATATCTTCTAAAAATCTCATTAAGAAAGCAAGCAAGGCTCTTCTTAAGTTCTAGTGTTTAAGCCTGCCTTAACTATAACGCTTTGAGATTGACTTGTAAGTTACTTCAAAGGTAAAAATAAAAACATGCTTGCAGGACAGCTTGCAAAGAGGGGAGGGGGCTTTCGTGTGCTGTCACATCCTAAAAAAAAAAAAAATAATCAGGTTTCTCTTGTGTCCTTTTTCCGAAGAATTCTTTTATTCTAAAGTTTCTGATAACAAGATTTTCACCTCTTATTCTTTGGCAAAAATACCTGATAGGTGTGTTTGATTCCAAGGGTTTAATTAAATTAAAACGTGACGTTTTGGGGCCGAATTCCTGGATTCTCTTCTAAACAATAGACTCCCCTTTCCCTCTCCCCCTATCCAGGAGAGAGAAAAAAAAAAATGCTGCAAGTCGGCTAGAAGCCACCTCTTTATGCTTTTAAGGCAGCACGGAAAATTGTGGTCGTTCCCGTAAGTGGAGAGGAGTGACCTTCTGGCCATTGCCTGTACAATTTACTGGCTTATGGCTTTTAGGGGTCAGTTTATTCCCTTCGCTATGCATGCATTAGGTTGATGTGTTCAATATAAGTTTTGCGTCCAAGCCCTATCAAGTGGCTTGGGAGAGAAAGGAGGGGTTGGGAGTTGTTATCCTGCCTTGCCCTGCAAGGGGCCCCGAGAGCAGAAAGGGAAAGGAGGGGCTGTCAACTTTTAAATTCCCCCGCGGCTGCCTTTTACAGCCTGAGGCAAGCAGATAATCTCCTGTAATTACTTCTGTAATGTATTAGGTGTGAAATGCCCTGGAACAAAAGGGGCAATTTCACCCTTTCAGTGGCTATTGATCTTGTTGTTGGCTTAAGCCTAATTTGAGAAGCGTGGCTTTTGTAATGAATACACAGAGCTACTTAAATCAGGAGGGAGAGAAAAAAAAAAATCTTAGGTGAACATGTAGACTTTCTCTCTCTTCCGTCACCCTTATATCTCTGGGGAGGCAAATAATGCCTAGATCGGATAGAGAGAGAGAGACTAAGATCTTCTCCCCCCTTTTCCTTCGTCTAAAAAAAAAAGGTAGACTTGTGCAGTAGGATAGTTGTTGGCAGTTTGGTCCTGAGAATCTCCCTGTGTTTGAAATTAAAATGCCTGGTCTTTTATCAAATGTTCTTAACTACTTCTGGAGAAGGGGAAAAAAAAAAAGGCATTGATTCTACCTTCTGTCGTGGCCAGCTGCCAGAAGGGGCTCAGCCCCTGATTTGATTTCCCTGCTTTTGATTATTAATAGTTCAGAAATAACGTCCCTACCTATCTCCTCATGTGGTGCATAGCAACCCTTAGTTCTGTTTAAAGCCTCCATATTCAAGGAGTTGGGCATTGGCGTAACGGGATGGAAATACCTCCTGAATGCTTGAATAAGGCAATTTAGAAATGCACATCTCCCGCCTAGCACGTCCTGTCCTCTCAAGGCTCTGTGCTCTCTTTGAGTTCTCTCAACTTTATACGTATCCATCCCCACTTCTGTCTTGTCGCCTTCCCTCTATTACACTTCCTCTTCCCATCTGTCCCTTTCCATACTTCCTCAGTCCACTATCCTGCCTTCCTGCTACCACACTTCCTCTATTCAACTGTCTTTCTCTACACCTTTTTCAGTTTACCATCCTACCTTTCCTTCCATCATCTTTCAGGTTTCCTACCCAGTTTTACTAAAAATGCATTACTCAGATACCCTATGCTGTTTTCCCTGTAAAATGTCCCTTCAGCTGGTAAATCTTTTGTGTGACCAACCAGTCACAAAATACATAGGATGTTGTTTATCCATGAGTACTCAAAAGTACTCTTCCCACTGCCCATTTTTCCCTGGTGTTATTAAAATTGCTGGCGGGGTCTACTAGCTGGCAGAGTATTTAATCTCTATATTATTTAACTAAGCACGTCCTTATAAATTCACACGCCTCTTGCTAGCAGGTCATAATTGGTCTGCCCTCCTTGAGGGCTAGAATCTTAATTTGAGATGGCAAAGTCCTGCCTAATCCTATTTAGAGGGGCTCTTCTTAAAACTTACTTTTGTTCCATGTACTACTAAAATTATTACTTCTGGTGGCAGAATTCCAATGTTACCACATCGCACATCAAAAAGGGGGTGCATAAACTGCACTAATTTATCCCCATAGGTTTGCTTAAAAGGTCTAACTATGTTCCTATGATTTCTCCCACACAAGCATCAAACGGACATGCACCTCAACAATCAAATGCACACCATACACGCCAACATGTGATTCAGCAACCATACTCAAATGCACATCATACACGCCAACATGTGATTCAGCAACCATACTCAAATGCACATCATACACGCCAACATGTGATTCAGCAACCATACACAACTCTCCCACATTTCTGTTTCCCCAGTTAACTGCGATCCCTTGCCTAAGAATAAATCTTCTTAACTTCTCTAAAATCAAACGGAGATGGTGGAACTCCGTTGGTATTTGTGGGGCAAAGATTGCCAGTCTTTGCCCCTGCTTAAGACACAGGGAATGGCCACTTCCCTGTGGTTACCAAAAAGAATTCAATTCAATACCCACACATATATTCAAACATTAATAAATCCTCTGAGGAAGCCAGAGCAGTGCTCTGCTTCTAATTCTTCAAACACTTGGGGAGGTGGACGCTAGGGCTACTGGGCCTACGCCCTTTCCACCCTTGGGGATTCCAGGGTCTTTCAACCCGTCCCGTCCCCTGGTCCTTGGGATGCTAGGGACGCATTCGTCCCTTCTCGTCTCCAGACCTCCCCGGGGCCGACTCATAAGAATCCGCAATCTTCTCCACTCCACAGAGCTGTTAGATTCGAACTCACGCCACCCCACAATCGGTTTCCTACCGTACCAGAATTCTCCTGCGCAGTCCTTCTCAGTTCTTCCCCTTTTGGCCGGCTTCTGTTTTCTCTCAAGTATGGCAGCCCATTCAGTACTGACAGAGTGATCTTCCTCATAAATTTGAGGGTCCGGACTAAGACCAGTCAATCAGCACGAACTTCTTACCATGCCTTGAGTCAGACTCTGCAAGCTCTTTAGCAGCAGCGGTGTCCCCGGCATCTCCACCAAATGAAAGCTATGCAATTTAATTTATGGGGTCCATTGCTGGCATGCTAATTGCTTTGCAGAACGCAACAAGCAGTCTGAGTCTTTTTTAGACAGAAAACAAATTTATTGGTTGCAACCAGGGAATTCTCACTCTACTCAGATCGAGTGGCAATTCCAATGGACCCAGAGCAAACATCAGGTCTTATAGAATTACATTTCTGCTCCTTCCCCCTCCCATTTGCATCTTACGTCATATGCATAGGTTACACACATCAAACACTAATTGGTATTCTTGATCATTATTTTTGCACTTTTGGCAACAGCTAAATATTTTAATTGGAGCGTTTGTTTGAACTGGCTAGTACCGAGCTCCACGGATCTGCAAGCGTTTTATGACCCTGGAGTTTGACAATTGATGGATAGCAGCTGTTCTCTCAGCCGAGAGAGATAAGACTTTTCTTGGCTCAACTATGCCTAATTAAGTTGTACAATGCTCCGAGTAGCACAGAAAAACAATCCCACAGGGGCCCCCTTTCTCAAAGTTTGCAGGAATAAAGAATACATGTGTGAATAATAAAGGAAATATATATATATGTAAATACATAATTTGTATGGCTTATACCTTGTTTGTGCCCACATTATACAGGGCACAGCTATAGGCTTGATCCATACCCTTCACCGCGATGCTGGGTCATGGCTGCCGCCCAATTCCAGTGCCTTGCGCCGGGGCTCCGAGATGTAAGTCAAAGCCTGCGACTCAAGTCAAACAGGCCCCTTCTTGCTGCAAGTCAAATATGATGCAAGTCAAGCAGTATGTAAGTCAAGGTTCCACTGTAAAATAAAGTAACAGGCCAACATACTGCTAATGAAATATGTTACAGTAGATCATCTTCATTAGGTGATGATGGCTATCTACCAAACCTGCCAGATGTTTCCCTAGCTCACCTGTGGACTTGCTGATGATAGTGATGATGGCAATGATGATATTTGGAATGATTTAGAATTATATCATGCTGCTGCTGAAGAATGCAACGTGACATTCCTGGCTGCTGCTGAATAAATGCATGTTTGTGCCCAGTCCTTGCTGCAGAGGTTCTCATTAACCATTTGGCTTTTCAAGCATGTCTCTTGTGTTGCCTGATTTTTGAATACATGGCTGTCTAAATGTTTCTTCCCTCACTCCTGCCTTTTTGTGGAGTTGTTTGAGGTTTCTGTAGATCTGAGGTTTCTGGGGTCTTGTTCTTGGGTTGGAGACCTGAAAGGGGGAATGGTAACAGAAGTACCCTGAAAGATTCACTGAAATAAAAAGGGGGAGCCATGTGGCCATTGCAAAATACAAATGCAAGAGTAGGCTATGGGTGATACCTATGGGTGTGCATGACCTATGTCCCTTTGTTTGAAAGGCTGCTGGGCCATGAAACATAGCCCTTGGCTTCAGTAACTTTACAACAGCCTTGCTGCCTCCTGCCTCATTTAAGTCAGATGTGCGTGGCAAAAATGATACTTACATGTAATAATTTATTACCTCCTGGCAAACCACATCTTTTGCTATGTTTGGACTTTCGGTACTTGTTGTGAATAAGTGGATAATTGTCTACGAAAGCTTGCAATGGTTTTTAAATTATTTTTATTAGTTTCAGAGAGGGTAGCCGTGTTAGTCTTTTCAAGAATGTCAGGCAAAAATTAAAGAAAAACAAAACAAAACAAAAGACACAAACATGTGGCACCTTGAAGACTAACTTTCATATTTTAATGTAATGTTTCGTGTACATGTGCACTTCTTCAGACATTATTAGTGGCTTATAAAGGTATTGCCTACATCCTACTCTAGCATCTGAAAGATTCAGATGTTTTGGGTTTCCCCAAAAGGCCTGGTATCAGTTAGGATCCTCCCCCCCCCCCATGAAAGAGGAGCCACCTGAAAGGAAGCTGAACATTTGTGCCCTGCACATCCCTTTCAATTAACATTTTTTCAGAGTTGTTCCTTGCATTAGATTTTATGCAGCCAGTATATAGATGCCAAGTGCTGCCTCTTCCTACCTAGGAAAAGGAGAACAACACACACACACACACACACACACACACACACACACACACACACACACACACACACACACACACACACACACACACACACATGAGAGAGAGAGAGAGAGAGAGAGAGAGAGAGAGAGAGAGAGAGAGAGAGATGACCTGATAGAAAGGAAGTAGAAAGAAATGGCTTTAAGTATTGCTATTTACACATAAGCAAAGGGAAAAGAAAAGAAGTAGAAATGTCGGTGTTCCATGTGTTGGTCCTCAGTTTCCAACAGAAGTCACAGAGGAAGCTGCCTTCTGCTGAGCCATACAATCAAGAATGGGAAACTTCCTGTAAGGTGGAAGCTGCATTTCCATCTGCCATCCCTTTTGGCCCTTCCCCCCACCAAGCCCGACACCGCTGTCCCTTCTGCTGTGATTCCCAAGGGAAAACATGGCATCCAAGCCCTTGTTTTGTCTCCCAGCGGAACTGTGTTCCCGTCTGTCTGTTGGGAAAGAAAGCATATGCTCTCTGGTTTCTTTCTGGAGTCAGGCTAGCCAGGCATCCATAGGAAGACATAAAGGCTGTTATTTCACGTCCCTTTCATCGCAGTTTGCCATCCTGCTTGGGACCGGTACGAAGAAATGTTACTCCACGTCCATTGCATGAAGACGGGAGTTTGTCCTGAACACGCCCCATGAACTGGGATTTAAGTGGGATGAGCAATTCCCCTCCCTGGCCTCGGGAATCTGCTCATCTCAGTTCTCGTTCCGAGACGAGTGCCCGTGAGGTAAGGCTCGTCCCGCAATGTGCCATTCTCCATCTAGTGGCAGGAGTGCGAAGTGCCATTCACCAGTACATTCCCTATGGAGTCAGCAACACAGTGCAGAGAGATTAAAAGACACATGATTCAAATTTAGCTCCATAATGCATTGAAGGCAAAGTTGAGGAGATTCGAAAGATCGAAAAACAGAAGGTCGGACCAAAGAAAAAACTGAGAACAAAGGCTGAGAAGTTCAGATATTGTCACGAAACAAGGACATGCAGTAACAGTTATCACGGTACCATCAATCAAGCCCGTGGGTATACGGGAACAGGGACAAGACCATGTGACTGCGAGCAACGTGATCACAAAATGAACATCAACTCGGAATGAGGAAGGACATGAAGTAACCGTCATAGATACCCAGGGCAAGGAAGAGAGACATGCTGAACCCAGAGCGTTGAGCACTTGATGTACATAAAGGATAAGGATGGTAAAAGACTCCAAGACAAATAGGAAACCCTGCAATGATGGTGAGATCATTTTGATAAGATCTCCCACACTGAATTTCTGTGCCTACCAATCCCGGAAGGCATGCCATCCTATGGACCAATCCTGCCCATTACTAACTGAGAAATCACCAATGGAGCAGGCAGAATGAAGAATATGAAGCCCCCTGGATCCAATGATCTGCCCTTCTGGAAACTACAGGAACTCCAAGACCCAGGGATACCTTGGCTGATGGAGTTCTTCAGTGCCATAACGAATAGCAGCCATGCACCACTGGTCAATTTAAATACCAGTCCCCATATTCAAGTGACCCAGCCGACAGCACCAACTGTAGTCCAATCTGCCTCCTGTCCACTATGAAGATCCTTGAGTAAAATCTGGATTAGCACATTATTTATTTATTTATTATTTATACAATTTATATGCCGCCCACTACCCAAAGGTCTCTGGGCAGCTTACAATTAAAATGAACAGTTAAAACAGTTAAAACGTTAAAAGGGCAGTGGAAAATTAAAACAATAAAAACATTTAAACACAAAACACTAAAATTGCCACCAGGAGCCACAATCTATGTTAGTTAAAAAACCTCAGAAACAAGAAGGTTTTTACCTGGCGCCAAAATGTCATCAGTGTTGGTGCTAGGCAGATGTCACTTGGGAGGGCATTCCATAACCTGGGGGCAGCTGCCGAAAAGGCCCTAGACCTACAAGCCATCCCTTTCACCTCCTTGAGGGGTGGCTCTCTCAGGAGGGCTCCCTGGCTAGATCTTAATTGCTGGGTAGGTTCATATGGAAGGAGACGGTCCTTCAGGTATCTTGGCCCTAAGCCATTTAGGGCTTTATATGCCAAAACAAGCACTTTGAATTGGGCTCGGGCAACAACTGGTAACTAATGCAGGTTACTTAGTATTGGTGTGATATGATCCCTGGAAGCCCCACCACTCACCAGCCGGGCTGCACAATTCTGAACCAGTTGCAATTGCTGAACCATCTTCAAAGGCTGCCCCACGTAGAGCCCATTGCAGTAATCAATATGGGATATTACCAGTGCATGAGTAACTGTCATGAGGCTCTGTTCGTCCAGGTAGGGGTGTAGCTAGTATATTTTCCGCAGCTGTAGAAAGGCACCCCTGGCCACTGAGTCCACCTGGACTTCCAGAGTTAGACTGGGGTCCAGGAGTACCCACAAGCTGCGGACCCTGTCCCTTAGGGGGAGTGCAACCCCGTCCAGAACAGGGAGATGGCCTTCTAACCTGTCTGGTGAAGCACCCACTAACAGCACTTCTGTCTTGTCTGGATTAAGTTTCAATTTATTAACCCTCATCCAGTCCATTATCTGGCCCAGACACAAGTTCAGTATAGAGACAGCCTCGCCTGGATTGGTGGAGAACGAGAGGTAGAGCTGAGTATCGTCAGCATATTCACAACATTGTCCAATTCATCATCAGCCAATACAGCTTACTCAAAGGATGCAACATGGCCACTTGCTAGCTCAGAAAGAAACACTGGGAGATCTGACCATTGCACAAGCATTCCTAGACTTGAAGAAAGTATTTGACTGTGTCCCATATGAATTGATCTGGTAGGCTATCCATAATCACAGGCTGCCAGAACCACTCATTGACTGGATCAAAATGCTATTGTTGGGATCAGGGCTGCATCACTCAGCAACGGTGGCGCCTCCTTGGAGAGCCAGGCCCTTCTCAGGCTGAGGCAATCAGAGAGTGCAGCTGGTGAGCCTGCTACTGGCATAAAGCTAGCTGCCAGCACTCCCTGTTCCTGGCCTCAGCAACATAAGACCTCAGGACTCCTGAGTCTGCTTACCTTGAATCTTCCTGGAACTCTGTTGCTCTGTAAGTGGTCCTTTTTTTGCTTCCCTGATGGACTGTTTTTGTGTGGGTCTTGAACTTGGATTGGCTGACTACCATCACTGTGAATCTTGAACTTGGACTGGCTGACCATGCTCTCTGTTTTGACCCCATCTGACTTCTGGGAACACCCTGGTCCTGGCCTCCTTACTGATATCCTAGCTGCCACCCATGCCCCGGCAATTACAGCTATGCAAGAACCAAGTGCATTGCTCAGCTGGCCTCTGTAACAGTTTTCTGGTGATGGTCAGAGTACACCAAGGCTCCACAATGTTGCTGGTCCTGTTTATATTGATCATGGTTACCATCACACAAGATCTACAGCAGAATGCTCCCTGTAATGTGCTCTATACTAGAGATGGGTGTTTCATTTCAGAAGGGGATTAATTCTCAAACAAATCATACCAGTACAGCTCGCACTCAGAACCGAGTCCCACCCTCGGGAACAAAATCAAACACTGACTTATTGCGCTGTAGTTCACGCTGGGTGAAATTCCAATCAGGAAGTAGCCTCCGATGCATCATCTTTCCCTCTCCCTGGCACTGGCCAATCAAGAGATGTGCAAGGACATGCATCATCTTACCTCCCAGTCTGATTGGCCAGCGGCGGGGAGAGGAAAAGACGATGCATCGGAGGCTGCTTCCTGATTGGAATTTCGCCAAGTGTGAACTACAGCAAGGTAAAACAGTGATTGATTTTGTTCCAGAGGGTGGGACTAGGTTCCGAGCACCAGCTATGCCAGCATGTTTCATTCCAGAACTAGTCCCCTTCCGAAACGAAACACCTATCTCTACTCTGTGCTTGCTATTGCCACTAGCAGCTTCAGACATGAAATGACTGCCTCAATCACTTAACATCAAGCATCCAGCAAACTAAATACCTCAAGCAAAGAACCTAGAGCCTAGGGATGGGCATTTTGTTTCAGTACCAGTAGGTTCTGAAACAAACCAGGTGAGCCCAGGTGGTGCTCGGAACCATCGGATACACACAGAGCCAATTGCTTTACCTTTATCTCTGCCAGCACAGAGCTGAGCTGCAATGAGGAAGCATGTTGCAATGTCATCTTTCCTCTTCTGTGATGCTGGCTAATCAGGAGCTGTGCAGGGACAGGCATCATCCTGCCTCCCTGGTTGGCCGCTCTCTCTCTCTCTCTCTCTCTCTCTCTCTCTCTCTCTCTCTCAATACAGTTCTGTGATCTCCTACTTCCCCTTAGTGGTCAAAAAGTGTCAGTGCCAATATAGCAAAAGAGTTACATGAAGACAAAGACATATAAGTGCATAAAAACAAAATTTAAAAGTTTTCAAACACTAACAACCACATTGCAGTTGCTATATGTCTATATGACATTTCATTCATCGTGTGCCCTTTGCATCCCTGAAGACAGCCAAGGCTGGACAGTTTTGGCTGTAGGAGCCATTCAAAGTCGAGTTTGGTAGTACAAATAACATTGGGTATCATTTTACTCTGAGGTACTGGCACTGCAAATATAATTCCTTTGCGAGGTGGGGGAAGTACCATCATGACTTGTGCTGGTTACTCCTAAAACCTTGGCTTTGGAGGTCATTTGGCCTTGTTTATATTTATAAATGTATTTCTGAAAAGTGCAAGTTAGCAAAAAGTAAACCCTTACTATTAAAGTGTGTGTGTGTGTTTTGTCGTTACAGTCGTGAGTGACCAACTCTTTGTGACCCCATGTCCATGGAGTTTTCTTGGCAGGAATACTGGAGTGGCATGCCAGTTCCTACTCCAGGCACCTACAGCCGCTGGTATTCCCTGGTGGTCTCCCATCCAAGTACTAACCAGGCATGGCCCTGCTTAGCTTCCAAAATCAGGTGAGATTGGATGTGCTTAGGGCATCTAGGCAGCTGTACTATTAAAGAGGCCCTCTTAAAAATGACACAGGATATTTGCACTAAAGGGACAGGATAGCTAGCTAGTTAGCTAGCTAGATGATAGATAAAACATCAGAAAATGTAACTTGATTTTTATGTATTTATTTATTTATGTATGTTATGTATGATTTTTATGTATTTATTTATAAATAAAGGGGTCTCTGGGCGGCTCACAATCACAACAAACACCTCAGACAGTTAAAACATCAAAATTGCAATAAAATTAAAACAATAAAACATTTAAAGCAAAGTGTTCTGCTTATATACTGCCCCATACCACTACAAGTAGTCTCTGGGCGGTTTACAATTTTAATTACAGTGTGCAGGCTACACATTGTCCCCCCCAGCAAGCTGGGTACTCATTTTACCGATCTCGGAAGGATGGAAGGCTGAGTGAACCTTGAGCCTGCTACCAGGGATTGAACCCAGGTCGTGAGCACAGTTTTACCTGCAGTACAGGCATTTAACCACTGCGCCACAAGGCTCTATATTTAAATACAATAAATACAATATATTAAAATACTACACTAAAATCGCCATCAGGACCCACAATAATCAGTTAAAAACTTCTGGAAAAGGAATGTTTTTACCTGGAGATCTTAATATATGTTTGTCTTTTCATTGGGCAAGATCCTGTTGGCCCTGTTCTGGAGGCGTAGACCGGATCAAGAACCTAAAAGTGATTGGCTTGGATTAATTTATGGTTCCTATCTCTACCTACAGCCTAGGCAGGTGTTGGCAAACCTATGGCACGGGTGCCAAAGGGGGATCCTCGGAGCCCTTTATGTGGGCCCGCCGACATCGCCCCTTCACAGCCATCTGTATTCAGGTTAAATGGCTGTGCTGGCACTTTGCGAACAATTAGTGGGTTTTGAATCTCAGTTTGGGCACTCGGTCTCTAAAAGGTTTGCCATCACCAGCCTATGTTGACTTCCCTTTTCTGCTAGGGGAGGCCTTTGGGAATTATGCAATGAGGAGGGAAGCTCTGGATGGTTTTAAAAATATCCCTGCCAGGTAACCTCTGCTAAGATTAAGACCACTTGCAGCAATTTTAGACTCCTGGGGACTCTCCTGCCCCTCACCCCCTACTTCTGTGGCTCCTGGAGGCTTCCCCAGGACAGAGGTGAGCCTTGGGAAGCCTCAGAGATTGAAAGTAGAAGTGGGTGGGAAGCTTCAAATTTATTTAAACTGACTATTTTCTCGTTTATAGCAGCATCAGGGTTACGTTGGGATTTTGTCCACTAAGTGGAGGAATGGGTTGAGAAATAAACAGGCCTCATAGGTTTAAGTTTTTTAAAACATGCTTTAACTTTGGGTTCTATAAAATCAAAGTATTTACCAAAACTGAAAAAGAGAGAAACAGGTCCAATAAAGGTTTTTAAAAGAACCTGAAATGTCAGTGACTGATCTTATGACACCTTGAAGATTAAAACATTTGGAGTAACATTTCATGGACTATAGCCCGCAATTATGAGTAAGCCACAATGAGAAATGATATGATATAGTGCAGTGGTGGTGAACCTTCGGCACTCCAGATGTTTTGGACCACAATTCCCAGAATTCCAAGCCTGTGCTGCCAATGACAAAGGACTGTGGGAGTTGTCGTCTAAAACATCTGGAGTGCTGAAGGTTCGCCACCACTGATATAGTGATTAAAGGCTTGGGCCGATATTTTACCGCCCCAGGTTCAAGGGCGCACTGAACCGTGCAACTCACTGGGTGGACTCGAGCCTCTCTCTCTCTCACTCTCTCTCTCAACCTGACCTCCCTCGCAGGGTTGTTGTGGTGACAAAGAGGGGCGGAAGAAAACCATATAGACCACCTTGAGCTAATCAGAAAATTGGGATATAATTATAACCAATGAACAAAGAACAGCAGCAATGATATATCCATTGAAGACAGCTAGGCCTTTTGGGCTGCATCTCCCATCTCCCAGAAGTCCCAACCTGAATGTGTGGTTGTTATAATCTGATATGTATGAAGGGATAAAGGTCCCCATCTCTCTGCTCCACATGAATACATTGATAGGAACCTATGATACCTTCAGATACTTGAGAAGGCCTTAGCCTTAGAGAGGGGGCAGGGCTGGTACATGCTGCATCGGAGAGGGTGGTGCAGGCAAGCAATATAGATGAATGTGGCCCTCCAAGATCCTCTTGTGAGTTTCTCCTGTTCTCCTGTCTTCTTGCCTTCCCCGTGTGATGGCAGGTTGCCTCTTTGCTTCCTTCCAGAACTACTACTCAGCAAGAGAATCTGTGACTCTCTAGTGACAGGATTCCGCAGGCTTCCTGTTGTAGGGGTCCACAAGATTGGAACGCTGATGTCACAAAGCAGGAGGGAAGTGTGGTTGTGTTGGTGGTGGTGTGTGCACTACAGACTCAATGGATGGACACCGGAAGAACTCCACGGTAGGGAGGTAGCCGGGGAGTGTCTTGGAACTTCAGAAATTGGATGACGCTTGAGTAGAAACCCCATTTGCTTCCTCCAGCCTTCCCTTCCTGTGACACTCTGGGGCTGTGCATACACTGTGGGATCTGTCTACCATGCCCTGTTTCCTGGTCTTATCTTTTCTTCATGCTGATACTCCCCATCCAAACTCACTTTTCCTTTGGCTAGATAAATGTGAATGAGAAGGATGACCTCTATATTGCTCCAACGTGTCACTGATGAAAACGCAGACGCGTACCCAGGATTGTTTCCTGAACTTTTACCATAGCCTAAAAATTTGATTCTGTATTTTATTTATTAACTTTGCAACCATCTGTCCTAGGTGGACAAAAAGCCATTAATGGCCATAATTTTCCTTTAATATCAGGAAAACATGGATACAGTATCTTCTTGTCTCTTCAAAATTTAATTCAGCTGCCGTAGAAGAGGTAAAATGGTCAGTGGTTGCCATTCCCTCCAGTGCTTCCGGCTGTGAGAATATATTCCAAAATCAGCATTGTACAAGTTTGGCTGCTGTTGTTGGTTATTGTTGTTCAAGTCAAAGAATTTAAGTACTTAGGTCTAAATTTTTTTACCGCAATACCTGGGCCAGACACAGGCAAATTACTGTCAACTCAGCCAGACTGACCATCCAAGCTATCTATCGGTTCTTTTATGTGTGGGGCAATCAGCATATCCCCAGTGCCCTGCAGGTCTTTAAAGCCAAGGTCATCTCCCAACTGCTATATGGGATACCTGTTTGGCTGGACGCCATCAATCCACTGGCTGAAAGGCTTCAATCTGCTTTTCTTTACAAAATACTGGCAGTTCCCCATTGTGTACCCTACGCAGCCCTTTGTCTGGAGGCTGGACTCTGCAGATTAGAGATGGGCACAAATAGAAAAAATGGAGGTCCGTTTCATTTCATTTCATTTCGTTTCCATTGTTTGCTATTTTTTTGCAAAAAATTCATTTTGTTTCGTTACTGTTTCATTACCATTTCGTTACCATTTATTCCAATTTTACATGATTTTTTTTAGCATTTAAAGCAGCTCACTTCATTGCTGTAACGGAAACAAAACACACAACAAAATCCCCGCGTTTCTGTTCGTTTCATTTCATTTTAGAGACAAATTTCGTTTGTCGTTTCGTTACGTAACGAAACAAAAACTGAAAAACGAAATTGAAAAATTGTTCGTTCCGTGCCCATCTCTACTGCAGATTGAACACTCAGGCACAACTAAGACAATTCAAATACTGGTTGAAAAATTGTTTCATTTCACACAAAGACCCTCTGATAGAGGGCATTCTCTCTCATCACTTTTACTCTCCTGGCCTTAAATTGTTTTTTCAAAGAATTACGGCTCTCGGCATTTCACCTGAACAACTGGGGGCATTACCTTTTATGCAGGCCTATAGGCTGCTAAAGCTTAGATTGCTAGACATTGAAAGGCAAGACCTCTATGCAGCAGCCTCTAAAGCATGTTCCCCTCTCAGTCTTCAACTTCCGCTACTTGTTGGCAAGCCAGCCACTTACCTACATCTCTTAGAGAACCCACATGATCGATGCGCTTTTACTCTAGCTAGATGTAATGTGCTCCCTAATGTCTTATATGGGAGATTCGGCTCTCTACCACTGGAGACTCGGTTATGTCCCTGTAATTCAGGGACCATTGAGTCTCTGGTGCATATGATCTTATATTGCCCTCTATACAAGGACATCCGCACTTCTCACCTAGAGCCACATCTTGCTAGACTTCCTGGTCGTCAGGATGAGGTCATTTTGCTTAACCCTTTGTCAGGCTTGGATAAAACCCACACTAGGCAGATTGCCATATTTATCAACTTGTTAATCCAGCAACGCAGGCCGCAGTTACTCAATGGGCCTTTTGCTTAACACCCCCAGATATAGTCTGTTTATTCTGGATGGTCTACAGTCGACTATGGCTGGATAAACATAATGCTTCATGGAAACATCCTCCAGCTCTTGTCTTCTTACAATTTACCTATATTCCCTCTACCCTTTCCGGTTATTTGAGTAATACTGGCTGGGCACGCACACTCCCATAATTGTGTGCTTTTATTATCTACTATCCATTGTCTATTTTATGTATTTATTTTATGCCAATAAAGGTGTCTGACTGACTGACTGGTTATTGTTGTTGTTTACTACTACTACTACCACCACCACAGTAATTTATTTATTTATTTATTTATTTGGTTGGTTGGTTGGTTGGTTGTTTTTCAGAACAGCTATGGAGTGTTTCTAACTTTTGTGAAAGGTAGTAGAATCTTAAAGGTTAACAAGGTCTATTGGCATACCCTTTCATGGACTCATCAGAGGCATTGAAGGTTATCCCTTTTGGCCAATAATTTTATATTCTTAGGTCAGTGGGGAACTGAAATGCAAAATCCTTGATTGACATCGATCTTAGCCATGGTTGTTGACCAACAGTAGCTGTATAGTAATACCAACTTCATACCTATGCAAAGAAAAACAACAACAACCCATAAACCTCTAAGGTGCCACTATGTGTCCCTTAGTTGTCTTTGCCGATACAAGCAAACTTGTGGGAAAAATTGTAAAATGTTGAATGATACCAATTCAGGAGACATGAAGATTGGATTCTTCCTTTCCAACTGTGGAGCCTAAAATGATAGTCTTAGCCCATAGAACAAATGAGGTGGTAATCTAACCCTTTCTAAGATATGGTTGTTGTAAACCGCCCAGAGTTCCTCTGGAAGATGGGCAGTATAGGAATATATTAAATAAATAAATAAATAAATAAATAAATAAATAAATAAATAAATAAATAAATAAATAAATAAATAGTTGATTTATTTAGCAATATACAAGTAGAGTAGGGGTAGAAGCAAGAAGCAGTGTTTGAGAAAAATGAGTATATAGGCTGCAATTTGCCCGACCAGAATGCCAGTGGGGTAGAGATGGGTATGAATTGCCAGTTTTGTCCCAGTGAATTTACTGTCCCAATGGGTGATCCACGGTTCAGTGCTCAGACTCTTCCATTGAACGACCACTTGGATGCAATGTCCCAACCTCCCTGCCCTGCCTATTCTGGGTGCTGTCCCTGAATGGGTGCCCACCAGAAAGAGCAGGGTGCTGAACTGTGGGTCACCTGTTGGGATGGTAGACGAATCGGGCCGAACCACTGAACCAGAAGTTCATGCCCATCTCTACCCAGTAGCCATTGTGTTGAAGGGATTGTTACATCTGTAGTATTTTCCAAGCTCAGGAAAGAAGAATAAGAACTTTTAGGAGACAATTGTCTCACTGCTCAACAATTGAACTTTTCTGGTCTCCGCGTGGAAGTTTCAAATTGTGATCTTTATTATCTACAGGGAGGGCCAGAATAGCTCTCCATATGAACCCCTGAAAAGACAATGCCTCTGTTAGTCTAGAGCAGTGGTGGCGAATCTTTGGCGCTCCAGATGTTTTGGACTGCAACTCCCACAGTCCTTTGCCATTGGCAATCTAGGCTTGGAACACTCCAAAACATCTGGAGTGCCAAAGGTTCGCCACCACTGGTCTAGAGTACAGCTTAATGGGTAGATGGCATGAAGTAGGTAGATAGGAGACAGGTATAAGGTAGTTCCCCACATTCCTAAGATATGTAATGAGAGATTTCCCTTTCCCAGGGACTTTCAGTGCATTCTCACTGCTTGTTTTTCATTTACACTCTATGTTTTGCTGAGTCTCCACTGAGACTCTCAATGAGGCTTTATTGAGAGGCTCTATTGAACAGTCTCGATTGCTGTTCAGTTTTTAATTTTCACTTCTTTTATCTTTAATTTCCTTTTGGAAGTTCACCACCACCACCACCACCACCCCGGAACTTAAGGTATTTTTAAAATACTTTATTCATTTACAAATCTACAAGTAGTGTATGAGAAGACGAAGGAATATTGGAGTTTAGAAAAGGGAGGGTTTTGTTTTCCTTTTAATAACCGTTCTCAAAATCCTGCATCAAGATTCTGGGAGTTACTCTTCTGGGACTGAATCAGTTATGTAAATTTTCTTTTCTCTCAGGTAGTTGAACTCGGTGGACAAACAATGGCAGATGAACAAGACTTGGTCGAGATTAACTGCAAGGACATCACTTGTATCCAGGTACACCTAATATTTTCCTGCTTCTCCCCTCTGTCCGTTAGTTTTCCTTTGACTATGTTTCACTCTGGAGCAGAGCTTGGAAATTTTGCTTTTTTGAATTCCCTGACCTTGCCAGTCAGTCAGCAAGGCTACTGTTGCCCATCCTGAAAATTGTACTCAGAATTTTCCAAAAGGCCCTTAAAAAGCATTCCAAAAAGAAAAACAGAGAACATTTGTGGCATCTCCCCCCCCCAAAAAAGAATACCACCATTCCAATCCTTTTATGATACTTCTGAAATGTAATTTCATTATTCCCTTGTTAGAGTTTGGAAAAAGGTGTGGGTGGGTTTCTTGGTGTAAATTTCATTCATACACTCACTCACTCATTCATTCATTTCTTTATTTATGAAAAATAACTTTGATTTTCTCCTCAGAAGGACCCAATGCAACCTACAGAATTAAACATAAACAATCTGAAAGCTAAAATAATAAAGTATTACAGCATTTTTTTAAAAAAATAGATGTCATACTGAAAGCTCATAGAATAAAGGCAATGCTAAAACACATCAGAGACAACAAGAATACAAAAGTAGAACAGGTGCTACCTTTAGGCTACTGGAAAAATAACAAAAAGTTGCTAATATTTCGAGGGCAAAATCGCTTTTCTTCAGAGCTGTACCAACAGGTTAAAACATGGCAAAAGATGAAGTTGCCAGGAGTTATTTCGTAGATGTAAAGTCCTTCGCAGGATGGAAAATCACACACACACACACACACACACACACACACACACACACACACACACACACACACACACACACACACACACACACACACACACACACACACACACAGAGAGAGAGAGAGAGAGAGAGAGAGAGAGAGAATAACAACCAATCACTAAATGAAAGCCTGCCTGAAGAGAAAGGTCAATGCCTGCTTGTGGAAGAACAGCAAAGATGGGGCCAGCCTGGCTTCCCATGGGAAAGACGTACAGGGTTTGGGGGCATCAGCAAAACAGGCCTTCTCCTATGGTCTCACACTAAAGACATCCTTAAGGGCGATGGAACTAAAGGAAATGCCTACAATGAAGATCTTACATCTTAGGCAAGCTGATAAAGAGAGATAGCTCTGTGATAGCTTGGACCCAAGGCTTTAGAGTTCCAAAGCATAATTTTGAGGAATGGACAGAGTTGTCGAACCAGTTTTAACTGCCCCTGGCCACTGCTGAAACCTGGGCCCGTAGGCTCAGGGATGAACACAGGAGCACACACAAGAGGTGACCCTGTACGTTTAGGGAACGTATTAGCCCATTCAATACAGGTTGGAGAACCCTGCCCTACCGTGCCTTTCACCTGACGAGGAACACAATTGCCTTGTCTGGATTAAGTTTCACTTTATTCACCCTTATTCAACACTGACATTGATCTGGAACTGACACAGCTTCCCTGGATTGAGATGGAAAAGAGAGATAAAGTTGGGTACCATTGGCCTATTGGTGGCACTGAACACCAAAATTCTGGATGACACCTCCCAGTGGATTCATGTAGAATAGCATGCCATAGAGGACAACGTGGAGTCCTATGGGACACCAAAGGCCAAGAGCCAGGGGATTAGCAAGCAGGACCTGAAGTTACATTCACAGAAGCTCTATCAAGCGCTACCCATCCAGGTCAGACCAGACCAGATCTGCAGATGTTGTGCAAACTCTTCACCGCAAGCTACAGTGTTGTCTTTCCAGGGAAGCCCTGGAGAGATTGAATTTCCTCAGTCTGCTTTGTAAGATTCCCCATGTTCTGCTTTCTTCCTTAACAGGATGACTGGGATGTGGAAGAATTTGTCTCAAAAACATGCATGGGGATATTCCTCCATCACCCAGCCTTCAAGATATTACTGGCCTTCTTCATCATTTTCAACGCGGTCATTATTGCTATGCGAACGTCGCCAGCGTTAGATGAGGTGGGTTGACTTGATCAGTCATAGGTGAAGGTCATGACCTTGAGTGACAGATTACTTCTTTTCTGTTAGATACTAAGTCAGTTGCTTTGTATGTTTAAGATCCCAAGTTCAGTCTCTGGTGTCTCCATGGGGGAAACAGGATTCCTTCCCGGGATGTCCTCACAAGCATCACAGCCAGTCATTATAACTGTACTGAGCCAAATGGAACAATGGTTTGACCTAGTATAATGACAGCTTCCATAGAGGCTTTATCTCACTAAGGGCTTGGTCCCACGTCCCTTTAAAAGCAGTTTAAATTACTAAATAAACTGAGTCCAAAAATGCCGTCCCCACGGCCACCGGGCTTTTTGAAAAAAAAAGAAAAAAGAAAACCCAGTAATGATCCCTTAAGCGAGGTTTCTGTGACTCCTACGAGATAGAGAATTTTTTTGCCTTGCTTTGAAAATCCACCTTTTAAGGAGGCAGACGCCGTGGGACCACGCTGATGATCCGGGTTTCTTTTTCTTTTTCTTTTCTTTTTCTTTTTTTTTTTTTTTGGCTATTCCTGCGACCGATGGGCTGTGTTTTTTTTTAAATTTATTTTCACCTTGGGAGAAACAGGAAGCTCTATCTGGTCCTACAAGCATTAATTTCCCCCAGCAAAGTGGTCCATTTTTTTAAATGCTATCGCCACCTGCTGGCCAAGGGGGCTGAACTGCACTTTAAAATAATTTTTTAAAAAGCTTTTAACATGAGAACTCTTGTCCCACATATTAAATCACGTGATGGGACAAAGAGGAAAAGCCAGACCTTCAGAAGATCAGGATTGAAACCCAGGTGTGACCACAGCCTAAATATCCCCCTCTGGTCTCCCTTTTTACAGCAGGCCATTGATCTCACTAGGCTGAAACTGCCTTGCCTACACATGTGTCCATACCTGATGGAATATGCAGAGCAAATTATGGTGATGGGGTGCCATGCATTTACAAGTGCCACACTTTGTGTAGTTTTTAACTAACTGTGCTGGTCAACCTTGTTTCATGCAGACCAACCCAACTGAAAACATTTGGCTATCGGCCTGACTGTCATCTCTCTGTTTATGGGCATTGCGTATTGCATCTTTACATAAGTGTTTCTCTGTGGAGCTATGCAAGAACCCTTGTTCCCATCCACTTTGTTTGACGATGAAGGGGAGGTATAGGTGGCTCTCTAGATGCTGTCAGATCGCAGCTGCTATCATTCATTATTGTTGACTATGGCCTCTATCACACAACCACTTAAATGCTTCTTCTTCTTTTACTGAATTTGCATCTAAAGATCGTGCCCCCATGGCCAGCCACATCTTCTAAACACCCCTCTCGACCACGCCCCCTGAAGCACATCTCAAGCGCATCTTCCTGCATCACAGCTAGGAGTTTGATTAAATTACTTCCCTTGCTGATACACATTTTGATGCAGAGCAAAGGTCCTGTGAACTCCAAAAAGCCACATCTTCTGCCGGTTTCACCCATTTTGCAGCAAACAGCTTTTCAAAACAGTGCTTTGATGCGCAATTGGCAAATGGAGACACAAAAAAGAGGTTCAAAAATGTTACCATGGGGGCGGTAACTGTGAATCTAATGTCAGATGACCACTTTCAGAGCAAGTGCACATTTTATTATCATCCACATTTGGTGGTCGTGTGATAGAGTATGTGGGCTATTGCTGATAGGAATTTTCCTTTAACATCTGAGATTTTGTCCAGACCAATATTTTACCACTTTGGGTCACCAGAAGTTGCTGGACTTTTAACTCTCAAAATTCTCAGCCAGCATAGCCAGTGAAGAGATTCCGGAAGATGCAGTCTGATAATATTTAGCCCTACCTGGCTAAAACTGAAGCGTGGGTTCCAACATGCTGCTGTCAGCTGCCGTTCTTGGGCTGTCACGTGCCTTATCCACCTGTTGTTCCCACTGGCAAACAAGTGTGACATGGGAAACAAAACACTTTATAACCCAGGGAACAACTTGTGAGTGTCCATAGTTATCATGATGTGTTGAGAAATTGCTCCTTCAGGCATGCAAGTAGCTGAGAGGATAACATGGCAATCAAAGAAGCAGGAAGGGGAAGACTAGAGATTTTATGGGTCATACTGCTTGGAGGATGGGCATGACTGGAGAAAACAGAGCAACAGGAAGGAGTCACGGCTGAAGGACAGCGACTATGCTTTAAAAGCAAAAAGGCCCATGCTCTGTAATGGACAATGGGAACAGGCAGGCCTGAGAATTGATGATGAAGAATATCCTTTTTAATTGGCTTCTCGAAACTGGAAGGGACTCTAGTGACTTTTAGTTGCTTCAATATTGTTCCTTTTAAAAAAAGTAAGTAAAAAAAGGTTCCCCTTGGCAGACACACTAAGACGGTTACTTCACGTTCTTCCTCGTTCTGAGATTATGTTCGTTTTGTGATAACGTTGTTCACGGTCACGTGGTCTTGTCCTGGTTCTGTCCCCATTTCCGTTTACCCACGGGTGTGATTGATGGTATCGTGACAACTGTTACTTCACGTCCTTGCTTTGTGACAATTACTGAATTTTCCTGGCTTCATTTACCCTTTTGTTTTTGGCCCGAGCTTCCATTTTTCGATATTTCGAATCTCCGCAACTTTGCCTTTCATGTGTTAAGCAGCAGAACTCCCGGTTTCATGTCTTCTTCCCTCTCTGCGATGCATTGTTTACGCTATGGGGATTGTAATGGAGAATGCAACTTTGCACTCCTGCCACTAGATGGAGAATACGTGCATTGGGTGACAAGTGTTACTTCACGGGCACTTGTCTCAAAATAAGAACCGAGACAAGACAATTCCCGAGGCCAGAGAGAGGTATGTTTCATCATGCTCTGTTCCCAGTTCAGGGGGCATGGTTGGGATGAACTCCCGCCATCATGCAATGGACGTGGAGTATCCTTTTTTTGTACCGTCCCAAGCGGGACAGCAAACCACGATGAAAGGGATGTGAAGTAACCATCTAAATCAAGTTGCTTTCTTTTGCTTGAGATAGGAATTCCATAGTTAGGAAGCCTCCAGGAGAGGCTGTGCTTTTTATGGGCCTGTGGGTGGTTGCGGGCAGAGCTCAGCAAAATACCTGGCTTCATAGAGTCCATGGGCCATATTTTGCCATACCCTGTTGTCTAGTTACAGCACAGAGAAGTCCTTCTGTTGAACTGCTTCTGTTCTTTGTGACGGAGCCGCCACAGCCTTAGGCCGCAGTCTTACCAGTGTTTTCTGTGCAGTTTTGCTGCGGCGAACTGCCCAGTAAAAAATTGTGTCCTAACCGTGAAGGGAAGTAAATTGGTGTCCCGGTTGACCACGCCCCTGGAACTTCACTTTCACCAAAGTTTCTTAAACCACCAGGGGGGTGTGGTTTAAAAAACGTCCCTTAAAAATGCTCAATTATTTGCTTCTCTAACGAGGTGCGACCCCAGAAAATACGCAGTAATTAGCTTCGTACCCCTTTCCTGCCACTTCCTGTGGGTCCAGCTTGCTCTTCTGCATAAAAAAAAAATCACCATTGTGAACACATGAAACACATGGAAGGAAAGCAGGCAGTTTCACACAATGAGAAACTGCTGTGGTTAAAAGACGGCTTACCTGTAATCACCCGGGGGAATTTTATATATATATAAAAATGGGTCGATTTTCTAAGTCTCCGTTGCATCTATCTATCTATCTATCTATCTATCTATCTATCTATCTATCTATCTATCTATCTATCTATCTATCTATCTATCTATCTATCTATCTATCTATCTATCTATCTATCATATAGGTGGACACACCCTGGACCTGGTTTTTGCCTCCACATCGCGGGGTTTTGATCTGGGGGTCGGGAGGTTGCTGGCCCGGCCCATGTCATGGTCAGATCATTATCTGCTGACTTTCTCTTGCGGTAGCCAAAACGGGAGCCGGGCCCGTCCATCTGGGCCCGCCCCCGGGGGCTCCTGGACCCTGTGCGGTTTTCGGAGGCCCTCGGGGATGTACCAGACGGTTTGGATGACGATCCGGCCGACTCCCTAGCCCAACGGTGGTTTGAGAAGGTGGCTGGGGTTGTTGACCAGATCGCCCCCAAGCGCCTGATCCGATGCCGAGCCCGTTCGTCCCCTTGGTTTACCGAGGAGCTACGGGCGATGAAGCAAGAGCGGAGAAGGCTAGAGAGCAGATGGCGGAACGCTCGGACGGCTCAGAATTGGGCTGCGGTTAAGGCGTCGAACGGTCGCTATTCTCGCGCGATAAGGGCGGCTAGGAGATCTTTTGCCGCCCTGAGAATTGGTGAGGCCTCGAATCGTCAAGCGGAATTATTCCGTGTGGTCCGAGACCTCACCAATCCCGCTCCGCCGGGGCCTCCTCCTAGTGATTTCACTAGTGAGTCATTCGCAGCCTATTTTAAATCCAAGATAGAGGCCATCTGCTCCGAGCTGGACGCCGGTTGCCCTGATCCGGCCCCTGTCACGGCCAGTGTCGGGCCGCCTCGGTAGCCTCGGTTTGTTGAGTTTGGGCCTGTTACACCGGTGGACGCCTCCAGGGCACTGGGACATTGCAGGCCTGCGGCCTCTCCGTTCGACCCTTGCCCTTCCTGGTTGATTAAGAGCGCAGGGGGAGCATGAAATGGGCTTCAAACCTCCTTCAGAGACGGGATCTTTCCCAGTCTTCTGAAGGAGACGGTGGTGAAGCCCATTATTAAAAGAGACATTTGTCCAACTATCGTCCCATAGCCAATGTTCCCTTTTTGGGCAAGGTGATTGAGCGAGTCGCCGCCCTGCGTCTCCAGTCGTTCCTGGAGGAGAACCATGTCCTGGATCCTTTCCAGTCCGGGTTCAGGCCGCGTCATGGGACCGAAACGGCCCTGGTCGCGCTGCATGATGATCTGTTGAGGAGGGCTGACAGGGGTTGCTCTACCCTGCTGGTCCTTCTCGACCTGTCAGCGGCTTTTGATACCATCGACCACGGTATCCTGCTGGAGCGGCTCTCGGAGGTTGGGATTGGAGGCCAGGCCTTGGCCTGGCTCCGGTCCTTCCTTGGGGGCCGCACCCAGCGAGTGAGCTTGGGGGGTGAGTTGTCGGCTCCCTGGACACTATCTTGTGGGGTGCCTCAGGGGTCGTCACTCTCCCCAATGCTCTTTAACATCTATATGAAGCCGCTGGCTGAGATCATCCAGAGTTATGGAGTCTGCTGCCATCAGTACGCTGATGACACGCAGCTCTATCTCTCCTTTTCCACCTGTGCAGTGGAGGCCGTCGGGACCCTTGATCGTTGCCTGGCTGCGGTACTGGACTATACACACACACACACACACACACAGAGACAGATAGATAGATAGATAGATAGATAGATAGATAGATAGATAGATAGATAGATAGATAGATAGATAGATAGATAGATAGATAGATAGATAGATAGATGCAATGGAGACTTAGAAAATCGACCCAGAAAAAAGGGAAAAGATGTGCAGTAGGCAAGTAGAGACGGGCACAGAGCAGAAAAATACTACCCTGGCGAACTATGTACCTACAGGTATGCGTGTTTTAAGGCATGTGTGTCCCTGTCTTTTCTGATCTGTTGTATCTAATTGGTTCCTCTCTTCTGTTTTTTTTTTTTTTTTTTTTTGTAGAAATACTATGGATTTTTCTCTGCTATAGATACAGTCGTTCTGGCTTTCCTCATCTGTGAGGTCCTCCTAAACTGGTATTATGGATTCTCATTGTACTGGAAGGTGAGTACTGTGTAGCTGCTCTGATGACTATGTAAGCTGTTGTTGTGCCTGGTTTGTTTCTCCAGAGAAAAATGCTATGTCTCTTCTGTTGTATCAATTTTAGTTCTAATAAGTAGTAGCAGAAGTCATAGCTATATATACTGCTTGCCTGCCTGCCTGCCTGCCTGCCTGTCAAATCATAATCATGTTCATATTCATAATTCTAATCAATGGACTAAGGATCAGAAAATTGTTGGTTCCAAAGTCAGCAGCTCAGCGGTTCAAATCCCGGGTTTCACGCAGCGGAGTGGGCTCCCGCTGATCACCCCATCTCCTGCCAACCTAGCAGTTCGAAAGCATGTAAATGCAAGTAGGTAAATAGGTACCGCCGTAAAAAGCAGGAAGGTAATACAGTGTTTCAGTGCAGCCACGCCAGCCACGTGGCCGTGGACTTGCACAACACAGGCTGTTCGGCTTGAATATGGAGATGAGCACCACCCCTAGAGTTGGACACGAGTAGCATGCATGTGCGGGGGGAACCTTTACCTTTACCTATTCATAATTGTAACCATGTGCCATCAAGTCAATTCTGACTTATGGTGACCCTTTTCAGGGTGTTTTGGAAGTGTTTTACCGTTCCCTTCTACTGGGGATGCCATGGGACCACAGAGCTTGTCCAAGGCCACACAGTGGGGAATTGAACTCCCAAACTCTGGCTTCGCAGTCAGATATTTAAATCACTAAGATATCCAGCTGGCTTGTTCCCAAATTAGAAAAAACAGTTAAAAGTGCATAAACACCCTGCTAAAATGTTGCTGAATATTAATACAGTGGTACCTTGTATAAAGGAATTAATTTGTTCCAAATGAAATTCTGTTAAGCAAATTTTCTTTGTACAAATTTCCCATAGGAATGCATTGAAAATGTATTATTCCCTAATTGCAACCATTTTTTCTGTTGTACGGATTCACCCCATAAGTGATTTTCTCCTATCTCCAGAAATATTTTCCTTTAAGTGGATTTTCTGATACATAACCTTCTTGTTATACGAGGGTCCACTGTATTAAAGTTTATGGAACAGATCTTGAAAAAGTTACTTTTCTGAGTACAGCTGCCATAGTCCCCATTCCCTAGTATAAATTCTGTGGAGAAATCTGGGAGTTTTGCTCTAAAAGAATAACATTTTCCAAATTCAGGTACTTTCAACTCTGCCCAGTCCATCACTGCCTGCATTAGAATGTGAATTTATGTTTCTTCCACTCGTTTTTTAAAATACAGGATGGCTGGAATATCATCAACTTTTTAATTGTGGTATTTCTCTTCATGGGTTTTCTCATTCCTGCACTGAGTAACAAGACAATTTTACGGACATTCAGGTATGGATGGAGATCTGGCTGTCTCAAATGTGTTTACATTTCTGAAATATATATAAAACCATCTTGAAGAAGGACCTTTTCCAGCTGCTCTTCGCTGAGCTGAACATGGGTCATCAGTATGAAGGACCATAGCAGAGATGTAGTGTGCCCATCTTACATATATAGAATGACCCAGGTTCATCTTTGGCTCAAGAGATTTGGGCAAGTCTTTGATCATGTGTGAAGACCGTTGCCTGAGACTTTCAAATATGGCTACTCATGGTGGTTTACCTCTGGTCCAGATTAGGGCAGGCAGCTTCTTTGAACTGGGAGCTGCATTGTCCCTCAATGTACCACTCCAGAAATTTGAGTAAATCTACTGAAAAACAAGGCATAGCTCCCCTCACGAGGGTTTGACTGCAGTATATAGTGAAACAGGGTGTGTGCTCTGCGTTGTTCATCCCCATCTAAACCCAGTACAGTGGAACCTTGACTTACGTCATTAATCTGTTCCAGAGATCTAGACATAAGTCAAACATGCCTTAAGTCAAACGAACTTTTCCCATAGAAAGTAATGGAAAAGTGGATTAATCCGTTCCAGATGATGAAAAAGACCCCCGAAAACAGCAATTAAACACAAATTTGACTGGGATAGGAGATTCCTTCCGGGGATGTAAATGAAATGTCTCTTCAAAGAGAGGAGGAGGCAGTGGAATTATAGTCCACAAGTTATACACCTCCACTTTTTAATGTTCATACTATAGCAACAATGTCTAACATTTAAGTTTTACTGATTTTTAACCTGACGTTCCAAGTTCTGAACAACCCTATGCTTACCATTAGAGTCCCACAACTGTACAGCTCCCCAACTAAAATGCTTCCATTGTGAACCAGACTTCTGCAGCCAGATTTTTTACAATACTGAGCCGACTGTCTAACCAGTGAGGCCAGCCCCGAGCTCCTGGCCCTTCTTCTCCTCCGGCAGCAGCGGCGGCGGCTTTGGTGAGGCCAAGGACCAGCTCCAGGTGCTCGGAGCTGGCCTCGCCGAAGCCGCCGCTGCCGGAGGAGAGGAAGAAGGCAGGAGCAGTTGGGAGGTGGCAGCCGTGATGCTGGGACATGGCTGCCGCCCGATTCTGGTGCCTTGCGCTGGGGCTCTGAGCTGTAAGTCAAAGCCTGCGACTCACGTCAAACAGGCCCCTTCTTGCTGCAAGTCAAATATGCTGCAAGTCAAGCAGCATGTAAGTCAAGGTTCCACTGTATCAACAGTTTCCAATTCCACATACTTTGCATTCTAAAGGGGACAACTTGCAACAGCGTATTGGCCAGAATCCTACTGATGACCCCTGCTGGCATGATGCAGTTGGCATCAACCTCATTGGCAAACAGATGTTAAGACTGAAGCGGACAACATCAAATCCCCATAGGAACTTTTTAACTGTTGGTACTTTGCCCCAGGTTGGTTGAAACCAGGGTAAAAATTCAAAAGGATCCCCACTCCCCCAATTGTCGTTGGGAAAATCCATTTCCAGCTGCGGTGAGGATTGCTTCATTTAGAGGGAGCAAGGACATTTGAGGGGTTGGTAGGTTTTATTGCCACAATCTTAATTTGAATTCTCTCTGTGCGCGCACATGCGAGAGTGAAAGGACCAAGAGGAGCTGCAATTTAAGGGTAGCGGTCATGATTTCCCTCCAGAAAGTCCCCATTTCAAATACTGACCATTTCCAAATAATACTGGGGAATGGTTTGATCTGAAACCCTGAGAACCATTGCTAGCCAATGTTTAATAATACTGGGCATGATAGCCTCACTTGGTGTAAGTCCACTTCTCTAGCTGGGACAGCCATACAATTCTGTGTGGAGCACAGGGGATACAATATCTCAGTTCCTCCTCTATACCAGTGGTTCTCAACCTGTGGGTCCCCAGATGCTCCTGGACTGCAACCCCCAGAAGCCTCCACCACTCGCTGTGCTGGAAGGGATTGCTGGGAGTTGCAGTCCAGGAACATCTGGGGACCCACAGGTTGGGAACCAGTGCTCTATACGACTGTTATTCCCCCAAGTAATATTTTTCCACGACAACTTCCAACCTTCCCCTGCCACCACAGTCTGCCGTCACACTGTCTGGGAAACTCTTCTAGGAGGTGAAGTCTGAGAAAGTAACTTGTCCGTCTTTGGGGACGTTCTGTGGACTTTCCTCTTCAGCATCATACCTTGTTGCTTTGAAGTTCTTTTTTTTTTTGGTGTTGGATTTGTTTAGTGTTGTGTGGGATTTGTTTGAATCTTTTCTGATATTTGTATACATGCTGTTTTTTAGCCTTTACATGGTGTCTTCTTGAGTCCTTTCAGAAATGTTTTCAGTATGATGGGGGGGAAATCAATTAGGAGACCATCATTAGGCATTGTGCATGTCAGCGTGGCAGCTATAGGGGCGTGGCGGCTCAGAGGGCTAGAGCGCCGAAATGTCGGCTGCAAAGTCAGCACCTTGCAGGTTCGAATCCCGGGTGCCACACAGTGGAGCTCCTGCTGTTAACCCCAGCTCCTGCCAACCTAGCAGTTCAAAAGCATGTAAATGCAAGTAGATAAACAGGTACCGCCATAAAATGCGGGAAGGTAAACAGTGTTCCATGCTCAGAAATGCATTCAGCCATGGCGGCCACATAGCCACGGACTTGCACAATACTGGTTCTTTTGCTTGGAAACGGAGACGAGCACCGCCCCTAGAGTCGGACACAACCAGCACGCAAGTGTGCAGGGAAACTTTAGCTTTTTATATCATTGATAGCAGATTTAAAAGTTTGCATCTTCCCATACAAAATCACTGTTCTCTCCCTTTTCCCACAGAGTCATGAGACTCATGCAGGTGTGTACCTTGGTGGGTGGTCTGGCAAGGATGATTCAAGTGATCTTGCAATCTGCTCCCGACATGGCGAACATCATGATCCTGCTCTTTGCCATCATGCTGGTGAGATGTCTTCATCCAATGTTTGCCCCCCCTCCAAAAAAAAAGTTCCAAATCCACTCCTCAGAAGTGAACTGTGATCCTATCTGTCTCCATTTCCTTCTCCAGCCTCAGGCCCTGTGGCTTGAATTCTTCTCCTTGTGCTTTTTTCCTTTTAGCTTGCTAACTCGGCAGCAGCCCAAACATTTAGAATCGTCTGGGGTGAATCAGCAAACTTTGCCAGAATTCTGAGAATCTGAAGCCAGGATTTAAAATATATGCCTATCTTTTGATCTTTTGCACAGAGACCACCTGGTAGTGGGGGTGGCTAAAAAAGATCTTGTAATGAATAAATAAATAAATAAATAAATAAATAAATAAATAAATAAATAAATAAATAACCAAGCCACAGAATTGGGGAAGTGACATGTTCATGTAATGACTCTCCGAAGCAAACTTAAAAAGAGGGAATTAACTCATTTTATTTCTATGAGTGGCATCTCTTTACATTCAAAACCCACTTTTAAAATAGCATTTCAATGCAGTCTCACAAGTCTAATATTATTATTGTACAAACCCAGCCCAAGGAGGTATTAAAAGGTCTGCTGCCCAGGAAAGGTAAACAGGAAGTACAGGAATGCCCAGTTATTTAAGTGGATTCAAGGTTGAAGTGATGGATGAGCAGGATCTGAGTGTAACCTAAGTGACTTTCAGACTTGTAGGGGATTTTTTGGTGTGTGGGGGTATTATTACTTATGTGTTTTTATTTTAAGCTTATGCTTTGTTGTGTTTTCTGCCACATCATAAACCATCCAGATTTGTACACTGTACTAATGGGGTTGCATGTGTGTGTGTGTGTTGTGTTGTTACAGTTGTTACCAACTCTTCGTGACTCCATGTCCATGGAGTTTTCTTGGCAGGAATACTGGAGTGGTTTGCCAGTTCCTACTCCAGGTGCCTACAACACCTGGTATTCCCTGGTGGTCTCCCATCCAAGCACTAACCAGGGCCGACCCTGCTTAGCTTCCGAAATCCGGCAAGATTGGATGTGCTTAAAACGTCAGTACAGCCTCTGTTATGGAGACACAGTCAGGAATCGAACTTTGCAGCCAGATGCCTCAACCACTGAGCTATCCAGCTGCTATTGTAATCTCCAAGACAGAGCGCTTGAAGAACAAGCAGGTTCTTTGAACAGTGCAGGCCGGCAGAGCCCATGCCCATCTTCACGAAAGTGGGAAAAGCTCATTAGGGCGCCAACCAACAGTGAGTTGGGCAGTCAATCTGTGAGCACTTGGAAAAGGACACTGTGATTGATAAAGATCCAACATAGGTCTCTCAATGAGAAGCTGTGCCAGATTGACCTTAGTATTCTTGTTGTCATGGATACAGCATATCTTGTTTTCAGCAAGGTCTCCCACAATGTTCTGGTGGCTGTTCTGACTACAGTACCATTGTTGGATTTGCCACAACGTGATAACTCATCCTCGAAGAGTATCATTCCTCATCATGCTGGAGAGGATGAAGAAAGGGCAGGCTGTGGCATTCCATTCTGTGCTGAGTGTTGGCTTTACAAACAGATTAAAAGGAATGAGTAGAGGTTATGTTAGTACGTGTGTGTGTGTGTGTGTGTGTGTGTGTGTGTGTGTGTGTGTGTGTGTGTGTGTGTGTGTGTGTGTGTGTGTGTGTGTGTGTGTGTGTGTGTGATTGTAGTCATGACCAGCTCTTCGTGACCCCATGTCCATGGAGTTTTCTTGGCAGGAATACTGGAGTTTTCTTAGCAGGAATACCTGGTATTCCCTGGTGGTCGCCCATCCAAGTACTAACCAGGGCTGACCCTGCTTAGCTTCTGTAAAAGACAAAATAAGGATTCAACAGGACCTCAACAGATCAGAGAAGTGGGACAAACAACAGCAGCAACAACAAAAAGTTAAATTCAGTGATTCTTGAGGGGTCCCTTCTAGTTTTACAATTCTATGCTTCACTGGCTAGAACCCTATTGCTTTTGCACAGTAAGTTGCAACCAGAGTAGTGGTTTAGGGATTTGGTGAGCAAACTCGCCTGTTCCCTTGGTTCAATGTTTATTACATTAAGCAAGAGGATATCAACCTCTAATTCAGTCCTGAAGCATTTCTTTGGGATTTTTAAATGAGTAAAAGACAAGAGAAAATATGACAATGTGAAATAATGAAACTCGTATCTCAACTCCAAAATCATATTGTTCCTAATACAGTGGACCCTTGTATAACAAACAGCTTGTATAACATAACATTTGTACAACATAAAATATTCTGGAGATAGGAGAAATTTGCTTAACAGAATCGCCTATGGGCCAAATCCGTACAACATAAAACTGGGATTGCTCCATTTTCAATGCATTCCTATGGGAAATTTGTATAAAGGAAAATTTGCTTAACATAATTTCATTTGGAACAAATTAATTCCTTTATACAAGGGACCACTGTATGTACATTTCCCCTCTCTCTTAAAATTCCAGCTTGGTAGCAAGAATAGACATTCCTGGGATGGCTAGAAAGGAACCAGAGGGGGACACAGCCCTGGATCTCCCTCTCTGAGGTCAAAGCATCATTAAGCCCCAACAAGCCAGATGGACCCTGAAATGTCTTCCCAGGACCGTAGTTTGTCAGCTTAATATATACAGAAACTGTCCTGGATGATCATGTGAGAAATAGCATGGTGTAGTAAGTGTTTCACTAGGCACTCAGTGTACCACCAAGGCTGGCTTTCTGTTCTGTCATTCTGCTGTTGGGCCAAAACTTTTAGTTCCTCACTCAAGACAGAAATTGCTGTAGGTTGCTAGGAAAAGGCAGGTGCTGAATTTGAAGAAAAAGAAAGAAAAGCGTCCTGTTTTGAGAAGTGTTTAAAATTGTCTGCTTTAATCAGACCTTGGAAAACTCAGCAGAGGCATAGCTAGGGCTTGGAGCACCTGGGGACAAAGTCAGTTTTTGCCCCCTCCTGTCCCCCAGCCATATCTAACCCACTCAGCAAGGGCCCCCCGATATTTGGGGGAACAACAGGGGGGGAGAAGGGCTCCTCTTTCTCACACCCTCTTTGGACAAGGCTCTCCTGTGTAAACCGCACAACGCAGGGATAGCGGAGGCAAGGAAGAGTCCCATCTCAAGGGGGGGAGGTAGTGGAGGAGCCTTCCGCAGTCTAGACAGTGGGGCGGGGGGGGGGCTTTCTCATGCCGATAACTGAGGTGAGCCCTTTTGGCAGCGAGAGGCAAGTGGTGCACCCCCGGGCACTGGCCAGCCAACTCTCCTGGCATGACAGCCCCCAAGGGACGCGCTTGCCCCGCGACAACTGGGCCAGGCGTGGCTGCTCACTTGCCCGCTGCTGCAGCCTTGCTGGTGTTTGCTGGTGCGGCTTCCTGGCAGCCCAGCCCAGCCTCACCTGGGCTCTGCCTCCCTCCCGACGGCTCCACCGGGCACAACTGCTGTGCCCCCTGACGACCACCTGGGAGATGCTTCACTCAGGCAGGAGCACCTCCACTCCAGGTGCCACCAGGGGAGCCTCTGCTGGCAGAAAGGCGCACAGCTTCCCTGACGGTGAACGTGCACAGCCCAGCCTTGTGCACTACCGCCACCCGCGGCAGCAGGAGGCGTGAGCTCCTCGAGCGCCCTCAGACCTCTGTGCCCCAGGCATTTCCCCCATCCCTCCAAACTACACTACTGAAACTCAGGCCGTGATGGCAGAGAGATTCTAGCAGTTATAAATAAGCCTTTCTGGTTGTTAATCTGTTTATGTTCATAGTTCTATTTGTTAACCAAAACCGTGAAGGTAAGCCTTCAGAAAGGAGATGACATCACCGGCAGGGGAAAATCTTTCAGTAAAGAAAGACTTCCTCTTCCTGTCTTGCTGCTCTCACCCTTTCCACTTGATGAGGAGGCTTATTCACAAGTCAGAAAAGTCACCGGGCAGTAGAGGAAAGTCCTTCATTACCAAAAAAAAAAAAAAAAAAAAAAAAAAAAACACCCTCCCTTGTTCCCATAGCTAACTCTTCTACAGGTATAGGTACAGCAAACAGGATTTTACCTGTTTAATTTATTTTATTGTCAGCTGCTTTGAGTTCCTTTTTGTTGAAAAAGAAGTAAGTAAGTAAGTAAGTAAGTAAGTAAGTAAGTAAGTAAATACATACATACATACATACATACATACATACATACATACATACATACATACATACATACATACATACATACATACATACAGACTAAGGTCAGTAGCAGATGTTAACTAGGTTCCTACGGATGTCAGCATAGTAGACATTGCCACCCAGTGGCAATATCTAAAACTCTTCCTTCTTGCTTCCCATATACATGACTTGATTTTATGCTTGACTTGTTTTTGCATTCTATATGCTTCGCCCTTCGACTCTGATCTTCATTTGGGTTGGTATATTCAGTCTTAAGGGCTCACTTGTAAGTAAACAGTTCTAGAAGTCCACCTCTGGGCACTTCCTGTTGAGATGTTCAGAGAGTCATGGGCACATATTTCCAGTGTTTATTACCTGCTGTGTTGGGTTGCGTTTCTCAGATGAGTTGCTGGTGTTCTAGTAATGGGAATAGAGGACTGGCGTACAAACAGCCACTGCATGGATGGGTGAGCAAATATTCTGTCCCATGCTATGCAGTAGGAAGCCCGTATCTATTGGTGATTGATTCCAGGGGCGGAGGATTGCAGGCTAGGGGTGAGCACAGACACTGAAATCTGCTAATAATAGCAGTAAAGGGGAAAATATTGATTGTTAAAAATGTGGCTTTTCCATCAGTTTTTTTCTTGACCAACTTATTTATATCTTAAGCTCTAAACTTCCTCTCAATGGCTGCCTTAATTTTTACTATAATATTGTCATAGTTGATCATGGTGGGAGTTTTATTTTATGATGGTTTCTTATTGTTTTTATTTTGTGATGTTTTGATATCTGTTTATTTTATATTAACTGTGGCTTTTTCCTTATGTCTGTCCAGATGGTCATTTATTGGTTTTTTGAAAGTCGTAAGCCACCCAGAGTGGTTCTTGGCCAGAAGGGTGGGAAAATAAATAAATAAATAAATAAATAAATAAATAAATAAATAAATTTTAAAAAATTATAAAACCCAGAAAAGTTATTTTAGCATGCATTACCAGATATCATGCTATGCATAATATTTTCAAAATGCAGATAAGTGAAACAGTGGATGTGAGGGTCCTACTATATAAGACAACCCCTTACCTTTTGTTGTTGTCATTGCTGTCATTGTCATTGTCATTTGCGGTCTAATGATCACTAGGACTTTAGAGGCTGAAGGGTGTGATTAAGGACTGTCCTACAGAACTCATTTCTTATTTCGTCTTTATTTTCTTCTCTTTCAGGTCTTCTCTGTATTTGGAGTGACTCTCTTCGGAAGTCTTGTCCCAAAGCATTTTGGAAACCTAGGAACGGCTTTGTACTCCCTTTTCATCTGCATAACCCAGGATGGGTGGGTTAGCATATACCATGACTTTGAGTGAGTAGAACTTTTTTCACATCTAAAGATCAGAAAAGTCCCTTTTTGAACTAAAACTCTGAGAATCTTTCACATGCCTTTCTTGAAACTATAGTCGAAGTTTGGGGGTGCAATTAATTTGTTGCGGTAGAAATACTAGAAGTCTTCATGCAGATTTGATCACAAGCTAATTATAATAAACCAGAATCAAGGAGGCTGTATTTTCATACAGGGCTAAGGTAAGGACGCAAATAAATATAATTCTGAAATGAAATCCCGCGAGGCACATTTTAGGCTCACAATGTCTGCCTTGTTTTAGTAGAACTCCAAGGGTCAAACCAAACCCACCCAAGTGAAAAATACTGGTGAGGGGAGTGGGAACAGAACAGACACAACATGGAGAGGTAAGGAACAAGAGTGCCTCTGAGCTCATGGAGTGAGAGAACTATTTCAGCACCCGAAGTAAGTTTGCAGCCCTTTCTCATAAAAATCCAAGTCACAGCTTTCACTGTTTCAGCAAAAAAGCTTTTTTTGAAGAAAAAAATTAAGAGTTAGAAAACTTCTGCTGCTCTAATGGAAGCCATTTCAGACCACTGCCAATCGATCCGGAATATGCACTTTAAAGGAGAATACTATCTGTTTGTCAGCAACACTGCCTGGCCCACATCCTTCTTCACCTTAAGCCTTACTTCACGGGCACTTTTCTCAAAACAGGAACCGAGACAAGAGAATTCCCGAGGTCAGGGAATTTTATGGCTCATCACAATTAAATCCCAGTTCAGGGGGGCGTGGTCAGGATGAACTCCCGCCGTCACGCAATGGACGTGCAGTAACATTTTTTTGTACTGGTCCTAAGCGGGACGGCAAACCGCGATAAGAGGGACGTGAAGAGGGACATGAAGTAACCGTCTTTGTGATGAAGTCTGTCCTTCCTCTGGAAACAGTGATAACATGAAATGGAAGCCGGGAACTTGGTCAGCTCCTAATTCATGCAGGAGGGTTTTGTGGCCATTTATCACATACCAGGACGGCTGGTTCCCTGCTGTGGAACGCCAAACTGGAAGGGAGGAGGAAAGAAAGGGTTAGAGTTAGTGTTGGGGTTCCCTGAGTCAACTCCCAGATTCCAATTATCCAATGATTCACCGCTTGTGCGACTGTTATGGCTTCTCAGATGCCCTGCTATCGGGACCTATTGAAAGGGTCATGACTTGAGAGCCCTTTATGACTGGCTTACAGGAAGCCCACTGAGTGACGAGGAAGAGAGACAGCATGAGATACAGACTGCATAGTTTTGGATCGGGATGTGGGAAATCTAGCCCCGTGGCACAGTGGTTAAATGCCTGTACTGCAGGTAAAGCTGTGCTCACGACGCCGGTTTCAGCCTCAGGTAGCAGGATCAAGGCTGACTCAGCCTTCCATCCTTCCGAGGTCGGTAAAATGAGTACCCAGCTTGCTGGGGAGGGGGAGGCAATGTGGGCAATGTGTATCCTTCATACTTAATTAAACAGTGAACCGCCCAGAGACTACTTGAAGTGGTATGGGGCGGTATATAAGCAGAACACTTTGGTTTTATGTCCCCATCAAGCTGTGAATTTCTCTCCCTCTTCCTCTCCCTCTCCCTCTCCCTCCTCCTCCCTCCCTCCCTCCCTCCCTCTCTCTCCCTCTCCTTCTCTCTCCCTCCCTCCCTCTCCCCCCCCTCTCTCTCACACACAAACAGAGTCATTCTTTCTTCCACAATGACCCACCTTGTTCCTGTGAAGATACAGTAAGGAAGTGGAGAGCCATGTGTTCTGCCTTGGAGGATAGGAAAAGAGAAATACTGTCTGTCAGTGCGGATTTTTCTGCTGTTTCATAATAGGGTTGTAGGAATCAAGTTTGGACAGCAATTTATCATCAATTTCCCAATTTAAAAATTATTTCCTCTTAACGTCAGTTAATAGAATTGAATTATTGAGCTGTAAACGCTTTTCTACTAGCTTTACTATCTTAGGGAGCAACAACAAGAAATGACATCACTGCTTTTGTAGTACAGTATAACAATGAGTTTCTTGTTACAGTAATGCCTTGGTTTATGAGCATAATTGGTTCTGGAAATATTCTTGTAAACTAAAATACTCTTGTATCGAAGCAAATTTGAGGCCCTGGAACATTCGGCAGCATGCTGTGATGAGTTTGCTGTCCACTTTGAGGGGAAAATTGCTCAGATTCGCAGTGAATTGGACTCCACTATTGGTACAGAATCAAAGGATGTGTCCAGTGCGCCGTGCTTAGGTCCAGTGTTATTGGATGAGTTTCAATTGTTGAGACCCGATGATGTGGACAGGGTGCTTGGATCTGTCCACTCTACCACCACGCTGCTCGACCCTTGCCCTTCTTGGCTTATTGAAAGAGCCGCCAAGGGGGTTCCAGAAGTCTTTTAACTGATTATTGTGGGTCCTGATGGTGATTTTAGTGTAGCATTTTAATATATTGTATTTATTGCATTTAAATGTTTTATTGTTTTAATTTTATTGCAATTTGATGTTTTAATTGTCTGAATTGTTTATTTTGATTATGAGCCACCCAGAGACCTTTGGGTAGTGGGCGGCATATAAGCGATATAATAAAATAAATAAATAAATAAATAAATAAATAAATAAATAAATAAATAAATAAATAAATAAACAAACAAACAAATTTCCCCATAAGAAATAATGGAAACTCAGATGATTTGTTCTGGGGTCTCATACACCACATACTTTACACACAAAATGCCAAAACTCACAAAAGAAGTTTTTATGCTTCCACACCATGGTTTACGTACCTGGCTGCAGAATCTGCTCTGTTTGGGACTAATAACTGGATTTTACTCTGTGTTTTTAATGTGATGATAATGCAGTGCAATTTGTAGCCACCTGACTAGCTGGTTTGAAAAAAATAAATAAAGAATGCTGAAAACAAATTAAATAAAATATAAATACTGTATAAAGAAAAAATAAAACCCTAACCTGCACTCCCCTTTGAAAATGTTCCTGGCTGGTGCAAGGGAGGCCTCTGTTCCTCTCACCAACCTCCACTTTGAAGGCTGCCTGAGAGGGAACGTTCCAGACAATCACCCACAATCCAGCAGGGGGAAGGAGGAAGGGAGAGCCAGCATTGGCTCACTTGTGCTCATGTGACCTGCTCCAGTGCTTATATATCAAGACATTGTTTGTTGATCAAGGCAAAATTTAAAAGAAATGTTTGCTTGTCTTGCAAAACATTCTTAAACCAAGTTACTCTTAAACCAAGGTATTACTGTACTTATATTGTTATGGTAGTGCAGCCTCTCAAAATGGTGGAGGAGATATATTACATGATGGTGGTGGAGTTGCACTCATATTCTGCTTGTGGGCTTCCCACAGGCAACTGGTAGGCCACTGCGTGAGTAGTAAGTGTTATTTATGTATCAAAAAATTAAATAATCAAGGACCCAAGGTTGAGTTGAAAAGCCTTTGGCATGACCCAGCTGGGGTCTTATGCCATACTATTGCTTATGCTTTTTTGTGGGTATCGATGCAACCATGGAAGAGAGTATTTAGTATACTGAGTGTGGCTTCTCAAACAATTTTCAAGAAAAGTAGCAAAAAGAAACTGTTTTGGTACCTTTGAGAAGGGTTAAAGCAAGAATTCATCTTTTTAAAGCATTCAGCTCATATAATAACTACTTTTATTGGCAAAAAAGAAGAAAGAAGGAAAGAAAACACAATCTAGTAGAACTTCAAAAGCTAACAGATTTATTCTAGTCTGAGCTTTGTGAACCAAAACCCATTTCCTCAAACACAGGAATTGAAACAATTCACAGAATCATAGAATAGTGAAGTTGGAAGAGGCACTAAATCAGTGGTGGTGAACCTTCGGCACTCCAGATGTTTTGGACCACAATTCCCACAGTCCTTTGTCATTGACAATACAGACTTGGAATTCTGGGAGTTGTGGTCCAAAACATCTGGAGTGCCGAAGGTTCACCACCACTGCCCTAAGGCCATCGAGTCCAACCTCCTGTTCAAGGCAGGCATCCAAAAGAAAGCAGATCTGACAGATTACTGTCTTGAATCCCTCCAACATTGGAGCACTCACCACCTCCCAGGGTAATCGTTTCCATTCTCGTACCGCTATAACAGTTAGGATTTCCCCCGTGATATTTAGCCAACCTTTGGCTTCCTGAAACTTAAGCCCATTATTATATGTCCTGCACTGCGGGGCAATCAAGAAATGTATTTGAAAAATGCTATCTTTTCTCCCCTCAGTCTTCTTTTTTTAAGACTAAACACGTCTGGCTGTTTGTACATATGACCAGATACCAGATGATAGGCCAAAGTGACTGGCAATGATTTATGAGTAAACACAAGGATGGGGTTACCAGTGCAAGTGTGTACTGCATATATTAATAACCCTGCTTTCTGGAATATTTTATGGTCATAAAACAGTTGCCTGCCTTTACAGATTCTAATGCCTATCCCAGAAGCATCTCTTATTATTCCCATGACAACCAAGTCCATGTGGCCTACAACTAGTCAAGATCCTAAAAGTTGAGAAAAATGAACAGCTTGATAGTCTTGTTACCTCAAAGGAGAGGTAGCTACCCCCCAAATAGGAGCACAGAACAGATCGAAGATGTTTCTTGTGGGATAACGTAACTTTATTCAGAGAACATGGGTGTCACAAGGAGTGGGACAAAGAAAGATGTTCAGGAGGGGGCTTTTATAATTGCAAAGTATTAATGAAAGATGTTCTAAGCATTCCGTTGGCTAAATTTTCCCGCAGTTCCGCCACACCATATATGCTTATCAGTAGAAGCACAGTTTTTGTAGGGAAAAACATTACTTCATTCCTAAAACATTCTAGCATTGATATGCAGGCGTACAGTTTCTACAAGCTGTACTGCTTACTAGGTAATGGAGAACAAGGGCATGAAGCATAACTGCATCAAGTAAACTATTAAAATGACACTTTTCCAGTCACAGTCCCATCCACAGAATTATGGCATTTTAGAACTAGACAGGACCTAAAGGGTTATTGAGCAGAGCAGGAAATCTACCACTAAATCAGCCTTTAACAGGTGGTGGCCATCTAACATCTGCTTAAAAACGTTTGATGGTGAAGAATCGATCACATCCTGAGGCAATCTACTCCCATATTACACATCTCTTATTGTCAGGAAGTCATTCCTAATGTTTTGTCCACGTGACTTTTCTTTAAAGTTGGATCCGTTACTTCCTGCCTTCTCCTCTGGAATAGGACAAAGTACACTTGGTATATCTTCCACATGACAGCCCTTGAAATATTTGAAGGCTCAGACACTCCCATCTTCTACGTCAGGGGTGTGGTGTCCAAACTTTTTGCAAGGAGGGCCAGATTCAGTGAAGTGAAAATGTGTAGGGGCCGACCATTCAGCAGCATTTGGCCCCCGGGCCGGACTTCCGACAAGTCCCTATAATATGCAAGGAGGCAGGGAGGATGCTGCAGCAATGGAATTGGGGGTGGGTAGGGTGGGAAGGTGGCTGGAGGGGATGGACAGAGGCAGGGAGGGCAGGCAAACCGTAAAACTGCAAGCTGGCTCCTCCCCATCTGGTATGGGGAGGAGCCAGCTGGCGGGGATGTGTGACAGTCCGAGCCGGCGGGGAGAAGATGCTGCGGGCCACTCAAAACTTGAAAACAGGCCGCATTGGGCCCCCAGGCCTGACTTTGGACATGTCTGTTCTACGTTAAATTTATTTATTTATTTATTTATTTATTTATTTTCACACTTATATACCGCACCTATTTCCCTCATAGAAATGTCTCCAGTTCCCTCAACCATTCTTCATGGGTCTTGGTTTTCAGACTTTTATCATCGTCTTCGTCCTCCGCTGGAGGCTTTTCCTCTTCTCAATATTCATCTAAACTGTGGTGTCCAAAATTGGACACAATATTCTGGTGAGGTTTGACCAGATCAGAGAAATGTGGTGTTATTCCTGTGCTAAACTATTGTCACTTTTGTCTATTATCTGTACTCTCACCTAGTCACAAGCAGATGTGTATGTACACAGGATATTTATTTGCACTTCTGTGTTTGATAAAGTGGACGCTGGAGCAGAAAAGCTCCCGGTGAAGTATACCTGCTTTCAAGTGCTACAAGTGCCTTCACTCCTACCTTTATTTTGCCAGCATGCTGGAACATACTTATATACCTCTTACTTATTTGTCAGTAACTACTTGTGGGGGGGCCTTGGCATTATAATGATAAATAATTGCTTTTAAACTAGAACACACCAAGCGCTGCTCTTTCCTCTCCAGAAATGAAGGCCTTGCCCTGGAAATCGGCGGGGCCCTCTACTTCTTCATCTTCATCACGTTTGGGGCCTTCATCTTTGCCAATCTGCTGGTGGCTGTGGTGACGACAAACTTGGAGCAGGCCATGGCTGCCTACAATGAGGAAAAGCAGTTGCAAAAAGTGCAGGCCCCTCTTGTCATGACCTATGCAGAGCTGGATGTGAGTTAAGTCATTTAGGGGATGGTGGGGGGATGGAGGAAGAAGCCGAAGGAAAGCCTATGCGGTGAATTCTTTGTAGCATGTTATTCTCAGTAGAACTAGGCACAAACCACCTTTCCAGGCCTGCCTCTTCTGGCTGGTGCTTACTTGGAGGCAGCCCTCAGAGGAAGTGGGGGGCAGAGAAGTTGCAGCCCTGTCTCTGAGTGGGCATCTGCCAGCAGAGGTGTGCCTCTTGTTTACTTGGCCAATAAACAAGCAAGCATGAACTGCTGAAGTCATGGTTTGTTCTCATCTCTATGTTTCAGTATTTCAGAGACTTGTTTCCCATGCATTTTCATGACTGAGCAATCACGCTTGCAAATCAAAAACGGTGCTTGTCTCTTGGTAGCTGCTAAAACAAAGCAACTAAAACAAAGCAAACAAACAGATGAGGAATATGTATTTGTTTTTTACTATAGCACCTAGATCAGCAGTCCAAAACCAAATGTGTCCCATTTCTGTGCAAATTCGCAAACTAGGGGAACTTCGGGTTCTTCCATATATTGGAAGCCTCCCACCCAATTTCCTCAGTCTGAAGAAGCTAACTGGATGAGTAGTGAAACGTTTTGATTCCAGAAGCAAAGAAAACCAGTTGCTATGACTCAACGCCAAGACAAACAATGGGAGGTGTGAAAAGATCCTGCTGTGACAACAAATAGTCTTATTTTCTAATGACTTGCTATCTAAGGTATACAGTAATCCCCCTCTATATCGCAGTCCCATTATATTGCAGGATCTTCCACCATCACCCTGCCACCACCATCTCCACCACCCCACCAACACTGTCTCCGCCACCATCCCTGCCACTGCCATAGCTGTCACAGCCACCACCACCACTGTCATCCTCAAAAGTGGCTTTTGGGAGGTGACAGCAGCAGTGGTGAGGGGAGACCGACTGTGTGTCGCAGATTTTCATTAACTATGGGTGTTTTGAGAATGTAACCCCCGCGATAAATGGGTGAATAGTGTAGTGGCCCTTAGAACCCAGATTGTCTGAGCCTTTTTAGAAAAATTAAGGTGTACAATAATTGTAACATTTGGCTAACTTCTCCTTTTGCAGTGTACGTTGAGTTTATCTGGATTAAAACAGTTACTTTTATGGTTCTGGCAGTGTGCCCTCATTTTGAGTGGCTAAGAATGGTATAAAATGTGGTTGTTAAGAATAGTAGTTCAAAAACTGGGGCAGATGTAAATGTTTTTAGCTCATGATGTCCAATGCTAATGAAGCAGAATAGAGTTGGGGTGCAAATGGTCACTTGGTTATCTTTGTTTCATTTAGAAACTGAATTCCATGTTGTTGTGTTGCCTCTCTGGCTTCACAAACCAAAGCCATTATATCTGCCCCGATTCTTGAACCGTTGCTTGGAACATCTATGTTTTACCATCAGGTGGAGAACTCAAAAGCTCATCTTGTTTGTAACTTTTCAGATATTCAAGATATAGTAAGTAAATGAAGGAAGGGACTTTTCCATGTTACGAACATCTTATCACAGAAACAATATAAACCCTCCATGGCAATGATTGGAGAGCCTCTTTTGTGTTATGATGCTGGGATACAAGACAAGAGACCTGTTAGCTATCTTTGTCCTTTAGCAGGATGATACAGATGATGACTCCCCCATGGGTCAGCCTGAGCCTCTGCACGTGAAAGAGGTCATCCATGGAACATCCATGACCCACCGTCAAGAACTGCTTAGCTTTGGTAACCTAAGCAATCTGAGCGAAGGCACCGCTGAAGACTTCTGTGTTGTCCTGGAAGCAATCCATGAGAATTTGAAAGAATACCAGGTGATCCGAGATGAGCTTCACCAGTAAGTCAGGTCACAATTTCTTGCTTGTTCTCCAGAATTCAAGGGAAATGCAAGTTCATCATCTCAAATGTAATTTTCAAAACATAACAAAAAAAAACCTTTCAAGAAGCCGCAGGAGTTATGGCCTGATTGCTAAAGCTCTCTAAAAACTACGAGGCTAGCTCTCAAACAGTGATAGAGTAATAAAAAGGAGGTGGAAATAGGAATAACATAAGACCATAAATTGAGGGGGGCGGTGATAGATGGGCATGGTGGAAGCAACTATTGAGATGTTTGTTTCTTTGCTTTGATCCCATCCAGAATAGTCCAGGAAGTGAGATCCATCAGATTCAATATAGAGCAAGAACAAGAGATAGTTCTACGAAACATCCGTGGGGCAAACATCTCAGAAACAATGTTTGGCAATGAGGTGACACAAGGAAAAAAGGGTGATGTCCTGACTGCGCTCATAAAGCTGGAGAAGGTACAGTTGTGTCATTGTAAGGTGGAAGCAGTTGTGGGAGCAGGTGTCATCGCGCCTCCTGGATATTTGGGCACAGTGTGTTCCTGGGGAGGAATGACACGAACAGGCTATTAATCTTGGCCCTGTTTTGAGATCTCCAAGCAGCATTTGCTTGGCCACTCTAGGCAGTAGATGGTAAACTCTGACCCACCAGATGCTATTGTCTTAGAGTTCCCACAAGCTCCCATCTGCAGAGCCAGTGGTGAGGGATCATGAGAGTTCTAGTACAAAAGAGATGTGAAGGACCCCAAGTCGTTCACCACTGGACTGGACAGAAAGTAGGTGCACATGAAAGGGGCGTGTATGGGATGCTGCTCACATGCTTCATCCTGCCCAGATTCCCCCCCCCCTACATTTCACACTGCTTTTTAACTGCTCATTCTCCTTATAGGGGGGAAACATTATGTCTCAGGGGCCCAACAATTGGAGTGTGCATAAATGCAACCCCCATGGCTAGAACTTGCAGTGGGACACATACATTTGTGTATGCTTGAAAGAGACTTTCAGTAGTAAAGCCTTCTTTTCTCTTTTGGCTCTGGTGCCTCTCTCTGCTGCTCAGATTTCAGGGTATTTCTGAATAACTGACTGTCATGCACAGACATACTTGACAAACATGGTCATGGCCTCTGTTGGTTGAAGGATCCTGGGAGTGGTTGTATTTGCAGCAACTCTTTCCAAATCATCTTCCATCCAGGTTGATTCTGCAGGGAGCCAAATACATTTGGCGCACAGCAGGTGGCTCGTGCAACATGCAAAATGAGCTAGATTTCAGAAAATGAGCAGCTATAGAAGATGAAGCCCCCCACACACACACACTTTTAAACACAGTGGCAACTCTGCTCCAGTCATGCCAACCTCAGCAGCCATGCCTACGACACTCATAGTCTTTTTATCGCTTCCTCCTCTATTTGGCTCTGACTCGGCTCACGGAGCAGACTCAATCCTGTTTATTACACTTGAATGGCTACTTGCAGAAGTGCCTCATTCACAATCTAGATCAGTGGTTCTCAGCCTGTGGATCCCCAGATGTTCCTGGACTGCAACTCCCAGAAGCCTCCACCACTTACTGTGCTGGAAGATGTTTCTGGGAGTTGCAGTCCAGGAATATCTGGGGACCTACAGGTTGAGAACCACTGATCTAGATGGACCTTCTCTTGGTACTATCATGGCCACCACCTATATCAACATCAACATCCTTCCTGGCTTCCTACCTCTACGCCAGGCATGGCCAGCTGTACCTCCAGGCCAAATGAAGAAGTGGACTCAGGTGGCAAATGGGGGTTGGAGGGCAATAGTCACAGCTTCTGGCAGCTTCCTGTCACCAGTGCATCAGTAGGAGCCAACTGCCAATCCTACTGGGCTTTATATCTCTAATGGGTAGATAGGACCCTTTGCCTCCAATAGCAAAAAGTTTTTCACTGATCCTGATGTTGTCTGTCTTTTCTTTTTTGCTACCTTCCTTTCGCAGTCCAACATAATTGACTCCGAATACCAAAAAGGAGCCGTCAAAACGGCAGCCATGAGAGCACGGAGGCAGTCGCTCATTACGGTACATTGAATGGTAGCTTTTGCACCTTAAGGCTGATTTCTATGGGCCATGATGGAAAAACACGCTACAGATTGCACCTCTGATGGCTAGATGTCTTTGCCATCGACCCAACTTGAGTGTCGGTTTGTGAATGTATAGCTTGAGTGTTACTGGATGACCAACAAAAAAAGGGGGGGGGTCAATCCAAGAACTAAATAGTGTCCTATTTGTCCTAAGTTTCAATGGAGGACAATCTACTACATTACATCCATGAAAGCATACACCAGAGAAAATGTCCAGGTCTTGGAGGTGTTATAGGACTCTTTGTTGTTTTTGCCGGGACACACTTATCCCTCTTGGATGGTTCTACAGAATCTTCAATCTTCAAAAAAAAAAAAAAAAAGCTGTTGGGGCTGTAATTTTTTTAAAGACACAGTCTGACAAAACCATACCTTAGCCATAGGGTGTTCACCTGCATGCTATCAATATAGGCAATTATGACATAGTTGTTGTGAGTTTTTTGGGCTGTTTGGCTGTGTTCTGGAAGTTTTTCTTCCTGATGTTTCACCAGACTCTGTGGCTGGCATCTTCAGAGGGCAAGGAGCTCAGAGAGATGCTCGCATGATTAAAAGAATGGGGATACCTTTGTTTAAGAAATTTTTAAATGGAATGCCCCAGTTTGCCTTTTTGTGACCTCCAGAACAGATTAATTGAATTTCATTGCATTCCTATGGGAAACCATGTTTTAGTTTATGAATTTTTCACAATACAAAATGACTGGGATAATGAATTAATTACTTAAACTGAGGTACCACTGTATTTTCAAACCATAGATAAGTGGATCAGTGGATAGTGACCCTGTGGATACAAGGGTCATACTGTATTTTCCTTTCCCACCTTAGGTCGCGGTCTTACCAACGTTTTCTGCACAGTTTTGCTGTAGTGAACTGCCCAATAAAAGATCGCGTCCTAACCGCGAAGGGAAGTAAATTGGTGCCCTGGTCAACCATGTCCCCAGAACTGCACTTTCACTGAAGTTTCTTAAACCACCGCTAGGGGTTGGTTTAAAAAACTTCCCTTAAAAATGCTCAGTTATTTGCTTATCTAACGAGGTGCGACCCCAGAAAATACGCAGTATTTAGCTTCGTACCCCATTTCCTGCCACTTCCTGTGGGTCCAGCTTGTCGATTCTTCATTCGACCGCAGAAAATCAACCCAGAAAAAAGGGAAAAGATGTGTAGTAGGCAAGTACAGACAGGCACAGAGCAGAAGAATACTACCCTGGTGACAGGACACTAACTGCACATTAAACACCTCGTGACTGCCAGGGGGGAAAGTACACATAAAATTAAGCTGTGCAGAAAACTTTAGTGAGACCGCGGCCCTAGTAGTGCCAGGAGTGGAATGTCTTTCATGGCATGGTTTCTTCAATGCCTAGCTTGAGTTTGAGGATGGAGGATTAAACAAAGGGTGCAACTGCACCCCAGAAAAAAATAGAATTCAGGAAAAGATTTGGCAATTCAAGATCTAGAGGAGAGGCAGTTAGAATTTGTGATTTGATGGGAATCCCATCAAACACGTGAGAGAGACAGAAAATATATCTTTAACTGCATCTATTCCACCCACCCACCCCTGCCTGTCCTTGTGTCTATGTATTTTGATTTCTTTGTTTGTTTGGCATTCATGTTTGTACTGTCTTCCTTGTTTCTCCATTCTTTAGTCAGGGGGATTTACAGACAAGAGCAAGAAACGCCGGGAGAGTGGGGTAAGAATCAATGGGCATTTGTAGTAAAAAGTGCAGCAGTGTTGTATCTATTGGCAAGTAGGATCTTGGCTTCATTGCTTATAGATCTATGGCAAATTGGAGAGAGGAGGGAACAACTGTGTTAGTGCTGTTAGTGATTGACTGTCATGCCAGCCCATAAAGGTCCCTCACAGCCATACCTTCTTTTGCAAGGCTGAAAAAACTTCAATACCTCAAGACAGCAGCGAGGGGTGGGGGAGAACCATGCATTTTGAAAGTTATAAGTATGCCTTGCTTATCATAATTCTCAGAATGTACACACTGGGTCTGAAGAACTCTGTCTCTGCTACTTTTGTGTTCTTTCCCTGCAGATGATTGTCTGTACCTTAATAAGGGGGTGTGGTGGCTCAGCGGAATAAGGCTCTGAAAACTGTTGGCTGCAAAGTTGGCAGCTCGGCGGTTCGAATCCCGGGTGCCACGCAGCGGAGCGAGTGCCCTCTGTTAACCCTAGCTCCTTCCAACCTAATAGTTCGAAAGCATGTAAATACAAGCAGATAAATAGGTACCATCGTAAAAAGCAGGAAGGTAAAACAGTGTTTCCTTGCAGCTATGCCAGCCATGCTCTTTGGCTTGAATACAGAGATGAGCACCACCCCTAGAGTTGGACACGACTAGCATGCATGTGCAGGGGGAACCTTTACCTTTTTTTTTACCTTAATAAAGCTGGCTGCGCTCTGAACCTCAAGCCTATAAGACCATGTACTGTTTTTAGTTCCACAGTCAGGATAAAAATGGCAGGAAAGTGCCTTTAGGGGGCATTTGTGTGAGTTGGGTCTTGTCCAGTCACATTCAACATATGGTGACTTTACTTGAGTCTCCAAGGTATGTGAGATATTTAATGCCATTCCATGTGCCCCACCACCTCACCTGACATTCTGACTAAATTCCTGAGAGAAAGAACAATTCTAAATGCAAAAGAAAGTTGGAAACCAATATACAGATGGATCCATGACAGAAATTAAGAAACATCATAGCTTGTTAATTAAACGCTAAGACCAAAGAATGCGATATAATGAAAATATGGGAACTAATTATATGGAAAATAAAATGTTAACAGACAGAACTGTTTAAAAGATGTAAGAAAAAAATAATGGAATAATGTAAAATATGTAACCTTTTATCTATCCTTTACCCATCCCTATTATCCCTTCCTTTTCACCTATAACTGGAAAACCTTAATTTTTAAAAATATATTTAATGCCATTCCCCAGTGAAGTTCCATGGCCAACTGAGCATTTGAACCCAGATTTACTGACTCCTAGTCTGTTGCTCTAACCATTACACTACAGTCAAAAGGGAGTGATGGTTTTGCTTCTTAATAAAATCTTACCTTGCTTTTCTTTTTCTTCTTCTTTTTAGCCATCCGGAGAGACACCTGCAGAAAAGCCCCAAATTTATCGTCGGCCAAGTCTGGTAAGAATCTAAATGTTATGCTCCAGATGACATGGTCCTTTGTCATTGGCAATCTAGGCTTGGAATTCTGAGAGTTATGGTCCAAAACATCTGGAGTGTTGAAGCTTCACCATCACTGCACTAGTGGATTTCAGCACAGGTTCAATTGCATTCCCCCACCCCACAAAGTTTTCTGCCAACATCGTTCTGCTCTCCTTCCCAGTTGTTTCATCACCTTCCATTCCCTAATAAACTATGGAGCGATTGTCTATCTGCTACTCTGGCTAGCTCCTCATTCCAAAGGTCAAACCTGATATGTCTGCCCTGGACCTGATGTTTGCAGGGATATATGCTGGAGAGGAAATCAGGGCTTTGGAAGCCAACCTTGCATCTTGGTGTCTGTGCCACATCTGAAGGGGAAACTGTGCTGCTATATGCATGCCAGACAGCCATTTGTAAGAATACCGTGGTACCCTGACGTAAGAGCAGCTCGACTTAAGAGCAATTCGATTTAAGAGCAGAAAACTGTTGGCATTTTAACTACCGCCTTACAAATTTTACATATGGTCTGCTCGACTTACAAATATTTTCTTAATTTTTTATTTTTAAACTTATTTTTTTCAATTTTTTAGATCGGTACCCCAACTTAAGAGTAGTTTGACTTAAGAGCATGCATTCAGAATGGATTAAATTCATAAGTTGAGGTACCACTGTATCTAGTATTTTATTTGCAGGACGCTGGGGGTGATTGATGCATGTATGGCTGACTACCCTGGAAGCATGTAATAAGGCAAACATAGAAAATATACATTGATTGCTTCTTGAGATCTATTCAGAGGAATGGGCCACAAACATTTTAGGGCAAAGAAAACCAATTTTAAAGGGACAACAGGGTCTTTTGTTGTTAATTTAGGCATAGGCTGCAAGAAAACCAACAAGGGAGAGGTTGATTGTCCCCTCAAAAGGGCAACAATATGGCCTTCTGAGGGGTGCCTACATGAGTCAAAAGGGGTTTATTTGCTGCAGGTGACCCATTCCCCCCCCCCGTGGGCCTTTCCATCTTTTCTGCAGCCCCAGCTTGACTGGTGCGGTGCAACTCTTGAGGTGCATGTTACGCATCATGTTAGACTGATGTAGCCTTCTAGTGAACACTTTGGAGGAATATGGAGAATGGGATGATTAAGAGGCTTTAGTCAGCTTTACAAAGTTTCTTTTTCATGTTTTTGTATTTGTGTTTGCTTTCCCCCTTCTGATTCTATAGTTGGGAGATCCTACAGAGAGGAGCCAAAACTACCATGAGAGCTTGGTAAGCAGTATTACAATGGAGTTGGAACTTACATGGTCAAAGCACTGGATTGTCTGGGATCGTGAGGCTGACATGTCACCCTCACATCACCATCCCATGATCCCTGTTTCCCTTTGAGCTCATCTGAAGCCTCACATTAGCGGGGGAGGGGGGGGATGAGTTGTCCCTCGGCAACAGTCTATCCTTGTAAACTCACTTCAAGGGAAGTGATAGTACAGTACCACTCTATTCTGCTCTGATCAGACCCCACCTGGAGTACTGTGTCCAGTTCTGTGCACCTCAATTTAAAAAGGATGTTGACAACCTCGAGCGGGTGCAGAGGAGGGCGACCAGGTCTGGAGAAATGTCTTACGAGGAACGGCTTAGGGAACTGGGAATGTTTAGCCTCTCAAAAAGAAGGCTGAGGGGAATAACAGCTATGTTTAAATATTTGAAAGGATGTCATATTGAAGAGGGGCTGACTTGTTTTCCATGCCTTCAGAGACTAGGACTTGGGGCATTGGTTTCAAACTACAGGAAAAGTTATTCTATTTGAACATTAGGAAGAACTTCATGACGTTTAGAGCTGTCCAGTAGTGGAATATGCTGGCATGGAGGGTGGTGGAGTCTCCTTCTTTGGAGGTTTTTAAGCAGAGTCTGGATGGCCATCTGTCAGAAATACTGTGATGACCATCTGGATGGCCATCTGTCAGAATACTGTGATGGGGATTCCTGCATGGCAGGGGGTTGGACTGGATGGTCCTTGAGGTCTCTTCCAACTCTGTGATTCTATGATTCTATGTTAACTCTCCCAGATGTAATGCAAAGTGCCTGGGTATGTCTTTCTTTCAGATGGGCAAATAAAACTCATAAAGTTTGCAAAAGCCCTGCACCAGGGAGAGATATATTTCCCATGTATAAGACACCCCCTACTTTTCCAACCCCAAATTTCAGTTTCGCAACCACACAGTTCTCTCCTTGGCTTACTTAACTTCCATGTACAAGATGACCCTCAATTTTTAGTCTAACAATTTTAGACAAAAATATAGTCTTATAAGTTACTATAAACAGCTGGGATTGCTCTGATGATATGGCTCAATAGAGCTGCTAACATCTTGCTGATGAGAACTGTTGTAGCGTGCCCTTCAAATTGGATCACAAACTGCTAGTGATGTCTTTAAGCCACTGTGGTCCTCCAGAGGTTGTATGTCTTGAAGCCAATGGTAATTGACGCCCAAAACATCTGGAGGAGCACAGCTGTTGCAAATATATATATATTCTACAGATAACAAAACAACTATTAGCCTCGTGATCCCATTCAATAGATGCTTGCATGGAAATGTTAAACTGTTTGTACATGCTTACTCAAATGTAAATCTTTGCTGAGTCCCATTACAGGATTGAAATTTGCAACCACTATGAGGTTTGGTCTACGCATGAGGCGGGAATGCACTTTGTGTAAAGCTTTCAAAATGGACTCTTCCTTCAGATCATTCACAGACCAGAACACTGTTCTGGCAAAAATTCTATTCGTGCTGTATATCTTTTAATGGGAAAAAGTAAATTTTTACAAAAAGGGCCTTTTCACACGACCCCTAAAATCCATGGCAAATGGCTCCCAGATACGGAGCTTAAAATTGTTTCCCCACCAGCTCCGGAGTTTACAAAAAATTAAGTGTGACCACGCCCACCTAAGCGCGTCCCAGTGCACTTTTCAAGTACCTGCTCTCCGGAGGTGAAAAATTTCTGATGCGAATGTAAAGGAGTGAGTGCCGGGCTCTTCTCGCCTTGTGTTTGTTGTTTTTTTGCCCCCCACCCCTTTAAGAGATACTAAGAGACTGGAATGCTGCTGGGAGCAGAGCGAGAGGGCAGGATGGAGGTGAGCTGGCATTCTTTTCTTTCTTTCTTTTCTCCCTCCCCTCACACAGCCAGCAGCCAGGAGTGCGGAGGGGGTGGGAACACAGGAACAGCGACAAACCCCCAAGATCTCTGGTCCGGATTTAAGTGGCCAGCGGATCTTAGGGGTCGTGTGAAAAGGCTCAAAATTCACCGAAAGTGGGAAACTGGCTTTGTCGTGCTTTCTCTCGAGTTTGCGAATTCTTTTCCTTACTGAGAAAAAATAAAAGTTCACTTGTGCTTCTTTAATGAGAGAGCATTTAAAAACTGGCACCCCGACCTCGTTAGCCACATCTGAATGATACTGCTGTTTTTAAATGCATATTTTCACTGTCCTCAGACTCTGAATGCTTTCCCGGGGCAAAGGGTTGAAATGCCAATGGGTTGTCACTGAGAAGGAATATAAATAATTGGAACTGCCTCAAGTCCCTTTCTGGGCCTACATATATTTCACCTCCCTACAAACCTGTTATACTTGCCGATATGAGAGTAGGAAGCAGTAATCATGTAATAATGCAATTTTCTCTAATGATACTCTTCTCTAATGATCCAGCATGGCTCTTCTTATGTTCTTATGTTCTTATGCTCCTGGTTTATTTCTGCAGGAAGGCACATCTTTAGACAAGAACCAGGGTCATAATGGAAGCTCGGTAAGACTGCTGGTGCAGGTCCTGAAAAAAACATGTATAATAGTTAGCTATCTTTTGGCACCTTTCCCTTGCAAGTTTATTAGAAACCTAGAAGCTGTGCTACACAAAACTTTCACCCTCTTGTGTGTTTCCGTCTTTTGCTCAACCGTTTTTTTATATGCATTGTATGCCTGCAAAATTTTCGTGAAATAGCATCGTGGGGACTATCGGCAGCCTATCAGCATGCCCTTGAGTAGGGAAAATGGGGTACGGTATTTTGATTTTGCAAAAGGGCCTGGAAACCATCTTTGCTTACTCATTCTCAATCCTTTTTGCCCTCATTTTTTAAATGTTATTTTGTCCCAATGACTTTTCATTATTTTACAGCTTTCCTGCACAGCTTGCCTATGGCAGTAGGCCTCCCCGGCATTGTGGCGGGGCTTTTTGGTTTGTTTCTCTCCCCTCCCTCCTCCCTCCCAATATCTTTGGGGCAAATTTTGCTCTTGCCTATTCTGCTTCCTGCTTGGCCTATCACATGCTTGCTAATTCATTGCTTCTGGTGAGGTCATCTTTGGGATAATAATTGGAGTTTCCCAGGCCAGCAATGCCAGCAGCAATGGAGTTCCCAGTAAGCAGGGTGGAGTGGGACCATTAGTGGCCTGGAGGTCACCTCCCCTCTACAGATCCCTTAAAGATCTGGGTATCTCAGAGGTGGAAATGTGTCCAGTCCTGGCCCAGACTGCCACTTGGCTGCTATCTGTCCATCTCTCACCCCACCCAGCTGAGTGCATGCCTTTTCTCCACTGTCCTGATCTCACACTGTTTATGGATTCTGGCTGAGAAGGTGGAACAGCTGATTTTCCTGAAGGTCCTTGAAGCTACCTTGACCTGCCCTTAGAGATGGAGGAAAGAGAGTGGGAAAGTGGCCAGCAGTGCAACTGACCACAGGCAAAATAAGGACAATAAGGATGCCCTCGTTCCCAGAGTCTTCCTGTCTTGAGTTGAGAATGGAATAAAAGAAAGTTATCCTGAGTATGCAAAAAAATAAAGATGGGTGGGTATTTCTGCACAGTGTTTGCATGGCAGGTCCACACTCAGGGCCTTTTCATTGACCTTGTGTGGGCAAAGGGGAATGACCCTGTGATGCATCTTTGGATTGGCCACGCCAGGCAGCAGTTTCTCGTGTCCTGTTGCTTGCTTTTGGGATGATTGGTTCTCTGTTGCCTTGCCCCTGCTTTTTTTGGAATCATTTTTAGGTCTTTATGCCTTACGGGGAACCCTGAATGAATAACCCTGCAAGAAGCTTTCTATTTCATGTAAATAAAAAGTTGCTATGCAAAAGGGTGTCTAAAGGCCTGCACTTCCCACATGAGCCTGGCAGCAAGAGAAGGATTTTGTTCTTTCTCATCCTCCTCAAAGGCATGCCCAGTAAGAACACAATGAGCTGGTGGCTCCTCCAGTGGAGGGGAACAGGATATAAACCAAATAAATAATAAGTGTTCCTCCATGTTCCTATTGAATATATGTTATCTGCAGCATGTATTCATGAGTTTTGCATTAAAAGATGGTGTCCGAATTAATTATCATGAACAGAATAAACACTATAGCGAGTGAAACAGAAACACAACACGTGAAAAGCGACTCCCACCAACACTCAGGTTTATATCATTTCTTCTGTTTCTCCACTGTTTAGCCAGGAGCGACTATAGACAGGACTAAGACGCAGCAGGACAGCTTGGTAAGATGCATATCCTGATGATAACATGAGGTTGATTAACTTCAGTGCAGTGGCTTGATTTACCCAACAATTTAAAGTTCTTTGGGGCTGTAATCCTACATGCTTACCCGAGAAGAAGTCTCCTTGAACTCAGTAGGATGTATTTCTAAGTACTGTACAAACTGCCAAACACTGTAAGGTCTGCCAAAGAGGCACAGTTAAGGATGTAAGCTTCCAAGAGGACAGACTCATCGTCTGAAAGACGAAAGCTCTCCCCTGAACTAACTTTTGCAACATTGTGACTAGGGATGGGCACCTTATCAAAAACGAAATGCTGTTTGGTTGTTTCGTAAGCTTATGAATCGTTTCATAAGAAAGCAAAATGACAGGCAATGTTTCGTTACGAAATGAAACAAAACGCCATTTCTTCCATTTTAAAAAGAAAGATTTTGTTACTCTGTGAAACAGCTCCCCTAGGTCCTAGGGCAGTGATGGCAAACATTTTAGAGACTTGAGTGCCCAAACTGCAATTCGGAATCACTATTATTATTTTTTTGCAAAGTGCTAATACAGCAATTTAACCTAAATACAGGTGGCTGTGAAGTGCCAATGTCGGGTGCCCACCCATGCCATAGGTTCGCCAACACTGTCCTAGGGGCACCACATTTGTTGCCTCTAGGACCCAGGGGTGCTGTTTTATAGAGTAATGCATCTTTTTTACTGTTTCATTTTGTTATGATTTTTTTAATATAAAAATTCATTTAAAAACCAAACCGAAACACAGGGGAAATGAAATGAAATGAAACGAAACACAATTTTTATGTTTCATGCCCATCCCTAATTGTGACTACTGGAAAAGATCTGAGATCCCAAAAGCTTGCACAGTAGGGGGCCTCATATCTGTGGGATCGTATGCACGGGATCACTATCTGCTGATTCGCTTCATCTTCCAAGTCCTCCTTTGCATCTGGCTAAAAAGAAATGTTGCTTCTGTCTCCTTTGCCAATCTCATGATTTGCTTCTAATTGGCATTTTAACTGTTGGGCTGGACATGTTGCCATTCATTTGGCAACCCCTCCTTTAAATCGATTGTTTCAGTCCACACGCCCCTCCTTTTTGGCTGCGATGCCACCCGACCACGCCCCCTTTGTGCTCCAACCAGGGCGAGTGGTGCCCCTGCCCCGCATCTCGCTCGCTCCCAACGTCGTGTGGACTCGGGGTTTTTTTTTTATTTTTAAATGCCCTTTCGGCTTCCAAACTGAAGATGCTCGAGAAGCAGTAACTGCGTGCAGCGTGCGCTCCGACATTTCGGCAACGCGCCCTCAAGCCCGATCACCTCTGTCCCGTGGGACGCCCAGGAGTTCCGCTGCCGGGCGATCCAGTCAGGTCTGCATCAGAGGGAGGACTTCTCCGGGAGCGAGAAGGGAATGGGGAGGGAGGAAAACGCATCCAAAGGGGAGAGGTTGGGCAGGAGTCCCTTACCCTGCTGGCTTTCAAGTTTCCCCACGTAAGGGGGGGTTCAAGCCCGCTTCTCTCCACCACCAGATTAGACACATAACCAGCTCTGTCAAAACTGACAGCCAAGTATTGATGCATAACTGTTGCCAAGTTTTTTTTTTTAAAAAAGGATGGGAACCAATGTTGCATGGAGCACTCAGTTTAAAAATGCAGCGCGTGAGCACTGATAAACAGGGGTTTGGGCGAGGACTTCGTGAAGTAACGGACTTTATAGGCCATTTGGGGAGTCAGAATTCAGCGCCCCCTGAAGGGCTCCGTATTCTATAGCCTTGCTTTAAAAACTCTGGGGAAAGAAGCATGCAGGAGCATATCAGTTTTTGTCTTTGAAAGGCGAACCTCTGCAAAACCTTTGAAGGCAATTAAGGAGGACAAGTCGTTCAGTCCCCTTTCTTCTGCCCTCAAGTGAAGAGGCAGAAAGCAAGCCAGGGCTCTATGCACTTTTAAGTTCTTGTTCCAGAATTCCCAAAAACATTTTGTCTAATAGTACATTAAGCCTGCAATTCTGCCAACACTCACTAGAACAGGAACGGGTAAGACGTGGCCCTTTAGTTGGTGTTGTAGTCACTTTTTCCTCCCACTCTTTCTGGACCCCTCCCATGTGTCTCTCTCTCTCTATAGAGTTGTGTTGGGCTGTAGGGAAACCTTGCAATCCAGTCTGCTTTTTTTCCTATCTGGAAGACTGAACAATTACTATTTCAGTTTGAAAGAAAGAAAAATCAATACATATTTAAAGAAAACAACTATAACAAAGCAGCAAATGGCTGTGAGGGGCAACTGAAGGAAAGGTAGGCACAGAACAATAATGAAGGGTAACCTCCATCTTTCTTAAAGCCATTACATGTAGAGAACGATGCTCCACCCATTGCCCAAAGGTACTAACCATTTTAAAATGTGATTTTTTTATTCTTGTTCTCCCCTCCATTACCCTATAATTTATCATTCATTGCCCCACCATTGGTCTGCACCATGGATCTTCTTTCATGAATTTTTTGCTAGCTGAACCATCCATTTCAACATCTTTGTTTTACAACCTTCTCCATCCTCAAATCAATAACTGTTTTTTTTCCTTGTTGCATTTTTTTCATTTTGAAATCTTTTATCTGGGAGCAAGATACTTAACAGTACATTCACAACAGAATAAAAATTAACACAACATCCTAATCACAAACTTGAGAAAATGTCACAGATACAATAATATAAGCATATGAACAAACAGATTTTGCAGTGGGGCAAAATAGTTTCTGTGTTGGTTCCAGTTGTACTTTGATGAGAAGAGTATTTCATGTGAGGGGAGTATTTCATAGCTGTGGTACTATCAGAGCTGGGTTATAACATACTAATATCATAATCTATGTCAAGTTTAAGAAGCCTCATAGTGTTATTCCCTCAAATTGTATCTTATTCAAACAGATCCCTCCACCCTTACTTTACTTATCTGAGGCTCCAGATTGTAGCAGACTAGCTTGTGAGTAAGTCTAACTCTAGGTGTCCTGGCCTAGAAGACTCCCTTCCTTTTTGTCTTCCATGTATTGGAGGAACTTGGAGAAGAACATGTATTCTTAATCTCATATGATGGAATACTGGTACAGGGTGATGTTCTGATGTATACATCTAGATTCTGAGTAGAGATGGGCACGAACCACCAGTTCAGCATGGTTTGTTTTCCAGCCCAACAGCTGATCTGTGGTTTGGTACCCTGCCTGCTCTAGTGGACACCCACTCACCTGTAGTTCCCCACCCCATCTCCTCCAGGCACTGCTTCCGAGTAGATGCCATCAAGAGGACAAAGGATGCCAAACCATGTATCAGCTGTTAATCTGGAAAACGAATTGTGTTGAACCACCAAACCAATGTTTTCTGCCCATCTCTAATCCTAAACTATTTACTCCTCGCTGGAATAGGGCAAATGTGACTCTTGATATATTGTTGAGTCCCCATCATCCCTTACTAGTGGCTGTGCATTCTTCACTCCTGACCTGACAGAACTAGAACTATTTATTAGTTTTGGGATTTCTCTAATTTTATGAGTAACAGGTTATTCATTTCTTCCTATCAACAGCGCACTGGAAAATCAGGAGAGTGAGAAGGGGCAAGCTGATGGTGAGGACTTCAGAAATTATGCATCATGGGAAAATGGGATCTACAAGAAGATGCCAGAAGCAGGAGGCAATCAGTGGATTAGCAACCCAAAAAGGTTAAATCATGGACTGACGACAGTGTGGTTAGGATAGTGTCCAAAATGGAGGCCTTTCGAAACCAGTAATCACTTTGGCACCTTAAAAAAATTGGACTGTAGGAAAACATAGAAATAACACATATAACTTGCTCCTGGCCCAATGGGAAAGAAGGTAGAGAAGAGGACTGTTGCCTCGGGCAATACTCATCACCAGGTTCTGGATCATGTGCCCTCTCACATACTAGTCTTCTGATTGAGGGACATTGCTTGGATCCTCTTTCCTTCTACAAAGCCACATGCTGGTGCTACACCCTGTTCTGGACTTTGCTACCTCATCTGGGACCACTCTGCATGCAGAGAGAGGAAGAGGGCTTGGTTTTTGTCATTTCCTAATAATCACAGCATCTGGTTAACTGCATTCCAAAATGAAATATCCTGGAGCACATTGCATGTTATGAAAAGTGCTGGAGAATGTAATGGAGGAATGGAGGCACAGCTTTGCTCATCAGCTTTCAAAACTGTGTCACCTTCAGATTCCATAATACAATGAAGAAATGTTGAGTTGTGGGCTAGAGGCTTTGGAATGGATTATATGCAAAATACTATATTTCTAGTTACCTACTTCTGCAGATGGGTGTCTTCCAATGGCTTTGGAATGGAGAAGGAGCCTACTGCTAAGTTTCTCCTTGCCAGTAAAATCCCTAACTTGTCCCTAACATTTTCTTAAAGGTGCCTCATAGATTAACTGGTTTTTGCAAGGAAGTTATGCCCACATAGCAAGTGACTCGTCTATTTTAATGTGTGCATTGGTTCCAGTGTGACACAAAGTCTTGGTTCATGCCAGCCTTCTTCAAATCAGGCACCTGGTTGGACTATGCGTTGGACTACATTCCCCATAATTCCTGATCATGCTCCCCGGGAAAGATGGGAGGCGTTATCCTAATCAGCTGGAGGATGCCACATTGGAAAAGCCGGAATGAGATGGTTCATTGCAATATTTCAATAAATAAGTCATACTTGAGGGCACTTTTAGGTTAGTTAATAATTGCCACAAACCTTTCTGATTGACCTGGCTGCAGTTATCATAGCACTGTCCTGCTTTAAAAAGACATTTCATTATAGAAATCCTGGGAAGCGCAGCTGGTGGTGGAGTCTTCTGGGAGTTTTAGTCTAAGAACATTTGGACAAGCAACGTTGCTCTAAAGATTCCCCCTAGGAGTAGAGAATACTTGCTCGCTGCAGCTCTACAGAAACTATGCCAAATGGCAACCTACAGGTTATCAGAATCTAGTAGAGCACTACTGTAGAAACGATCACCCCTGGCAGGCCATTTGTCCTCATTCCAGACACCCAGGGAAGACTCTTGGAACCAGCAGCTGCTAGATCCAAGGTAGGTGAGGGATATGAACATCTGCAATGGGTGTGGAAGGAAACCACTGTCAAGGAGAAATACCTGCAGAGAGGCAAAGAGGAGAGAACCCTTCTATAGCTCGAAGCTATAAAGGAGACCTTAGAGGAAGCAGGGAGGCAGTTTGGTGGAAAGGAGGATGAGGGACACATGTGGGGTGGTCCAACCTCTTTGGATATGGAAGAAGGATGTCCAGGAACACAAAGGCATGGAACAAGGTTTGTGCACTGCCCCCCCCCAATCTGTGTGTGTTGGGAAGGGAGCAGCTCACAAAAATTGATTGTTGCACATTCTAAACTCGATACAAAATTGTATATGCTGCATGCAAAAAGAGATGGGCCATAACAAATTCAAGGCCAAACCGGATATTGGCAGAAAGTCACTAGTAAGCTGCAACTCGAGTAAGCCCATTAGATGAATGGGGATTTGGTGAGTTAGCTCATCCATATGTTCCATTGATTCAACAGGCCTACTTACTACTGGATTTCAGCCATTGTGTTCTATGAAACCCCTGCATAAAATATACAATTAAAAGAAGTGAATGGCAGCTGATGGGTGGGTATGAAAATTATTAGGATTGCCACAGTCTGGTAAGAGAAGAGAGCCAAAGCTTTTGAAGAGCCCTAATTGGACATGGCTTCTCCACTAACGATAGCTATTTCGTTGTTTGAAAGAGCATGCTGATTTTCAAGCAAGGAAACTTTGAATGCTAAGTCTAGGTTGGCGCTGTTTCACACATGCAAGGATCCTATGCAGAATGGTGAAATACTGTACTTGGTAGCTTCCGGCCCCAGTGATCCTGTACCTCATTGCTGCAACCAGCAGATGGCACTGAGGCCATTTTAAGGCAGAAGCCAGTCAACTGGGGAAGGGGGTGTCATATGGCTGAAAAGGGAAAGGGGGTTGAAGGGACTGATGAAATCCACCAGTCCTTTATTCTTCTTCTCACTCAATATTTCAACCATTGACACTTCCTGCTTTGAAGACCACCACCTCTTCCAGACAACACTCACTACTAATATTTGACTCTAGACAGTGGTTCTCAACCTGTGGGTCCCCAGATGTCCCTAGACTGCAACTCCCAGAAGTCTTCATCATTAGCTGAGCTGGCCAGGATTTCTGGGAGTTGCAGTCCAGGAACATCTAGGGACCCACAGGTTGAGAACCACTGATGTAGACCAACAGGCTGCTCCTCAACAGCAATAGAAGGACTGATCAAAGGGGGCAGCAGTAGTGATGCTTTTGGGTAGAAGTATCCACATCCAATTTTGCCTGATTTTGGAAGCTAAGCAGGGTTGGCCCTGGTTAGTACTTGGATGGGAGGCCACCAGGGAATACCAGGTGCGGTAGGCGTCTAGAGTAGGAACTGGAAAACCACTCCAGTATTCCTGCCAAGAAAACTCCATGGACATGGGGTAACGGAGAGTTGATCACGACTGTAACGACACAACACACACACACACAACCTGTGCCAAGGAAGAATAAAGGCTAGTATGATGTTGGCTCTGGATTTAAAGTTGCATTCAATCATCTTAAGCAAATCCTAGCATAATAAAACTGGGACTCCAGGGTCACCCGAGTCCAACTTGCTGGCAAAGCAGGAAAGCCATAATTAAAGCATCCTTGACAGGTGTCCATCATAATGTCTGTTTAAAAGCCTCCAGTAAAAATGAGCCCAGCGTCCTCTGATGCTTGGAGTTCTTCCTCAAATTTAGGGAAAAGCCCCTTTCTGATAATTTGAATCCACAAAATTGGCCCTTTACTGTAACCCACTACTTTCTGGGGCTACAAAAAGCATACCTGCTCCATCTTCCAAATGACGACCCTTCAAATATTTGAAAATGGCTGCTGCTTCTCAGTCTTCACTAGGGTCAGGAAACTAAGCTCTCGCAACCTGTTACTCATGAGGCTTGGTTACTACTACTGTGTTGGCAGCCCTCTCTAGAGAGGTTCAATTTTGTTGAAGTCCTGTGGTGCCAAGAACTGTACACATGATTCCAGTTGAGATCCAACCATAGTCAAATCAGTCATACTCTTACTTCCCTTGATCTGGACGCTATATTTCTGTTGATGCAATCTAGCATTGCACTGGGGCATTCTTTTGTTTTTTGGTCACTGCACAACACTGTTGATTCATGTTAAGTGTGTGGTCTACCAAGATCTCTAGGTCTTTTTTTTACACACAATACTGTCAAGCCAGTGGTTATTCAACTTGCATCCATGCATCTGGTGTAGCTTTGCCTAAATATAAAACTTTACATATTGTTTAAACTTTGCTTGGACCCAGTTCTTTAGTCCTTTTAGTTTGTCTTGAACATCAGTTCTGTATTCGGAAGCATTAGCTTCCGTTTGGTGAAGTCAGCGGGCAAAACCATGCTCCATGTCTGTATATCCACCATATGATCTGGCTCAAAGGGATTTATTGCAAGAGGAGGAGGGGAAACCAAAAATGTGAAAGTTCGCACCACTCCTGCATCAGGGTGAAGTTGATGCCCCTTACCGCTATGCTGAAATTTGATTATATCCCCTCCAGATCATATAAAGAGGTTGAACAGTGCTGGTCAAAGGACAGAATCATATGAGACTCCACTCGTCACCTCTCCAGGATCAGAAGGAGCCGTGGTTGAGCACTCTTGGGTTGTAGAGTTCCATCAGCCAGCTGCAGTATTATCATCATCCAGCTTGCATGTCAGCAGTTGGGCTGCAGAAATGTAATGAGCCTTGTGGAAAGGTTGAAATAAGGAAACACTGCAATGCAACATTCTACTCATCTACCAAGTTTGTGGTCTCTGGAGAAAGAAGAGATCCATTTAATCTGGCATGTTTTGTTTTTGAGACACCCATGTTGTAATTCAGAAATCATGGCATTCTTGTCTAAGCACTCACAATCTAGGTTTTAGAACCTTTCCTGACATTGATGTTAAGCTGACTGGTCAGTAGTTGGAATAGTTGCTCGGAATTCCACTTCCCCTCTCACTTTCTGGGTGAGTGGAAAAGAGAAATACTATTGGGTTGTCTCCAGTCTTCAGAGGTGAGGTTTTCAATGAATGTGTACCATTTCCTATCCAATCCCCTGCAGTGAGGCTGGAGCTACTGTCTGAACTCCTTTGTTAGGATCATTCCTATCACCAACCTGGACAAACAGCCAGTGTTCTCTTTTACATTGCTGCTTCAACAAATACAGCAGCTAAAAGCAAATTCTCCACCACTGTTTTAAAGGTAAGGATGTTTTTGGTGAAACACAGCCATGTTTACTTTCATGACACTATAAAAACCATGTCCTATTAATAGGCAAAATAAAAATGTAATAAAAGTTTCAAGCTTTCAAGTCTTCAGTACATATAGTATTTCCATATTGGCACGTATTTTATTATGTTTTTGTATTTTCTATGATGTTTTAGTGTTTGGCTATGTAGTTGGGTTGTCGCTATTCGGTGACGTGCTGTACACCGCCCAGAGTTCCCTATGGGAAAATTGGGTGGTCAATAAGTACAAATAAATAAATAAATAAATAAATCACCATATACCAGTGTTGGTGAATCTATAGCATGGGTGCCAGAGGTGGTACTCAGAGCCCTTTCTGTGGGGCCCCCAACATCGCCCCTCCACAGCCACTTGTATTCAGGTTAAATTGCTATATTGGCACTTTGTGAAAAATTTGTGGGTTTGGAATGGCAGTTTGGCCAATCAGTCTCTAAAAGGTTCGCCATCACTGCCATGTATCTTTACTCTTCTTTGTAACTTAAAACAATATTGGTTCTTTACACACACAGTGGAGAGATACTTTCCTTGACTGATGTTCTAACAAAACCATACTTTTATGCACAATCTCTTTACAAACAGACTGCAGTCTTTTGCATTCCTAAGCTCTAACTCAGGGCTCTTACTCTGAGAGTACTAACAAACAGCTGTTACTGACTCTGAGAGTACTAACAAACAGCTGTTACTGAATCTCTCTCTTGCACACAAACCCTTATATTGAAGAGACGTTCTTTAGGCAGGAACCACTCGGGCCAATTAGTTCATAGTTCCATTCATAAACATTCTTTCACCCTTCTCAGCTGTCATAATGGCTGCTCTTGGCACGCATCTCCCCAGACAACTGACGTCCAACCCTTGTCATTTACTATGTGACCCATATACATAGTACAATTTCCACAAGGGACCTCACCTGTTCTCCAAAAATTCACAAAGTTTAGAGACAGAGGCTCCAAGTTCATGTCTGTAAATTTTGTTTAAACTACCTAGGAGCAATTCACCAGGCCCGATTCACCCATTCGCTTACCGTAGAGAGAGATTTCTCTATCTTTCCTTTCCCTATCATTGCCATCAACCAGTTCCTTTCTTCTTTTACTGCCCCTGCGCTAAGGTAAGCACAGTTTTTTCATTTGGGAGAATCAGATATTGAGCCGTTCTCCCATGTGCCTCTCACCCTTGAATATTTCTCTACCCTCTCCAGCAGACCTACCATTTTATTATTCTCCTTGTTTTAAATATAGCAAATGAAAAAAAACACCTCCTTTTCCCTCTTTTTTTAAATTACTCTTGCAAGCCTGAACTCATTATGTGCATTTCTCCTTCCAACCCATCTCTTTACACTTGTTGGGTACTTGTTTGTCTTCTTCCTTACAAATCCCAAAAGGGCAAGGTTGCATTCACCCAAAGAGTCTACTATTTTCACTTGGTCAACCAGTTTTTCCCTATTAGTTAGGGCCAGATTCAGACCAGCTGATCCTCTTGCTGTGCTCTCCACCTTCTGATGGGGACCATAAGGAAGGTTCTCAGCCTGTGTGGTCCCCGGATGTTCCTCGACTGCAACTCCCAGAAGCCTCCACCACTCGCTGTGCTGTTCCAGCGAGTGGTGGAGGCTTCTGGGAGTTGCAGTCCAGGACCATCTGGGGACCCACATGTTGAGAAGCACTGATGTAGCATTTTTGGACATTCAAGAATGAAAGACATAGTAATAATGGGAGACTTCAACTATCTGTTACTATGTCTCTCATCCTTGAATATCCAAAAATGCTCAGTGGTTCTCAGCCTGCGGGTTCCCAGATGTTTCTGGACTGCAACTCCCAGAAGCCTCCACCACTCGCTGTGCTGGAAAGGATTTCTGGGAGCTGCAGTCCAGGAACATCTGGGGAGCCACGGGCTGAGAACCACTGCTCTACGTGTTCCAATGCATGGAGCATCTCACAAATCTACACATCTCTTACAAACAGGACAAAATGCAGGAGCATGTGATACCTTTATAAGATTATTTTTTGAAATATGGCGAACAAGAGACAGGGAGCTTTTGTTGATAATTTTTCTTCCTTGGACTGGGCACCAATTTCTCGTAGGTAGTTCAGAAAATTATATGCTTGTATGAGAGTCTCAACGTTTTATGGCTGATTTTGGAGCCAGGTTAGCTTCTTGAGATGGACACATGCAATCTGCAATAGGGTTGTAGGGGAAGGATGTGATTTCAAACTCCTCCTCAGGAAGTCATTGAGAATTCATCATCCAACTCTATAAACAAAGAACCACTAGACACTCTGCATCCCCTCTTACACACACCTTCATCTTCTTCTTATGAGTCTCGTTGTGCAGTGATTAAACTGCTGTACTGCAGCCTAAACTGTGCTCACAACCTGGGGTTCAATCTCAGGTAGCCGGCTCAAGGTTCACTCAGCCTTCCATACTTCGAAGGTTGATAAAATGAGTGCCCAGCTTGCTGGAGGGGCAATGTGTAGCCTGCATAATTAAATTGTAAACCACTCAGAGAGCACTTTTAGCACTCTGGGGCAGTATATAAGCAGAACACTTTGGGTTTTTTTTTTTTTTTTTTAATTCAAAGAATTCATGTTTAACTAGGGGGAAAGGTAACACACATCTGAGCTCTCTGACAATTTTTGTGATATCGTTTGTTTGTTTTGGTGGTTGTGAGTGTTTCAGGGGATTTTCCCATCTTGAATATTCCTGCTGGTGGTTCTGCTGCTCTTTAATTAATGGTTGCCAACTTTTCCTCTGTGTCATATTGCTTTTGATTATTGGTACTGTTTTAATTTCTATTATGAGTTCATTGTTGTGTTGTTAAACTTTCAAAATCAAAAGGCAGGATACGAAACAAACTGCATAAAGCGACAGATTCATTCAACTGGATATAATGCGGAATGGTTCCCAAGTATAATTTTGAATCTATTTTAAATCTAAGACTTGTCCCAAGTTATGTCAAGAAGATTGTAGCTTGAATTATATTTAACTAATCAAAATGTCTGTATTCCAAAATAAGTCAGTGTTTTCCAAGGAGGAGGAGAATGTTATTTACGTATTTATCTATTTTAGAGTATTTTTACCCTCCCTTTCTCCTTAGAAAAAGGACCCAAGGCGTCTTACAGAATGAGGGACAATATACAGTCAAGTAAATTAAGTCATGTTCACATATTGAGAACAGGGAATTGAGGGACATCTTACAGCATTAATAGACAACATTACATTAAAGCTACAAGAGAACGCGAGCAGTTAAAGGGGAGTAAAGTTCCATGTAAAGTTATGAGTGATGGAAACTAATAGTGTCAATGTAAACCCATAAGGTTATAAGTAGTTATAAACACAAAGTTTGTGTGATCCTGTAGATTCATTAAAAAAACACATAGTAGGGTAGACCATCCTTCGGGGAAAGCTTGCCTGTTTCTGGAAAGACTACAGAGATGCTACTATCATTCAGGTACATTATTATGGTTGTAATTAATTAGTGAATATAAGTGAGGAGAACCAATGGAATCAGATCTAAAATGGAGCTACAGTGGACCCTCGTATAACAAACGGGTTGTGTAACATAAAATCTGTACAACATAAAAAAATTCCAGAGATAGGGGAAATTTTTGCTTTACAGAATCGCCTATGGGGCAAATCCGTACAACATAAAAATGGTTGCGATTAGGGATTACTCTGTTTTCAATGCATTCCTATGGGAAATTTGTATAAAGGAAAATTTGCTGAACAGAATTTCATTTGGAATGAATTGATTCCTTTATACAAGGTACCACTGCATTGAGAAACAAAAGGGGTTTAACATAGTTGGTGGGGTGGAAATCCATGATGGTAAGGAAACGTGAAACATTTTTAATGAAGCCTATAGGGTGAAACACTCAAAGGGTAGGACGGTGACCAGGCTCAGCAGCTCCAGATCAAGGTTGACGGTTGATGGGAAGTGAGGGAAGGCAATGAAGAGAGAATGCCACAGGATGATGCCATGACAAGCTAGTGATGGCAGATTTGGAGGCTGGACCCTGAACAAGAACAAGGCTGTTGGAGACCAAGGATGAGGCTGCAAATCCCCGGCTCCAGGCTTTGCCACTCGCCATACAGATGCTACTGGGATGAAGGTGAATATGGGCCTTTTTACACGACCCCTAAGATCCGCTGGCCACTTAAATTCGGACCAGAGATCTTAGGGGTTCCTCGCTCTTCCTCTGTCCCCACCCCCCTCGGCACTTCCTGGTTGCTGGCTGCCTGAGGGACGGAGAAAAAAGAAAGAAAAGAATGCCTTCTTAGCTCCGTTTTGTTCCGGGCAGCATTCATATCTCTTTAAGGGGCGGGGCGCAAAAAAAGAACAAACAGAAGCCCCGCACTCACTATCCTTACACCGGATCAAATATTTGTCACCATCAAAGACCAGGTACAAGAAAACTGCTGTTTGGTCCCGCTAAAGTGGGCGGGGTTGCACTTAATTGTCTGCAAAGTCCGGAGCTGGTGGGTAAACATTTTTAAGGTCTGGACCTTGCAGCCATTTGCGGCGGAGCTTAGGGGTCGTGTATAAACGCCCTATGTTAAGTAAGGCAACAGAGCCCAAATGAGACTATATAATATCTGCACAATCGTCCTGATGGCGATTTTAGTGTAGTATTTTAATATATTGTATTTATTGTATTTAACTATTTTATTGTTTTAATTTTATTGTAATTTGATGTTTTAATTGTCTGAATTGTTTATTTTGATTTTGAGCTGCACAGAGACCTTTGGGTAGTGGGCGGCATACAAGCTATGTAAATAAATAAATAAATAAATAAATAAATAAATAAATAAATAAATTTCTGTCTAGGACAAGCAGGACAATGTTGGAAAGAATTAATGAACAGATGTCTGCTGGAAAGAATGAATGGGCACAAATCTGACACTAGAAATGGCAAGATTGAGAGATTTCCCCCAAAAAACATTTCAGCTTCCCAGGATACTCTGTTACGGATCTGAAAGTGGTTCTTGTGGGTCAGGGGGGATTACAAGAGAGAGTGGAATGGGCCACAAGGCAACCCCCAAGGGACTTGGACCATGTCATTGCAGACAACAAGAAGGAACTGCTAGGCTAAGCTGAGCTCATTTGAAAGGGAGACCAATGTCCCTAAACAAGTCCCAGGGCATCCATAACAGCCTCATCAGAAACCAAGACCAGAGGTCACAGGCTGTCAAGGGAGAGCACGAGTCCAGAGAGATCTGGAACTTGAGTCAAGGCAACTGGGCTTCTTTCCTTGAGAGGTCCATCTCACGAGAAAAGAAGTCTGGTTGCCATGACTCAACTTCCATATAACCTCACCTGGGTGACTGAGAATCTTCACAGGCATACTCCAGAGACAAAGTGACAGTGGTTTGCTAAATCAGGAATATATCAAGCTGGAGACCAGAATCAGTCTCTCTGTGTGTAGACCAGAGATATGTGTGTGTGGATTAGGAACCGGCAAGCCAATCCAGTATTCTTGCCAAGAAAACTCCATGGACATGAAGTCACAAAGAGTCGGTCACGACTGTAATGACACAACACACACACACATATGTATGTGTGCATTTATGTACGTATTACATACACATTGGTAGTGGCACTGGTAAAGCCACTTCTTAAACGTATCACCTACCTGGAAAATTTGATTGAGGGATATGCATATAAAGTAGTACCTTGTATAAAGGAATTGATTTGTTCCAAATGAAATTTGTTAAGCAAATTTTCCTTTATACAAATTTCCCATTGGAATGCATTGAAAACGGAGTAATCCCTAATCACGACCAGGGCCGGCGCTAGTTTTTTTTTGCGCCCTAGGTGAGGGGCGGGGCAGGGGCGGGCGCACGGTGGGGGCACGGCGATGGGCGGTGGGGGCACGGTGATGGACATGGGGCGGCGGGCGGACAGCGACGGGTGGCGGGGGACAGACTACAGTGGCCAGCGGCGGGGGGCGGCGGGGGGGCAGCAGACTGGCCAGCACCCTCTGTCCATTTTGGCACCCTAGGCAACTGCCTAGTTCGCCTTAATGGACACGCTGGCCTTGATCACGACCATTTTTATGTTGTACGGATTTGCCCCATAGACGATTCTGTTAAGCACATTTCCCCTATATCCGGAATTTTTTATGTTGTAGATTTTATGTTATACAAACCATTTGTTCTAGGAGGGTCGACTGTATATTCCAAGCATTTCTGAACACGTGTAAGATGTGTCTCCTTCAAAGAGCTTAAAATACTTGGTGGTCAAGAACTACCGTTTTGCCAATAGATGGAACTGAAAGGTTTCACAAAAATTGTATTTACAGTGGACCCTTGTATAACAAACAGCTTGTATAACATAAAATTTGTACAACATAAAATATTCCGGAGACAGGGGAAATTTGCTTAACAGAATTGCCTATGGGGTGATTCTGTACCACATAAAAACGGGATTACTCCATTTTCAATGCATTCCTATGGGAAATCTGTATAAATGAAAATTTGCTTAACAGAATTTAATTTGGAACGAATGAATTCCTTTATACAAGGTACCACTGTATATAGAGTTTATTTAATTATAATATAAATTTATTTATTTACTATTTATTTAATTATACATTTACTTAGTTTATTTATATGCAACTTTTTTCAAGAAGCTTGAAAACCTTGTGGATACACCCAAGAATAGCCTCCACCCACCCTCTGGGTACTTTTTTTCGGGCTTTCTTTAGTGTTCACGTAGCTTGCTCTTCACACGAACAACTCCCTCGCTTCTGATACGCTCCCAAGTACAGGCGCTGCTCGTTCCCCCGCCTTCCACCCCCCCCCGCGCGCCTTTGGCCGCTTTGGAACACGGGCAGGAAAGCGTCGAGAGAAAAAGACCACGGCCGGGTCACGATTTGCATAGCCACGCCCACGCAGGACGGGAGGGCGCCCTTGCCCGGCGAAGGCCCCTTTGACGCGCCGCCTCGCTCGCGTCCCCTTTAAGAGGAGAGCCCGGACCTCGCCGAATGTATCAAATCCGGTGGGCGGGGACGGCGCGGCGCGGCGCCAGCCAATGAGCGCGCGGGCTTTTCCGCGGGAGATCTGAATTTCGCGGCACGTAGTTTGGCGCTTAAAAAAGAAAAAAAAAAGGGGGGGGAGGAGGGAAGCGAGAGAAGGAGGAACGGAAAGAGAAAGGGTTTAAGAGGCAGCCATCCGGGGTCCCTCCCGTTCCAATCCAAAGCCATCCTCGCCTCCGGCGGCTCTGGAAGTGCCCGGAAAGTTGGCAAGCGGCTCAGCCCAGCAAGGAGTGCCCGGGATCCGCTTTACGATCTTAGGGGAGCTCCTTGGGAGGAAAAAATATAGAACCGGCCGGCGCTTCCCCCCCCCCCATCCCCCGACCCGATCCCGGGCTTTGCAAGGGTGTCTCTTCCCGACTTCCCCGGGAAGCTCCCTGCGAAGCCCCTCCGAGGAAAGGCATTCATTCCCGCAGAAAGACAGAGGTTTCCGGCCGCCGCTTGCCTGGCAGAAGACCACCGGGGTTTTGGGGTGGGGTGGGGGGGGGGTCGTTGCTTTTGTTCCCGACCCTCCGGCGGTCCCCGTTCTCCCTTCCACCGAAAGCCTTTGGAAGGGATGGATCGAGGCGATCTGTAAATTTCGCAGCCAGTTGTGGGTGTTTTTTTTGGGGGGGGGGTTGCTTTTAAAGCCTCCTCCTGCTGGGCAACTTCCTTTTTCAAACTCATCGTATCCAGCCGCCCCCCCCCCAAAAAAACTGCCACGCTGTGTACCTTTTGTTTGAAGTTCGCCTGCAAAGCGTGCATTGTGGATTTATTTAATATTTTTTTAAAAAAATAGACATTCCAGCCGGAACCATGAGCCCGGTGTCAGAGGCTTAAGAGGTCCAGCGATCTCTAGGTTTGTTGGGTTGGACAATTGCGGGGCTTCCTCGCGCAGAGGGAAGAGGCCCTGGGGAACTTGCAGGGCGGAGGGCTCCAGGAACAATCTCCTCCCCCCCCCGCACCAGGGTTCTAGTTTGGCTGCTGCTGATCCCCTCTGTCCACGTTTTGGACCATGCTTATTTCCTCCCCTTTGCAAAAGTTCTCCCAGGGCTGATCCCGACGGGAGTTTTAAATGGCTTAAGGGCACTTTTTGGGGAAGCCTCGAGTCCGACCGTAACCCTCGCGTGAACGTGAAGCTCCTCCCGGGGCCCGGCCATGCTGAGGGTTCCCAAAGGAGGGCCGGCCCTTAAAGCTCCCCGGCGGCGGCGGCGGCGGCGCCAAAGAAACTCTTGCCGGGGATCCCCTCGGCGGATCTCCTCGCCGGCTCCAACCTGGGCAGCCCTCCTCCGATGCAGGCTCTCCCGGCCACCTATTTCACCCCGCTCTACCCGCAGACCGCCGTGGTCGCCCCCCTGCCTCGGGTCAGCTGCCTTTACGCCACCCCCCATGGACCAGAAATCAAAGCCATGCGATCGGCCTCCAACGGGAAATTGCAGGTAACGTTTCTTTTGATATCCCCTTTTATTTTTTTTTTAAAAAAACAAAACCAACCACCCTCTCCTCCAGACAGCTTGTTGCAAGTGGCGCGGTTCTTGTTATGTCTCCTCGGGGGCTGGGTCTTGGGTTGGCTCCTGAGTTGTACTTCCAGGTACAGACCCCCACGGCTGTTTTTTTTTGTGAAACGTTGAGTATCTAGACTCGCAGGCAGGTCCAAACTTCGGCCCTCCAGATGTTTTGGACCACAACGCCCACAGTCCTTTGCCATTGGCAATCTAAGCTTGGAATTCTGGGAATTGTGGTCCAAAACATCAGGAGGGCCAAAGTTTGGGCATGCCTCATCTAGAGGGAAAGAGGCGCCTTGGAATTAAAGCCCCAAGGTATGCTCTTAAAGGGCAGTGACGCCTAAGTTTATCAACTTTCCTGTACAGTACTTTTCTTCACCAAGCTGGCATCTCCTTCCCCTTTTGGTTCTTGCAGAAAATTATCATTTAGAAACATCATTTCTAATTTAAAAAAAAAAAGGGGGGGGGAGCATGCTCTGAAACAACCAGGAAGGAAATTTCTTCCCTGCTACTTCCTGTCTTGCACTCCCAGAACAATTTGCTCCAGGCCAGGTTCCAGGCAAATTCCATTTTTTTAGAAATCTTATGACTTTGGTCCAAATCCTTCTGGTTCCTCTGTTCCTCCAAATTTCAGATTTGGGCTGAAGGCGCCTTTAACTGATGCGGAGATGTGTCAAGAACCCAGGACCCGAAATGCTCTTTTTTCATGTTTGTTTTTGTCTGGAAGCTCTAGGGTACCTCAACAGGTATTACTGTTCTTGGAGCAGACACCCAAAAAGTAATTTTTAAGCCCTACTGGATCTCTTGTGGTACTGGATCCACAAATCCCATGTGGATTTGGTGCCTCCTTTGGCAAAGGAAGATGTTGAGGGATTACTGCCTTGTGATGCAGAAACCAGGAGTTGCTTCCTTGGCCTGATGAAACAGGAGAGATGCTCTTGAACAAAAGACATCATGATTTTTTTCCCCATCTGTTTTTGCTTGCGATCGTTTTTCGGTGGTCTTGCTTCCCTGAATTCTGAAGCATGCTTCCTTTTTGTCTGAGCCGAAATTGGTAGCTGCCACCCCTGATGGTCCCCTAATATCTTCCAGTAATGGAGTGAAGAGGACAGGATGGGATACAGTATTAAACTGACAGACAATCATGAGGGTTTGTGAAGATGCTGCTGCTTTGAGATGCCAAGATAATTCTAGTAGGTGGGTGGTGGGGATTAAGAATATAGGAAGAATCCCACTGCAGCTGATCAAAGACTGCAGTGGGATTATTTCTAATAATAATAAATATGTCTCAAGTCCGTTCTGACTTATGTCAAACTTTTCAGGGTTTTCTGTTCTCTTCTGGGGGCATCTAGGACTGTGCAACTTACCCAAAGTTACATAGGCTGGCTCAACTATCTGGAGCCACAGCGGGGAATTGAACTCTCAAGCTCTAGCTCTGCAGCTGGTACATAAGAACATAAGAAGAGCCATGCTGGATCAGGCCAAAGGCCCATCTAGTCCAGCTTCCTGTATCTCACAGTGGCCCCACCAAATGCCTCTGGGAGCGCACAAGACTAGATATCTGTCCCCTGATCCCACTCCCCTGCATTTGGACCTTGAAGTACCCCGGTTTTAAGCCTGGAGATGACACATCCCCATCATGGTTTGTAACCTATGATGGACTTTTACTCCAGGAATCTGTCCAATCCTCTTTTGAAGGCATCCAGGCCAGATGCCATCACCACCTCCTGTGGCAGGGAGTTCCACAGACTTAACAACGTGCTAGGTGAAAAAAATATTTTCTTTTGTCTGTTCTCACTCTCCCAGCCCTCAATTTGAGTGTATGTCCCCTAGTTCTGGTATTTTGTGAGAGGGAGAAGAGTATACCTAAAGCACTGAGCTGGAAACCCACAAACAGGCATGTTGGAAGTACCTTTCTCTTGTTGGCATTCAGTGGTACAGTAGGGGATTGGTTCTAAGCCTTCCTGTGGATAATGAAAACTGTGGATAAGAGAGAACACCAAAAAAACCCCCAAACTACAGTAGCTTGTTTTGCAGCTGCTGCATTATTTAATTTTTTTCCTCTGCCAACCAAAGACAATTGAATCAGTGGTTAATGAATCAGTAGATATGGGGGTCCTACTGTATATAACTTCTGATCTTAAAGCTAGTACTGTACATGGCCATTATAACTAAAGTGACATTTTCTCAGGAGAGGGAGAACTCTATAGTGGTCTTGACTGGAAAAAATGTTATCCTGGGATGTGGCCCCACCAGATGCTATTTACATCTTTTATGATCTTTGGCAATCTGTCTGGGACTGGCAGGAGTTGGTGTCCATCAGTATTCAGTGAATTCCTGGTTTTCCACATCTGTTTCAGAATTTCTGCCCGTGTCCCTGTTCTGAACGTAACTCTGAATGATAACAAAGACGACCAAGAACAAAAACTCGTGGTTATAAACAACAGACCCTGAGTGCAAGGAATTATGCACTGGGAGGGTTGAATGAACCAGCCGTGCCTGATTCACTTTGCGAATGGTAGTGAGCACAAGAGAGGATCCTGTAGACCAGTGGTTCTCAACCTGTGGGTCCCCAAATGTTCCAAAACTGCAACTCCCAGAAGCCTCCACCACTCGCTGTGCTGGAAGGGGTTTCTGGGAGTTGTCGTCCAGGAACATCTGGGGACCCACAGGTTGAGAACCACTGCTGTAGACTATCTTGACTGCTGCCCTTGGTGTTGTCAGCATTCTGGCTGCCTGTGGCTACGTAAAGCTTGGCATCCTTTTTCGTGCTGCCAGTGTGGGCACATTAATTATGCATCCATATCAGACCATTTCCTGGCTTTTGAGTTGTGGATACAGTGAAGTTGGATTCCTCCAGGTGCTGATAAATGACTGCTCCCATTGTCTGCTCTCATTAGCTAAGCTGACTGGTAGGAGTTGAGCCGAGCAACATCAGAAGAGCTTTTGCTTTAGAATAACCTCGGCGATCATCATATCTATGTAGTTAAAGTAGTTGAGCAACAGAAATTTTGACTTCTGCACCTTTAGCCTAGCCCCCCCCTTTTTTTTTTAGTATAGTGATGCTTTGGAAGTATACATTCTTCTTCAACATCTGTATGGTATGGACCAGTGATTCTCAACCTGTGGGTCCCCAGATGTTCCTGGACTGCAACTCCAAGAAATCCCTTTCAGAACAGTGAGTGGTGGAGGCTTCTGGGAGTTGCAGTCCAGGAACATCTGGGGACCCACAGGTTGAGAACTACTGGTCTGGACATTACCAAAAAGCCCCCTTTTAAAGACTGCTTCTTAAACCACACTATAAAACTCTGTAGCTGCTGCTACATTTTTGCAGGCAATTTTAGGATGGTAATGGTTTGACTAAAGATCAGTCAAATCCAATTTCATTTCCTTCTGTGGCCAAGAAGATGCCTTAAGAGATCCACTAAGAGAACATAAAGAATATAGGAACATGTCTTACAGGGAGTTAGTCAGCACCTCCTCTACTGTCTGATGTGATGTTTTGGAGCATCTTGGACTGGAGTCCTGGGAAGATCCCTAAGTATTTAAATAAATAAATAAATAAATGTTTTGGAGATGATTGAGTCTGAACCTGGAAACCTCTGTGTGCAAAGCAAGTACTTTACTACTCTACTGCTTAGGTTTTCTGTTAAAAATAAAGTGTGGTTCTAGTCCTCATGACTTCCAAGAATGAACAGCAATAACCTAACTATTTTTTGTTACAGAATTTATAACTAGAATTTAACTGGTATAGAATTTTATTTTCCAGTTGTTGATTTTAATGTAGCCAAAGCCATGTTAAATAATTTAAGAATAAAGATGGATCATAAAGTGTCAGAACCATCGATGGCAACCGTTCATGCGGGGGGGGGGGTTACCAGCAATTCCTGAAGGTGCCAGGCGTTGAGCTTGGGGCTGTATGCATGCAAACCGTGTAATCTTCCATTGACGTACTGCCCTTCCCCTATAAATGAAGAAAGATTGCAACCTCTATAGTTTTGATTAAGGGCCTGATTTATGTAGAAACCGAAGAAGCTCTCTGAAGCTGAGTCCAACAGTTGGTTTGTCTAGTTTAGTACTGTCGACACTGACAGGCAGCATTTGTCTTTTCCCCTTCCCACTTGTAAATGCCAGGGATTGTATCAGGGGCTGCCTGCCTGGGGAACTGAGCGTTCTGCCCCTGTGCTCAAGCTGCTCTCACTGCCGTCTCAAAGAAACTAGCATCCAGATGCTTTCTGTCTTAAAGTTACTGTCACCTAAGTAAGAAAGGGCATGACCAGGCTTAGCAAGACTGGGTGTTTCTCTTGGATCGCTCTCTCTTGCTGGAGTAGAGTTGGTGGCCATTCTACTACCCCTTGCTTGTGCAATGCCCAGTCCAGTGGTGGCGAACCTTTTAGAGACCGAGTGCCCAAACTGCGATTCAAAACCCACTAATTTTTCACACAGTGCCAATACAGCAATTTAACCTGAATACAGGTGGCTGTGAAGGGGCGATGTCGCGTGCCCACGGAAAGGGCTCCGAGTGCCACCTTTGGCACCCGTGCCATAGGTTCGCCAACACTGGCCTAGTCCTTCCCAAGTAAATCTCAAGTTATACTTTTAGCCTAAAAGGGGGTGACAGGGTTTGGGGATAGCTTGCCAGCCCAGATATTTTGTGTCTCCAGGTTCCAGGTGTATGTCCAGTTAGAACTGGAAGGACCTCTGTCTGAACATGTAGAGCTATTTTTGCCTGAAAGAGGGCAGCGGCTGCCAGTCAGGTTCTGACTTGATGAAAGGCAGCTTTCTGTCGTCATCCCGACAAAAACCACCACCACCACCATTGAACTGCCAAACTTCAAGGGACCTGGTGGATCATCAAGTCCAGCTGCTCTCAAGGAGGTGCAGTGGGGAATTGAACTTCCAACCCCTGGCCAGTGAGCTCTCCAGCTTCATTCCTATTTTGGCTACACAAGGGTTGGCAGTTTGAGAAGGAGTTCACTGCGAGTAGATAGGGAAAGTTGATTTCATTTCCTTACAGCCACAGAGCAGAATGTTATTGTAGAGGAAAGGCCACAGTTATGTGTTGGACTAATGTCTAGAGCAGTGGTTCTCAACCGGTGGGTCCCCAGATGTTCCTGGACTGAAACTCCCAGAAATCCTGGCCAGCTCAGCTAGTGTGGAAGAATTCTGGGAGTTGCAGTCCAGGAACATCTGGGGACCCACAGGTTGAGAACCACTGTACTAGAGGAAAGGCCATAGCTTGTTGTTAGATTGCTTGTGTTACCTGCAAAAGCTCCTAGGTTGAACCCCTGTTATCTCCAGGTGAGGCTGGGACAATCTTACCTGGAACCCAGTTTGTTAGTATGTAGATACAGTCACCCCCCCCGCCATTTCGCGGTTCAGGTACCACGGTCCCACTATATCGCGGGATCACAGTACCTGCACCTCTGGGGGGGGCGATCAGGTCGCTCCCCGCCACCCCCCTGAGCCCCTCCAAGAAGATTCGGAACCGTCCGGGAGGGTGGCAGGGAGCCATCGCATGGCTCCCCACCATCCCCCCGACCCCCTCCGATTGCTCTCCGCCTGCCCGCCCTTCCCTGGGAGTTGCAGGCGCGCCGGGAGCGGTCTTTGGAAAGGGCTCTGGCTGTGGAGGCAAGCCATCTCCAAGGATCACTCTCCGCCCGCCCGCCCTCCCTCCCCTGGGGTAGCAGGCGCGCGGGGAGCGATGTCGGCTCTGGGCAGAAATGCTAGATGATCCAATAGTCTACCTTGGTATAAGGCAGTTTCCTGTGGAATGTTATCTAAATACAATGGTCAGTTATTTTGCAGCATAAGTGCTTGAGACCCTGAGGTGGTGCCTGCTGAAGGCTTTGGCCTGATACTTGTAATTGGCAGAAAAGCCTGGAATCATCTGTCTACTTCTAAAGTCCCTGGAACCATTCCAGTTTCTGCCGTCCTCCAAGGGCTGAATGGAATCTCAGATTTCTCTATCTTCCCTGGTGTGCATCTGATGCTCTCTGACAGGTGTGGGCTTTGTATCATCCATCTGTGTAGTGCATCTGATGAAAACCCAAACATCTTTGGGTTTAGTAGGGTTGAAATTTCAGAACTTCCATCTGTGAGTGAGAGAGAGTGCAGTGCTTTTCCTAGCCTTTTTCACTAAACTGGCTCAAGAAGGCAGGAGTTTTATCTTTGTTTTAATTTTCCATTGATTACCAGGGTTGATTAATTTACCAGAACTTTGAACAGACCAAGGTCTAGTCAGTGCCTGAGGGCTACTACAGTGAATTTTATCTGTTGAGCATATGCTCAGTGAATGAGTAGAGAACGGTTTCCCATAGGAATCAATTAATTCTTTCTGGAGAACAAAAATGCATTCCTATGGTCAGGAAGTGGGCACGCCCATGACCCTGCCCCTCGCTGTCCCCTCCCCTCCCTAGCCTGCTCTGCACCAACAACTCAAAACAGTGGCATGCTGATCATCTGGCCGGTAGGGAGAGCAGGGGAGAATGGCTGAGGCAAGGCAGAGTTTCAGTCAGTGGTGGAAGTAATGTTTTACATTTTTTATTGATTGATTTCCAGCTTCTCTAGATTAATTTTCTTCTATACCATAATAACTTCACATGCTTTTGGTTTCTTTCTGTGTGCCTGTACTCTACGTTGCTTTAAACCCCTTCTTCCTCCCGGTGGGCAAGTGGGACAACTGTTTTAAACCATGCCTTTTGGGTGTCTCTGACTTCATTTGAACTTGGGTTGGGTTGGGTTGGGTTGGGTTTGGTCTAATCCTGGGGATGGTTGCCTCATGTCTCGAGATGTCTCAGCAGTTATCTAGAAGGAACAGAAACACTTGGCTTCAGAATTTCTTTTGATTTTGAGAAATAAAATCTTCCAGCAGACTCATGCACTATAATTCATGGGCGTTTAATGTAATAGTGTTCTTGCTCCACCGGTTCAAGGTACAAACCTATTTCCAGAAGGCACAATGTGGTCTGTTTGGCTGCTCTACCTGTATCAGGCCAGGGTTCCTGTTAATATATAGGAAAAGGAACTTACCACATTGTGGGAGTCATGGGACCTCTCCATTTTGGGTGTAGGGTGGATTGGACTACAAAAGGTCTGTTGAAGGGTGGGAGGAGATATGAGCCACTTGGAAGTGGGTTGCTGGTCGTGATGCAGCTGCTGCCTCTTCCTCCATTGTGACCATGAAAGTGATCTTTGGAGCTGTGTTGGAGGAACTGATGCCAGCCTTCGGGGCACTACATAACCACCATGCCACAGCAAAACCAGTCTCAGCCTCCTGGGCTGCTCTTCCCCACCTGCCCCTTGAGCCCACAGGGCTCTGAATTCTGTTTAGATAGAATAGATGCCAAAGCTTGATCTCGTCCAATCTCGGAAGCTAAGCAGGGTTGGGCCTGGTTAATAGTTGGATGGGCGACCACTTGGGAATGCCAGGCGCTATAGGCTAGGCAACAGGCCCAAACTTTCCAAAAAAAGTTGCATCAAAACACTGGATCTGTCATAGCACAGTGGTTTTCGACCTTCCTAATGCTGCAACCCTTTAATACAGTTCCTCATGTGGTGTTGATCCCTTTGCCCTGCTTGGAAGAGGCCACAAGCCCCCTTTGGCAGGCCACTGCCGCAGGTGCCAGAGAGAACTTCCCTCTACAGGCACCCTCAGCCAATCGCAGCCTCCGGTGCCATTGGCTGACATCCCATCCAACCTATCAAGCTTTAAATAACTCTTTCCTCCCTTCCTCCTCCTCCAAACCCAAGCCGTTTGTGCCTTTTTCTTCACTGGCTCATGGCGACCCCTGTGAAATGGTCGTTTGATCCCCAAAGGGGTCCCGACCCCCAGGTTGAGAACCACTGGTCTAGCGGATCCCACTACCAAGTGGGACAAATGCTAAAGAAAAAGAAGAACATATGCCCGAGGTAAGGGTCAGAATGGTATGGGGCAGCTCTTAAAAGGGAAGGATCATTCTGAGCACAAACACATGGGGGCAAGGACTTTCCCCACCATTTCTAAACAGTGCCATCAGGGTTCCATCAATCCATGCTATATGCCAGTGTGGACTGGTTCATAGTCTTGTTGTGCTTTAAGCTATACAGAAGTGTGTTACACCCAAACACACAAAAACTACTATTCCCAGGAAGCATCATTGTACATTACCAACTGGAAGTGAAGATTAGGCTCAGAATTCTCCCTGGGGAATTCTGGAAGAAGGTCTCTTCTCCGCCCCACCACCACCACCCAAAAGTTACTTCTGCTAAAGTCCAGAAAAGTAATTTTCCCATCCTTTGACATGAATAGGGTTTGTTTTGAAATTCCCGAAAGAGCTTTGGGTTTATTTTTTTAAATTTCATTCCATATTTGGCAGGGTGTTAGTACAGTTCCTGGGTAAGATATACAGCTTTGGAACTGGCCCCTAAGAAGGAATCTATAGGTTGTTTTGCTAATGTGAGTGAATGTGTTGGCAGGATTTTACAAGTTTTAAAATGATCTCTCCTGTGAAATCCAGTGCGCAGACCACACGATCAGCATGACTGTTGGCCATGACAATTAGTATGGATTGTGCCCTGTTTTCTTTAATCCCTCCTGTTCAGTTCATTCTACCTCCTCCTATTGCTGGGTGTTCTCAGCATTGGCCTGTGGGTCCCTGATTCTTAGGAAATAGTTTTTGCACCTCGGAGAATCTGAGTAGCCAGACCGCGTCAGCTGAGCTATTTTGCAAACCTTTAACCTTCAGAAAGCACAGTTCATATGTGCTTTTACTGGAATGTCTGTGAAGATTCTCAGTCATCCAGGTGAGGTTATCTTGAAGTTGAGTCTTGGCACGAGGACTTCTTTTCTTGTGAGGTTTAAACGTTTCACTACTCATGCAAGCAGCTTTGTCCGTCTGAGGAAAGTTAGTGGTGAGGCTCCAATGTATAGTTCAACTTGATTTCACGTCACACTGTGTTGGGAATTTTCTGGAGGAGTTTTAGGTCATGTTGATCTTGGCCGCAGAACGAAGAATAGACAGAAAGAGAAAAATGCCTTTCTCAGCCAGATTAGAAGCCACACAGGTACAAAACTGCTGCATTTCTTCCAGAATGCTTGTTTTATTCATTTTATAGATAAGCAATAGATTGGAGAACTTACAAAAACAAGAGCTTGGATAGGAGGCAGGTGCCCTTTAGACCTTTGACTCTGCCTCACATCAAAAGGTCAGGAGAAATAGAAGGTCACTTCCCTTCCAGATTATGTCACATTGGCCAGGAGCATGTGCACATCACTGCAGTCCTCCCCCTTCAAAGAAAGGTTCCCACAATCCTGGTCTGAATAGGCTTGTTAGGTACACAGTAGTCTAAATAGGCTCTTTGGTGGACAATGACTTGAATAGGCTCGTTGGGATATAAAACATTTATAAAGGAAAGAGGGGAAGGTGTGCTTTGGAGTCTTCTGAACTTTCTACAGCTAAGTGTTGTCAAACTTGAGAAGGTGGAGAGAGGAGCGGAGGAGTCTAAAATTAGTTTGCCCAATCAGAGGATAAAAGGCATGGAAGCTAGAAGTATGCAAGTGCCAAAATATAGACCAGAAGTAGGGAGAACTAGCTAGAGATGTGAACTTCTCGGGTGGAAGAACTGTAGAGTCAATTGCTCACCTCCATCTCTCATTCTTAAGGTGAGCGATCCTAGAAGTTGAAACCCACTATATTTGAAGGTCCAGAGGTTAGTTACTGCTGGTAGATGCCTCACAGTTGTTGCCCATGAATAGAAGGATACTGCTGCTTGAAATATTTAGTGCAGTCAAAATCCTCTATTCTTTTTCATTCCTTGAACCCTCCACCATACAAAGGTGTTGGGCTTTAATTCCAGAAATTGTGCTCCTTGCAGTTAAGGGAAGGCCTAGTCCCCAGCTCTGGTTGTTGTTGAAAAAAGTCGCTCAGGAAGGTTGAGAACCTTCAAAATGGCCTACTAATCTGCTGAGGGGAAAGCCGTGGAAAGACAGCTGGAAGTGGAGCACAAGATTTCTTCCCGTGGTAGGTCTCTGGTTCTCTGCTGAACGCAGAACAGCCACGGAGCACTCCCTTGGTCCCCTGTAACTTGCTGGCTCCCTTGTATGCCATCCCTTTCTCTCCGTTGGTGAACAGATGAGTGCTCAAATCGAGGGCACCAAGGCTGAAGGTCTGGGTCAGCTCCGTTTTTTGTTTTCGCTTGATTTTGGGATATTAGAACCAGGCAGCAGGTCTCTTAATACTTTTACCTTTCTTTAGTGTTTCCCCCTCCCCATCTATTCCCCAATCCTCAATTTGTGTGTATGTCCCCTAGTTCTGGTATTTTGTGAGAGGGAGAAGAGTGTCCCTCTATCCACTTGACTCATGCCCTGCATTATTTTGTACATCTCAATCATATCCCTCCTCAGGCACCTTTTTTTTCCAGACTAAAGAGCCCCAAATGTTTTAGCCTTTCCTCATAAGGGAGGTGCCCCAGCCCAGTAATCATTTTAGTCACTCTCTTCTGCACCTTTTCCAGTTCCACTATGTCTTTCTTGAGATGTGGTGACCAGAATTGTACACAGTACTCCAGGTGCAGCCTTACTATCATTTTGTACAATGGCTTTATAATGTTGGCTGTTTTATTTTCAATCCCCTTTTTGATAATCCCTAGCATGGAATTGGCCTTCTTCGCCGCTGAATTGGCCTTCTTCACCTCCAAAATTCACCTGAGACCCTCACTGATATCTTTTAGGGAGCTCCTCAGAGCATTTTTATTTGGGTTAGCGTTCCATAATTTACCAAATCAAATTCTTGATTTTTTTCTAATGTCTTGTGGTGGGAAAGAGAACAGTGGATCAGAGAACCCAGTGGCCATGGCTAGTGAAAGGAGATTTGGTGTATGGTTTTGACTGTTACTATCACCGCCACCTGTTACTAACCCCCAGTGGCTGACAGAAGCACTGTTTGGAAAAAGGTGGAATGGAAAGTCTATGTCTCCTAGTTACTGTCACACTCGACTATCTGCGGGGTCTTAAAAATATGCAACCAAAAACAGGCAGGAGGAGAGGGGGTGACAGTGGGGGCATGTTCAGTTTGGCAGGTGTTTCCTGCATAGTTGGGTTTTGAGGTTTGGGCTATGTGTCGAAGTCAACATTACACTCTCTAGTCGTGCTGATCAGTTGCCCAGGCATCTCCCAGGACGACTAAATACTCTTCTGCAGAGGTGTCCTGCCCACACGAGGCACAGTATTTTTTTCTGCATTTATGAAGTACTTTTTAAAAATAGCTTCTTTTTTTTTGTTCTTCTGGATATTTTTGTTTTGTTTTGCTATGAACTACAACGAAAACCAGGACGAAAACAGAGGCTGTCTTGAAATGAAAGGCCAGAGTCCTACTTTTTTACTGAACTGTTATTACAAGAGCAGTAGGGAGTGGCTCCCACCTGCTTTGGTTGCATAAGCACGCCAAGCTGCATAGAAGGGCAGAGTGTCACAGAAAACTGCTATGTGTGGGACTATTTATTTATTTATTTATTTATTTATTTATTTATTTATTAGCCGCTGGGTCTTGGCAGAAATTCTATATTATTGACCGTTTCTCCATAAAAATCCCAATGCAAATCACTGTGATTGTGGATTTATTATTATTATTTTATTTATTTTTATGCTTATTATTAACCGCCTGATTTTCCCAGCGGGAACTCAGGGCAGTGTACAACACGTTGCAAAAAACAAAAACAAAAAACTGCCCCAACCTACAAACCCCAGATATCCCCAATCAAAGTACAAATAATAACGAAAATAATAATAATAAAGATAAAAGTGATAATGATAATACGAGGATACTAAAAATAGTAAAAATAAAATAGACATAGCATATCAAACAGCCATAACATAGATAGAATCCGGCAAGAGTCGGAGTTGAGGAGTCTGAGTCGGAGGAAATTTTGGGTACCTGGAGTCGGCAAACAATGCACCGACTCTGACTCCGACTCCTACTAAATTTAGATGGGAATTTTTAAAAAAGCAAGTTTAAATGTCCCAATTCAAAAAAGTTATAATTAATTACTTCTCTACTGTAAGAATAAAGACCAATGCATGCAGTGCCTCACGTAACCGCAAAACGAACACGTTAAGTGACCGTGAAGAAGCATGCTTTTCATGTGCTTCACTATATGGCACGCAACGCACAATTAGGAGTGGCAATACTTATACTTTACATAGTGTTGTGTTCTGCTGTTACGCAGCACCCATGGGTAACCTAGCCTCTCACTGATAAGTGATTAAGTAAGGAGTCGGAGTCGGAAGTACAAAAAAACTTAGGAGTCGGAGACGGAACATTTATCTACCGACTCCACAGCCCTGGTACTAGCAATTATACATACTAAACAAAATCATAATGTACTCAGAGTTCCCCAAAGGATTCTCTGAAGAGCTAGGTCTTTAATGCCATTCTAATGGCTGACAGCGAATCCGCCAGCCTGATCTCCATCGGCAGTTTATTCCAATATGCCGGGACAGCCACCGATCTTTTTGCTCTGTGCAGCGGGTGCCAAAGAGGGCCGGAATCCTAAGAGTTTAGGATCAATGGGCAATAGTGAGTTTCTCCCGACTGCGACTTGTCACGCAGGCTTGAAGAAAGCCCTACACGGGCCAATCCCATCTCAAAGGGTTTCAACATCTGAGTGCACCATATTGGGGTTTTTATTTTGCCTCTGTTCACCGTAGCAGACATCTTATTTATGCCAGACAAGACTGTTGATTGGATGACTCCCTCAGGTGCTAGAGATCCCGAATTGGGGGTTGAAGGCATGACATCCTGTGCTGAGTTTCACAGTTGGCTGCCTTTGTGTGCTGTGGGTCTTGGATGTGACCTGGGAATGCTGCTATACCAACATAAAAGTGAGGTATATTATTGCAAACAAATACAATGGTACCTTGTATAAAGGAATTAATTCATTCCAAATGAAATTCTGTTAAGCAAATTTTCCTTTATACAAATTTCCCATAGAAATGCATTGAAAACAGAATCATCCCTAATGGCGACCATCTTTATGTTGTACGGATTCGCCCCATAAGGCGGTTCTGTTAGGCAAATTTCCCCTATTTCCGGATTTTTTTATGTTGGACAGATTTTATGTTATACAAACCGTTTGTTATACAAGAGTCCACTGTATCTTCTTGCATTGCATCAGACTGCTTTTGCATTAGTCATAACGTTGGATATGTTTGGGGGCATGCACATGTGTGCACAAACATGCTCAATGTATGCAGACATGTCTAGATGATGCTTACTCCATGACTCGGTTTGAGAGACAGGAAGGAGAGAAGTCCTCAAACAAGAGCAACCAATGGCGTCTTGTCCCCATTGGGTCTCTCTCCACTAGAAGACCTATTTCTCTCCTACCGCCACTGAACTCCACACAAGCGGGTGGCCAAAAGGAAGCACTTGAAAAGAAGGGCAGGCCATGTCGAATTAGCCTGGCCACTGGGCAGGAAGCGAGCAGGAAGCAATAGGAAAGCTGGCGGCTTTGTGCCACTGGGTTCTGCTTCCCTTATTGTAGCCGTCAGTCTTTCTTCATCTCTTGCTTCCGATGCCGTATAGTGTTACTGCAAATGACCTACCATACGTTGGTGCAAATGGTCCCTCTTGTCTCTTCCTTCTTCCTCATCTGTGGCCAGCTCTGACGGACAGCGATGGGCTTACAGAACTGGCTGGCTGTCGCCCATGCATCCTTGTACAAACGCTGTCTAGCCTTCTCCGTCCAGCCCTGCCCCTCCAAACAAGAAGGTGCCACAAACGACTCGTGAACTAGAGTTGGATAAAACACGACCCCATCGTCTGAAGGCGCCCAACCAAGGCTTTGGTGTCCCCAAGGCACCGCATTGCAACTGCGCTACCCAATTTGGTAGCCACCCAGAAACGTCCACCCTTGCTTCACATGGAGTTTTCTCACTTGGCCATCAACAGTCGGTGGCTCAGTCTGCCACTGGACCTGTAGGGTGTCATCAGTGGCAAGGGAGTGTAGCCAGCTGCGGGTTGTGTGAATTTTCTCCCTTGACTTCCCAAATCTGCATTTTAGAAATTCTGCTAACTTGAACCAGTGTTTTGGAACTGCTCACAGAAGGAGGGATAGGATGGGGCAGACACGTATTGTATGTACAAAATGTCAAAAAAGTGAATGTATGTAGTCTGGAAAATTTGCTAGTTAAGGAGGCACTGATTGGTACACAGACATCTACTTACCTCTCTGAGTATCAGAAAATGCTTTCTTCTAGCTAGCCTCTGAGATTTTCCATTGATGCTACTGTTTCACCTGTCTGCACTAAACTATAAGGGCTTGAAGCCTGTATTTGGAGGTGTAAAAAAGAAAAACCCAGACATGAAAAAGACTGAGATCTAATGGATGCTTAGTGCCACATTTTCTGCTTTCTCAGTTTTGCTGCAAAACATATCACGTTCATAGGCTCAGTTTTAATGCATTTGAAAAATTAAGTACATGCTGTGTAAAGAAATACTTTTTTCTCCTTGACCTGAATCTTTTCCAGAAAAATTGCATTTTAGACACTTGATCAATGTTATGTACCTCCTTAAAGTCCCTCTTTACCCATCTTTTTTAACTAACTGAAAGTTTTCCATACTGAGTGTAACTTTTCCCCTAGGATAGTGGTGGCAAACCTTCAGCGCTCCAGATGTTTTGGAGCACAACCCCCCCAAGTCCTTTGTCATTGGCAATACAGGCTTGGAATTTTGGGAGTTGTGGTTCAAAACATCTGGAGTGAAGAAGATTCACCACCACTGCCCTAGGGGAGATCCCAATATCATTATAGTTGTCATTTTCTGTATTGATGAAAGATATGGAACTGCTAACAACCTGTTTCTTCCTTCTCATCGGTTCTATTTCTTGAGCCTCTATTAATAATCTTACCATGTCGTGCCTTTTTTCTTTCTCTGCCTCTAATTTCTAGGCCAAAAGGAAGCTGGACTTAGAAGGAGCGGGCCAGCGCTGCATCCCTGAATTCCGGACACCTAAGGGTAAAGGAAGGATGTTCCAGCACATTCCGAGCCCTAAAAGTAAGTCCACCCTGGAAGCTGCATTTTTCTTACTTACACCTTTCTGGTTTTACTATCCAGAAATCACATTTATGGCCCCCAAGAGTTATTAGCAGCTTTTTAGGCCAGTTGTGTGGGATATAAATATAATAAACAAGTAAATAAGTAAGCAAGCAAGTAATCAGGAAAACATGTCCAGTAAAAGAAAGGGAATGTATTGATATGTTTACAAATAAAATACAAAAAAAGAGACTGCAGTAGACATGGGCTCGCATGGAACTTCAGCATTTGTTTCTGTACTACCTTTGCAAATTGAATACAATGGGACCCCATATCTAAGGGATCAGTATCTGCTGATGCACTTACCTACAGTCAGAAAATATTAAAAGAAAAATCCCATAAATCCTGTACAACTGTCGTACCCACGGGGAATTGGTTCTGGGATCCCCCGTGGATAGTGAAATCCGGAGATAAGAGTAAACGCTCTTATCCAAGGATAATGGTGGCTGGAGGGGTACCAGGGTGAAAGCTTTCGCCCCCGACACCCACCAAATGGCAAGGAGGAAAGAATGTTTTTCCCCCTTTCTCCTCGCGGCTCGGCTTGCGGCAAGGAGAAAAAGAAAGAAAAAAACTTTATTTTCTCCTTGCCACCGCAAAGTACCTGGCTGTGGAATCTGCTCTGTTTGGGACTAACAATAGGATTTTACTCTGTGTTTTTAATGTGACGACAATAAAGTGCAGTTTGTAGTCATCTACACACTTGACTAGCTGCCCCATGACTAGAAATGGTTTGGAAAATAAGAAAGAATGTTGAGAACAAATTAAATAAAAATATGAATGTAAAGAAAGACAAAATCCTAACCTACACTCCCCTTTGAAAATGTTCCTGGCTGGACCTCCGTTCCTCACTCCTCCCCCTGCTTTGGAGGCTCACCTGAGAGGGAACATTGCAGACAGTCCCCCACAATCCAGCAAGGAGAAAGAAAGAGAGCCACCATTGACTCACTTGTGATCATATGACCTGCTCCAATGCTCTTATTGCAAGACATTACTTGTTGATCAAGGCACATGTGAAGAAATGTTTGCTCGTCTTGCAAATCACTTGTAAAACAATGTGTTACTAAATTAGCTTTCTATATAATGCAATTTATAGAAACTGATTCCCCACAGATATGGGGCCCCTACTGAACTGAATATAGTGTGTGTGTATATATCTTGAGACCTAGGCGTTGGTGTGAAGAATAAGAAAAGGCTTCCCTATTGCGCACTGAGCTACTGATATCATTAGTTTATAGTAACTCAAATGCAGATTTATGTTTGTATATGTGGATGTGATAGATAAAGGGCTCATTTTCCTCAACCACTGTTTCAAATTTATTTATTTATTTAGATCCCTCCCATCTGGCCATATGGCCACTCTGGGCGGCTAACAACAATAAAAATAACATAACATCGACATCAAAAAAATCTGGCAGGCCACTTGGTAGATCTTGGGGTTCTAGTGGAAACAAGCAAGAGAGATCCCAAAATCCTGGTTTGCCCAGGCCTGTCCTGTAGGCACTGGTCTCTCTGTTTCTGCCACCTCCTCTTCTTGCACAATTAAGCAAAGTAAAGTGTGCTGCTTGTATATACCTCTCCATGGCGTTTAAAGAACTCTCTGGGCTGTTTACAATCTAATTATGCAGGCAACACATTGCCCCCCCTCCCCTAGCAAGCTGGATATTCATTTTACCAACCTCAGAAGGATGGAAGGCTGAGTGAGCCTTGAGCCGGCTACCTGGGGTTGAACCCCGCTGGTTGTGAACACAGTTTCGGCTGCAGTCTAGCAGTTGAACTACTCCAGTTAAGTGCCCTGTACCAGTCACCACTGATAGTGCACGTACTAAAGCAGATTTTGAACCAGCCTGAGAGCACTTAGCAAAGAACACTGCCACTTCAAAGACCCAGCACGGGTTTCTTTAAAAAAACAAAAAACAAAAAAACAGAATGATCTTCTGCCTTGTCTGTATAACATCATTACAAGCTTGGTGGCTCAAGAGAGTGCTGTGGATGGAGTGTGTCTGGATTTCAGCAAGGCTCTTGACACGCTCCTTCATGAGATGTTTACAGCAAAGCTAGTAAAAGGTTGACTGAGTGAGAATGCTCAGCCGGTTTACAAGCTGCGCCGAAAGAGCGTTCACCAGTAGCTCCTTGTCATCCTGGAGAAATGACAGAGTTCTTACTAGAGGGTTCTGTCTTAGGTTTTTTTTTTTTTCATGCATCTTTTCCAGTCCTACAGCAGTTCTATGGAGGGAGCTCCAGGATAGTAAATTCTGCTAAGGCAGAAAGTGACGGCGAGAAAACCCAAGAGCTAACGAGAGCTCCCAAGCATGGGGAAGGCAAACTGGTGTCTTTAGATCTTTGGAGCTATACTTTGCATCATCACACTTGCTTTGTAGGCGTTGTTGTCCACACTGGGTGGTATTAGAGACGTAAAATTTCTGGAAACTTTGAGGGGGAGACTTGGCTTTCCCCCTAAAGGATTTTTTGTTTGTTTGTTTTGCATTTCCCCTTATTTTTTTTAATTTCATCCTAATAGTTTTTTTTTGGGGGGGGTGTTTTTATTTTATTTTATTTTATTTTATTTTATTTTGCAAAGCGCCCCCACCCCCACCCCTCTGGGCTTCAAACGTTCTGGAAATGTCACATCTCTGGGTATTAAGATGACCACTGCGTAGTATAAAAACGAATGCTCAGAACTTTTGATTTCTATTAAGTCTACCTTTGTGCATGTAGCTGACATGTCTCTTGCTTCCTAGCCCCCAAATCCCCTGGAGAGAAGACCCGCTACGACACGTCACTGGGCCTGTTAACCAAGAAGTTCATTCACTTGCTCAGCGAGTCAAAGGACGGAGTTCTAGACCTGAACCAGGCGGCAGAGGCGCTGGATGTCCAGAAGCGGCGCATTTACGACATCACCAACGTGCTAGAAGGGATCCAGCTCATCTGCAAGAAGTCTAAAAACAACATCCAGTGGATGTAAGTCAGTGGTTTCCAACCGGGGGGTCGGGACCCCTTTGGGCGGTCGAACGACCATTTCACAGGGGGGTCGCCATGAGCCAGTGAAGAAAAGGCATAAATGGCTTAGGTCTGGGGGAGGAAGGGGGGGAAAGAGTGAGATACAGCTTGATAGGTTGGAGGGGATGTCAGTCAATGGCACCAGAGGCTGCAATTGGCTGAGGGAGCCTGTAGAGCAGGGGTCCTCAAAGTTTTCCAATAGCGGGCCGGTCCACCACGCCCCAGGCACCACTGGGGGCCAGACCACAGTGGGTGGGGGGGAGCGGGGGAACTTGCCGTAGCCCTCCCACTCTGAATGCCCCACTAGCCAGCATGCTGATCATCTGGGCGGTAGTTGGGGGAGTGGGAGAACCGGCATAGCCCACTGCTTTGAACTGCCTCAGCAATAGAAGCAGCTGCGGAGGCTGGCTTGCTCGCAAAGCAGGGGGTAGGTGGGGGGGGGTTGCAATTGGTCCCGGGGGCCGGACTCAGGACCTTGAGGGGCCGCATCCGGCCCTGGGGCCTTAGGTTGAGGACCCCTGCTGTAGAGGGAAGTTCTCTATGGCACCTGCGGCAGTGGCCTGCCCAAGGGGGCTTGTGGCCTCTTCCAAGGAGGGCAAGGGGTCACCACAATACGAGGGACTTTATTAAAGGGTCTCGGCATTAGGAAGGCTGGGAACCACTAGTGTTAGGTGCATCCGAGACAGAAGTGCCTGTGTTACTCACTTTGACTGGAAAAAGAACAGTGAAGTGTGTGGGAAATAGGCTGCTAGCTCCCAGAGCAAGGTGTTTTAATTGAATCCACCCCCCACCCCGCATGGAGTTTGAAGGCATCCTTTTTTTTCACAGTCAAAGCTCCAAGACTTAAGGAAGTGTGCATACACCTCTGTCTTTCCGTCTATGCTTGTATCTTTAAATAGATGGTGGTTAAATTCCAGTAATGATGATGACAATTAGATATAGATTTCTTTAGAAGTGGAACATCTTACAGACTGGAATGTTCAGGAGTTTAAAAAAACAGTAACAATCGAAATCAACTCGGTGTAATATGTGATTTTGTTTCCCATCACACCCAAGTCCTGAGGATTATTTTTTTTTGTGGTCAAAGTTCCACCATGTCCTTTCCTGCACCCATATAAGAGGAATATCCAGGATGTTCAGTAGCTGCAGGAGATGCAAATGAGAAACTAGATATGCATTTCTGTCCAGTTCCAGTTTATTGAGGGAGTGAGATTTGGAGGCCCTGCTCAGTTTTAATTAAAACATCACTGCTCAAAGAGCTGGATTTATTGTGGTTAGCATAAATTAAATTTTGACGAATATTAGAGCAAGTGTCTAACACTAAGACCAGTGCAGCCAGTTGTAATAAATGGATTCCCCCTCCCCAGCTGAAAGTCTTAAAGTTGAGTGAATCAGCTGTTGGTGGAAAAATTTTTGAAATTCCTCCATGCAATGGGTGATATTAGATGATGTATCCTTCTGATTCTGAGGTTTGATGACTGGCTTGTGGTCCTTCTGAAGCAGAGATAATGACTCGATCCTAAGAACTGCACAGAGTGTTTATGAACATAAGATTATGGGTGAAACATTTTCCCCTACAACCTTTGTCTTTAATGGCAGGGATGGGTAACAAGGATGGCCCCTGTAAGTGTTTTTGGCCTGCAAAGCAAAAAAAAAAAAAAAAAGCAAAGTGTGCTGCTTATATACCTTCCTATAGTGCAGGCATGTCCAAACTTCGGCACTCCAGATGTTTTGAACCGCAACTCCCACAGTTCTTTGCCATTGGCAATCTAAGCTTAGAATTCTGGGAGTTGTGGTCCAAAACATCAGGAGGGCTGAAGTTTGGACATGCCTGCCATAGTGCTTCAAGCACTCTGGGTGGGCCACAACTAATTATTCAGGCTACGCATTGCCCCCACCCCTTGCAAGTTGGGTACTCATTTTACTGGCCTTGGAAGGATGGAAGGCTGAGTGAACCTTGAGCCTCTGCAACCTGGGATTGAACCCCCAAGTCATGAGCACAGTTATGGCTGCAGTACAACAGTTTAACCACTGGGCCACAGGGCTCCTGCACTTTCCATCACTCCTGAGCAACACAGAAAATGAAGTGGAATTCAGGGATCTGTATGTCAAATGCATCTGAAGGGCCTCTCCCAGGGCCATTTCAGTACAATTGCTGTTTTATATCATTGTTGTTTGGATCCTGTTTGGTTTTTATCAGCAGTTGGCCTGTTTAGCAAGGCCCTATGCACACTCATGGTTTTAATTCTTTTTTTTTAATGTCCCCTTTGCTTTTACATACCCCAGAGTGCCGGGGTGGGTGGGGGTTGACCTAAAGTCGGTTCACATGTTGCCACTGAGGTAACTCTCTAATCTGTTCTATTATTCTTCATTTCCTGAACTTGATCCCCAGGGGGACAGGAATTTTTGAGGACTCTTCTGTGACAACGAAGCAGCACTCATTGCAGCAAGAGCTGAAGGAGATCTCCAGGACGGAGAGGATGCTTGACAACCTCATTAGCGAGTGTACACTTCAGTTAAAACATTTGACAGATGATGAAACAAATCAGAGATATCCTTTCGGCTGAACAGACAAGGTCTTAAGAGGCGGATTGGATGCTGGGGGAACCTGTTTATCATCTTGAAGATAAGCAGTGGTTCCCAGCCATGGATCACCCAGGTGTTCTTGGACTGCCGCTCCCAGAATCCTTCACCACTGCTTGCGCTGGCCGGGACTCCTGGGAGTCGTAGTCCAAGAACACCTGAGGTAACCAAGATTGGGAAACAGAGGTTGAAAATAAATTTTGGACTACAACTTGGGGTAGGGATTTTTAGATTTCTCATACTACTGACCTGTAATTCTTCTTTCTGGGGCTTCTAACTGACCGAACCCAAATGGGATTTAGCCTAAATTGAAGGCTCTGAGGCTGAGTTAGGCCTAGTTTGGCCTAGCTTCCCAAGTCAGAAAGATAGCTCCTAACCAGCAGGAATAGAAATCTTGAGGCCTAGCTCAGCTTCAGAGCCTTCCAGCTAAAGTCTCTCTCCCGGGTGAGCCACACTGTCTTGTCTCACATATAACCGTCTGTCAGGTAGAATTCCCACTTTGGATAATGACGGAATTTATAGCCTTGTGGCGCAGTGGTTAAATTGTTGTACCGCAGCTAAAACTGTGCTCACAACCTGGGGTTCAATCCCAGGTGGCTGGCTCAAGGTTCACTCAACCTTCTATCCTTCCAAGGTTGGTAAAATGAGTACCCAGCTTGCTGGGGGGGGGGGGCAATGTGTAGTCTGCATAATTGAACTGTAACCCTCCCAGAGAGTGCTTTAAGCTCTGTGGGGCAGTATATAAGCAGAACGCTTTGCTTTATAGCCCCAATAATAATAATAATAATAATAATAATAATAATAATAATAATAATAATAATAATAATAATAATAATAATAATAATAATAATAATAATAATAAATAGTCCCTCAACAGAATATACTGCAACGCCAGCTGGGGATTCTGCCAATTGTAATCTGAAAAAAATGATCCAAGCTTTGCTCGCCCACCACTCCTATGCTACCTTGCTTGCAGGGCAGGAAGAGGAGGAGGAGTACTCCCCGCCACAGGATGTGGTGATGGCATCTGACCTGGATGTCTTCAAAAGGGGATTGGACAGATTCCTGGAGGAAAAGTCCATCACAGGTTACAAACTATGATGGAGATGTGTCATCTCCAGGCTTAAAACCAGGGCACTTCAAGGGCCAGATGCAGGGGAATGGGATCGGGAGACAGATATCTAGTCTCGTGTGCTCCCAGAAGCATTTGGTGGGGCCACTGTGAGATACAGGAAGCTGGACTAGATGGGCCTTTGGCCTGATCCAGCATGGCTCTTCTTATGCTCTTATGTTCTTTAATTTACCTTTTTAAAAAGTAAGAAATAAAGTTAAACACAGTTTTTGTTCTTCATGTAAAAAGAGGTTCCCCAAGTGGTTCTGTACCAAGGATCTCTCACGCATGTTTCCTTAACGTCCACCCCCCATCTTACATTAGCCTATGTCACCTATCAGGATATCCGTGCTATCAGCAACTTCAATGAGCAAACCGTGATTGTGGTCAGAGCCCCACCGGAGACCCGGCTGGAGGTGCCAGATATTTGTGAGGTAAGCAATGCTGAGCGGAGGGCGTGGGCTAAAATTGCCATCCTTCTAAGGAGTGGAAAGAGTGGAGGGGTGAGGAACTTTGCCCCTCCCCCAGGTATTTCACATTTATGATCAAAGACACCCCAGCCATTATGTTAATTAATTGTGGAAGGTGTTTGAAATACCAGACAATTTATTTTTTCATACCTAGTTGAGTGGGGTGCAATGGGCAGAATGATGGTTCAAAGAATGAAGAAGGTTCAAATCCCCACTTGGCCACCTGAACTCACTTAAGAGACTGGACCTGGTAAAGCCCCTCCTTAAGTATCTCACCATTTAAAACCCTATTGGCGTTGGTCCGAAGTCTTCTCTTTCTGCTTGGTTTCCTTGGTTTCAGCCCTCCTTGGTCTGGATTTCCCTCTCTCAACAGGGGTGTGGAACTTAGGCACAATCTGTCTTCCACTTATCATGCTGCCCTTCCATCGGTCCTCAGATGAATCCAAAATTCTTTGCGCCTCCACCAGTAAGGCCATTCTTAATGGCTGTTGGGAAGGGCTGCATAGGTGTGACTTTCACACACCCCGAGGCATTGTACATCTAACGAGCCTATTCAGACCAGGGTGGTGTGAAACCAAGGTGATCTATAAATTGGAAGCCTCCCACCAACTTTCCTCAGACTGGAGAAGCTTCTTGGATGGGTAGTGAAATGTTTTGCTCTCACAAGAAAAGAGGTCCTGTTGCATTGACTCAAAGTCCCGGATAACCTCACCTGGATGAGTGAGAATCTCAAGAGACAGCCAGATTTTAAGTTGTCTCTTAAAACCACAGAAAGATGGGGCTAATTATGCCTCTCATGGGGAGACTTCCAGAGTGATGCAGCCACCACGGTGAAGGCCTGGTTCTGGGAAGGAGATTTCTGGACTTCCTTTGGGGACACCACCTGTAGCATCCTGGTATAAGAGGGTGGGACAGGTAGACGTGTTGAGGGAGAGGCACCCAGATTGTTAGCAAGGACGATGCCTTCACCTGTCCTCCCATCACATGTCTCTCCCCTTATCAGGAGAATGTACAGATCCACCTCAAGAGCAGCAATGGTTCCATTGAGGTGTACCTTTGCCCTGAGGAAATCCTAGAAGAGAGTCCAGCTAAGGAGAGCAGCCTCCCAGTTCCACCGCACCAGGAGAGTAGCAGCCTTCTGACGGTGAAAGGTAAACCCAAAACATTGGAGGCCTCAGTTGGTACCTCTGGAATTCTGTGAGGGGATTTGTTTATACTTGCCACTGGCGTCGTAATAGCGTCGGGCACTCCTGTTTTGATTTTGTTGTAGCAGTCCTCACTCTGTGACATTGTAGAGGATTAAAGCAGCTCCCCCTCCAGACTTCATGTTCAAATCCAAGAGGGGAACATGGGATCCGTGGTGCGGACCCTGCTGGAGTCCTGGAAGTTGCTGGCTAAATCAGAGGCTGGAAATGTTCCTTATTGAAGTGTAAGTCCCAGAATTCCCCAGAGAGACCACCATCAGATGGCAAGGGATTCTGGAACTATTGGTCCAAAACTATAACATTTCTAAAGTCTGGCTTAGACTAGTGCGTTTCCCAAGATGGCTGCCTGAAGCTTAATCTCTACGGCTGAGCATCGACTGCCTGTGATGATTCTGGCCTTGTTAAGACGTTGGCCCTCTTGTCTTTAGATGAGCGATTCTCAGACTTTCCTCCTCCATATGGTTCGCACTTCCATTTCTCAGAAACCCTAGCCAGCATGACAAGTATGCTGGGAGCTGAAACAGCCAAAGATTGAGGGCTATCGTTATAAAAGAGGAGTCGTTCTATCTTGACCTCTTAGCTTTATTTACCCTCAGTAACTAAATAGGTTTCTCCAACAGAATCCTCTTTGGGCCTAAGAACAGCAAGACATGCACGGCCTCCGGCCACCAGCGATTGAAGGGGTTTATCCCCAACCCAGCAAAGGGGGGGGGACGCTTTCGCCCTCTTTGCCGGGTTGGGGCAGGGGGAAAGCTTCCCTCCTTTTGCTGGCTGCTGTGCCCTGTTCCCCTCCTCCTTTTCAGGCCCCCGAAAGCTGAAAGGAAGAGGGGACAGGCTGGGGAAAAGACACTTGAAGTGCCCCCAAACAGCTCGGTGTGTCTTTTCCCCAGTGGCTTCAGCAGTGATCCTTGCCTAGCCCTGCCGCTGCTGCCTTTCTCGCAAACAGCTCGGGCTGGGCGAGGGTCACTGTGTCCTTGCTTTGCCCGACCAGGTCAGCACACGAGATTCAAATGCCCGCCTGGCTTTCCTGACCATGCAGCACCAATCCCTGGGTGCTATACGATTGGGAAAGCCACGATCAAAGCGCCACTACCTCCTCTTTCCCCGGATTTCAGCACAGAGACCCAGGCAAAGAGGAGGTGGCGGTGCTTCGATCCTGGCTTTCCGGACTATAGCATCTGCTGATTGGGTGCTACATGGTCAGGAAAGCCAGGCTGGCATTTGAATTTCACGCACTCAGAACTCCCTTGGGTTGTGGGCACGCAAAATTCAAACGCCTGCCCCGTAAGATGGATTTTTTGCAAGACACCCGGTAAGTAAACCATCGTCTTGTGAAAAAATGCCTATCCCTGGAAATTTCATTTGTCTTACAAAGAATTTGCCCTACGGGGCCTTCGTCTTGTGAGGTACCACTGTAGTTCCATTAATAGTGTATCTCTCAGAGATCAACTGGGACCAGGCCCACGAGAATGGCGCAGGCACGCTCACTGAGGGTGGTCACACCCAGAGAGGTGCGGAAATCGCGTACCCGTGACCGCGCCTTCTCTGTGGTGGGCCCCATACTGTGGAATCATCTCCCCAGTGAGCTGTGCCTAGCAGAGTCCCTGCCCGCCTTCAAAAAGGCTTTGAAAACTCACCTTTTTAAGGAGGCATTCAGCGACCTTTCTATTTAAGTTTTTTTCCTCCTTTTTTGCCGCCTGCATCATATCTGGAGGCTATTGTTCCCTCTCCTTTTATTGGAATTTGTTGTTTGGTTTTATTTTGCCTTGTTTTATTGTTAGCCGCCCAGAGTTCCAATCCGGAAGATGGGCGGGATACAAGTGTAATAAATAAATAAATAAATAAATAAATAATACTCATTGACCCTATCCCAACTCTTTGAACAGACTCACTCGGCACTACCATTGCCTGGATCTTAACGCTGTCCTCCTGTGCTTGTTGTACGTTTCAAGTAGACTCCTTCCCAAGCAAATTGTCTTCTCTCTACCCTCTCTGAAGGACATGCTTCTTGAGAAGTAGGCCCGTTTCTTTGCCCTCTGTTTCTCGTCCACAACTCCAAGCACAAAGCTAGTGAATAGGGATGGACATTTTGTTTCGGAACCAGTAGGTTACAAAACGAACCACACGAACCCGGGTGGTCCTCGGAACCAGCGGATACATGCAGATCCAATTGCTTTACCTTTCTCTGTCTTCCAACGAGGAAGCACGCTGCGATGTCATTTTTCCTGCTTCGTGCTGCTGGCCAAATCTGAGAAGGAGGCGGGATGATGCCTGTCCCTGCACAATTTCCAATTGGCCAGCATCACAGGTCTAGCACAGATGACGTCACAGCATGCTTCCTCGTTGGATTTCAACCCTGCGTGAGACCGAGAAAGGTAAAGCAATTGGATCTGCGTTTATCAGCCGGTTCTGAGTACCACCTGGGCTCGCGTGGTTCCTTTTGTAACCTACCGGTTCCGGAACGAAGTGCCCATCCCTACTATCGAAGATCGCTGCTCCCTCTCCTTCCTGTTTCTGCTTATGGAGCCAGCAACGGCCAGATGGAGACAGGCTGGGCAAGGTCAACGGTTGGTTCTCTCCCCACCCGCCCCTGTTTAGTTGCGGGCCTTGGCACCTTCCCGCTGTGTTCACGCACAGTCCTGTTCCCTCTCTTCCTCCAGCGGAGCCAGGGAAGTCAGAGCCGCCCAGTTGCCTGGTGGAGGGCGAAGAGGGTCTCCTTGAGCTGCCTCAGCACCTTTTGCAGCAGACGGACGACCCGTTCCCGTCGTCGGCTTCCTATGGCGAGACGGGCCCGTTTGTCAGCTTCTCTCCTCCCCTGGACCAAGAGGACTACCTGTGGGGTTTAGAAGAGGGCGAGGGCGTGAGCGACTTGTTCGAGGCCTACGACTTGGGCGACCTGCTGAAGAACTGAAGGCAGGGTGGCTTCCGGCTCTTCTCGTGGTGCTAAGGAGGACTCCTTCTCCATCCCTGAGGCCGGGCGTTTGGTCTGCAGCACCTGCTTGCCCTTTGGGCTGGTAACGAAAGCAGCTGCGGAGAGGCCCACCTGTCGCTCTCTGTCACTCCAAGATGCCTGAGAGCGCCAAGGACCTTGCGTGGCCGTTGATGCAGGGAAAGGTGACGAGAATGGCCTTGGGCCACCTCTCCGCTGTCATCTTCCTTTCAGGTTGACCGGGTGGGTTCGGGGAGTGGGAGGTGGGAGATACTCCTCCATGAATAGGAACCTCAGGTGTCTGTGACGTTTCTGGAAACCATGGAATGATTCAATTTAGGGCGGAGTAGGCAACTTGATTCACTCCAGATGTTTGGGACTTTTAACTACCATGCCCCCCCCAGTCTACATGGCCAGTCTTCAAGGAGTTGCTGTCCTAAATGCCTGGAGGGTACCAGTTGCCTATCCCTGATCCAAAGAAGAAAGGGATCTGGGCGTGATTTCCAGATATCGAAGTAACTGTTGTCAAGCCAAAAGAGGTAAGGAGTCTCAGCTTTCACTCCCAGGAATAATGGGTTTGTCTTGTGCTGCTTGGTAAAAGATGTGTGTCTCCTCTAATGAATTATGGTATAGCACAATATCCCTTTGGTCTCCATTCCCTAGGTTGATCCCTCTTACTACAGGACTGGTTCTTCTGTGGAATCGGTCTCGGTGGTTTCTGGAATAACAAGTTCTTCCTAAAGACTTTTTCCCCCCTCTTCTTCTTTCAGCCTGATTTAACCTCAAAATCCCAGCCTGACCTAGTTTTGAAACTTGGAAGCTCACATGTTTTTCTAACGTCAAGGCTTCATGCGATGCTTTAATTCTGCATTTCTTGCATTGAGAGGCAAGATCTGCAGAAGCGGGTGGACTGTAATGCTCCTTAGCGATAGCCAGCGTAACTACGGAGGGGAAGGATGGGGTCCAACCCCATCTGAAAGGTTGTCCTTGGCCATAACGAGAGCGGCATTCGCTGGATCTCGCATAGCGATTGAAAGAAGGCAAAGAAAGGCTGTGCTTTGGAAGGAAATCTAGAGACTGGACAGTTGACTGAGCAGCAGCCCTTGAATTTGCACCATGTCCAGATTTTCTATAAGATCTCTACATGAATCTGCATTTTCTCAGGGAAGAGGGGTTCCGTTTATTTCGTTGCTTCTGACCAAATACTATGCCAGCTTTGGAAATGGTGGCTGCTGCACGCCTTACCTGCCTTTTTGCAGACAGAAAAACAGACACCCAAGAGTCTTCATGCCACAAACTTGAATGAATCCTGCTTAGACTACTCAAGCCTCATTTGAACATACCTGGGAGAGCATTGCCTTTGTCCTGGAGATGTGGGTGTATTTAGCTTGCTTCCTCTGGGATGAGTTCTGATGGTGCTGGGCCTTGAATCAGAGGTCTCCTTCACCTTGGCATTCATACTAAGGAGGGTTGTGTAGAAATGCCATAGGGTACTGATTCTAGAGTGGACAAAGCCTATTTCCCTGCCATAAGGATTATTTTCTCGTTGCTTCTGCTTCCCTTGCCCCTTAAGTTGCATGTGTACCCTACCACATATAACACTCTACTCCATGAATAAGTTCAGTTCGTGTTCAGATCTTGATTGGATTTCATCAGTAGTGTTATGACAGCCTCAAATGGCAGCTTCTTTGCTAGCTTACTTGGACATCGTTTAAAGTCAATAAACCTGACCCTAGTGTATTCCACTTCAGGCTTCTGGTAGGATCGATTGTGATTAAATGCCTCTACCAACTGAAATGAAAAAGACCTTGTGCCTGAACTACTAAATAAAGGAGGGGATGTTAAGTCTTTGTTCCCAGCATGCTAGGTTCCTGAATAATTTCGGGAAACTCAAATTATGAGTGCCTGCCAGGTGTTGAAAAGGGTGCAGTCCACAGGGAAGGGGCATGTCCTCCAGATGTTTTGGTTGACTCTTCCTATGACCAACGTATCCTTTAGTTTTCAGCTCCATTCCTCCCATGTGTGACTCCACCTCCCACGGGACTCGGCTCCCACATGGTTCCACCACAACCAAAGCCCAAGAGCCTGGACATATCTTCTGCAGGTGTATAGAGGAGGAACACTGCTTGAAGGAGGGCATAGCACTTTGTGCTTCTAGAGCCATGAACCTGAGAGGCAACCTTGGCTATGACCTTGGCTGTGTCTGGCATTGATGAGATGATTGATAAGAGCTGCCTCCAAAACATTACCAGAGTCAAAGGTCCCTCAGCTTTGGTCGGCCACCTTGGTGAGAACCAGGGCTGTTGCTTGTAGCCTGAAAGAACCAGTAGTGAGAGTCCATGTTCATTTGTAGGCAAGTTGGAAAGTTCAAAAAAATAAGGGCTTTATCTCAGTTGTCTCCTTGATGCCAGTCATCTTGACAGTTGTCATCCAAGACATCTTGAGGGCACTAGATTGGGGAAGGCATCAGTAACAGAACAACTGATACAATTTTTTAAAAAATTATAACCTGTTTTTACTTATGCCGTATGATTATGTTGATTTTCAGCCATTCACAATTGTCAACATTTGTTTTGAGAGGAAGGGGATGGAATTTTAAAAATGTTGCTTAACTTTTAAAAAAAAACTATACAGTGCTGCTTATCACTGCTTTCTTACTTCAGTCCTGTAAAAGGGATACAACAGCAGGTTTGTTCTGAGGTGACCCCAGCTAGTCAGGTTACACTTTGTGGTCTGTCATCTCATCGCCATGTAGTTGATCAGCAGAACCGTTCTGCAACACATAGCTTCCCATCCTTCTCCGCCCGTAAACAATTGCTCCTAGATAATTATTTATTTACCCACCGCCGCCACTACCACCACCTTTAAAAATGCCCCTTTGCTTGCCATTTGTAATGGTCTGGGGAAATAGACCCACCTGGAAATAGTAACTTGATTTACTACATAAATGTTTATTTTGAGGGAGTATAAAATTTGGGAAATGAACTCTAGCTTGCGGTATCTCCCTTGTCCCGCATGCTGGCTGGGGAATTGTGGGAGTCCAGAAAGGTAACGTTTCCAAGTTCCGGTGGAAGGTGATTTTCATTTAAGAAGCCTATATTGTGTGGTTGACTACGGCCACAATATATTTGCTCATACAGGTGGCTTTATTTCCCCCACCCCAGGTGACTGGCTTTGTGGCTTGGAGTGAAATTACTTTGACGAGATGCTCTGATCAGGCCATCAGTCATGTCATCATGATTGGAATCCTCTGTCTGATACACAGTCTCCGCCCCTGCTGCGGAGTCTTGCTATGCTCCGGTTATTCCTTGGTTCATTTTCTTCTAGATTTCACTTACTGTCTACATTCACAGCTTGCCAGCATGAAAGGACGAATGGGGCAATTGGGAACGGTGAACAGCCATGGAGAGACCAATTGGCATCAACCACCCGTCTGCCATTGGCCAACCTGGTTGCTTATTGATTAAGCCCATGTGGTCTTATTGATTAAGCCCAAGTAGGTGGTTACTTATTGATTAAGCTGATGTGGCTTAATCTGCAAGCTTCAGTTTCCTTCTTTCTTTGTTATGGGCGATGTTGGGCTGTGACCGATGGAAACGGCCATTCTAAAACATCAGGAAGGTTGTAGGCTTGGTATTGTCTTGTGTCAATCATCTTTCTTTTATGTGGGAAATGGATAAATCTAGAGCAGAGACACCAGGCTGTGCTTAGAAGAGAGCTGTAGAAGAGGGAATTCCTTCCATGTGACCAAGGGATACTTAAGGGCTATATGTTTAATACTGTCTTGAAAATAAGCTGTTTGAAAGGCCTGTCTTGGTTGAGTTTTTTGTATCTATGAGGACACACACACACACACACACACACACACACACACACACACAGGAAAATGAGTAGTGGATTTGATGCATAATGAGTTGTCCATAATGTCAGTATTCTACATCTTTCTATCAATTTTAGAAGTTTTGGAACCTGGATTGTACAGTAATTTAGTTCTCCATGTTCCTGTTTTGCTGTGTTGTTTTGTACCAGCTTTCTAAGCTAGATTTTAATGACAAGTTCAGCTTTTGTTAAAAATGACTTAAAGCCTTATTTTCATCTTAATTTAGTGCACGTTTGCAGAAAGGAACAGCTTGGTTTGATTTTCCCAGGGCTTCCTCTTCTACAAGGCATTTTTAAAAATCCTTTGAAATCTACTTGCTCCAGCAGTGCAGCTGGGATCTTGTCTTATTATTGTAAAAGCTGTATATAATTATTGCACTGTATTTATAATAGAAACCACCTTTGACACTGTCCTACTGCATGTTTTTTTTTGTTTGGATTTTAAGAGAACCAAGTACTGTATTTAAAAAAACATTCTAGAGGTTTTCTATGGTGTTTTGCTTAACACTTAATGAGTGAAGATGTGCATGGGAGATTGTGGGGAGTGTTTTGTTTTTGTTTTAAACTTGAAGCACTTGGTGTGTTTTTGTGAAGAACATGAAAAATCAAAATAAAAATTTCAAACTAAAGTAGCTATTTGAAATGCTAGTGCACTGTAATTCATTTTTAATTATAGAACTCTCTAAAGGCTAACTTCCATTTTATATATATATTTAGTTTGCTTTACTCGCTCCCTAATGCGCTTGCATGGGATTGGAAATTTCCTGCATGAAATACACTGATGCAGTGTTTCATGAATGTCATGTTAACAGGAGCACTTTCAGAATGATTTTGGAAATCCCTCAACGGTTTGCTCAATGCAGGAATCCAAATTAAAATATATCTGACAGATCCTTGTTGAGCTTTCTCTGGAATCCCTCCCGGGTTGGGGTGCTCACCACCTCCCAAGGTACAGTGTGGTACCTTGTATAAAGGAATTAATTTGTTCCAAATGAAATTATCTTAAGCAAATTTTCCTTTATACAAATTTCCCATAGGAAGGCATTGAAAATGGAGTGATCCCTAATCGTGACCATTTTTATGTTGTACGGATTCGCCCCATAGGTGATTCTGTTAAGCAAATTTCCGCTAGCTCCAGAATTGTTTATGTTGCACAGATTTTATGTTATACAAACTGTTTGTTATACAAGGGACCACCGTAGTTGGCTCCATAAGCTAAATGGCTCTAACCATTGCAAGGTTTCTCCTGACACTCAACTGAAACCTGGCCTCCTTTAAGTTGAGCCCATTATTTAAATTTTTAATTGTTCCCCCAAATGCTAAGCGATGTATCAGTATTCTCTCCCCCAAGAGTTTACCACTGTATGGCGTCCTTATTGGAACTGCCATGGTAGTCCTTGGCCCTTTGGAGCAAATGGCTGCCATGGTAGCTTCAATTGTTTCCCCACCATCTCCGGAGTTTGCAGGAAATTAAGTGCGACCACGCCCACCCATCCCTTTTCAGGTCCGGATTTAATCCATTCCTCGCTTCTGTTTGGTTTTTGCCTCCCGCCCCAGGGGCGGGAGAAAAAAAACCCAGAAGAGAAGGAATCAGGACCACTCGGAGGTGAGCCTGCATTTTTTCCTCTCTTTTTTCCTCCCTCCCCTCACGCAGACAGGATCAAGGAAGTGCGGAGGTGTGGGGACGCAGGAAGAGCAACGGATCCCCAAGATCCCTGGTCTGAATTTAAGTGGCCAGCGGAGCTTAGGGGTCGTGTGAAAAGGCCCCTTATTGCAATTGCCATCCCTGCTCATCCATTCCCTTGCCAATGCAGAGAAGCAACCGTGCCTAGTGTCCTTTGAGAAACAAAGCGTCTGAGAACTGCACCGGGAAACCTTGCCTTACGAAGCGCCTTCCGATATTGCCTTCTAAAGTTTTTCGCACAAATTTAGATGCTGCTTTAGCGATACATCACTTAGGTATTTTTCACACATGCACATACACATTTTAGAGCCGCATGTTCCTGAAACATTGGAAAATGAGCTGATTGGTGCTGGGTTGGCTCACAAGATCCGTTCAGAGTTCAAGAAATATATCAAAACACCGCAGCTGTGTGGATGCACCTAGCAATGTATATATTGTGTGAAGTAGGAAGTTGAAATGGTTCCAAAAGGCCATGTGGTTTGGGATTTCACTTTCCTGGTTCTCAAAAAAGCAGACATCCTTTTGCTCCTCCTCCCCATGTGCCTTTTAAGGAGTATGCCTCCCCCGTTAGAATTAGGGTTTAGCTTTTCTATCTGGAATGTAACTTCCGTAATAAAGGTCATTCTGAAGCAGTTTCTCCTGACCACATGTCTGCGATGCTTTCTCTGCTGCTGAGAAAAAGCTTAATATTTTTCTTTCTCACTCACTCTCTGAATAGTCACAAACAAGATTTCGCCTCATATGGAGTTTGTCCGCAGCCAAATGGATCCCATATGGCAAATATTCGTTTCCATTTAATTTGGGATGGAGAACCTCCAATGCATCGGGCCAGATGTGGCCTGTAGCATTCCTATATGGTTAACAAGGTCTCCAGCTAACATCTGCTCAAAGATAAGGATTGATTTAAGGCCTGGGATGCTGCACATGGAGTCGAGTTCTAATTTGCCCTCAATGTATTTTAATACACCACAGTGGCAAAACACTGGGATTTTTCATTAGAGGCAACACAGAATCCCAGCTCCCAAAAGGTATATGGGAAAAGGTCCCAACTGAGAAAGAGCAGGCACAATCTGGAGTCATGACCATAGGAGCACTGTGTGTGTGTGTGTGTGTGTGTGTGTGTGTTGTGTGTGTGTGTGTGTGTGTGTGTGTGTGTGTGTGTGTGTTGCTGTGAATTAACCTTCCAAATCTTGGCTGAAACTGGACCCTGCAATTGACCTCTGCAATTCCCTCCCTCCCTTCACATACAAACAAACAATCCCACAGACAAAAAAGACGTTAAGAGGAAAGCTTCCCCTACCCAAGACAGACAGAGAGCAGCCTGGCTTACCCGGCAATGCTGCCGCCTCTCCCACTTTTCCTTCCACAGAGGGCCCCCCTCCCCTTCCCACAGCTGTTTTCATTTTCTGCTTCCAAAAGAATGTGATGAATTGAGGGTTTGTCCAGTAATTGCTGTAAACCCAGATTAGCTGTCCCATTGCTTCCCATAACTCAGGTTTCCCTTCCCCATCTCTCCGGACAGGAATTTCCATCTGCGATCCATTAGTGGCAGTCGGAGGTTTTTTTCCCCTTTTCTTTCCAAAGGAGTGCTTTTGCTGGAAAACAACAGCGTTCGTAGAAAGATGTGCAGGGGAGGAGGGCAGGAGCTCAACAATGCAACACAAGGATGTTCATTTTTGGGGGGTTGTCCCTCCTCACCCCTACTCCACCCCCACTCCACCACCAAGCTGCTCAGCTATAGAAAATCTTACCGTCTTCTGCAAGTCCAGGCCATGCTGGCATCTCAGCTGTCCAATAGTGAGTGCCAGCAATGGAAGCCCACAAGAGAAAAGGCTTTGCAACTGTTAAATCTGGATTATAATTACCAGCAGGCCCAGCCATGCTAGCTGGGGAATCTTAGGAGTTACCATTTCTGTCTGGACTTCGGTTTAGTCACCCATGGTCTCTCCAGCCTAAGTGCGTTAGTTGGTTTTCTCCTCCCTCTGATTCCTAAACTGTCACCAAGCATGCCGTTTTCTGCTGGTTTTCCTCATGGTTGCCAAAAAGGTAACCATCATCACCACATCCCTGTTTACTTCACACCCATAAACACACTAAAGCAGAGACTCGTCCACCCAAAGGACCTAACACCAAAACAAAAAAGAGCAAAATAGTATATGCGGTCCAATGCAGTGAGGAGTGTTCAGACCTCTACATTGGAGAAACTAAACAGCCTTTAAACAGGAGGATGGCCCAACATAGGAGGGGCAACAGCTCTGGACCAGGATCAGCAGTACACCTCCATTTGAAGGACAAAGGGCACTCTTTCAAAGATGAGGATTTACACATATTAGACAGATAAGATAGGTGATTTGAAAGGGGTCAGGGAAGTCATTCATGTGAGTACTTGAAAACCCCTCTCTTAACAGAGGTGGGGGGCTCAGGCATAATCTATCTGCTGTTTATCAGGCAATAATTCCAACAATCCCCAGACAAAAATACTTCACACCACCACCAGCAAGGCCATAGCTAACGACCCATATTTTATGGGTTTCAGCACTTTAGGCCATTTTCCTTCTAATGGCCTACTGAGAGTATTGTTCACCTAAGGAGCCTATTCAGGCCATTGTTCATCTTATGAGCCTATTTCACACCAGGGTGACATGAGGTCAACGTGAACTATAAAATGGAGGACTCACAACTAGCTTTCCTCAGACTAACGAAGCTGTTTGGATGAGCAGTGAAACGTTTCAGTCTCTCAAGAAAAGAAGTCCAGTTGATATGACTCGACTTCCAGATAAACTCACCTGGATGACTGAGAATATTCACAAACTTACCAAGGAAGGGTTTGGCTGGAGATGATTTGAGCCTATGGCTCAATGAGGACTGGAACGTAGGTCTCCTGAGTACCCGTTCAGCACACCAGCCTGGCTTCAACTCTTTATCGTTTATTATTTATTCAAGTGAAGGCCCTGGAACAGTAGTGGCGAAGCTTAGGCCCTCCAGATGTTTTGGACCACAACTCCCACAAATCCTTTGTCATAGGCAATCTAGGCTCGGAATTCTGGGAGTTGTGGCCCAAAACATCTGGAGTGCCGACGGTTCGCCACCACTGCCCTAGAAACTCTTAGAAAGCCAGCTAGTTTTTCTTCCCTTTGTAGAAGGGAAAAGAAGTCTCCATTAACACACGCACAACTTCAGAATCCAGCATAGTTAGGAGGAGTAACTGGAGTCCATCGCAGCCTTCCACAAATGAATGGACTTAGACCTCCTTTCCCCTCTTGACCAGCAATTGCTGTGCTGTGTGAAGATAAGGCTGACAGTCCAACATGGTAGGACATCTCCCTGGTTGAGGAAGGACAAAGTATTGTAATACTGGTTGTAAATGTGATATGCTACCATGCCCACAGGCGAGGAAAAGGTTAAGTGACATGTAAATTCCCAGGAAAGGCAGTTCTGTATCCAAAAGAATGTCAACCTCCCTGACAATCCAGACTAGTAAAACCTGACCTGGTCAGTGCTGTAAAATCAGAGTGGGATGACATATCTTGGGGGAGGTTGTGAAGGTCACCAAGTATGTGCTTGATTCTCATATTTATGTCCATGTGTGAAAATTCCCCACTGAGGATGGATTCATTTCCATAGGCCAATCAAATCCTGCCCAGAATCCTGTTGCATGGCTATACCAGCAGAAGGGAAATGGGCATCTAGGTTGAGATCGACACCGTTAAGCCAGGATCTCCATGGCTAGGCTGGTAACATATCTTGAGTAGAAAGGAGAGAAAGAATTACATTTTAATAGTGCATCTACTGGCCTTTTCGTACCATGCCTTTGATTCTACAGAAGGATATATAAATATGACGTAATTATCAACTTCGTCCTGATCATTCTTTTTGTAGGTAATGAATGAAAAGAGACTTACCCCTCTCTTCCTGCCCTCCTCCTTTCCTTTTAAGGAGATCAGCTTATTTTAAAGAAATTAAACAAACCAAACTGAAAAAGCTTGAAGAAGCAACACGAACCTGATCTTCGTTGCTGGGTTCTGTTTTCAGTAGAGAACGGTCTTCCCCTGGAAGTTTACTCCTAATCTTATTTGGAGACCAGCCATCTTGGGGAAACTTGGAGGAAGCCCTTAAAAAATGGTCCTCGGATGGATATTAATTCTGAACTGGGTTACTCTGCTGATTTGTATTAGTTTCAGCTCCAGCTTTTTAAAATCAATTTATAGTCCTTGTTTTGTGTGTGTGTGTGTGTGTGTGTGTGTGTGTGTGTGTGTGTGTGTGTGTGTGTGTGTTTGTGTGTGTGTTTGTGCACATTCACTGAAATATATCTAGTGCGACATAAACTAGGGGTTTAAAACCTCTTTGGGAAACTCCACTTGAGATTTTAAACCATTTCATTACCCAGTATGTTAGCAGACCTAAAACTGTTGCATTTGAGACTTTTTCCTATCCCCCCCCCAACACGCACACACATACACACACACACACTGGCTGCAACCCACAGCCACTCATGGGCTATGCAACTGTTCCCCCACTCCCCCGCCAAAGGTGGATAGTGATAATCTGACATGGCAGTGGAAACTTACCAGCCAACAGAGAGAGAAGTGGGGCTCCTTCCCAAAGTGGCACTGACAAGAGAAATTTACGATACCAGGATTTTACCGATCAGCTCCAAGCACTCCTGGAGGAGACCAACACCCTCAAGTGTACCCTTTTTATTTATAAAAAAATATAAATATAAATATAAAGTTTTTTTAAAAAAACTTTTCTGTCCAGGTTCAGGCTGTGTCGTGGCATGGAGGCACCATTGGTCATCCTGCAAGATGACCTCTTAAGTGAGGTAGACAGGATCAAAATGTCCCTCCTTGACCTCTCCGTGGCCTTCAATACTGATGATCACAGTATCATTTATATCTATGTAGAAGAATGTAACAGATTTATCGTGCCAATTTTGAAGACGTGTCCTGGAAGATCAAAAACAGAGCATTTTTCTCAATTATTGTTGGGCAAAAATCAACTAAATACGGAATCTGTGGCTAACTTTTTTGATTCCGTGGTCAAGTTTAAAAATAAGCAACGTCTCAATTATGCTAGTGATTTCCCTTAGCACTGGGTCTTACAGTTCTCTGCATTTTTAACACGTCCTGGTTTTAGCTTGTATTTTAACATTTTGTATTAGAAATTGGTTTTATTTATTTGTTTTTACCAATTTTCCTTCTGTGCTCTTAAATCAGGTCTATGACCGCATAATAAAGAATGAAATGAGATGAGTATAATTTATATCAGATATACTTTTTATTTTTCTATCCTCTGCTTTGATTGGGTACTGCTTCTTTATTGGGTTTGTTTTCCCATTTTGTTAACCGCTCAGAGTTCTTTTGGGAAGACGGGTGGTATAAAAATGAATAACAATACAAAAATACTCCTGCGGAGGCTCTCTGGGGTTGGAGATCATCAGCCTGGCTCCAGTCCTTCCTAGAGCACCCACCATTAGAGAGTTCTGCCAAGAAAACTCCATGGACATGGACTGTAACCACACACACACACACACACACATGTTTGTTTGTAGATTACTTTTAACATTTCAAGTATCTGTAAGCGCTTGATTAGTCTCAAGTTACGGCTAAGTTTCTTTCACTCTTTAATCCAGTGTTTTTCAACCACACACACACACACACACATGTTGCCTGTTTGAAAATTGAAAAAATACTTTATATATAGTCAATATAGGCACAGAGTTAAATTTTTTAACATTTTCTAATGGTGGTGTGCCTCGTAATTTTTTTCATGAAACAAGTGTGCCTTTGCCCAAAAAAGGTTGAAAAACACTGCTTTAATCATTGAGCGTTCACGAGGCTTGCGTTGTCTGGGCGATCAGAAAAACTCCAGTATCAACAGCACGCAATCAGGTACACTTGGGGAAGAAACCTTTAGTCGTGGTCTGGGTTAAGCTATGCTTGGCCTCCTGATGCTGTTGCAACAGTGTTCCATCCTTGTCTTGTTACAAAACAGCATAACAGATAGGGGAGAAAGTTGCAATGAACCGGTTGACAGGAAATCTAAATACCAAAGAGACAGAGAATGTTAGAAAAGAGTAAACAAAAGGGGAGAGGGCTGACAGAGGGGGAAATCCCTCCAAAAGGAATTGCGTGAGTTCCACCGAAGCAAGGAAAGCACCATTAGTGGATAATAATCTGATCTGTTTTCTCTTGTTCAAACGCTTCCTGCTTCTCAAGGGTGCTTGAAGGCGAGGCCCAGACATGAAAAGCGGGGGGGGGGGATCATGTGGATTGTGCTTGACGTTACTTGGCACATTCACTGTTGCAAGCTTATGTTGCAGTGGTTACGCTTAGTAGTTACAGCCTCCCGCTTGCCCAGTTCTACATCATCGATCCTTTCCCCGACAGGCTGTGGACAGGAAAATGTAAGCAGCAAGAAGTCTGTAGAGCCTCGTGGCACCGTGGGACGAGCCTGGAGGCACAGTGGCTAAACTGCAGTACAGCACTGCAACCAAAACTCTGCTCACACCCCAGATTCAATGCGAGACAGGCATCTTGAGGTTCACTCAGCCTTCCCTCCTTCCAAGTTTGGTACATTCAATACCCGGCTCGCTGGAGCAGGTGGGTGGTGGGAATGTGTAACTCGCATAACTAAGCAGCAAAGCAAAGCAAAGTAAAAGCAAAGTGTTCTGCTTATATACCGCCCCATACCACTTCAAGTATTTGCTACTAGTTATTTTTTTCCCATTTGTTCTTATTTTGAATTGTCAAATCATTCTGATTTATTGTATTTGTGCTTATTTGTTGTTTTTTATTATTATTTGATTATTTGGTCTGATTGATTAGTTTTTATTTACTATTTTAAGTTATTTAATCTGTTTCTGTATTTTATATATGTTTGTAAACCGCCCAGAGTAGCTTTTTTGCTAGATGGTTCTGGTATATAAACAAACAAACAAACAAACAAATAAATAAATAAATAAATAAATAAATAAATAGTCTCTGGGCGATTTACAGTTTTTAATTGCAGTATGCAGGCTACACATTGCCCCCCCCCCGTAAGCTGGGTACTCATTTTACTGACCTCGGAAGGATGGAAGGCTGAGTCAACCTTGAGCCTGCTACCTGGGTTTGAACCCCAGGTCGTCAGCACAGTTATAGCTGCAGTGCAGACATTTAACCACTGTGCCACGAGGGTCCTACCACACAGAGAATGCTTTTTTAAGCAATACGGGACACTTTATAAGCAGTCTCCTTTGCTTTGAAAAGCAAGGGATGTAGTGGAATGATTGATCCACAAGAGTCCCGCCTCCCTCTTCCTAATCCCAGCCTCATGGGACTGTATAAGTCACTCTGGCTGGCAGTGAATGTGGACTTCCTTTCAAATGCTGCATTGGGTAAAAGAGAAAAGCAACCGCCCTTTACCCCAACCCGCCAACTCCTGGAACAGATTTTTTCAGCTGACTTAGGGCACGGGTACAGCATTAAATTGCATTGAGGTCAGGTCCAATGTACTGTAATCAAAATCAGTTTTCAATCACATGGTTTTTGTATTGCTTTGCACATTAACTTTGAAAATTATTACTCTGATATCACATAGGAACTTAAAAGCACTTTGGGAAACCACACATGAAACTGTAAATTTAAATCACTTCATTAACCAGGATCTTTACAGAGTGCGGGGTTTCCACTGTTGTTGATTGTGGAACATTGCTTGAGCAGTATTTATTCAGCAGGGCCAAGCAGGGCAAGGGGTCACCACAGTATGAGGAACTGTATTAAAGAGTCATGGCACTAGGAAGGTTGAGAACCACTGCCTTACGGGAAACTACCAGGGAGTGTAATTCACCTCCTTGTCCCCTCCCTTTCTGCCTAAATCTGTCTCAGTGATTTAAACCACCCTCAGCAAAGAGGTGAAAAAGAAAAGAAAGATTCCAAGGCGCCAAAATATATTGCCAAGAAACTGACATCAACTGAGTTGGAAGGAGAAGGGGGCTGCCCCCCCTTTCCCTGGATACATCCTCATGATGCTGCAGAGGCTGTGCAAATGTATGCCCTGCCTCTGCCCGAACAAATGGACACAGTCCAGTTGATATGGCGCAGATAAGCAAAGTCCACATCTGCGTGAGCTGCCCCCTTCCCACAAAGCTTCAGCCCAAAGTGCTGGTCCTCCGTCTTCTGATGCCAGTGCTCCTCAGGCCTCAGGCCCCTTGTCACTGTGGGCCTTTTCAAACGACCCCTAAGATCCGCTGGCCACTTAAATTCGGACCAGGGATCTTGGGGGTTTGTTGCTCTTCCTGCGTCCCCACCCCTCCGCACTTCCTTGCTCCTGTCTGCGTGAGGGGAGGGAGGAAGAAAGAGAGGGGAAAAATGCAGGCTCACCTCCGAAGCCGCCCGGTTCCTTCTCTTCTGTTTTTTTTTTTTTTGCCTCCCGCCCCTTCTCCTTTTTTTTTTGCCTCCCGCCTCTTAAAGGGGCGGGAGGCAAAAAAACCAAACAGAAGCGAGGAGAGCCCTGCACTCACCAGATTAAATCCGGACCTGGGGATTTTCACCCTCCTAGAGCAGGTACAAGAAAAGTGCGCTGGGACGCGCTTAGGTGGGCGTGGTTGCACTTAATTTCCTGCAAACTCTGGAGCTGGTGGGGAAACAATTGTAAGCTCCGGAGCTGGCAGCCATTTGCTGCAAAGTTTAAGTGTCGTGTACAAATACCCTGTATCCACTACCAGGATAGTGCTTCTGGATAGAGCATCATGCTAAGACCACATGTAGATGAATAAAGCATGTCCAACTCCTTCCTCTCTGCCATATCACCTTTGCCAAGCTACACAATGACGATGTCTAGGGGCTGATTTCCGACTGGTTAGGAAGCCATTAAAAAGGTCTCCTCCAAGTTATTTAGATTGGTCTTGACTAGCAGGGCCCATTCTCTTTCAACATAATCAAGTTTAGTTTTTTTCAATGCCTTTGGTATGTTTTAAGTCTGCCACTCCAGTATCTTCATGGTGGTGGTGGTGGTGGCGGAGAGCTTTACTTTTAAAAACCCATGATTCAAATACCATTTGTTCAAGCATCCCCAAATTTGGGATAGTTCAAGAACAGATGGTATTGATTTGAGGTCCAGTTTCAAAAGTTCTTGTTTGGGCCACCCCTACATTTTGAGTTGCCTTATGGAATGCTGAACTGGGCTGTCATTCAACATCTATTGCTGCAGGCCTGTGCAGCAATACTTTCAGAGGTCCCTCAAAGGCTGTCTGGGTAGCCCAGAAGTTAAGGCATCTGGCTGCAGAACCAGAGGTTGGCAGTTTCAGATTTCTACGACTTTTATATAGTCAGAACATTATTTGGACGCAAGCCAAGATAACTTGAGACCAACACCGCACTGCCCCCCTTGGTCCCCTTAGAATTTTCTGCCAAAGTATGGAAGGTGACTTTTGGGGTCTGCAAACAATGGCAGGGGCGGGGCGGGGGGGGGAGAGAGAAACAAGCCCCAGATTAGGAAAACTGTCGTCTTAAAAATGGAACCCTCTCCGAGCTGTCAATGTGACCCGCCCTGGGTCTGTTTAAAGTTGGCTGGGATACTTTTCGGTTCCTCGTAGGATCCTTGCTTATTGTTGTCAACGTTTTAATCCTTTTACAATTTTTATGGATTTTCTGTGCTTCTGTGTGAACCGCCCAGAGTTCCCTTGGGGAAATTGGTGCGGTCTATAAGTGTAAAAATAAATAAAATATAAAATAAACGGTTGATGCTCGTGGTGGAGGAGTAAGTGTGTGTGTGTGGGGGGGGGGAGCAGGCGGGTAGGAAGGACGATCTACTCCTGGGAGGAAGCGGAGGGGGGGACGGAGAGAGGGAAAAGAATGGGACGCACTTTCCCTTTAAACGAAAGCAACAAGTCCCTGGCAGCAGCAGCGGCGGTGGCGGCGTAACCAGATCTTCACGTGACCGCCATGCAAGCCCGTGTTGCGCTCAGCGGCGGCGGATCGGCGGGCGAGGAAGGCGCGGGAGGCGGTCGCCCCTTTCCCGTCCGCGGCGCGCGGAGAGAAACTCGCTGATGCCCGGAGGAGATCGGGGCGGAACAATCCGAGGCTGTGCCCCCACCCCCACCCCCGGATCCTTTGTCTTTGCCCTCCTTTTCCGCGTCTGCTTCCGACTTGTAACAGCAGGACTCGGTGCCCTCCTCCTCCTCCTCCTCCTCTTCTTCTTCCTCTTCTTCCTCCTCCTCCTCCTCCTCCTGGGCAACAACTCTCTCCCGATCCCTCCCGAAGGGGTAACGATCCTCCTCCTCCTCCTCCTGCGTCCGACATGCCCGAGCAGCTCAGCGTCTCCGAGTTCGTGGCGGTGACTTCGGCCGATCTCAGCTCGCCGGCGGCGTCCAGTTTCACCGCCAAGCTGCAGAAGTGCCGGGGGGCCGTGGTGGCCCTGGAAGAGGTGAGCTTGGGGGGGAGGTGGCTGGGCTGAGGGGCTGGGGGGGGGGTTAAGAGGGAGGAGGGGGGCATCGGGGAGGAGGGGGAGAGGAGAGGCAGGGCTGCTGGGGAAAGAAAAGTGGGGGAGACTTGCGGGGAGTGGGGTGCGGGGGAAGAGTTGCCCGCGTTTAGCCCCTTTTATCCGAGGTTTGCAGAAATCCGCCTGTACCTTTTTCTGCTCCCGAAAGTAACTTGCCGTGGGCGCGGTCCGCTCGCTCGTTCCTCGGCTGGGAGGAGGAGGAGGAGGAGGCCGGCGGTCTTCTTCACGCACCTGAAACAGGTTGGCCCTCAAGTCACTCCAGGTTTTCTAGGTGTGCTTGGGATCGCACCCGCGGCGCCTGGTTCCTCTTCTGGGCGAGTTTCATTTCAGTCGGGTTCTTAATGCCAACTCTCTCTTGGAGTAAACTTTGCCGTCCCTGCCGGTGTGTGTGTGTGGTGTGTGGGGGGGGGAGTCGGTGATGAACAAGGGCGGGCTCATTGCTGCGCCTTTGAAGGGCGCCTTCCTCTTTCTTGCACCTCCTTCTGTCCCCCCCTTTCAGGAGTTGGTGGGCGATCCGACGCAGGGAATGAGGCGGAAGCGGAGTGAGAGATAAACTTTTCCGCCAATAACTGCTCCCCGTGCGTCAAGCAGGGCAAACAGGCCCACTAGGCGTGCGTTTGACGGAGAGTTGCTCTCTGGTTTTTTTGGGGGGGGTGCGCTCTGAGAAATGGACCGGTGTGGACCCCACACCAACGCGGTCCAGTGGCCTGCTTAAAAGTGCCCAAAGCCGACTTTTCTGGTTCTTTCATCTTTGCCCTTCCCCCAGGCTCACTCTTCTGGTTCCTTGCAATCTGCATTTGGCTTGATGCACTTCCTTTCTTTGTGAGGAAAGACAGCAGCACCATGGACATGTCAGGATGGCTGGTGCTAGGTCAGAGCAAAGGCCATACAGACTGTAGTTGTGCATGTCAGATGATTTCAGGCAAAAATCAAAGAAAAACCAAACCAAAGACAAAAAACATGTGGCACCTTAAAAACTAACTTTCATTAATGTAACATTTGGTGGACACGTCCACTTCTTCAGACATATAGCAGTCAGATGATGTTTGCCTGCTTGCAAAGGGACCATGTGGGGTACACACACACACCCACCCCATTTTCTTAGGTTTGCTTTAATTCTGCAGCTCCACTCTGTGTCCTAGTGTGGCATCCACAGAACTCGGGTTTCTGTGTGACCAGAGCCTCAATCAGTGGCTCCCAACCTTGGGTCCCCTAATGAGGACTGCAACTCCCAAAAGCCTCCAGTTCTAGCCACCATGGCCAAGATTGCTGGGAGTTGTTGTCCAGGGGCATCAGGGATACCTAAGGTAGGGAACCCCTGGGCTAGATCCCCCCCCAAAGAGGTTCTGATTTTAGGCATTGGAAGTATCTGCAATGGTATATTCTGCCTACAGACTGGACAGGCAAGGAGAGAAAAGACTCAGTTCTCTGACACCTTTGCCCATGGTTCCCCATATTTTGTCCTATTACTCTTCTCCAGAGTATTAGGTTTCACCAGGAGAATCAAATGCTGTGGCGTAGCCTCTCATTTTAGAATGATCACAGCTTTTCATGATCCACACAGTCAAAAGCTTTTCATGTCATCTCTGTGTAAAGTGGAGATTTATTTCCCTTTGCAATTCTTGGGTACATTCCAGTACCCAGTATCCTTTTCTGAATCCCATCTGGAACATCTGGCATTGCTCCTTCCCATATATATAGTAAATGTATTTAGCCAAACCAGCTCTGGCCATGGTGACACATGCCCTAGCGACGTCCTGGCTAGACCACTATAATGTGCTCTATGTAGGGCTACCAATGGAAAGCCTCAGGAAACTCCCAACGGGTCCAAAATGCAGCAGCCAGATTGCTGACTGGGGTGGGGTACAGAGATCACATTACACCGCTATTAAAGCAGCTGGCAATCAGCTATCGGGTGCAATTCAAGGTGCTGACCTTGACCTACAAAGCACTGTACAACCTGGGTCCTAGCTACATTTAAAGATCAAATCTCACAGTATGAACTAGAGATGGGCACGAAATTAATTTTTTTTATTTCGTTATTTGTTATTTGTTATTCTTTTGTTACGTAACAAAACGAATAACGAACCTAGGGGCAAATTTAACAACGAACCGAACCGAACTGAGAAAAATGGTTCGGTTTGGTTCGTTAATGGAGGGGGCGGAGATGTCTCCTACATGGTGTTGGTCTGGAGGTCCTTTCGCACCGAGCTGCATGGAGGGAGCACACACCTCGTCGGTGCCATCGAGGGAGGCGGCAGGCTCGAGCCTCAGCCCAGCCCGGGAGGAGAGATAAGAAGCAGGCTGCATTTAGGCGGCCAGAGCAGCGCAGCTTCGAAGCCGCCCCACTTGCGCCTCCATCCCAAGGTCCATTATTGTGGGGCTGATTGGGAGGGGAGATAAGGAGGCCATGCAGTGGGCACTGGGAAAAAAGCAGAAAAAATAAATAACAAATTAACAAAACAAAACAAATTTTTTCACAAAAATTCACAAAAAACTAAACGAAATGAACCAAACTCCTTAACGAAATGAAACAAAATGAAACACCATTTTTTCAATTTGTGCCCATCTCTGGTATGAACCGGCTTGGGCGTTAAGGTCATCAGGAGAGGCCCTTCTCTCCATCTACCCTCATAGGCACGTCTCGTGGGAATCCATGAAAGGGCCTTCTCGGCTACTACACCCAGACTCTGGAACTCCCTCCCACTAGAGGCCAGGACTGCCCCATCCCTTCTGTCTTTCTGGAAACAGGCAAAGACGTTTCTCTTCAGGCAAGCATTCCCTGAGTGATGGACTACCTGTTATGTGACTTTTACATGAATCTATCATACATGAACACATAGTTTATAGACTTTGTGATTGCATTGACACTATGTTCTCAATATTAGTTACCCTCACTCATAACTTTACAGCAGTGATGGCCAAACTTCAGCCCTCCAGAAGTTTTGGACCATAACTCGCACAGTCCTTTGTCATTGGCAATACAGGCTTGGAATTCTGGGAGTTGTGGTCCAAAACATCTAGAGGGCCGAAGTTTGGCCACTACTACTTTACATGGAATTTTACTCTTTTTGACTGCTCATGTTCTCTGGTAGCTTTAATATAATGTTGTCTTTTGATGCTGTAGGAGTTCTCAATACTTGAATATGTCTTAATTGTACTGGACTGTATATTATCCCTCATTACGATAAGCTGCCTTGGGTGCTTTTCAATGAGAATGGCAGGGTAAAAATACCCTAAAATAAAATAAAATAAAAGTCCTGTTGGCATTTGCATAACGTGTGCACAGTTTGCAGCTGCTGAGAGTGTGTCAAGGGATGTTTCAGTTGTGTAGTCAGGTACATCATGCATGCAACCAATCATGCCCCAGGCACCCAATTAGCTTCTGTTACTTAAGGGAATGTTGCCCTGACGCTGATAGCATTCTGGCCTTTGTTGTAAGACTTGGAGGAACATTGCTTCACTTGCATGCAAAATGAACACAATAGTCCTCTAGTTACTGCAATCCTTGGTGTTTCTCTTCTTGGGGGTTTAAATTTATTTATTTATTTATTTATTTGGTGCATTTATATACCGCTACCTTTTTCCAATCAGGAACTCAGGGCGGTTCACAATAAAACAGCTAAAACAGCTAAAACCACAACAAGCACAATTAAAACAGCATAAAGCGGTAAGAATGAAAGGCAAGATAAAAATAAAGGTTGGCAAACAGGGAAACCCTCGGCAGGGAGCAGCAGGTGAATTAAAAGGAAAAAAATGTACATGGAATATTTTGAATATGGGTTGCTGTTTTGTTTTCCATTTTTCTTGGTGTATTGTTATGATCTGGGCAGATTCTCTGTGGCCTGAATTAATTTTATTGGTATTCCCTCTATTCCTGGTGATCTCTTTCTTCTAATACTTTAAGCACCACTTTCACTTTGCAGTTTTGAAAAAGAGGTTCTTTAATCACAGATTTCTCCTCCAAAGGAATCTGTTATTTTTGTATCTCTTCTGTATTGTTATACTGTACATTGTTTCCTTTTTACCCTTTATTTTAATCCTGCCCCCTGCTGATTGTTCAGCATTCCTCATATAGGTTTGAATTTCCATTTGATCACTTGGCTCTGATGGCAGAGGTATCTTGTTTTTCCTCTTTTGTCATTTTCTCTATTTCTTTGCATTAATTATTGTAATATTTCTCTTTGTCACTCTATGACCATCACTGAAAAGTTGCATTTAGATTTCTGACCCAGTTTCTGTCATGTTTCATTCTTGCTTCTTGTAAGGGGTTCTTGTAAGAGTTTCGTCAGTCATCTATTTAGCTGGCTGGCTTGTTCTCTCTTTAGCTACCCCTTGTGACATCTCCACCATCTCTGCAGTATCTTCCCTGCCTCCACCAGTTGAATGCCAGACTCTGAAACCATGCTGCCTTTAACTAAAGTGGTGGCTTTCTTCAATGGGGGCTTAGTAAGGGATGTGCGCGCCAAAGATTCCCTCTTGTGCTCAAATTTCTGCACCACCTTGACACTCTTTCTTGGTATCCAGCACCTTGTGGGGAAAGACCTGTTCAGTGTTTCTTGAGGGGGATCTTGCTGCTCTACAGTCACCCCTTGCCATTTTGCAGTTCAGGTACTGTGGTCCCACTATATCGCAGGATCGCAGTACCTGGGGGGCGGTGGGGAGCAATTGCATCGCTCCCCACCGCTCCCCACCCCCTCCGGGAGGCCTCGGAGCCACACGGGAGGGCATCGGGGAGCGATCAGATTGCTCCCCGCTGCCCCCCAGACCTGTCCGGGAGGCCTCGGAGCCACGCGGGGGGGAGGGCGGGGGGAGCAATCGCATCGCTCCCTGCTGCCCCCACCTGCCCCTTTGATTGCCCCCCCCCCCCACCGGACCAGCTTCTGCATATCGCGGATTTTCATGTATCACGGGTTGGGTGGGTCCCTAACCTCCGCGATAGGTGGGGGTTACTGTATAATAGAAGTGGATGAAAGGTATCAGAACTAGTGATGGGCACGAACCACTGGTTCAGAAGTTCATGCTGGTTGTTGAGTGGCTGAACAAGTGTCGGGCACTTCTCAGCCCCGCCTCCTCCAGTGGGCGCCCACTGGAGCACTGCCTCTACGTAAACCCTTGCTGGAAGATGAGGGGCTAGGGAGTACTGAACATTGTTTGGCCGGTAAACGAACCATCACGAAGTGCCAATCCCGCCAGTTTGTGCCCATCTCTAACCAGAACTCATAGTTCTCTTGGTGGTCTTTCGTAATAATAGACTTCATTATGGTCAAGGAGCAGCAGTATTGACATACTGATAAAATTGATAAAACTGTGCAGAATTGTACATTCTTCCACTACCATGAGAGTCATGCCTTCACGATCTTTGCTAAATCATCCCTCCCATATTTCCAATTCATAAACATCACGCACAGCATATCTTTTCCTACATTGCTAAAAGTAGAATTAAGCCACATCTGTTGTTTCATTGTAAACCTGTTGCGTTATCCGTCTTGGTCTACCGCTTAAACGTTTGGTCACAAAGGCCTGCCTTTTGTAAATCTACAAACGAATGACTCATCGTCACAACAATATCAGTGACAAAATAACTCTTCATTCCTAATTATATTTATACAGTGGTACCTTGTATAAAGGAATTAATTGGTTCCAAATGAAATTATGTTAAGCAAATTTTCCTTTATACAAATTCCCATAGGAATGCATTGAAAACGGAGTGATCCCATTTTTATGTTGTATGGATTTTCCCCATAGGCAATTATGTTAAGCAAATTTCCCCTATCTCTGGAATTTTTTATGTTGTACAAATTTTATGTTATACAAGCTGTTTGTTATACAAGGGTCCACTGTATTGTGAAGGAAGTTTGTGGTGCCCAGATGTATAATGGTATGTAGTAAATATCTGAGCGTTGTTTGGTTGTCATATTCAACAGAAATTTGTTTTGGAGTAAATTCCAAATTGGCTCCTTGCCAATCTGAGTGGGACTTGCTAGATTAAACAGGAAATTTCTTAACCTCACTTGACCTCAGTGCTGTGCTGGAGGTAGGGCAAAGAAGAGGTGCCTTCTTTCCATCCGAGTAAAAGTGTCTGGTATTGAAAAACAGGGAAGCTATTTCTGTCCATGAAACAGATATATGTCTGATACCCAGGGCTGGTGCTAGGTTTTTTTTGCGCCCTAGGCGGGGGTGGGATGGGCGGGGCAGGGGGCGGGGTGGCAGATGGTGGGGGCGGCGACAGGCATGGGGGGCGGCGATGGGTGCGGGGGGCGGCGGGCGGCTGGCGGGCAGTGAGGGGACGGACGGCGGTGGCCAGCGGCGGGGGGGGGCAGCAGGCTGTCCAGCGCCCTCTCTCCATTATGGCACCCTAGGCAACTGCCTAGTTCGCCTTAATGGAAGCGCTGGCCCTGCTGATACCTGCTTCTATCTATTTCTTCTTCAAGTGCCATGTCCTCATAGAACATTGGCAATTGGTAGCCTGAACTTGTTTCTATCTAGAGCTATTCTAAACAGAGCAGCTGTGCTCACTGCGGATCATTGGCTTAAGAGTTCTTAAGCCAGAATGTTCTTCGACGCTCTGGGCCACGATTCCCGTCTATCTTTCCTTGAAGGATAACTTGTAGCAGTTATTTCTTATTTCTTATTGCACATAATGTGTCTCTGAAATACTGCAGTTGTCTTCTCTTTACAGTATTGAGGATTTCTAACTTTTTATTCGTGCACCGTAATACAGCCACATTAGTGACTGTGTCTGTCCAAGGTATCTTCGGGATTTGTCTTTACGTCCACATTTCGAATGCCTCCAGCTTCCTACATAATGTGCCTGTAAGGGTCCATGTTTCAACACCATAAAGAAATACAGTGGAACCTTGACTTACGTCATTAATCCATTCCGGAGGTCTAGACATAAGTCAAACATGCCTTAAGTCAAATGAACTTTTCCCCTAGAAAGTAATGGGAAAGTGGATTAATCCGTTCCAGATGATGAAAAAGACCCCCGAAAACAGCAATTTAACACAAATTTGACTGGGATAGGAGATTCCTTCCGGGGATGTAAATGAAATGTCTCTTCAAAGAGAGGAGGCGGCAGTGGAATTATAGTCCAAAAGTTATACACCTCCACTTTTTATGTTCATAGCAACAATGTCTAACATTTAAGTTTTACTGATTTTTAACCTGACGTTCCAAGTTCTGAACAACTCTATGCTTACCATTAGAGTCCCACAACTGTACAGCTCCCCAACTAAAATGCTTCCATTGTGGGCCAGAATTCTGCAGCCAGATTTTTTACAAGACTGAGCCGACTGTCTAACCAGCGAGGCCAGCCCCAAGCTCCCGGTCCTTCTTCTCCTCCTCCGGCGGCGGCGGCGGCTTCAGTGAGGCCGAGGACCAGCTCCAGGTGCTCGAAGCTAGCCTCGCCGAAGCCGCCGCTGTTGGAGGAGAGGAAGAAGGCAGGAGCAGTTTGGAGGCGGCAGCCACGATGCTGGGTCATGGCTGCCGCCCAATTCCAGGGCCTTGCGCCAGGGCTCCGAGCTGTAAGTCAAAGCCTGCGGCACAAGTCAAACAGGCCCCTTCTTGCTGCAAGTCAAATACACTGCAAGTCAAGCAGCATGTAAGTCAAGGTTCCACTGTATGCTGAATGCATAGGATCAAAGTATTCGACTACAAAGCCCAGTCTTTTAAAACCTTTTTTCCCCTTCCCCACACCCTGGGCTCCAGCTCATTGGCACTGGGGTGGGGAAATAAAGGTTTTCTCCCCCACCCCAGCGCCAAATCTGCTGGAGCCCCGGGCTTGCCTCCATGGGTGTCTTCGCACGCCACTCTCTGACGCCCGGAGAAGCAGCACTGATGTTTAAAATGTCTTTGAGCAATGAAGTCAAGCGCTTGGCTCTGTTGCTTAAATACATTTTAAACATTGCGCGTCCCTCCCCCGTGCCCTGGGAGGGGGTCGGGAGAAGTGGCGCACAATGTTTAAAATGTCTTTAAGCGATGGAGCCAAGCGCAGCTAAGAGTCAGAATGAATCAGTGTCAGTGTCAACGCCACGTTGAGCATGCAAACTGCAGCTTAATTATGCAGCAGAAGTCTTACAGAAAAAATATTTTCTAGACAAGGAAATCCTAAGTAAAACTTAGAAGTACCTGTGGCAACTGGGGAAGTTAGTGGCACATGGTTGGTATGCCTACTGTACTGAACTTTCTAACATTTACTGTGCTTTTATCAGTCCTCCCTGTAGTCCAGTAGAGTAGTTGACATGGTCCTTGAATCCGATGGCCAAACTGGACTTGGCTTCTTGCTGTCCTCCTCCCATGTTGACCTAATTCTTAGATTGCTGCTGAAATTATCTCTCGGTTGATTTCACACAGTTGGGCGGGTGTGTGGGGTGGGTGGGTGGAAGAGTTCCATCTTCTGTGGCCTTCACAATACTGCCGTTAAACTGGGATGGGCTGTTAATGCTTAATCTGGGCAATCCGTTTGATTTAGGAAACGGATGTGAAAGGTTTTTGCCTCTGGAATTGTACGCTGTGTTGCTGTCATGTTCGTATCCTATTGGCGTTACTTCTTCCTGAGACTTAAGGTCTTTTGGCATGCCTGTAATTAGCCAGACAAGCTCAGGCACTGCGTGGCGCAGTGGTTAAATGCCATTATTGCAGGTAAAGACATTTTAAACCTCGATCCCAGGTAGCATGCTCATGGTTGACTCAGCCTTCCATCCTTCCGAGGTTGGTAAAATGGGTTCCCAGCTTGCTGGTGGTGGTGGGGCAATGTGCAGCCTGCATACTGTTATTAAACTGTAAACCGCCCAGAGACTACTTGAAGTAGTATGGGGCGGTATATAAGCAGAACACTTTGCTTTGTTATATTCTGCCGTCTAGGAGCTTGTTAAGAGGGGCCTGATAGCCATGCCCCCTCCTTTGTCTCCATGACCAATCCAAACAATGCAGTTGGATGTTTGGATTTATGATGAGAAAGAAATTTTAGCAGTCTCGGTCGCCATCAGGACTGTGGCTTTTTGGATGCTAATCGGTCTTAATTTCCAATTCAAGGTCCAACCACCCTAAAAAGATTTTTATTAGAACTGAAATTGCTTGTAATGTATTTTTTCAATGCCAACACCACAGAGGGGACATAGGAACTTGGGAGAGAGACAGAAGATGTCTAGGGCCCTGTTATTCAAAAACTCCCGGTGCTTTGAACCTGCGGCTCCTTGTTCTACTGTGCCATGACTTGCATTCTTGTTTGCCCCAAGCTTGATTAAGATACTAATTAAATGAAAAGCCCTGTTTTTGAATTGCCATGATTCATTTACTTGAATAATCGCTCTCTTCTCCCCCAATCTCATGTCAGATTCATATTCTGAATGATTGTTAAGCAAAATTTCATTTCAGTTTGTGAATTTATAAGATTTTGGCCCAAGTGCAAAATTCTTCATATTGGGAATGGAGAAACTGTGAAGGTATTACTTTGGACAACAAAAATAAGCAGAAAAGACCAAAATCATACTACTAGACAATACATAACATATGTAAAACAAAAAGTAACAATAAACAAAAACAGTTTGATATAGCATTCAAAGCTTATCTGATTTCCTTAACAATAACATACTGTGCTTACGGTTTAATTAATATTCCATCTTAAACTGCAATGTTTGGCTTTGCATTTATATGCCACCCATCTAGTTGATTGGCTAGATAACCTTTTATTAATGCAGAATCTATAAAATGTACCCATATATCCTAAATATATTCTTATTTAACAATCCTCCTTTTATCGAATCACATATTAACCTATTGTTAATACCTGTAGGCTGAATCTCCTTATACTATTCAGGTATTTGGAAATAATGCTCCACCCCCAAATACTCTCTGAATTATACCAATCATTCCTTTCATTGCAGGTGTCTCATTCTATTTCTCTCTTTGCCATGCTTTTCAAATGTCATCAACTCTCTCTACATTTACCATTTCTTTTCACTCATTCTCTCATTCATACATCTAGCTGAATTAAATTAAACCAATCTTTCTTCTTTCTCCTTTATTTACCCTCTAATATACCTCTTCTGTAGTCAAACTTTTAATCTGCTAATTTTTGGGGTGTGTGCCTGTTACACCTTCTTCAAGTTGTCCCTCAAATTCATTGGAAAATTCTCTAATTCTACTACTGGATATATATCTGTGGAGATTCCTAGTCATCCAGGTGAGGTTATCTGGGAGCTGATGGCAACTGGATTTCTTTTCTTGTGGGATTGAAATGTTTTGCTACTCATCCAAGTACAGTAGCTTCTACTGTACTTCTACTGTACTCATCCAAGCACAGTAGCCCTGTGGCTCAGTGGTTAAATGCCTGTACTGCAGGTAAAACTGTGCTCACATCCTGGGGTTCAATCCCAGGTAGTAGGCCAGTGGTGTCCAAACTTTGTCCCTTCAGATGTTTTGGACCACAACTCCCACAGTCCTTTGTCATTGGCAATACAGGCTTGAAATTCTGGGTTTGGCTCAAGGTTCACTCAGCCTTCCATCCTTCTGAGGTCAGTAAAATGAGTACCCAGCTTGCTGGGAAGGGGCAATGTATAGCCTGCATAGTGTAATTAAACTGTAAACCACCCAGAGACTACTTGAATTGGTATTGGGTGGTATATAAGCAGAACACTTTGTTTTGCTTTGCTTTGCTTGCATTTTGGGGAAGGTTGGTGGGCGGCTTCCATTTTATAATTTCCCTTGATTTCACCCTATCCTGGTTTGAATAGGCTCATTAGATGGACAATAGCCTGGGGTGTGTGAAAGTCCTACCTATGCAACCCTTCCCAACAGTCATTAAGTATGGGTCATTAGCAGTGGCCATCCTGGTGGAGGGGTGAAGTGGCTCTGACTCAAAGATAGAGATGTACACATATTAGACAGAAAAGATAGGCGGGTTGAGGGAAGAGTCAGGGAGGCCATGCTCCTCAAGGGTCCAGCCAGGCTGGATGCTCCTACTCCCATCAATGAGACCACAGTTGCTGAGCCACGCTGGGCCTAGGCGAACTCCATGCAAAAAGATAGCAATGTGTGCCTGGAGCTCCACAAAGAGTCTAGTCCAGAGGCCCTCTTCAGCACTAGAGGTCTTCTACACCAGCTCTTGGGCATCTACCCCTAGTCTCTTCTTCCTTACCCCAACCACTGTCCTGACTGCCTTCTCCTCCCTTCTGGACAGTGACCTTCCCAACAACCTCGTTGAGGATCTTCCAGCTGTAGGACAGATTCTTGCTCCCCCATCATCCTCCAGGTGGCTCTCCTTTAGTTGGACGCCCTCCAGTTCCCACGTCTGGCCTTCTGGGTTCATGCTTGTCCCAGAACTAATGCACGCTGGTTCAAGGGTCATGGTCTGAGTTTCTGGGGTGGACCCAATAGGGGTGCCAGCTGCTGCTTCGTCACACATTGATACCTTTCCCAAAGTCTGACATGGACAAGCTAGGAAATACTTTCTCAGCTTCCACGTGCAATGTATGAAACACTTGGAATCAAATTGTTGTCTCCATGTTAACACCTTCTTTAATGTCAGAGAAAAAAATCAATCATATAATAAGATTTGGATATCATCTGTTTTAGCGAGTTGGGATGCAAGACCTCTTTCACAATGGGGCCCCAACGACTAGCCTTTGGGTGATACTCCAAGGCAACAGATATACAATAGTTCATTACAGCTACTCCAGATGCAACATTGCTGTTTTGCCCATCAAAATAGTTCCATACTGCATATGGACTCAGTTATAACAATGCCAGAATGGAAGTTTCCAGCAGGTGAAAGGATCTCTAGATGGATCTGTCAATCTCTGGAAGTGCCACGTTTGTTCAGTTGTACTCTGTGAAAAATGGGCTTTAAAATAAGAATAACAAAAATATTAGAAAAGTGAGGCATCTTAGTAGACATTTGGACTGATTTCTCCCCAGATGTTATTAATTCTGTTCCTCCGCCTGGCTAGAAAGATGTTATGTGAATCAGGAAAATGAGGTTTTATTAATGTAACCATAGATTATGTCATATCCAGTAACACATTTTGTATTTTATTGACTTCCTTAAGCATTCAACTCCACTTGGAACCAGCAGATTGTAAGACTTAGTAATGTCTTTTATTACTAAGAAATGTATTCTTGTAAAAGGAAGTTTATATCCTGTATTCTAATAAAACATTTACAACAAACAAAAACAATCAAATCTAAGGAAGCTATACCACCTGTCCACAGGTGTGATACCAAGAAAGAGAACACAGATCTGCATAGTATTTGAAAATGTATATTTATGGATTCACTTACAAATTTGGAAATAATTGCTGCAATTTTGGATAGTGCATATCTGCAGGGGGAGGATATGCAATGTGAAGGACCTAAAATACTATTGCATTTTATTTTTAAATTCTTACAAATGTTCATTAGATCTCAGTTTGGCTGTTTAGAATTGGGGAAATCCATACAAAATCACCAAATCATTGTATCATGGAAAAGGGTGTGGCCATCTGGGGTCAATAAGAGGACCAGAGTCAGCCTCAAAGTTGAAATTCTCTGTATCAGACCTAATCCCACCACAACTTTGGCTTTACAAGGTCTCTCCAAATATTCGGGACTACATCTCTTGGATTTCCTTGTTTTTAGTTATGCAGGCTGAGGCATTTAGGATTTGAAGTTCAAAACATCTGGAAAGGCAACCCTTCCCCATTAGGATGATGTGGCTAAAGATAGTGGTGGGCTGTTTTTCTAACTCAGCTATACATACTATACTCCCTTGCCACAAGATGTGGTGATGGCATCTAGCCTGGATGCCTTCAAAATGGGATTGGACAGATTCCTGGAGGAAAACTCCAACACCGGTTACAAGCCATGATGGAGATATGTAATCTCCAGGCTTAAAACCGGGGCACTTCAAGGACCAGATGCAGGGGAGTGGTACCAGGAGACAGATATCTAGTCTAGTGGTGGGGCCACTGTGAGAAGCAGGAAGCTGAACTAGATGGGCCTTTGGTCTGATCCAGCATGGCTCTTCTTATGTTCTTATGACTCTACACAGTCGGCATGAACATGAAGTGCCTCTGGTTTGCCTTTATGCACCCTGAAAGCGCCTTGAAATTTTGGAAGAAGAAGCTTAGAAATTTGATAAACTGATGATGTGGCATAGGCAGTAGTCCTGCTTGCCTGAATGTATATGAATCCTTGGAGGTGGCGAACCTTTGGCACTCCAGATGTTTTGGACCACAACTCCCAGAATTCCAAGCCTGTATTGCTAATGCCAAAGGAATGTGGGAGTTGTGGTCCAAAACATCTGGAGTGCCAAAGGTTCACTACCACTGATATAGGTAGTATTGTTTGGAAGTAACCAAAGACAAGGAATATAGTTACGTGTTATGAACTGACTTTGGGGAAGGCCAAGGTGGTGTTAAGTTACATTTCCAAAAGTAATGTGAAAAGCGGGAATAAAGTTACTTTACAGTTGCATATGCGTAATAAGTTTGTTTTGATCTTCTGTTGAGTTTGGAATTTAAGACCATCTTGCGCATTTGGACATGTCTCCTGTTCAGGGTTTTTTCTCCCATATCTACCAGTATGTCACATGGACATGACTAGTATTGCCTGGACGCTAGCCCATAATTAATTGTCTGCATTTCAAGTCTTGTTTGGCAATTTCAGATGCTCTAGGTCAGTGTTGGTGAACGTATGGCACGGGTGGCAAAGGTGGCCCTCAGAGTCCTTTCTGTGGGCACCTGACATCGCCCCTTCACAGCCACCTGTATTCAGGTTAAATTGCTATATTGATACTTAGCGAAAAATTAGTGGGTTTGGAATTACAGTTTGGGCACTTGGTCTCTAAAAGTTCCGCCATCACTGCTCTAGGTTTTGGTGTGATCACTGGTCAGGAATTGGAATATTTTGTTGTTGGGTTAGGGATGATATCATCTACCACCACGCCTGGCTCTATTTATGTCCCCATGGTCTCGTTGCTGCGTTGAGCTTTTCTTCTTTAACTACGAGGACTTCCCTTGAAACATTTTTTAAAAAAAAACACCACACTGCTTCCAATTTTAGATTTCACTGCTGCCTGCTTGGGGTTTCCTTTCCTTGCCATTTGGCTGTGTTCCCGCCGTGCCACCCAGTGCCCACTTCGCTAAGCTCAAGAAAAGAATGATTCCAATTGAATTTCACTCCTGCCCAGTATACAAGGCAGAGGGAGAGTTCCCAAAGAAAGCCGGCATTCTTCTGACAGTTGGCAAGGATCCTCGCTGGCTTGTGGGGACTAATGTGGCAGGAATTGAAGGCCGCTTCTAGGAGCTTTGAAGGGGTAAATGAGATTCTTTCGCAGGAAAGCTTTGCAGAATCACTTGAGTCCTCTGTTGGTCCTCCTGCTTTCTCTCTGAGAGGGCTCTCTTTGTTTGCGTAAGGCCTTCGTGCAGGGAGGGTCTAAGCGCCTTCTTTATATCAGATCTCTTCATCCCTCACTGAGCTGATTGTCTTACAGCTGGACCAGACTGGCGGGTCTTCCCAGGTGCCTAGCTTGACCTGATATCTGGTGCCACAAGTTTTGGGCAGAGTTTGAGGGAAACCTTGCAGAAAATAACTGTCAAGGAATATAGTTTTGACAAAATGTCTGTAATATGTATTTAACAGATTACCAAATGGATTCTGTAAATTGCATCATGTCATGAGCTAGACAAGAATGTGTAAGGAATAATCAGCACTGGAAGGACAGGATGATTAGGCACAGGCGGTGTAGCTTAATCATCTCATCTCATGTAGTATGTGATTGACTTACACCATATTGCTTTATGTAGAAAAGTCTCATGCAAACCAATGTAAAATTGGGACTGCCTAAGGTGAGACGCAGCTTTCCCCATGTTCTGTTGTATTTTCTGTATATGCTGTGCTTTGTATATTGTCATCCTATATTACTCTTTGTCATGTGTACATATGTAATACAGTCACCCCCCGCCATTTCACGGGTCAGGTACTGCGGTCCCACTATATCGCGGGATCGCAGTACCTGCGGGGGGCGTGGCAGGGAGCGATCGCGTCGCCCCCGTCGCCCCCCCAAACACGTCCGGGAGGCATTGCTCCCCGCTGCCCCCCAGGCCCCTCTGATCACCCCCTGCCCCCACCCGACCCACTTCCGCATATCACAGATTTTCATGTATCGCGGGTCGGGTGGGTCCCTAATCCCCACGATAGGCGGGGGGTTACTGTATAAGTTTTATACTAAGCTCTATTGTCTTATTCATTTATCTCCTAGCTCCATAATCACTAAGTTCATTTATTCTTCCACAATGTTGCTAAGGTCTGCTAGTAGTTTATTTTTGACTTGAACATAACAAATCCCTATCTGTTATAATAGGGTTATATACTTTAACAATAACACCATATTTGCGCATCTGAGGAATGTAGTCTGACAGGATAGGTCATGGATTTAGGTAGGTCTCTGGTGATGGACCCAGAGCTTGGGAGTTCAATTCTCTTTTGTGTCTTGTAGGAGAAAAGCCAGCCTACTTAACCTTGGGCTAGCTGCATCCAATTGTTGGAATTGAGTTGATGGCAAACTGTAATTATTATATTAGTCTGTGAATGCACTTAACATGGTGGGGGGTCTTCTTTTGAACCGTATATGACTATGGATTATCAGATGGTGAGGGTTTCCACCACCTACTTATTTTTGATGGAAATATCTTGGGTTTAAAGATTATAGAGACATCCACCGTTAAAGGAATGAATATATCTGAGCAAATCAGATAGAAGAAATGCATGGTTTTTGACATATTGTTAGACTGGAACAATATTATAGTTTGGTTGCATCTACCTAGTGAAGGAACTCGATTATAGCCAAAGGTGGGTATGAACCTTGGTTTGAAGGTTTGTGGCGTTTGTTTGTGTGGCACCATGAGTACCATACATTCCGTTGCTCCACCTCATCAGCCAATGACCCACTGACCAGTCACACTCCTCCTCCTCCTCCTTTTCGGCTGTTCAGCCAGTACCCGGCAGGAACACTGGTTGGCCTGTCCTACCTCCTTGTCTGAGTGGGCAATGAGCCAAGGAGGCGGGGAAGGGAAGCCTGTGCTCTTGTCAAACACTTGGAGAAAAGAAGAATGCACACCATCTGAGTGCATCATTGATTGAGGATGTGGGGGAAGGGTACCGAGTGCTTCGTTCCCATCTCTAATGATAACCTCAGACTTGTGTTAGACCAGAGGCTGCTCTGTGTCTGTGTTTAAGGGTGAAGGCCAGGTATGGGGAATCTCTAGCTTTCTTGGTGTGAGAGATATATAGGCCCAGAGTGTTGCCATGCTGTCTGGCCTGCCTGGAGCTGGAATCTAATATCCAGGCAACTGCATATTCTTCCCCACTTAGAGTAGAGATATTTTTATCTAATTAAGGTTCCAGGAAGGGGAGAAAGCAACATGATGATTTGACTGGCTTGTTATTAAGATCTGGGAGGTTGGTGGTCACCACGGATCAGGAGTGGTGGTTCAGTGCTGACCCTGGCTATAGAAAACTCCTTGTTGACAGGGAGGGGCTGCAGATTCCCCCTCCCCCAAAAATCCTGCAGTCAGAATGGTTACTGCAGTGGAGGCTGGGGGATGCTCTCAGTTGTGGTCCAGCCAAGTGACTTTCTCAAGCAATTGCTTCAGCTTTTGACAGATCAGCAGTCTGTTCAAGGCTTCTAAAAGCAAGGAAGTGTGGGAAGGGATGGTTCTTCCAAAAGGAAACAGGGTCGTCTCATTCTAACATTCCTGGATCCATTGAGGACCTTGTGTTGTTGAATGCCATACTAAAGGAAGCCATACTTCTATGTGGCTTGCATCTAGGTTTCCAGGGAGAGTCATTCGACGTCCTTTCTGTAGCTTCTCTGGCAGGTTTACCAAGGCTCCAGTCCTGCCAGTTTGATCCCTGGGGTCTATAGTTCCTTGCCCCAAATGATCAGGCAGCAGGTCATGGACATGACCAGGCTGAAATGTAACCGAAACTCAAAACCTTGGGAGGTTGACGCCATTAGTCAGTGGTTGGCTTGATGGCAATATGTACCCAGGAACTGCAGTCGGTCTCCAACTTTGTATGGTCTTGTATACAGCACACAGTGGCATAGCGTGGGCTTCCAGCACCTGGTGCAGCCATTACAAGGCAGGTATTGCAGAGGGTGCAGTGAGAGAAGACCCCAGAAGGGCTCCATGAAGAGCTGCTCAAAGTCTGTGCTGCCAGCAGAGGCAGGTCTGACGCCCTCGGACCGCTTGGGCTGAGGTTGCCAGCTAGGGAAAGAGGAGCGAAAGGAGTGGCTGTGGAAGTGGGCCGGGCAGTCTTCCGTGCATCATGCTATGTCACTGACAGCATGAACATAAGAACATAAGAACATAAGAAGAGCCATGCTGGATCAGGCCAACGGTCCATCTAGTCCAGCTTCCTGTATCTCACAGTGGCCCCACCAGATGCGCCTGGGAGCGCACGAGACTGATCCCACTCCTGATCCCACTCCCCTGCATCTGGCCCTTGAAGTATCCCGGTTTTAGGCCTGGAGATTACACATCTCCATCATGGTTTGTAACCTGTGATGGACTTTTCCTCCAGGAATCTGTCCAATTCCCTTTTGAAGGCATCCAGGCCAGATGCCATCACCACATCCTGTGGCAGGGAGTTCCACATACTAACAACGTGCTGGGTGAAAAAATATTTTCTTTTGTCTGTTCTTACTCTCCCAGCCCTCAATTTGAGTGGATGTCCTCTAGTTCTTATTTATTATTTATGCAATGTGAGTAGGATTTTCCTGGTAGTATCTCCTGCTGGAGCTTCTGGAAGGCTCACTGCCAGCCCTCAGGGGGACTGGAAAAAAACTGGCTCAGAAGTTCTGACACTCCGTGACTTTTCCTAGGTGGCATGATGAAACCAAGTGCGTGCACCCTCCTGCTGTCGAAACTCAACTGGAGATGGGTTTGCTGACCTAGATATTTGGGGAAAGAGATCAGTTTCTTCCAACTCTAGCTAATACAGACATCCCCAGCAGCAGGGCATTTCACTGGATAGATACCTTTTGAGAAGGGTAGCTGTTAAGAGTTGGGCACAGACCAGAAAATAGGTGGTCCATGATGGTTAGTGACTTGTGACCATCTATGGTTCATTTTTGGGGTTCATGTTGGGGGGGCAAGAGAACTCTGTTTACAACCCAGGTTTAATTCCAAGTTGCTGTCTCAAGGTTCACTCCTCCTTCCATCCTTCAAAGGCTGGTAAAATGAGTACCCAGCTCATTTGTGAGAGGGGACAAGGTGTGGCCTGCATAAATAAATTAAGTCACCAAAGAGTGCTTTAAATGCTACAGGGTAGTGTTCAAGGGGCAGGCTTTGCTCTGCTCTCCTTGGCAGAAGCTGTGATAGTACCACTTTGCATGTGAGTATCCAGGCTTCTACATTTGCCAAAAAGACATGGAAATCAAAAACAATCACCCTCTTTCCCCCTCTCCTCCCGCAGGGCCTTGGCACAGGCTAGCAACCCTGATGGAACGTTTATGCCATGTTTTTCTTCCCTCTTACAGAGCCTAGAAGGAGACCAAGCCATTCTCCAGCGCATCAAAAAACATGTGAAAGCAATTTACACCTCTGGACTCAGTAAGTGGCTCTTCCCTCTCTTTGCTGGCTTATGGCAGTTAGAAGGGTGGGGAGAGAAACCAGGTGGTGATAAGGACGTACTGGCTAGTATCAGTGTCAGAACTTGGGAGACTACCTTTGGGGAACTGTGGCTTCTGGAATTCTCTAGCCACTAGCTGTGGGGATTCTGGGAGTTATAATCACCATAGAGAAGCTTTTTACAAGCTGTAGTCGAGTGTACGGGTTGCCAGTTGCTATTGGCAAACGACCGCGATAAGCTGGAGCCAACATGGGGCTGAAGAGGAGGAATCTGTGAGGTGCAGCCCAGCAGCAACCAAGGAGCCGAGTTTGGAAACCAGTGATTTATGAGGTAACTGGTCACAGTTTGACACACATTTTCCATCCAACAATTAAATATTTTGCTCGGGGTTTTAATTATTTTTACTAAAGGCAATTACCGTACTCCTGCTGCCCGTTTTCTTTTGTTCTCCTAAATTAGTCTCTTTCCAATGCTGTAGAGATCTGCTGTCATCAAACTTCCCTGTGTTCTTCCTCATCCATCCCATCAACTATTTTCTTTCCCTAACTGCAGAGCTGCTATTTATTTATTTGAAACATTTTACACCCCCTTCCTCCTTAAAAGGACCTGAGGCAGCATGCAGCAATTAAAAGACAATATTTAAAAGCTAAAAGCTGTAGGTATACAAATATATAAAAAGAATGAAACAAGCATTGAATTAAAAATAATCAGAAAAATCAGTACTAGAACCATATTTAAAAACATAGTACAATGATCCTTTTAAAAAAAAGAATTTATAAGGACTCCCTGAAATCCATTTCTAACCCATCCATTAGGAAAGTTCAGGTGTTTTCTGATGTTCATCTGGAGATTGCTTGGATTCAGCAGAAGATAACTCACCTTGGCGTGACATCATTGGCCTCCAGTCTTGCGTGAATCACTTTTAAAAAATGGATATGTCGTGAAAGCAAGAGGGTTTAATTTGGATTCCTTTTAGGTTAAAAGCATGACCAATGTTGCATTTGCTTTTCTTACAGAATCAGAGAGACACCTCTCTGCATTGGCTGTGGTTTCACTGAGGACCACACTGTTCTGATGACAGTGATGGAAAGCGTGATGGGGAATCTGACAAGTGCAGAAACAGGGGGGGTCTGTGGGTATATGTTTGCCTTTGCACTAGACAATCTTCCAGAAATCGGCTAATGAATTCAACCACTCTAGCATCTGGGAGCGGGGCATGTTCTCATGGCCTTCTAGAGTAGACAGTTAAAGAATCATGACTTGCAAATAGTATCAAATGGGAGAGATGTCTGTGAAGATTCTCAGTCCTCCAGGTAAGTTTATCTGGAAGTTGAGTCATGGCCACTGGACTTATTGAGGTAGTGTCAGAATTTCTAAGATTCTGTCCAAACTAGATTACTCTTTATCCAGCATATTCTATTCTGCGTACATGCATTCTGCCATTGCCCAGCCAGCATCTAGGGTACCCCTCTGATGCTTTTTCATTTTGGTACCCCACTTTCTTAGCTCATGTGGAGAACGAGGAACAGTACAGTGAAACTCTGGAAAACTTTGGCAACAACCATCTATCACAGAACAATCACGAACTCTCTACAGGCTTCCTGAATCTGGCCGTCTTCACCAGGGAAGTTACAGCTCTTTTCAAAAATCTGGTAAGGGGAAGAGCTACATCTGGCAGAGGGCCTGGTACATTTCTGTTCACAAATACATGATTAGCAGTGGGCACGAACCTCACTTCAGAAGTTCATGGTGTTTCGTACATGCATCATTCACCACCGATGCCATGCATTCCTTTCTCCCACCTCCCCAGCCTGTGACCCACTCACCAGCTAGAGCGTGCTCCACTCCTCCTCCTCTTCAGCTCTTTCACCAGTCCTCAGCAGGAGCATGGGCTTGGCTGTTCCACCTCCTTATGTGAGCAGGTGATCAGGTAAGGAGGTCGGGCAGGCAGACCAATGCTCCTGCCAGGATCCGGATGAACAGATGAGGAGGAGGAGTTGGAGAGCGTGCTCCACCTGGTGAGTGGAGGACCCAGCTGGAGAGGCAGGGGAAGGGAATGTGTAGCACCTGTAGTGCTGAGTGAGGAGCCCTGTGGCACAATGGTTAAATGGCTGTACTGCAGGTAAAACTGTGCTCCCAGCCTGGGGTTCAATCCCAGGTAGCAGGCTTAGGGTCGACTCAGCCTTCCATCCTTCCGAGGTCGGAAAAATGAGTTCCCAGCTTGCTTTGGGGGGGGACAAGGTGTAGCCTGCATACTGTAATTAAAAACTGTAAACCACCCAGAGACTACTTGAAGTGGTATGGGGCAGTATATATAAGCAGAGTGTACAAACTTGGCACAGATCTCCGAACCAAGACTCATGCCCATCTCTATATAGAATGATTAGTTATCTTGTCGTAAATTGGGTGGCCCTCTGTGTTGGGGGGGGAGTGTTCTGCTTATAGAAGTGTTCTTTTGAAGAGCTATGTAATAATGCAGAGTTGGAAATATTAACCTCTTGGACTACCATTTACCAAGTCTCCCAGCTGTCATGGCCACTAGCCATTCCAGCTGAGCGATTCTGACCTTGCCCTGACTCTCAGGGAGGCGGAAAGCCCATTCTCACCCGGGGCATGTGAGGTTGGGGAATCAGGGCTGTTCCCCACAAACACATTTCCTCCATTTTCACAGTGCTGAAGTGACCGTATGGTTGGTCCCTTTCAGGTGCAGAATCTCAACAATATTGTCTCCTTCCCACTGGACAGCCTGTTGAAAGGGCAGCTTAAAGACAGCCGTCTGGTATGTATTCTTTAACCTGATGCTGTTTGTGGGGCAGGTACAGGAGAGAGGGCGTAGGGGGTCCGAGTTGCACCACAGGAATGCTAGGGACAACGGTTTGGTGCCTGTGCCGCTTCTGGTGCAACCCTCCTCCTTCGGTGACAATCAAACATGTTACTGGAATTTTGCTGCTTGAGATGAGGAAAGAGATGGTTCCCTCTCTCCCTTCCTGAAGACTATCTGGCAGTGAGATTGTATCCCCCCATACCTGCCTTTAGCAGATTAGTTGATCTGTGTAGCACACACAGTGCTGGGCGTCTGCAAGGATAAACGTCCATGACTCAAGGAGGAATGTCCAAGGAGCTGCAATTATTGCATCTCAGCATTTCTCTCTTTTCCAAATGTCCTAAATCTCTCTCTCTCTCTCTCTCTCTCTCTCTCTCTCTCTCTCTCTCTCTCTCTCTCTCTCTCTCTCTAATGTTTACAAGCTGCTACCTGCTTTGTTGGAATTATTTCAGCCTTGTATGTTACCTTTAAGAGATTTGGCTCTGAAGGACCTTCCCGGACTGGAGTGACTGTCAGTCAGTCTGGCAGCAACCAACTGTTCCTTCACTGCCTCTGATTTTGGGAGCCACACCTCTTTGCTCTCTCTTTCCTCTCTCTCTCTCTCTCTCTCTCTCTCTCTCTCTCCTCCCTCTGGCCTAGGCTAGAGGTGATATCTTTATAGACCACTAATAAAAGAAATTATAAAATCATTGCAAGCTTTCGTGCGGAACACCCACTTCTTCAAAGCGTGTACCAAAAATCCAAACATGGCCAAAGACCTGATTTCTGTATAACATGGCAAAATTATGACTACAGGACTCCTGAACAGATGCCCTTGCTGTCCATTGGCTGAATGGTCTTATGTCTCAGAAGCAATTAAAATGCGCAAAAATTAAAGTACACAGAAAAGATTTGCTTTTCCACCCTCAAGCATTTCATCTCAGATGAACTTCTCCTTGAAATAATTCATAGTCAAAACAGCATCTATGGGCCTTTTCACACGACCCCTAAAATCCACGGCAAATGGCTCCCAGATCTGGAGCTTAAAATTGTTTCCCCACCAGCTCCGGAGTTTACAAAAATTAAGTGCGACCACGCCCACCCCTTGCTGTCCCAGCGCACTTTTCAAGTACCTGCTCTCCGGGGGTGAAAAAATCCTGATGCGGATGTAATGTAGTGAGTGCCGGGCTGCTCCTTGCTTCTGTTTGTTGTTTTTCTGCCCCCCGCCCCTTTAAGAGATACTAAGAGACTGGAATGCTGCCGGGAGCAAAGACACAGAAAAGAGCTTGCATTCTTTTTTCCACCCTCAAGACAGCAGCCATCTCAGATGACAAACAAGATCTCTGGTCCAAATAATGGCCAGTGGATCAAAACAGAAAATCTATATCTGAGGCATTGGCAGGAGTTAATTTGGGTCATTTAAGGAGAGGATAGCCACCCACCCATTGGCCATCTTTTGTTTCTTCCTTTGGGAGCTGCTGGTGAAACCCCCTTTTCCCTTATTCCTCAACAGGATTCCAAGAAACAGATTGAAAAGGCCTGGAAGGATTATGAGACCAAAGTGTGAGTATCCCCGGCTGCCTTGGCAGGAGAAAGCTTCTGCTCTCCTCTTGTCCCAAACAAGTGGGTTTTGTTGTGGCACAGATGGTGGTGGAGCTTGGCCAATGAGACTTGCCTTTTTATTGCGGCGACAGAGTATGGGTTGCGTGGAGGAGGTGCCAGCCTCCATTATGCCCGGGCAGAGATGCCTGAAAACCTGACAGGTGCTGTCTGTCATTGTAGACCCGGCATGGGCAATGTGCGGGTTGGACCTAGGATGGATCGTGTGTCCTTGCGTGATGGGAAATGGGACTCAGACCCACCCTGGTTTTCAGCCATAGGTTATAGGATATCTGAACGGTAGCCTATGTTTTGTGTATATGTGTGCGTCCTGTGCTGTCAAGTCAGAACCCCCCTACAGTGACCCAGCGGCGTAGCAAGGCTTTGGAGCACCTGGGGACAATGTTGTTTGTGTGGTCCCCTGACCCTCCCCGACCCCATCACATCCACCCAGCAAGGGCAATCCTGTGGGCATGGGGTGGGCAGGCACACCTTATCTCTTGCAGTGAGCCCAGACCATGGTGAGGAGGAGGAGGAGGAGGAGGAGGAGGAGGGCGCCACAGCCACCGCGCTCCCCACATGCTGGCCTGCCTGCTTGCTTCACCGCTCACCTGGCGGCTGCGGCAAAATGCATCCTATCACCAAGCCTTAGCCCAGGGAAAGGAGGACTGCTGGCGTGAGGGTACACGGCTTCCTCCCCCTCCCCCCCCCTCCAGGCGCCCCCCGATTGCTGCATCTGGGGCAGATGCACCCTTCCATCCACCCCACCCCCCGATATGCCCTTGCTGTGACCCTAATTGGGTTTTCAGGTAAGTGGGCTATTGAGGGAGTGGTTTTACCAATTCCATTCCCCCAGTGAGTTTCCATGGCCAAGTGGGAATTTGAACCCTGTTCTCCCGAGTTCTAGTCTTAGACAGATGAGAATGAAACCCCAACAAGACCTGGAGTGCTGCCCTTGACTTAGCCCATCCCAAAGCAAAAAAGTGTTTGTCAAGGTCAATCTATGGCTTCTCATCCTGCCTCCTCTGAGCCACAGCTAAAACTGAGTTTGGATATACAACAACCTACAGATTATGGAATGCCCTCCCAAACGAGACCCGCCTGGCGCCAACTTTGATGACATTCTGGCGCCAGGTAAAAACATTCTTGTTCTAGAAGTTTTTAAACTGATTATTGTGGGTCCTGATGGAGATTTTAGTGTAGTATTTTAATATATTGTATTTATTGTATTTAACTGTTTTATTGTTTTAATTTTATTGCAATTTGATGTTTTAATTGTCTGAATTGTTTATTTTGATTGTGAGCCGCACAGAGACCGTTGGGTAGTGGGCGGCATACAAGCTAAATAAATAAATAAATAAATAAATAAATAAATAAATACAGTAAGTTGAAAATGAAATGATTGGATTCTACTCTTGGAGCCGCATCAGAGGATGGGAGGTCAACATAAGATCTCAAGGCTCCCAATCGGAATATTCAGCTAAAGTTGAGCATTATGTCCAAACCCAGTGCTATGCCTGCCCCAAATCCACTGGGAATCCTTGCTTCTTAGGAACTGGTTATAGTATAGTCTTGGAGAAAATGCAAATTAATTATGCTGTGACTTTGTCATTTAAAAAAAAATATTTAGAGCAAAGCTGGAAAAAGAAAAGGAGCGAGCTAAGATGTCTGGAGTGGTCCAGGTAGAAGCTTCAGTAGATGTTACCGAGGACCTGGAGAAGGAACGCCGGGCTTTTCAACTCCAGATGTGTGAGGTTGGTACTTCCTTAGAATTATGGCGCACAGGTTTATGGAGGGACTGAAAGTCAGCTAGAAATGCATTGCTGAATCCTACATGGTCAGTTTGTTTGGATATTTGGAGCCAAAAGGTTTTTAGCGGGCTTGCAGAGAACCAAAAGAGGGTCAGGAACCGTTCCCCCATTGGTGGGCGGGCACAGTGTTACAATTTTGACATTTTGTGTATAAAATTGTGTTTTGTTGTTCTACTTGTTTTTTCTATTTTTTTAATTTTTAAATTTGGATATGTAGTGTAATGTATGTTGATTTTAAAAAATTAAAAAGAAAAAAGGCTGAATGAACTGAACATGTTTATCCTTGAGGAAAGGCGACTGAGGTGCACTTTTCATGTACGTGAAAGATAGTCGTACAAAAGAGAGGCAGGAACCCTTCATGATCATCTCAAAGGGCAGAATGTATAATAACGGGCTCAAGTTATAGGAAGCCAAATTTAGACTGAATATCAGGAAAACATCTAATTCTGGCATGTCCAGACTTCAGTCCTCCTGATGTTTTGGACCACAACTCCCAGAATTCTAAGCTTAGATTGCCAATGACAAAGGACTGTGGGATGTAATGGTCCAAAACATCTGGAGGGCCAAAGTTTGGACATGCCTGAAAACTGTTAAAGTAGTACAACAATAGAACCAATTACCTCAGAAGGTGGTGGACACTATCTGTCAGAATGGCTTTGATTTGAATTCCTTCATCAAGCAGGGGGGCCTTGTACGCCCCTTCCAACTCCATTATTCCATGAATTTATGTTTATTCATGTGATAGTTTATTTAAAATTACGTTACGTCTCCCATAAACAAGGGCTCGAGCCCCAGCTTTGGGAGTCTCTTGTATCTGTTACTAATTCAGTCTCTTTGAAAGCATTGGTCCAGATGTGTATCGTTGAAGGACAAGTTCACTGCATAGGAAAAAAACATTCTGATACTATCACAGTTTCTCCAACCTGTAGAATGCATAGAATTCTTTTTGTATAATATACTCTCCCAGAGGTAAAAGAGAATTTTCCAAACTTTTCTTGTTGTCTTCTCAATTTTCACACAGTGTCTTGCTAGGAATTCTGCAAAGCTTAGAAGTCAGACCATACTCATTATCTTTCAAGTTCAGTACTGCCATCTCATAGTGATACACTGTTATTGTGAAGTAATCTTATTGTTTCACTGGAAGTATCATGTGAAACAAGATGAATTAGCTCTTCCCAGCTCGCCAATTTGTTTACAACACTGCTTGGCTGAAGTAGTTATTTCAGAATTCCGGGCACTTGCATAAAAATTGTTACACCGTTTCGACACAGTGAGTCTGGAAGAGCAATTTGAAAAGTTTTGAAAAAGCTTGTTATTTTTGATACAATGCACATATTGTAGCAGCAGTGCAAGCCATTTAGGTCATTCTTAACCTAGTTGACAATTAATCAACTCTTCCTTGATATAACAGCCCAGAAAGGCCTTGCTGCCAGATGGGCAGTGTGCAAATGCAATAAATAAATAAATAAATAAATAAATAAATAAATAAATAAATAAATAAATAAATAAATAAATAAATGGTCTACAATTCATAAAGCCAACTTGGTTAAATGGGAATACAGACATTGAAGCCTTTAAACATTGCTGCTAGCATACCTATCTATGCTTTGAATTGTCACCTTGTCCTCATGAGCTAGCTTGGGACTTAACATTTTTACTTGGCTTTGTTATTACAGTAGGACCCCTGTATCCACTGATTCAGTTATCCACGGTTGGCAGAGGAAAATAAATAAATAAACAATTCAGCAGCCGCAAAGCAAGCTACTGTCACAAACAGCAGCTATAAAGCAAGCTACTTTCGTAAAACAGCAGCCATAAAGCAAGCTACTGTCACAAAACAGCAGCCGTAAAGCAAGCTGCTGTCACAAAATAGCAGTTTGGGGTTTTTTTTGGTGTTCTCTCTTATCCACTGTTTCCATTATCCATGGGAAGCCCTGGAACCAGTTCCCAGTGGATACCAGGGTCCTATTGTAGTCCCTGTGCTTTTCAACTCTCATCAATAATATTAATCACACATGGCTGTGTTCTAATTGGATGTAATGAGAACCCCAGCTAGATCATCTAAAAATAAATTTAAGAAGCAAGCTATACTCTTGTCTTTTATCCTCTTACCATTTGGGTGGTTGCCATGGATGCAATGTAAAGCAAAAGGAACTGGTACATCCACGGAAGTCCAAATACGGATGTGAGACGGAGTCTCAGGATGTAAAAGTAGAAAAGTCCTTTATTCTCTTTCAAATCATTTTTTAAAAAGCTCCTTCTGAGACTCCGTCTCCCATTCGTATATGGATGCGGTGTGAAAAACATGCAGATATTCCAAGAAAGGTGTCCCCTTACACTTACCTTTGTATTACACATTCCGCCCAGGTACCAGGAAAATCAAATACCTGGAAGACGGCTGCTGTTTCATTCCCCATTCTGCTTTGATGAAGTGGCAGTAGCTAAAATGGAAAGCTTCAAGAAGATTTAAAAAAATCTGCTTCATTTAGGCTTTTGGTAAAAGGGAAGGATTCCTTTCATCCTCAGGGATTATGACTAAGGATTTTGGTCTGTTTTCCTTCCTCTAGTACCTTCTGAAAGCAAATGAATGCCAAACGAAGCAAGGTCCAGATTTTCTCCAGAGCCTTATCAAGTTCTATCATGCACAACACAAGTGAGTAGAGCAGGGTAGCCAACCTGACATTTCCTAGGCTTGGCTCACCCACCTCATTTCCTGTGATGGGTTGCTGAAGAGAGACCCCTCGCCCCCCACGGCTGCTTCCTGTGTGTAAACATTATAGCGGCATATTTGTTTCCAGTATGGTGCAGCTTAAATTCACAATGTGTTCCTTCTCTCTCTGTTTCTCTCTGTGCTTCTGAATGTTTCTTTACTGGTTTGAAAACCACAAACGCACATGCCCAGTTTCTTCCAAGATGGTTGGAAGGCATCCCAGAACCTCTATCCATTTATTGAGAAGCTAGCAGCATCTTTACATGCAGTAAGTCGTGAACAGCCTTTTCTTTTAATGTGTCTCCGAGTGACTGTTAAATTTAATTTTTTTGTTATGTGCCTCTGTCTTGGTTTACCTCCAAAGAAAAAGGTCAGGCTGCAAGTCCTTAGCATTTATTTATTTATTTATTTATTTATTTATTTATTTAGCTTGAATGCCGCCCACTACCCAGAGGTCTCTGGGCGGCTCACAATCAAAGAAAACATCAAAATTACAATAAAATTAAAACAATAAAAACATTTAAGTACAATAAATACAATACATTAAAACACAACACTAAAATTGGCATCAGGACCCACAAATCATAAGTTAAAAACTTCTAGAACAGGAAGGTTTTTCCCTGGTGCTGAAATGTCATCAATGTCGGCACTAGGCGGGCCTCGCTCGGGAGGGCATTCCATAGTCTAGCTAGGGGCAGCTGCCAAAAAGGCCCTATACCTGCAAGCCACCCCTTTCACCTCCTTGAGAGATGGCTCTTTCAGGAGGGCCCTCTGGCTAGGTCTTAATTGCTGGGTAGGTTCATATGGAAGGAGGCGGTCCTTCAGGTATCTTGGTACTAAGCTGTTTAACATGTCCCACTGTATGGTGAGTTTAATATCTCCTAGGATCCCTCCTACATCTTAATTCTCCTGCTCACCGTTGTTCTTGTTGGTGCAGCTCCCTCCCTGAATAATTACTGTGTCCTTTTCTATAAGCAATCTTCAGATCCAATTGTTTGAGTCTAAGTAACTAGCTGCACTGGTCAATGTTCCTGTTTTCCTTTCTCTTCTTCCCATTTCTTGTGCTCCTCGTTTGGATATTACATATTAGTTTAACTTTTTTCCTGTTAAATTACGTGGGGAAACGTGCACCACAAACAAGCCAAAATTCTTTGCAGGTTTCACTACCAGACTTTTAGGGGCCAAGCTGTCTCTGCTTTTTCCTGCCTTTTGAGAATGAGGGTGCAAGACCTTCTGCTGCTTTGTTTGCACGTCACAATATAGCATGTTTACCAGTGGGTTTTTAATTTCAGAAGCATTAAAGGTGGTGGCTGGCAACTGTAAAGAACTCTACAGGGTAGTTCGTATGTTTCGTGCTTTCTAATTTGGCCCCTTGAAAATAGTTGGAGAAAATCCTGTACATTTAAGAGGAAAAGACTGGGAGAGCTTACTCGACATAAGAACATAAGAACATAAGAAGAGCCATGCTGGATCAAGCCAAACACCCATCTAGTCCAGCTTCCTGTATCTCACAGTGGCCCCACCAAATGCGCCTGGGAGTGCACGAGACTAGATATCGGTCTCCTGAGACTACTCCCCTTCATCTGGTTCTTGAAGTACCCTGGTTTTAAGCCTGGAGATTACACATCTTCATCATGGTTCATAACCTGTGATGGACTTTTCCTCCAGGAATCTGTCCAGTCCCCTTTTGAAGGCATTCAGGCCAAATGCCATCACCACATCCTGTGGCAGGGAGTTCCACCAGGTCCTCTGTCCACACCACCAGGGCCAGTGAAGGCATCATTGTATTCAGAATTTTCTTAAGGTCTGAAAACAGCAGAGTTTCAGGAGACAAGCATCACTGGAGACACAGGAATAAAATTATGCTGAGTATATTACATATGTGCAGAATAAATCAGCTGAGGTTTTGTCAGCATAACAGTACAACGTGACATACCATTGTGCAGAGAAAAATGATCTGACTTACAGCAGATACTGTCTGCTATTTGATGCACGCTTTTATACTTTTACAGAACCAATCATAGTTCAGATTACATCATTATTTCATTGTACGTTGCATCCTGCATTACTTCATTTCACCCGACTTGTGCTTTGTCTAGGGCAGGCATGTCCAAACTTCGGTCCTCCAGATGTTTTGGACCACAACTCCCACAGTCCTTTGCCATTGGAAATACAGGCTTGGAATTTTGGGAGTTGTGGTCCAAAACATCAGGAGGGCCAAAATTTGGACATGCCTGGTCTAGGAGATACTTCCAATACAGATCTTAGCATGACTCGTGATGTTTCAATCATTGTGTACAATATTAAACTGCAATTTTTATATTTCACATTAAAATCATAATATATATGTTTAAACCTAATGTACTGTCACATACCCCATACTTCTGCAGTCCTCCACAGTGTAAGACATAACATTGTTTTGTATGTTTTAGCTCTTTGAGTCTAGTGGGAAAACGCTGTAACAATATCAGATGCTTCAGAATACTTTTGTTTAGATCAGGCCTGGCCAACAGGTAGACTACTGGTAGCCTGCGAAGGGTTCAAAAGTAGCCCGCCATTCATCAATTAAAGAAGTGAAGGGATAAGTTCTCCACCCCTCCCTCCCCCATCCCAAGGACCACCACTGCCCCAGCTAAGTTCTGGGTCTGCCAGCCCACTCTCTCAGCCGAGCGGGACAGTTCAAGGGCCATGGCGCATTGAAATCTGTTCCCTCCAAGACAGATTAATTGGTTTTCAATGCATTCCTATGGGAAACTGCTGCTCTACTTACAAAAGTTTTTACTTATGAGCATGTGCTCAGAATGGATAAAATTCGTAAGTAGAGGCATTAGTGTAGTAGCCCTCAGGCACTTTGGGCTGGAAAAAGTAGACCTTGGCCTGTTCACAGTTGAGCAGCCCTGGTTTAGATGGTTGTGCCGTTCCGGTGATGTGCCAGGCCTTGTCTCTATGCCTTTTATAGAGGTTTCCTACCTTTCCAGCTTCATCAAGCTAAGGAAGAGGAAGTGAAGCAGCTCACTCAAATCCGCGATTCCCTCCGAGGCATCCTGCAGCTGGAGAGCAAAGGGGTAGGTTTTCCAAGAACATGGGCAAGAGATGGAACTGTAGATGGGCGCTGGCCACAACTCGGGTGGCCTGAAGGGATGGGCCCATAGGTGCTGCGTGGGTGCCCTGGATTCCGTACCTAGTGTCCTCCCACTGGTGCCCGCTTGGAGGAGGAGGCAGAGCATTGGAAGCCCATGGAGCTGCTTCGGATGGGGAGCCCTGGTTTGTGTGTGTGTGTGGGGGTAACCTTCCATTGCATATATTTTGGCAAATTTAGGAAATCAATAGGAAGAATTCTGGCAGCGGATACAGTATCCATCAGCATCAAGGAAACAAGCAATACGGAACAGAGAAATCAGGCTTTCTGCACAAGAAAAGTGATGGGTAAGAACTACTCCCATCCTACCACTCTGTCCTTGTAACATGGTGATCAAACAGTGTCTTATTGGACCCATCGCTTGCAGGATTGAAATATCAGGCCTCTTTGTTTAGAAGGGACAGCAGTTTCATCTGGCTCTCCTGTTTTCTCTGAGCTTTTCTGTAGTCCTTACGACAGGGGAAAATCTTTAGCACTAGTGTATTCTGGGAAGCTATCCCTCTTGTATCACAAGTAGGGATGGACACTAAACGGAAAAATAACATTTTGTTTTGTTTTGTGCCCACCACAGTTTCATTTCGTTTTGTTTTGTATGATTTTGTTTTTTTTAAAAAAATCATACGAAATGAAATGAAACAAAATGAAACGGTGCCCAGGAGACATTTTTAAAGAGGTCCAGCTGAGCTGTCATCGGCTGTGCCCCTTGAAAACTGGCCCAGTGGCCACCAGGAGACTCCCTCAGTGGTGACTGTGCTATTTAAAAAGGGGTACAGCTGATGGCAGCTCAGCTGTACCCCTTTAAAAATGGCTGGGTTGCCACCATGGGGCTCCCGCACTGGCGACTCGGCCATGTTCAGAGCTCCCCAGCTGATGACAGCTCTGCTGGACCCGTCTGAAAATGGCTCCCCAGCACCAAATCTGATGCCTCTAGGACCCAGGGGAATTACCCCCCCCACCCAACCCACCTCCCAGATGAGATGAGGAGGAGGCAGAGAGTGCAGGAGTGGCGGGGACCCACCTCCTCCTTTTCCCTCTCCTGGGCTCCGATGGCGGCTGTTTGCGGGCCCAGCAGGACCCCTTTTACAGATGGAACAAAATGGTTCGTTTCAATTTAAAAGCAACTGTTTTGTTTTCTCTGTAACGAAATGCTGCTTCCTCATTTTGTTTCATTTTGTTACTTAACGAAATGAGGAGACCACATTTCGTTTTTCGTTTCCTGCCCATCTCTGATCACAAGATATTCAGGGATGGCTTCCTTCTGAGTTGAGAAGGAAAATAATTTAACCTGACAAACGTTCTTGGCTTCAAGGAGTTGACATAGGGTTGATCTGTTGGATTGATTAAAGCTGCCTGCCCTTTCTAAAATCCTTTCTTTTTATTGAAAGGATTGTTGTGATGAGAGTTTGCTGTTCAGAACAGAACACTTCATCACAATGGTTGAACTGATAAGACAGTTCTTCTTATAGAAAGCCTGGTTCTGATTCACTAGAACAATTCAGAAATGATTAAGGCTGGTGTTTCACATTGGTGAAAGTAGTGCTTGCTGTGTGCTCTGAGCTGAAGAAATAGATTTGCTTGCTTGCTTGTTTGCTTGGGCTGTGGACAATAAAATAAAGCAAAGATCATAAGAACAAATTCTAAAATACACAATTTATTTTTATTTATTTATTGACAAATTTTTTTAGCCGCCCCACTACCAAGAGGTCTCTGGGTGGCATACAACAACTATTAAAAACTATAAAACAATAAAATTATTAAAACTATAAAATACAATACAGTTAAAACAACATACAGTACAAATTATAAATTATAAAACCCTGCTGGTCATGTGCCCAACCGAATAATCTAATTAAAATGCTGGCCAAACAGGAAGGTCTTTGCCTGGCGCCGAAAAGCTAAAAGTGTTGGTTGGTGCCAGGCAGATCTCCACAGGGAGGGCATTCCAGAGTTGGGGGGCAACTGCCAAGAAGGCCCTGCTTCAACATGAGTTTTGTTGAGTGTTCTCGTTCTATTGGGCAGGATTGGCAGGATATGTGGGAGCAGTTAGTGTGTATAGCTTGTATTTCAGAGTTTTATATTATTTTGTGACATACACTATGGAAACTTCAGTTAGGCTTGAAATGTGTTTCTTTTTAATCTTCCTCGTTGATGCCATTCGTTTTAAATCAGCAGAATGTGGCTTTTTTTTTTTGAGATGACATTGTCAGCTTCTGTAAGAGCTACAGATACAAATATTGTCAAAAGAGAGAGAATAGCCAGCAGGCCAGCAGATTGGAACGGGTGCTCAAGATGCTTTTTGTCCCAGGGCAAATTCCCCTGTGCTTTGGCTGATGTAGAACCATTGTCTCCTCGAGTGGAGGTGGTCCATCTTCCCAAGTGCATTTGTGCTGACATTCTTTCCCTAGGATCCGGAAAGTGTGGCAGAAGAGAAAATGTGGCGTCAAGTATGGATACCTCACCATCTCACACAGCACAGTAAGTGGACTTAACAGGGTGGGGTGGCATTTGCCACTAAGTGTGTGCTCTCCTGACAGATACAAAGAAACGAATTTCTAAGTGATTTTTGTTTTAGCTTGATGAATTGTTGGGCTATAAAATCACACAGACAGCACCTAAATACACAAGACTGCCAAGAAGTTTCCTTTCACTCTCCTCTATAATCCCTCCAAGTTTGATGAAGATTGGGTTTCAGATATCTGAATTATGCAACCCACAAAGAGCCCCTGCCCCCAACTAGGAGAGTTCCCTTCAAGCACCCAAAGACAGCAAAATTGCAGGGAAGCATCTCCTGACTCTCCTCTGCAGTCTGTCCAAGTTTGGACAAGACTTTTCCCCAAAGTACAGTAATACCTCGGATAACGAATGCCCCTGATAACAAAATTTTCAGATAACAAATTGCAATTTCCAGGTATAGGGCTGCCTTGTATAATGAATTTTCCCTATGGGCTGCCTCAGATAATGAATCACAATTTCTAGGTATAAGTCTGTCTCGGATAACGAATTTTCTCTGTGGGCTGCCTTGGATAATGAATTTCCAGCATGCATTGGTAAAAAAGAGTTATCCAGGGTGGCATTGCATCTGTAAATTTAAAGTGCACTTTATAAAGGGTTTTGAGCAAAAAAACAGGTGTCTGTGTCATTTTCCTAAGCTCTGGAACGGATTAATTGGTTTTCCATTCATTCCTATGGGAAAACGTGTTTTGGATAATGAAATTTTGGATAACAAATTGCCTCAGAGAACAAATTAAATTCATTATCCGAGGCACCACTGTAGCTGCTACAGAACACTTTCCTTGGGGATCTACTTTGTGGGTGTATGACACAGATGTCTGAAACCCAGCCTTCACCAAACTTGGATAGTAGAGGATTATCAGGGGAGGGTTCTCTGTAATTTTGGTGTCTCTGGATACATGCAGAGGGGTGTATTATAGTATATTATAGTGTTTTAAAGGCAAAAATAAATCAGTGAACCAACTTGTTGATTAATCCAGAAAAAAAAAAATTCATTATTTGTGTTTTATTGGTGAATCACGAATTGAAATGAATCGCCCTTTTTTCTGATTCATGCCCATCTCTCATTATGACTAACTTTTAGACCAGTGTTTCTCAGCCTTGGAGTTGTGACCCAAAGGGGGTAACCAGTGACCTTATAATGTTGTTGGTCTTGTTTAGTAATTTCTTCCTTGACTTTTCAGTACGGGATATTAAACATAGGGTGTATGTGTATGCATGACAAATAGACCCTTTCGGAGGAGAAAAAAGACTCCATTATCCCATTAAAAATGCTTTCTTATACAAACATGGAATGAAGTGTCACATTTGACTTGGCTATTATAAAAGGGGTCGCAACTCAAAACTACCCTTTTAGACATTACGAATTTTGATAAGTTTACCATAATCTAAACGAAGCTTAAATTCAGCCTCCAGTTTTGACATCTCATTATAGGCCTTATTTTTATGTCATTGTTCTGTTCCTGTTGCCTGTGGAGGGAATATGATTAATAGAGAACATTAAAATGTTGTTTCTAAATTAACAGGTTAATTTATTCTTAGTAACAGGCCCCTGGCAAGTATGCTAATCCACTGTCCCAATTTTTCTCCCTTCAAAGATAAACCGACCTCCTGTAAAGTTAAATCTGTTGACCTGCCAAGTGAGGCCTCATCCAGAGGATAAAAAGTCCTTTGATCTCGTGACACGTAAGTAAACAGCTCCACACAATCCCTGGACCATTTGTTAAGTTTCAGCCCAATTTGTATTCTTATTTCTTTATTCATTCCATCTAATTTCATTTCATTTCTATACTTATGTCTAAAGAGACTCAAGGCAATTCAGAGTAAATCTGAAGGATTACCTATAACAGGAGAATTAGATCAGTTTTCTTGCCTGTGATTTTAAGCTGCAGTGGTACCTTGGTTTAAGTAATAACTTCGTTCTCCAAGCCATTTTGTATTGCAAAAACATCTTAAACTGAAACGTGGTTTCCCATAGGAATGCATTGAAAACCAATTAATGCATTCTAGAAGTTAGAAAAATGGCAAACTGGGGCATTTCATTTAAAAATTTCTTAAGCTGAAGCATCCCATTCTTTTCATCATATGAACATCACACGTCAACCTTTAATTCCTTACCAAAAAAAAAAAAAAATGTAAACCAGGGCATTCCATTGAAAGAAAATTCTTAAACTGAGGCATCCCATTTCCAATAATTTCTTTTCTTAAACTGAGTTTTTCTTAACCGAGGCATTCTTAAACTGAGGTACCACTGTATTTGGGATTGGTGCAGTGATGGAAAGACGTTAAACTGCTCTATTAGCCACACCCAATGGCTCAAGCTTAGTACAGTGGTGACTCGAGTTATGATGTTAATCCATTCCTTGTGACACTTTGTGTCTTGAAATTTTTATAACTCGAAATTGAATGGGGTGCAATGCAAACTGAGAATTGAAGTCTTTTGCAAAATTATCACATCTTGAGGTACCCCATAGGAAATTTTCGCAGAAGACTTCCATTCCCAGAGTGCATTGCACCCTGGATGGATTGCCCTTTGTATCTCGAGTTTTTCGCAACTAGGAGCATTTGTAACTCGAGACACCACTGTTTACAAATTAGATTAATAAATAAAATAAACAACATATCTTACTAGGAATTCATTGCACACTTTGCAGGTTTCTTCTTTTAAATTTCAGGAAAAAAATGTGTAACATAAAACAACAGATTCCCCCCGCCCCGCCCAACGAGGTATGTATTATTTTCAACTCTCCAAATTTCTTCTCTTTGTAGACAACCGAACATACCACTTCCAAGCTGAGGATGATCAAGAGTGTGTTGTGTAAGTCCTTGGCCATGTCTTCTCTGTTGAAGAATTGATTGTTTTATATATATATATTAGACTACCGCTCCTCAGTTCCCTAGCGAGCATGGCCAATGGCCATGTTGCAGGGGGGATTCTGCAGACTGTTGCGCAGAAAGTAAGGAGCTCAGATGTCACAGAGATAAGGCACAGGTGGTCACTGGCTTTTAATTAACAGTGAGTCCTTTCTCCCGGTCAGCTCATCTGAGGCAGAAGCTACATGGCCTGATTTTCTAGAAGAACAGAAACTGTGAGCCCTTGTTTCCCAATCTAGAGATGGGCACATACCACTGGTTTGGCACTTTGTACTGACTCATTTTTCGTTTGGACAAGTGTTCCATGCTTCCACCCTTGGCTCCTCTGGTGGGTGACCACTCAGAGGCAGTGTCTGCAGGAGGAAGGGCATTGAAGTCAGGGCACTGCCTCTGATAGGGCACCTGTTAGAGGAGACAGGGCTGGGAAGCCCCAAACACCTATTCAGACAAAACCCAAAACAACGAATTGCACGAACTGCCAAACTGGTGGTTTGGTTCCATCTCCACCTCACTCTTTTGACGTGGACCACATGTTCCAGAATCTCAGAACCGGTATAGCCATACAGTCAGGTGCGGTACTCCAAAAGCACATTTTCCAAGCTGTGAGATTTAAATTGGCCTGAAATCCTCATTCATTTCACTGCTGTTTGGTTCTCCCTTGCCAGTGTTGTAACGGAGGAAGGATGTGCAGCAGGAAAGGATGGGCACATTGTGATCAGCAATGACAGAGTGACTTGATGATGCAAGCAGATGCCCATGTTCAATCTAGCCGCAGTAGCTGTTGAAATAGATGTGCCAACAACAGTACGATTGTTCCAAGCTCTCCCATTGTAAGAGGAGAGGCAGTTTGGTCTTGACTACAGTCTCTTAGTTGTCCAGCTCCGAAAGGAGATGACAACAGGTAGAACTGGTTGGCATGGTTTGATTCAGCTGCCTGAGGAAGAGTTTGAGATTGTCCTTTGGGGCGTGTCCTATGGAAGTTGTCATGATTGGCATCTCTACGTTAAAAGAAATCACACTGCACCAATGCATCTGCATGCTACTTAAATCTCTGATTAGTATTCTCTTCCATTGATCAGGTGGGTGTCAGTGCTTCAGAACAGCAAGGACGAAGCACTCAGCAATGCTTTCAAAGGGGACCCAGGAGGCTGCCTGTCTTCCGTTGGGGGCATGCCTGATAGCGGGCTACAAGAACTCACCAAACTCATCATTGGAGAGGTGAAGAACATGCCAGGCAACAGGCAGTGCTGTGACTGTGGCGCTCAAGGTAGGTTGGAGAAAGTTGGGTCCGACCCGTTGGTATTGCGTCTAGGGCAGGCATGTCCAAACGTCAGCCCTCCTGATATTTTGGGCCACAACTCCCAGAATTTTAAGCTTAGATTGCCAATGGCAAAGGACTGTGGGAGTTGTGGTCCAAAACATCTGAAGGGCCGAAGTTTGGACATGCCTGTTCTAGGGGGAAAGCATAATAACTCTAAGGCAATGTAGATCCTTCATGCAGTGTCTGATCTAATAAGGACGTTTCCATGTGAGCCCCATTGGGAGGGACAAAAACTGTCTCAAGAATGTGGCCAATCTCCTGTTCATGCTGGCACAAATGTGCTGGGTGTTACAGCATCTTGGCTCCTCTCTCGTAGATCCCACTTGGCTGTCGACCAACCTTGGCATCCTGACATGCATTGAGTGTTCAGGCATCCACCGTGAGTTGGGGGTGCACTACTCCCGCATCCAGTCGCTGACACTAGATGTTCTCAGCACATCGGAACTCCTGGTAGGTACCAAGAATTGGCATTGGCTTCAGTTGGGCGTGGTGGGCTGCAATCACAGCCTCAGGGGAATTCAAGTGGCCCATGTGCACTCTTAATGGTGACCGATTCCATTTCTTGCTTTTATAGCTGGCAGTCAGCATAGGAAACACCAAATTTAATGACATAATGGAGGCAACCATGCCAGCTCAGGACAGTCCAAAGCCCACCTCTGGTAGTGATATGTAAGTATAAGCTGATGTTGATGGTGGGGATGGTGGGGATGAACCTTCCTCTGTTGAGTTCCAAACTAGGAAAGGGTTGAGTGATATTATCGGGAGATAGGAAATCAGTTTGTTCCACTTAGCATGGGCAGGGCACAGAATGTGGCCCTCCAGATGTGGCTGGACTGCAGATCCCATCATTCTTACCCCGCATAGCAGGCAGGGAGATATGAAAGGAGTTGCAGTCTGGCCCAACTACCTGTTTCCCTTCTCTACAAAGGATGAGAAGGCTTGTCAGAAGCTGACCTAAAGCTCTAAAATGGCAGAGAAGCTGAATGCATTGTGACCCCTGTATCTGTGGGATCGGAACTCGCTGATTCATTTCTCCATGATCCGAAAATATTAAAAGGAAAACCCTAACAGATTGCTGTTTCTGAAGATAATGTGATCAGAGTGGATCAGTAGAGGGACTCAGAAACCAGGCTATATGTTCACTGTTAAAATAGTGTTTGCTGTGATCCATGTTTTTTAGCATCTATGGGGCGAAGCCTTGGGACTCTCTGTATAGCTTGGAGGGGCAGGGGGAATATTCTATGGGATATGATACAGAGAGTCCCCCAACAGTGTGGGAGTTTCCAGAAATCATTGTCAAAGGAGGAGATTTTTTTAAACCTCTGTTCCTCTGGCATGTTAGCTCTGTGTATTACACACACACACACACACACACACACACACACACACACACACACACACACACACACACACACACACACACCTTTAAAACCAAATTATTTTACAATGTACAATTCTGGTGCAGGCTCCTGAACGTCCTCTGGAAGTTGAGTCATAGCAACTGGGCTTCTTTTTCTTGAGAGATAGAAATCTTTCACTGATCATCCAAACAGCTTCATCAGTCTGAAGAAAGTTAGTTGCGAGTCCTCCATCTTTTTAAAAATATATTTTTATTATTTTATTGGGTGGGGGGAGTCAGCTTTGACCTCTTGTCACCCTGGTCTGAAATAGGCTCATAAGATGAACAATAGTCTGAATAGGCTCGTTAGGTAGACAACAGTCTTCATAGCCTTAAGGTGAACAATGGCCTAAGGTGCTGAAACCTATAAAGAATGGGTCATTAGCTATGGCCTTGGTGGTGAAGGCTTTTTGATTTGTCTGGGTATTGTTGAAAGCACAGCCTGATAAGTAGCAGATAGACTGTGCCTAAGGCCCACACCTCAGCTCTTTGGATGAGCAGCGAAACGTTTCTATCTCTCAAGGAAAAGAAGTCCAGTTGCCTTATTCAGCTTCCAGATAAACTCACCTGGATGACTGAGAATCTTCACAGACTCCTGACCTTCTGTTCCAGTGATTACACTTCTATCACTCAGTGTGTTGCTCTGGTTTGCCCTTTCTTATCTGTGGCCTATTGGATGCTCCAGACGATCTCAGTAGCTTTATGGGCGGCAGTTCTGAAATGTCATCAGGAGCAACAGGAAGTGGGATTAAATGAATCATTCTTCTGAATAAGCACGGCTTAGTCTGTGGAACTCCTTGCTGCAGGATGTGCTGCTGGCATCTGGCCTGGATGTCTTTAAAGGGGTATTGGAGAGATTTCTGGAGGATGACAAGCCATGGTGAGGAGATTGGTTATCTCCAGGCTTAAAAGGAGGGTACGTCAAAATGCCAGATGCAGGGGAGTGGCATCAGGAGAAGGTATCTACTTGTCTCATGTGTTCCTAGAGGCATCTGGAGGGGTCACTGTGAGATACAGGAAGCTGGACTAGATGGGCCCTTGGCCTAATCTGGCTGGGCTCTTCTTAGGTTCTGTATACCTTGGTGCTCCCCTGAAATCAGCAGATACGAGGTTGTTGGGTTTTTTTTTTTTTAGAATTCACTCTCTTCTCTTGGACAGGAATGCTCGGAAGGCATTCATAATGGCCAAGTACATGGAGCGCAAATACGTCCACAGAGCTGGCAGGGATGAGCCATGCTGCCTCTGGGAGGCTATCCAGAGCCGGGATCTCTTGGCCCTGCTCCAGGCTTTTGCGGAGGGTCACGATCTGTCCAAACCTCTGATCAGTCCAGATGGTCAGGTAAGTGAGAGAAAAGGGGGTGGATGGAAAAGCAGTGGTTCTACTCAATAAAGCACTAAATGACTTGGGTACAAGTTATCTTCAACACCATATCTCCATTTATGAGCCTACTTGGGTGTAAAAGTCATCGGAGGGAGGTCTTTCTCTCTGTCCCCACCCCCACCCCACCCTTGCAAATGCATTTGGTGAGCACATGAGAAAGGGCCTTCTCTGTTGTTCCTGTCAGACTCCGGAACTCCCTCCCACTGGAAGCTAGGATGGCCCCATTTTTGTTGTCCTTCTTTAAGCAGGCAAAGACTTGGGTGCAAGTTGTCTGCGCATCTTTGTCGTCCTGTAAGCAGGCAAAGACCTTTCTCTTCAAGCAGGTTTTCCCTTAGTGATTGGCTCTCTAAGTAGGGCTTCACAATCAGGATGATAAATATTTTGTTTTTATATGTTTTAATAATGATTTCATTTAATGTTTTAAAAATATAATGTATTTTTAATTCTTTTAAAACATTTAAATAATTTATTGCTTTTATCTTTCTCTTTTAATTATGTACAGTCATGTGGAAAAGAAATCACACCCTCTTTAAATTCTAGGGTTTTATGTATCAGACCAAAATAATAATAAAAAGCACCTGGTCTGAAAATTAGGTAAATGCAACCTCAGATGGATGGCAATACATGATATATTACACCATGTCATTATTCATTTTACAAAAATAAAGGCAAAATGGAGAAGCCATGCATGAAAAATACAGTGCACCCTATAATTCAGTAGCTTGTTGAACTGCCTTTATTAGCAATAACTTAATAATTTTCTATATGACCTTCTCATTCCCTGGCATTGTTGTGGAGGAATTTTGGCCCCCTCGTCTTTACAGTGCTGTTTCAGTTCATTGAAGTTTGCAGTAGAGATGGGCACAAAATGAAAAAGGACACACTGTTTTGTTGTTTCGTAAGGTTACAAAACATTTCGTAACATAACAAAATGGCAAACTGTTTTGTCAAGAAATGAAACAAAATGCCATTTTTTGTTTTGGAAATGAAACGATTCGTCCCAGTGGCGAGAGGCCCCTTTCTTGGTGCAGCCATCTTGAGAACAGGAAGTTTATTTTTAAACTGATTGTTTTCCTATTCCTTCCTTCCCGTGCAGATCTGCTGTTGATGAGCTAGCTTATCTCTGATCTCTATCTGCAGTGCAGCTAGCCTGAGCTCTGCTGCCTGTCTCTGGGCTGCATTAGGATAGCTGTTTTTGGACCATGAGGCTGATCGGATCGCGTCTCCCTTTTTCTTCCCTTCCCTTCCCTGTACTGTGTCTAAGTTATGTTAAACTGATTGTTTTGCTGATTAGGTAGGAAGTTTATTTTGATGTTTTCCTTCCTTCCCTCCCTGTGCTGGGCTGATCAGCTGTTGAGCTTATCTCTCTGCTATCGATCAGATATGCAGCTAACCATTAGGTTTCCTGTGGGGTAGGAGCTGTGCTTGTTTACAGAGGGTTCTTTGTTTGAAAGCAAATTGATTGGATGGTTTAAGGAGGGTCATTGATTTAAAGCTATTTAAACTCAGGCAGTGGGTTCCCTGGTAATTTTTTAAAAAAGGAAAGGTCCCCATTATTGATAGCCTTACAAATCATTTTCATTTGGTGATGAAGATCCTTTTAAAAATGTTGTTATTAATGAAATGAAACGAAAACTGAAACGAAATGAAACAAAGTGAAACGCTATACAGTAGGACCCTGGTATCCGCTGGGGATTGGTTCCCGGCCTTCCCGTGGATAATGAAAACTGTGGATATGAGAGAACGCCTGTCCACCCACCTCCAAACTGCTGTTTCCTAACAGTAGCTTGCTTTATGGCTGCTTTTTGTGACAGTAGCTTGCTTTACAGAAGCTGTTTGTGACAATAGCTTGTTTTACAGCTGCTGTTTGCCACAATAGCTTGCTTTGTGGCTTCTGAATTATTTAATTTTTCCCCTCTGCCAACCATGGATAACTGAATCAGTGGATAATGAATCAGTGGTTACAGGGGTCCTACTGTATTTCCATTTAGTGCCCATCTCTAGTTTGCAGGCATTTGTTTATGCACAGGTCTCTTAAGGTCCCGCCACAGTATTTCAATCGCATTGAGGCCTGGACTTCTACTGGGCCATTGCAACAGCTGGATTCTTTTCTTTTTCAGCCATACTGTTATAGATTGGTTGGTGTGCTTGGGAATCACTCTCCTGTTGCATGACTCAATTTGGGCCAAGCTTTAGCTGTAGGACAGATGGCATCACATTTGACTCTATGATACAGTGGTCCCCCACCCTTTCGCGGTTCATGTACTGTGATCCCGCTATATCGTGGGACCACAGTATATGAAAAAGCCCCCCTAGGGTAAGGGGGAAAAGTCCTGTTTCAAGCCTCCCATACTTACCCTAGGACTGGAGCTGCCCCGAACAAGCCTGTGAGGGCCTTCTGGAGGCCCCAAAAGGGCCTCCCTGAGAATCGGAAGTGACTTCCAGATCACTGAAAATCATTTCTGAGGCCTCCGAGAGACTTTCTGCGCCTGTTGGAGGCCTCAGAAATGATTTCCGGTTTACCGGAATTCACTCCCGGTTCGCAGGAAGGCCCTTTTGGGGCCTCCATAAGGCCTGGGAAGGCTCTCACAGGCCCGTTCGGGGTAGGGCCAGCCTGGGGGTAAATACAAGAGCCCCCACCTAGCCCCCCCCGGCCTGACTCAACCTGCATTCACATATTGCAGATTTTCAGTTATCATGGGTCAGGTCAGGTCCCTAACCCCCGCAATAGGCGGGGGATCACTGTACTTTGGTATACAGAAGAGTTCATGGTCAACTCAAGGTGTGCAAGGTGTTCAAGCCCTGTAGATTCAAAACAAGCCCAGATCATCATCACCCTCCACCACCATGTTTGACATTTGGCCTGAGGTGTTTGGGCTGATAATGCTGTGTTTGGTTTTCACCAGATGTGACACTGTGCATTATGGCCAAACAAATGCCACTTGGGTCTCGCCTGTCCAAAGGATGCGGTTCCAGAAGTCTTGAGGGTTGTCCAGAGGCAACTGTGCAAACCTAAGCTGTGCTGGCATGTTCTTTTTAGAGTGAAGAGGCTTTCGTCTGACCACATTTCCACAGAAACCATACTCGTTTAATCTTTTTCTAATTATACTGTCATGAACCTGAATATCTAACATAAATAAATGAGGCCTGTATCTTCTGAGATGGAATTCTTGAGGGTTTTGTTTGTTTGTTTGTTTGTTTGTTTGTTTGTTTGTTTGTTTGTTTTTTTGCAATTTCTCTGAACGTTGCATGGTCTGAGTTTGGGGTGAATTTGTTTGGATGTCCACTCCCCGGAAGATTGGCAACGGCCTTAAATGTTTTCCACTTGTGAATAAGCTTCCTCACTGTAGAATGATGGACTTTAATTTTTTTGGAGGTGGCCTTATAACCCTTTCCAGAGTGATATCATTGCTTTAGAATCATTGTTGATGTGTTTTCTCCTTGGCATTGTGTTCACAGACCCCTGAATGCTCCAGACCAGTAAACTGCTAAAACATTGGCTTTTATAGAAGAGGTGACACTTGCTGATGACCAGTTTATTCAAGGGCATTTGGTTAGCACCTCCTGCTACTTAGCCTCTTAATTCATATGGAAGTAGGGATGTGTTTTTCACACATGGCTTCCCTGTTATGGCTTTATTTTTGTAAAACAAATAATAATACGGTGTAATATGTTGTGAATTGTTAATCAGAGGTTGTATGTACCTAATTGTGAGACCTGTTAAGGGCCAGATGGATTTTATTGCATCCTCATCTGTAAAACTACAGAATTCAAAGAGGATGTGTTTTCTTTTTTCCCTTGTAAGGTTCCTTGGATCATTTTATGAAGAAAGGCAGGGTAACTATATTTTAAATAGTAAATCTGGGCAGAATTTTGATCTTCCAAGTGTGACTAACTATAACAGGTGTTGCCCTTCCTTTGTGGCAATTGGCTGCTTTAGATATTTTGGTGGCAATTTAAATTAGCTTTTAAAAAGATGGCCCAGCAAGATAACTCATATATATTTTAATGAGATTGGTTTTACTGCTTGAAGGCTACACAGCAGCCTGGCTGTGTGTGGATGGATGGAAGGAAGAGAAGAAAGAAGGGAAGAAAGACAGAAGAGACCAATGTATTTTCGAAAGCTTTCACGGCCGGGATCCAATAGTTGTTGTGAGTTTTTCGGGCTGCTTGGCTGTGTTCTGGAAGTTTTTCTTCCCAATGTTTTGCCAGACTCTGTGGCCGGCATCTTCAGAGGGCAAGGAGCTCAGGGAACTAGGAGTTCTCTCTGTGCTCTGGGTTATAAAATGAGTGAGACAATGACTAACACCTATTTTCCTGCATAGGACAAGTTTCCTCAACGTTAAACTCCAGTCTCGCTCACTTTATAACTTCCAGAACACGGCCAAACAGTCCGAAAAAAAATCACAACAGCTAAAGAAAAGACCATTGCTGGCTGTGCTGAGGATTTGCAAAGAGGCCTGCTCCTCTGGGTATCATTATGCAATCTGCCAACTGGCCAAGTGTATCAGGGGGAGGAGAAAGAAAAGGGACAGAAGCAGAACCAGTGGAGGGCTGAGGAGAGAGAGAGAGAGACAGAGACAGAGACAGAGACAGAGACAGAGAGAGAGACAGAGAGGAGTTTAGACAGCAGAGGTGGACTCCTCATGATGAGGCAAGCAGCGCAATTCGCCACTCCTATGACTTGCCACCTGAGTCAGCTATACTTCTTCCTGCCCTGCATCCCTTCTCCTGATGCAAGGGTTGCGCCAGTAGTTCAGAGGACATGGCATCAAGCCCCAATGGTCGCTGGAAGTGAAAATGAATAGAAATAAAGCACAGGAGGATAAGTTAAATTAGTCCAATAGGGCACAAAAGCACTTATTGCCAAAAGCACTCAATTGGCACAGCAAACTTAAATGCCCTGGTACTTCTGATTCCCCAATTCCTTACTTGTTTGGCTTTAGAGCAGCCAAGTGATATTAATGTGCTAGGGGTGAGGTGGACTCCCAGAGATCAATGCACCCCTATAAGAAAAGTATGCTTTGCACAGAATTTCCTTGGGAAGTCATTATTTGTTTGTGCTTGGTCGCTCAGAAACGCTAAGTGCTGCTTTAGCACGGCAGGCTTTTCCCAATGTTGTTTTGCTTTTGAATTGTGAACGGCTTGCGGTGTGTTCCTTCTCTGGTAGGAACCAGGGGAACGGGCTCTGCATCTAGCCGTTCGGAATGCCAGCAAGACCTCCCTCCCGCTTGTGGACTTCATCATTCAGAACGGGTAAGCCTGTGCTTGCGGGGCACTCTGGTGAGCTATAGGCAGACATGTGTATTTTTATATGCCTACATGCCAGGCACAGTTAAAATCTAATTTCAGGGAAGACTCTGCGAAGCTGTGGGAAAGATAAGAGTCTCAAAATATTGTGGCCTACCACATTGAGAACTGAGACTCAAAAATTGTGGCCCTGTCTTGACAAGCATCAATATCAAACATCCAGTTCCTTAGTGTGTTAGAACTTCCGGAGTTCTTCCAGAAGATGGGTGGTATATAAGTATTTAAACAAACAAACAAACAAACAAACAATAATCAAGACGAAGGAATTTTTCCATTGTGAGATCATAGATCTTTAGCTTATCTTGGCACTGCTTTGCCCAACCTTGAGTCCGCCGTTGTTCTAGCCAACAGCTCTTGGTCAATGGTTGGTCATGCAGGTCATTTAGCCCATGCCAGTATGTAAAGTAGGCTAAATCAATTCTAGCACCAATTGAAGGAAGCCCTAGCTCTGGTCTAAGGTGTGCAGAGAGGATCCCAGGAGGAAGACCCAACAACTGCCTCAATAGTTTATTCTGTATTACTTCCAAATTAGGCTTGGCTCCCTCTCCCCATATTTCTGCCCCATAGACCATTTGGGCCAGAGTTTTTTGTAATAAAAACCCTGAGCAGGGTTTATTAGCTGTCCTCCTCTCGGCCTTTTAGCTAAGATCAAGTGTCATATCACTATGAAATTGGAAACAATACTTATATAGAAGTCTTTAGGTGTAGCAATATCAATAAGGCAATCCCACCATCACACACACACACACACACACACACAAATAGCCCAGTGAAGGCTCAATGTGCAAGTGTCCATGAAAAAAGTGGGAGAATGGGGAAATCAAATATCCCGCTTGGGAAAAATCATTACCGAGAACTAGAGATGGGCACAGACTGCCAGTTTGTCAGTTCGTGATGGTTTGTTTATCCGTCAAGCAGGTGTTTGGTGTCTCCCAGCCCTATCTCCTTTAGTGGGTGCCCACTCAGGAGGCAGGGCAAGGAAGCCAGAGTGCTGACTTCAAGTGGACACCAACCAGAGGAGGCGGGACTGAGAAGCACCGAAGAACTGTTCGGCCAATACTGGCACGAGCCACTGAAATAATGGGTTTGTGCCCATCTCTTCCCAGAAGCCTGGACAAGATCATCCCTGCCAGGAATGTGATAATACCTTGAAACGTTCTTGTTGCAGTTCTTATTTAAAGGATACAACACATTCCAGGATTCAGACCGTTCTGCTTATTTCGCTGTAGTTTGCTTTTGGAAGGCAAGATCAGTTGTTGGATCCGATGGAAGGATCATGGCTCCTGTTGCATCTCACTACCAGCCAAGCTGGCTAGAGTTGCTGGGAATTTGACAGCAGATTTCTCCATCATCTTGCAAGAGCAGGGGATGTGTGGCAGAAAAGAATTAAGGGGAAATATTCATGTAGTGGAATTTGGAGACGATCGCCTGCAACCATGAGAACATTGAAAAATTATTTTTCTTCCTCTGGAAAAACAAATGCTGAATTTTGTCTTTGTCTGTGTGCAGGGGAAATCTGGATAAACCCACACCAGATGGAAACACAGCGCTACACTATGCCGCCCTGTACAATCAGCCCAACTGTATCAAATTGCTGCTGAAAGGGAAGGCCTCCGTACACGCAGGTAGAGTCCCCTTAAAGCTGGGTGTCAAGGGAGAAAGCTTAGTAGCATCTCAAGAGAGCTGAGTGCAAGTGAAAAGTGCATGGATATTGGCAGAGCATTGTGTGGCCTGGACCTTGCTCTCTGCCAGCAGTTAGGAGACCTTCTGTGCTCAACTATTCCACAAAATGCAGGATCTTCTTGGCTGGCTCCCAAACCTCTGAATGCACCTTGATGGGGAGGGGTTGAGGTGGAATAGAAACTTTTAAAATTGCTATATACATCCACAGAAACTTATTTCCATTCCTAGAGAATTTATTCTTTCATCGAAGTAGTAAGACAGTACAGCAAACAGATGCTACTGAAAAATGATAACAATGCCCATTAATTCTGCAGTCCAGGCTGTAATGGTAACTGTGGCATTCACCCTGATTTCATGAATATTTATTATTTAGAATGTTGGAGGGGGACTTGTTTTACATATTCTAATAGGAGTAGTTATGGGCGGAGTCATCAGTCCTATATTTATCTCAGTGCCAGTGTTCAGAGAGCCAGAGAGGGCCTGGCTGATGTAAAGAGAGATGTAGTATTACAGATTATAGGGACTTGTTATGTGAAATATATGAAGCACATTAACTTGAAGAGTGTGTTTAATGTAAAATTAGCAACTTAAGTCTATACCAAAAGGCATGAACATCTTTAATCTTTGTATTCCAAGAAACCATTCTTATTTGTTTTGAAAGAAAAGACTATGAGACTCCATGATTTCATTCAGTTGGTCCTAAAAATAAATAAGTTAAATGGTGGCAGCAGAATACACGTGACACAACAGTAACTTTTGTGTAAAGTTCACTGTGTCTTGAAAGTAAAAATGTTTATGCATACGGCCATCAGGCATGCCAAAAAGTAGTATGTTGTCAGCTACACTGTATTGAGGCACCGACAAACATCCTAAAAAAAAATATTCTCTTATGCCTCCATCTTTAATCCTCATTTGTTGTCTTTTCCGTGTCCAGTAAATGCAGGAGGTGAAACACCTCTGGACATAGCAAGAAAGTACCAGCATGCTGAGTGTGAAGACCTGGTAAGTGTGGATGTCTGATTCACCATTGGTAGACTAGAGACTGGATGTTTACATGAAACTCTGAACCTCTTTGCAAGATCTTGGGCCATTTATGAACTCCGGGCTTAATGTGCAAAGATATTTCTCTTTTAAAAATCTGCTAGTTGTGAGGTATCGGGAAAGTGTTTTTAACAGCAGTTGGAAAATCAATACACACACATCCTAAAATGTTAGTAGTGAAGCCTGGAGTTCCAAAATACAGTAATCCCCCATTTATCAGGGGGGTTAGGGACCCAACCTGACCCACAATAAACAAAAATCTGTGATATGCAGATGCTGGGTCAGATTGGGATATGGAAGGGATATGACCCCTGGGGCAAGCTGTGTGGGACTTTGAGTCCTCCTGCACTTACTCCAGGCCTGTGCTGCCCTGAACAGGCTTCTGGTGAGCTTCCCAGGCCTGTTTGGAGTCCCCAGAAGTGGTTTCGGGCAAACCAAAAGTCACTTCCAAAAAACCGGACGTGCCTTCTGGATCGCCCAAAATCAATTCTGGGGCATCCAACAGGCCCAGGAAGCCCATCAGAGGCCCACTCAGGGCAGAGTCAGGCCTGAGGTAAGTGCAGGAAGCCTCAAACAAGCCTACATAGCTTTCCCTAGGGGCCCCTGCCTTCAAATACTGGACTGCGGTCCCGTGATATACAAAAACCACAGTATGACGGGAGATGACTGTATATAGAGTAGCTTTTATAGGTGCTTTCACAAGGTGCAATAAGTGATTAAAATGGCATTCCCTTCAAGTTTCTTTCTTTGAAGTACTTTTTCCTTACAGGATATATCTCATTTCCTTCTGTGTCAGTTCGATTCAAAATGAACATGACAGAGAGGGTTTATCCGTGGCCCATGTATTCTAAGGACAAGATTCCTGTGTTAATTGTACCCTAAGGCTTCTTTGTTCCTTCATGTGTTCACACTTTGTAAGGAATACTGTGTCTGTTTTCCGTAATAGGTTTAACTAGCTATGTTAAGGTACCTTTGCTATTTCTAAGCCAATTCCACCCGGGATCCCGCTTTCTCTGTGGTGGGTCCAACAGTGTGGAACCACCTTCCGAGTGAAATGAGGACTGCAGAGTCCCTCCTGGCATTTAAGAAGGTGTTAAAAACTTGGCTTCATACGGCCACATTCGGCGATCAAGGAGGTTGGTTTATTTTGTAAGTAGGTGTTATGAGTTTATTGTCTGCCCGTTTTTCCACCATCTTTTTAAATTTTGGTTCTACTGATTTTTATTTATTTATTTATTTATTTATTTATTTATTTATTTATTTATTTATACAGCTTGTATGCCGCCCACTACCCAAAGGTCTCTGGGCTGGCTCACAATCAAAATGGACAATTAAAACATCAAAATACAATAAAATTAGAATAATAAAAACATGTAAATGCAATAAATACGATACATTAAAAACACCACTAAAATTGCCATTGTTGGGATTATTTTTGTTCTTTATGTCATATTGTGGAACTGATTATTATTTTTCTCTGAATTTTGTTGTATGCTATTCCTTGTTAACCGCCCTGAGTTCCCGTCTGGGAAAATCTGGCGGTATATAAATATTAAAAATGAATGAATAAATAAATAAATAAATGCTAGAATTGCTAAATTCTAACCCGTGTTGTTATATCTCAAAAGTTTACAATGAGGAGAAAAACCTTTTAGGGTTTTCCCAGGTGGAGGGGACATGTTTTCGGGCTTGAAGCTCCTAAGGGAAGGACAGGACGGATATACAATAAATGAATAAATTGTAAATATAGTAAGAATTGGAACCGTCTCGCTGAAATCAACAGGGCTTAATTTGTGAGTGGTGCTATCCCAATTTGAAATGGTGTCGCTCTGTAGTGGAATCCGTTATGTTTGTTTTACTGTTATATGTGGTGAGCCTGGATGGCAGTAGAATGTTTTTGTTTGTTGTAATCTGGGAGTCCATTGGACTCCTTTTTCAAGTTCTGCTTTATAAATGTAGCCATGGAAACTGTTGGAGTGATATTCTGAGCTTTGATTTTACTGGGTAGCTATGGAAGGGATGTGGCCAGTTCCAGGCATCATAGAACTTTGCTGGCATGCTGATTGCACTTTTGCTTAATTTAAATAAAGTTTCAGAAACAGGGGATCCTTTCCAGTCTCCACCAACACTAGGGGCGCTTTTACACGACCCCTAAGATCCGCTGGTCCCTTAAATTCGGACCAGAGATCTAAGGGGTTTGTCGCTCTTCCTGCGTCCCCACCCCCTCCGCACCCCTGGCTGCTGGCTGCGTGAGGGGAGGGAGGAAAAAAGGGACAAAAGAATGCAGGCTTACCTCCGGTGCCGGTGGACGCCGCCCCGTCGTTGTGATTCCTTCTCTTAAAGGGGCGGGAGGCAAAAAACAACAACAAAAAGAAGCAAGGAGAGCCCGGCACATCCGCATCAAGATTTTTCACCCTCGGAGAGCAGGTACATGAAAAGTGCGCTGGGACACGCTTAGGTGGGCGTGGTCGCACTTAATTTTCAGTAAACTCCGGAGCTGGTGGGTAAACAATTTGAAGCTCCGGAGCTGGGAGCCATTTGCAGCGGAGTTTAGGGGTCGTGTAAAAAGGCCCTAAGATAAGGAAAACAGAAGTATTAGAGAGCACTATATATTGTCTCTGGTCCTATATAGTGACTACTTCTGAAAAGCACCATGAAAAAACATATTTCTGTGGGTTTTTATTTGACATTTTCAAACAGCAGATAAGTAGATGCAGTGGCACCTTGTATAAAGGAATTAATTTGTTCCAAATGAAATTGTGTTAAGCAAATTTTCCTTTATACAAATTTCCCATAGGAATGCATTGAAAACGGAGTAATCCCTGATGGCGACCATTTTTATGTTGTATGGATTCGCCCCATAGGCGATTCTGTTAAGCACATTTCCACTATCTCCAGAATTTTTTATGTTGTACAGATTTTATGTTGTACAAACCGTTTGTTATATGACGGTCCACTGTATTTGTTTCCAGGATAGTGCACCTTAAATTCACAATGTGTTCCTTCTCTCTGTGTTTCTCTCTGTGCTTCTAAATGTTTCTTTGCTGGTTTGAAAACTTTCAAACCAGCAAAGAAACATTTCAAACTTGTGGTTTGAAAACCACAAACCCTTGTTATACAAGGGTCCACTGTATGTGAATGCTGATCCAGTGGGTATGAGGGCAAGGGGTTCATACTGTGTTTTGAAGACCAAAAACAGCTTTTTACATGCTGAACTGAAAATGGGGTGTGTCTGTCTTCTTTGTGTTCCCTGTCCTGCAGCTGGAACAAGCCCAGGCAGGGAGACTGGCTTCACAGATCCACGTGGACTACAACTGGGAAGCTTCTCAGGAGCTCTCCTATGACAGTGAAGATGAATTGGATAAGAAGGTGGAAGCTCTGTGTGTCTTTGCGCTGTAGCTTTGCCCTAGGGAGGACAGAGGCATCCTTTTTTTTTTTGAGTTCCAGTCTCTATAATCTGGGCTGCGCAATTCCAAAGAAGTTGAAGGTCTCAGTACTCATCCTAGTAGATCATGGTACTGCAGAATGCCAGCAGGGTACTGGCAGTGCCTGGGCTGGAGATTCAAGGAGCTGTAGTCCAACAAAGCAACTTTTTCAGGCTGTGTTTTAAGGTCTGCTAAGTCACAGAGAGGCCCTTGGATCATGAACTTGGTTCTTTGAAAATGGGTGAGATGGTGTAAGATCAAGGCACCAACTTGATTGTCAAATGGAAAGAGAAGAACAGCTAAACTAACCCTATCCCACTGTCGAAATTTTATTGTTATGGCTTTTTTTCATTGATGGGCTGTTACAATGTTTAACGTATTTGTGTTAATTAATTTTTTTTTACGATAATGCTTATTCATTTTTATTTGTTGCTATTTGATTGTTGTAAGCTGCCCTGAGTGGCTGTCTGGCCAGATGTCAGTGTATTATGTATCTGTGTATCTATGTATGCATCTATGTATGTAGAAAGAAAGAGAGAGAGAAAACTCCATGGGTTGTGCTGGTTTCTGAGAGGTGCGTTCTAGCTCTGGTAGAAATGTGGATTTGTTACTTCTCTTGCTAGGTGGATCTGCTGCAGCAGTCTTTCAGATCCTCACCATCTCCAACTGCAGTCCAGCCTGCCCTCTTCCCTCCAAACAGGTGGAGTTGCACAGGCATGGACATCAGCAACGAGACCTATGAGACCATCCTCGTCCCCCTGCAGCCTGGTCAGCAGAGCGCCAACGGCAAGAAGACCCCACCACCACTGCCAGTCAAAAACCCCAGCAGAGGGAGCGGCAAGACGAAACCAGGTAAGCCAAAAGGATTTATGATTCACCACTACACCACACTGGATACGCCAGCCTTTGAAGTATCAGTTCTAAACAAGACGGACAACTGGCATAATTCTGTCACCTCTTGTTTTACACCTGAATGAGCAAACCTTTCTCATTTCTCTGCAGACTTCTCTGAGCCGTTGCCTCACTCTCCAGATTCGGCTGATGCTTGGCACTCCCCCACTTCCAGTGTAGGTGGAGCAGGGGATGGCAACGCAACCAGGCAGCCGCCCAGCCTCCATAACTCAGTGGAGGTCAAAGGCACAGCCTATTGGGAGACTTATTCTGAAACGGAGAGTGGATTACTTCAGAGAAGATCAGACACCAACCAAGTGACATCTCCCGAGCAAGGAACAGCTGTAAAGTTCAGGTGAGACTGGGAACTTACTTAGTTTTGTACGTCTAAATCAACTAATAGAAATCCTAATAGGTCTTCCAAGGTCAGTGAAATCTTTAAGGAATAGTATTACCAGTTGTACCCCCTCAGTGATTTTCACAGCCACGTAGAGATTCAAACCCTGATCTCAAGCAAAGTGTGCTGCTTATATACCTCCCCATAGTGCTTAAAGCATACTCTGGGCAGTTTACAAGTCATTATGCAGGCTGCACATTGCCCCCACCCCCCAGCAAGCTGGGTACTCATTTTCCCGACCTTAGAAGGATGGAAGGCTGAGTGAACCTTGAGCCTCCTCTGACCTCTGCTACCTGGAATTGAACTCCAGATCATGAGCATAGTTATGGCAGCAGAACAGCGTTTAACCACTGTGCCACAAGGCTCTTCGGAGTTCTCACCTTTCACACTGTTCACTATACCACACGAGGTATACTAGCTTTAGAACTATCAGTTTTAAAAAAGATTGAAAATCAGTCATCTTAGAGCAGTGTTGGTGAACCTATGGCACGGGTGCCAAAGGTGGCACTCGGAGCCCTTTCTGTGGGCACCCGACATCACCCCTTCACAGCCACCTGTATTCAGGTTAAATTGCTGCATTGGCGCTTTGTGAAAAATTAGTGGATCTTGAATTGCAGTGTGGGCACTCGGTCTCTAAAAGGTTTGCCATCACTGTCTTAGAGGCTCATAGCATCTTGGGGTAATTGGGTTCCGTATGTTTCTGAAGTGAGGTTTGGGGAAATGGCTTTTTTAGAATACAGTTCCCAGAATCTCCTAATCAGAATTTTAGAGATTTTGAAAGTTATATCCTAAACATAAAAAGTGTTCTGCTTATATACCGCCCCATACCATTTCAAGTAGTCTCTGGTCAGTTTGCAGTTCTAATTACAGTATGCAGGCTACACATCCCCACCCCGATCCCAGCAGCCTGGGTACTCATTTTACTGACCTCAGAAGGATGGAAGGCTGAGTTAAGCATGAACCTGGTACGTGGGATTGAACCCCAGGTTGTGAGCATAGTTTTATCTGCAGTACAAGCATTTAGCCACTGTGCCATGGGAGGAAGGAAACCACCTTTACTTCTTTCTGTTCCTTGTCACCCAGAATATGAACTGAGAAGCATTGTGGTATCCAGTTTAGAATTTTGAACAGAGTAGACAGGGGGTTAATTCCACCTTAGCCATGGAATTGGCCAAATGACTCAGGGACTGTCTGTCTGCCCATTGTGAGAATAAAAACATAGAGGAGACTCTTGAACTTTCCCTGGTCACTAACGTATCTTTCGCTGATTCATTGACACTGTAATCTCTGTCTGTCTTTAGCTTACTTTGACCTCTGATTTTAGGAGTCATGTTGTTTGATCTAATATTGGTTTTATGTATTATCATGTTTTGTTATTATTATCTTATTGTATATTATATAAAGGTTGTTTATGTCGAAATCACTGTAAACTGCCCAGAGTGGCTTTCCTGCCATATGGGGCAGTATAGAAATCCAATAAATAAATAAATAAATAAATTGAACTCCATGGAGAAAGGGGAAACAGAGGCATAGCGAATAGAATACTGTAAAGTATGGCTAGGGTGGTTTTATTAACATTTGACTGTCTTAAGAGATGGAACTTTTTCTTACCTCTTGAGACTCATTGAAAAGCTAAATGGCCTTTCGTGTTTAGTTGGAACACTCAACACTATTGTGTACTTCCTAGAAGATTCCAACATAATAAAATTGAGAATTAACCTGCTTATTTTTATATATGTGAAAAAAGCATCCAGTTTAAAACCGCAAAGTGTTCTGCTTATATACCTCCCCATACCACTTCAAGTAGTCTCTGGGCGGTTTACAGTTTTAATTAGAGTATGCAGGCTACACATTGCCCCCCTCCCCCAGCAAGCTGGGTACTCATTTTACTGACCTTGGAAGGATGGAAGGCTGAGTCAAGCATGAGCCGGCTACCTGGGATTGAACCCCAGGTCGTGAACACAGTTTTAACTGCAATACAGGCATTAACAGTGTTGTTAATGAGAAAATGCATGTTGTGACATGTTTTAGCAAATGCACACAATAGCAAAAATGCATTGAGACACATGAGTTAATGAAAAGAAAGTATCACTGCTGAACACAAGAAAAGGAAACGGATGCACACAGGAGCCAGAGAAATGCAACAAAATCAATGAGAGTTTTTATTTTTTTTTTTGGAGTTTTTTGCATTGTGTTAAACTTGCATCTTTTTTCACTGCTCTATATGTTAAAACCACTATTTTCCCTCAGATAAACAACAACAAACCCAAAACCCTTAAATTATGTATAGAAACCTCTCAAAACATCTGTACGTAACATCAGAAAGAGCAGCATGTTAAGGTTTTGTTTCTCTAGAACTGAGAAACTAAAACTAAAATTTGCTATTTTAGATTGACTTGTCATGTATAAAAGAGGTTCAGTCTTTCACTGTGTAGGATTGCCTTTTTTCTGCTCCAGCCATTTAAATTATACCCAAGCTTAAACTTCAAACTTAATTTGTTATTGTTAAATGCTCAGAAGGAGAACATTAATCCATTGCTGTTTATGGCTCAAGTTAAAAGGGGTTATGAATTATTTAGCATTATTAATTCATTAATCACATTGTTAGCTCGAAGTGAAGAAAATAATGGGATTTGCAGGATTCCGAGTCCATTAACTTCTAACTACACATTTGGGATTGTTTTCTCCAAACGTGTTCTTGTTACTTGATAGTTACCCCCATCCCATTATATTGCACATATTTCTAGAGGGACATAAGAACATAAGAAGAGCCATGCTGGATCAGGCCAAAGGCCCATCTTAGTCCAGCTTCCTGTATCTCACAGTGGCCCCACCAGATTCGTCTGGAAGTGCACGAAACTAGACACCTGTCTCCTGATCCCACTCCCCTGCACCTGCTCCTTGAAGTACCCCAGTTTTAAGCCTGGAGATGACACATCTCCATCATGGTTTGTAACCTGTGATGGACTTCTCCTCCAGGAATCTGTCCAATCCCCTTTTGAAGGCATCCAGGCTACATGCCATCACCACATCCTGTGGCAGGGAGTTCCACAGACTAACATCGCACTGGGTAAAAAAATATTTTCTTTTGTCTGTTTTCACTCTCCCAGCCCTCAGTGTGAGTGGATGTCCCCTAGTTCTGGTGATGACTTGAGGGACCTCAAGTCCTGTGATGTAGTTGTGAACGGAAAAGAATGGCACACAATTTGTCTACAACTGCAAGGTTGCCCTGAGACATTGAGCTAATTTCTGCACCCTTACAGAAAGAGGCACCCTGCACCAGCAATAACTGGCTCTATACAGTGCTACTAATATATATTTTACATCACTTTCATCTGTACTTCTAGTACAGCATAACAAGAAGCTTCATCTGAAAATACTACCATCTTCATTAAAATCTCCACAACTCTCCGCCCTCATCTACTCTAGCTCATCAGTTTAGGTCACCTCTCCTGTCCTCATGGCTTACATCAGCATTTCCAAGGGATAGTTGTGTAACTACTACCTTTTTGGAATCTTTTTTGAGAAATGTTTTCAAAGTTTCATATTTCATACAGAGATCAAAGAAAATGAAAAACCATGTTTGAAGATTCAAGTTACTTTATTGTAAACGTTACTGTATTTCCCCCCGCCTATATATTCTCGAGCAAAAATGCAGATGTAAGATGCTTGAATAGCATTTCTTCCAGAAGATTCCATCTTTGAATGGGTCATGATGATGGTTTTAACAAAACCGCTGTTGAGTGTCATTTCTTTTTACTGAAGGATCATTTGAGTAGAATTCATTTTCTCATTCATAAGCCAAAATGGACAGCTTAAGACAAAGTTGTGCTAACATTTAGAAACACTTCAACCAACCCCACCACCGATGATTGAATCTCCTTAATACGATCCCTGATTGGTTCAAATCTGCCCCACACAAATTGTTTTTACTTTGAATGGTCTTAATTTTTGTATTTAATTGAATTTGCGATGTTATGCCTATTGATTCGTAAGACGAATTTAATTCGGTGCATGGGGCAATTTGCCTTACAAATAATCATCTTGCACAAACGGTTTGTGCATTAAAAACTAATTAATCCGTTCCAGAGGGATTGTCTCGGACAGAACCGATTAATAGGTTTTCAGTGCATTACTATGAGAAGGCTGTCCCAACCCCCCTCAATCACCTGATTGCAGAAGGCTGTTCCCCCTTGCAGCCGACACACAGCTGATTTTGACAGCTCCAAGCTGTCTGTTGGCTGTGCAGGAGCAGCCGTCTGCTGCCGATGAACCCAACAAAGGGGGGAAGCGTTTCCTCTTCTTTGTCAGGTTGGGGCAGGGGAAAAGCTTCCCTTGCAAACAGCCCAGGCTGGGAAAGGATCACTGGGTTTCCTCGGAAAGGCCCCTGGTGCCGGGGATGGGGGTTGCACACTGCTCGGTCTTCAGCACCCGATTTGCAATGGTACCTCCTAAAACTAATTTAACTGTTAGGGAAAATTTGTCTTACAAAACATGCTTATTCCTGGAAATTTCATTCATCTTACAAGTTTTTCGTCTTATGGGTCATTCATCTTATGAGGTACCACTGTATTTGTTATTACAGTGGGGCCTTGTATAAAGGAATTAATTCATTCCAAATGAAATTGTGTTAAACAAATATTCCTTTATACAAATGTCCCATAGGAATGCATTGAAAACAGAGTAATCCCTAATCACGACCATTTTTATGTTGTACGGATTCGCCCCATAGACAATTATGTTAAGCAAATTTCCCCTATTTCCGGAACTTGTTATGGTATACAGATTTTATGTTATACAAAGGGTTTGTTATACGAGGGTCCACTGTACTTTGTTTATTTGTATTCATATTTGTTATATATATACCATGAACCACCCAGATTGACCTCGTTGTCAGATAGGAGATATATATGTCAAATTAATTAATTAATTCAGATGTAGTTGCTGTAATACTTCAGTCTGCTTCTTTCTCTGTACTTTTTTAGCATAACATGAGTCCCTGTGGTCCCTGATTGGTTAAAATCATTCTTTTAAAGAATAAAACAAACCCTATAATTAGTATAAGACTGGTTTAACAAGAACCGGCAACCATTATGATGGTTAATGAACGTTGTTCTCTCACCCTGCAGTTCAGAGAGTACCCGATCCTACCGGCGGATCAGTAGCGGCTCAATGGGAAAGTCTTCCAGCTTTCTCCTTTCTCCACAGAGCTCTGGTTGTCCAGAGGAACTACCATCATGTAAGGCCCGGACACCGATGCCAAACCCACCCCCTGTGCCTATGCCAAGAAGGTTTGCTCCGGTGAGCTGGGGGAGATTGTCCTATCTTTTTTAGTAAGCTTCTGCAGCGATTGGCACCTCTCTTTACCCAAGTGCTGGCAAACATCATTATGGTTGACGAGAAGCTTCCATGTTATCGCCTCACAAAAACTTAATTATAAGAGCAGAGCATGTTGTTTTCTTTTTGCACTAACTTTTCATTGTGTGTGTGTGTATGGGTGTAGCAGTTTCTCAGACTGACATTTTCTAAAAGCTTGAAACCCCTATTTAGAATGGCCATGATGTGCAGAATGTAGCAGAAATTATCTCAATAGTATGACGCAGCGGCCAGGAAAGCCAATGCGAGTCTTGGTTGCATCAACAGAAGCATAGTGTCTAGGTCAAGGGAAGTGATAGTGCCACTCTATTCTGCTCTTGTCAGACCCCACCTGGAGTACTGTGTCCAGTTCTGTGCGCCTCAATTTAAAAGGATGTTGACAACCTTGAACGGGTGCAGAGAAGGGCAACCAGGATGGTTAAAGGTCTGGAAGAAATGTGTTACAAGGACAAGCTTAGGGAGCTGAGAATATTGAGTCTTACATAAAGAAGGTTGAGAGGGGATATGATAGCCATTTTTAAATACAGTGGACCCTTGTATAACATAAAATTTGTACAACATAAAATATTCCAGAGATAGGAGAAATTTGCTTAACAGAATCGCCTAGGGGCCAAATCCGTACAACTTAAAAATTGGATTCTTCCCTTTTCAATGCATTCCTATGGGAAATTTGTATAAAGGAAAATTTGCTTAACATAATTTCATTTGGAATGAATTAATTCCTTTATACAAGGGACCACTGTATTTGAAAGGATGTCATATTGAAGAGAGGACTGGTTTGTTTTCCATGGTTTCAGAGACTAGGGCTTGGAGCAGTGGTTTCAAACTACAGGAAAAGAGATTCAGTTTAAACATTAAGAAGAACTTCATGATGGTTACAGTAGAGCTGTTCAGGAATGGAATAAGCTGCCATGGAGGGTGGTGGAGTCTCCTTCTTTCGAGGTTTTTAAGCAGAGGCTGGGTGGCCATCTGTTGAGGGTACCTTGATGGGGGTTCTTGCATGGCAAGGGAGTTGGACTGAACGGCCCCTGAGGTCTCTCTCTTCCAACTCTAGGAGTCTATGAAAGATTAAAAATAAGAATAAATTGAATCTTAATACAACACCAGCCCCCTTCATGAAGGCCCAACAGTGAAGTGTTTGAGTATATATAAGAGAAGCTAAGAGCAATACTGTACCATCAGGAAGCCAGACCTCATTGTGAGCCTAAAGGCATAGCATGTTCCCCCAAATTAGAAAGGTCAAAGTTGAGTCATGAAACTAAGATGTAACCATCTTCTTCAGGAATTAGCAGTGACATCAGCAAAGGCAGATTGAGAGGAGGAGAAAACCCTGAAGATTTAGTAGATAGTCAGTGGAGGGCAGCAGCAGTGGATGGTAACACTGGTGGAGGATCTTTCATATACAATGGCATTGAATCTCAAACTAATTCTTATTGGTGCAGAAGACAGTGGTAAACTACTTCTGAATATTTATACCCTCCAAATTATGTCACAGGATAATCCAAGACAAGATACAATGCTGTTAGATGCTACATGCAGTGCACAAATGATTTCTCATAAGCAAGGGTATCCCTGTCAGCTCAGTACATACAAAGAATTTATCAAAGGAACAGATTCTATTAAGCTTTAAAGAGGACTTAAAGAAACAGCAGCAGAACTCTACTGAAGGTTTAAGATGGCTGAAGTATAATTGCATGAATCATGGTAGCAAATTGCCACTAATTAGTAGGTTGTTGTTTGCATTCCTGGTTGCATGTAAATCAATGCAGTCTGGTATGTGGATTTTTAAAGCACATAAAGTTTAGGTTATTCTGTCTCTTGCTGCATCTGATTTGTCACTAAATTTATCTCCCCATATTCATACAGGGGTTAAAGAAAGAGAAAAGATTATTTAGTGTAAATACGTAAGCTTTTTTCTTTCTTTCCATTTTTATGACCTCATGGGGGAGGTCATATTTAGGGGGGGGATGCTTAGGGGCAGTGGGTAAATCTGTCCTCACCCAAATCCAGACCTCTGGGTATGAAAGTGAAGGTTAAGGCCTCCTACAGTATATTGTTTAAGTTCCTCTATGCCAAGATCAACTCTTCTTGACTGCTTGGGTGAGGGAAGAGGACTCAGAAGTGAGAAAGAGGCTTTCAAATTAATTGATAGCTGTTTGGACCTCTGTAGGCCAAAGGACGACCAAAGCGAGTGATGGCTGTAGCAGACTGCAAGGGGGACAAAGCCCGAGATCTGACCTTCTCCAAGGGTGAGGTGATTGTGGTGACACGAGAAGAGGATGAACAGAGTTGGGTGAGTATTCTTGGTGAGGGAGGGCCTTATGAATGAATGAATGAATGAATGAATGAATGAATGAATGAATGAATGAATGAATGAATGAAAGGAAGAGACAGACAGACAGACATGGTCTTCCTGAGAAGTTTTACAGGGCCTATTGTTCTTAATGTGTAGATTAATGGAAGATTATTGATTGGCGGTCCTGCTTGTCCAATATTAATTTAGAGTGCATTCACAATATGGAAGATTGACAACGGAAGGCAATCAAGACACCTCTAAGCTTCCTTTGGTTCATTTCCAGGACACACTGAAAACAAATCAGAATAGAGCAATCTTACCACACACACAAGCATAGTAGATTTCCCTGATAGGAACCCAGAAAGGGGCTAGTTCACTCCATCAATTGTGTGATCATCATTAAAAGGAGCAAACCAGCCCTTCTCTGCAGCAGACCAAACAGCAAGAAATATGCCCATCTTAATTCCCCTGAAAACTTTCACAGCTCTCTATCCTGCTATGTTGAAATAGATGGGACTCTAGGTTGTCGAATGAACTGCTTTCACCTGGTAATCCTCAAGCTACTGGTACAAAGGGAGACAAAGCAGAAGACCGTGTTTGTGTGCATGCAAGGGTGTGGGGTGTTCTAAACTGTCTTGCTTCTTTTTTTCACATTCTTTAAAAAGGTTGCAAATGAACAAAAAAGTGCCATGGAGAGATGCTCTCTAGCTGCTAGCAGAGCAAGACTGCCTGGTTTCTTCTCTTTAGAGATGGGCACGAAACAGAAATACAGCGTTTCGTTTTGTTTTCTTTAGTAGTTTCATTTTGGGCCTTTTTACACGACCCCTAAGATCCGCTGGCCACTTAAATTTGGACCAGAGATCTTAGGGGCTTGTCGCTCTTCCTGCTTCCCCACCCCTCCGCACTTCCTGGCTGCTGGCTGCATGAGGGGAGGGAGAGAAAAGGAAGAAAAGATCGTGCCTCACCTCCGTTCTGGCTCTCCTTCTTCGGCAAGATTCCTGTGTCTTAAAGTAGCTCTTAAAGGGGCGGGAGCCAAAAACAAAAACAAAACAAACTATCTTTACATCTCATCAAGGAATTTTCAGGACGGAAGAGCTGGAAAGGTGCGCTGGGATGCGCTAAAGTGGGCGTGGTTGCACCTGTAAAAAGCTGGGTAAACAGCTCCGGAGCTGGGAGCCATTTGCCCCAGAGTTTTCTTAAATCCTTTGTTTCTAACAAAATTTTAAAGTCGTTTCATTATGAAACAAAACAAAACAAAACACTATGCTCCCCCGGGTTCTAGAGGCACCAAAATGACAGGGGAGCTTCCTCAAGATCTTTCCCTTAAGCCTCCCAAACTTGGAGGGGCTGAGATATTAAGCTCCAAAGGGGGTGCCCCTAGGGAAAAAAATCATTCTAATTGATTAGTGCCGCTGCAGCTTGGCTTCCAAATTAGATTTTTTTTCCTAGAGGGACATCTCCTTTGGAGCTTAATAACTCAGCCCCCTAACCCCCAAAACTTTTCAAAATTTCAGGGGCTTACAGGGAAGAACTTGAACTCCCCTGCCTCTAGGACAACACATTTCATTTCTAGAGGGCAAAATGGCATTTCATTTCATTTCGTGACAAAACATGTCCTGCCTTTTCCTAACATAGGGTCTTTTCACGTGACCCCTAAGATCCACTGGCCACTTAAATTCGGACCAGAAATCATAGGGGTTTGTCACTGTTCCTGCGTTCCCACCCCCTCCGCACTCCTGGCTGCTGGCTGCGTGAGGGGAGGGAGAAAAAACAAGAAGAAAAGAGATGTGGCTCACCTCCGTTCTGCCTCTCGCTCTTGCCGTGGCAACATTCCAGTCTCTTAAGTAGCTCTTAAAGGGGCGGGAGCCAAAAAACAACAAACAGAAGCGAGGAGAGCCCCGCACTCACTATCGTAACACCGCATCAAAGAATTTTCACCTCCAGAGAGCAGGTACTTGAAAGGTGTGCTGGGACACGCTAAAGTGGGCGTGGTCGCACTTAATTTCCTGTAAACTCCGGAGCTGGTGGGGAAACATTTTTAAGCTCCGGAGCTGGGAGCCATTTGCCCCGGAGTTTAGGAGTCGTGTATAAATGCCCATAATGATGAAACTGTTTCATTTTTCGTTTTGTGCCCATCTCTAATCTTTGTCCATTTCCCCTGCATGTGTGTGCTTTTCATACTGCAGCAAGGAGACCTGGGTGGCTTTCCAAGTGTGGCAGGATCCTTGACCACTGGTTATATTCACTGGGGCTGATGGGAGCAGAAGCCTGGCAGCATCTCAGAGGGTGACCCCATCTTAAGTCTCCCGTTTTGCTTCACTTTGGCTTTGTTGACCTCTTTATGTTTCCTTCCAGATTGGCTTCATTGAAGGGGATGGCACAAGAACGGGCGTTTTCCCCTCCAGCTTTGTCCATCCTCTCTTGGACTGATGGCGGGGCCCGTGTGGTGTCTCTTTCTGTCCATTCTTCAGATGGAAAAGTGGACTGGGCTGCTGTTTGAAGATAAACATTCTGGGTCTTTTGAGCCTGTTCTTCATAGAATGCCACCCTGCCTAATCCATTTGGGATGAGTGCCACTACAAAGAAGCCGTGGGGGAAATCTGACTTTTGTGGCTTTCTATTGGACTAGGGAGGCGGTCACAGATGCTCTCAAGGCAGGAGTGCCTCTCACCCATGTTTCTCAAGAGGATTTTGCTTTGGTCCCTTTTGTTTTAAGTAAGGAAATCCATCTGCAGCAAAGTGATAGTCACTTCTGATTGTAAGTGACTACCAGAAGTGATCGTCACTCTCACTCAAGCATCCTCAGACTTGCTCTTACGTGCATTATGCATTTATGGACCGCATCAAGCCCTGCAACCTGCAACTGGATTTTACAGTTCACATTACAGTGATGGACATAAGTGATGGGCGGGGCGGGGAAATGATGCATAAGAAACTTGAAAACCAAGACACCTGTTGCCATGGCATCAAAGCTGCTATACTTCTTGGAAAGTGTACCACTCATCATCTGTGCATTGCTGGGAAGGACTGACAATAGTGGACAAAATTCAGGCCAGTTCTGCAATATTCTGGGTAAAGGAGGATGCAAACAGCTTCAGGCAGTGAGAAGTTATCCATCTTTGAGACACAATCTATCCCAGGTACTGCTTTCCAAATGAAAATGTTTTGAGACATGATGTCTGAATGGTACAGTCCGTCCTCCAGGTATTCAAGACATTTTGCAGTCTCTGGTGGAGCAGCAAACATGCCTGTCCAGCCTGAGTAATGGTCAGTGTGGCATCTGAGAAAAGCCCGTAAACACCTCTCCGTCTCTTTAAGATCTGTGATTGGACTGCCATGCCTAGTCCCTTCACGAAATGCAGATTGCAAGCATGTCACAGTGCTGTTTTGTTTGTAGCTAACACAGCCATTTTGTCATCTGGTGGCCAACTTGCTGGTGATGAGAGTGAAAACACAAGAAGGCTAAATTAGTAGCCAACCATTTCATTCAGGTCCAAATCAACTAACCGAGAGAGTTGCGTTTTTTGAGTGTCAATTGTCCGTCTAGTTCAAAGGAAATTTTTCAATATCTTGAGCAAAGAACTGGCAGTAAGGAACCATGCATTTGATGTTTTGTTTCGAGAAGCTGCGTGTCTTGAGGCACCACCTTCTAGCAATCATTAGGATTGGGTTGTAATTAGAGATGGGCACGGAGCAGAGTTTGGTGCTGTTCGACTGCACCGCTGTTCCACCGGCACCCTAGCTTCCCTTTGCCCTGCCTTGGCAGTGGACATCCATGCAGAGACAGCTTTGGGGCTTCCTAGCCCTCCTCTGGGCATTGCCTCTGACTGGGCGCCCCCCCCCCCGGGAAGAGGCAAGGCAAGGGAAACCAGGGAAACCACATAACAGCTATCCAGCCGAACTGCACTGAACCACACTTTGTGCCCATCTCTAGTTGTAATTATCTTTAAAAGGTGGTATGTATTGCTGTCATTTGTAAATAAGGGATAAATTCGGAAGGTTTAATGGAAGACTTGAGTAGCACATGTAAGGCGTGAGTACATGGCTGTGAAAGGGCTATGAAAGGGCCCTTGCTATGAGCCAAGAAGCTATTGAAGCCACTTTTTAGACTATCCTATTTGCCAGCAAGATTTGCTAGTCTGCTTTTTCCTCTTTTAGGAGAAATAGTTTCATCATCCCTATCACAACCACTTAGGGCGCTTTTACACGACCCCTAAAATCCGAGGCAAAGGGCTCCCAGATCCAGAGCTTTAAAATGTTTTCCCACCAGCTCCGGACTTTAAAAAAAATTAAGTACGACCACGCCGACCTAAGCGCATCCCAGCACACTTTTCAAGTACCTGGCCTCCAGGAGGTAAAAAAATTTTCTGATGTGGATTGTAAAGCTGTGAATGCCGTGCTCCCTTGCCTTCTGTTTGTTTTTTTGTCCCCGTCGCCCCTTTAAAGAGACAGGAATCCCTATGGGCTGCTTCCACTGGCAGATGGAGGTGAGCCTGCATTTTTTTCTCCCTTTTTTTCTCCCTCCCCTCACGCAGACAGGAACAATGGAGTGCGGAGGGGTGGGAACACTGGAAGAGGGACAAACCCCTACGATCTCTGGTCCGAATTTAAGTTGCAGGTGGATTTTAGAGGTTGTGCAAAAGCGCCCTTCTTTGTCTTTCCCCATTGTATGGGAATGGTACAGGCAATGTTTTGGAGGGTTCCTTTCCAATTTGAGTATCCTGCAGGCTTGCTTGAAAATTGTAAAATAGGAACAATCTTGCCCTGCAGCAAACCAGAAGCAAACTGGGCTGCTGATCTAAGATGATGTAACTAAACGGAGCTGTGTTTTAAATCTCTTCTTCGGCAAAGAACACATCCAGCCCCCAAAATGGTCCTCTAAGCTATACCATACCCCAAATGGCTGAGCAGTAAATTAAATTCATTCCCTCTCCATAAAGGTTGTCCAGTTAAAAAAAAAAAAACAGAATCGTGAAGTGTGCTGCTTATATACCGCCCCATAGCACTTAATGCACTCTCTGGGTGGTTTACAAGTTAATTATGCAGGCTATACATTGCCCCTCCCCCTGCCCCCAGAAAGCGGGGCACTCAGTTTACTGACCTTGGAAGGATGGAAGGCCGAGTGAACCCTGAGCTGACTACCTGGGATTGAACCCATGCTCATGAGAAGAGATTTTACTGCAGTACTGCAATTTAACCACTGTGCCATGAGGCTCTTGTGTTAACCTGTATCTTCTTTGCATCTTCTATCGATAGGAAGGTGATTTCTGGGAACAAAACACACGAGGCTGTTTGCCGTGTTCATATCTGTCTCCACATCCTGCTCCATTAGAGAGGTGGAACTCTCTAATATGGGGCAGGGTAGTAATTAGCAGATTGAGTAATGTATACTTATTATTTTTAATGCCCAAACCTGAGTAGAGCTTACTTCCAAGAGAATATGCAGCTATGATTATAAATGTATTTGTCTGGATTAATTGTATATCTCCAAATTGCAACCCAGTAGGACTTCAGTTTTTGTTTCAAACATGGAGACTTGAACACATTTTCTTTAATAGGTACATTTATTTGGATACTTTTTCTAATGTATGCATATTGTAAACAACTTATCCCTTGACTAAAGCAGGTTTGCGCACTTTTTCAATTGTTCACATATTTAGGTATTTACATTTTAGAAATGTACTTCCTGCATCTAAAACACGCTTGAGACTTGCAGATGAGAAAGTTTTTTGATGCATGCATGGGCTTGCAAAAATAGGTAATTCTGGCAAGCATCTTGAAACTTTTCCATGTTCTGAGAGAGAGAGAGAGAGAGAGAGAGAGAGAGAGAGAGAGAGAGAGAGAGACCAATTTAAATATATGACACAGATTTGCACATTTTAGATATCGTTCTAAGTTGCATTTAAAAAAATAATATCCCATAGTTCCCCAGAATGCTTTCCTGTATCTGTTCGATTTAGAGAAGAACATCAGTTCTCTTGAATTAAGTTTTAAAATGCAATGGAAGTATTTGAATTCTGTGTTTGCTTTTTTGGACCAATGAATTACTCATCTCTTAGAGGCAGTTCGCCCCTCTGGTACAAAAATGTATCTGTAAATAAACCAAGCTGCGAAATACTTTACATTGAATGAATGTGTCATCCAAGGATGCCTTTTGTTTGTGGCATTTTTCAATTTCTACTAAGGTTTAAAATATTAATAATAAAATAGCAGTGGTCTATATGGTTGGTGTCTGAGTTTGCTTCATTATCACCAATATACTAATTTTAAAAGGTGTGAAGTGGCACCCCCATGTGTGTGCATGCACACCTGGTGAGTGTCCCTAACCTCCCCCACCCCCATTTTTAAAGCCAGCCCCAGCTCAACACTGGAAGCCTGAATCTACTTCCCAGGGATGGGCAAGTCCAGGGCGTAAAACACAAATTAATTCAGTATCGAATCTGCTAGCGACACAAGGCCAATACTGAATTTAGAACCATACTGTTACCCACCACACCCTGAAAAAAAGCAGAGAACATGAGATTGCAGATGTTAGACTGAATTAAAGAAGAAAAAGAAAGGGCCAAATTGCAAAACAATTATTTTAAACCAGTAGGAAAATTATATTAATTAGTAAATGTTGGAATTATCTCACCCTTGTACGTTGCCTTTGAGAGGTTTTGACTGAGAGGGACTTTTCTGGAATGGGGTGAATATCAATCAGTCAAGTAGAAGCTGATTATTTCCTCTCTGCCTCCATTTTGAAGAGGGCCAAGCCCCTCTCTCTACTCAAGAGTTATTTTTCTGCTGTTATTTGTCACATAGGGCAGATTTCTGGGACGCACGGTAGGAGGTGACAAAGTCAAAAGAAAGATTTTGGTAATTGAAGTGTTTGCTAATATGAACGCTGAAAAAATATCAATGTCACTATTGTTGTTCAGTTGTTCAGTCTTGTCTGACTCTTTGTGACCCCATGGACCAGAGCACACCAGGCCTTCCTGCCTCCTGGAGATTGGTCAAATCCATGTTGGCTGCATTGGTGACACCATCCAACCATCTCATTCTCTGCCATCCTCTTTTTCTTTTGCCTTCCATCTTTCCCAACATCAGGGACTTTTCCAAGGACTCCTCTCTCCTCTTGAGGTGGCCAAAGTACTGGAGCCTCAGCTTCAAAATCTGTCCTTCCAGTGAACATCCAGGGTTGATTTCTTTCAGGATGGATAGGTTTGATGTCCTTGCAGTCCAGGGGACTCTCAAGACTCTCCTCCAGCACCACAGCTCATAAGCGTCGATTCTGCGGCGATCAGCCTTCTTTATAGTCCAGCTCTCACTTCCATACATCACTACTGGAAAAACCATACCTTTGACTCTCTGGGCCTTAGTTGACAAAGTGATGTCTCTGCTTTTTAAGATGCTTCTTAGGTTTGTCATCACTTTTGTCCAAACAAGCAGGCATCTTTTAGTTTCGTTGCTGCGGTCACAATCTCCATTGCTCAAGGGTAGCTTTAATGAAATGCGAAATTTTGCTTGACTGCAAAGTCAAAAGTTGGGAGTTTGATTCCTCGCTGTGCCTCCTTGACAGGGTCTGGTCTTGATGACCCATAGACTCCCTTCCAGCCCTGCTATTCTACCATCATCAACCACCCCAACAACCTTGGAAAACTAAGGATTTCAACAGTGAAATTCTATACAGTCCCATAGTGCTTAAAGCAGGCATGTCCAAACTTCGCCCCTCCGGATGTTTTGGACCACAACTCCCAGAATTCCATGCCTGTATTTCCAATGGCAAAGGACTGTGGGAGTTGTGGTCCAAAACATCTGGATGGCCAAAGTTTGGACATGGCTGGCTTAAAGCACTCTCCTGGGCATGTAAGTTTACAGACTACCCATTGCCCCCCAGCTAGCTGAGTATGGTATGTAATTTACCAGCCTCAGAGGGATGGAAGGCTGAGTCAAACCCAAGCCAGCTACCTGAGGCCAAGATTGAAATCAGGCCACGAGCAGAGTCTTCCCTGCAGTTTAGCCACTCAACTAATGTTTGGGATCCCATTTCTCCACACTATTTTTTTTAAATTTTAATATTAAGATTTATTCATTTATTTAGTAGTTAATGATGAGAAAGACAAATAATCCATGTTTGAAAAACATGATGGAATGTTGGAAGAATTTTAGGGAGATTCTAAGTCCATTGGTTTCACCACTGATTTGAGTAACAGAAATCAAGAGTTTCCCAGAAAATTTAAAAGGTAAGTTAAATAAGGTATTGCAAGATAAAAAAAAAGTTATACACTTACGGGATTGGCTAACACAAATGCAGAATAGACAAAGTGTAAAGGAGAAATTAGGACAAAATGTTTTGTGACTGAATATTATACAAATGGAAAAATGGACCAAAAATGGTTAACTAAAGTAGGAGATTGCAGAACACTGACTAGGTTTGAGGAAATTATAAATAAAAGAAATAAGATAGAGAATAAAGAGCAGAGGAAAGGTATAGTAAGTGAAATATACAAGTTATTCAGGAGGAATATAAAAAACAAGTTAAAAGATATGGCAAGAAGATATTAATAGAGAAATTAAAGAAGAAGAATGGGAGAAAATGTGCAATAAAATAATAGTGAAAAATATGTCAGTGAGAGTAAAAGAAAATCGTTATAAATTAAATTGGAGATGGTATATAACACCTGTGAAGTTAAATATAATAAAGAAATATCTCCAATATGCTGATGTAAAAAAAGAAAAAGGGACATATTTACACATGTGGTGGGTGTGTGAGATAAGGAAAATGGAATGAATGGTGGTTTTTAATGAAATTCAAGAAATATTAGGGAAAGGATTCAAATGTTCCCACAAATGGTATTGTTAAATATGGTTACGGATACACAATTGAAGAAAGAAGAAGCAGAATTGGTAATTATAATAAAAACAATGGCAAGGTTGATTTTTGAAGTATTTTTAAAAAAGGGAAGCCAAACCTACCAGCCAACTACCGTCCTGTCAGTTTGCTCTCTATAACAGGAAAGCTCTATGCAAGCCACCTAGCTGACAAATTGACAAGCTGGATGGATACAGAGAAAATATTAGGGTTAGAACAGAAGCCAACAGAAATACCCTGGATCACTGTTTAACCTTGGCACACTTGGCTGAAAAATACAGAAACACAGGGGGAGTGGACTGTTTACTGTTTTTTTGACCTGAAAGGGGGATTCATTTCCAGGGGATTATTATGGGCTAAATTAGATAAGACCACCATAGATAGACGACTACTTTTTCTTATGAAAAAATTATATTCGGACACTAGTTGTAGTGTAAGATATGGCTCCTTAGGCGAATTAACAGAGGAAATCCCAAGTATTAGAGGAGTTAGGCAAGGCTGTGTGTTGGCGCCGCACCTTTTTAATCTTTATATAAATGACTTGGATGCACACCTAAGAAAGGTTGAGGGCCACTTCCCCAAACTTGGTACTCAACATGTTCCTCTATTATTGTTTGCAGATGACGCTGTAGTACTATCTTTAACGCGTCTGGGATTAAGGCGACTACTGCTAGCTTTTGCTGACTACTGTAAAAACAATAGCCTAAATATTAATATAGATAAATCTAAAATCATGGTGTTTACCAAGGCCTGGAAGAAACATCGCTGGCCAATTCAGAATAATCTCTTGGAACAAGTTAAGGAATTTAAATACCTAGGACTATACTTTAAATTCAAAGTGGACTGCCCACCGTACCTACACACATAGTAAGGCTCGCAGCAGTATGGCAGCCATTGCTCGGTTTTTCTATATTAACGGTGGATTCCACATCCCTTCTGCTGTGCGGGTCTTTACAGCAAAAACTAGGCCCCAGTTGCTCTATGGCATACCAATTTGGATAAGCGCATTCAATTCCAACGTTGAGAATATACAGTCTTCCTTCTTGCGCCGAAATTGGGGGTCCCTAATTGTGTGGGATGGGCAGCTCTATATCTGGAGACAGGCCTAGATCGCTTAGAGACTAGGGCATGGAATCAAACCCTGAAATTCTGGTTGAGAATTCATTTTCAGGCCGAGCAGTTGGGTTATATATACCATATGTTATCTGATTCCTACACGAGCAAGTGGTCACAGATAATCCAACACAAAGTTAGATCTATTGGAATGCCTCTCGAGTCCATTCTAATGTTAAATCAACATCAGGCCTATCGAACCCTTAGTCAGCGAATTGATGACATCGAGAGACAAGAACTGACTGCCACAGCAAATAGAACCTGCTCACCCCAGGCACATGGTATTCTACCAGGGTATCGGAAACAAGCAAACTATTTATCCTCGTTAGGAACCCCACAAGTCTGCAGAGCATTCTGTTTGGCAAGACTCAATGTGCTTCCTTCAGCTATGCTTCAGGGTAGATATAATGGAACCCCACGCCAAGAACGTTTATGTCCCTGTGGAGCTGGGGTACCTGAATTTTTAACTCATATCCTTTTATACTGTACCTTTTACAAAGAAATTAGAAGAGACCTGATTTATCCTTTAATTTTTAAATTTCAAAGTTGTCCAGATAAGATCTTGGTAGAGTACTGCCTCTCAGATAAGAACTCATATGTAACTACCCAGGTGGCTAAATTCCTCTTGGCAGCAATCCATAGGAGGGCTATGATAGTGGCAGATAAATGACACTGTAATCTACTGTTGGCAATGTTACGTTATAGTTTTATTCTGTGTACTGTTCTGTTCAAACTGTTTTGGGTCACATGACCGTAATAAACTTATGTATGATTTTTGAAGTATTGGAAATCCAATAACCAAGTGACATTGGAGGAATGGTATAGGGATATATGGAATGTGGCCATTAATGATAAATTGACTTGTGAAATTAAAATTAGCAAAGGTTTGAGAAAGTTTAATGACTTTAATGGAATATGGGATAAACTATTGGTATATGTATTTCCAAAAGGTAAACAGTATACACCCGGAGATGACTCAATGTATTTCTGGAGGGAAATGGGCTGGTCAATACCTTCAGAGTTGTAACTTTGTTAAGTCCCGAGTGGGGGGTGGGTTGCACGGGGTAGATTTTTGTTATATTTGCTTGAGTTTTGTTTAATTGTTTTTCCTTCACTGTATAATATTGTTTTGTGTTTTGTATTGTAGTTTTATAATTTTAACAAATTAAATTTAAAAAAGTGAGATGATCTGTAGGGCTTTTTTGATAGGAATTCAATTGGATGAAGCAAATTTGCTGGTTTTTTGTTCTTTTTTTGTGAAGGACAAACATGGTGTTGCTCCATCAACCAGGCAGTGAAGGAGCACCTTTAATGTACCCCACAAATGGGATCTGAATATCTTAACTGGGCATCTTCACCACACACAAGGTCTTGGCTTTTTTCACTTCACAATTTTTAAGAAGATACTGTTTAATTTCCAGGCCTATGGGCTGTCTGTTCCAATCCAAACCGTAAAGCTCATGTCCCTGTGGCCTATTACTATGTCCTTTCCTTAAAAATTTTTGTAAGTGACATAATTGATTTAGTCATTGACTAATACAATCCACAAAACCAGCATTTGTGTGACACAGGGCCTTTTTACACGACCCCTAAGATCCGCTGGCCACTTAAATTCGGACCAGAGATCTTAGGGGTTTGTCGCTCTTCCTCTGTCCCCACCCCCCTCCGCACTTCCTGGTTGCTGGCTGCCTGAGGGAGGGAGAAAAAGAGCAGCATTCAGATCTCTTAAAGGGGCGGGGCGCAAAAAAAGAACAAACAGAAGCCAGGAGAGCCCCGCACTCACTATCCTTACACAGGATCAAATATTTGTCACATCCAAAAAGCAGGTACAAGAAAACTGCTCTGGGTCACGCTAAAGTGGGCGGGGTTGCACTTAATTGTCTGCAAAGTCCAGAGCTGGTGGGTAAACATTTTTAAGGTCCAGACCTTGCAGCCATTTGAGGCGGAGCTTAGGGGTCGTGTATAAACGCCCACACTAGCCAAAAACAAAAAGTGTCAGCAGTTCCTAGACTGTCTCGCTCTCAGGAGGGCGGAGGGTCAGTGTGAGGCATGCAGCTTGGAAATAGAGACCTCCGTTTGGCCTGGTGGCTGCCCCAGTTTTTGCCCCAGCTGTCATGTTGTTGACTGTCACTGGCAGGTGGAGGAAAGGAGAGGGAGGGAAAAGATGAAGGAGGTTTTGGGGATCCTGCAGATTTTAGTTTTAAAAGAGCATGGTGTACAGGCAATGGAAGGAAATTGTTATCTCAGTTTGTTGTTTTTTTTGTTACCCCCCCCGCCCCTTTAAGAGATCTGAATGCTGCCGGGAACAGAGCGAGACCGGCAGAACGGAGGTAAGCCGGCATTCTTTTCTTTCTTTTTTTCTCCCTCCCCTCACGCAGCCAGCAGCCAGGAGTGCGGGGGGGGTGGGAACACAGGAACAGCGACAAACCCCCAAGATCTCTGGTTCGAATTTAAGTGGCCAGCGGATCTTAGGGGTCGTGTGAAAAGGCTCATAGTTCATTTTTGCCCCCTTCCTGCCGCCCCCCCCACATCGTCCCCACCCAGCAACAGGGGCAAACCCTGCAGGCATGGGGTGGGTGCATACGTGCATGCGCCTTACACATCTCCCACCAAGGCGAGGAAGAGGAGGAGGAGGAAGGCACTGTGGTCACCACTCCTGCATGCATGCCTGCTTTGCTGTGCGCCTGGCATGTGGCAGTGGGGGGGGGGATGTTGTAACCAAGCCTTAGGGGAAAGGAGGACTGCTGGGCGGCAGGAATGTGCATGGCTTCCTCCTCCTGCTCCCCCTCCAGGCACCCCGAGATTGCTGCGCCTGGGGCAGATGTACCCTTCTGTCCCCCTCCAGATACGCCCCTGTTTGGAGGGTTAGACTAATGGCACATCCACCTGTGGCCACCCAAGTTCAATAATGGCTATTGCACACACCAGAAACTGGATACCCAGCCACTCCGAGGAAGCAACACCCTGTGGGAGAGCAAAGATCTCAGGACTGGTCACGCCGGTTTGCCATTAACCGAATGTCATATAGTGAGCAGAAAAGATATCTCAACAGGTCCAAACTGGGACATAAATCACTGTCTGGTCAGGAGCCTTATTTTGGGTTGAACCCTTGCTTCCACTTTGTAAGCCGGGGTTGACTTCTATTGTTTTCTCTCCCCTAGTTCCCTGGCCTACCATACCTCATGAGGGGTCCCAAGCAATAGAAGGCTTACGTTTTCTAACATTTTCACCTGTGTTCAGTTCTGTCAAGTCAGAAATAAAGCAACCCTAACTAGGTCTTCAAGGCAACTGGTATATTTACCTGCTCCACTCTTCCTAGTGAGTTCCCACGACCAAGTGGAGATTTGAACCCAGATATCGACCGCTATCGCACTTTAGATTTGAAACACCTTTTCCTTAAAGACAAATTGCCTTAAAAATCACTGTCCGCTTTTCAAATCGCTTTTTCTGAAGAGCCCCCTTGGCCACACCCATTTTTAACCGCTGTGTCGGTTTTTCTTGCGACGACCACTGGGGGTGGTGTTTTTTTAAATCAGTTCCTGCACCCCCTTTTAAAGCAATTTGGTTGTATTTGTGGACATACTACGCTGCCTTTTTTCAGTTTCCCCTGTTTCTGCCATTTCCCTGTCGTAGTTTAAAGTGGTTCAGCCAAGTGCAAACAGGGAAGCCGATTGCTAAGCAACCATTGAAGTGCAGACTGCCGAACCGATGTAAAATAAAAAGTGCCTGCTCAAGGAAGTGTGGTTGCGGCCTTATTATTTAGTCCGTCACTGTACACCACACTCTACACCACAGCAGGAATTCCAGTATTTTAGCACCAGTAAACATATTAGCTCTGGGTTGTTGCGGTTTTATAATGGATCACGTGTTGTTTTCTTTCTGATGTCACTGTCTTTGACACCTTCCATCTCACGTAGACTCCCTTTGCATCTCACTGGTAGCCCAGTACCACTGACTGTAACTCACAGCAAGCGTTTGTTTTTACTCAGGGTCTGTGTTAATTCAGGCAGCAATGGTGACGTGAGGAAGGCCGCCCCCATCCCCTCCCTCTGAGCTGAATTTTCCATCCCCTAATCCTTGGCATCTATATTTAGCTTCCTCCCCTGTTGCTATTTTGACTGCATGGCGGCCGTTTAAAAGTGTCCGGGCGTTTGCGTCTCTTTTCTTTCTACCTTCTTTTTCCGCACGCCCTCCCTTCCTTAATTGTCAAGACATTCACTAAGTTTGTAAATACTTCCTTAAACTAAAAACCCACAAGCATCTCTCCTTTGCTTTGGGAAAAAAAAATCTGCCTTTGCCACCCAAAACACATATGTGTTATAAATGCGAGCCCAGGTGACTGGTGGCCATTGATCATTTGCTCTGTTATAAAACAAAAAACCCAACAACCTTGGGCTTGGGTTTTGCAGTGAGTTGCGTTCTGGAAAGTACAAATAAGCCATGGGACACACGAAGGAGCTCATTCGAATGGCTGAGAAGCTAAACAAGATGGTATCCAAGAGCAAAATGGTAAGAAGAATCTAATTTGCATGTGCTTGTGTTAATTCTGCTTCACTTGCTGAGATGCTGCTCTTTAAGTCTCCTCTGGAAAAACAGCAAGGGAAACCAATATCTAAATGAAATTAGACAGTTTTGAAACATTGTGGCTTTCTGTTATTATCAGCATGGTTTTTGCATTATTATTATTATTATTATTATTATTATTATTATTATTATTATTATTATTATTATTATTATTATTATTATTATTATGCACATTAAGAAGTGCCAGGCAGTTTATGAAGAGGAACTTTTCCAGGAAAAGGTCTGCAGAAGTTGTATTTTAGGTTTGTCTAGCTATGAATCCTGGTCACTGTATTATCACATTCAAAATATATGTACGCCATATATTTGTTTTCCTTCAAATCCCATTCCCCTTCCTCTGCAGACTATGGTAGGTTTGTCCCATTTTTCTGTCCTCCTCCTTCAGGCATGCATTTCAGTTTTCTAAAAGGCATTTTCTCTCCCAGACTCTTTTGAGAGTGACCTGAACCTTTATGAAGATTTTGAAGGTGATGCATAGACGACAGGTGTTCGGGAAGGATTTGGCAGTGTGTATTTAATCTTCATCTAGTGCCTTTCTGCATGGATCATAGCCAGTACGTACTAAAAGAACTAGGGTTTAGGTGTACCCCACTTTATGGAGGATAATTTGCTATTTGGAACAGTGAGCTTACTTTTTGAGGACTAGATCCACCAAAATACCTGTGGTTGCATGGCCACCCCCCCCTTTGTATTAGGAATGAAAAGGCATTGGTTGCTGAACAGGTGGTTTTCATTCCATGCTTTAAATGTTGGGTATAGTCCATGCTTTAGCTACAGGTGCTTTACATGCAGGTGCAAATGTATCTAAAGCACTTCATACCTAAAGGATGGAATACACCAGTGTTGGCGAATCTATGGCACAGGTGCCAAAGGTGGCACTCGGAGCCCTTTCTGTGAGCACCCGGCATCGCCCCTTCACAGCCACCTGTAATCAAGTTAAATTGCTGTATTGGACACTTTGCGAAAAATTAGTGGGTTCTGAATTGCAGTTTGGGCACTCGGTCTGTAAAAGGTTCGCCATCACTGGACTACACTTATGGGTTGGGTCCCATATTTAAGGGAGAAAGTAGTAACCATCAGAGCAAATAGGTTCTCTGTTTTTCTTGTGCCTTCTCTGAGCATAACGAAATTTGATTATAATTTAAATAGTATGGTCCAGTTTTACATGCTTGTTTTCCATTGCTGAGAATTGCTGTCCCTCTTAAAAGTGGTGTATTGGTATGTGTATGGTGTGTGTGTGGGGGGGGTATATGGGTGTATACGCACCCAGACTCGATGATGGGTGTGTCTACTGCTGGGTTTGCTGTCCAAATTCAGTTGGATGAGCAACTTCAAGAAGTCTGCTGTCCTTTTTCGGGCTCCTTAAATTACACTGGCAGGCCTTTCATTTATGGGGGAGTATGAAACATGTCCCCCTTAGACTGCAAATCCAATGAATCCTCGCCAACATAACCAAAGGTGAAGATGATGACTGCCGTCCAGCCCCCTTCCCTTCTGGCAGTGTGGCTACCAGTTGCCAATGCAGTTCTCCAGGGAGGGTGCCAAAAACCTTCTAAATGCTCCCGGCCAGGCTTGACAGTGGTAATGAGTCCTGGCTGGGAGTCCTGGAGGGCTAGAGCTTTCCCATCTCTGTGTTGTGACCTTAAGAGGGTTATCATTACACCGAGATACTACAAGTCTCCAGTTCGCTGCTATCAAAGCTCTGGCAAGTGTGAAATATAGGGATCAGCTTTGGCAGAGGCAAATATCACAAATTTATTTACTGTACTTTGCTCCTCCCTTCACCTTCTGAACCTAGATATATGGACAGCAGCAGTTTTTCTCTACATACGGGCACACAAAATATGACGCGGCGCCTGCCCTATAGAGGAAAGACTTTCAATGTGTGTGCAACTGTGGTATAGTTGTTAGAGCACCATGCTATAGGGCTTTTCCGAAGAGGGATCCACATTTCCATGGAAACTCCCTGGGGGACGTGGAACTGCTAAAACCACTCCTTAAAAGCAACGTGTTCTGCTTATCTACCACCCGATACCACTTCAAGTAGTCTCTGGGTGGTTTACAGTTTTTAATTACAGTATGCAGGCTACACATTGTCCCTGCCCCCCAGCTAGCTGGGTACTCATTTTACTGACCTCAGAAGGATGGAAGGCTGAGTCTACCATGAGCCGGTTACCTGGGATTTGAACCCTAGGTCGTGAGCAGTTTTACCTGCAGTACAGGCATTTAACCACTGCGCCACGGGCCTCCTAAAGATACCACTTAACTTGAAAACCCTATTAGGGTTGCTATGCGTTGGTTCCAACCTGGTGGCACAGAACATACACAATCTAATGGTGCACAAATTAATGGAACTAACGGCTCAACAGATCATACTGAAATCTACCTGCCATTTTCTCACATACTGGCTAGGTTTTAATGCTTTTTCAGAGGAATCAGTGACATCTGATGGGATGTCAGCTCCACAGCCATGAACAGTTAAAAACGGGCAAATCTGCAGATGGCAGAGGGTCTGTCCCTGCATTTGTTCTGCTTTATTCACCCTGGATATATTTGGAGTAGTAGTTGGACTGTTTTGCACTTGCTTCTAGATTGAGGTTCTGTTTCCTGTAAACGTAGAACCATACAGCTCAAATCAAGACTGCATCTTCAAGAACTATAAATAACACCACTCTTACTACCACCCCTAAAGTTTCTTCTACTGCCAATGTTTCTTTTACTTGCCAAAGCAGGAGAAAGGTCCTACTATTACTCAGGGCATGAGTCAACATGAGGCTGGGAGCCCCTATCCAGATGTCTGAATGTTGCAAAACTCCCAGAGTATTATTTGGCTCAGAATATCCTTGGAACTATATACTCCCAAAGTAACTTTTCTTATTTCTGCCTATTTTATTAACATGTGTTAGTATGGGTTTTTTTTTCCCTTCATATGCATTTCTAGTAAGACGTGATAGCGCCAGAGTTAAAATTATCATGCACCTGCCAAGATCCTTCAGTGGGTCGTGGCTGAGTTGAACCCGACAGGTCCCTGTTGCTCTTCCTGCTCAAAGCATAAAAGTAAATGATAAAAATAACAAGTTACTTAGAATTAGCTCGTTATTTCAGAAAGCAAAGGCACAAGTCAATTACATTGGAAACATTAGTTTTCTAGGCAATCATGACAATTTCTCATGCTGGCAGGAGCCAGGGAATTACAGTTCAAAAAGTAACTTTTGCAAGCCATGGAAGTCAAGTACCTCCTCTCCACATGACAGGATATATTAGAAGAGGGAAAGGCTCTCAACTGTACCCCAAACTATAAAAGGTGAACAATACAATCTGAAGTATAACAGTTGCACTTATTGTAATAGTAATGCAGGCTGACTTCATATTGTTGTCCAGCAAGCTGTTATACCGTGGATTTTTTAAAATGACCATTTCAGTTTCCAAACATGAGCCTATACCCATTGCTATGTGCTGTCTGTGGCTTTTGGAAGTTGAAATCCAGATAATGGGGTCTTAGGTTTAGGATCAGCTGTTTGAGGTGGTGCAGGAAAAATGTGCAAAAGTTTTCAGGAAGGGAGAAGGGTCAGTTCATGTGTTCTGATTTTCTTGTCTAAAGCCTCCAACCCTCACCCTGGTCTGCAACTGGGACTGAGAAAAGGAATGTCTGCTTCTGTAGGCATTGAGAGATAGAGCACCTTTGTCTAAAACAACAACAACAAGAACAACTTACCTCCAAATGTTTTGCATCCTCTCTAAACGCTGTGGAGTGTTTGTGGGATTATGAGATCTGGAAAATGAAATCAGAAGCCTAGGCATTTGACTGTATTTTCACATCATGTGCCATTACCCCAGGGAAAGATGGCACCATTTCTATCTGCCTGGTTCTATCTGTCAAGACAAAATAAATTATGGGGAAACATGGAAGGTAACAAATGGAAGATGCCAACATCTGAAACCTCACGCTGTAAAATGTTACTCTTTGAAGCAAGGTGATTGCAAGATGGAATTGTTGTCTTGAGCCAACCATGAAACTAAAGAGGCCCTTCTTCTTTTGACCACTACACATAAAAATGCCCTTGATGCCCAGATCTTTTTCAAGATTGCATGCCTGTTTGAAATCACACATTGGATAGCTGCTTGGGCTATCTGAGATGAACAGCTGACATTATTTGAAAGGTAGCGCCGGCTGGGAGCCATCACTGGTGGGCTCCTCCCTTCGGTGCACTGAAGCTTCCTTGTCTGAGGGCCTCTTCTGACAACCATAGCAAATGCTGATTTGCTATGGACATTCTGTGTTGTGACATTCCTACAACAATGATAACGGGGCAACATTGCTTGCTATAAAGTCGTTTATTCAAATCAATTTTGACTTAAGTTTTTTTCTAGACAGAGAATACAGTAGGACCCCCATATCCACAGTGATTCATTATCCACTGATTCAGTTATCCATGGGTGGCAGAGGAAAAAAATTAAATAATTCAGCAGCCACGAAGCAAGCCATTGTCACAAACAGCAGCTGTGAAGCAAGCTATTGTCACAAATAGCATCTGTAAAGCAAGCTACTGTCACAAACAGCAGCCATAAAGCAAGCTACATTCTCAAAACAGCAGTCATAAAGCAAGCTACTGTCAGGAAACAGCAGTTTGGAGGTGGGTGGGCAGACGTTCTCTCTTATCCATGGTTTTCATTATCCACAGGAAGGCCTGGAACAAATCCCCAGCGGATACCGGGTCCTACTGTACTCAAGTTTACCATTCCCTTCTCTTAAGGCTGACTGGGAACTGTGCAACTTGTGAACGGCTACAAAGTCTGGCTCGCAGGAGGCACAGTGAGAAATGCCAACCTCCATCTTTGCAGTTAGATACCTAAACCACTGAGTTATCCAGTTGCACTCAATTGAACTGAGGCATAAATTTCAACCTCTTCATTGTTCACATTAAAAGTTCTGCACTGCTTCTTGAGTCATGATTTGGTCATAATGCTCTACTACAATCCTGTGTTGAAACTTCTTTCGCTTTCATGAGAAGTCATTTTCAAGTAATTGCTGCCTTCTGCCATTAAGATAGTGCCATCTGCATATTTTAAATTATTGATGGATCTTCCACCAGTCTTTGTTTCTCCATCTGAATCTAATCCAGTTTTCTGTGTGATATGTTCTGCATACAGATTGAAAAGACAGGGGGAGAAAATGCTCCCCTTCTTTACACCTCAGTCTCCATAGTTTGCCCAGCAGCTGAAGTGCAGAATCAATTATTGTCCATAACACTCCTTCTTGTCCAACAATACGGATTATGTACAGAACAAGCAAATGTTGAAGCACATCCATTTCTTTCAGACCAATGCCTAGTTCCCCCTGATCCACACAGTCAGAGACTTTTCTATAGTCTTTAAAGCACAGAGCAATGTTCTGAAATTCTTTGGACCACTGAAGTGATCATCAGGTATTTGCGCTATGATCTCTAGTGCCTCTTTCTTTTCACAGGTATAGGTACATGGGTCTTATACCGTCTGGCTCTTAAAGAAATATGAAAGCACATAGTTGCTACTCATTTTTCCTGTCAGTTCTTATATTCTTGACATAGGATGGAACAGGAAGACCAGAGATGGCCATCATATTTTGCAGCTGGGGCAGAGCAGCAAATAGCCAGTCTGACTCATCCAAGCAAAGATTGGTAGGCTGAAATTCTGTTTACACAGCTGCGTGGATGTAATTGTGCTAATGGGATTACAACCATTATGTCCAAAGCCAAAACTTGCTCTAGTGCTTGAGGGATTTCAAGTAACAGCAATTCTAATGGAATCAGCAGCACAATACTGTAGCTATCTATCCATTCCACTTCAGGCCCTCCACTGACTTGAATGACAAGCTTCACTCAAGGAAATCCCTTGGCTGCTAGATTGTGATTACAGGCTGAGCATCTTTTCAGGTTCGATGCTACCACTGAACTTGCAGAATGAGGAGAAATGTGTGCAAAGCTGGGAAGCACAAAATCCAAGGACATGTCTGTCTGGAAAAAGCTTTGAAGGCCCATATTGATCCCGTGTCTTCAAACCTGCCCTCCTACCATGACCACCAGTTAATACCTGTTAATTTCACCAAAAAGTCCCCCCCCTTCTCCCTAGGATGGAGCTCTTGATCTGCTGAAGAAACTCAACAGCTTCACAATGACTGTCCAGCTTCTTCAGGTAAGGCTGTGTCAAAACAAAGCAGACATGCTGAGGTAATCTAGGCATTCTTGTTCCTGTGTTTCCTCTGCAAATGTTCCAAAAACATTTTAAATATCCCTTTCTCCTTTCAGTTTCAGAGAATGTAAAACTATACTTAAGGCATGGATTATGTTGTCGGAACAAAACTATCCCCTCAACAACCTGGCTGTGACTATATGTTGGGATTCATGTGCAGTTCTGAGATGCATCAATAGCACTTGTGGACTTATCCCAAATAAAATATTTTTAAAATTACCATTCCATTGGTCATGTGGACTGGAAAATTCTGGGAAGTTATGTCCAAAATTCAACTTTTTAAAGGTCTAAATGGGAAAATATGAGGGATTCAATTAATTGCTTAATTTTATTTTAAATACCGTATTTTTTTACCCTGAATTTTTCCTGAAAAGGGGACCAAAGGCAGCTTACATCATGAAATGACTATTTAAAAACCAAAAACATACAGATGTTCTGTATTCAAAAAGAATCAAACAAATGCCACACTAAAAACCATAAAAAAACAACTAGGCACAACCATCCCTTTAGAAATCTCTACCATCAGTCAGTCACTGAAAGAAAGCCTGTCTGAAGAGAAAAGTAGTTCACCTATAGAACGAGAACAAAGATGAAGCCAGCCTGACCTATGGCAGGGACATATTTATTTATTTATTTATTTGTTGGATTTTTATACTGCCCATCTGGCAGCGAGGTCACTCTGGGTGGACTACGTACCAGTAGTCTGGGTGCAGTGATGGAGAAGACCTTCTCCCATATCTCCAACAAGCACATGTGTGAAGATGGTGATGAGACTGAGGGAAAGGCCCCTCTCTGACCTTAACACCTGGGCAGGCTCAGAAACAGAGACACATTTGCAAATACACTCTTGGCCACCACTGTAATTGGTATCCGAGCTTAGAGATGACTCCAGCAACACTTTCAAGCTATGTACCAGTTTTCAGATGGAGTGTGACCTCCAGCACTAGCTGCATCCCTGTCTTTGCTCTCCCTTCCAAATGAATCAAGTTTCAGTTCGTTCACCATCATCTGGTCTGTTAGGAACATGAGACACTGACCTTCAACCTTCTGCATGAAAAGCACGTTCTGGTTCTTTCTCCCTCTCTGACCTGTTATTTTAAAATGGCTCCTCTCCCCTCCTTCCCCCATTTTGACTGTTTTTACTCCTTTCACTGTTCATATATGCATTTATTGTTATGTATCTGTTTCATCTTACTATGATGTGGACTGCCCAGAGTAGTGTGTTGCAGCAGTGTGTGTGTTTATGTGTGTGAGCGTGAGTGAGTGAGTGAGTGAGTGAGTGAGTGAGTGAGTGAGAGAGAGAGAGAGAGAGAGAGAGAGAGAGAGAGAGAGAATAAATAATATATTTTTAAAAATAAATAATATATTTAAACTTCTCTCAGAGCACACGAATTGGCGTGGCTGTGAATGCAATCCGTAAGCACTGCTTAGAAGAGGAAGTGGTCACTTTGGCAAAAATCCTCATCAAGAACTGGAAGAAATTGTTGGGTAAGAGTGTTGGAATGACTGCCAAAAGGTCACCAACTGGATCTGTGTTTGCAGAAATAGCTAATGTTGGTTTGCCAAGACTTAGGAGGAGCCAAGACATTACTACAGAGACATTTTACTGGCTCCCTTTTAGTTCTTCTGTCATATGTATCATGCACTGTTTTATTTTCATCTCCAACTATCTGCTTCATATCTCCATTTTCCTTTTTAAAAATAATCCATTTAGTCAAAGACAATAAAGCTTTTAGGGAAGGTTATACTCAAAGCCACCTATAGCTATAAAATATGAGAAAGTGCAGGAACAAATCAGATTTGCACCCTCCTTTACCATTATTGTAAGCAAGATATTTACCAGTTTCACATGCACGAAGTCTGTTCCCATGGCTGAGCATGGGTTTGACCCCAGGACTCCCAGATTCTAGTCCACCACTCTAACTTCTACACCAAACTGGATATGGTGGTGGAGGACTAGAATTCTCACACTAAACGTAACACAAATCTATGTGTCTCCTTGAGACCAGACCCAGAAACTCAACCTGCACAAACACTGGGGTGTGAGTCATTACATTTCAAACTGAAATCCTCCCTTCTCCCGTGCAGAAATCTCACCAAGGAGTGACTTTATATGAGACCACCACCCTTTGTAATCTGTTAATTCTGACTTTTCATGGGCTACAATCTACTCCAGTACTTCATACATGTGTCTGAAGAAGTAATCATAAACTGTAATTGTAATCATCCCTGCCCACTATGCTCCTGCTATGTATCTTAAAACAAGACATTTGGCCTCTACTTGCATAGTCATCCAACAAGAAGTGTGCCCTCAAAAAGGGGGTGGGTTGTGAGACTGCACATTGACTGCATTGCAGCAGTAGTAGCTCTTTACGTTGAAGATACCCCAACACTTTTTTAAAAAAAATATGTATTGGCTCTCTTAAAACGACCACTTTCCTGTTTCTCTTTTCAAAATTTTAGAACTAATAACCATGTGGTGAGTAATATTACAGGTTTTTAAAGGCCTGCCTTTAAATAGGTACATCATAAAAGCTGGTTTATTGGGCAAAATCCTATTTGTGCAGCTACACATGCACAACTTGAGGATGCATGTGCGGTAGCTGTACTAGTGCTAAGGCAAAGTGTGATCCCCAAAACACTTCTTCCAGTAGCACAATTGAATGTGCTGGGGAGCGTGCCATTACTAAACACAATGCCCTAATTAAAACATTTGAGAACCCTATACTGCCCTTTGTTTCAGAAATCACCACACATTGGCAGATTTATACTGTACTGTGAATTTTCTGAGGGAATATAAATATGAACCAAAACTAGGACAGAACCTAGAGTATGAAACTATTAAACAGTTTTGAAGAGTGTTACTATCTGACACCAATTCACTGTTCCATCCCAAGTCCTTTTTAATTGCAGCTGGTACACTGCCCATTGCTGTCTACAGTTTTTCAAAAGACTCAGTTCCAACATTCATGAAATTTTAGATATCTTTGTCTTTGCATTCCCACTCAGTTATCATGGAGGCATCATCTGACTGTAATCAATCTGAAAGCAGTCATTCTCTTCAGTCCTTTTGTGGTTTACCTGTCTGTTTGTGTGTCTGTGTGTAGTTCACAAGCCTCTGTTGCTGAGGTGTTTGCTAAGAAAATAGTTCCTCAAATAATATATGAAGCAGATGGGGATATGGGGCCTTTGAACTGATCCAAAACTCTCAAAACAATCATTCCTAATGGTGTCTCATGGCACACTTAAGGAATGCAGAGGGATTAATCTCAGTTGAAACATATCCCTATATCACACTTGTTATGTAAAAATTCACCTGTATGTGTCATTCTCACCTTGCAAAAAGGGGGCTTTAAACAACAACTTCAGAGTCCATCCCGAAGAATCCTGCATAAACTCATTTAGACCCATTTTACAAAGATATAGGATTCTTACAGGCATTACCTATCATCGCCTCTAACAGAGCAAAGCAGCTGGTCAAAGAAAAAGAAAAAAATCTATAAGTGGCTGGGTTTGTGCATCACTTCACAGATGTCCTGTTCCCATGGGTACCCATGATACAAAACATTGTTGGGCTTGGAGAATTATTTGGGAATTCTCAGCTCTTAAAAAAAAAACATTCACTGCTCTGCGCTTTCCAATGTATGCCATCAGCCGTTCAGGAGGTGAGATAGAATCATATCAAATTCCATCAAAGATTCTGAATGTGTGGATCAGGAAAGCTATAAAGTGTTCCATTATTTATTGAATTGCTCTTTCTATGACCACTCCAGAATTCAATTGCTTATTGGCTTTGAATTCAATTGCTTATTGGCCCTGGCTCCATCTGTATGGCATCTGTATACTCTCTGTTTGGGTATGACAAGAACCAATGGGTGCAAACTCATCAAAGGGAGAGGCAACCTGGAAATAAGGAGAAATTTCCTGACAGTGAGAGCCACTGAACAGTGGAACAGCTTGCCTCCAGATGTTGTAGGCACCCCATCGCTGGAGGTTTTCAAGAAGAAATGGGACAGCCATCTGTCCATGATGGTATGAGGTCTCCTGCCTTGGGCAGGGGGTTAGACTAGAAGACCAAAAAGGGCCCTTCCAACCCTACAATGATTCTGTGTAAACTGCTTGTGGGCAGTATACAACTATTACCTATCATCACCATCATCATCAATAGCCAAACATCACAGGTCTTAAGGAAGGACATCAATGTGATATATGTTCTAAGCAACAAAGCTTGCCCGGTTCACTTCAATTCTGTCTTTGGGCTCCAAGTGTTTTTAATGCCATATGAAACAGAACAACACCCCTGATGTTTATGGCTCTGCTAGCAAAGACCTTATACAAGATCCTACCCTGTCAAGAGTAGGTCAATCATTTGCCTTTTTCTGTCTTCCAGAATCATCCAAGAGGCAGAAGCAGCACAACGTAGAGAAGGAAAGCCATGCCCCTGGCTGGAAGGGTTCCACGTCCCATCAAAGGAAGTCCTCCAAGAGTCCTGATGGAGAGCAGAAACATCGGTATTCCCATATTTGAGTCTCCCACACAATCAAGTCCGTAGTGCTAGGAAAGACTTGTCCTCCATGTTGTGCTGTAGCTCTCATACTTTGCTAGTGTGCCTACCTAGCTAGTAGTAGGAATGATGGGAATACATTGGCTTGGGCCAATGGCTAGGATTCCAGTAGCATTTGGTGCACCTCAGTCATTTGTTGTATCTTAAATACCATATGTTGAGGTACTGGAGATCAATAAAAAGTCATTGAATCAATAAAACCTTCTTGTTTATCTCCAAATCCCTGGTCAACCATTAAACCGCAATGGGGAGAAGTGACAAAAGGAAAATAAGTTTAATTTGGTTTTGATACTTTGAAAACTCTGTTAGGATTGCCTTGTCAGAAGTTGCTTCATAGCACACCATAAAAGTCCTTTGGGGTTTTATATGCCATGATCAATGCGCTATTTTAGATTTGGAATTTAGACACGAAACATGTGGACGGCCATACATTGAGACCATTGGTTCTAGATGTAAACAATTATCAGAAGTCAGAAGTCAGAATACTTTATTGGCCAAGTGTGGTTGGACACACCCAGAATTTGTTTTGGTAAAATATGCTCTCGATATAAAAGGAAATATAAGAATCAGATAGTCAACAATAAAAACACAGTACAACAATACAATATAACCTATTATTTAAAAGGAATAAGAGAAGTAAAAATTAATTATTCAATAGTTTGATAGCACTTGGAAAGAAACTATCTTTATATCTAGTTGTCCTAGTATGCAATGCCCTAAAACGCCGCCCTGAGGGTAACAATTGAAACAGGTTATGTCCAGGATGTGTGGAATCTGTGTATATTTTCATCGCCCTCTTTTTAGTTCATGTGGTATACAATTCCACAATAGATGGCAGATTAGTAGCAATAATTTTTCTGCAGTTCCAATTATCCTTTGAAGTCTACATCTGTCATGCCTAGTCGCAGAACTAAACCAGACAGTTATAGAGGAACAGATAATAGATTCAATAGCACCTCTATAGAATTGAATCAACAGTTCTTTTGGCAGTCTGAACTTCCTAAGTTGACACAGAAAAAACATTCTTTGTTGTGCTTTCTTAATAATACTTTCAATATTAGATGAGCATTTTAAATCTTGAGATATAATAGTACCTAAAAATTTAAAGGACTCCACTATTGACACTAAGTTATTTGATACCATAAGAGGTGGCTGTAAAGAACGAGTCTTGCTAAAATCCATCACCATTTCAACAGTTTTGCATGTGTTTAATTCAAGATTATTTTGAGTACACCATACAACTAGTTGTTCAATCTCTTGCCTATAGGCAGAGTCATCGTTGTCTCGAATGAGGCCAATCACTGTAGTGTCATCTGCAAGCTTCACTATTTTAACAGAGGAATCCTTTGAGGCACAATCATTAGTATATAAGGAAAAAAGAAATGGAGAAAGCACACAGCCCTGAGGGGCTCCTATGCTAACCTTGCTAATATCTGATATAATTTTACCTAACTTCACCTGCTGCTTTCTGTCTGTTAGGAAGCTTACAAATTACAATCCATTTACAAGTGTAATCAGGTACAGACAACTATTTTAATTTAGTCATAAGGATATCCGGAATAATAGTGTTAAATGCAGAACTAAAATCAACAAAAAGAACCCTTGCATAAGATTTTGGAGATTCAAGATGTTGCAATATATAATGTAAGGACATATTAATAGCATCATCTATTGATCTATTTGCACGATAAGCAAATTGCAATGGATCTAATGACAAATCTGTGATAGATTTCAGGTGAGCCAACACTAGTCTCTCAAAAGTTTTCATGACCACAGAAGTTAAAGCAACTGGTCTATAATCATTCAGTTCCTTGACAGAAGAATTTTGTTTGCACTGGAATAATCAAGGAATGTTTGAAGCAAGAAGGAACATAACACATCTCCAGTGATCTATTAAAGATGTGGGTAAAAATAGGAGCCAGTTGTTCAGCACAAACTCTTAAACAAGAAGAAGTGATTTTATCTGGACCTGGTGCTTTCCTTACCTTCTGTCTGTAAAACAGACCTTGCACCTCCTTCTCTGTGATCACTGAAGATGGAGGACCCAATGGCATGGGGTAAATTTCCAGAGGCTCAGTTGTTGTTAAATCTGAGATGGAAATTGTAGGAATAGATGGTTGCAGTTTCCTCTCAAACCTGCAGTAAAACATATTCAAGTCATTCACCAGTTGATGATTTCCTTCAACATGGAGAGGAGGTTTACTATGACCAGTAATGGTTTTAAGAGTTTTCCACATATTTGCTGATTCATTTGTTGAAAACTGGTTCTTTAACTTTTCAGTTAGTTCCTTTTTGCTGCTCAAATTTCTCTGGTCAATATATTCCTAGCCTGGTTGTACAATGTTCTATCACCCTTTTTGTAGGCTTCCTCTTTGGTATAACGTAGCTGTTTGAGTTTAGTTGTAAACCATGGTTTGTTGTTATTGTAAATTTTCACATTCTTAGATGGCACACATAAGTCCTCACAAAAGCTGACATATGATGTTATAGTGTCTGTGAACTCATCCAAATCAGCAGAAGTGTTTTCAAATAGGTCCCAATCAGTGCAGTCAAAACATGCTTGCAACTTTAACTTTGCTTCTTCAGTCCAAGTTTTCACTGTTTTAATTGTTGGTTTTAAGGTTTTAAGCTTTTGTTTGTAAACAGGTACAAGGTGAACCATACAGTGATCAGAATGTCCCACAGCTGAGCGTGATAAAGAGCGATAAGCATCCTTTAAACATGTATAACAATGATCCAAAATTGGTTAATTGGTTAATGATTATTTATTAAAATTGGTTAATGATTATTTATTTATATTTATTTATTTAGAATATTTTTACCCCACCTTGCTCCCTGGAAAAGGACCCAAGGTAGCTTAGAGTAATGAGGGACAATATACAGTCCAGTACAATTAAAACGCTACCTAGATGCCCTAAGCACATCCGATCTCGCTTGATTTCGGAAGCTAAGCAGGATCAGCCCTGGTTAGTACTTGGATGGGCGACCACCAGGGAATACCAGGTGCTGTAGGCGCCTGGAGTAGGAACTGGCAAACCACTCTAGTATTCCTGCCAAGAAAACTCCATGAACATGGGGTCTCAAAGAGTCGGTCACGACTGTAACGACACAACACACACACACACACACACACACACACACACACACACACACACACACACACACACACACACACACACACACACACACACACACACACAATTAAAACATATTCAGTTTTGAGAGTAGGGAATTGAGGGACATCTTACAGCATTAAAAGACAACATGAAAGATACAAGAGAACACAAGCAGTTAAAGAGAGAGTAAAAATTCCATGTAATCATGCATGGTAGACCATCCAAACATTATGGGGGATGGAGAGTAATATTGAAAACATAGTGTCAGTGGAACCACACAAGGGAGATATAAACACAAAATTATAAGTTGTTATAAATACAAAGTCTATGTAATCATGTCTGGTTGATTCAAAAAGACACATAATAGGTAGTCCATCATTTAGGGAAAGCTTGTCTGAAGAGAAAGATCTTTGCCTGTTTCTGGCAAGACAGCAGAGATGGGACAGTCCTGGCCTCCAGTGGGAGGGAGTTTCAGAGTCTGGGAGCAGCAACAGAGAACGCCCTTTCATGTGTTCTTATGAAATGCACCTGTGAAGGTGTCAGGATGGAGAGAAAGGCCTCTCCTGATGACATTAGCGTCCAAGCCAGTTCATACTGTGAGATTTGATTTTTGAGGTACTAGAACCCAGGTTGTAAAGTGTTTTGTAGGTTAGGGTCAGCACTTTGAATTGTGCCCGATAGCTGATTGGTAGCCAGTGGAGCTCCTTTAATAGGAGTATACCAGTCAGTGTTAAGAGACCATTGTGCATGCATTACCTGTATGAGCTGTCAATCTCTGGCATCACCCACTGAAGGTTCACCAAGAACCTTGAGCTTGTTGACTGTTTTTTTTTTAACACTTCTTACTCCCAAACCTTTTTCTTCACTGTCAAGAGCCTCTGAACGTTCCAGATCTTGCGACTCATCTTCAGCCTTGTCCTCCTCCTCCTCCTCCCTCTTCTCCAAAGAACTCATCACTAAATAGGTAAGAACATGTCCAAGATGCCCATTTCACTTCCCTACCTTTTTGTGCCTCTGCTGTCACTAATCTGGCAAACCAGAGAGGGCTTTCATAGAAGGCAATTATGACCTTCAAAAAATCAATAAGGAGATCTCAGACATGTGCTGGAAAGATTCTTTCTCCAGAGGATAATTGGATCTCTTGTGCAAAAGGCGATTCTGGCATGGAAATTGGATGAGAAAGTTAACAAAGGGAAGAGATAACCCCAATAAAACCTTGCTGTTGTTCTCATTATTCACTGAGGAGAATGAGAATATGCCTGATAAAAAGTAAGGTGTTAATTTTACTGCCAGGGAGAGTCAAGAAGCACATATGGGCTTTTCTGACTTCAGGAGGTGAAATAAATTTCCCAGAAAGATGGGGAAATAAAGTAACCAGATTAGGCACTTGAAGTCAGGAATCTCAGGATGTTCTGAAGCAGCAACTATTATGCTATGTGAAAATAGGTTCAACATCCAACATGATTCTCTGTTTAACAATTTTTGACATGTTCAGATCCAACAGCAAACCAAGACAAGATGGCCCCAAAACTCCTACATGTCCCATCTCTCCAGTGTTTCCATCTTCTGCTTGTGCGCCCTCTGATTCTGTCCGAGACAAATGCATTGAGATGATTTCTGCAGCATTGAAAATGGACGGTAAGAAACAACATAATACAGTAGGACCCCCGTATCCAATGATTCATTATCCACTGATTCAGTTATCCACAGTTGGCAAAAGAAAAAATAAATACATAATCCAGCAGCTGCAAAGCAAGCTACTGTCATAAAACAGCAGCCATAAAGCAAGCTACTGTCACAAACATCAGCCACAAAGCAAGCTACTGTCACAAACATCAGTCATAAAGAAAGCTACTGTCATAAAATAGCAGTTTTGAGGATTTTTGGTGTTCTCTCTTATCCATGGTTTTCATTATCCACAAGAAGGCCTGGAACCAATCCCCAGGGGATACTGGGGTCCTACTGTACACTTATGAGTTCAGAAGCATTTCAAAGCCTGGGTGCTCCATCTCAAAGTTCAAGATACAGGCATCATTTAATAGCATGGTATAAAGCAGTGGTTCTCAATCTGTGGGTTCCCAGATGTTCCTGGACTGCAGCTCCCAGAAGTCTTCATCACTAGCTGAGCTGGCCAGGATTTCTGGGAGTTGCAGTCCAGAAACGTCTGGGGACCCACAGATTGAGAACCACTGGTATAAAACAAGAAGCAAAGAGTGTTTCTAATATAGCACCCCAAAGCACTTGAAGCACTCTCCGGGCAGTTCAAAATTTAATTATGCAGGCTACATATTGCCCCCCCACACACACCCACATACACACCTGCAAGCTGGCTACTCAGTTTATTGACCTTAGAAGGATGGAAGGGCAAGTGAACCTTGAGCCTGCTACCTGAGATTGAACCACAGGTTGTGGGCAGTGTTTCAGCTGTAGTTGTGCAGTTTAATCACTGCATCATGAGATTCATAATAAAGGGAGAATTATTTTCCTTTTATTAACTGCTAATCTTCTGCCATTTTTATTGGTCAGTACCCAAGGTGTGACGGAAGAATAGATGTCATTGCTACTGAGAGATTAATTGTAAATTAGGTTTCAGAAATATGTTTTTTTTCTGGGTTGGAGGACTTTTTAGATGTTTATTTCATGTCTTTACCTTGAAGATAACCCAACACTTTTTTTAAAAATGTGTATTGGCTCTCTTAAAACAACCACTTTCCTGTTTCTCTTTTCAAAATTTTAGAACTAATAACCATGTGAATATTACAGTCTTTACGACCTAGATTGCGAGTAATATTACAGGTTTTTAAAGGCCTGCCTTGCAATAGGTACATCATAAAAGCTGGTTTAACGAGCAAAATCCTATTGTACAACTACACATGCACAACTTGAGGTTGCTTGTGCAGTAGCAATACTAGTGATAAGGCAAAGCGTGACCCCCAAAACACTTCTTTCAGAAACACATTGAATATGCTGTGGAGCATGCCATTACAAAGTACAATGCCCTAATTAAAACGTTTGAGAATCCTATACTGCCCTCTAACCATTGTTTCAGAGATCACCAAACATTGGCAGAGTTTTACTGTAAATTTTCTGTGGGAATATAAATATGAAACAAAACTAGGAGAGAACCTGGAGTATGAAACTATTAAACAGTTTTCAAGAGTGTTAATATCTGACACCAATTCACTGTTCCATCCCGAATCTTTTTAACTGCAGCTGGTATACTGCCCATTGCTGTCTATAATCTTTCAAAAGCATTTATGAAATTTTAGATATCTTGGCCTTTGCAGTCCCACTGAGTTATCATGGAGGCATCATCTGAATGTAATTAACCTGAAAACATTCACTATATATCACACTTTTTATGTATGAAATTCACCTGTGTGAGTGAATCTTGCCTTGGAAAAAGGGAGCTTTAAACAGCAACTTCAGAGTCCATCCCCAAGAATCCTGCATAAACTCACTTAGACCCATTTTACAGAGATATAGGATTCATACAGGCATTGCCTATCATCGCTTCTAACAGAGCTAAGCTCAGCTCAGCTCAGCTCAGCAACCTTTATTGGCATACAACAAAGCACAGATATGTATGTAGTGTGGCATAATGAATATCGCTTCTAAAGTCAAAGATTACATTCTTTTTTGAATATTCCAGACTACCACAAGGACTGAAGCATGAGTTTAATACAAAGATAAAATAATAATACCTTCTTTAAAATGAATACTAATAAGCATCCTAAGCACGTGCTGTGACTATCACCGATAAAAACATAGCTACTTTTTCAGTTATAGAATCAGATTTGGACCCCAACAGATAACGGATACAGAGCTAAGCAACTGGCCAAAGGGGGAAAATATCTATAAGTGTCTGGGTTTGTGCATCGCTTCACAGATGTCCCAAATCTTCTTTAACTGCAGCTGGTATACTGCCCATTGCTGTCTATAGTTTTTCAAAAGTCTCAGTTCCAGCATTCATGAAATTTTAAATATCTGGGCCTTTGCATTCCCACTCAGTTATCATGGAGGCATCATCTGAATGTAATTAACCTGAAACCATCCATTCTCTTCAGTCCTTTTGTGTGTCTGTGTGTAGTTCAGAACCCTCAACAGTTGAGGTGTTTCCTAAAGAAAATGTCTTTCATTTTTATTTATGTTCTCCTTAAACCCTGATTATCAGCAGTAGCAGCAACACCTGTGATTTTGTAAATTAACTCTGCCTTACATTATGGCTATTTTTAACTGTTCTGCTCTCATTTTAAATTTTCTGTTCAACTGGGCTTTATTGTTAAGCAGCAAGGACACAATATAAGACATTAATGATAGGAATATGCATTTTTCAATGGTTTCATGCACAGTCAAACTACAGAACGGACATCTTAATTATTCTTTTCCTCTTTGTACATTTTCTTCCTTAGATGATTATAAGGAGTTTGGAGTGAACTGCGAGAAGATCGCTTCTGAAATTGAAGACTATATCCTTTGGATAATATCAATTAACTGAGCATCATATGAGTTACATAAGCAGCTGCATTTTCCTCCAGATCAGAATAAATTACTACTGCCATGCATACTATATTGATGCATTGTAGAGTACCTCCATAAGTTTTCCCCATTGGTCTGGCTAGCAAATGGCTGATGGAGCTGGAGTAACAGCTGCAGGTTTTGCAGTCTTGAGATAAAGAATGTCAAAAACAATTCTCACTAGTTCATGGTTGGAGAATCTGGAGTCCTCAGTGATGTTGAACCTTTCAGTACTCCAGATGTTTTGGACCACAATTCCCAGAATTCCAAGCCTGTACTGCCAATGACAAAGGACTTGCGGGAGTTATGGTCCAAAACATCTGGAGTGCCAAAAGATCGCCACCACTGCTCCAGACACTCTGGACTTCCCATGTTCCTTTAGGTATCTAGAGCATAATTGGGTTGCAGTAGCTTGCCACATAACAGAGCAATCAGCATTTCAACCTTATTTTCTACCAAACCAGCAAATTCAATAGTTTCTGGATTACTGTGGGTTGACTTGCACAAAGTCAGGTTTACAGTGCAGTTCTTGGCTCAGAAATTGATAACAACATGTAATGCTACGGAACATGGTGTACCAATATTAATAAAGGTTGTTTTCAAAAATTTACAAGTAACTAATTGACAGCTCTGGTTACTGCCAAGAAAGCTGATTTATACTTTATGGACCTAGAGCTTGGAAAAATCATTTTGGGGGGAAATAGCGTGTTTGGCCATCCTGAGTGGTGGCTCTGAGAAATGTAGCCCAAAAATTACTTTCCAATATTTGTTTGTTTGTTTGTTTGTTTGTTTGTTTGTTTGATTGATTGATTGATTGATTGATTTAAAACTGGGGTACTTCAAGAACCAGATGCAGGGGAGTGGTATCAGGAGACGGATATCTAATCTTGTATTCTCCCAGATGCATTTGGCAGGGCCACTGTGAGATACAGGAAGCTGGACTAGATGGGCCTTTGGCCTGATCCAGCAGGGCTCTTCTTATGTTCTTATGTTCTTATGAGTTTCTAGACCACCCCGATTTCCCCCAAGGTACTCTGGACAGTTTACAACAAAAGCCAAATAATTAGTCAAAAGTTAAAATCAAAACAAGCCAAAAGAAAAGGACAAATAAACTCAGAGGATCAGACAAACAGATCTCTCACTAGAAACATTCAAATGGACACACAAAACAAAACAAAACATCTAGGCTCCATCTAGCCTTAATGAGGTCTATTACAAGCATGACCCAAAGATTCAGGTTCAAGTTCTCAGTATTTAACATCTGCATTCTTGTGTTATTTCCTTTCTCCTTGGAAAAGGACCCAAGGCAGCTTACTCATTCTCCTTATTGGAGAGGGCAGAAATCAAAGTCTAATCTTTTTGGACATACAGGCAACTGCCCACTGGACTGCTTGTCTTTTCTGTCCTAGTATTTCTTGTCCACCTGTGTTCCATGATTCCTTGACATAGCCACGTATCTACCAGGAGATGAAGAGCACTGACATCAAGTACCGCAACCGTGTCCGGAGCCGAATCAGCAATCTGAAGGATCCAAAAATCCAAACTTGCGTCGCAATGTGCTGTGTGGAGTTATAGCACCTAGCCTCATTGCCAAGATGACAGCAGAAGTCAGTATGGAGGGCATGTTGGATCGTCAGTATATCCTTACACATCTGGATAGATTTATTTATACCAAATCAGGGATGGCAGTTGTGGCCATAATTTCCCATCAACCCTAGAGTTGTGGTCCAAAAACACCCAGAAGGCCTCTGTTAATCATCCTTGGCCCGTTTTCCTCCAAGGACCTCAAGGTGGTCTGTATGAGGCCCTGTTGAAATGTTGTCTAATCTAGAGCCAACCCGTGTGGCCTTGGCCTAAGTCAGGGGTGTCCAAACATTTTGCAAGGCGGGCCAGATTTGGTGAGGTGAAAATGTGTGGGGGCTGACCATTCAGTCACATTTGCCCCCTGGGCCGGACTTTGGACAAACCTCTAGGACATGCAGGGAGTCAGGGAGGATGCTGCAGCAACGGAGCCAGGGGTGGGTAGGCTGGGCAGGTGGCTGGGGGGATGGACAGAGGCAGGAGGGCAGGCAAACCATAAAACTGCAAGCTGACATCTCCCTCCAGTATGGGGAGGAGCCAGCTGGTGGGGATGCATGACAGACTGAGCTGGTGGGGAGAAGAGGCTGCGGACCACTCAAAATTTGAAAACAGGCCACATTTGGCCCCCGGGCCTGACTTTGGACATGCCTGGCCTAAGTCAATCTGCTGGTCAATGAATAACATTCAAGATCCTTTAAGTAAGGATGGATACCTTGAGAAAAGTGGGGGAACCTGTGTTGCAGTTAACAAATTAAGAAGTATTGTACACATGGCGGCCCTATAAAATGACCCTACTCCACACTGCAGGAAATGGCGAGTGATGAACTGAAAGAGCTGAGGAACGCTATGACCCAGGAAGCCATTCGAGAGCATCAGATGGCAAAGACCGGTGGCACAACAACTGATCTTTTCCAATGTGGCAAATGCAAGAAGAAGAACTGTACATACAACCAGGTAGGGAGACGGTGGCTGTGATTATTCCTATTAGCCTCTAAGTCTTTGAGGGAGTATTTCCAGAATGTCTACATTCAAGTTGGGTCATTGCTGACTGTTGGACAGTTCCTGCTGGTTCAATATTTCAGCCCAACAGGTGTTTGGCTCTTCCCAGCCCCACCTCTTCCAGTGGGTAGCCACCAAGAGGCAGTGCCCCAGCTTGCCTGCCCGATCTCCTCCGGGTGCTGCCTCCGAGTGGGTGCTTGCCTGCTGAAAAATAAATCGGCACGAACCACCGAACTGGTGGCTTGTGCCCATCTCTACTTAGCATTTAGTTTGGCCTCTGTATAACCTGGGCCATTGTCCGGTTTTGGGTGGAATCCTTCCCCCGCATATGCACATCAGTTGAGGCTCCTATGCAGTGGGGTTGAAAATTAGAGGAAGACTGTCCTGTATGCCAGATGGGTAAAGGACAGATTAGGTACTAAAGCACATCTGATCTCGCCTGATTTCGGAAGCTAAGCAGGGTCGTATTTGGATGGGAGACCACCAGGGGATACCAGGTGCTGTAGGCGCCTGGAGTAGGAACTGGCAAACCACTCTAGCATTCCTGCCAAGAAAACTCCATGAACGTGGAGTCACGAAGAGTCGGTCACAACTGTAACACACACACACACACACACACACACACACACACACACACACACACAGAGAGAGAGAGAGAGAGAGAGAGAGAGAGAGAGAGAAGCTGTAATGTTAACTTACCTCAATGGAGAAGTGAAAAGCTTAACAATAACTTGCAGTTCGTTACAGTTCAATCGGGAATCAAATTCTAGAAGCAGGACTAGGACTCTTGGCTGTAGTATTTATATCCCTAATGTTTGAAGACAATTCTGTCTGCCTCCAGTCACAGATGGCTTTCTCCTTCAGGTGCAAACACGGAGCGCAGATGAGCCAATGACAACATTTGTGCTCTGCAATGAATGTGGGAACCGCTGGAAGGTCTGTATTTTACTTTGTGCATATTTCCAAAACTCACTCACTCTCTCTTTCCCCCCCTGAGCCTTACCACCCATAGCAAAGGTTCTCCCTGGAATGGACCTTCACATAATAGGCACTAGTTCTGAACAGAGAGAAGTTCAGGGCAAATGTAAACAGCACTTGGAAGAGTTACTTTTGGAGACAACTTCTGAGAACCTCCTTTCCCCTGGCCACGATGGTCACTGAGCATGGTGGTTGGGAAGGTCAAAGGAGTTACAGTCTTAAAAAGTAAGTGCTTTTCCCAAGCTCTGGATAAAACCAAGCACTGTACTTATACAGCACACAGTTCAAAGTATTGCGATTGGTGCTACACAATGACTTGTCCTCGTTGTTGTCTTAGAACTGCACAGCCAGACCATCAAGTGCAGCCCTGCCAAGGAGGCACAACAGAGATTCAAACTCCCTACCTCTGCCTTCATAGCCAGATGTCTAAGCCATTGAGTGACCCAGTTGAATGTTTTTTTAAAATGCCCTTTACAAATGAATGCAAAACAAATTAGGCGCTTTATTACTGTTATTTAGATTTATTGTTCCTGACCTTGAGTCCTCTGTGATGGCGTTTTCCATTCAATTCAATCAATCAGTGATGGTTACTAGGTATTGTGGTGATTGGCTGCAGCCATATGTCCATTTTCTTTGAATGAGTACCTTTGGCTACTGTAGAAACAGATTATTACATCTGGTTTTGCCCATTATTCTTACATTGTTTCTTGGCCTCATATAGGGTAGAATAGATCAGCTTGCTACATCAAACTCTTCAAGGCAAGACATGGGCACATTGGCCATGTTTCAACCCAGTAGGAATCATCAAGAAGTTGACTCATTAAGTTCCCACAATTCAATTCTAATTGCCAGTTAATTGGATTGTAGCGTGGCTGCTACTATCCTGCCTACATCCCCAAAGTAGTTAGGCTTGGGAAGAAGAGGGCAGCTCTAGCATGCTCTATCTTCAGTTGGCTCCAGACTATACTGATTGCAGATATATGCTCCAGTTATGAAGGTCTTCCACCTAATGGATGACATCAAATACATTTCTCAATATCTTTCCACGTTGGCCTTCAAGTGGATCATAACATTCAGCTCATCTTGTTTATGGCAACAGAAATTTATCTGCTCTCACAACTAATGAGATCAGTGTCACCTGTCCATGTGCCTTCATGGCAGCAGCACATTGAAGGGTAGCCCAGAAGTGATAAATCTAGTGCATGTGGGTCAAAACCTCAGGGTCAATTTCCTCAATACAGTCTAAAGGTCAGGGTTTGGGCAAAGGCACCAGGGCCAGGCTACAGAACCAGGTAACACCAGTCCAACCACCAAAGATGAAGTCCACCAGACCAGTAATTCAAGTCCAGATGAGCATTAATTAAGTTAAAGGGGGTTAAGCAAACCACAGTCAGATAGTCCAAGAGTCGGGAGCCAGGGAGAACAACCCAGGACAGCAGGTATCAGCAGGATCCAGGAGCAGGCAAGGGGCAGAACCAGGGCAGGATTGCTACCAGGGTAGTAGACACTCAGGACAAGCAGGAACACCAAAACGGGAGCCACAAGCTTTATTGCTGCAGCCAAGGTCTGTGGGGAGAAGACAGTTCTTTCATAGCCCAGTCCTCATACTCCATAGGTGACACTCCTGAGGATCTCAGTACCTGTTGCCTGAAAGAGTCCCAATCCTGTGAGATCTAGTGTAGCTTTCTGTCACAGGAGCAAAGGTGACCCTGCACACACTAGGGTCAGAAGGTTCAGGCACTGCCCCGGTCCTGACACTAAAACTGATCATTTTCAGCCAGTGTGAATAGGTGTATTACATGAGCTTGAAGAAAGGCACCAACTACTGTACAACACTTCCTGGTTGGACAGCAAAGCTTCAAAACATGAAATGTTTTAGATTAGAATATAGTCCCCAGAATTCCTCACTAGCCAGCACAACTCATACCATTTGCACTGTGTCTTCCTTTACTGCAGAGTCCCAGATTAAAAGTAGTCACAATGATATTAATCCAAAAAAGCCATATTTTCTTTTGCAGTTCTGCTGATGCTCTTTGCCCATTATGCCAGCTACTTTTGGAGAAGAAGACGCTGTCTTCTCACATCTCAAGAGAGGAGCAAACATTTCGACTTGCAGAAGCAGAAGAAGGAAAAGGAAGCAGCATGGGAATCCGAGCTGCAGGACTTTCAGCACAAGTGGAGTAGTTTGATTTAATTGGAAGGGTGACCATCATGGTGCATTTATGCTATAATTGCCATAACCGCGTGTGTTCTGCCATGCATCTCAGAATCTGATATTGTGGACAGGATTCTGCATCCATGACTGCTGTAAAATTGTAAGTGAATGCTTGAGCCAGTGTATATAGCGACACATCTTCAAAGCCAGGGCATTGGAAGGGGAGTAGATTCCAACCCATAAACCTTTAGTTGATTCTCAAGAGACCAGGGTGCCTGCAGTGTCTCCAGCTGGAATGAGGGTTTTAAGTGACTTCCTCTCCAAGCCTGGGTGATGGGCTATTTGGCTGGATATACTGGATGTATGACACAGTATCGGAGCAGCATGCTATGTGAAGCAATCCAATCAACAGCAAGTGGCTCAGGTGATCTTGGGCCAGCCTAGTTGGAGAAAAAGCACCACTATAAACTAGTATTAAAATCCCAGCCACAGAATATATACAGACTCATTAAGCATTTTTATTACCAGCTCTGTGGAGCCACAATTTGTCACAGTTCAATTAAAAAAACAGTTTCCAAGATGTTGGTTTTGACCGTTCTTATGGGATTTCTGCGACCATTCAAAGAAGGCACAGGGTGTATGTGCATTACCCCATCTATAGTTTGTATGTGCCACCAGAATCAGCCTCGATCCAGCATAGATTTAGCCTAGGTTCTTCAGTGTTGAAGAATCCCTTCTGATGTAAAGGGGCTACGGTTGCCATTGGGCTTCTCAAAAACTTCACCTTCATCTCACTTTTTGGCCCAAGCCAAATGTCATAAGAACCTGGGCTTTCTTGACTCCTTTTCATGCAGCTTCTCAAAGCATTGTGTCTTGACTCAACTTCATTGCCGTTGGTTCCTCGCTGTGGCCACCTGTGTGCATCAGAAGGCTAGGGTGATGCATAGACACATCTTTATGAATGCCAGGATAGGAATTAAACTTTTTTTTTTTTTTTGCTCTCCTGATGTTATACAGCTAATAGTGCTTTTCCTTCTTTGAATTCTAGAAAAAGCTGTTCATGCTTGACCATATTATTTTCTCACACATTATAATTTCCCCACACAACTAGCCACCACCCTTACCTTGCAATAATGCCCAGTTTTATTCTTCATTATCAACCCATTGTTATTTTCAAGAAAATGAAGCTAGACTGTTGGTTGAAACTCACTAGGGACAGCAAGGAAATCTGTTGAATTGCTATAGTCAAGAAGCTGCCTTTCTCTACGATGGAAGCCATTGTTCCTATTCTGATAGCTTTATGGTGTTTAAAAAATATATTTTGTAACAGGAGAACAATAAATGTTTTGGCCAATACGCTGTCTAATCAATTCCAATTTACAGAGAACCTTCTCAGTGTTTTGTAGGTTTACTGGTTCTTTCATCTCAGGGTAGTTTGGATCTTGAGACTGGCTCTTCTCTCTGTTATATGTACTCCCCTTATGGATCACATGTGCAGGGCCGGAGCATCCATTAAGGTGAACTAGGCAATTGCCTAGGGTGCCAAAATGGACAGGGGGCGCCAAAATGGAGAGGGGGCGCCGCCGCCACCCCGCCACCACTGGCTAGCCTTCTGCCCCCTGCTGCTGCTCCCGGTGCCGCGCGCCCGCCTGCACGCCTCCCCCCTGCCGCCGCCCGCCCGCCCACCCGTGGGCCCCTCTGCCCCCCCTGCCGCCTAGGGCGCAAAAAGACCTAGCACCGGCCCTGCACATGTGCTACATGTGACCACGTTGTTCAGCTTGCCCATGTCTTAGTGTCATGACAGGTTATTTTTCTTCTTTGCTACCCAGATAAGAAACACTACCCACCACAATGTAACAAATATTTACATCCAATAACTTTTAATTTTTTCGGCTCACTCAAGCTCATCAAGTTCACATGAGATACTTCTATCATTCCATCCGTTCGACCATCTTGATATAATGAACGTGATCTGCAGGTGAATACAAACCAGGTGTCTCCAGCTTCTGCTCTTTTCCTGTGGCAGCAAAATAACCCATTTCCTCAAAAACAGTGGAAGAGACAGAAGGACCAGTTTTACTGGCAGTGCTCCCCTATCGTTATGCACAGTGAGGTGTTTTTTTCCCTCCAATCTCTGAATGCTGGTTCAGATTAAATCTTACCACAGCTTGGTAAAGAAAAGGAAAAAAATGATTTGATATGATTGCAATTACACTTAATTTATTCCCCAGTACCTTTCAGCTGTTTGCCTTCAATTTAAAAGTTGTTAAATGAACAATATTAGAGTCTGGAAAGGTAGTTAGAAAGGTAATAATTCCAGGCTCTGAATCCTACCATTGCAGCAAGATACTTTCAGGACCATTAAGGGTTCCAAAAGTCACTTTTCTAGAACTTTTGGATTATGGAACAGTCCAACAAGAGCACCCTGGAGTGTACTGTATGTTTTTCTTCAAGGCCTTCTTTGATGAAATGGCCCCTGTTTTTTCCTTTACACAAATGCAGTGGATGAAAACACTCATACAGAGTCATAAGGCTGGAGGGGGTACATTTCCCAACTGTGCCAGTAGCCTTTTAACTATACCTCTGTCACTTTAATAGTAAACTATATTTTTTTAGAACTAAGAAAAAGGAGGAGACTGTCTTTTACCTCAGTTACTTTTTGGACAGCACTGTTTTCAGTTTTTCTTCAGACTATCTCCAAAGAAGCATTCCCAGTGTGGTATTGTGGACAGAGTGACATACAATGACTCTGGAGAAGAGGGTTTGATTCTCCACTTGGCCAAATAAACTCTTTGGGGGAGTGGATCTGGCAAAACTGCCCCTTCAATATCTCACTTAACTTGAAGACCCTATTAGGGTCAACATAAGTCAGTTCTGACATGACAAAAGCAATCTCACCAAACATTGTGATTCATGAAACTTTTTGCTTGTCTCATTTCCCTCCCTTTCAGTTCCCAAAAAAAGAATCATAACAGATGTTGCTACTCTTGGCGCCTCATGACACCATGATTAAATTGCTATACAGCAGCTAAAACTAGGCTCACAACCTGAAGTTCAATTCCAGGCAGCAGGCTCAAGGTTCATTCAGCCTCCCAGGATTCTAAGGTTGGTAAAATGAGTACTCAACTTGCTGGGGGGGAGTGGGCAATGTGTAGCCTGCGTAATTAAATTGTAAACGGCTCAGAGAGTGTTTTAAGCACTATGGGGCGGTATATAAACAGAACACTTTGCTTTTGCTTTTTTTAAATACTAAGGATTTTTTGGTTCAACTCAGGGTTGCAAGTTTTCTTTCAAAACTGAAATGTGTGTAGCTTTTTATCGCAGCAAACACATTCAAACGTGCTTTGTATACATACGTACAGTGTGGTCCTCTGTGTATATATTGAGTACATTTGCCGGCTTCAGTACATTTCACAAATGTAGACCTCTGAAGGCTGGCTGCATCCTTTCTCCTGGATTCTCTTGCTCGTGTCAGAAGAAATCGATATCATTGCGGTGATCATTTTTTCATCCGTAGAGTGGTAGTGCAACATGACGCACCAGATTCTACACTTGTATGCCTCTATTCCCTAGCTTTGGAGAGTCACGCATCCTGATATTCCCCAGTTTTGAATTTGTGTGAGCATATCAGCATGACAGGCTATATATTTAGCATGTCACATTGCCGTCATTTGCTGGATTCAGACTGCCCTATTCCGTTTTTGCCCTGCAGAAAATGACTCACCCTGCTTCACTATTCCGATGACATCCTCACTTTGGCTGGCTGCTAATTACTTTTCTTCCCGCACTTCTTGGATATAACGGGAAACTAGGTGATGATAATGATGCAAATATACCTTTTTTTTCTTAACCCTTGCCTACAGATACAAAAACCAACAGGAACCTTATATCGGCATATATGCAAAATATTGCATTGATGAGTCTTCATTATCAGCTCAGCAATAGCAACATGTAACTTTTAAAGAGTTAAAGAGATGACATGTGCTTCTTGTTTTGTCATTTGCCTTAAGGAACCTTTTGGTTCTGCTGGGACCTCAGCAACAAAGCGTTCATAATCTGATTTTTTTCGCAGTGAAAACTACTTGAGTTATCCAATCTGAACATGCCTTGAGCGTTCAATATCTTTTGAATTAATCTTTATATAATTGCAAAATATTTCTTGAACAGCTGCTACAATAGTTTTCTTTTTCAGCAGGTAGGTCATAAAAAAACAACCACCCAATTCTCTGATATAGAAAGACTAGCTAAAGCTGAGAAATCGATAGTGCTTCTCAGCTCCCTACTAATGAAACTGAAGTTAAAAGAAAATGCAAGAACAGTAACGATGGAACCAAATGACGGAAGAAAATCAACATCCAATATGTTAACAGCAAAAAACAACAACCCTACCCATAAAGCTGTGAAAAAACACTTCATAAAAAGGGGGAAAAGTATGAAATGGAGAGCCACACTTTAATATGATAAAGAATAAGCTATATAATGAAATGGTTATAGGGATGAAAGGGAGCTGAATTTGCAGAGCAGGATCAGATATGGGCCAGATTCATAACATGGTAAACCTGATGTGCATCACTGTATCTAATGCCATGTTTGAAGATAGAATCATAGAATCATAGAGTTGGAAGAGACCTCAAGGGCCATCTAGTCCAACCCCCTGCCCTGCAGGAACCCCATCACATTATTTCCGGCAGATGGCCATCCAGCCTCTGCTTAAAAACCTCCAAAGAAGGAGACTCCACCCTCCTCCTCCGTGGCAGCATATTCCACTGCCAAACAGCTGTAACTGTCATGAAGTTCTTCCTAATGTTCAAATGGAATCTCTTTTCCTGTCGTTTGTAACCATTGCCCCGAGTCCTAGTCTCTGAAGCCATGGAAAACAAACCTGTTCCCTCTTCAATAAGACATCCTTTCAAATATTTAAACATAGCTATCATATCCCCCCCTCTGCCTTCTTTTGGAAAGGCTAAACATTCCCAGTTCCCCAAGCTGGATAAAACTCAGATATGGGTGGAGCAATAATAATTGTGTACCCTCAAACTAGTTCTGCGGCATGGCCACCCATAGGGTTTTCTATGTACAGAATAGCCAGCAGTGGTTGACCATTCCTTTCTTCTGGAAGCATGCTGGGACTATGCAGGTTGCCCAAGGCTATATACTGGCTGGATGCCAGGGATACACAGTGGGGAACTCTCAGTCTCTAAGATGTTACCATATTAAATTCTAACAAGATTCTGTAACCCAATTTATTGGAAATTTGGGTATAGAGAAGTAGGTATTAATTAACAACACGGGCATCCCTAGCTTCTTGCATTTGATGCAAATTGTGGTTCTTATTCAGTTAAATAAATATGACATCTTGAAATATATGATAGGCCAGAATATTTTGTTTAAAGTGGTATAGCTGATAAAGCTTCTATTCCTAGTTCATATTGTACACTATTTATACATCTTAGAATGCTTCTGTTCTTTTCTACAAACCTTCGAAAAATCCCCACCATTTTATTTTTATTTACTTTCATATTTGGTTGCAAAGGCAAATTTTGAAACCCAAATATTTTTTGGTAATTCATGGGTTTTACTATCATAAATCTGCCTAATCAAATAAATGTAATTTAGCTCATTTCTTCATGTTCATTGTGGCCAGATTCATAGGGATCTAAAATGAGAAAAACAAATGCCTAGCCTAGACGTTGCTTTGTTGTTGCTGTAGCTGCTGCTGCTGTTGCTGTTCTTCTAAGGGCATATTTATACCCAACAATTTGAATCAAACCAAAGCCCCTGTTTGATCACTGATTGCAAATAACAGAGGATGAAATGTCCACCTCGGTTGGATAACTTCCCCTGCAGATGCAACAAAGTGTATGACTTGCTGTTGGAAGTAAGCTGTTAGAATAATGTTCTAGTTATATAATCTCCTGTTTTGAAGCTTTATTCTCCTAAAGAACATTTTTCTTCACTGGCAGAAACAGAAGATAGTAGCAACATGTGTTTTTATCCCCTTTTTATGTAACCGGAGACACTCTAAAATATAAGATGAACCCTCTGTCTTTATAATCCTTGTTCTTTTGTTCTGATTAAGCTGTTCATCATTAAATACCATGATAAGGGTTTTGATTAAATACTGGGATAGAATCAACTACAGTGGTACCTCGGATAACAACTGCCCCGGATAATGAATAATTCGGATAACAACTGCAAATTTCCGGGTATATGGCTGCCTCTGATAACAAATTTTCCCTATGGGCTGCCTCGGATAACGAACCACAATTCCTAGGTATAGGTCTGCCTTAGAGAACAAATTTTCTCTATGGGCTGCCTTGGATAACGAATCTTCCTATGGGCTGCCTCGGATAATGAATTTTCCCTATGGACTGCCTCAGATAATGAATTTTCAGCATGCATCAGTAAAAAAGTTAGGTGGCATTGCATCTGTACCTTTAAAGTGCAATTTTAAAGAGTTTTGAGCAAAAAACAGGTGCCTGTGCCTTTTTCCTAGGCTCCAGAATGGATTAAACAGTTTCCCATTCATTCCTATGGGAAACTGCATTTCGAATAACTTCATGTTTTGGATAACAACTAACCTCGGAGAATGAATTACTGTTGTTATCCGAGGCACCACTGTACTTTCACTCTTCTCTTTGAATGACCAAATTCATCGTCAGATTGTGCATTCCAGATCCTATAGTTCAAAATCCCCACCCATTTCAAGCTGGAGCCAGACTGCTTTGAGTCGAGCTGTGAAATAGTTCAATCCTACTTTTCCTTTCTCATACACTCCTATGGAAATTCCAGGCCTGATTGCCTCCAAAGGCATTCCCAGGGGAACAGAAGTGGTGGCTTTCTCTGGTGTCCAGTTGTGAAATGCCCTCCCATAAGAGACCAAACGGGGGGTTCTAAAACATCTTAAAACAGAAATCCAATAATCAATTTATTATGTGCCCTGGGTTTTATTTTTTTAATTGTGTTTTTAATGTGTTCTAAAGGTGTTTTGAACAGTTAACTGTTTTAATACTCTATATGTTTAATTTTGTAATATGTCATATATTGCATTTTTAGAAAGGTTGTTATATGACTGCCTGGATCACCCAGAGTCAATTTGCCAATATTCTGAAGTGACGTAATTAGCACTCCACTAAGAGATACTGGTTTTAAAAAATTCTGTTCAAGACTGCCACTGATGAGATATGTCAATTAATGTAAATGTGAGCCACCTTTCCACATTAGCAGTGGATCATTACCGAACGCCAACACACACACACACACACACACACACACACACACACACACACACACACACACACACACACACACACACACACACACACACACACACACACACACACACACACACACACACACACACAGGTTTTTCAGAGATGGGCTGAGCATTTGCAAAATACATTGACTAGACCAAATGAAATTGAGAAGATTGCCCCTAGTTATAATCAACTGTTGCATGGACCTACCACATATCTGAAAGAAACAACCATACACTATTCTAAAGAGAAGCTCCAATGGCAGAGACAGATACAATTCCAGTGGATACTATAAAAATGTGACAATAAATTCCAGAACATGGCCAAACAGCCCCCCCCCAAAAAACAGCTGACAATACATTTCTCTAATAATTGACACACCAATTTCAAGTAATGCAGATAAAATCCTCCACATTGCAAAAATGCAATAATTTCCTTTATAAGAGACAGGCATCCGATGAGCAGTGGTTGAACTTAATGGCCTTGTAGGCCCCTTCCAGCTTCATGATTCTATGAATTCTACATCTTTTGCAGTTTAAGCTGCAGCTTGCAACAATTTATTCGAATAAGCTTTTATTGGTAAGTGATTTGTTGAATTATGTAGATTCCCAGGGTGGTGTAGTGGGCAGAGTGACAGACGATGACTCTGGAGAACAGGGTTCAAATCCCCCCTCAGCTATGGAGACTCACCAGGGTGTAGAATTGTGAAAACCACTCCTTAGATAACTCACTGATCTTGAAAGCCCTATTAAGTTTGCTATGTCGATTCCAACTTGATGGCCTGTAAACACACATACATATTTTACAGTTTTGTTCAAAAAATTTTTTTGCCATTTTCTCAACATTCCCATGAAACCAGTCCTATCTAATGTGTTTCTTAATCCAAGAATTTTAATAGCAGCATAACATATTCTCATGGGGAGATTTTCATTGGTCATCAGTGCTTCTTCCTCCCAATGGAATTTGATCACATCCTGTAGTGCTGATCTGAGGACTTTTTCCTGGTCAAAACTCTCTATTCTTACCAATCTGGTCAACCTGGGCTGTCACAAGAAGGAGCATTTTGAGACCTAGAGTGCCTGTTCAGATCTGACACTGATCTTTTCAAATAAGAAGCTGTTTATCATCTTCCTGTCCAGGGCCCAGGCTGAGTCATTCCACATGATTCTTTGGCCACGGAGTTGCCGTTCAGTGGCGCACCATAAGGGGCAGCTATGTGAAGATTCATCTTGGCCCAAGAACCACCTTCTTGACTGGAATCTTATTAATTGGCCAACATTGCTGCCAGAAATTTCTCTCATGAACGCTAGCAGATTGTCTAATTTCTCTCTCTCCAGCATTTTATTGAAGGGATCACCGATCCCAATGGTCTCTTCAATTTCAACTGAACTAGAAAAATACCAGGGATAGCTGCTGTCACCAGACATACATCCCAACCAAATATCAGATGAGCAGGAGTACCAAATGAAAGAAACACCTACTGTTAATCATTTATTGGGCTTCGATTTTGATCCGTTTGGCCCTGTCTAGTGGCTTTACCAAATATTCACCCCAATCCCCAATTGAAGGGTGGCTTTTGTGTGTCTTTCTCTGTTCCTCAGCTGAACAGGAACCTGTTGTTTGAAAAGAAGGCCATGTGGGAAGGTGCATGTGAAAAAGAAGCAGCCGCTGTGGCAATACTACTCATATTTTCTGCAGTTAATTGGTCTGATACCTTTTCTCTTCTCACCCTCTACCACTGTTCAAATATATTATCTCCGTTGCTGGTGGAGCCAGAGAGTTTCTTGTGGTAGAATCAACAGCTCGCTAAGAACAAATTAACCAAGGCAGCGGGAAGTAAAATGTAGAAGATATTTTCTTAAGGGGCTTGACTCATCATCCCCTACCTTTAATTTGCTGCCCCTACGTGGTCCCTGACGTTCTGGCAGAAAGCCTCCCCCGCCCTATTTAAAAATAAGAAATCACAGCCATTAGAGGAGCCTGCAAATCCAGTTTCCTGTGCTCAGATGCTTAGTACCAAGTAGCCAAGGGAGTGCAGTGTTGCCTCTCTGTACCTCTCTATGCAGAAGGCTTGGAATAGATGCCTGATGCAGCCGAGGAATTCGGCTGCTACTGGAAACTCCTGCCTTTAGACAACTTCTCAGTTTCTTTTCAATTTTATTTGGACTTATCCTGTGAGGGAAAGACTGGCTCTCGTTCAGCGCCATCAAGACAGGACAGACTTGCTTTGGAAGCCGACCTGAGCAGTGGGTTGTTGTCAAACCTCAGGGTGGAATCGGGACGCTGCTTAGCACGATGGAGCTGTCCACCCGCCCAGGTGCTGAAACCTTCCCCAGTTTTTCCTATAACAGCACCTTGCAAGATTTCAGCTTGAGTTTCTTCACGCTGTCCAACACCACGAATCAATCTCCGATAAAGAACACAACTTCAATCGTCATAGCCATTGCAATCACTGCCCTGTATTCTGTAGTCTGCGTTGTGGGACTGTTGGGGAATATCTTGGTTATGTACGGGATTGTCAGGTAAGGACACAACGGATGGTGTGAATCTAGCTTCATTCTTGACTAGATATGGGAGAATTCTATGCATGCCTCCCTTGCTGAATGCATGTGTGCATGGGCAAGATAACACACACATCAGGTTTATTATTACAGAGAATAAAATAAGCGTTTGGAGACAGAATTAAAAGACAAATTATTTTTTGTTATGGACCAAAGGTATGTAGTGATAATGTATACTGAGCACATTAGTGTTTGACATGAAACACTGTGGGTTGGTTGTTTTTTTTTTTTTTTTTTTTAAGATTGAGCACTTTGGAGACTCAGATTTTTGTTTTTTTCATGTGTATGTGAATTGAGCAGTGCACTCATTGCAGGGAACATAGCATAAGAATATTAAAATGTTCACAGATGTTTGTGCCTCCTGAAAATGTCTGTTAATGTGTGCATTTTGGATGGCAAAATAAGATGATTGATACTACTGCTATTATTCTTATTCTTAGCCTTTTTTTTAGTCTTAATGTTGTTGTTATAGTATTGCATTCATGCGTGAGTTTCCGGTTCGACAATTCTGTTTGGTGTGTAGGTACTACATGTGGTTGTAAATGAGTAAAAATGTTTTAACCTTATTAATAGTGTAGCTTCATGAGAGAGGCTAGCTGGATAGTGAGAATTAGGTATATTCATTTCTGTGTTCACAAAGAGAGGGGGAATCTGTTTAAATCCATTTGCAGTAACTGTGAGTCATACAAAATGACTCACAGAGAACACAATATTTTTATACAAGCTAATGAGAGCAAGTGTAGAAACATACAAGAATTCAGGATAAAAGATACTCACGAAGATATGTTATTTTTATTATGGTTGTTTTTCTGTTCAATATAATTATTGGTGCTTGGGTGGGTGCCAATACATTGTGCTGACAACACCAATGGAAGAAATCAAGATGGTCTACAACAGTGGTTCTCAACCTCTGGGTCCCCAGATGTTTTTGGACTGCAACTCCCAGAACCCTCCACCACTCGCTGTGTTGGAAGGAGTTTCTGGGAGTTGCAGTCCAGGAACATCTGGGGACCCACAGGTTGAGAACCACTTGTCTACAAGATGCCCTCTTCTATTCACTACAGTACCATTCACGTTTGCTGAAAAACAGCCCTGAAATATTGCTATGTTTTGTGGTGAGACCTGGTTAACAGATAGAAAAAGGAGTCAGCTTCTGAATTTTTTTTCTTGTGTTGTGTCACTATTCTGTAGAACACCTTGACTGATGCCATTGGCATTGTCAACATTCCGGCTGATCTTTGCTCTGTGATGTTTGGTGTCCTTTTCACTGTTGGCCACATGGGTATGATATTGTGCAGCAATACTGGACTGTCTCCTGGGATTTTTGAATTGTGGATACAGAAGCACAAACACCAGAGTGTTTTTTTTTTTAACAACTGAATATAATTTAATGCGTCCTATCATCCCCTTTGTAGGTTCTGAAGCTCCTTACCTTGTGACCTGAATAGGACTTTGGGAACATTCAGGATGTTGGGAGGGCACCTCTTTTAAAAAGTAAATAAATATGGCTGGATAGCTACTGCTGGGAAATAGGACCACCTGCAGAGGTCCATGGTAATTGTTGACTATTAAAGTCTCCACCCAGGGCCTCCAGAATCCCAAATTTTGTCAAGAAAGGGCTACCCGCATTTGCTTTCTGAGTCCATCAGATACTTGTACTTTAAAAATACAATTGCACCGAACCTCATGTTCTGCACGTTGCTTGGAGGCTTTGAGTCATGCATTTATATGAAGAAAGAAAGCATTTAAAGAACGCTATTGGGATCAAATTTCCAATGAGTGAGTCATACAGTGCAGAATATCTAAGCTTGTGGGCAAAAACAAAATGTGTCCATGAAGTAAACTCAGAAAGTCGTAATCAAATTCACATCCTATTTCTGTTTGGTAGAGTTTATGTTTGCACTGGCAAGATCACGGTTATGCAGAACTTTGGATGGCAAGGTAAATACTGGTTTTGGAAATGTGAATTTTTTTCTTTTGGAATAAATATGCAGTGCATATATCTAAAGTCTTTTATTTGTATAGTATTGGAGTGCTTAAATGAGAACTACTTCAAAAAAAAGATCTGTGGTTAGCAATTATCTATATATTGATGAAGTCAATGATTACTTCAGGGAAGAATAGTATAGCTAAACCAGTTGAGGCTGAAACTATGCCCAGCTAAATCAGACTCCCAGAAACTGTGCCTCACCTACCTGATATAGAATCATCATACTGCCTGTCAGTTAGTGGGACCAACTTCATACACCTCAAAGGCTATGGTTTGGGGTTCCTCTGGACTTAGCAAAATGCTGCACATTGTGTCTAAGTTGCTTCAAGAGGTCTTTTTTGGGGGGGCAGCTTGGCCAATGTCACACATGTTCTGGGGACTTTGGGTCATTATTAGAATACCCTTAACGATCCCCGTAAAGACAGTTCAGATGCTGCAGGTGGCTTTAAATACAGCTGCTGGTCCTGTTTCTCTCCAGCTGCAAAAAAATCAGAAAGGGCTGCAGATTAACCCAGAAATGTCATCAGATGAACGATGTAAAAAATTCATTTTGGTTTTCTCTCATCAAAAAATATTTTTAATTGGTTTTAAAGAAAATAACACAAAAGATTGCAAAATTCAAGTAACTGCAATTAGTTCACCTCAGTAAATAATTAGGACTCAGAGAAGAGAATTATCACATAATATGGAGGAGAGAAATATATATTTGGATAGCTTTGGAAGGTTTTATTTTTATTTTCATTGGCTTGCTTGCTCTTCTGGGTTTTTGGAAGGATGGGTATCTGGCTGCTTGTTTGACTGATATTTTTAAAAAATGTATTTATTCTGTTAAAGGTGTGTATTTTGATGGTTTGGGGGGGAATTATTTTGTTTGTTTCTTAAGAGGAGGGCATGTTGACTTTGTTACTGTACCAGAGTGCCACTGCTGGTGGGTGATGGTGGTTTTTGGCCTGTCAAATGGCATGATTATATTGTGTTGAAACTTCCAACTCTTTAGCTCCTGTCGGGAATGTAGAATGTGTTTCTTCAACTGGATGAGACAAATCCATTTCATAAGTCGAGAAACCGGCTTGTGTAATGCAGAAATTTTATCTCTGGATTAAATGAGCCATACAGTTTTGTATTTATTTCAGGACTGTAGTGTTCTGCCTAACATATTCTTTAAAAGAAAGAAAGATCCATGAGCAACAGAGAAGAAGAAAAGGGTTAAACAGATTTTCAATGTCCTCCAGCTTACCACTTCTCTCATTCTGTTCAGTTCTTCACAAAGTTTGTAATGATGTTTTAGGCAGATCCGTTTGCTGTTTGTCTAGGGGAAGATTAATCACAACCCTTGTTGTGGGAAAAAAAATTATCTGTATTCTGTTCTATGTTTTATTCTGGTTTCTGGATGCCCCCACAGTTAGTCAGTCAGTCAGTTAGTCAGTTTAGATAGATAGATAGATAGATAGATAGATAGATAGATAGATAGATAGATAGATAGATAGATAGATAGATAGATAGATAGATAGATAGATAGATAGATAGATAGATAGATAGATAGAACATTTATTGGCACAATAAACAAACACTCAGCATCCACTGGAACTGGAAAAGGTGCAGAAGAGAGTGACTAAAATGATTACTGGGCTGGGGCACCTCCCTTATGAGGAAAAGCTAAAACATTTGGGGCTCTTTAGTCTGTTAAAAAGGTGCCTGAGGGGGGATATGATTGAGACGTACAAAATAATGCAGGGCATGAGTCAATGGATCGAGGGACACTCTTCTACCTCTCACAAAATACCAGAACTAGGGGACATCCACTCAAATTGAGGGCTGGGAAAGTAAGAACAGAAAAAAGAAAATATTTTTTCACCCAGCGCGTTGTTAGTCTGTGGAACTCCCTGCCACAGGAGGTGGTGATGGCATCTGGCCTGGATGCCTTCACAAGCGGATTGAACAGATTATTGGAGGAAATGTCCATCACAGGTTACAAACCATGATGGAGATGTGTCATCTCCAGGCTTAAAACCAGGGTATTTCAAGGGCCAGATGCAGGGGAGTGGTATCAGGAGACAGAGATCTAGTCTCATGCACTCCCAAATGCATCTGGTGGGGCCACTGTGAGATACAGGAAGCTGAACTAGATGGGCCTTTGGCCTGATCCAGCATGGCTCTTCTTATGTTCTTATGTTCTTATGTTCTTATGTTCATAGTAATACATTAAATAATACTAATTAAATAAAGTCAATATGATTTAAATGCTAATCGCTTTACAATCAAACTTTTAAAAAGCTGCTACTCTTTCAACTATACTCTCATGCATAGATCAGACTTTGTCCAATCAGTTTATTAAGCTATTGTTATATGCCATCAAACTAGAACTAGTTTATAGCAACCCTAATATGGCTTTCAAGGTAAATGCGATATTTATTGAGTGGTTTTATCATTTCCATTCTCCCAGGGATTTCTCATGGCTGAGTAGGGATTCAAACCCAGGTCTTCTGAACCCTATGCCATTCTACCCACTACACCACATTGGGTGGTTTATTAAGAGCAGCTTTCAGTACCAAAAGATTTCAGCACCAGTGGATTGGTTGTTAATCCAGGGAAACACATTGTTATTTATAACTTGAGAAAGATATTCTCAGTTGATTAATATTAGGTCAAAACATGTAAATTCTATTCACTCCATGTATATGCTTTGTCTGGGATTAGCATTAGATTTTTTGCACATTACCTATTAAAACTATTGAATTAGATGAATAAAAAAATCAGAAAACATGTTGAAAAACAGCAAGAGTTTAAAAAAACCCTTTCCTTTGCAGTGAGATACTTAATAAAATTCTGTGTGAAGAAGAAAAGCCACTGCCTCCTAGTAGAATCAGTTGCCTCCTGTAGGCAAAAGACCAGCCTGGTCACCATTAGAAGCCAGTTCCAAAACTCTAGAGGAGCTACCAAGAAGGATCTTCTCATCAACCAGAGTGCCCATTACAGTTGCTACTAACAAAGATCTTAAAGGAGAGGCTCAAATAGGGAAACGTGGTCTGTTGGGTAACCTGAACCCTACAATGAACCAGTAGCTGGTGCCTTCCGGTTCAGTCAGTTGTCTCCTCCACACAGTTTGTTGAAACTCTACCCCATGAGCAGGGATGCTTAGGACCTATCATGTCAATCACTCTGCTTATTTCCTCTTTCCAGACATTGGCCGGAAAATCTGTCTATGTGGCAGAAAACTCCTCAGAAGCCACCAGGACACCACTTAGCTCCACTTAGATCCATCAGTCTCCTGGTATGGATCACAGAATCATTGAATAGTGAAGTTGGAAGGGGCCTATAAGGTGATCAAGTCCAGCCTTGTGATCCATGGAGAAATACAAATCAAAGGATATCTGCCAGGTGGTTCTCCAAATTTCTCTTGAGTGCCCCCCAATGTCAGAGCACTCATCACCTCTTGAGCTCATTGGTTCCATTGCCCTACTGCTCTAACAGTTGGGAAGTTTTTGTTAATCTGCAGCCAAAATCTGGTTTCTTGTAACGATCCCACTGTTGTGCATCCCACACTCTGGAATGATCAAGAACAGGTCATCTTCATCATCTTCCCAACCTGCAGAGGCTCCAAGTTTGAGTGAGTCTAAAGGCCACGTGTCATGATTTTTTCTATGACAATGAAACTAAACATTTATTCTGCATCCAAATGATACTCATGGAGGAGAGAGGGTGGACTCAGGTTCAAAATGTGCCCTGAATAGAACCTGATGTCATTTTGGTCCTACCATTGTTGTCATGGAGGGCATGGTCTCAGCATAAATTTTGAAGTCCACCAGCACTACAAGGTGACTACTGCTTTCTCTTGACATCCATTCTCAAAGTCTGTAATACCTTTTTTTCTAACCACACTAAAAGATCTGCAAAACATTTTTACAGACTGCAGTGATCCATAAAAGTTTCATCGCATTCCTCCTGTCATTTTGCCACCTCCTTCCCAGGAAAAAATGGGCCAGAGTTGTCATGGTGTGGGCTTTGTTATGTAAATCTTATAATTTCTTCCCAGAGAACTGCAAAACTCCAAACAACTCCAAACAATTATTGTTAATCATGAAATTTCAGAAGATCCGCTTGCTATGGTAACCACAGAGATTTTGAAAGCACACCTGGTGGAAAAATAACCAAATGACGATAATTATGTTACAATGGGAAATCAGATTTAAAAGAGAAGACCAAGAAAGCAAGCAACTATATATTTTAAAAAGACAAACGGCTGGTTCTGGTAATTTCAGACAAAGTTTTTTTTTACCAAGAGACAAAGAAGGCAAAGACAGTGGAGAGGGAGTTAGGAGGAAACCTTCCAAGCAATAGCCTTTTGCCTCAATGTATATGGAAAGGATGACATTAGCTCCACAATATGTTAACAGCAAGTACTTGCCCGGGTGCTCAGCTGTAATCACGCTGCCTGTCTTAGAATGAAAAATAGGGCAAATTGATTTCATGGTCACCAAACAATGTAGCTTCCAGCTATGACTTTAAAGGAAAAGGGCAGTTTTTGTATAGTCAAAGGTTGGCCCTTCACCTTTTATTTTATTTTATTTTATTTGGATTCCTCTGTCCTCACTTGCCAACAATATAAATGACTGCTGAGTTCTGCTGTCTGACAATTTAAGAAACTGCCCACTCTGTGCTTAAAGCAATTCATACCCTCCCTGTATGACCGAGCACCCAAAAGAGACCCAACTCCCTTCTATAGAGCCAAAGAAAACATATTGAATTACTCTATCCAGATTGGTTTACTATCTGGATTTGTTTGTATATAGACCAAGGTGATTACAGCTACTGTATTTACGATCACGTCTGACTTATACCAACCCTAATACAGTTTCCAAGGGAAGGGAAGCATTTAAGGAGCTTCTTTGCTCGTCCCATTCCCCACCCTCCACCCCCGCCAAAACCTTCCATGGAAGAGCCAGGGAATCTAACTCAGATTTCCTAGAATTTCAGGCAAAAATCAAAGAAAAACAAAACAAAAGACACAAACATGTGGCACCTTAAAGACTAACTTTCATATTTTAATGTGACGTTTCGTGCACATGTGCACTTCTTCAGACATACATAGCAGCAGAATGAGGTGTGAGATATAATATGAGATGAGATATACATTTCATACCAGATATTCAATTGGTTGTAGCCTAGATATCATTGGCTGTAGCATATAGAGTTTTTTTTTGGGGGGGGCTAGGGGAGGGGAGGGAGGAGGAGGGGGGAGAAGAGGAGGGAGAGTTAATTAGTAGAAATGGTGAGAACATGAAATGGTGAGAAGACTGAGTTAGAGCTGTATAGTTTTATGGTTTTATGGCTCACGCCAGCCTCTGTTTATGTTTAAAGTATGGGAAGTAAATTCCTCAAGTGACAGAAACCAGATCAGATCAGATCAGATCTGAGAGGTAGTGGAAAAGAGTGGGGGAGAGAATGGGTTTTTAAGTTAGAGTCCATGAAAAAAATGATAATGTAGAGATTTCCTAGTACTCTATCAACTACACCACACTGATGGACTCCAATGTAATTGGGTTTCTGTAAGCACCTCAAGCTTGAAGTTTTAATTAAAAATGGAAAGAAATCAGGTTTGAAGAGACAAAGAAATACGTGAATACTGTTGCAAAAACAGGTTACAGGTGATACCTTCATAGGCCACCTATTAAAAATAAAAAAGGAACATTGCAAGCTTTTGAGTGCAGTCAATCACCCTTCTTCAAAGCAGGTCCCAGAAGTTCAGACATGGTGAAAGATGTTCTTCACCAGGAGGTTACTTATAAAGTCCTTAGTTAGATGATGTTCCATGGCTAGGTGATGTTGTAGCCAGGACAGGGGTCTTGTTGGAGGCAAGAAGGGCAGTTGCAAAAGGTTGTTTCTTAAAGTCACACACACACACCCGTTCTTCAAACAAAGAAACATGTGTCATATACCACCCCCTCCCTTACCCAGCCCCATTTGGCACTATGAGACATACAAATCCCTTTTGGCCTGGGCGGGGGGGGTGGGGGGAGAGGAGAAAAGGGTTGATACAAAGGACCCATGTGCTTCATTCTGGGTTTGGGGTAAAAAAAAAATGTACGTCCACTAGGTTTGCCACTGGTGAATACTGGTGAAATTGTTCAAGTACTAAATATGTATCTCTAGGAGTTATGAGTCTGGAGCCTTGAAAGTATCAACCAAGATGGAAAGGTCCAAGCTGAGATGCTCTCCTTAAGGCCCTTATTTTATCTAGAATTCAAGTACCAGTACTTATAACTACATTAGTTCTTCAAACTAGGCATCTGGCTTTCTCTCCGCTTTCTTTTAGCCATATAAACCTGTTGTCGTTGTACATTTAACAACAGTGTCAGATGGCATCAGCGTATCTGCAGAAGCTCCCCCACTCATTACTGTGCTTTAAGGAATGTGCTGTGATTGCCTCTGTCAGTCCTCTGGAGCAGTTGTTGGCATGCTCAATTGACATCACTGACGGCACGACCGTGGATGCCCACCATCACTTTTGACTGTTTTTTTGCTCACACTAGTAAGGAATGATCATGCATTTAGGAACTGTGTTCTGCCTTTTGGAACGATGTTTCTGATGTGTGTCGATTTTATAATTGCTTAAGGCAATTAGTTATATTCACTTAGTTAAACTATGTCTTGAACATCTTGAAATAATGTTATTTTTTTGTTTTTTGGCACAGTAACCAGCCCTTTTTATTTCTGTGTAGATGTTTCTACTGTGCTTTAATTATTAATTCTTTAATTAAAAATGAAATATTAGATGTGTCTGCTTGGAACATTTTTTCCTACTCAGAAATGGGAATAAAAGTACATGAGTAGGACAGAATGATTTCATCGGAAGAGTTATGTAACCCAATTTTCTGGCCATCATTTATTCAATGATGTCTAGAATTTTCCAAGGAGAAAGGCGGGGTAAAAATACCCTAAAATAAATAAATAAATGTTGCCATTTTTAAGTGCTATACAATGACCGGGTTCCGTGCCAGTCGTGCTGTTCCATGTATACTGAGGCTTTTGCAAACATGGTCAGCTTTGTTACATATGAGGGCAGGATTTCCTAGAATCATAGAGTTGGAGGAGACCTCGAGGGCCACCTAATCCAACCCCCTGCCATGCAGGAACTCTGCTCCCCCCCCGCCAATATACTGAGGAAGTGTTAGGACATGTGAACACAGCTGAAAAGAAGGCATTTGAAACCTGGTGGAAGGGCCGGGTAAAACGAAAAAGAAAATGGCAGATAATGGTAAATGTTATGCATGAACACTTGAGATACACCTTTGGAGGACAATTAAACATTTAACAGTGAACAATGGCAGCAATTTAACTGCCAGAGTGTGATTGAGAGAGAGGTTTGCATCAACTGGGTAGGGGGGGGCTTCTGTATTGTCATTCCTAACCCCCCAGAATCCACTCGGCACACTGGTGGCTATGCAGGCTGTGTATTCTGGGTGTCACTGCCCCAAAACTAACTTCTCCAACATGTTGTTTTCCAGACTGCATTCCTTTGTCTTATATAGAGAGATAGATTTCCATCATAAGGCAACTATGGGGGTGGGGTGGGGAATGCCACAACCTTTGCATCTACCCTGGTTTGCCAAGCACTGCAGCTGAAGCAATTAATCTAAGATGGTTACTTCACATCCATTCTCGTCCTGGGAGGAAGTTTGTAGCGTGTTGATGTCAGTCGCGGTCACGTGGTCTTCTTCCGGTTCTGTCCCTGTTCCCGTGTACCCACAGGCATGATTGATGATACTGGGAAAACTGTACCGCACATCCTCGTTCCATGATGAGATGTGAAATTCTATGCCTTTGTTCCCTCTTTTTTTCGGTCCAACCTTCCATTTTTTGATGTTTCGATTCTCCGAAGCCTTGCTTTCAATGCGTTACAGAGCAAACTTCGAGGCATTTGTCTTTTAAAATCTCAGCACTGCATTGCTAACTCCATAGGGAATTTACTGGCGAATGTCACTTCGCATTCCTGTCACTAGATGGCAACGAGCTAAAATCAGCACTCATTCCAGGATGAGACTTACTTCACGGTCTCTTTTCTTAGAACGAGAAGCGAGAGGAGCAGATTCCTGAGGCCAGGGAGGGGAATCGCTCATCCCGCTTAAATTGCAGTTCAGGGGACATGGTCGGGACAAACTCCCGTCGTCACGCAATGGACATGTGGTAAGATTACTTCGTACTGGTACCAAGCGGGACCGCGAACCACGATGAAAGGGACATGATGTAACAGCGATAGTTGAGCAGACCAAGTTGTCATTTTCCCACTTTCTGCATTGCTAGCTTGAAGGCCGGCTGATGTACTTTGAAATGGGACAATGATGGCAGTTTGGTTGTTACATTGCACCCCCTCCACCCCCACCCCCACCCAAAAAAGTAACATCTCCAAGTTCTAGAAGAATTTAGTCTATGCTAGTATATCATGAATGTTCACATTAAAATACAGCAGTTCATCTTAAGGTGCCACAATGTACTTGTCTTCTTTATTTTTTTATCTTCCATTTGTTTTTGCCTGGCATGTTTCTGAGTTCTGGTCACGCTCAATTAGAAAGGCTAAAATTGCTCTTTAAATGTCTAATTTACCTTGAAAAGACCCGTCAGTCAGTTTCAATGTGATGGCACATAACATATCAGCAGATGAAGGGTACCATCCTAAATGTCAGGAAATTGTTAGGATCGGGACTTCTGATCCCACAAGCGAGAATGTGGCATCCTTCCTGGGTGCAGATAAAGCCCCTGTTGCATGTTCATGTCTCTTTCTGTCTGTGCCTCTTTTCTGTGCAATTCAAGCTGCTCTCCACATTCCTCTCTTTGTCTCATCCCTCCAGATACACCAAGATGAAAACAGCAACTAATATCTACATCTTTAACCTTGCCCTGGCCGATGCCTTGGCCACCAGTACCCTGCCTTTCCAAAGTGCTAAGTATCTGATGGAGACCTGGCCTTTCGGGGACCTCCTCTGCAAGGCTGTACTGTCCATCGACTATTACAACATGTTCACGAGCATCTTCACCCTCACCATGATGAGTGTGGATCGGTACATCGCTGTCTGCCATCCTGTTAAAGCCCTGGATTTCCGCACTCCGGCAAAAGCCAAGCTGATCAACATTTGCATCTGGGTTCTTTCCTCTGCCATTGGGGTGCCAATCATGATCATGGCAGCCACCAGATCTCATGGTCAGTATGCCTCGTTTGGAAAATGTGTTTCTTATATTTATTCAAAGTAGTTTTATCCTCCCTTTGTCCTTAAGAAGGACCCAAGGTGGCTGACATCATTAAAAAACATTATCTAAAGCTAACAGCTCTCAGTGTACAAATACTAAAAAAGACCAAACAGATATCACACTCAAAAAAAAAAAAAAAAACAGCAAGCAAAAGCAACACCAAAACATTTTCAAAACAGGAAGGGGTAGCAATTAAATTAATTGAAAACCCCACCCAGGCAGCCAGCCAGACAGTTAAGGAATGTATGTTTCATTCTAAAACCCTCCCACCCACATGACCCATAAGATTTCAGATGCATTTTCTTGTTAAATAATTACAACCAAAGATTGGAGGTGTAAACATTTTATTTTGGCTTGGTTTTTAGAAGAATTCACTAATATTCACATATTTCTTTATGCCATTTATTCTTATTCATTCATTCATGTATTTATACAAATATAAGTGAATAATCGAGTGATTTATTGAAGAGGTCTACAGACTATTTCAGACACCTTACATGACTATGCCAATGAGCGACATGGCGCTGCCAACACTCGGGCCATAAACAATAAAAGATTTCAAAACCACAGGATCATATAAATGGTTTTGTCATTCGTCAGCATAAAATAAACTACTGTACCAATAAAACCTCAGTTTCAGAAGTAGGTCATACATATAAAGAAAATGTGTGTGTGTGTGTGTGTGTGTGTGTGTGTGTGTAGTGGTTCTCAACCTGTGGATCCCCAGATGTTCCTGGATTGCAACTCCCAGAAGCCTCTACCACTCTCTGTACTGGAAGGGATTTCTGGGAGTTGCAGTCCAGGAACATCTGGGGACCCACAGGTTGAGAATCACTAGGAGGAATCAAACGTGTCAGATCAATCAGATCACCTTGGGTTTTGATTGCCTCATTTGCAGGACCCATACTAATGGACTTGATGCTGTGTAAGCATGTTTGTGTTTAACTACTGTTGTGATCCATGTTTTCTTCAGCTTTCAAAATCCACGAAAGGTTGATACCAAGCCAGAAAGAGTATGTAAACTTTTAAGACTGATATCCCTTCATCAGGGATGCAATGAAGGAGGTAGGCTACAGGCAATAAAAGTATTGCCACGGGGTTCTAGATTTTGTAGCTGCCTAGATGCCCCCTAAATACATCTGATCTCACCTGATAACGGAAGCTAAGCAGGGTCGGCCCTGGTTAGTACTTCTATGGGAGACCACCAGGGAATACCAGGTGCTGTAAGCACCTAGGGTAGGAACTGGCAAACCACTCCAGTATACCTGCCAAGAAAACTCAATGGACATGGGGTCATGAATAATCGGTCACGACTGTAATGATCACTCACACACACACACACACACACACACACACACACACACACACACACACACACACACACACACACACACACAAGGTTTCATATGAAGTAAACCCATAGCCACTTAGTTCTCTGATGCTCCCTGTTTTATTGCCTGCCGAATGTCCAATACATTCTCATAACAAAGTGTGGATAACAATGTGCACATAAAATGAAGCCTTTCTCGTTTTCCCTTTGCCTTAGTTTCGAATATTTTCTTGTTTTGTTCTGATGATGAGATAGTAGTCTCAAAGTTTGCACATTCATCTGCCTCTTTCAGTTGACCTATAAAAATGTAACTTCCAATGAGCTGCCAGCATATGCTCTGTTTATCGAGTTATAACCCCTCCTCAAGAGAACAGCCATTTTCTAAACCTATTAAGCTGCTCCAAGATCTTGCTGTCTTCTGCTCTCTCTCTCTCTTTAATGCTCTCCCTCTCTTTTCCATTCAGACAACGTGGTGATGTGTCTCCTCCAGTTTCCAGAACCTCAGATTTACTGGGACACCGTGACCAAGATCTGTGTTTTCATCTTTGCCTTCTTGATTCCCATCTTGGTCATCACCATCTGCTACGGGCTGATGATTCTCCGCCTGAAGAGTGTCCGCCTTCTCTCGGGTTCCAAGGAGAAAGACCGCAACCTGCGCCGCATCACACACATGGTGCTGGTGGTGGTGGCCGCCTTCATCATCTGTTGGACACCCATCCATATTTTTGTCATTGTTTGGACCCTGGTTGGCATTGATAAGAAGAACCCCTACGTGATGGCCAGCCTGCATTTCTGCATTGCCTTGGGATATACCAACAGCAGCCTCAATCCAATTCTCTATGCTTTTCTGGATGAAAACTTTAAGAGGTGCTTCCGAGATTTCTGCCTCCCCTTCCAGTCCAAGGTGGACCATAACAGCTTCAGCAGGGCCCGTACTACTACCTGAGAACGCATCTCTACATGCACACCTTCAGAGGTTGTCAGTAAATCAGCCTGACTAGACACAGACAGCCCTAAAAGAGGATCTTGAGGATGTAAGCAGGATGATTTATTTATTTTAGGACCTACATTCAGAAATAACCAAGGTTACCATGACAAAATTCTACCATGAACCATAGGATGAGACACACAGTGGAAAGGCCTGATCACAAATATTTTGAAGTTCTCCTTGTGCAAAGGCAGCAGTGATTGGTGACCCCTGTATATACTGCAAATCTGAATATTAAGAAAGAAGATACCAATTGCAAATTAATTTCAGTGCTTGTGGTTTTTAAAGAACTAGAACTTGAACTTTTTGTTTTCAATTACTTTACCAAAATGTTCTCCATTATTATTCTTCTCAAATTATCTTTTTTGCTTTTTGCATAGGATTCTATTTAAAGAACTTTAGGTATTTTAATCAGAGTTGAACTGTGGGTTAGTTACATCTGCTAGCTTGCTTTCTTGATTCATTTATAAGACTTTTTGTTTTTACAATAATCATTTTCGTAGATGAAACAGGTTGAGAAAAGCATACTACTAACTAAATCCTATCCATTGCATAGGAAACATATTGTGTACTTTTTAAAATGAACTTTCTAAAGGCTACAAATGACATTCATTTCGGATGGAGAAAGGAGTAGCAGAATCAAGTTTGCGACTACAGTATTCAAATTTCAGTTCCATGGGAAATAAACAAATATAAGCCACCATCCTAAAATGGAGCCCAGGTAAACCACTTTGTAACACATTAATCTAAGTGTATTACAATGGGGCTGGGATTGTGGTGTTTTCTGGACTTTCCTCAGTTGTTTTCCACCTGTTCATGATAAGAAAATAGAGAAATGAAAACTAAAGAAACTGTGTCCTTCCAGCTACTAGGTAGTACAATGAATTTGGCTGAATTTGGCTTCAATTGGCAAAACATAGTGGGTAGATGCCCAATGTGGTGTAGTGCATACGAGGATGGGCTAGGCCACTGGAAAATAGGGTTCAAATCCTGATTCAGCCATGGAAGCTGATCGGGGAAGGGGAACTGGTAAAAGCACTTTTAAATATCTACTTGGAAAGCCCCATTACAGCCACTGTAAATTGTAAATCCAACTCTTTATATCATATAATGTTTTATTTTATAAATATATAAAGGATAAGAATAGGGTAATTGGAAAAGGGGAATAAGGGTACAAGGAGAGGGTTTTACACAAAATATATATCCCTATTATAATAATCACTTAACTGTTGTTATATCTTCTACTCTAGGTAGGTATAGTCATTGTTGCTTTCCATGTTCACTTAACGTCTTTAACAGCTTTATATATTTCTAGGTGGTTTTCCAAGCTTCTATTGTACCCATTTATATACTTGTTCCCAATTTTTTACTGGCTATTTGCAGTGTTTGGTCTTTTAAAATCTCTGTTAAAATGTTCATTTCTGCAACTTCTAAAATCTTTTCTAACAGCTCTTCTTTCTTCCAGTCTCTTGTATATACTTGCTGCAATCACTATACATTACATGCTTCTTCTTTGCCTCTCTTACTTCAGGTATAATGTTCAAGAAAAACACTTCTGGTTTAAACGGTATAACAGAAGAAAATATCTTTTGTAACAATTCATGTACCATTTCCCAATAACTTTTCAGTACAAGTCCACCACATTTGATTAAAAACTTCCCTCCTGTTTCTTACATTTCCAATAAGCATTTGGTATATTGGGATACATTTTAGCTAACTTCCCTGGTGTCATATACCATCTGTAAAACATTGTATATATTTTTCTTTATAACTCACAGATTTTGTCATTTTCATGTTCTGATTCCAAATTTGTGCCCAGTGGTCAATATCAAGATTATGCCCTATAGTTTGCACCCATTGAATCATAGACTCTTTAACCACTTCAACTTCTAGCCTCATTTCTAATAGAGAAATTGGTTCCAACTTGACGAACACACACTGGGTAGATTACATTTTATTCCTAGTTCTCTGTTTCTCCTCAAATCAAATAGGAACTTTGAGTTTCAAAAGAAGGCAATGGGGGAGGTGAACGCAGATAAATCACAGCCCTCTCTTTTAGGAATTGGGGGAGAAACTCACATGACCACTCTTGGAGAAAGTATGCATTTTATTATCATCCGCATTTAGCGATATGCCAGAGTCAGAAGCAAGCAACAGAAAACAAAACATTTGTGCTATTATTTTCCCTCCATTGATCCATCAATAGTATGATAGTATTCACATTTTTATTGTTCCAGTGTAACAAAACTACTCATGCCAGAGCCTGCGTATTCTCCAATTACAGTGTAAAGGCCTTGCTAATGAGAATACTCCTGTGGAGAAATGACTGAATGGAGGGCCTAAATGATACCTTGATATAATGTTGATTCCTTGTACAAATGGTGTGTCTTCACTTAGTTCCCATGGGAACAGAGATCAGAAGAATCATATACAGTACCTCAAAGGGCCTTCAGACAGGTGGCCTGGAAAGTAAGACCCTGTGATATGTGAAGGTCAAATCCCCAGGAGCAGAATGGGGGATGTTAAGCAGACTACAAAGGTCTGGGGAAACATTTGATGCCTGGATAGTTAAACAAAGGTATCCTACACCTGAGTCTCAAGGATTCACCCTGAAAGTCTTTGAAGTAAGGAATGAAAAGCTTTTGCAAGAGATGACTCGTTGGAGACAGAGGCCGTGGTCATACCTGGGTTTCGATTCCTGATCTTCTGAAGGTCCGGCTTTTCCTCTTCGTCCCATCACGTGATTGAATAAGTGGGACAGGAGTTCACACGTCAAAAGCTGTTTTTATTTATTTATTTTAAAGTGCAGTTCAGCCCCCTTGGCCAGCAGGTAGCGCTAGCATTTGAAAAAAAAAACGGACCACTTGGCTGGGGAAAGGAAAATTTGTAGGATGGATAGAGCTTCCTGTTTCTCTGAAGGTGAAATGCAACTTAAAAAAACATAGCCCATCGGCCCCAGGAACACCCAGTCGGTGCTATGAAAAAAGAAAGAAAAAGAAACCTGGATCATCTGTGTGGTCCCATGGCATCTGCCTCCTTAAAAGCTGGATTTTCAAAGCGAGGCAAAAATTTGCCAACCTCTTAGGTGAGTCACAGAAACCTCGCTTCAAGGGGCATTACTGGGTTTTCTTTTTTTTTTTTTTTTTTTCAAAAAGCCCGGTGGCCATGGGGATGGCATTTTTAGACACGGGTTATCTGGTAATTTAAACTGCTTTTAAAGGGACGTGGGACCAGGGCCTAGGGTCACTGCAAATTCTGACTGGACAGCAGTGAGGACACACACATCCACCTTTTAAATTCATTTATAGGCAGTGGGTCATTTTGCCTCATAAAAGTCTCGCCGAAATTCAGAGTCAGTCACAAGAATGCTGTTGCTTCATGTAGCAAGTATCAACCCAAGTAGGAGCGTGGAATCAAAGCAGCTCACCAAATACCGGCAGATTCAATGGTCCTTTTGCTGTCGTGATTCAGCATGCAAAACAACAAGACTGCAGAGCAGTCAATCTTTCCATATACCTTGGCTGTACAACACTGCACTCAACTCTGCAAGAAGATTCTTCAGGCTGGACTCCCTTGCTAGTAAGAGAAGACTGGTTTCTACAGAGCTGAGCAAAGATTTATAGGAGGGACTTTATATATTTATGTCCGCTTGTGCTACGCCACAATTTTCCCCACAGCAGATGAACATACTCTCCATAACCATGGCTTTAACTAGTGCAGAAAATGGGCCAGAAATATTATGTGATAGGTTGACAGTGGAATTTAAATAATGCAAAACCTTCTAGAGGTTGCACTGCTGAAAAATTGAGTATACTGTCCAGATAGCAGCTGCTCCAATTTACATGTGGATCTCCCATTCAAAGACGCTCATATAGATAAAATTGTCAGCTCCTGCTGTTAACCCCAGCTCCTGCCAACCGAGCCGTTCGAAAGCATGTCAATGCAAGTAGATAAATAGGTACCACCGTAAAAAGTGGTAAGGTAAAACAGTGTTTCCTTGCAGCCCTCCCGGCCACATGGCCATGGACTTGCACAACACTGATTCTTCGGCTTGAATACGGAGATGAGCACTGCCCCTAGAGTTGGACACGACTAGCACACATGTGCGGGGGGAACCTTTATCTTTTACCTAATACTCCTAGCACAATTTCAGTTGCTATGAGCAGATGCAGTCTTTAGTTGTCCAGCACAGCCATTCTGTCCTGATCCAGAGTTTGAGAGTGATAAGTTTAGGTGGTTCCTCAAAAACTGCCACACAAAGAGTTAATTCATTTAGTTTATTAGACAGACATAGAAACCCAGAACACAGGTATTAGTAGGAGTTCCAGCACATCTTAAATTGATCCATAGCACGGATCAAACTCTGCTGGTCTGGACCCCCCAAAGTGGTCTCTCATCCTTTTATACCCGTTTTCTGTTACCGCAACTTACTTATTTACACGTGTTGTTTCTCTCACGTTTTCTTAGATCATACCCAGTTGGCCATCAAAAGCTAGCATGACCTGACCTTAGGCTTGTCTCCTACTTCCTAGCTAACCACAAAATATTTGCTACTCTTAGTAGACTGGCACCCCCGCACTTATCTTTTTTTGTGGTCATGCCAATCCCTTAGTTGGGTCAATGAGACCTCCTGTAACACTTTAATAATGTTTATAATAATTTTGACTTTTCTCATGCTTATAAAATCATATCAGGAGTAACAGAGACTATGGCTGCGAACTTGCCTAGGGTTATGTGTGTGTTGAATATGAGAGAGAAATCCATAGCAGAATGTGATGTTATCATAGGACTCATGCAATTCTTTTCTCCAGGGGATGGTAGTCATGGGCCAGTTGCAATCAGATACATGGAACCAGATCTCCTGTCCAACATCTTCTGGACTTCTGAGAGGCCAGAGCCTCCAGTTTCTTTCTCAGGGAAGACGCGAAATGGTCTGAGCTTTCAAATACTGGAGCCAGCCATGGGAACCCACCCTCCACTTCCCCACAATAGGGCACAACTCTTTACGAGATCTCTGCTCATGCTTGGAATGACCAGTTACTTACCCGTTCTTGGAGGGTCCATCTGTAAATCACACTTACAGGATGCTTCTATGCCTGCATAAAGATTCTTGGAACATTCTAGAGCTTTTTAAAAAAAGCTCACTCCACTGAGCATGTCTCTTACAGGTTCTGGAAGCAGCTTCTTGGTCAATTGGTAGCAGAGGCTGACAATCTGCTTAAGAGAGGCACTGGAAGTCAACGTGCTCCTAGCTCTGATGGCTGGTAGCTGATGAAAGGCCAATTGTTCTTCTGTTCCTGTTTAGTCCGGAAAGCAGAGAAGGCAGGTGCACATTTTCCAGATCCCAAGCTGGGCAATGACTTCTCAAGAGCAGATGTCGGTGATGCAGACAGTTTGGCAAAACTATTGGCTGAGACATGTGAGACTCAAACACTTGTCTGTTACTTCTGCAGAAGGGTGTTTACAATGCCCAGGATGATGTGGAGTGTAGCAAAGACTACACAACACATGGATTGGGTGCAAGCACCTCTGAGTCCCAGGCATGTTTTGGATCTTCTTTCTTGCCTGGGCTCAAGGTTACAGTAAACAAGCATCATAAGTGGTGGAGTGAGAAGCATTGACATAAAAGAGGCTACCTGCTGGTGGTCACATTGCCATGAATTCCATTGGTGGGTGGAGAGCTTATCTGAGGGTCGCAGGCAGCTGTTTGTCCTGCAATCCCCTCTCACAGGCTTTCCAGCTGATCTGAGGGGAGAAACAGGCTGAGCTAGATTCCTGAATATATGGGCTTAGGTATGGAATTCATTATGGTATGGAATTCATTACCCTCCATCCGGGGCCTTCCCACTCAGATAGAGAGGTTAATGGTTCCCAAAGGCCTTACCCATGCAGGCAGCTGGGATCATGTCCTTCTCCCCAAGGGTATTTCTCTATGGTGGAGCAGTCTTGAGATTTCGGATGGTGTTGACAGGAGCTTGGACTTGTTTGATGGTGCCACAGCAGAATTTGACATCTTTTTTCTCTTTTTTTGCAGGAGGGGCAAGTAACACTTTCAGTGTAGAAGAGGTTGACACTGAAGTAGGTTTTTGGATTGACAGATTCTCTAGAGGAGTAGATAAATTGTCAGAAGTAGACGTGAGTGTACAGTAATCTCCCCACCATTTTGCGGTTCAGGTCCCGCGGTCCCGCTCCATCGCGAGATCGCAGTACTTGCACTGCAGGGGGCGCGGGGGGCCATCTGGTCATTCCGTGCGCCCCCCCGCACCTCCGAGAAGCCCAAAAGGCCTTGGGGGGGGCAGGGAGGGATGGTGAGGGCTTCCGAGCCGCGCAGGAGGGCTGCGGGGAGGGACGGCGTCCCCCTCCACAGCCACCCCAGGCGCCTCCAGACTGCCTCCGACTGCAAAAAGCCAGTCTGCACCCCCACGCTCCTCCGAGGCTTTTGCAAGCCCCCCCTGCCCCCAGCCCCCCACCTGCAGTGGAGGACAGGAAGGCCTGGCCAGCTCTGGTCCATGGTGTCACAAAGAGTGAACGACTGAACAACACTTTTAACACAGCCCTTGGAAGCCAGCTATATTGAGGACTTTTGGCAATATGAATACTGTATACATGTTCTTCAGGTCTATTACTGCCTGTCATCTGGATAAAGCAGCAGCAGGATGGATGATTGCATGGAACATTTTCAGCATTGTTGACCCTCCAAGGTCAATAACAGGTCAGACCACTCCATTTCTCTTTGGTACTTTGAAATAAGATTGACACTGTCAATTTGGATTGCTCATGTGTTGTAACAAGCAGAGGTGGCCATCTGAAGATGACAGCCATGGCATTTGTTCCAGAGGACTCAAAGGCACTGGAGAATTGCAAAAATGAAATACAGTACAGTATTCAGAAGCAGAGGAATAGTTTTTCCCCAGAGGCAGAAGAATGAGATTGCTTGATAGACAACACAAGAGAACATTGAGTGCAGGGCTGAATATTGATTCCTTTGGTGTGACTGGAATGCTTTGGAAGTGGCAACTGAAAAAGCCAGTCTGAGATATCTGTTTGGAAGTCAGAAGACTCATGAAATAATTTTGTGAATAACTCAGGAGATTAAATGATGGACAATAAGCATTGCACCTGTGTCACACAAGGCTACATAATGCCAGAGTATAGAAAGGATTAACTAACTGTCAGATCCCTTTTTACTCTGTATTTAAATATAAAATAGACTCTAGAGTGTGAAGGAAGAAAGGAGATTCTAGCTGAAGGAGAGTAAAAGGGACAACCCAAGATTTGGCAGCAATTTGGGGGCAGCATTTGTCCTTTTAGGTTACCTGTGCTAGTGGCACTTAAAGAAGTGTTGGCAACATTTAAGCCAAGATGCCCACAGAGCTGCACCTATTGGTGGGGAAAAAAACTAGTAGGAGAGAATCCAGGAGAATCATCACATTAACATTAGGGGCTAAGGAGGCAGCAGAATAAAAGTAATGGCCTGTGTGGAGATTTAACCTTTTCCCGTCTTCGTCATTAGGAACAGAAAGATTAGCTGGTCGGAGTATCACAGTGAGTTTGGTATTTAGCTGTGGAGCCAGACTTGGGGGATATCTATTCCCACTCTGCATTCCAAAGTTTGGCCCAATCCCAGGAGACACCCCCCCCCGGGGGGGAGTGGTAAAACCACTTTGGATTACTCTGTACAGTGGTACCTTGTATAAAGGAATAAATTCGTTCCAAATGAAATTGTTAAGGAAATTTTCCTTTATACAAATTTCCCATAGGAATGCATTGAAAACAGAGTAATCCCTAGTCACGACCATTTTATGTTGCACAGATTCGCCCCATAGACGATTCTGTTAAGCAAATTTCCCCTATCTCCTGAATTTTTTTATGTTGTACAGATTTTATATTATACAAACTGTTTGTTATACGAGGGACCACTGAACCTAGATATGCCTGAAAAGGGTCACCATAACTCAGAAGTGACTTGATGATACACCATTAGCAATATGTGGGAATAATACATTATACCTTTGGGAGAACCCAGAATTAGCTTTAACTGCTACAGCTCACCACAAACTTGAGTTTGTTATGTAGCAAGTGCGAAAAATACCAGTAGGATTTGAACCCTGGATTCCTGTGCAGAAACCAAATAGAGATAGTTTCGCAGAGCACATTATCTTTCCATTTATATTGGAAAAGTGTGTAAAAGTAAGGCGAATTACCAGCTTGTGCTAGATTTGTGTTCAAAACCAAATTCTTTAACACACAAGTCTTATTGCTTGCCACCTCCCTGCAATGGAGAATTTGTTGTCAGAAAATCAGACTCATGCTTGAGTAAGCATTCCAATTTTGCACTCTTTGTTTAAAAAAAGGTAAAAAGAACGGATAGCTGTTGTGAGTTTTTCTGGCTGTTTGGCTGTGTTCTGTAAGTTTTTCTTCCCAACGTTTCTCGTCAGACTCTGGCTGGCATTGTCAGAGGGCAAGGAGCTCAGGGAACCAAGAGTGCCTTTGAGAATACATAAAAAGAATTTAGAGTGGGATTGGAGATGGGGGTATGCAGATGATGACGTCTGATCCCCTTCCCAGCTTGAACAGCTTCTAGTGTCACCAGCAGGTTGCAACCCAAGCCACTTTAGTTGGAACAGTCTTCTTTCTTTGAGAGGGAGAGAACAACACCGGCTGGACTGCCTCTTGGAATTCCTGGGGTGTGTGTGTGGATCTCAACTTCTAGCGGATGTAATTCCTATGTGATTCTATGCCCTTTGTCCCAGGAGAGCATTCCACTATGTTCAGCAGGACATCAGTATGCACAAAATTACAATCTGAATAGTGATAATAGTGATTTTTAGTGTGTATAACATACACCATTGGCCAGATGGCCAGGACATAAATATAACAAATATATAACTGGGCAAAAAAATAAATCCATATTAGCCACATGATCCCAATTGTCCTGACACACGCCACAATCTGTATTTGTGGATTAGTACATTTTCCTCTGAGATGGACTTATACAGATGCCAACAAGGAAAAAGGAATCGCATGTGTCAGTTGTAGAAGTGATTATCATTGATAGGCAACTTAGCGTCGCAAACCAAGAACCCACTTCCTTGTTATCAGAACATTACTGCTACTAGGCACAGGAGCTAGTTGAAAAAGGCAGTTGGCAACTTCTATGACAAGGCCTGGCCTTGGGTTCTTCCAGTGCTGCTCTAGATTCCATGGATGTCTAGATCATTGCCATGACAACGAGGACAAGGTACTGAGCTGACCCACTCCTCCTCCTTCTTCTGGACTTGACTGCCAACAGAAGCACCTGAGACTTTGTGGCTGATGGTGGTGGCAGCTCGTTTCTCCAATTGTCCTTGGTTGCAACCATGTTGGTTTTCTGAGAGAGATCAGAGTAAATGTTGAAGGCTCAAAGAGGGGAGGTGGCTGCAGTGAGTGCTGCGATGGAGGCGAGGGATGTGGGCTGGGGGTGAAACATTTGAGGAGGGCTCAAGATCAACTGCAGATTCTTCTTACTCAACTTGAACAAAATCCACCTTTGGGGAAAGTTGAGCCACAGAAGCAGCAACAATTCCCAACCACAGCAATGAGAAAAGGGATTGGAGGCTTTGGAGCATGCCTTCAATCTGTAATTTTATAAGGGCGCTCCTCAGGTGTCCCATATATAAATTGTACCCTTGTAACGACAACGAAATTAAAGCATTAAATCATGTCCTCTTTGGGCGCAATTTTTACAGAAATGAGCATATTTAAATTACTCAAACCTATATAATGACTGTCTTTCTAGGTAGGGCTCCGAACTGGCACTTAAAATATTTACTGACACAAACAAGACAACCATTGAATCAGTGCTAAGTTCCTTCTCTCTGCCCAAAAAATACTGAAGACAATTCTGGCTTTATACAACCATGTCATACCCCTTTAAACAGTGCTTATGTAATCTATTTTATTATTTAAACCGTTTTAGCCATCCTGAAACATTTCCATTTTATCTATTTTTAAAAAGCTCTGTATGTACTCTGTGTGTGTGTGGGGGATTTTATTGGGTCTGTGACCATAAATAAAGACCACTTGACCATAAAGATCACACTTGGCTCTCTGCTGGCAGGAAAGGCAGCCATACCAATGGCTCACCAGTTTTGGATCAAGGAGATTGGTCCCAGATCTCAAAGTACTGGGGTTATGGGGCATAAAGGACTTAACACACTCTCTGGGCTGTTTCCAACTTAATTATGCAGGCTACATGTTCCCCCATTTCAGACAGAAATCCATCTGCTGATAAGGTGAACTTCTACGTATGTCCACAGCCTGAAGAGGAATTCTGTGCCAGTTACATGCTGCCATCATCATCCCCTAGTTAGTTTGAATAAAATGTCTTAGCTCTTGGAAACCAAGAGGCATATTTAATTAAAAAAAAAAACCCAGAATCAAATCCTTCCATGAAATAGAGGTCCACAAGTACAAGGGACATGGATTGATTCAGATTAATTATCAAAGTGTTCTGCTTATATACCGCCCTACAGTGCTTAAAGCACTCCATGGGTGGTTTACAATTTATTTATGCAGGCTACACACCTTTATTTATGCTCCCCTCCCCCAGCAAGCTGGGTACTCATTTGACCAACCTCAGAGAGATGGAAGTTGAGTGAACCATGAGCCGGCTACCTGGGATTGAACTCCAGGTTGTGAGCACAGCTCTAGCTGCAATACAGGCATTTAACCGCTGCATGAGGCTCAGAAATGTTCTTCTAACAAAAATGTGAGACAGAAGCCTTAACACACATTCATCCTGATAAAAGAGATCCAGTGGATTCAGTGTGTATGTGTCAGTTGTATAAGTGATTATGACCCATAAGGAACTTTGTAACCAACAGCACTGACTTCATAAATACATCTGTATTTTCAATGTTAGTTCCAACCCTCATAATAGAATTATTTGTTTCTTTAACTATTGTGTTCACTTTTAGCTTTAATGTTGCCACTTAATGCTGTAAGATGCCCCTCATTTCCCTGCTCTTAAACTTGCATACATCTTAAATGTACTGGTCTGTATATCATCCCTCACTTCTCTAAGCCGCCTTGGGCCCTTTTCCACAGAGAAATGCGGGGTAAAAACACTCAAAAATAAACAAATAGATGTCAGGATGCTTTGCTACCAAGCACAGGAAAGTAGTTGGTAACTTCCATGACCCAGCATCACTGACAGCTCTTGTAAAGATTTAAAAATGGACAGTTGCTAGTCTGGATTCCAGGCCTCTATACGTACATATATGGTTGCAATAACAACGGGGTCCTGAGCTAGTCAACTACCGCATACTCTCCTTCTGGACTTGGCCAACAAAAGAAGTATCATAGAATCATAGAGTTGGAAGAGACCTCAAGGGCCATCTAGTCCAACCCCCTGCCATGCAGGAACCCCATCACGATATTTTCGACAGATGGCCATCCAGCCTCTGCTTAAAAACCTCCAAAGAAGGAGACTCCACCACCCTTTGTGGCAGCATATTCCACTGCCAAACAGCTCTGTCCTGAAGTTCTTCCTAATGTTCAAATAGAATCTCTTTTCCTGTAGTTTGAAACCATTGCCCCAAGTCCTAGTCTCTGAACCATGGAAAACAAACCTGTTCCCTCTTCAATATGACATCCTTTCAAATATTTAAACATAGCTATCATATCCCCCCTTAGCCTTCTTTTAGAGAGGCTAAACATTCCCAGTTCCCGAAGCCGTTCCTCATAAGACATTTCCTCCAGACCCTCAACTATCCTGGTCATCCTCCTCTGCACCCACTCGAGGTCGTCAACATTCTTTTTAAACTGAGGTGCACAGAACTGGACACAGTACTCCAGGTGGGGTCTGACCAGAGCAGAATAGAGTGGGAGTATCACTTCCCTTGATCTAGACACTATGGTTCTGTTAATGCAACCAAGAATCGCATAGGCTTTCCTGGCTGCCACATCACACTGCTGACTCATGTTCAATTTGTGGTCCACCGAGACTCCCAGATACCTTTCACAGGTACTATTCTCCAGTACTTTCCTGAATCTCTGGCTGGTGGTCTCGGCAACTTCCCAGTTTATCTAATCATCCTTGGCTGCAACCAAACGCTTGTACCTTTCCCGACCACGGATGATTATTTCCTGAGATGGATCAGAGCAAGTATTGAACATCCACATGTGGTGGTGGTGGTCATTGGCGTGTATCGGAATGGAGATACGGAATGGACTGAAGTGCCTATGGTGGGGTCACAGCCAACGACATATCCTTCTTACTCAATCCGAACAAGATACAGCTTTGGGGAAAGTGTTCTAAGGAACAAGAGCAACGACATTTGTAATCACAACAGCAATGAGAAAAGAGAGGGAGGTGTTGGACGTCACACTTGGGTTTCCTGTTGATATGAAATGTGTGGCCTCCACCACGCTGTACAGCATCAGTCCTTGAACAAGGAGACAGGACGCAGAAGAGGGGAAGAAGGAAAGAGAAACCCATCCATGCCCCATTTCAGACTGAAATTGGTCTGCTGACAAGGCGGGCTTCACTGTCTACATCAGTGCTTCTCAACCTGTGGGTCCCCAGATGTTCCTGGACTGCAACTCCCAGAAATCCCTTCCAGCACAGTGAGTGGTGGAGGCTTCTGGGAGTTGCAGTCTAGGAACATCTGGGGACCCACAGGTTGAGAACCACTGGTCTACATCCTGAAGAACCCTATGCCCATGAGACTGTCAACACGTGGCCAATGGCACTGCGCTGGTTAGTCCCTATGAAATTTCTTTGGTGCCAAAAACCCTCTTAACTCTCAGAAATCAAGAGGCGAATTTTCAAAAACAGGAGGCAGTTCCTCCATCAAATGGATACCCACAGGTGAATGGGAAACAGTTGAACACATACAGTATTCTTGGCAATATCCTTCTAACAAACATGGGAGACACAAATCTTAGTACACATGCACACCCAAGAGATGAGACCCAGAGGATCCCTTAACGCTGGCCAATTGGGCCAGCTGTTCTACACCCCCAAATCTTCCTGGCAGTTTCTAAGCCTTTGACGCACATTTCGGGGAAGGGAAACACCTTCAGACTAGGCCAAATCTCTTAAGGGAACTCACACCCAGATGCTTGGGGTTCACATTGAACCTGGCCAGTTACAATTTTTTTCTGTCCTGGGTCTACATGTACAGTACCCACCCAAACACTAACCTCATACAGTTCTGGCAGACAATGACAGGAGATGCAATTAGCATATGGAAGACCTTAATATCTGGTATGCTTAACAAAAAGCAACACAAACTGTTACTAATAATCTAATTCACCACATATACTCCCCCAAAAAAATTGTATGACACTGTTTATAGGCTAGATCTCTTTAGTCTGAGCTTTAGTGGATTCCAGCAAACACCGAGCTAACAAAACTCAATTTATTTCAAAACACCAGAGTTTGACAGATTTGTCTCTATGGGAAAAAATGTCCACCACTTCCCAGGGTCTGAAATATTGCCATTTAGAACTCAGCCTTTTGCAGAAGTGTCCAGAGTTTCAGAAAATGATTGCAAGAGATGACAAAAAAGAGGCGGCGGAACTGATGGAATCCATAAAAGGGAAAGAAGCCTGTTTTCTCAATCTGGCCATGTGACCGAGTTGGCTATTTTTAGTTTATGAGAAATGGAGCTAAATCTTGAATAACAGGAAAAGCAAGATGTATGGAAACAAAATAAGTCCACTTAACTGGGAGCCAGGGAAAAAATAAAAATTAAAATATATTCTACATACACACAGACACTGATTGGTTGGGTTCTCTAGATATTTATTTCTCTGCTGGCTCTCATCTGCGCCTACTCAAGAGAGCCAAACAATCAGTTGAAGACCTAGAGATGTAGAGAACCCAATCAACCAGTGTGGTGGCCCTCTATAAAATCACAAAGTTATAAAGTATTTCTAATTCCACCCCATTTCAATCGACAGTAGCACCTTTCTAACACATGGGAGCTCAAGATTTTAAAGTGTCTACCAGAAGAACTGCAGATAAATTCAAGTAATCTGCTAGATGCAAAATTCTAATTTTTCCGTGCAAAATACACTTTTTAAAAGCTGAGAACAGGTTCAAGGACAACCTGACTTGGCATGAGTTGGTATCTACCCTAGCCTATTCTCTCCATAGTGAAGAAATTCTCATTATGAATCAGAGCCTGGAGATTATATGGAATATGGACAGTTTCTTTTTAAACACCCACTGTCCTACTTTTTAAGACTAGTTCTGCATACTTCTCTCAAAAATTCCAAAGGTCAACGGATGCAGTTGTCCTCAGCCAGCTCTGCAGCAGCAGATCAGAAGAGCTGCACTTGAGGAATCCAGGATTGTTCAAAGGGCAGAATATCAGTGATATCACACTGAGTCAAGTATTGTCTAACCAGACCTTGCAAAAGTTACTTTCCAGTTTTGCTGCAGGCAGTGGTTACATTCCACACAATCATTTTTCTAATCTCTCTGCCAGACTTTTAAGGCACCCACACAAGCAAGGGACAATGCAAATGCGCAAATCTTACTCAAGAAGCCCTCAAGGTCCAACTCTCAAATGGTCCTTTGTCAATTTCAAGTTTCTTGATCAGGCAAAGGAGAATGGAATCCAGTCTGAGATAGAAGTAAATTAGAAAGATGAATCTGTCCCATGGTGACTCTCTAACTAAGAAAAAATAGGCAGCGGATATTTAAACTACAGAAATGGTAGCTTCCTGTATTTTTGGTGGACACAAATGTTTAAAATAAAGGATGGACTCTAACAGATAGACCATGAAATCAGAACAGATTCTGGAGATTGTTAAATACATAGCAGAAGCGGCACAAAAAGGACAAGGATGGATAGGTGTGTATTCCTAGAGGAGAAATTAGTCTCTGAAATTTGTTTACAAAATATATCTATCTATATAAGGCTGTGATCAAACCACTAATACTTCAGGAGTAATGACAAAAGCCATTTTATGTTTGAACGAATTGCAGCATCTGAGATGTTTTATATCAGCTAATAGTCTCCTCCACCAAAATATCAGCGGCCGTGTTCTGCCCTTTACAGGCGATGAAACCCAGCTTTCTAGGACCACATCCCTGAAGACTCAGAGTTGGTATTCCCAGGATGTCGCTGGGCGGGACTGCATGTTTGTCAACTTTGTTGTTCATTGACAAGCAAGACCGAGTGCTGTCCTCCGCCTGTCACCGAGAGGACGGTACGGTTCTCCAGCTGCTGGCCAGACATCTGGATGGGACTCCAGGCGTCGTCTTCTTCCCCCGTGGCAAGCTGGAGGTTAGAACCCATGCCCCAGGCAAATGCTCGACCTTCAGAGGAAAAACAGAAACAGGAGGACAATTAGAAATAGCTTCACAGCAATGCCTACCGTGTTTCCCCGAAAATAAGGCAGTGTCTTATATTAATTTTTGCTCCCAAAGATGCGCTAGGTCTTATTTTCAGGGGATGTCTTATTTTTTCATGAAGAAAAATACAGTACACATTTATTGTTATCTTATTATGGGGAGGCCTTATTTTCAGGGGATGCTTATATTTCAGTGTGAGGCAAAACTGCAAGTAGGTCTTATTTTCAGGGAATGTCTTATTTTCGGGGAAACAGGGTACCTAGCTGTGAAGGGCATGCAATGCCAAAGCAAAGCAAAACAGTGCTGCTTATATACAATCCCATTTTTTTCCTGACCTCAGAAGGATGGAACGCTGAGTGAACCTTGAGCCGGCTACCTGGGATTGAACCCCAGGTTGTGACTATAATTACGGCTGTAGTACAGAAGTTTAACCACTGCACCACAAGGCTCTTATTTTCTACACAACATTGGGGATATTATTTTGTGCCACAAGCGACTGTCCTTAAAATGAAGTTGCCTAACAGATCCAGGGTTGGGAACCACACGACACAGAAAGGGTTCTCTCTGTTTTACATTTGGCTTTATTCTTGACTTTTGTTTCTATATCAGAGTTCTTCACCAGCTTGGTGGTCTTTATTACTACCAATAAAGTAATAATTACTCCTTTGCTTGCAGATGGGCCCTGGATCAATCCCTGATACCTCCGAGTGAAACTGAGAAGATTCAAAAAGCACATTAGCAGGCATGCAAACAGCAGAAGCTCAGCTCCCTACTTTTAAATGTCCCCAAAGCTCCAGAATGCCAAATAGTTCCAGAATCGCTCCACAATGGGCACCTTGTGCAGGTCATTAAAAAACAGAAGCCTCAGTTCTCAGCTTCCCCTTTCAAAATGGCCCTTTTCCTTTCCAACTGCAGCACTGTAATTGGATGGCCACAAGACGGCAGTATTGCTATTGCAAACAAGCATGAGCCATTTTGAAAAGGAACCCTGTACTTTCCATTTTCCTTTCGTAACTGGAAAAATACAGGGCTAAATTTTCTTATATTGAAGCACATCCATTCCCACGGATTTCTCTTCATAAGTCAATTTTTTTTTTGTAATTAGTGGCATTTGTAACTCAAGGCACCACTGTATTTATTTATTTTTAAAAGTATATAATGGGTATACAAAGTATACTGCATTATCTGCAGTAGATCCATTGCAAAGCACCCTGGAAAACGTGGAAGTTATCAAACACTATGCATTGCACAGTCTCTGACTCTCCCTAATGGCCAGTTCTGGTGAATACAACCTGGAAATAGATATAAATATGCATTTCTGGGGTGTTTTTATAAGCACTCTCAGGCAGCAGATAAGTGAACCAACGAACACTGATCTCGCAGATAGGGTGTCCAGCTGTACTGACAGTAAAGATTCTAATATTAGTACAAGATGGAAACCACAGTAGCAAGTTCAGAGGAGGGCGACAAGGATGATCATGGGGCTGGAAAGCAAGCCCTATGAGCAAAGACTGAAAGAACTGGGCATGTTTAGCCTAGACTAGTGGTGTCCAAATTTTGGCCCTCCAGATGTTTTGGACCACAACTCCCACAGTCCTTTGTCCTTGGCAATCTAGTCTTGGAATTCTGGGAGTTGTGGTCCAATACATCTGGAGGGCCAAAGTTTGGACACCACTGGCCTAGACAAAAGACTGAGGAGTTGATATGATAGCATATTTCAATCATTTGAAGGGCTGCCATACAGAGGGGCAGGATTTGTTCTCGATCATCCCCGAGTGCAGGATGCACAACAATGGGCTCAAATTAAGAGAACCACGCTTTCGGCTGAATATCAGGAAAAAACTTCCCAACTGTTAGAGCAGTACAGCAGTGGAACCCATTGCCTCGAGAGGTGGTGAGTGCTCCCAACACTGGGGGGCATTAAAGAGAAATTTGGACAACCACCTGGCCGATATCCTTTGATTTGTACTCCTGCATGGAGCAGGGGCTTGGACTAAAAGACCTCAAAGGTCCCTTCCAACCCTACGATGATTCTATGTAGACTGCTTGTGGGCAGTATACAACTACTTCCTATCATCATCATCATCATCATCATCATCATCATCATCATCATCATCATCATCATCATCATCATCATCATCATCATCAAAAGCCAAACATCAAAAGTCTTAAGGAAGGACATCAATATGTTTTAAGAAACAAAGCTTGTTCAGTTGCCCACTGGGGGCATTCAAGAGAAATTTGGACAACTACTTGGCAGATATCCTTTGATATGTACTCCTGCATAGAGCAGGGGGTTGGACGTGATGGCCTTACAGACCCCTTCCAACTTCACTATTCTTATGATTCTATGATTTCACATGCAACTATTACATGCCTATTCAGCCTCCCTTTCAAGATGGCTCCTTCCCTACCTCCTATTATTCCCAAAACCAAAGATGAGAACAGATGATTGAAAGTGAAAGAGTGTAACTGGCCAGAGGTGATTGCTAAGCTCCAAGGCCAAGAAGCATCCTTCCCTCTGGGTAAGCCTCCGCTTCCCTCCGTGCAGTGATCCTCGTCCACGCAATTGCCTTCAGCCTCTTTGGGTTCCAGTTGCAATGGAACTCCATGCAGGGAGGTTGGAGTCACACATGCCAGGGGCAAAGCCCCCCCCAACAGGGCTGAAAATCTGAGGGATCCTTGCTAATGGCCATTTTCCATTTCTAAAATCCCCAGTCTAGCACTCAGGCCAACGTGACTCAGGCCAACCCAAGGCATGTTCATACTCACCGTCCTCGGTGACTGCATAGCCAACACGCTCTCCACAAGCTACAGCAGAGGATTTGGGCAGTCCTGGGATGATGGTAGGGGCATTCTTCTCTGAAGCTCCCTCTCCCAGACCCAACATGCCGTAATCTGCCCGGCCCAGGCTATAGACGGCCCCTGCTCAAAGGCAGCACAGAAAGAGACAACAAACAGATCATTCCGTTAGCAGAAGGACAGGGAGGTCAGAGAGAGATTGAGAAACAGCCACAATACAGCGGAAGCACAGCCGTGGCGTTGTCCATTTCCCCCAACTACAACTCATGGAATTCGGGATCAACACTGAGCGGCCCATTAGGCCCAGGAGAATGCTTCCCAAAAAACTACCAGACCTCTAATGTTTTGCTGTCCCCATGGAGTTTAGAAAACTCTAACGAGATCCATGCTTTAACGGCTGTCTGAAGGACAGCATGGAAACAAGTGAGCACTTTGAAATTCTTCAGAGACCTTTGATTTTTTTTTTTTTTTTTTTTTGGGGGCTAACATGACCATAATATTAATTGCAGGGGTTCCTGCTGAATTCGGGTAGTTGCAGTGCATGCGTGGATATAAACAATCCCAAAATCCCAAGCCTAGAAGCCACATTATCTGAGACCAGACATTGGGAAAGTTGCATTTTGGATCACAGCTTCCAGAATTCCTCAATTGTTGTGTGCCGAGAAAGCAGCTTTTCCCAACTTTGCATCAGAACAAGGAACAGTCCTGTTCTCCCATTATGAGATCACCACCTTAATCTTAGAACTGCAAAAACTGGAAAGGATCCTATTGATCACTGAGTCCTGCCCGTCAAGGAGGCACAACAGAGAATCGAACTCCCAACTCCTGGCTCCACAGCCATACCCAAACCACTCAGTTATTCAGATGAGAAGCCTATACTTCAAAACCCACCCAGCCCCAATTCCACCACGGCAAAACATAGTATTTATAACTCTTCCATCTCCAACCAATCTTATTAGCAACCTTTCACCTCCACTTCTCCAGATGGCTGGGAGTTTTTCACAGCCTCACAAGCTACCAAGTGAGCTTGGAAGGAGAACTGTTGTCCCCCTGGACACTCTCTTGTGGGATGCCTCAGGGAGGCAGGAATCTCTCCTATGCTCTTTAACAGCTATATGAGGCTGCTGGCTGAGGTCACCCGGAGTTATGGAGTCTGCTGTCATCAGTACGCTGATGACACACAGCTCTATCTCTCCTTTTCCACCTCTGCAATGGGGGCCGTCCAGACCCTTTGATGGCTACCTGGATGCGGTTCTGGAGTGGACCGGGACCAACAGGCTGACTCAACCCCAAGAAGACCAAGGTTGTGTTCTTGGGGTCCCCTTCCAATCTGTCCTCCAGCTGGCTGAAAGAGCGAGGAGTCTGGGCGTTGTCTTGGACCCAGCATTGTCCCTGGAGTCCCAGGTGGCTGCCGTGTCCAAGTCAGCCTTTTACCAATTTAGGCTTATCGCCCAGATTCATCCATACCTCGATGGTGACTCCCCGCAGACAGTTGTGCAAACGCTGGTCATCTTGGGGACAGATTACTGTAATGCTTTTCTACATGGGGCTTCTCTTGACCCTCGTCTGGTGACTGCAGCCGGTGCAGAGTGCGGCAGTCAGATTGGTGGTCAGTGCGTCATGATTTGACCGCATCACCCCATTACCAGCTTGACTGCACTGGCTACCCGTTGCCTCCTGGATAAGGTTCAGGGTGTTGGTTTTGGTTTAAAAAAACCTCCACAGCTCGGGACCTAAGAATCTGGCAGAGCAGATCTCCCAAAGACTAGTGTCCACCCGACCCATCAGGGCATCGCTGGCGCTCTCGCTCTGGGTGGCCGCTCCTCGGGAGGCCCGTAAGGTGTCAACCCGAAATTGGGCCTTCTCAGTGGCCGGCCCGGCTACGTGGAACAAACTGCTGTGTGAGATTCGCCAAGTTGAGCCCCTAACAGCCTTTAAAAAAGCTTTAAAAACCTGGCTTTTTGAGAAAGCTTATGGCAATCTGTAATGTATTATTGGTTGCTCCCCCAGTGTTAGTTGTGTTTTCTGCTCTCTTTAGGTTTAGCCTCTTGTCGGCGTTTTGTCTGTTTGTTGGATTTGCATAGAGATCTGTTGGTTTGATCCTCTTGGCTTATTTGGTTTTGTTTTTTTTTTTTTTTTTTGGTTTGTTGATTTTAACTTTTGATTATTTATATGGCTTTTGTTGTAGAGTCCCTTGGGGGAAATCGGAGTGGTTTAGATATGCAAAAACAAACAAACACCCCGACAGGTATGGCTGGGAGGGACCTTTCTAGGCTGGGATGATTCTCACTCACTGACAGCACCAACCAATAGATCCTATCCTAACCTGCTTCTGAATTCAAGAAAACCCTGCTTCTCTGTGTTGAGTTCTTTCCTTCCCTACCGAGTCTGTTAGAAGCACAGAGTCTGTTGGCATGTTTTTGCTTTAACTTGCTGTTATGTGTAAACAAATAAAACAGTTTAATAATGTCTCAGAGTGAGTTGTTGAGACAGTAAGTGCCAGTTGATTACAGGGAAAAAAAGGGCAAACTCAACCCCAAGAAGACCAAGGTTCTGTTCTTGGGGTCCCCTTGGGGAGAATCTGCTCTCTGAATCCTGGCACTTCTGCTGCCCAACTAGAGGAAATTAACGAGAAACCCAAAACCCGGCAGCGAAGATTCCCAAATGCCACAAAACATTTTCATCTCCCTACCCTCAGAATCGAGGCACACAGTGTGATGTTGCCCAGCCGAGAACCCGACCCAGGATCTGGTGGAGTTCTTGAATGCCGTCAGAATCTTCGGGGAATAGTAGGTGTCAATTCCTTGAGAACCTAAGGTTAGCAGAGAAATCCAGGAAGGTGAATGACAAATGAAAAATAAACCAGTAAAGCAAAGTGTTCTGCTTTCCAAAGGCTGCCCCATGCACAGCCCTGCTTTGAAGTACAGTGGTACCCCGACTTACGACATGCCCAACATATGAAAATCCCGACTTACGAGCGCTCTTCAGCGCTCCTCCCCCACCGGCTGCTTACGAACATGTTCAGGATTCCCCGTCTTGCAAAGAGTGGGTGGGTGGGGGTCGGGATCTGAATTGCCTTCCAGTCATGGAGGCTGCACTTGCCTCCTTGACTGGGAGGCATTTCAAAAGTGGTGTGCTGCTTCTCCCGACCGACCCCCCAACAACAGAGAAGTGGCAGGTGATGTTTAAAGCGGTTTCCCATAGGAATGCATTGAAATAGTTCATCTGGAACGTATTAATTGAATTTCAATGCATTCCTATGGGAATCTGCTCCCCGACTTACGAGTTAACCCATTTAAAAGCGTTCGCTCAGAACGGATGAATGTCGTAAGTCGGGGTTCCACTGTACTCAACTGGCTACCAAAGGAGAGAGGGAATTCTATGTAAATAAAGTCAGCTGGCTAACAACGTCCCTGAATTCAGCAGGGAATCAGAGCCAAGCTCCGTCCAAATGCAAGAGACCTTTGCCTTCCTCTTTGCCATTGAGAAAAGGAACAACCCAGCCCGCCCACCGACTACTTCCCCTTCTTGTGGCGCTGTTTTGGGATTGTCAGAGAAAAGGGCTCCTCTCAGAACCACGTGGGGCACCCCGAGTCTCGCCGACTGGCTAGGCATCCATCCAGGCGCAACTCACCCAACTGGTAGTAGTTGGAGAGGCCAAACCCGATGACGTGGCCCTCCTCGGTGATGGCGATGGTGGAATAGGAACCGCAAAAGACGTCCCGGATGCGCCCCTTGGTCTTGTAGCCTCTCTGTTTGATAGCGACGGCTTGTGGAAGCAACAGCCGCTCTGGGAGAAGGGATCAAGTCAACAGGAGGGAAAGGGTAGTTGTTGTTTTAAAACACAACACACACACACACACACACACACACACACACACACAATCTCCATGGGTAGCTATATCTTCCTGTTCAAGTGATTTGCCAAGAGACTCTCCTGCCTGGATCCACTCCAATGAAGCATCCTTATGGCTCTCCCCAGACTTAGGCCCTGCCAAGGTCTAGCAAGAAAAAAAATGTCAAACTCTAGTCCCATATTTAGAAAACAGAGCCTACAGGCAACATCAAGTCGCCCTGTCTAGCAGTGGAGTGAAAGGCAACCTGTCCCACAGTTCTATCCCCTATAACCTGCTTTTCCAAACAAAACAAAACAAAACAAATTCACAGTATGACATGAATACTGGACATGCCCAGCGACCTCTCTTTTGTGGGGTACGACCACCCTTTAGGGATTTTTAAAAGCCTTTTAAAAATAATTTTGAAAAATGTAGGGTTCCTTCCTGAAAGAGAACCCTGGCCAGGCTCCGTCTGCATTTCTAGTTAAAAATAACAGATGTGTTATTATCAAGCGTCAATGAAAGAATGAATGTAGGAGAGGCTGCTACTCCCTTCTCTGGTCTAGCTCAACCTTATGAACTCATCAATTTACACGGTTAAAGGAAAGCGTTACACAAAAAACTTTATTATGAATTAGTCGTGTATCGCTGGCTTTTACACACATTGACCCAAATCTTCTAACCTAGTTACGCAGGCTCAGCACAAATGGCGTAACTTAGAGGAGGTGAATCAAGATAGACTTTATTGGTTGTATGCTGTGTTCTATGGCCCAGTGTGCAGTTGAAAACATCTACAGTGATTTGTTAACAGTGCCTTCAGATGCTAAACCAATGGTGTAGCTATGCAAAGCAATTTTGATAACTTGACTGATGTACCCCTGCTGGCCTCATGAGACTAAATGTCCACCCACTACTTACAAAGACAGAAAGATCATGTCTTTCCATATTCAGCAGTATACCATGCACACAACTGTGCATGGATACAAAACCATCTTCCACTGAAGCTTATGCCTGGGTTTTGCTGTTCTTGATTTGTTCTGAGTCTTTTTTTTGTCAACACCTGGGTTTTTGTTCTATTTTTATTTATTTCTAGAATCAATTTAAGTACAATATAAATAAACAAATCTTTCTCCTCAGTGCAAGAGACAACAAGAAGCAAGTTTTCTTCCAACATGACTGAAGATAAAATCTGCATATTTTGCAAGTGTTTTTTTTTTTGCATGCCACTGGAAAATGTTTACTACGCTAGGTTCCCCGTATCCACTGATTCATTAACCACTGATTCATTTATCCAGGGTTGACAGAAGAAAAAATTAAATACATAATTCAGAAGCCACAAAACAAGCTACTGTCACAAACAGCAGCCATGAAGCAAGCTACTGTCAGAAAACAGCAGGTTTTTTTGGGGGGGAGGTGGCGTTCTCTCTTACCCATGGGTTTCATTATCCACAGGAAGGCCTGGAACCTATCCCCAGGGTCCTACTGTACTGGAAAATGCAATGACTGCTGCCTTGTTGCCATGAGCTCATAAAAGTAGAGCAACGGATAGGTTGATTTAAGAACCAAGCCCTCTCAAGGGAGATGAGAATCCGCAAAACAGCCCCCACCCAGATCAGCATTCTGAGCAAGATTCTTGGCCAAAGAAAGATTTCTTTCTCTTCCTCTCCTAAAGCGACATAGTTAATCTAATGCCAAACAACTTACCCAAACCTCTTCTTCCCCCTCGCATGGCAAAGATCTGAGGCACTCGTCCCAGCTGGCCATTGTCTCCACAACCACACGTGTATAGGTTCCCTGCTGTGGACACTAATGCCAAATGATGGCTTCCTGGAAATGGAAGGGGAGGAAAGAGATTGGAAGTAGAAAGAAGGACCCCCCCCCTGTTTCTGAAGCCCTTATTCGCCGCTCCCACCCCCAACATTCTGTTAAGAGTCAACGCTGAGGTAAACTTGAATGCTGGTAATTTTAGTCAAGAGCATTTAGGTCTCTCAAAAGTTCGTTGTACTTCAACGACAGCCATATGGTTGCAAGCAATTTGTCTGGTATAAACTTAGAATTATAGAATCATAAGTTGGAAGAGGCCTCAAGGACCATGCAGTCCAACCCCCTGACATGCAGAAACCCCATCACAATATTCTTCTGACAGACAGCCATCCAGCCTCTGCTTGCCTAGCCATGAGTAATGCAAGGCCGCCTAAAGATGAGGGTGTTTACCCTTAGGACAGTGATGGCGAACCTTTTAGAGACTGCAATTCAAAACCCACTAATTTTTTTTTTGCAAAGTGCCAATGCAGCAATTTAACCTGAATACAGGTGGCTGTGAAGAGATGATATGGGGTGCCCACAGAAAGGGCTCCGAGTGCCACCTTTGGAACCCGTGCCATAGGTTCACCATCACTGCCCTAGGTGGTTAGACTCTATGGAGGATGAACAAACACCATGTAAAGCACCTTGTTTTTGCCATTTTGTGATTTGTTATATCACCTCTTGTTATACCACCTGCGGTTTTAGCTTTGTATAATTTAACTGGGCACATATATATCTTTTAATCATATGTATTAACTGTTTGTTTATATCTTAATGGTTGTTTGTCTGATGCCAGTAAAAGGTTCTGATACCGATGCATGTAAGATAGATATCTAGAATTCTATACTTTGGTATATGTAATTCTATATTGAATATGCCAAGGTGAGTGTTTTTATATGGAATAGCAGCGTGTCAAATAGCACATAAATAATGTTAATAAGGGCAAGGAAGAACAAAGAGATTTCCCCATATGTGCTCCGACAAGCAAGAAAGATCTGGGAATTGTTGGCAGATCAAAAGCTGAATCTGAGCCAACAGTGTGATGTGGTAGCAAAAAAAAAGGGGGGTGATATTTTGAGATGCATTAACCAACTAGTGCTCCTCTCTTCAGCCCTGGTGAGGCCTTATCTAGAGTACAGTCATCCCCCGCCGATCGCGGGGGTTAGGGTCCCACCCCACCCGCGATGCATGAAAATCCGCGATATGTGGAAGCGGGTGGGGTGGGGCCTGGGAGTGGGCAATCGCTTGCCTGTCTGAGGCTTCTCGGAGGAGCGCGGAGGGCGGCGCGGAGCTACCCGATAGCCCCCCCCACGCGGCTCCGAGGTGCAATCCCGCGATGTAGTGGGACCGCAGTACCTGAAACGCGAAATGGTGGGGAGGGGTGACTGTACTCTGTCCAGTTCTGGACACCAAGCGGGAGCAAGTTCAGAGGTCAGCAACAAGGACGAAAAGGAGGGGACTGGAAGTCAAGCCCTAGGAGGGAAGACCGAAAGGAACGGGTATGCTCCAACGTTGGTGGCCTTTCAAGAGAACATTGGACGTCCACCTGCCAGGTCTGCTTTGACTTGGGATTCCTGCATGGAGCAGGGAGTTGGCCTCGATGGTCTTATAAGCCCTTTCCTACTCAAATTATTCTGTGATTCTATGCCTATAGGGCTGGGAAAGGCCCCTCTTTGAAACCTGTGACAGTCACTTCCCCTCAGTGCAGTCCAGCTGGCTCCCATCGCCCTAAGCCAGAACGATCAAGGGTAGGATTGGTTAAAAACACGGCCGTCTTGAAATTGCTGGACTGCAGCCTCCACCAGACCTCGTCGCCACAGCTAACAAGGAAGTCAATGGGAGCCCTAACATATGTCTAAAGTGCCTCACAAAGCCCACGCTTGATCAAGTTAACCTTAAGAGACTTAAGGCCAGGGAACCATGAGGAAGAGTACACTGAGGGAGGTGTTATCAAACGGCCCAATTCTCCTCCTCCACCACCACCAATGACGGTAGTCTGCAAGTCCCACTAATTTTCTCACAACATTATGCTGGGTAGGGCTGACAAGAGAGCCGGTTTAACAAGTTCCCAACTTCGGCCCTCCAGATGTTTTGGACCACAACTCCCACAGTCCTTTGCCATTGGAAATACAGGCTTGGAACTCTGGGAGTTGTGGTCCAAAACGTCAGGAGGGCCGAAGGTTGGAGATGCCAAAAGCAAATGAAGACCCTCAGGCTTTCTCTAGCTATTACTTCTGGGAAGGGAAAAGATGGGAAGTCACATATGGGGCCAGGTGTCACTTCTTCTCACAAACCTGAGGCGATTTTAACAACGGGGACGTTCAGCTGCAGCTCCACAGGAACAGAGCTACCAGTCGCAGACTCCATATCCTCTTCTCCTTTGAGAGGAGCCAGTAATCCGATGACTCCATTCTCATCCTGAAAGTAAGAATGCAGAGAAAGAGTGGTATATTCTCCAAAGCAGTGTGGGTCCCTTCTGCCATACTGAGCGAATACCAGTCTGGAAATATTTTGCCCCAGAGGTCTAACCCCTGCCCCCGGGACACTCGATTTCAAGCTCTGTTAGCCTACCATTCCTTATGACAGATGTCACTGAAAGTTGATTACAAGCAGAGTCGCTTAATATTGGGGAGGGGGATTACTCAACCTAGCTCAAAACATACCCGGAAAGCACCCCAGATGAAAACACGGCCATCTTCCGTCAATGCTGCCGTATGGCTGTCCCCCGCAGACACCTGCACCACCTTCTCCTTCAAATCCACGAGGCCCGGCACCGAGTCAGAGCCTTCTTCTGAGGTGTCTCTGCCCAAGGCACCCTCATCGTTGCACCCAAAGGTGTAAACCTGTGAAGAGAAATGGCTCTGTAGTGAAAAGGAAGAGAAATCCCAAGAATATCCCCCCAGCGGTCCACTTCGGCCCGACCAACTCGAATGTCGTGGGCACACTCTCTGCGGGTGGCCACACCCAGGGAGGCTTGGAAGACGGTCATCCATTCCCGAGCCTTCTCTGTGGCTGGCCCCTCTTTATGGAATCATCTCCTGCCTGAGGTGTGCCTTGCACAGTCCCTGCCAGCCTTCAAAAAAGCCTTAAAGACCCTGATTTTTTGGGAGGTGTTTGGTGACAGTTAGTTTGTTTGTTTTTTTACCCGCCATCTGCTGCTTATTATTGATTTTTACCTTAACTGTTTATTGATTTTGGTAACTTGTTTTAATCTCCGTTTATTGTTTGTTTCCTTTGTTGTACAAAGCCCGGAGTTCCGTCCGGAAGACGGGCAGTATATAAGCTTAAATAAATAAATAAATAAATAAATAAATAAATAAATAAATAAATAAATATACTGCCATCCTCTCCATGCCAAGCTTGATCAAGTGACTGTTGTGGGTAATGACACTCAGAAACTAATCTCCTGTTGCATCTGAACCGAGCCATAATTTGGTGTGTGGGTGTGTATCTCACTCTTGAAGACATGGCTCTTCAGGGAGAATTTCCACCCAGACCCTGGTTGATTCGGGGTCGATGTTACATCCCCCCTCCAGTTATTGTTATCCATATTTTATTACAGTGGACCCTTGCATAACAAATGGTTTGTATAACATAAAATTTGTACAACATAAAAAAATTCCGGATAGGGGAAATCTGCTTAACAGAATTGCCTATGAGGCAAATCCGTACAACATAAAAATGGGATTACTCTGCTTTCAATGCATTCCTAGGGGAAATTTGTATAAAGGAAAATTTGCTTAACATAATTTCATTTGGAACGAATTACTTCCTTTATACAAGGTACCACTGTATTTATTTTGTTCTATATTATTTTGCTCTACTGGCTTAAGCCACGGAAGGAAATTTGGACAGTAAAGTCACGCCCTCTGCCACACACTCAGGTGTGTGTGAAAGGGGGCTGTGATGTGCATACACCTGTCCCTTAGATTAATAAATGCCCATCCAACTAGATCAGGCTTACCCAAACTTCAGCCCTCCTGATGTTTTGGACCACAACTCCCAGAATTCCAAGCCTGTATTTCCAATGGCAAAGGACTGTGGGAGTTGTGGTCCAAAACACCTGGAGGGCTGAAGTTCGGGCATGCCTGAACTAGATCTTCTTTAGCGTAGGCACTTAGGGCGACCACTCTCAAGAAAGCCCCAAAACAACTGTTATGAGAAACCGGGCTTTCTCAGTGGCCGCTCCTGCTCTTTGGAAGAAACAGTTGACATATATTTTAGCTCCATTAGGGGCAATGTTTAAGAGTTCTTTGAAGACCTGCCTCTACCGTGAAGCTTTTGGCAGTGCTGCACATTATTCACCACCTACCTGACTCCCTATTATGATCTGTTTGCTCTATGTGTTTGTTACATTTACTTAATTATGTAAAATGTTATTTTTATTTTGTTGTTTTAACTTTTTGCACTGCCTGGGGCTGTTCTCTGAATTAAACTTGGCAGTATATAAATGAATGAATGAATGAATGAATACAAAAGAAGGAGCAGCAGCAGCCTCCACTTTCACTTAACACTCTGGATGGGTGGTGCCTCTCTGTGCATGATGGGGGGACCAGGTCAAAAATGAACCTTTAAAAGCTCTCCAAAGTTTAGAAGAAAGCCCGAAAGGAGAAAAACAGGGCGTGATTTCTTCTTCCACCACATCCTGTTGCCTGGAAGAACCAGGTAAAAATCTGGTAGATTCCTAAGTGTGCCAATCATACTCCGCTCATTGGCTCCTCCTCCTCCTTTTTGACTCTTTCTTTGCTCATGGGATGAACAAGACGACTCTGGACCACTTCCTTTCCTAACTTCATGACAAATTAAACCAGTTGTCATCCACTCTGAAAAGGCTCCTGCTCTTTCCCCCTTCTCTATCTCTATCCCCTTCTCTATTCTCTGCAGGGGGCAATGGAGAATGTCTGTTTCCACTGTTATTTGTAATGGGTGACTTCAGCCATCCCCCTCCATACACCCTTCTCAGCCAGGGTTGGCAGGTACATGATGGCAGTGCTTCCCACCCTTTAAATCCAGGCTGAGAATTTAAATAGTCCAGGAAAAGAGTGGGCAACAAGCAGCATCCTTGATTCATTTCTGTCCTTTCTAACCTTCTGCCAACCCTCCTGAAAATGTCTCTGTCTGTACATGGCATGGGACCAGAATATCTGGTGGAGCGTATCATCCAAAGGTCAACATTGGCCCCACCCACTAGAACAGTGTTGGCGAACCTATGGCACGGGTGCCAAAGGTGGCACTCAGAGCCCTTTCTGTGGGCACCCGACATCGCCCCTTCACAGCCACCTGTATTCAGGTTTAATTGCTATATTGGCACTTTGTGGAAAATTAGTGGGTTTTGATAATCACATTTTGGGCACCAAGTCTCTAAAAGGTTCGCCACCACTGCACTAGAACATTCCCAGTCCTATGCCCTTCGGAATGCCACCCCTTGGGAGGCGCACAAAACTACCACCAGGAACCGTGCCTTCTCAGTGGCTGGTCCCACTTGGTGGAACCGTCTCCCGGGTAATATTAGGACCGCGGAATCCCTCTCAGTGTTCAAGAAGCTAGTAAAAACTTGGCTCTTTACGGCTGCGCTCGGTGACCATGGGGGTGATCTATTCCTGTGCAGTGATTAGAGTTTTTATATTTGCCCGCTTTTCTTCGCCATCTTACATTAGTATTATTATTAGTATCATTTTCTGATTGTTGTTAGCTTTTTTTAAAAGGGCTATTGTTTGGTTTGTTTACATTTATCCTTGGAACCGATTCATTTTGTTATTGTCTGCATGATGGAATTTTTATATCTGTTAACCACCTTGAGTTCCTTTTAGGAAAATCCGGCGGGATATAAATATAAAAATAAATAAAAATAAATAAATAAATCTGTCACAGATGAACCGAGATTCCCACCACAATTCTATGCCACTGTGGTTCCGCTCTGTTTAAAGCCAGAGCAAATTTCTAGGGAAGGTGGACCAAATTAGGCCACGGATCCACGGCCCGCTCCCGGAATAGAGTGCCTGGCACTTGGGACTCCTCAGAAAGCGGGTAGAGAACGTTGCTTCAGATTCACCTTGCCTGTCTCACTGAGGCACACGGTGTGAACGCCTCCTGCTTCGGCCTGGATGATTTTCTCGGGGAGCGGCACCAGGGCAGGCCTCTTCCGGGCCAGAACATCCGGCCCAAGGCCTAGTTGTCCAAGATCCCCTTGCCCCAAGGTCAGCACCAGTCCGGGCTTTTCTTGGTGGGATGGATGACTGACTGGAGAAGGGAATAAATCAAGAGTCAAACCGTGAGAAAGGCAACGCTCCATACATGTGGCAGAAGAAAAAGCAAAAGAGCAGCTGTTGCCAACCCAATTCATAGAAGTCATAGGGTAAAGGAGACGGAAGGGGCCTGTAAGGCCATCTAGTCCAACCCCCTGCTTGATGCTGGTATCCAAATCACCGTACTGCTTTTAACAATTAAGAAGTTTTTCCTGATATTCAGTCTAAACCTGGATGCCTGGAGTTTGATACATGTCCTGCACTCTGGGATAACTGAGATCAGATCCTTCCCCTCTTCAGAATGGGAATATTTCGAGTACAGTAATACCTCAGTTTAAGCAATTAATTCGTTCTCCTGGCCGTTTTGTATTGCGAAAAATTCTTAAACCGAGATGCGGTTTTCCATAGGAATGCATTGAAAACTAATTAATTTGTTCCAGAGGTCAGAAAAAAGGCAAACTAGGGCATTCCATCTTAAATCAGGGCATCCACATTCTTTTCGTCATGCGAACATCACACAACTTTTAATGCCTTACAAGCAAAACTTAAACCGGGGCATTCCATTGAAAAAAATTATTAAACCGAGGCATCCCTATGTCCAATAATTTCTTTTCTTAAACTGAGTTTTTCTTTAATCAAGGCATCCTTAAATCAAGATACCACTGTATTTGAAGAGGTGCCATTCTCTCTACCTCTCAGACTTCTTTTCTCATGGCTAAACATGGCTAGTTCCTTCAAGGATCATCTCCTGAGATTCGCCCAGTTCAAATGACCACAAGACGAATGTGGAGGTAATGAACTCAGAGACCCATACCTCCCTCAGAGTCCCAGGCTGCTTTCTTCCTACAACTATGGTAAGAATGATTATTCTCAGCTCTTCTGACTCTAAATGGCAGATGTGCTGTTGATTTCTCCCAGTTGAATTCTACAGCATCTGTTTATCTAGTTAAAATTGGGGTTCAGGCTTTCCTATCTTGAATATAACTTTCTTCATAAATGTTAGGGTTTGACCCTACTGATGAAAAATGCAGGAAACACTATGGGTTTGGACTGGGCTAATGTATATCCCCCTCCCCCGATCACGCCATGCAAAAGGAAATGAGAATCAGCCCAGTGTGGCAAAATCTGAAGCCACCTACTCACACCTATGGGGCCTCTCCTTCTGAAAAATGGATCCTTTTACATCATTTCAGGTCTCTGACCACTTGAACCAGTCAGTGCAGAAGGACAGCACGAGCTGCACTAGGCACACACTGGCTGATAAAAACTACTCTCCTTCTTTATAGCTTCTCCTTGGTGGGAAACATTTCTGTTTTGTTTTGTTTTTTTCAAACAGTTGAAGAATAGAAAGCAAAGCTGATGGCTTTTTAAAAAAAGCTATCAAGTTGAGGAATCTGAGGATAGAAGTCCTTACTTTTTTGTAAATTTCGGCTCTCTGCAATAGCACCACCTACAGGGCCATAAAAAGAACTGCAACCAGGCAGGGAGCAAAATGTCTGTGAAGATTCTCAGTCATCCAGGTGCGTTTATCTGGAAGTTGAGTCATGGCAACTGGACTTCTTTTCTTGAGAAACATTTCACTACTCACTACCAGGGCTGTGGAGTCAGTAGATAAATGTTCCGACTCTGACTCCGACTCCTAAGTTTTTTTGTACTTCTGACTCCGACTCTCCGACTCCTCTGTATTAATATGCGAATGTATTTTATACATTCTTGAAGGAAAGAACACCCAGTGCCTGAATTGGCCACTCTGAGGCTTCTGAGTTATCAAAAGATTTAACTTATGAATCAAAACATTTAACCTACTGATGCCTCAATTAATGTAATTTTATTGGTATCTGTTTTTATTTTTGAAATTTACCAGTAGCTGCTGCATTTCCCACCCTCGACTTGTATTTGGGTCAATAAGTTTTCCAAATTTTTTGTAGTAAAATTAGGTACCCATGGGTGCTGCGTAACAGCAGAACACAACACTATGTAAGGTATAAGTATTGCCGCTCCTAATTGTGCGTTGTGTGCCATATAGTGAAGCACATGAAAAGCATGCTTCTTCACGGTCACATAACGTGTTCGTTTTGCAGTTACGTGAGGCACTGCATGCATTGGTCTTTATTCTTACAGTAGAGAAGTCATTAATTATAACTTTTTGTGAATTGGGACATTTAAACTTACTTTTTTAAAAATTCCAATCTAAATTTAGTAGGAGTCGGAGTCGGAGTCGGAGCATTGTGTGCCGACTCCAACTCCGACTCCAGGTACCCAAAATTTCCTCCGACTCCTCGACTCTGACTCCACAGCCCTGCTCACTACTCATTTCCAGAGAAATGTTTCAATCTCTCAAGAAAAGAGATCCAGTTCCCATAACTCTACTTCCACAAAAGCAGGGAGCAAGGCATCCCCCTCCCCCAGTGTCGCTACATGGCCACCGGGCTTGAACAAGCTCAAATTCCCAGAAAGTGAATGTGAGTGAATATGCATTTCTACTGTTGCACGTCCAGCACCCATCCTAGCTGCTGGTTTTTAACTGTGTCTCCTACTTTACTACGAGCTTATCAGTGAGCGGAAACCTAAACATTTCTTCTCTCACACGTGGCAAACATCTGGAAGAGGATGCAGTCAGAATGCTCAGGCTTACAAATGCTACAGCTTTCTCAGAACCTCTCCAGCAGCTTTTGGTAACTAAGTTTCTCAGAACAGTGGTACCTCGACTTTACATGAATTTAAGAGTGCATGCTCTGAAGTCGAACTACCTATCTAAGTCGCGGTACCTATCTAAAAAATTGAAAAAAACAAGTTAAAAAATAAAAATAAATAAAAAGTAAGTCGAACAGACCATATCTAAAATTTGTAAGGCGGCAGTTAAAATGCCAACAGTTTTCTGCTCTTAAGTCGAAATGCTCTTAAACCGGGGTACCACTGTACTTGAGTTGAGTGCAAACCGGTTCGTTTCAGTTGGCAAACAATGCTGCTACTCCCTTCCTTCGCCTCCCCAGCCTCAAACACCCACTCACCTGGCTTACTTTGCGAACAAGCAGCAGCTTCTCAAAGGATCTCCCACTCGTGTCTAGAGCTCAGGCTTGCCTGCCCTTCCCTCTTGGCTGATCGCCCACTTAGACCAAAGGGAGTGGGAGAGAAGACTGAGCTGTAGCCAGATGTGGGAGATCCTTTGAGAAGCTGCCAGAAACTAGAAAAGTGGTCCAGGTGAGTTGCTAGATAGACTCTCTGCCCCTGTTGGCACCATTCACATATAATGAACTGCATAGTCAGAAGTAAAAAAAAAATACATGGATAAACTATTGCACATCCTAGGAGTCAATAAACAAATGTTTTCTTTTCCTGTTTTCTAAATAAAATGTTATATAGTAACATTTTTGAAAAATATGTTTTTGCTCTCCAAACTACATGTGCCTTTATTAAAACCCTAACATATTGGGGTGGAGGCAAACCCCAGTGATCAGCAATCATTTTTCTGCGTTACAAATTCCAGAATTCTCAAGCTAGCAATGGCAACAACCATGTTGGTAGGGAGGCTGCTGGAGCTGCAGTCGGACTAGGTGAACACAGAAACTGAACAAGAGGGGTTTACATGAAGCACTAGGAGCAACATCTCACCTTTAATCCGCTTCACTTTGGGAACGTATTCTTTTTCCAGCACCCGTTTCCTTGGCATGATTCTTTCAAGCTGGGGAGTAGGGAAGAAGGGGGTTAACCAAGACTCCAATAAAAGCACTGCTCTGATTAAAACACAGGGCAGAGGCCCTCAGACACTAGACCAGTGATGGTGAACCTTTGGCACTCCAGACATTTTGGACCACAATTCCCACTGTCCTTTGTCATTGGCAATACAGGCTTGGCATTCTGGGAGTTGTGGTCCAAAACATCTGGAGCGTCGAAGGTTCACACCATTGCACTAGACCAGTTGTGGTGAACCTTTTAGAGACCGAGTGCCCAAACTGCGATTCAGAACCCACTTTTTTTTTTGCAAACTGCCAATACAGTAATTTAACCTGTATACAGGTGGCTATGAAGGGTCAATGTCAGGTGCCCACAGAAAGGGCTTCGAGTGCCACCTTTGGCACCCGTGCCATAGGTTCGCCGTCACTGCACTAGACTGTATCTCCCACTACAGATAAGCAAGAACCAGAAAACTAGTGGTTCGTGACTACTCATGAACCACCGCAAACTCCCCAAAACAAATTGGTTCATGGTTCATTGGGGGGTGGGGTGCCTAGGAGGGACTACTCACATGCCTCCCTCCCTCTGCCCCTGTGGTCTCCCTACTTGCTCCTGCCGCCGCCTCTGCCGCCATTGTCAGAGACAGTGGGCCAGGTTTCCTTCCAGAAGCTGGGCCCGTTGCCCTTTGCTCAAGCACCTGCTGCCCAGCTGAGAAGGGGCCAGGTGGGCATCAGTTGTTAGCTTTGGCAAAAACGAAGCGCCGAGGGGAACACAGTTCAGTGCTTCGTTTTGCTTCGCCAAAACAGGTTCCTCGAACTGCGTGGCAAACCAAGCCACAAACCAGCCTGATTTGTTGGTTTTTCTGGTTTGGCTGCTTGTCCCCTTTATCTCCCGCAATTATTTGCTACTGACCATCTTGGCTGCAGCATCTGAGAGTTGATTTCTAGAACATTTGATGGGACAAAGATTCCCCAACACTTATTTAGGGGGAAAGGATCAATAGTGGGGGACAACGTAGTCTCTTATCGCTAGATATGAATCCAAACCCCAGGCTAGAAGGATTTGAGGTATTGTTGGCCTATTTGAATACAATTTCCACCAGCACCACTACAAACACAACAATAACATCAATGTGCTGTCCAGTCAATTCAGACGTATAGTAGTAGCCCTTCCTATGATTTGGTAAAGTCTAAAATAACTCAGAAATGGCTTCTTCTAGGTAGTGTTCTGACACTGTACAGCTTGTCCAAGACTACATAGCCTGGTTCTTCTCCAAGAAGCCACAGCTTTGAGGGCACTGTTTCAATGTGAGCCTCCTGTGAGATTCCCTAATACATTGGTCCCTTGTATAAAGGAATGATTCATTCCAAATGAAACTGTGCTAAGCAAATTTTCCTTTACACAAATTTCCCATAGGAATGCATTGAAAACAAAATAATCCCTAATCGCGACCATTTTTATGTTGTACGGATTCGATTTTTTTATGTTTTCCAGATTTTATGTTATACGAACCGTTTGTTATACGAGGGTCCACTGTATGTCAGGAAATCAAACTCCCAGCCTCTGCAGCCAGGAGGAACCTCTTTTAATAAACAAAAATGTAGTTTATTTTTTGTTTGTTCATCTGAGGGTTCTTGGACCCTAAGAAAGTACCGTATACACTCAAGTATAAGTCGACCCGAGTATAAGTCGGGGCCCCTAATTTAAACCCAAAAAACTGGGAAAATTTATTGACTCAAGTATAAGCCTAGGGTGGGAAATGCAGCAGGGTCTGGCAACTCCTCCTTTGTGAGCTGGGTGTGTGTGTGATGTTTAAAATGACTTTTAGCCACCGAGGCAAGTGCTTGAGTTGGTGGCTAAAAGTCATTTTAAACATTGTTTTAAACTGACTTTTAAAAAAGTCATTTTAAACATGGGGGCCTCAGGAGAAGTGGCACATAATGTTTAAAATGACTTTTAGCCACCGACCCAAGCACTTGCCTCAGTGGCTAAAAGTATTGACCCGAATATAAGCCGAGGACCTTTTTTTTCAGCCCAAAATTAGGGCTGAAAAACTAGGCTTATATTCGAGTATATACAGTAAGTACTTGATCATGATAAGAAGAGATGACGATCAATGCAAAAGGTGAGGAGGAAGCTTCTGGTCACTTCCCCATGCTTGAAACAATTAATTTGGCCACTTGCTGGAACTGCCTAAGTCTCCATAACTACATATACAAGTGCCACAGTCAACATAGCCTCTGATTCTCTTCCTCGCTGTGTGGGGCTGTTCCAAACATGTGCACCTCTATTGCAACCAGAGCAGAAGCAGCTGCAACAGATGTGGGGGGGGGAGGAAAAACCCCGCATGGAGTGGTGCAGAGGTGTGCATGCTTGTCCACACGCGCAACTTAGAGGGAACCTTGGCTACAACACTTTTGTTTTTCACTTCATTGGGTTCCGCTGCAATTAACTATTATGAAACTGATAGCAGTGCAAATGAAGCAAAAGCCATCTATTGTATAACAGCATGACTTTTACAACCCACTGCTGAAGAATTTGGCCAAAGGACAGTGGATGCTAACCGATCAACCAACAGACAGCTGGTTTTACATGAACGCAAATCTTTGTGACAATGCATTCTGAGCAGGACATCAAGCAAATTCTTGCTCCCCAAGTGCTGGGTTAACTTGAGCCAAAGTCAGAAGTGGAAACTCTGGTCTAGTAGGGTGCATGTGATTTAAATCAAATAGAGTTAATTGATCTCAATTTAAACCATTACACACACACACACACACACACACACACACACACACACACACACAGAGTACAGTATATCAATATTTTCAAAATTTAAATTGTGATTTAAATCAATTTGATTTTTGAAAAATCACTGATTTTTATCCAACCCAGTGTTTTCAGATTCCAGTTCCCATAATCTCCATCTACTGTCTATGCTGAGATATACAGTTTTTTTTTCATGTATAAGACTATATTTTTGTCTAAAATTGCTAGACTAATAATAGAGGATCGTTTATGGAAGTAAAGTGAGGAGAGAAGCGCATGGTTGCAAAACTGTAATTTTGGGTTGGAAAGTGGAGGTTGTCTTATAATCGGAAAAAATATGGTATACACAGTGCAACAATAACTGGGAAGCAACCATTACCAACCTGGTTTAACTTAGGATATTCCAAAAATCAAAGCACTCCCTTTGTTCCTATTTGCCCAAGACCATTTGGCATGGCTCCTGGAAAGACATAACGTGAACAATAGTGCCCACAGTACACTTCTAAATACATGGCCACCTGTTCAGTTGCGTAAACCATGGAAAAGATCAGGCAGAATCTGAGAAGGCAACTGCAAATGTTCTCAAAAGACAGAGAAGGAGATTATGACTGAACACATCACGCAGAGTTGCTTGAACCAACTGTGGTTTCAAAACCAAATACTGTAATCAGGAATTTAGGAATCAGCTACTCAAGTCCAACTGCAATCCAAAGTATTTAGGAATGAACCCTGGCTGGTCCTTAGCCTATACGGAACATTTCATTAAAATCAGGGATAAAATGAAAACCAGGAACCTACCCTACAGAAATTTCCTGGCACCAGCTGGGAAGCAAATGGAACCATTCTTAGGACCTCAGCTCTGTTCCGTGGCCGACTCTTGCTAAACAGTTCTCATACAAAATTGGTGGGCACTCAACTGATAGGAGGCTAATATCAGGAAATATTAAATCAATGCCTTCCAAGAGGCTAAGAGTGCTATCTAACATACCACCCTCACTCCTTAGAAGACAATCAGATTTTTTTTTAAAAAGTGGCAGAAATGTGAAGCAGACCATCTACTACCCATGTACAAGGAGTGTCATGGTCAAAGATTTAGACTCAAATCTGCCATGAAAACCTAGACAGCAACTAATCTGAGAAGACGCTGCCATTTAGACAGCATGGCACCAGGAGTCAGCAACTTCTAATCCAGATCTGTTTGACTTGGTGTCCCATCCAATACAATTCCCCTATGGCAGGCCTGCCCAAGGTCCGGCCGGGGGGGCAAATCCGGCCCGTCAGGCCATTCTGAGTGGCCCGCGGCTGGCTGGCCCCCCCTCCCTCCCCTTCCTTCAGCCCATGTTTTTTTTTTAAATCTTCCATCAACACTGACACTGCCGGGAAGCTTGAGGGGCTGGGTGGGATGGCCGGCCGGTGAGCAGAAGCTTGTGGAGTGGGTGGGCAAGGGGGCAGGCCACCACCACCAGCACCGCCAGGAAGCTTGTGGGGCTGGACACGCGCATGGGGGTGGTGCGCGGGCGGGCCGCTGCCACCGGCATCACCGGGAACCTTGTGAAGCTAGGCGCATGCACACAGGGTGGTGCGCAGGCGGGTCGCCGCCACTGGCATAGCCGGGAATATTGTGAGGTTGGGCGCATGCAGTCAGTGGGTGGGGCTTATGGATCAGTGGGTGGGGCTTGCAGTGGGGTGGCAGGGTCGGGGAGCAACCGGCCCCTGACACATTCTCAGCCACCAAATCTGGCCCTCCTTACAAAAAGTGTGGGCACCCCTTCCCTATGGCTTTGATTTCCCAAAGAAAAACTGGACAGCGCTTAACTGGATTTGACTTAACCACAGCAGGTACCGAGACTGGAAACATAAACAGGGGCTGGCCAATAATCCTAACTGTAATGATAGGTATGTACCACAGACTTTACATCACATTGCAATGGAATGCCCCCTCAGAAGCTTCCCTTGCTTCCTACAAGGGTCACATCATCCCAAGGGCATGGTTGTTTAATGGCTCAACGATTTAGATACCCAGCCTTACATTTAGCCACTCTAGTAAATTCTCATTTAAATTCTGCATTTAACACTATTATTCTGGATATCCTTATGACTAAATTAAAACAGCTGCCTGTACCTGATCAAATGGATTGTAAGCTTCCTAACAGACAGAAAGCAGCAGGTGAAGTTAGGTAAAATTAAATCAGATATTAGCAAGGTTAGCATAGGAGCCCCTCAGGGCTGTGTGCTTTTTCCATTTCTTTTTTCCTTATATACTAATGATTGTACCTCAAAGGATTCCTCTGTTAAAATAGTGAAGTTTGCAGATGACACTACAGTGATTGGCCTCGTTCGAGACAATGATGTATCTGCCTATAGGGAAGAGATTGAACAACTAGTTTTATGGTGTACTCAAAATAGTCTTGAATTAAACACATGCAAAACTGTTGAAATGGTGGTGGATTTTAGGAGGACTTGTTCTTTACAGCCACCTCTTATGATATCAAATAACTTAATGTCAATAGTGGAGTCCTTTAAATTTTTAGGTACTATTATATCTCAAGATTTAAAATGCTCATCTAATATTGAAAGTATTATCAAGAAAGCACAACAAAGAATGTTTTTTCTGCGTCAACATAGGAAGTTCAGACTGCCAAAAGAACTGTTGATTCAATTCTATAGAGGTGTTACTGAATCTATCATCTGTTCCTGTATAAATGTCTGGTTTAGTTCTGCGACTAAGCATGACAGATATAGACTTCAAAGGATAATTGGAACTGCAGAAAAAATATTGCTATATGTGCTATACCACACGAGCTAAAAAGAGGGCGATGAAAATATATAGATTCCACACATCCCGGACATAACCTGTTTCAATTGTTACCCTCAGGGCGACGTTTTAGGGCATTGCATACTAGGACAACTAGATATAAAGATAGTTTCTTTCCAAGTGCTATCAAATTGTTGAATAATTAATTTTTACTTCTCTTCTTCCTTTTTAAATAATAGGTTATATTGTACTGTTGTACTGTGTTTTTATTGTTGACTATATGATTCTTATATAAATAAATAAATATATTTCCTTTTATATGTGGAGAGCATATTTTACCAAAACAAATTCTGGGTGTGTCCAACCACACTTGGCCAATAAAAGTATTCTGATTCTGATTCATACATAATGTATCTCATACATCATTCACTATTCATATTACGTGTTTTAAAAATTTCATAGGATTTACTTTTAATGTTTTATATTTTATACATGTTTTATATTATCCTCGCAAAATCTTGCTATACGGTATTCTGCTATGCCATATGAAATAAATAAAACTGGAAACGATGCACAAATACAATTGGATTACAGGAAGCCAGATCAACCCAACTAGACCATTAGTAGGGCAAGCATGGCCACCAGAACAGTTGTAAACAAAGCCAAGCTTCAGCCAACTGCTGAATAGTTTTTTTAAAAAAAAAACCTTTTAACAAACAGAAAATTGCAGAGACTAAACACAGTTCAACAGACTTAGTTGCTTTTTAACTATCCTGTTACTCTTTTTCTACTAGCCAATGTAAAAAATATATATATATATGCATGACAGCCTTTTGATTCGGGGGATCAGAAGTAGATGGTGGGAGCATGTTTGGTCGCATCTCTCTAGTTCTAGCTGATTTGCACTGGCCACCTGTTGTACCCCAAGTCCAGTTCAAGGTTTTGATAAAGCCTTCCAGGATTTGGGACCAGGGCACTTGATGGAACAATTTTTCTCAGATCATCCCAAGAAATGCTCTTCTGGAGGCAAACAAATCGTCCCCGAGACGCAAGGCCTTCTTTGTGTTGGCACCAACATTTCAGAATCAGACTTCCTCCCACCAAAAGGTTTAGAAAAATTCTGAACACCCAGCTTTTCAGAGAGGCCTTGCAATGAAACCATGCCTGATTTTATGTTCTGCCTTTCATTTGGCTATTCAGCTTCTTGTAGCATTTTGCATTACTTGATTGGTTTTATTTATCACCTTACTAGTCTTGTTTTTAATTTTTCGTGGTGTAAAGCTGTCCGGATAGTGCCTTGCTCTAACAGGGCAGTCTAAAAATCAAATACAAACAGAATTCCATGGGCTTTAACCTTGGATCACCCAGGTGTTCTTGGACCACAACTCCCAGAAGCCTTCATTACTAGGTGTGCTGAGGTTTCTGGGAGTTGCAGTCCAAGAGCACTGAGATTGCCTAAAGTTGGCAAAAGTGTGCCTACAGAGAATGGGTGAAGTTATCTGGAAGTTGAGCCAAGGACTTCTTTTGTTGTGGAATTGAAATGTTTCGCTACTCATCCAAGTTGCTTCTTCAGACTAAGGAAGGTTGGTGGAAGGAATTTATACTTAGTTTATCCTCACTTTGTTCTGGATTTCCTTCTCTCAACATGGGTGGGGGATTTTAGACACAATCTGCATACCACTTACCATGTTGTCCTTTCATCAATCCAGAGGCAAATCAGACCTGAAGGCCATTGCTAATAAGAACATAAGAAGAGCCATGCTGGATCAGGACATGGGCCCATCTAGTCCAGCTTCCTGTATCTCACAGTGGCCCCGCCAGATGCGTTTGGGAGAGCATGAGACTAGATATCTGTCTCCTGATACCACTCCCTTGCATCTGGTCCTTGAAGCAACCTGGTTTTAAGCCTGGAGATTACACATCTCCATCATGGTTTGTAACCTGTGATGGACTTTTCCTCCAGGAATCTGTCCAGTCCCCTTTTGAAGGCATCCAGGCCAGATGCCATCACCACATCCTGTGGCAGGGAGTTCCACAGACTAACAACACGCTGGGTTGAAAAAATATTTTCTTTTGCCTGTTCTCACTCTCCCAGCCCTCAATTTGAGTGGATGTCCCCTAGTTCTGGTATTTTAACAGGCAGGACCTCCAGCTCTTTAACTTTCACCATGCTTGCCGGTGGATGGATTTTTAAAAACTACTTCCCCCCCCCCTTGGGACTTGTGCAGGGGGGTCCGCATTCGTCCTCTTAAGGCGCACGCACGTGGGAGGAACCACCCTGCTCAAGTCTTTTAAGACCGAATCCCACCCTCCAAAGTTCTCTCTCTCGGAGGAGGAGGAGGAGGAGGAGGTGCAGGGATGGGACCGTAAAGCGGGCGTCTTAAGATCCCCGCCCCCCAAAAAACCCACCCCATCCCCTCCTGCTCCTGCAAACACGGGGTTGCGCGCGCGTCCGTGCGCGTTCCACGCCGTCCAAACGGAAAGCTAACGAAACCCGGGAGCCCCGGCGACGACCCGCGATCCGAACCCCCCCGACCATCCACCCCCCCCCCCACCCCCAAAAAAGACCCGATTCCTGCTGCTGTTGCAGCAGCCCCGGCGGGAAGGAAGTTTGAATTTCCCGCGTCGCCTCTGGCTCTCCCTCCTTCCCTTTTCCCGGGCCAGATCGAGCCCCGCCACCGCCAGCGGCTGCCCGGCCGTCCCTTCCGCCTCCTCCGCCCGGATCCTCGAGAGCGGCTCCTTTCCAGGCAGCACGTGGGAACCCGGCCCGGGTCTCCCCTTTCCCCAACCCCGGGAATTCGGAGCCCCCAGGAAGTTGGCGGGGGGGGTCTGCCCGGGACCCTCGCGGCTGCCCCCTTTTTTGGGGGTCGGGGGACACCCTTCCAACCCCTCCTCCTTGCACAACGCCCGCCCGCCCTCCCTCCCGTTGGTCCTTCCCTCCCCTCCCTCCCCCATTCTCCCACACACACACACACACACACACACCCGCCGCGCGCGCGCCAACACCTACCGTGAGACTCACCGCCCAACTCGCCTCGATGCGCTCCCGGGGCAAGTGGCTCTCGAGACTCTGCCGCCGTGCGTGCGCGCGCCCCCCTCCCCTCCCCTCCGCGCATGCGCAACGAGGCTGCCTGCCTGCCAGGCAGCGGACGCCGGCGTGGCTTTTGCGAGCAGCCGCAGGGGGCGCTACGGAGCAGCTCTCGCGGCTCGCCCTGGAAGGAGCGCCGCTGAGAAAATGGCGCTGCCCGCCCTGCTCTGCCACAAGAGGCAATATAAATAAGTCAACGCAGGTCCCTGTTGCGGTGTGCTCCCGACATGTTGCCTCGCAACCTGTCTTGGAGGAGCCGACAGCCTTGCGAGGAGCTGAGCTCTAAAACATGTTGCCCCCCTTCATCCCCTACGTAGGGAGAGGTTTATTTTGCCTTGTTTAAATAGCCTGACGGCAGGCGCAAATGAGGCCGGCTTGGAAAGCCCCGCAGGGGATGAAAATCCTTTTGTCACCAAACTAACAGCCTAAATGTGTTTGTGAAGATTCTCAGTCATCCCCTGCGAGTTTATCTTTCAGACCAGGGTGACATGAGGTCAAAGTGAACTATAAGATGGAGGACTCACAAACCAGCTTTCCTCAGAATGACGAAGCTGTTTGGATGAGCAGCGAAATGTTTTGGTCTCTCAAGAAAAATATTTCAGGCAAAAATCAAGGAAAAACAAAAGAAAAAAACGTGGCACCTTAAAGACTAACTTTCATATTTTAATGTAACATTTCGTGGACACGTCCACTTCTTCAGACATATAGCAGTAGAATGAGGTGTGGAATATAATATGTGATGGGATATACGTTTCATACTAGATATTCATACTAGATATCCCATCACATATATTCCACACCTCATTCTACTGCTGTGTCTGAAGGAGCGGATGAGTCCATGAAACGTTACTAAAATATGAAAGTTAGTCTTTAAGGTGCCACGTGATTTTTTTTCCTTTCCTTTTGTTTTGCTTTGATTTGATTTTTGCCTGAAATTCTTGAAAGGACTAACACAGCTACCCTCTCTGAAACTTCAAGAAAATAAGTCCAATTGCTATAACTGAACTTCCAGATAAACTCACCTGGATGACTGAGAATCTTCCCAAACTCATTGTTCTGTTAGTTTAGTGGTGAAAGGATTTTCATCCTCTAAGACCATTTGCGCCTGCTGTCAGTCTTATCTAAACAAGGCAAAATATTTGGAGGGGATGGGACGGGGTGGGGGACATGTTTTAGAGCCCATCTAAAATGCCAGCCACAGAATCTGGCGAAATGTCAGGATTCCCCCCCCCAGAATATGGCCAAACAGCCCGAAAAACAACTGTGCCCTATCTCTTTGAAAAAGGTCTGCATCCACTTCCCCTTCTCTGTATGTACTCACACGAAAATTACATGTGAATGGAACCTGCCAGCATTCTACACATCTTAGGACCTTTCTACTTTGTTCCTCCCCACTATGTCCGTTAGTGGTACTTGGCCTGTGAATGGCAGCCAGAAATGGAAAGCCCTGGATCAAGTTCAATGGTCACTTGGCTGACTCTTCCAGGCAGAAAAGGATCTTGCCTGTCCTAAGATAACAGAAACAAAAAAAACTTTAATACAATCCAGCTGCAGCCTTGGAAATCACGCCCTGCAGCAGTTTCACCCTATTACTGTTCCAATAGGCTAAGCATGAACAGTGGACTAATAAGCAGGGGTTCAATGAGTAATCTGCTTGCATTACACCCCAGCACTTATTTGCTTTTCATGCAGTCAGACTGACGACCCAGTATGTCAGCTTTGCCAAGGTTAGCTAGCCGCTTGAATCTGTAAGAAAAACAATACTTATACTATTTTCCAAAGGTATGGCTCAGCAAAAATCTGGAAGCTGGATCATAGCAACTGGACTTTCCTTGAGATCAAAACGTTTTGCTACACATCCAAGCAGCTTCCTCAGTCTGAGGAAAGTTGGTGGCAAGGCCTCCAATTTATTGTTCACCTTGATTTCACATCTCCCTGATCTAAGGCTCATTAGGTGGACAATGGCCTGGGGTGTGTGAAAGTCCCACCTATGCAACCCTTCCCAACTCCCATTAAGTATGAGAAGGCTAAGGCCTTCTTGGTGGAAGTGTGAAATGCTTGATTTGTCTGGGGAGAGATGAAAGGCCAGCAAGGTGGCAGACAGCATGGTAACCGATGCATGGTAAAGTCACAATCCCCTAAGTATTCTGTCCATGCAATATGTTGTTCGGTTGTGTCCGACTCTTCGTGACTCCATGGACCAGAGGATGCCAGGCCCTCCTGGAGATTGCTCAAATCCATGTTAGTTGCATTGACACCATCCAACCATCTCATTCTCTGCTGTCCTTTTCCTTTTGCCTTCAATCTTTCCCAACATCAGGGACTTTTCCAAGGAGACGTGCCTGCTCATGAGGTGGCTGGAGTACTGGAGCCTCAGTTTCAAAAACGATCCTTCCAGTGAACATTCAGGGCTGATCCAGCAGCACAGCTTTAAAGTGTCAATTCTGCAGCGATCAGCCTTCTTTATGATCCAGCTCTCACTTCCATACGTCACTACTGGAAAAACCATACCTTTGACTATCCAGAGTCCAGGCCTTTGTCTGCAAAGTGATGTCTCTGCATTTTAAAGATGCTGCCTAGGTTTGCCACTGCTTTCTTCCCAACAAGCGGGCATTTGTGCATAATATTAAGTTAGTGGGTACAGTGTTTCCTTTTCAGAGGTCTGTTTTTGGTTATAGAACCAGAACTCCCACAATCCTCTATCACTAGGAGACCTAACCTATCCAGTTATTTCAGTTTAGATCAGTGACAAATTCCATGCTTCTCAGTCTGGAGTCTGAGATCAGAGACAAAACAAAACACACACTCAGCTTTATTTATAAAATGTTTTATTTGACTTGTGTATATATTCCAACATTAGAAATAATGTACCAATGGTCACTGGGCGTACAGGAGATGTAGAAAGCAAATAAATAAATAAATAAAACAGCATAGCTTGGGATATGTTCTTGCCCTGCTGAAAGTTCAAAATGCTTTATTGTTACATACTATCAAGTCACTTTTGACTTAACAGTGACCTCCCCCCCATTTTCAAACTATGCAGATTAATTGTTCTGAGCAGACTATACATACTACCTCCCAGTAAGTATCCACCTAAACAACGTAGCACAGTGCACACTATGCCACATTGTTCCTTTTATTTGCTCTAAGTATATTTTCATTTGCAGTGACCATTCTTAGGGCTCTACTCCCAGGTATTCAGAACTGGTCTCCAGTCCCTCTGACTGTTGGCACTCTCTGACTACACATTCCCCAGAACGTAGCAGCTCATCAAATTCCAAACTCTTTGCTCCACACCTTTAGCAAAAAGGCATTTTTGGACTTCATGTCTTGTTATAAACATTTCAGTTTGTAGACAGTACAGCATGACCCCCGTATCCGCTGATTCAGTTATCCGTGGTTGGTGATCAGCGGGGGGTGGCAAGGGGGAAATAAAACTAAAACTTACTTTTGCGAGAAGCCCTCCTCCTCGCTGCCACCACGGGCCAGCCAGGCACCCTCCAGTGGCAGCAAGGAGGAGGGTTTCTCGCAATATTGATTTATTTTTGCAAAAATAAAACTGGCGGTGGACGGGGGTTGTGGCCTAGGAGGGGGGAAAGGCTTCTCTTTTACCTCCTCTCTGGCCACCACTGCCACTTCCTTCCACTTCCCCTCTACATCACCACTGCCACCACGGATAATAGTGTTAGCTCTTATCCACAGATTTCTGGATCCGCAGGGAGTCCCAGAAACGATCCTCCGCGATACAGGGGTCCTACTGTATAAACATAAGTTCATGCTGTATGTCAGAACAGTATGGAATAACATGCCTTCAAAAAGTCTGAAGCAAGCTAGCTAAATAAGGAATATGACTCTAATAAAATACAGCATTCAGGTATAGAGATGTAAAATTTCCAGAAATTTTGAAGCTTGGGGAAAAAAACAGGTTTGTTTAAAATATAGTGTATCTAAACAATTATTACAAACAGAATCTAATTTATAAATAATAGTTATTTATAAAATTTATAAAACAATGTTTAAAAATCCAGAATTAACAATTATTCATATTTCCTCTCCACAGTATTAAATTAAATAAAAACCTCATTCTCATAAAAAGAATTGTAGATGGGGAAAATGCACAGAAGGGAGTGAGACTGTTTCAATTATATTTTTTAGAAATGATATTTGAACACTGTCTTAAAATACTGTATTCATTATATTAAAATAAAACATACCATAATCATTTTTTCTATTTCTTTTTTTCAATTCTTCAGGAAAAAAAAGCTTCAGGGGGAAAAAAATCCACCATTTCCCCTCCCGGGCCTTCACATCTCTAATCAGATAACACCTTCATTTCAGTTCCAAGAAGCTCCTTTGCATGATATAATAACTCCAATAATTAAGATTCTTAAAAACTTTTACATGATAGCTATCAGAGGGCCTCTTCAATCCTCTCTCCATACTGGCACAGCTGTCGGGCACATAAGCTAAGGAATAGGCTTCAAATGAAAGTGAGAAACCCCGTTTTACGACAGTCACATCTTGGCACTTGGTCACAGAGCTAACCTGGGACCCCCCAGAAATGTCTGTTTGCAGTTTGACTCTAAAAGCAAGGTTCCTACACTCAAGCAACTTGTTTTTTATCATGTTGATTGCATGTTACATGTTTGGTCAGAGTCAAAAACACAGGATACTGAAACCTAAGGCAGTGGAGAAACAGTCGGGAGGTCAGGTCACATGTTGGCACCGAAATGTCCACACTGGCTTCATCGCTAGCCTCCTGCTACCACTCCCCTACATCTGGCCCTTGAAGTACCCTGGTTTTAAGCCTGGAGATTACACATCTCTATCACGGTTTGTAGCCTGTGATGGAATTTTCCTCCAGGAATCTGTCCAATCCCCTTTTGAAGGCATCCAGGCTAGATGCCATCACCATATCTTCTGGCAGGGAATTCCACAGACTAAAATTTTCTTTTGTCTGTTCTCACTCTCCTAGCCCTCAATTTGAGTGGATGTCCCCTAGTTCTGGTATTTTGTGAGAGGGAGAAGAGTGTCCCTCTATCCACTTTACTCATGCCCTGCATAATTTTGTACATCTCAATCATATCCCCCCTCAGACGCCTTTTTTCCCGCCTAAAGAGCCCCAAATGTTTTAGCCTGTCTTCATAAGGGAGATCCCCCAGCCCAGTAATCATTTTAGTCACTCTCCTTTGCACCTTTTCAAGTTCCACTATGTCTTTTTTGAGATGCAGTGACCAGAATTGTACACAATACTCCAGGGGCGGCCTTACTATCGTTTTGTACAATGCATACAAAATGCCCTTGCTCCATCTCCAAACTAGACAACATGGGACCTTCTGTTAATTCCTACAGCAATGTTCGTTCCTTTCAAGCAATGCTAGTGCCCATAACCGTATGCCTCATTACTCCAGGCCTTTCATGTGGATCTGTACAAGCATGAGGTTCTTCTCAAGATCACACCCCCGACTTCTTCCTTCTGAGTTGTTTCTCTTTTTCTGTAGAGTAACCTGATGCAGAAGAAAACGTTTATTGCTACTCATCTTTTTTTTACCCCCGCAACTTGGAAATGGCACTGCAGAAGAATGAGAGAAAAGAATCCAAGGCTGCAACATATTGCCTGAAATTCTGTTGCTCAGCTTAGTAAGTTGTGTGTAGAGTAGACCCAATAAATCAACAGAACTTATGATGCAGCTGATTCACCAAATCCCCAATGATTCAACTGATTATGTGCGACCATGCACAGATGTAAGACTCCAGCCTGGCAAAGCACATCTTTTGCCATGTTTGAACTTTGGGACCTGCCTTGAAGAACGTGTTGCACTTGAAAGCTTGCAATGCTTTTTATTTTTATTAGTGGCCTATAAAGGAATCCTGTGCAGCCTAGTTTTGCACCATTGTCAAGAATGCTCTCAGGGAGATAATGTCTCCTGCATGGTTTATCTCCTCCATCACAGCCCAAAGGCTTGGAGAAGCGTTAGGAATATGCAGGCTGCAGACCTAGGTGGCCCGGCTTGCTCTCCAACGGCGTGGAAGGGGACTGTATGTCACAGAGCCCACAGGCCTACACTCCCATGCGCCACACGGACAGAGCTGAGAGAGGACAAACCTCCCCAGGTATCCCCGTCGGGATGATCAACACTAGGCAGCTGACAGGCTTTCAAATAAATTGTGTGTACCCTCAGTGTTTTTCCCTTTTTAATATTTCAGTCTAAATGTAAATAAATAAGAGCCCCCGACACAACACATCTCAACCTGGCCAATACTTAATATCACATAAAAACAGAACAGAAATGCAAACAAGCGAAAATCTGTTTATGAATACCTTATTCTTTTGAGATGGTTGCACTTGCTAGTTTCAGAAATAAATGGTCACTCCAACCAAATGTTTTGGGCTTGCGTGGCTGCAAAATCAAAACAAAACAGATTTGCAAGATGGATTTTGAAGCACTTCTCAAAAGGTGTTCCTGATTGGGCTGCACAATGAATCCAACCTTCCATTCTTTTTCCTTCACTAGGCCAGGAGCATCAAACTGTTGTGTTACAGAGGAGGATTGATTATCTTCCCCTCTATAAGTCGTGTTTAAGCAGTGAAGTAGAATGCCAGAAAAGCCAAAGTAAAATGTTTAATCTACTGTGGAGTCACACAACCCTTTAGTGAATTAATGAATTCTTTATTTATGGTTGTTAACCAAATCTTACATATTAAAATATTAAGTTTGATACAACAAGACCGTATAGTGATGCATTTTAAAAAAGATACAAAATTTATAACAACCCTTTTAGTGCATAACTAGCAATGAACAACAGAAAGAATGCTCTCAAGGAAATGTCTCCTGCATGGTTTATCTCCTCCATCACAGCCCAAAGGCTTGGAGAAGCGTTAGGAATATGCAGGTTGCAGACCTAGGTGGCCCGGCTTGCTCTCCAACGGCGTGGAAGGGGACTGTATGTCACAGAGCCCACAGGCCTACACTCCCATGTGCCACACGGACAGAGCTGAGAGAGGACAAACCTCCCCAGGTATCCCCGTTGGGACAATTGACACCAGGCAGCTGACAGACTTTCAAATAAACTGCATGAATTATCAGTATATTTTCCCTTTTTAATATTTCAGTCAAAATGGAAATAAATAAGAGCCCCCCCCATCTCAACCTGGCCAATACTTAATATCACATAAAAAAAAAGTACAAACATGTGAAAATAATTCTGTTTGTGAATACCTTGTACTTTTGAGATGGTTGCACTTGCTATTTTCAGAAATAAATGGTCACTCCAATCAAATGTGTTGGGCTTTCATGGCTGCAAAATCAAAACAAAACAGATTTGCAAGATGGATTTTTGAAGCACTTCTCAAAGGGTGTTCCTGATTGGGCTATGCAATGAATCCAACCTTCCATGATTTTTCATTCAAGGAGCATAAGACTGTTGTGTTACAGAGGAGCATTGGTTATCTTCCCTCTATAAGTCGTGTTTCATATATTCCCTCCTTTTTTTTTAAATACAGCAGTGAAGTAGAATGCACGGAAACCCAAAATATGTTTAATCTACTGTGGTGTCACATAACCCTTTAGTAAATTAATAATTCTTTACTTACAGTTGTTAACCAAATCTTACATATTAAAATACTAAGTTTGATACAGTAAGACCGTATAGTGTTGCATTTTTAAACAGATACAAAATTTATAACAACCCTTTTAGTGCATAACTAGCAATGAACACCAGAAAGAATGCTCTCAAGGAAATGTCTCCTGCATGGTTTATCTCCTCCATCACAGCCCAAAGGCTTGGAGAAGCGTTAGGAATATGCAGGTTGCAGACCTAGGTGGCCCGGCTTGCTCTCCAACGGCGTGGAAGGGGACTGTATGTCACAGAGCCCACAGGCCTACACTCCCATGCGCCACACGGACAGAGCTGAGAGAGGACAACCTCCCCAGGTATCCCCGTCGGGAAGAGCAACACTAGACAGCTGACAGGCTTTCAAATAAATTGTGCGTACCCTCAGTGTTTTTCCCTTTTTAATATTTCAGTCTAAATGTAAATAAATAAGAGCCCCCGACACAACACATCTCAACCTGGCCAATACTTAATATCACATAAAAACAGAACAGAAATGCAAACAAGCGATAATCCGTTTATGAATACCTTATACTTTTGAGATGGTTGCACTTGCTAGTTTCAGAAATAAATGGTCACTCCAACCAAATGTTTTGGGCTTGCGTGGCTGCAAAATCAAAACAAAACAGATTTGCAAGATGGATTTTGAAGCACTTCTCAAAGGGTGTTCCTGATTGGGCTGCATAATGAATCCAACCTTCCATTCTTTTTCCTTCACTAGGCCAGGAGCATCAAACTGTTGTGTTACAGAGGAGGATTGATTATCTTCCCCTCTATAAGTCCTGTTTCATCTATACACTAGGCAGCTGACAGGGTTTCAAATAAACTGCATGAACTATTAGTGTATTTTTCACTTTTAATAGATTTCAGTCAAAATGCAATTGCACAATTAGAAAGGCTTCCCTAAGTCAGAATCGACCTGACAGCACATCATTCCTGTATAATAAAACAGATTTTTAAAATCTATCCCAAGTACATGCTGTACCCGTTTTAACTTCTATCAGAAACTGCCTTTGAAAAACTTAAGTGCCTGGGACACGAGACATTGTCTACTACTTTGAGTAATTGCTAATACTTTCAAATAGCTCTGGTTATTTTATTTAAGTCGATATTTAATTGGGGGGGAGGGAATCCAACATCGCTTGCGGACCTGTTCAATTACTTACGCACAACATATTAAGTAAAATAAAGCCCGACGGGTAGAATTAAAATTTGTTTATGGTTTGAGCAGCGGAGCAGGAAGCCTAGAAAATATTTTACATTTTTCTTACTCCTGCTGAGGTTTTAATAAACCAAAATTAGCACTTCGAGGCAATAAAATTTAGCAACGAGATCTTAATTCGAACCTTAACAGCAACATGAAGCTCTCACCTTCATCCTCGCATAACTTTTCAAAAAAGGAGCGCCCGGCCAACGACCACGCCGTTCGCACAAATGAAAGCCACAGCTCATCCTTCCGCGCGCCCAAGCCGGGAAAAGGACAAAAATGTCGTCGCGCGAGAATTTATAGAACGCAAAGGACGACGGGAGAAAGCCATTGGGCCAGAAGGCGCATGCGATAACTCACCTACCCCCCCGCCCCCACCCCATGGTGAAAAGCCGTTCTGTGGCCTTTAGGCTAGTCCTTTGAACCTAGAAGGGGGGGTTGGAGTGGCAGGAGAACCAACGAACCCTTCAAATGAAAGAGATAAACATAGTATATTTTTGAGTTGCTCTACGTAGGTCGTGACGCGTGACCGAATCTAAAATAAAGACTTCTCTCTATTTAAAAGGCGTTATCTTTCCCGCTGACTTGGAAGAGTCCATTCGAGAGGGCGCACCCTCAGGGAGGGAAAGGGAAGCTGTTGCGCATGCGTAAACCAGAGGTTTCCCCCACCCCACAAACCTGGGGCTGTTGAAAACCGCGCGGGTCTTGGAAGGCCGGCGGCGCATGCGCACGGGACTAGCGTTCTCCGAAATGGTGGTCTCCGTAGCCAAGCCATAATGCGCGTTTTGAGCCTACGTTCGGCCGGAATGTGAAGCTGCGTCATGCTTTTTTGCCTTCTTTCTTCGGTCCTCGTTGCAATTTGAAAAATACAGCTCAGTCAGCATGCAATTCATTTTAATCGATGAAAAAACCCTGCAAACTACACTGCCAGAATAAAAAAAAAAGTACAATTGAGTGATTTTTTTAAAAGTCAAACATAAATAGTAGGGAACGTGTTAATTTGTTACAACAGAACTAACCAGCTTTATTTTGGACAAGCTCTCAAATCATGGAGGGAGGCAGAGAAAGCCACTTAGATCCATTAGTAGAAGTTTGCCCAGGAACGGCAGATGGTGCCACTGTCCTTGCTAATCAACAAGACGTCCCACCTTTTGGATCTGGCAAGACCCGTATCTGCTACTACATTCCACTCATGCTAGTGTGCAGCCCAGGGTTAATTAAGAAAGGAGACATAACATCACAAACATAACAGGAGCAAATTGTGTGTGTGTGTGTGGGGGTGATTATAGGAATGATTTGGGGATCTATTCAGATTGAGCATGCACATTCTGCAATGAGTGACGATCAGTCCTGAATTACAAAACTAGGCACACTTCACCAAATAAAACCAGATTAATCTGCCTGGGTCTGCTCCCTTCATGTTCTTGCTTCCGGCTCTCTTTCAGGCTCTTCTCCTTGATAAGAGGTTGTGAAAGATGCTGCAGCCGGCCAGAGGTCCTGGGGCTTTTGCAGGGAAAGAGAAGGCACCAGGGCACAAGCCAAAGCTGTGAATTCTCTGCCTGCAAGCTGAGGCAAACCTCCCTGCCACCTGCTTTCTGTAGCCAGAAGGGCTTGGTGTTTGCCCTTCAGTTCCTTGGCCTCGGGAGGCCCACCTGCCTTGGGTGGATCCGGGTAAAGGTGTGACACCTGCTGACAGATCCAGGTGTGCTGGCTAGGGAGGGAGGCCAGGAGCAGAGCAGGTTGTTGGAAGCCTAAGTGGGGCTGGCAGAGTTTAATCCCGAGCAGGCACATCGCAAGCTGGGAAAATATAGTTTTCTCCACCTTATCCCAAGCACATCATCAAGACAGAGGACTTTGGTGTAAAGCGGACTAGGAAGAATGGAGCACAGTTGACGGTGGTGGAACTGCTGCATTTTTAAAAGGCAAAACCTGCTGTTTATATACCACCTCATAGTCCTCAAAGCACTCTTTGGGTGGTTTACAATTTAGTAATGCAGGCTGCACATTGCCCCCCACCCCACCCCCAGCAAAGTGGGCACTCAGTATAGCAACCTTGAAGGCTGGGAGGTTGAGTGAACCTTGACCTGGCTTCCTCAGACTGAACCCATCTTGGGAGCGAAGTGCTGTAGTTTAATCACAGCACCACAAGATTCCTGCATATGTCAACTGTGCACATAAGAGAAAATAAAGCCGTTTTCTGAAACCTGAGGACAGCCACTCTTGTCCTTTAGATAAGAACAGATCCTCCAGCAGACAGAACAGGACAGTGGTGAGAACAGTGGTGGATGGAGCATAGCTTTTGAAGTATCCCTAGGGAGAATGAAACAGGGGGCAGTAGATGAGCATCAGGCATGTGGGAATGCCCACAGGAGGTGCCAGCAGCTCTGCTTGGTGGGCAAGAGGGCAGTCCTGATGCCGTCTTGGCCTGACCTCTCCTTCTGAACCCAGGAAAACAAGGACTGATCTCCTTTTGCTCCTGGGAGAGAATACATGCCGCACAAATCATGTGCAATAATAAATACATTTTATTTATTTCACATTTACAGGAAATAAAGATTTGCACATTCATTCATGGTAGGGGGAAAACAACAACTTTAAATGCAACAATTAGGGGGAACTTTGCTATGGGGAAGGCAAAAACCCCACAACCTTGAAGGTCAACCAGGAAATGTGGGTAAAATTCCTTCCGAGCCCCATCAACTGGTGGCTAACAGGCGTCCATAGCAGTCAGCAATAGGAAAATAGAAGGGTAAGTTGAGGGTCCTTTCACAGGAGAGTCTTTCACACTTCTTTTTCTTCCTCACAGCTTGCATCTTGAGATGTTCTGCAGAGGCGAACCTGTGGGAAGCACAAAGAGGTGTCAGTCTGGTGGCTCCTCCTCCTCCTCCCTGGCCACTCCAGCTGCCAAACCCCTCGCCCAGCCCAGTTCAAGGGGGACCAGGTTGTAGGAAGGGAGGGGGAATGAATGGGGGGCAGGGGGTTCGGTGGCAGCCGGAGGGGAAGGGGAGGAGAAGCAGCACAGCCTGGCAGGGGACAGGGTGCAGCTGCCCGCAGTTCAGGGTTGCCACTGCACCAGAGGGAAAGTGGCATCACGGGCCAGTGGGGTGGAAGGAAAAGGAGAGGGACACGAAGGTGTTGCCCCACCTCCCAGCAGATCTTCCTGCAAGGACAAGAGGTCGTTTCTCTCGCCTTGGGGCCCAGGCCCTCTCCTCAGGGTCAGCTCAGAACGTGCTGAGCTCCAGGAGCCAATGGGGCCCTTGAGTGACCAGGTCACCCAGTGGCCTCATCCAGGCTGCTGCCAAGGTGGACAGGAGGCAGGGCCTCTGGAGAAGAGGGCGGGGCTGGGAGGTGGAAGCAGCCCCCTTGTGTCTTTCAGCCTATGGGTACCTTCCCTTGTTAGACGTGGCAGATGTTGTCCAGATCCGTGGCAGCTTCTTCCTGAAAAAGAGATAGAGGGATTAGACTCATTGCTCTTCCAACTGGAAGAAAGTATTTTTTAAAAATGGAGATCCCTCCCTTGTTCTAAATGTGATCAGAAATGGACCTCTAACCTTCCTCTCCACTGTCGGGCCTCCTGCAAGTGACATCCCTGCCTCACTTGACTCATCAGTCCAGCAGGTGGAGATCCTTCGATGTTTCTCAGCTCAGAGGTGGAGATTGTGGCCAAAGAGGAAAGCGAGAAGGGTTCTTGCCAGACGTGTCGTGCAGCTCACCTGACTTCAGGGTCTTGGCTGCCCGGCAGATGTTGAAGGCCTGCAAGAAGAGAAAGGAAGGGCTGGAGGTGGACCGGCACCAAGGTTCCCAAAAGAATCTCCCTGAAAGGCCGTCTCCCAGAAATGCATTTTCAAAGGGAATCTGGTCGACGATTCATTTCTCATAGCCAATGGAAGCGGTGGCTGCCATTGCCCGTTATCTCAGCATCCAGTACCTTGGTGTGTCAGGCAGCGGCTCCTTCTCCTCTTTTTGCAGGTGGTCGACCTCCTCTTCCGAAGACACCTGTGAAGGAGAGGGAAGGTGTCCACCCAAGGCTGCCATGTTCCCCAAAGCCTGTCTGGGAGCAAGGCCAGACCATTCTTGCCACCAGAAGGGACAAGGGAAGTCCTTTCCTGCGAGGAGACCGAGGATGCCCCGGGAGGGAAGGGGATCAGGGCCTTTCCTTCCTTACCGTTGGAGAGACATACTCCCTCACCACAGTCATCATCTCCACAGGTTCTTCCCTAGAAGAAAGAAGAAGCCACAATAGATGATGCAGCCGGTGGCTCCTTTCTAGTCCAATACCCCAAGAACCAGAGAATAAATCTGTAGGCAGGCGCCATCGAGCATGCTGCCCATAGACAAGAAGGCAGGGTTCCCGGCTGCTCTTGCTGAGAGCTTTAACATTTCTGGAAATGTTGACACCATGGAAAAATCTTTGGGGAAATAAATAAATAAATAAAAACCCAACGGAAAAAAGTCTCCCCCTCATCCCCCCCCCAAAAAAGACAGAAATTTTACATCTCTACTCTGCAAAGTGCTTCTGCCTGAATCTGAAAAGACCCAAACCAGAAGAAAAAGGTACCATTCAGGAATTTCCGAAGGGATCCACTCCTCGTCCTTGATGCTGCTGATGTCATCAAGGGTGTCGGCCTCTTCTACAGGAGTGTCCTGCATACCAAAGTCATGGGTTAATTCGTTGAAATGCAAATTATTCCCCTTCCTAATTTCAGTTCGATCCCCATTTCCAGAAGCAGAATCTCTGTCTCTTAAAAGTGCTCTTCTGGGAGATTAAGGGGAGGGGAGGGATCGAACTGGAGAAATAGGAAGCAAGTGGGTGCAGAGGGGGAAAGGATGCTTTTCCTTTCGCATTAAAGGAACCGGGTGGGACACAGGACACCTGTCCCCAAAAAGGAGGGGAATCTTTAAAAAACTGGTGGCACAGCTGCAGTTGAAAGGGGGAAGCACTCCCACCCTCTGCAGAGGAAGAAAGAATGGACAGCCAGCCCTCACTTATCTACGGGGAGGAAGTCTCTTCTGTGGCCTCCGAGAGGTTTTTCTTCTGTGGCTCCTCAGAACTGTAAGAAAACAACAGCATGTGTAAGAGTAGAAAAGTAGAGAATAGTCTGTTGTCCCTGCTAGAGGAACCTCATCGTTAGACATTGGGCGTCAACCAGGACACAGAACCAGCAAATTGGCTGAATCCCAGAGGGGATCTGGCCTTCAGAGGTTTGCCTTGGCTCAGGATTATCCAATCAAGAGCACTTGGGAGATGCCTCTCTTTTGCTAGGAGAAAAACCTACCTGCCCATGTGTTGGGAAGCGATGCCAATCTGCTCCCAGATCTGCTTTGCCACATCCCGAATGAGTTGGGAGTCAGTGGAGTCCTAGGGATAAAAATCATCCCAGTGTTCCTTCCTTCCTCTGTTGCAAGGTTGACCTTTCCCCATCCCAGGACCAGAGGTTCCTTCATGGGGGCCTCCTCACCACTCTCCCCCTCCCAACACTGCCCATCCTGCAGCATCCCACACTGAAGGACATTGAAGGTTCCACCCTCCTTGCTCCAGAAAGTTCCTTACCAATACTGTGGGAGAGACTCTGAGGTTTTCCAATCCTCTTTCCTCACCAGAGCTCACACAGTCTTCAGGACTGAAAAAGGAAGAAACCAGAACAACACAGACATGAAAATCAACAGCCATCTCTGCAGAATGACACCCAGGGACAAGGGGCCATGAGCCCAGCCCTATGATGTGGAATAGGGATGCAGGAAGCCTGAAGCAACTGTGATTTTTCACCATATTTTCTTCAGTGAAGAATCAGTGTCAAGAACCACCCTTTACTGTCCTCCCCCCCCTCCTCGTCCTCACTTGGCCCTGTTGCACCACTTCATTCTTACCAATTGCTGCAGAAAAACCTTTTAGGCCAGCAGCATGGGTTTTGTTGTCCTACCTGGGAGGAGGAGCTTTGGGGACGTCTTTATTATTGTAGCAGCAGCAGCAGCAGCAGCAGAGGGGCTGCCACCACTTGGCCTTCTGCAAAAGAGAGGAAAAGACTACAGGTCAGAAGGAAGGGTGGATTTGGGGGTTGTCGGAGCAAGAGAGATTAAACTATAAAGAGGGCAAGACTTTGGCCCCGATGGTCTCCTGCAGGATGCATGCATGGCGGGGCTGGCAGAGGGGGCTTCAGGAAGGGCCAAGAGGGGCCAAGAAGCTGCCTCTGCTTTCCCTCCTGTTTGCCTGTCCTGGGGGGCGGGGGGGGTGACGAAGCCCCACGGGGGGGGTGTCCACGGGGGAACTGGCCTGGCCTGGCAGCTCCGTGGCTTCAGGGGGTTAACAGAGCATGCTTGGGAGGTGGCTGGACATGCTGAGAACCCCCTTTCCCAGGTGGGGGGGGGCTGAGTGGGTGGGTTGGGGCTGTAGGCCAACTGCCCCCTGGCCTCCCACCCCAAAAGAGCCCCCATGGCCACGCCGGGCCCATCGGACCTCAGCCGGGCCAGCCCGGGGGCTTTGTGGTGGATCCCTCGGCTCCTTCCAGCCCTTCAGACAGGCGTGAAAGGGTCGGTAGGGCCGTCTTTCATTTATTGGCACTTTTTAGCTGCCTTTTTGGTGTTGGCCGGCCTGTTCCTGAGTGGGAAGGGGCTCCTTTCTGATTTGACATTTCAGTATTTATTGTCAAAGGGGTAGAAAGGAAGAGCTCAAAATAATGCAGCACTTTCAGTTCCAAGTGGAGGACAGCCAGTGTAGAGAAGTGGAAAAGGGAGATTGGGGAGGGAGAAATGCTTGACCAGGCCACAATGGCAAAATTAAAGAATTATATAAACAAAATATCACTGTGAGAAATTAAAACCAACAGCAGGAAAAGCGCTTTGACTGTTATAGATAATGGAAAGGGGTACAGAACCAAGCTAGCAAAGTTATTATATAAAATGAATGAGTTCAGTTGTATGGTATTCTAAAATTATTCTAAAATTGTTTTTAGAAAAAAATATACAAGATATCTAAATAAGAAGGCCACTGTTACTTATCCTTGATATATATGGAACACATAATTTTATTTTACAGTATTTTATTTCAGTAGTTTTCCTTTGGTATGCCTATTTACTTATAGTTATAGTTATAGTTATAGATTGCCTGACTTTATAGAGGAACTCTGGGCGGTTCACAACATAAAAACTAATCAATAAATCAATTATACAATAGCATACAGTATATAGAATATAAAACCAAACAATAAAGACGTTTAAGTGGTCAGAAAAAGTATATAAGATGGTGGCCAAGAAAACAAAAACCTTACACTATATATTATACACTAGTATATCTCAGATTTTAAAAATATTGTAGCATTTTAATAACGAACTCTTCTATTTCATTAGGAGTGTGTGTGGATCCAAGTCCACTTCCAATTTGGAGTATAAATACAGTGGAGCCTTGTATAACAAACAGCTTGTATAACATAACATTTGTACAACATAAAAAATTCTGGAGATAGGGAAAATTTGTTTAACATAATTGCCTATGGGGAAAATCCGTACAACATAAAAATGGGATTACTCCATTTTCAATGCATTCCTATGGGAATTTGTATAAAGGAAAATTTGCTTAACATAATTTCATTTGGAACGAATTAATTCCTTTATACAAGGTACGACTGTGCTGTAATTGATTGGTACTGTTTATTTAAACATAGCTGGCTAAACAGCTTAGTGTTCTGACCAGAGAACCAGAGATTGTATTTATGTTTGTGTGCGTAGAGTGGGTGTGCTAATGCTTCTGTCTCCTGTTTTTGTCGTCATAAAATTTATGTGTCAAATTGTGTTCTTTGTAAATGTGATAGATAGATTTCTATCTGAAATGGGGCATTGATGGGTTTTCCATTCCTTCATCCCCTCTTATTTATTATTTATATATTTCTTTACAGTAATTCTTTTAAATCCAGCCTTTCTGCTTTAGAGGGCCCCAAGTGTCTTGCATCATTTAAAAAAAACAGTATTCCAAAACATGAAGCAGCAAGTACACAAATACTAAAAAAGAATTAAAATATGTTAAAAAGGCAAATAAAATTAACGTTGAATGCCATTTAAAACAACAGAGCACAACAATCAATTTAAATCCCCTCACAGACCAGCAGTCAGTAAGGAAAAGCCAGTCTGCAGAGAAAGCTCTTTATTTGCCTACTTGATAGAGAGATGTGGACTTTTAGATCGCTTGGAACCAAGCCATTTGGGGCTTCTTTTTTATTTTTATTTTTAATTTTGATAATAAAAAGGACACTAATCACGTTGAGACACATAGTACAGTGCCTATTAAATATGCTTCTCTGACATCCTCTTGCATTTTATATTTTCCTCCATCCAGTGCCATCATCCTGCTTTAGGACTAGGTTCCAATACATTCACAAATATAGTTTGTGCCTCACTTTATTTTCCAAAAATGCAATGTGGATCTTTTGGGGCATATCCGTGCTCCCATATAAGTCAGTTTACCATTAATTCCCATTCTCCTCTAAACTGACCTGCATGGGTCTTGTACACGTGTGTGCCCCTACCTTCAATGCACGCGCACTGTTGCATGCACATTGGACCCATTGATCTGGATAATCCATCTCATCCAAAAACCTTTAGAGCTGAGAAGCCACAACCCCCACCAGCACTTTTTCAGATATTTTGGTCCACCCGTTTCTGAGATATTGCTTTTTCAAAATAGCAAAAAAGCAAAAACAAAAAAACCTTCAAATGTCATTTAACAGATACCTGTGATAGCTACAGACCTGGGACCGGGGGGGGGGGACCACACACACACAAAAAAGCTATACCAAGTTGAGGTGAAATATATACCAAGATATTGGTATCTTTTTCAAAATAGCGGGGAAAACCACCAAAAAACCCCCAAAATTCACTTCCCACCATCACTTCAAATGTCATTTAATAGATACCTGTGATAGCTAAAGACCTGGGACCGGGGGGGGGGAACCACACACACAAAAAATCTATACCAAGTTGAGGTGAAATATATACCAAGATATTGGTATCTTTTTCAAAATAGCAAAAAAACAAAAAAACCACCAAAAAACCCCAAAATTCACTTCCCACCATCACTTCAAATGTCATTTAATAGATACCTGTGATCGCTACAATCCCTTGGCTTTGACCCCACTTCATCCTCTCCCCTCCCTCCACATCCCTCCCTTCCTTCTCCCACCTCCCAGCACACACCAACACATCACATCAGAGTGTTGAGCACTTACCCTCAACCTCCGCACAAAACAAGCCATGTCTTAAAATCGTCCAAGAGCTTGACTGCAGCCAACGGTGCGATGAATCCCTCTGAGGCCACCAAGACCACCAGCCAGAAAGGAGTTGGTAGCCACGTCCAGCAAGACACCAAGCAGCCGTTGGGGACCTGGGGACCCTGTTGTTATGGCAACCATGTAAACACCCATGGGCTTGGAACCCAGAGCTGCAACGGTCCATTTTTGAACCCAAACAAGAGCAACCAATAGATAAAATCAACCAAGAGGCAACTCCTCTTATTTAAAAACCTTATGCCTTTATAAATGCAGAAAGGTAATGTTATGTAACTGCAGAAGAACATAAGAAGAGCCATGCTGGATCAGGCCAAGGTCCCCTCTATTCCAGTTTCCTGTATCTCACAGTGGGCCTGCCAGATACCTCTGGGAGCCCACGAGACTAGATATCTGTCTCCTGATACAACTCCCCTGTATGTGGCCTTTGAAGTACCCTGTGTTTTTTAAACACATCCCCATCATGGCTTGTAACCTGTGATGGACTTTCCCTTCAGAAATCTGTCCAATTCACTTTTAAAGGCGTTTTAGGCCAGAGGCCAGTACTCTCCCAACCCTCAGTTTGAGTAGATGTCCCCTAGTTCTGGTATTTTGTGAGAGGAAGAAGAGCTTCCCTCTATCCACTTTACTCATGCCCTGCCTAATTTTGTACATCTCCATTTTCCAGACTAAAGAGCCCCAAATGTTTTAGCCTTTCCTCATAAAGGAAGTGCCCCAACCCTGTCATCATTTTATTTGCTCTCTTCTGTGCCTTTTCTAGTTTTTGCAAATTGCTTGGTTTTATTTTGGTAATTGGTCAGTGAGAAGGTAGCAAGATTTTTTGACCCAGTGTCCCCATTCAAGGTGAGCAGGGGGCGGAGCCTCTGGAGAGGAGGGCGGGGCCTACCTGGGCCGGGAGGTGGAGCAGCCCACTTAGGTATTTCGGCTTACAGATACCTTCTCTTGTAACCCGTGACAGATTTGTGGCAGCTTCTTTCTGAAAAGGAGATTGGGAAACTAACTGAAGCGATGGTGTTTTTTAAAAAAATAATAATAATCTGAAATTGGCTTTTCATCTTTTTCCTTTCCACAGGGAACTGTTCAAGTGGCATCCCTGTCTCACTGTACTCGCCAGTCCAGCAGCTGAAGATGGCATTCTTTTCTCCTCCATGTTTCCCAGCCCAGGCCTGGAGGATCATAGCTGCCAGCGTAGGTCCAAAGAGGAAGGGTTTGAGAAGGCCTCTTGCTGGATGTTCAGTGACGTTCACCTGCCTTCAGGGTCCCAGCAGCTGTGCAGATTTCCAAGGCCTGCGACAAGAGAAAGGAAGAGCTGAACTGATAGGAAGAATCATAGGAGATTTTCCATAACAGACCATCTGTGGACCTTTTTCTTAATGTTTCAGATGGAAATCCATTTCTCACTGGAAGTGGAAATGACAGAGAAGGTCCTGAAATGTTCACAGGCTGATCTCGCTAGGAGGATTTGAGGTCAGAACCTTGGGGAAAACAGAGAATGCCCTGGGAGGTAAGGGGATTGGGGCCTTTCCATCCTTACCGTTGGAGGGACATTCTCTTTGGCCACATTCATGATCTCCACGGGCTCTGTTTTGCTAGAAGACAGAAGCAGCCAGGTGAGATGATGGACAAGACCAGCAGCTGGTGGCGCCATTCAAGTCCAACACCCCACGAACCAGAGAATAAATGTGTTAGCAGGCACCATCACGAACTCTGTCCATAGACAAGAAGGCAAGGCTCCTGACGACTTCTGCCTAGAACAGCTGCCTAGAAGTCATGGGGGGGGGGACTTTGAAGAAAAGTGGAAAAAATTACTGAGAAAAAACATTCTTTTCCCCTCCAAATTATTTGGGAATATTTCACCTCAACTCCTGCCATGTGCTTTGGCTTGAATCTGAAAAGACTCAAATCAGGAAGAAAGGCTGCCTGTGTGGAATTTCGGAAGGGATTCGCTCCTCATCCTCAATGCTGCTCATGTCATCCAGAGTGCTGTCACGTCATCGGGTGTATCACCTTCGTCTTCAGGGGAGTCCTGCATACCAGATTCATAGTTCAATTCATTGAAATGCCAATTATCCCCCATCTCAAGCTGGGTGAGACGCCATTTCTAGAGGTAGGGACTCTACCCTTTAAAGGTGCTCTTCTGGGAGATGAAGGCGAAGGAGAGGGAAGGGATGGTATTGGAGGAATTGGAAGCAAGAGGGTGTAGAGGGGGAAATGGTCCCCCTTCTTCACATTAAAGGAACTGGGTGTGACACAGACCTCCTTGTGCCTGGAAAAGGAGAGATGAAGAGGCAAGGAGGGGAATCAGAAAGAAATGATGGTGACATAATAGCTGCAGTTGAAAGGGGGAACCACCCTCTCCCACCCTTTGCAGAAGAAGAAACAAGGGACAGCCTGCCCTCACTTTACCCATGGGAAGGAAGACACTTCTGTGGCATCCAAATTGGAGGAGGACAAGGTGGGCTTTAAAAGTACCAGTACTTGTCCTTCTGGTTCAGGTCTATGCTTTAATTAACCATTAAGCATAGATTTCATAAATCTTTTTTGCAGAGTACAGCACGGCAGCAGGTGCTATCGTGGTCCTCAGTCTCTTTTTGTGCTGGTCATCCTTCCTCACCAGCCCGACTGCCGTGGATGCAACGAACATTATGCTCGGGCACGCAGGAAAGTTTAGAAGGATTACCTGGTATTTGCCGCAGGGGCCGAACTGCCACGAGATCCCATAGAGGGTGCAGGAAGCTATGCTCAGTACGACCGCTGGCAAGGAGATGGAATAGGAAAAAGATCTGGGAAGGGCCAGTGGGCTGAGGAGGAAGGTGATGCCCGCCAGCACGGTGGTTTTGTGCAGGTAGTTTCCAACACTGATTCAGGCTGGAGCTTCCTCAACAGTTGACTCCTGCAAAGGAAACAAATCAAGGACTAAACACCACCTTCCTTGCTCCAGAAGGCATCACTCTCTTCGCTCCTTTATAAGAATGGACAACCAGCCCTCACTTACCCATGGGGAGGAAGACTCATATGTGGTCTCCGAGATGTTTTTTCCCTGTGGCTCCTCAGAACTGTAAGAAAACAACAGCATGTGTAATTGTGGAAAAGGAGAGAACAGTCTGTTGTCCCTGCTAGAGGAACTCCATCCTTAGATCCTGGGGGGTCAGAAAGGACACAGAACCAGCAAATTGGCTGAATCCCAGAGGGGATCTGGCCTTCAGAGGTTTGCCTTGACTCAGGATTATCCAATCAAGAGCACTTGGGAGATGCCTCTCTTTGCTACGAGAAAAACCTACCTGTCCATGTGTTGGGAAGCGATGCCAATCTGCTCCCAGATCTGCTTGGCCACATCCCGAATGAGTTGGGAGTCAGTGGAGTCCTAGGGATAAAAATCATCCCAGTGTTCCTTCCTTCCTCTGTTGCAAGGTTGATCTTTCCCCATCCCAGGACCAGAGGTTCTTTCAGGGGGGCCTCCTCACCACTCTTCCCCTCCCAACACTGCCCATCCTGCAGCATCTCACCAGCATACAGTACGTCTGCTGCCATTCAAAGGAAGATCCCTCCCTCCTTTCTATCTCTTATCAGGCAGCAATTCCTAATAGTACTCAGGCCTTCCATTCTTACCAAGGAGTTGGATTTTTCCTCTGGTCTGGAGGTTGTTTTTTTCTCTGCCTCCTGGATACTAGGAGAAAGAATGAAATATAAGAGGCAATGAAGTCAGAAAGAAAATCCCACAAGATTAGGAAAAGGGACAGACTTCAGGCTCCTGTTCAAAAGAGGGTTCCAACTTCTTAATTCCAAAGTTCAGTGTTAAACCAAGGAAGCCCTCCCCTGCCCAATCCTCCTTCACACATGACAAAAAAGGTACACATCCATGCTGGACTCAGGGAAGGGCTCTCCTGCTCATGCCTGCTCTCCTCCAAACGTACACCCTTCATAGTAACTGATTCCCTGCGAATAATGTAAGAGAAAATACTGAGGCCCACCTCCCTCTTTGCTCCAGCGGAGATTTCACTCTCCCCCTCTCTGTGATCTAGTGGCCAAGTCTTCTTTTCCTACCCGGGGCCTGAATATGTTTCTGTGCTTCTTGTATCCTCTGCCTTGTGAACACAAGGGAAAACAGGGAGCAATGTGTAAGAAGAGATGAAGGAAAATCCCGGATCAGGAGGAAAGGCTACCTGTGTGGAGTTTCGGAAGGGATCCACTCCTCATCCTCAGTGCTGCTTACGTCGTCCAGGGTGCTGTCAGGTCATCAAGCGTATCACCTTCATCTTCAGGGGAGTCCTTCAGGGAGATGGACTTGCCATCTCTGCCGCCCTCCATTGCTTCTGGAACAGGCCTTCAACAACAGTTGATTCCTGCAAAGGAAACAATAAATGGACACTGAAGAACCCCACCCTTGTTGCTCCAGAAGGCGTCACTCTCTCTGCACCTCTATGACCTGGTAGCGTTCAGGCCCTCCATTTTTACCGAGGAGCTGAGCGTTTCCTCCGATATAGAGGTTCTTTTTTTCTCTGCCTCCTGGACACTAGGAGAAAGAGCGAACAAAGTGTAAGAGGCAATGAAGTCAGAAAGAAAACCCCACCAGATTTGGAAAAGACAGGGTGTTCCTGTTCAAAAGTGGTTTCCAGCTTCTCAATTCCAAAGCTCAGGGTTGAACCAGGAAAGCCCTCCTTGGCCTTTTCCTCCTTCCCAAAGGGGTTTCTTGTATCCTCTGCTTTGTAGACACAAGAGAAAACAGCAAGCGATGAGAAGCAATGAAAGAAAACTCCAGAGATCAGGAGGAAAGACTACCTTTGTGGAGTTTCAGAAGGGATCCACTCCTCATCCTCAATACTGCTCATGCCGTCCAGAGTGCTGTCAGGTCATCAAGCGTATCAACCTCCTTTTCAGGGGAGTCCTGCATACCAGATGCATAGTTCAATTCATTGAAATGCAAATCATTTCCCATCCCAAGGTTGGTGTGACCCCATTCCCAGAGGTAGGAACTCTATCCCTTTAAAGATGCTCTTCTGGGAGATGAAGGCGAAGGCGAGGGAAGGGATGGTATTGGAGAAATTGGAAGCAAGCAGATGCAGAGGGGGAAATGTTTATCCCCCCCCCTTTCGCATTAAAGGAACTGGGTGGGACACAGAGTTTCAGAAGGGAAACTGCTGTCATTCAAAGGAAGATCCCTCCCTCCTTTCTATAATATCTCAGTTAGGCAGCAATTTCTTTCTTACCTGGCGCCTGGATGTTTCTTCCACACTCGGTGTTTCACTTTTTTCTACTCTTGGGACACTAGAAGAAAAAATGGACATGGTGTTAAGAGCCACAATGTCAGAAGGGAATCCCGGCTGGGCAAAGAGCCAGTCCTCTGTCCAATTTGGGGGATACCACCCCAGAGGTGGTACCAGGAAAAGGTGCTTCAGAGGGCGTGGCCGAGGTATATATATTTTTTCAGATAAGCCAGGTGCTCGTGGGGGCATGATTTTTGAAAACGGCTTTTCTTCAAGTTAAGAGTGGATTTTAGCGGACATGAGATAGTAGCCTTTCCACCTCATGGGTTGCATCTTCTGCAGACGATTGGCAGAGGTGGACCTGTGCGAAGCACCAAGGGGTGTCAGTCTGGCGGCTCCTCCTCCTCCTCCCTGGCTACTCCAGCTGCCAAACCCCTCACCCAGCCTGGTTCAAGGGGGACCAGGTTGTAGGGAGCAGTGGGGAGGGAGGAGGAAGGAACAGAGGGGCCAGTGAGTTCAATGGCAGCCGGAGGGGAAGGGGATGAGAAGCAGAACAGCCTGGCAGGGGAAAGGGTGCAGCTGCCCGTTCAGGGTTGCCACTGCACCAGAAGGGAAGTGGCATCACAGGCCAGTGGGGTGGAGGGGAAAGGAGAGGGACACGAAGGAGGTGCCCCACCTCTCAGCAGATCTTCCTGCAAGGGCAGGAGGTCCTTCAAGCCCTCTAGTCAGGGTCAGCTCAGAAAGCGCTGAGCTCAGCCTGGATGGGGAAAGGGTGTGGCTGCAACCCAGACTGGTGAGGGTGAGTTTTTTTTTTGGGGGAGAGGAAAGACAGGGGGTGCCCCAACCCCTGACCAACTATTCTAAAAGGAAGCCTGGCCCTTCCTCTCCTGATGGAGCCCACGCTGGGAGGTGGAGCAGCCCACCCGTGTCTTTTGGCCTACTAGTACCTTCCCTTGTTAGACGTGGCAGAGGTGGTCCAGATCCATGGCAGTTTCTTCCTGAAAAAGAGATAGAGAGATTTGGCTTATTGGGCTCAGTGGAGTGAAGCGGAATCCACTGGCTGCTGGTGCTGCACGCCAGGATGTTACAGGGTGAGTGGTGAGATCACTCAAGGGCATCATCCCAAACCCTGCCAAGGTGGGCGTGGGGAGGGCCTTCTACAGGTAGGGTCTCCCTGGGTCAGGAGGAGAAGTAGCACACCCACATCCTTTCTCCTCCTGATACCTTCCTGTTTTAGCCACGGCACAGCCAAACAATCCTTGGACTCAGGGAGATCCTATTCCTTTAAAAAAAAAAGGTAGATAAACATTACTGATTTCTTGAAGTTAAAAATCTGTTTTGGGCAGCACTGACATTTTGTCGTGTGGCCTCTAATTTTTGCCTCCAGTGAATGGGGCTCTCTTCTGCCCAAGCCCTGCACTCTTTTGTAGCTAAAAACTGAGACAAAGGGAAGATGGCAGGTTGACCCTGTGTGGAAAAGCCCCACATTAAGCTCCTGATACCTTCCTGTTTAATCCGTGGCACAGCCATATTAATCTCCTTTCCAAAGTCGAGAGCTGTGAATTCAAACTCCTTGTTCAATGAGGGGTGTTGGAAAGTGGAAAACAGGGTTGAATATCGCTGAGGTTGGGGTGCAAAGTCAAGGTAATTGGCTGTGCCCCCACTTTCCTTCCTTTCACCCCAATATCTCAAGGGGACCTCCAGCTCCTCCCACTAGGTGGTCACTACTTACTGTGAAGTGTCTCAGAAAACAAAGCATGATATAAAAATGTTCCAGAACAGGGTTTCAGCCAAGTAGAAGGGGAAGAAATGGGTGCAATTGAAACCGACCTGCTAGAAAGCCTTGGAGATGCTTCCAACTGCCTCTAACTCCAGTGGAGTCCCTCGGCACTCCAGCTGGCCAGCTGGCAAACAGCTCAGTTCAAGGGGGACCAGGTTGTAGGGTGTAGTGGGGAAGGAGGGGGATGAATGGAGGGTAAGGGGGTTTGGTGGCTGCCGGAGGGGAAAGGGAGGAGAAGCAGGACTGCCTGGATAGTGAAAAGTTGCGGCTGCCCGTTCATTTTTGCCACTGCACCAGAGGGGAAAAGTGGCATCACAGGCCAGTGGGGTGGAGGGGAAAGGAGAGGGACAGAAGGGAGGTGCCCCACTTCCCAGCAGATCTTCTGCAAGGGCAGGGGGTCCTTCTTCTCACCTTGGGGGCAAGGCCCTCAGAAAGCTCTGAGCTCCAGGTCACCCAGTGGCCCCACCAAAACCCTGCCAAGGTGGGCAGGGTGTGGGACCTCTGGAGAAGAGGATGGGGCCTGCCTGAGCTGGGAGGTGGAGCAGCCCACTCGTATCTTTCAGCCTACGAGTACCTTCCCTTGTTAGACGTGGCAGAGGTGGTCCAGATCCGTGGCAGCTTCTTCCTGAAAAAGAGATAGAGAGATCAGACTTATTGGTGTCCCAACTGGAGGAAAGTTTTTTTTAAAAAATGGAGATCCCTCCCTTCTTCTAAAGGTGATCAGAAAGGGACTTCTAACCTTCCTCTCCACTACAGGGAGTCTTGCAAGTGACATCCCTGCCTTGCTTGACTCACCAGTCCAGCAGGTGGAGAGCCATCTATCTTGGATGTTTCTCAGCTCAGAGCTGGAGGTTTATGGCCAAAGAGGAAGGGGAGAAGGGTTCTTGCCAGACACGTAGTACAGCTCACCTGACTTCAGGGTCCTGGCTGCCAGGGAGATGTTCAAGGCCTTCAAGAAGAGAAAGGAAGGGCTGGAAGTGAACCGACACCAAGGTTCTCAAAAGAATCTCCCTGAAAAGCCATCAGCTAGAAATGCATTTTAAAAGGGAATCTGGTTGACGATCCATTTCTCCTAGCCAAGTGGAAGCGGTGGAGAAAATCCATCCCCACCAGAACATCCACAAGTCAAGGCCTTGGAAGCTTGCTTCAGAAGACACTTGCTAATCCTAGAGTTTTCCAAGAGCAGCCATCCTCCTGATGGTAGGCGACCACAACCATGGGTAAGGCTAGAGGTGGCCAGTGGGCTGGTGGTTGCCCCCCCCCACTCCACCTCAGCCATTCCTCGTAGGCAGGATGCTGCAACCCCCAGGTGGCTGCGTTTGCCCTTTAGCTCAGCATCCAGTACCTGGCTGTGTCAGGCAGAGGCTCCCTCTCCTCTTTCTCCCGGTGGCCGACCACCTCTTCCGAAGATTCCTGTGAAGGAGAGGGAAGTTTTCCACCCAAGGCTGCCATGTTCCCCAAACCTTGTCTGGGAGCAAGGCCAGACCACTCTGGCCACCAGAAGGGGCGAGAGAGGGCCATTCCTGCTAGGAGACTGAGGATGCCCCAGGAGGGAAGGGAATCAAGGCCTTTCCTTCCTTGCTGTTGGGGAGACATACAGTCATTATCTCAACGGGCTCTTTGCTAGAAAAAAGAAGCCGTGTTATATGACAGGAGCCTTGCAGCTGGTGGCTCCATCTAGACCAGTGGTTCTCAACCTGGGGGTTGGGACCCCTTTTGGGGTGAAATGACCCTTTCACAGGTGTCACCATGTGCCGCTAGACCCTCCACCCACCAGGTTTGAACTGCCACTCTCCTTTCTTCCTATGCCTCTCCTTTAAGGTTGGCTGCGCAGCCGAGCTGAGGAGGGGGGACAGCGGTGGCGGCAAGGTGGGCGGCTCCCCTTTCTCTCCCTCTCACCCTCCCTCTGGCTCCCAGATACGGAGGGACAAGGCTGCCTCTTCTTCAACTGCCCTGCTTTCAAGCGGTCCTCTCCTCCTTTTTCTCGGCAGGCGCTTGCAGTAGACAGCCCCAGTCAGCCACCGCCTGCTGGTTGCCATGGCTTTGTCCTGAAGCATCCCTTCATCCCTCCACTGCACCTTCGCCTCAGCATCACCTGGCTCTGCAGGTTTGCCACCTGCAGGCGCCCTCCTGGCCTTTCTGCTGTGTCTGGACGGTTGCCTTCCAGGCAGTCCCGCCGGTGGCCCCGATGCCCACTTGCCAGTCCCTCCGGTCCCTCCTGTTGGCTCCCTTCCTGAGGGTCCCCCCCTCCCTCTCCTTCCCTGCTGCCTGGATAGGGGCCTTTGCCAGGGTCAGGTTTTGTGGCCGAGCCCCCTTCCTCAGAGGCAGGAATAAGTCCCCCCCCCAGGGCACCCTCCTGGATGAGGAAGGGGCTGCGACCCATGGGAGCTCACATTCAGCCATTTAATCCTTTCCGGTGCCACAAGGTTTTGGTCCTTAATGTTCCTTTTTCATTGGTTTCTAGCATTGACGGAGACTTCTGTCTGCCTTCCCATCTATCTATCTATCTATCTATCTATCTATCTATCTATCTATCTATCTATCTATCTATCTATCTATCTATCTGTCTGTCTGTCTGTCTGTCTGTCTGTCTGTCTGTCTGTCTGTCTGTCTCTACTTACTTACCTGCCTGCCTGCCTGCCTGCCTATCTCTGTCTGTCTTTCTGTATGACTAAGGGAGCCCAAGTTTTGGCTGAATATCAGGAAAAACTTCCTGTTAGAGCAGTACGGAACCCCTGACCTCAAGAGGTGGTGAGCGCTGTAACGCTGGAGGCCTTCAAGAGAAATTTGGACAACCCCCTGGCAGATATCCTTTAATATGGATTCCTACCTGGAGCTGGGGTGGTGGTGGACTTCATTCCCTTGTTGGTCCCTTCCATGATTCTATGACTAATTTCTGTACTGCCCATCGCGGCATTAGGAAGGCTGAGAACCACTGATTTAGATCAGCACCACAAGAGCCAGAAAATAAATCTGTAGGCAGGAGCCATCAAGCTCACTGCCCATAGACAAGAAGACAGGGATTCTAGGGCAGTACAATTTCTGGAATTGCTGATGCCATGGGGGGGGGGGACTTTGGAGAAAAATGTAAAATAATAAAATAAAATAAAAACCAACTGAAAAAGCCCCCCCCCCATTGCCCCCTCAAAAGACAGAGCTTTTACATCTTTACTCTGCAAAGTGCTTCTGCCTGAATCTGAAAAGAACCAGAACAAGAGAAAAGGGTACCAGTCTGGAATTTCCGAAGGGATCCACTCCTCACCCTCGATGCTGCTGACATCATCGAGGGTGTCCGCATCTTCTTCAGGGGAGTCCTGCATACCAAATTCATTGGTTGGTTCATTGAAATGCAATTTATTCCCTGTCAGAATCTTGGTTAGACCCCCCCCCCATTTCCGGAAGTAGGTTCTCTCTTCGGGGAAGAATCAACTATATAGCTAAGGGTAAAAGTTGCTTTTGGGGAGTATAACAAGAATACATCACATTGCCTGATGGATCCTGAGAGTTGTCAAAAACAAAAGAAGCAAGCCTTCCACTTGAATGTCAGCCATAGAAATTCCGTGGCCCTGTGAAATCTTCCTTTCTCATTCATCCTTTGCTTTCCTGGCATAACCTTTGACAAGGAATGTGGAAGTCACTCAGAGACGCTACGTTTTCCAAGCCTTAGATCTACTCCGCTGCTACACCGAATGACTATTGATGTGAAACCGCTGGTGATAATGCGGGAACTGGGGCCCTTATTTTGCCCTGGGGTGGAGGGGTGTGTGTTCCTCTGTGGGTCCGTATCAGAAGTTGGTTTGATGCTCCTCCATACACAGCCATCACCTGCAAATAGGGAGGCAGAAGATTTACAAGCTGTCAGCACGAGGGCATAAGGTCACTGAGGGTCAGAAAGTCTATTTCAGAGGTCAGCATCCACTTCTTTCAATCTAATGAAGCCATTATTTGCGAAAGTGACCACTGGGCTGAGCAGACCCTTGAAGCAGCAGAGCAACCCTGAGTGACCATCATCAGGGCTGAAAGAACAGGAAGGAGCTGTTTTCCTTTTACATTGCCTAGACATGATAAGGAAGCCCACTGCTACTGTGTCTCCTCCAGACCTCCTTGTGCTTCCGCACAGGCACTTGTAACAAAGACAATAGTGCCCACAAGTATGGACTTGATACTGCTAACGCGTTATCTGTTGTTTCAGCTACGGCTTTGTAAAATTATGATGGTTTTCCGTCTGGAAATAAATTGCCATTTGCCAAGTGTGGGAATGCTACTCTTTTGGACTGTGTGCTGGCTGAAAAATTCTAAGAGTTGTCGTCCAAAGTCATACATTTTTAAAGAATATACGTAAAGTGAGATAGGTATTTCTTTTAAGCAGCACAGTCCAGACAAGCTTGTTTTGGAATCTGGACATGTGTCACTAATTACTAAAAGTTTATTTATTGCAATAACTAGTGTTATATCCTACCAAAGCAAATAGAAACCCTGAAAGGGTTTCAAGAGATGGGAGATATTTATATTTAAAGAGTGGCTTTACTGGTGTAACTGTTTTGATAGCTCTGTGGTTTAAGTTTTTGGCTGTGGAGCCAGAGGTAGGGAGAAGAGCCAACCTGTATGGCCATGGGCAAGTGGGACAGGTCCAAGATGCCCCCCCACCCCCCAGAAGAAGGAAAACGGCGAACCACGTCTGAGTATCCCTTACCTGGAGAACACTGCAGAGGGTCTCCATACAAATACAAATGCAAAGGGTCTCCAAATACAAATCTTAACCAAAAACCTAAGTACCTGTTAAATATCCATGCAGTATGGCTTAGACTGCAGGCATGTCCAAACTTTGGCCCTCCAGATGTTTTGGACCACAACTCCCACAGTCCTTTGCCATTGGCAATCTAAGCTTAGAATTCTGGGAGTTGTGGTTCAAAACATCAGGAGGGTGAAATTTGGACATGCCTGGCTTAGAGGAAGGCAGTGGAAATTGAGTACATCAGTATGTGACGACATCCAGGAGAGGTTATCTGGACCAGAATCTGAAGTGAAGTACTGTACAAGGGGCACTCGTTCAAAGAGGAGGATGCACACTTATTAGACAGAGAAGATAGGTGGTTCAAGGGAGGGGGTCCGAGAAGCCATTCATGTGTGTATTGAAAACCCCTTTTCAACAGAGGTGGGGGGACTCAGGCACAATCTGCCTACCACTTATCAGGCTGTGATTTCAACAATACCCAAACAAATGAGAAGCACTTCACACCTCCAGGAAGGCCATAGTTAAGGACCCGTACTTAGTCCCACCACCTTCACAGGTGTGCCTCAGAAGAACACATGAAAGGGCCTTCTCTGTTGCTGCTCCCAGACTTTGGAGCTCCCTCCCATTGGAGGCCAGGACTGTCCCATCTCTGCTGTCTTTCCGGAAACAGGCAAAGACCTTCCTCTTCAGGCAAGCTTTCCCTATGCAACTTTATATGGATTATTTTACCATACATGATTGCATTGACTGATTTCATAAGAACACCAGTGTTTTCCATGCTACTTTCCACCCTCATAATGGATTTTTCTTTTCTTGTTGTGTGCTTTTTGTAGTTCTATGTTTCTTAAATGTTCTGGGCTATATATTGTCCCTCTCTGTTGTAAGCCACTTTGGGTCCTTTTCCAAGGAGAAAGGTGGGGTAAAAATATTCTAACGAAAGAAAGAAAGGAAGGATGGGTGTAGGGAAGGGTTGCATGGATGGGACTTGCGCACACACCCCAGGCCATTGTCCACCTAATGAGACTATTGAGGCCACTGCCCACCTAAGGTGCCTATTCAAACCAGGGTGGTGTGAAACCAAGGGAACTATATACAGTATTGGAAGGTTCACACCAACTTTCCTGAGGCTGACGAAGCTGCTTGGATGAGTAGTGAAACGTTTCGATCTCACAAGAAAAGAAGTCCAGTTGCAATGACTCAACCTCTGGACTGAGTACATGAACAACTTCCAGGGTACTGTATCTTAAAAGTCATAATTAGATATCAAGCTTCTTTGTGCACAACATGTAAGTCTAGAACTCAGTCCAGAGGGTCCCTTGTGTATCAAATGATCATGGAGTGAAAGCAGACTGTATTCTTCAGCTGAAGCTACTGCAGCAGCTCCTGTTGCTCAACAGACCTACAGCACCCTTGAATTGACTCTTTAGGAATAGTGGCTCAGCGGGCTGAAACTGTCAGCTGCAAAGTTGGCAGCTTAGTGGTTTGAATCCCGGGTGCCATGCAGCAGACTGAGCTCCCGCTGTTAACTCCAGCTCCTGCAAAACTAGCCGTTCAGAAGCATGTAAATGCAAATACAGTGGAACCTCTACTTATGAATTTAATCCATTCTGGATGCACGCTCTTAAGTCAAACAACTCTTAAGTAGAGGTACCATATCTAAAAAATTGAAGAAATAAAAAAATTTAAAACAAACATTTGTAAGTAGAGCAGAATGCATCTACAATTTGTAAGGTGGCAATTAAAATGCCAATGGTTTTCCGCTCTTACGTCGAATTGCTCTTAAGAAGAGCTGCTTTTAAGTAGAGGTACTACTGTAGATAGGTACAGCTATAAAAAACGGGAAGGTAAACAGTGTTCTGTGCACAGAAATGCATTCAGCCAGACCAACCCCATGGCCACGGACTTGCACAACACCGGCTCTTTGGCTGAGATGAGCACCACCCCCAGAGTCGGACACGACTAGCACGCAAGTGTATGGGAAAATTTTTACCTTTACATTTAATATAAAATGAACAAAATACATTTTGTGATTGGTTGTTTTTCCTTTCTTTTTTTTAAACTACAGGATGCCAGTGCAACTAAAAAAAATGGTATTTTTGTTTGAATAGAAAATTATGTCTAGATGTATATAAGTAAGATGTACGTCAAAGAAGATAAAGAACAAACTTTTTTCTAAAAAAAATTTATTCCATAAAATTTTGTTGATAGGCAGATATACAATCCAATGATCTCCTCTACCAAGATTTTATACACCATTCATAAATCACAGCTAGCAATTCACAGCCCGAGTGCAGCAGTACCCGCCACAGTCTACCAGGACAGCATCTTTCTTTGCATCATTATTAAGAATTGCTAGCAGAAGACAATGGTGAAATTCCTCTTCCTCTTCCTAGGGGAAAACATTACTAAATCACTGCTCATGTACATGAAGAGTCAGAGACAGAAAAGTTACACTTTTAGACTACATCTCTCAGAATATCCCTGCTGGGGTATACTCTGACAGATATAATTCAAAAAGTAACTTTTTAAGGTCACGGGGTGGGGACATAAAGGTATAAAGGCAACAGTCGATAATGTGACGTCTCGTCTCCCTCCAAAATAAGATGGCCAAGAGGAACCACAGCACTCTCACAGCCAACCTGTTTTTTTTCTAGTCTACGTAGAAACAGTACTGGAATGGATCAAGACTTAACAAATCACCTTTTGTCCCAATGTGACAATGGTACTTACAACATGGTGTCTAGTATGTCCCATTGATTTCTGAGTGGGTAAAATTTATTTCAATCAGAGTAGGAGGAATTTGACATTCTGAAAGTTTTGGCCTGCCAACTCTCTGTTGCATGACTTGAGGTTATAGGATCCTTGGAGATGAAGTCCAAAACATCTGAAGGGTCCAAGATTAATGCAACCTTGAATTAGTCAGATCCAAGCGAATGCTTACTGAAAATCCATCTTCCATCCCAGCGATTTTCAGTATTTGATCCTATTCAAGAGCTCTGGACTTCGTTCTCGGAGATCCTGATCCTTTGCCTCACTGGTTAGGTTTGGTGGGGAATGAAACCTAAAATTTCTGAGGACTAGAATTTGAGAAGCCACGTATGCAACGACTACAAGATACAGAGGTTACGTCCTTCCCTGTTCTCAAGACGAAGAGGCACTGAATGATATAGAATGTCAGCTCCGGCCTTGTTTGTATCCACTCACCACTGATATGGTGTCACATTCTACAGATGTGACTAGCAGTCGTGAGATGTAACATGCAGGCAAACGTGATCAAACAGAGCCGCCAACATTCAAACACACCTTGAACCCAAGTAGTGGCTCAAAGCACCATTCCAAACCATTCTAATAAAATCTAAGAGAGGTTAGATGAACATATTTGCTCATTTTCTTTTCTCTTTTTAAAATCAGGTTTAAACCCTTTTCAAGTATATTAAATTTAGAAACACCTATGAGCTTTGCTACATAAATCAGAAAAGGCAAGTTCCATTCTATTTTCAGAATGTTTTGTTTGTTTTTAAAAACAGGAAGACTTTCTTTTAAAAAAAAAAGACAACATGTTCCATGCTGCTGCTTTATCTCAGCCTTTGCAGTTTTTGTTAAACAGACCTAAAGATGTTTGAAAACAGAACTGCATTTGAGGGTGTGTTTTTTTTTTTTTACTTCTACAGAGGTGGAGCAGTTGTCCCTTATAAAATGATAAAAAAAATTTCCACTTAAGATACAGGAGAGGCTATTTCAGAATTTCTTCACAGAATGACATAAAACTGATCAGTAGTGATTCTGCATATAAGGTACATCAAAAAGACATAAATCAGGAAACAAAAACAAACAAAACCCTCCAGTAATATGTCAGTTTCCTGTTACTAGAGTTGACTGACATATTGTTTGTACAGAACAAACACAGGCACATATACACCAGCTTCCCTCCTGCTTGCCGCCTCTAAAACGTACTCCGCTTTCTTGTCTTCGTGGAGAGCAACGAAAGGCTACGAAACAGATCAGAACATAGTATTTACAGCAGAAGAGGAAGAAAGGGAGAGCTCTCCGTTCACGCGCTGGAGCTACGCAGGATCGGCATGAGATGGAGCACGGAGCAACAAGCAAACCGGATATTGCTGCATCATCTGAGGCACAGCAGGGACTGCTTCTTGTTTTTAGTCCAGTGTGTGATTTGATGGCACCTGAGACAAATTCCATTCGGTGAAATGCTAGCTTCCTCACCCTTCTCCATTCCCAGAAGGAGCATTTCCTGGATACATTATGAAGGCAAGCCTTGGAGAAGCCTCAAGGATCCTCACTGACACGGGGAGAAGGGTTTGGAGAAAACCTCTCTCGTTCTCTGCCGTGCAGATTGTGCATTTTTGAAAAAGGAAAGGCTCATGGTCGGTGATAGCTGGAAGAGAAATTATAGGGTATTATATGATATTTGGGGGAAGGTGGAAAGATAAGAAGCTAGAGTGTAGCTAAGAGCATTCACCCATCTATCCCAGTGCTGTCAACCCTACCTACCAGGGCTTCAGGCAGGATTCCTTTATAGCTCTGTCTAGAAATTACTGGTGTTTGACAGTGGATGGCCTACCATCCAAGTACTAACTAGGCCTTAGTTTTCTCTGCTTCCAAGATCAAACAGGCTTCATGGGTTCTGGGCGAAAGGGTGGCCAATGGCTTCGAGGCAGAGCTGAGAGATGTCCCCTTTCATAACAATGAGCTTGCATCACATTCAAGCCACAAGATGGGAAACTTGTGCCAAAGGGATGTGAGCTGATCTCTGTCACTTGGATTTTGGGAGTTGTAAACCAAAATTGTTAATTTTCCAAGCCCATCATCATCATGCACCCTCAAACTGCACAGCTGGAAGGGACCCTATGGATCATCATCACTCCAGCCCCTGTCAAGGAAGCACAGTGGGGAACGGACCTCCCAACCTCTAGCTCTGCAACTAGATGTGTCTGTGCAACATTTAGACGATAACTCAGTGTTCCGTATTGCCAGGCAGCACAGACCTCTTGTTAAGAAATTTTTAAAATGCAACATTCTCAAGGAGGTGAGAGGGATGGCTTGTAGACACAGGGCCTTCTCAGCAGCTGCCTCCAGGCTATGGAATGCCCTCCCAAGTGAGATCCGCCTGGCACCAACATTGATGACATTTTAGCACCAGGTAAAAACCTTCCTCTTCCAGAAGTTTTTTAACTGACATAATATAGATTATGGGTCCTGATGGCAATTTTTAGTGTAATGTTTTTTATCATTTTAATTATTTATAGACATTTTGATGTTTTAACTGTTTTAATTCTTTTGATTGTAGTGGACATATGAGCTGTAAAAATAAATTAATTAATTCTGGGGGATAAAAATCGCCATTTGATCTCCAAAAGAGTACAAATGCAAGAGCAGGCGAAACCTTTATTAGACCACGAAAAAGGAAAAAATCCAAGCACACAACAGACAGTGAACTTTCAATGAAGATTCATCTTCCTCAAACTGTGCACCAAGTTCTTTTGAGTAGTTCAGAAAAATGTCATGCTTTTATTAGAGTCTCCCAGTTTCATGGCCACTGTTGGGGCCAGGTTAGCTTCTTGAGATGGTCACAGATGCAATCTGCAAAAGGTTTCTGGCAGGAGGGTGTTGATTTCAAGCTCCCCCTCAGCCAGTGGTTTAGAATTTATCACTCCACTCTTTACACAAAGGACCACCAAGCATTCTCTGACTGGCAGCAATTTCCCAAGATTTCAAGGACAATTTGTTTCTAGTCCTCTCTGGAGATCCTTTACAACCACTAACTACGCCTGAGACTGCTTAGTGCCTGAAATCAAATGAGAATGGTTGTGTTCAGGGAAACGGAATCATGGCCCAGCGGTGGTAATTTAACAGGTGACTGAGAGTCTCTCTGTCCAGAGAGAGCTTAAAGCACTCTGAGTGGTTTACAATTGTTAATTATGCTGGCTATACACTGCCCCTCACAGTGAGCTGGGCACTCAATTTACTGACCTCAAAAAAAGGATGAGCCCATCGGGATTGAACTCAGGCTATGAGCAGAGTCTTTACTCTGCAGATGAACCATCTGGAAACTTACAATGATAAACTGCAGGCCTCGCCCCAACTTCCCTCAAACCGATGAAGCTACTTGGATGAGTAGCGAAACGTTCCGATCTCACAAGAAAAGAAGTCCAGTAGCCATGACTCAGCTTCTGGATGACCTCACTTGGAGGACTGAGAATCATCACAAACATGCAGTTTAATGACTTGTGCCATGAAGGTCTTACACAACAGAAAGGAGTAGGAATGCAACCCACCACCTCTAGCCTTACGGTAAGGATGTCTCAGGGATGCCGAATGATACCCATCCTTCCTATCCATTGGCCGCGCTGGCTGAGGCTGACAGGACCTGGAAGATCACAGGTCTTTCCATCCACACCATGTCAAAGAAGTGGCAGGCACCCACTTGCACGTACCGTGTGAACTGCTTGCTCTCTTCGTGGACTTCCATTTCGGAACTTTTGAATTCGTTCAGTTCCTTTCGAATGGCAGCCTGCATGGGGAAAAGGCAGAGGGATTGTCATCAGCTCATCTCTCAGCAGACTCTCCCTGTCCTCATCCTCTCTTTCCAGTGATTTCACTGGCTGCCCTTGTTGTAGGTGCTGCTTTAGCTTTATGTCTTTGCCTTGCTGCCAATCACAAAAAAAAGGAATAAGAAAGAAAAAGTGTTCTGCTTATATATTGCCCATAGTGCTTAAAGCTATGTTGTTTATTGGTTTTGTATTGTTTGTCCCAGCCTTTCCTTGCCAGACTGTGTTTGTGGTATGGATGCAGTTGTCTGTCTGATTTTATTTTTATTTTTGTTTTACTGGACTCTTAGTGCTTGGATAGGTTGTTTATGTTATAAATTGTTGTACACCCCTCAGAGTTCCCATGGGAAAGTCAGGCGGTTAATAGTGTGTGTGTGTGTGTGTGTGTGTGTGTGTGTGTGTGTGTGTGTGTGTGTGTGTGTGTGTGTGTGTGTGTGTGTGTGTGAACACAAACAAACAAACAAACAAACAAAGCACTCTCTGGGAAGTGTACAGTTTATTTCTGCAGGCTATACATTGCCCGCCCACCCAGCGAGCTGGGTACTCATTTTACCAGAAGGATGGAAGGTTGAGTGAACCTTGAACCAGCTAGTGTACCTGGGATTTTGAACCCCAGGTTGTAAGCACAGTTCTAGCTGCAGTGCAGCCACTGCACTACGAGGCTCTTAAACAACCCTCTTTCAGCCATGGTGAAGCACTTCCTCTTTGGAAGTTCTCTGAGCAGTACCCCAAATGCAGAGCATGGAAAGAAAAGAAAAACCTATTCTGGAGACTCCAGGGAGCTCATGGAGTGAGGAGGAAACAGCTGGCAGGAAGTCCTGGAGCTGTGGCAACTTCCTTCTTTAACTGGACCTGAATGTTAAATAATATGAAGTGATTTTTTTAATTGTTAGAGCATTTGGCAGTCCCTTTTCCAAAAATCAGTACATCGATGGATCGTTAAATTAAAAACAGACCATTCAGCTCAACCAGAGTCAAAATCAAAATGATTGTATCTCAAAATGTTAAGAACTAGCAATGTAACTAACATCTGCAACGACACTAAATGTTAACGATGGAATGCCTCTACTATTAAGAAGAATGCCAATATCTGCCAGAGGACATTCTGTGCACACGGAGCTTCTACTTGAGAAGGCTCCTTTCCTGTTTGTTTGTTTGTTTGCTTGCTTGCTTGCTTTTAAAACTTTTTATCACTATCATCCCCACTACTTTTTTAAATGCATATGTTTTACGGTAGGGAAAAAATGTGTAGTCCCCCCGCCTGCTTGCAGCCAAAGGACAAGGATGGCCATGAAGGCCAGCCACCCCAACATCCCTTTGGCCCCTTCCCTCATCACTGATCTCGTTAGGCTGAAACTGTCCTGTGTGTGTGTGTGTGTGTGTGTGTGTGTGTGTGTGTGTACAGATACACATATACCATCTTTTTAATGTTTATAAGACACCCGCATGTAATATGATGACACCCCCCCCCCAATTTTCCAAACCAAAATTACAGTTTTGCAACTGTGCAGTTCTTCTCCTTGGCTGACTTCCACGTTTAAGATGACCCTCAATTTTTAATCTAAAAACTTCAGACAAAAATTATTGTTATTTATTTATTTATACAACCTATATGCCACCCACCACCCAAAGGTCTCATGGCAGCTTACAATTCAAAATTTGTCTTATGCACGGGGATATACTCTATATTCATTTTCTTATGGAGGAGGCAAGGCCTCTTTTATTTACGTCTTTAAAAATACTGTGATTTGCCTGCTTTTCGTTTTAACTACGCTGGTTGCTCTCATTATAAGTAGACCACCCCATGGACATCTAAGAAGCTGGCCTTAGATATCATTGGACTTCAACTTCCATCATTCCCAGCTGGAGTAGACAATAGTGAGGGTCAATGGAAACTGATGGAAGCTGGGAATACTAGACATTCTAATCCAGTGGTGGCAAACCTTTGGCACTCCAAATGTTCTGGACCACAACTCCCACAGTCCTTTTTCATTGGCAGTGCAGGCTTGGAATTCTGGGAGTTGTGGTCCAAAACATCTGGAGTGCCGAAGGTTCGCCACCACTGTTCTAATCCCTGGTTCACAACATACAAGGGGTTAAGTCTCTGCTATGGAAAGCTTACAGTTTATTATTATATAGAAAATGAGAGAGAGAGAGAGAGAGATGAAGGCAGGGCTACTTCAGTTATAAATATTTCTATTGGTCACAACTAGGGACTAAGAATGGAGTGGGTCATCTCAAGGGGTTAGAGGGCAACAGTGGACCCACAGGAGCTACCCATGTTGATTTTTGCAGCTCTCAGCAACACGTGGCGCAACCTTTTGATGGCACAGGAAAGTAGCCAAGTGCTCCCCTGCAGCACAGAGCTTTATTAGCGGTGCCCAGGATCCTTTCCCCTGCAGGGTGGAAGTGGGGAGAGGAAGCCAAGAAAAAGAGACCATCTCTTCTGGTGCCAGGGCTGGTTTGTTACTGACAGGGAAGCAAAATGGTAGACACAAAAACTGCCAAGAGTGGGTGGGTTCCGGGTGGCCTGTACGTCACAGGTTGACCACCTCATTCTAAATGACTGCACCAAAAACAGAAGAAAAAGAAGAGGAGCGTTGAAGAAAGCGATGAGTGGCCTCCAGAGAGTAGAACACCTCCTTTTCTGGACTACAGCATCCAGTATCCCAACCACACACGTGGCCCTTGGCCAGTCAAAGGAAACTGGAGGCATAAAGATCACAGGCAGGGGTATATAGGCACATAGGGTGGTCTGGAATGCACCAGCATGTTTCCAGTTACCTTGTCAGCAGGGGTGAGTTTTGTCCATGGCTTGTCTGCTCGTCGGTCATAATCCTGGGCATCTGTTACTTCAACGTATTCATTAAATCTCAGGATCTTCCTCGCCTGCAGTTCAGCCACCGTAGGCCTTTGACTAAGCTGAAAAGGAGAGACGGAAATGCCATCTTACATACGTCAACAACATTGTCTACTGTACAGGAGATCCTGATTTGCCCAGATACTTGAAAAGTTACTCTTTTTTGGGAACCCCAATCCCCTAGCAGCATGACCAAGCTTTCTGGTGTGGGTCCTGCTTCTTCTTCTTCAAGTGCCATGTCCTCGTAGAACGTTGGTGATCCGTAGCCTGAACTGGTTTCTATAAGAAACTATTATTCTAAACAGGGCAGCTGTGCTCACTGTGGACCATTGGCTTAAGTCAGGCATGTCCAAACTTCAGCCCTCCAGATGTTTTGGACCACAACTCCCACAGTCCTTTGTCATTGGCAATACAGGGTGGGAACTCTGGGAGTTGTGGTTCAAAACATCAGGAGGGTCAAAGTTTGGACATGCCTGGCTTAAGTTCTTAAGCCAGAATGTTCTTCTACGCCCCAGGCCATGCTTCCCCTCTATTTTTCCTTGAAGGATAACTTGCAGCAGATGGCGTTTCTCATTGCGCATCATGTGTCCAAAATACTGCAATTTTCTTCTCTTTACAGCATTGAGGATGTCAAACTTTTTATTCCTGCACTGTAATACAGACACATTAATGGGTGTCCAAGGGATCTTCAGAATGGTGTGGGTGCGATTATTCCAATTTGGATCAGGGGTCAGTGTGTGTAGCCACAGGAACTGATCCAAAGAAAGCCTTCCTGTTTCAATTTGCCAGTACTGTGAAGTGGCTCAATAAGTAATCCACTTCAGGATATAGGGAAATTAATCACTTCCCCAGCTGGGCAGAGCGCAAGGGAAGTGGGAAACATTTTTAAAAACTGTAGAATATCACTGATATGCCACATCAGATATAATACTTTAAAAAAACTTTTCTTCGCCTTGCCTTAAAAGGCCAGTGGAAAAACTGCCCACAGTTAAATCCACAGCAGGTGGCTTTGCCTGCAGGCAGATTTTCAACCAGCCTTTGAATAGAAGATCATTTCAATTAGAGGAAGTATTAAATGATAAATAAATGCTGATTCATATTCTTAAATGGAAGCACAGGAGACACAGAGGTTGCTAAAGGCTCATGTTATGCTCAGGGAGTTAAAAGAGTTTGTTCTCTTCGATGCCATGAGCAAAAGGCATAGTCCCAAGAGAAAGGGAATTGCAATGTATTCACTGTGTAAACACCCAGAGTAGCCTTCCGACTAGATGGCATGGTATAGAAATCAAATAAATAAATAAGCAAATGGGTAAATAAATAAATATTCTCTACCTAAAATCCTTATAAAGGGTTGCCATAAGTTAGAACCAACACGATGGTACACAATTATTATTAGCAGGTAGACAATTGGAACTTTGGGCAAACTGACATAAAAATTACATGCGAACACAGGACAGAAACAGACAGTTTTATGGAAGAGTTACATCCTATTCAATAAAGCGTTCTGTTCATCTGTTGGATTTTACATAGCAACAAATAAACACAAAAGGAAGCTACCAATATGGTAGAATTCTGGGCATGCATAACTAAGTAAGTACTGTACAGAGAAAGATCTTTCTCATACAAATTGAAAATGCTGACACTATGCACATTTTTAATTTAAAGAAAAATTTGATTCTGTTTTTTTGTGTGTGAAATATTGAAATTCTTGAAAACTTCTAAGAACACTGTAAAAATTAAATTTTGCATTAACATGTTGTTTGTTTGTTTAAAGGTATAACAAAAAGAGGCCTCCCTCAGGATGTACAAAACACTACTTCATTTCTCAGAACACAGCACAACATCTGGAGGCTCTTGATGGTCCTTCTGGTTCCCAGCCAAGCCTTTAGAAAGGCATTCAAAGTTGGTTGGGGCTCCAGAGGAAGACAAGCAAGAAAAAGTAAAAAAAACAAAAAAACAAACAAACCAAAAACACATTTGACTACATAGCCAGAGCAAAATTTAGTAGATCTATCCCACATATGCATAGTAGAGATAGGCACGAATTTAAAAAAATGGTGTTTCGTTTGTCATTTAGAGGGTCCATTTCGGTTCGTTTCCGTTTTTTGAGAATTTTTGCAAAAAATTTGTTTTCATGTTTGTTTGTTTTGTTACCGTTTCGTTACCATTTATTTCAATTTTTTTGTGATTTTTTTAGCATTTAAAGCAGTTCAAATGTATTGCCGAAACGAAAACAAAACGGACGACAAAATTTCTGGTGTTTCTGTTTGTTTCGTTTCATTTTAGAGACAAAATTTGTTTGTCGTTTCGTTGTGCAACAAAACAAAAAAATGAAAACGGAAATGAAAAATTGTTCGTTTCGTGCCCATCTTCTAATGCATAGTTTGGGAGTTTCTATTCTATTGTCTATCTCTGTCTGTCTGTGTATCTATAAATACAGTGGTACCTCTGATAACAAATTTAATTCATTCCCAGAGGCCATTTGTTATCCAAAAAAATTGTTATCCGAAACATAGTTTCCCATTGAAATGAATGCGAAACCGATTAATCCGTTCCAGAGGTCAGAAAAAAGGCTAAAAAGCTGTTTTTCCCCCAGACCTCTTTATAAAGTGCACTTTAAAGGCATGCAGTGCTGGAACACAAGACCCCAGAACTACCTCCCTACCTTTCCAAGTTTGAAAGGTCCAAATTCATCAGCAAAAAAAATGTCCAGAATGGCTCCAAAACACCATTAAGAAACACTCTTAACTCCTCCCACCCCTCCACAAACTGTGGGGGTTGCAATGCATCCTGGGTATACTTTGTTGCAAGATATTTTGAAACATTCGTTATCCAAGGCAGCCCATAGGGAACATTTGTTATCTGAGGCAGCCCTATATCTGGAAATTTCCGTTTGTTATCCGAAAAATTTGTTATCCGAGGCATTTGTTATCCGAGGTATGACTGTATGGCATTTAATACTCTTCCAGACCCGTTCCACATCAAACACCAAAGGCATTGACCCTGTAGCATTGCACAGAACCCCAGAATAAATGCCCTGCACACCCTTAGTAGGTTTCAACGGGCATCCGACCCACAGGGAGTTCTGACCCAACGCAACAGCCTGCGTGATGTGCCGATACCTTTCTTGTGAGCCGCCGCTTTATTTCCCGTTTTTCAGCCTGCCGGTCAGCCTCGTTTTTTTCTGCCGAGCCCCCAGAAAAAAAAAAGAAAGAAAAAGAAAGAAAGAAAGAAAGAAAGAGAGGGAGGTTCAGTGACATTTATAACAATGCATGGAAAAGTTCCTCTTTTTGGACCACAACCCCTAAGAAACCCCAAGCCAACACGGCCTCTCAATTTTATTTTAGTCCATTAATTACCAGGTGGACCCTTAATTACTTGTTTGATGGGTCCATCTTGTAATTACGCCTATGAAACAGGAACTATTGTTTCATAGTATAGGACATATTTGAGAATAGCTGTATATTACATTACTCCCAATAATCCCCGTTAGTCAAGACTGTCTAGGCTTGACTACTGTCATAAGTAATACCTTGAATTATGCGAGCTCAAGCAGAGTGGCTTTGGTTAGGCACAGACTGAGAAAGGCGAGCCCCAGGCTAATGGAGGACTCTCTTGTTGGCAGCGTGGCATCGCTCGATCTGATGACGATGGCCCACCCAGCCTCCTCTCCTGGCATGGTGGCCATGGAAGGTGGTGGGGCATGGGGGGAGGCTGATGCAGGGTGGAGGAGGTTATGGCAACATGCTGTTCCATGGGGAATGGGGGAGAGGGATTGGTGGAGGCATAAGAGTTATACATGGGTTTCGATCTATGCGTGTGTGTGCGGACACGTGTGTCTGGCATCCTTAAACCTAATGTTGCTGAAGGCTGTCCTTAAAGATAATCCAAAAACCTCAAGTGGTACAGAGTAAAGCTATCCAATAGTTTTAGCTGGGGCTGCAGGGATTCCATTTCAGTAAGACCCCCTGAGTCCCTGATGCTGGGAAAAATCTACAGAGAATGAGATGGTTGGACAGTTATCCACTGATTTTCAGTTATCCAGCTCTGGTATATGGGGTCACGAAGAGTCGGACACGACTGAACGACTGAACAACAACAACAAGACCCCTGTATCTACTGATTCATTATCCACTGATTCAGTTATCCACGGTTGGCAGAGGAAAACATTAATAATTCAGCAGCCGCAAAGCAAGCTACTGTCACAAACAGCAGCCATAAAGCAAGCTATTGTTGTAAAACAGGCACCGTAAAGCAAGCTACTGTCATAAAACAGCAGCCGTAAAGCTAGCTACTGTCACAAAACAGAAGTTTTGGGGATTTTTCCCACATTTTCTCTTATCTATGGTTTTCATTACCCACAGGAAGGCCTGGAACCAATCTCCAGCGGATGCCAGGGTCCTACTGTACTCTTTTATGCTTACCTTCCCCTTTGAAAGCCCCTTAATGGCCTGGTTCTGTCTTGCCCCTGTAGCATGGGTACAGAATGACCATCTGATGATTCCCACATCATTGGGTATGTCTGTTGATGTGAACTATGCTCCAACAACAGCTGCACATGTACCTCTTCCATTTGCCACCTAACACACGGTGGAAGCACTGTAGATGTACTGAAAGCTATCTCCTTCTCAAACTATCACACTTCTAACACAACTAGTATTACATTAGTTGCTATCTCAATATCATCTTCTTCTTCATCATCATCATTCCATTGACCTATCTGGAAATGTAAATGAACTTTTCTATGAAAAAGATAGATGTTCAATGGATTTGATATATTTAGTTAGTTTCCTTCTTTATTTCTTTTCAAACCTGTAGCTCTGTTTTATGTTTTGTTGTCTGTCGTCTGTCTCTGAACCACTATGTGTAATGTAAGTTCAAAAAGCAGTATACAAACTGAAAGTAGGTAGGTAGGTAGGCAGGCAGGTTAGATAGATAGACAAATAGACAGATAGACAGACACACACACACACACACACACACACACAAGTCCACATTGACAGGAATATTACACAGACATTTTGGATTAAAACATCAACCATCTCCACCTAATATGGCCACTGTGCAAGGTCACAAGAGATGAAGCTCAAATCCTCTGGAAGGCACAGATTTCAAAGAGCTGTTACTTACGCTGAAGGATATTCCTTTGCTCCAGTTCTTCAGGGGTTGGCCTTTGACTTAATCGCCTGATTTAGAAGAAGCAAATAGACAAATACCAATGGTTAGGACAAATACACAGCGGCCATAGGAAATGGGTCTAGAAGAGGATTTTAAATTGTACATTGGTACCCTGACTTAAGAGCAGCTTGACTTAGGAGCGGAAAACTGTTGGCATTTTAACTGCCGCCTTACAAATTTTAGATATGGTCTGCTCGACTTACAATTTTTTAAAATTTTTGTTTTTTAGCTTTTTAGATAGGTACCCTGACTTAAGAGTAGTTCAACTTAAGAGCATGCATTTGGAACGGATTAAATTCGGAAGTCGAGGTACCACTGTACTAGCATTTAATCGCACTGTAAAAATAGAAGCAGGCAGCCTTGGGGCGGAGTTGTTCAACTTCTGTACTGCAGCTGTAACTGTGCTCACGACCCAGGATTCAGTCCAAGGGAGCCGGCTCAAGCTTCACTCAGCCTTCCGAGGTTGGTAAAAGGAGTAGCCAGCTTGGAGGGCAGGTGGCAATGTGTAGAATGCATAAATACAGTACAGTGGAACCTTGACTTACGTCATTAATCCGTTCCAGTGGTCTAGACTTAAGTCAAACATGACTTAAGTCAAATGAACGTTTCCCATAGAAAGTAATGGGAAAGCGGATTAATCCGTTCCAGATGATGAAAAAGACCCCGAAAACAGCAATTTAACACAAATTTGACTGGGATAGGAGATTCCTTCTGGGGATGTAAATGAAATGTCTCTTCAAAGAGAGGAGGAGGCAGTGGAATTATAGTCCACAAGTTATACGCCTCCACTTTTTAATGTTCATAGCAACAATGTCTAACATTTAAGTTTTACTGATTTTTAACCTGATGTTCCAAGTTCTGAACAACTCTATGCTTACCATTAGAGTCCCACAACTTTACAGCTCCCCAACTAAAATGCTTCCATTGTGGACCAGACTTCTGCAGCCAGATTTTTTACAAGACTGAGCCGACTGTCTAACCAGCGAGCCCAGCCCCGAGCTCCCGGCCCTTCTCCTTCAGCAGCAGCGGCGACTTAGGTGAGGCTGAGGACCAGCTCCAGGTGCTCTGAGCTGGCCTCGCCGAAGCCACCAGCTGCCGGAGGAGGGGAAGAAGGCAGGAGCAGTTTGGAGGCGGCAGCCGCGATGCTGGGTTGTGGTTGCCGCCCGATTCCGGTGCCTTGCACCGGGGCTCCGAGGTGTAAGTCAAAGCCTGCGACTCAAGTCAAACAGGCCCCTTCTTGCTGCAAGTCAAATATGATGCAAGTCAAGCAGTATGTAAGTCAAGGTTCCACTGTACATGTAAACTGGCCAGAGAGTGCTTTGCTATGGCATAGGAGGTATATAAGCCGAATGATTTGCTTTGCTTTTGCTTTAGGTTTGCAGGGCTTCCTCAGAAAGTGTTCTGCACTCAAATAGGTAACTTTGTAGGACTGTAACACCAAGAACCTGTACAGTAAGCAAACTGGTTGATGGGTTCTAGGAATCCAGAAGGTAACTTTTAATTGCTCCAGGGTTTATCAGACTGCTCTCCTGCAAAATGTTAGCAGTGATAAATGGAGGGGAATGGAATAAAATCAGAATTGAGCACCTTGGAAATAAGTGAAAATTAGAATCAAACCACCTGTCTTTCTGTCCGACCATCCATCCATCCAGTCCATCCACCCAACAGGGCACTCTGGGCAGCTTACAACATATTGTAAAACTTCTGCCAAAGTTTTTTTAAAGGCTCTCAGCACATTCTCAAAACAATTGATGCAAACTCAGACTACACGTTCCTGCTTAGTTCACAAGACTGTTCAGGTCTTGAGAACTAAGCAATTAATAATATCTGTAAAAATGCAATAATGTATTGAGTATTTCACCTTCCTTAGGATTTTCACCAGAGTGTAAAGCACACTTTCTTGCACTCTTCCTACCTGATTAATGTGGTCCCAATCTGCTGCCGGATTTCATTCCACTCTTCCTTACTCTTCCGGTGAAATGTGATCTCTCCCGGCAGCTCTTGCTGAGGAGCTAAACTGCCTAGTTTCATGGCTAGAGTATCTTTCCTCTTGACTTTGTTGGCAAGTGCAGCTGTGGAGAATAAAGAATTAATCACAAAACATGCCAAGTTGGCTATCTTCAGTCCACTAATACTTCACTTTAAGACCCCATGGTAAGTCATGAAACATGACCAGAGCAGGGAAACATCCAACACTAGCTCAAAACATTCCACTGCTTAAAGCCAAATAAATAAATAGAATACAACTTTTTTAAAAAGTCAACTAGATTGGCTTCCCAGCCACATGGTAGCTAAAATCCTGTCACCGAATTTTACACTGTGTAAGGTTGATGACATCATGAATCACAAACATTTATCAAGAATCCTAAGTTTCTAGTTGCTTCCAACAAAGGATTCCTTTGGTGATTTTTAGAAATTAAAAGACTCCAGCAGTCCCTAAAGTTTCCCCAGGATGAAAGGATTTCAACAGAGGGAAATGTAGGGTGCTACATCTAGGTAAAAAGTATGAATTGCACAGATATAGGATGGGGGACACTTGGTTGAATAGTATCTGTGAAAGGGATCTGGGAGTCTTGGTGGACCACAAATTGAACATGAGTCAGCAGTGTGATGTGGCAGCCAGGAAAGCCAATGCGATTCTTGGTTGCATCAACAGAAGCATAGTGTCAAGATCAAGATCAAGGGAAGTGATAGTCCCACTCTATTCTGCTCTGGTTAGACCCCACCTGGAGTACTGTGTCCAGTTCTATGCGCCTCAGTTTAAAAAGGATGTTGACAACCTTGAGCGGGTGCAGACCAGGATGGTTGAGGGTCTGAAGGAAATGTCTTATGAGGAACGGCTTAGGGAACTGGGAATGTTTAGCCTCTCTAAAAGAAGGCTAAGGGGGGATATGATAGCTATGTTTAAATATTTGAAAGGATGTCATATTGAAGAGGGAACAGGTTTGTTTTCCATGGCTTCAGAGACTAGGATTCGGGGCAATGGTTTCAAACTGCAGGAAAAGAGATTCCATTTGAACATTAGGAAGAACTTCATGACAGAGCTGTTCGGCAGTGGAATATGCTGCCACAAAGGGTGGTTGACTCTCCTTCTTTGGAGGTTTTTAAGCAGAGGCTGGATGGCCATCTGTCGAAAATTTTGTGATGGGCTTCCTGCATGGCAGGGGGTTGGACTAGATGTCCCTTGAGGTCTCTTCCAACTCTATGATTCTATGGTTCTATGAAAGGTATTCCATGGGAGCCTCAGACCCTTCTGTGGAAATGTGCAAGAAATGTACAGTTTCTGAAAAATGGATGTGACTGATCCTGTCATCAACTTCAGGTGACTTCAACAGGATTTCAGCTTGTGAATCTTTCTTCAACACTGCTAATTACAGAGCATCTTCTTAAGCCCCCTAAAGGCAGCAGTTTAGGTTATGGGCCCAGGACAATCTGCACGTCCTATAGCTGTCTCCTCCAACAGCTTGCTGCCCAGTTTGGAAAAAGTACATGGCTCCAAATTTCCCAAAATAGCTTGGCCAGAGGCTATGCTGGTTGAGGGATACTGGAAGCTGAGTTGCTGCCTATTGCCAATGCCCAGCGTCTAGCATTTAAGGCAACTGGCTTAGTTTGGCGAATGGTAGGGCTAGCTTTTAGAGCATCTCATTCCACTGCCAAGTGTACAACACTCACAGCTCTTTAAAGCATTCCTGGCAAAGCTAGGCAAAGCAAGGTGTGCTGCTTATATATGGCTCCATAGCGCTAAAAGCACTCTGTGGGTGTTTTACAGTTCAATTATGCAGGCTACACATTGCCCTTGCTTCCCCCCCCCCCACACACAGCATGCTGGGTACACATTTTACTGACCTCGGAAGGATGGAAGGCTGAGTGAACCTTGAGCTTGCTACCTGGGATTGAACCCCAGGTCACGAGCACCATTTAGCTGCAATCCAGCCATTTAACCACTGCACCATGGGGTTCCTGAGATTCTGAAGATCTCCATTGCATGATATTATTGAGAGGCTTACTGTTGTGGCTTTCATCTTCGTCGTCTTCCTCCTCTTCCTCCTTGTACAGAATGGGTCCCTCAGAGTCCGAATCGCTTGGTCCTTCATCTTCATCTTGCACCGTCTGGAGTACAAGCCTGGGAATGACTGTAACCGCTGGGGTGTCTCCAATATAAACATGGGGGTTGGAATGATGCACATCATCTTGGCCGCCTTCCTCTTCCTCTTCCTCCGGACTAACAAAAGGGAACACAATTGTCTCTTTTTATTCTTTGGTTTAATTGCTCCTCTTTTCTAGATGGGGGCTAGAGATCTCTATGACTGAGAAGTAACGACTGAAGGTAGGCTAAGCACAAGGAGGTGCTAGGAAATAAATTGTATATACAGTACTCTAATCTTTGCAACATCCTCCTATGGAGATAATGCACACAATGGGGAGTGTGTGTGTTTGTAGACCACCAAGGGGAAACTGCTACACCACAAACCATTTGTGGCTTCCAGTGGTCCCCCAGGCATTCATGGCTTCCTGTGGTCTCACATGCATTCATGGATACTTTCCATCTTCTGTCTCCCTCCCCCAAGTTCACAGCCACCATGCTGGCTTTTAAGAGGGCAAGACTTGTTCCTTCTTTCTCAGCCACCAGAGGAGGCTAGTAAATTGTAAGCACTGAACCGACAATACACATTTCTTTCCTGGCTTAGAGAACAGGCTTCAATCCTTTCCGAAAGAAGAACCGTGAAAGATGCATGTATGGATCAGGTTTCCATATCCTATACCGGAGTCCTCAAACTTTTTAAACAGGGAGCCGGTTCATTCTCCCTCAGACACTGTTGGGGGCCGGACTATAGTTTGGAAAAAATATGTACAGATTCATCTGGCAGCAACAGGCTGAGGCGTAGTTATTCAATCCACCAGCCGATTGGTTTCAATTTGGGGCTAATTCCCTTTGCTCCCTATGTCAACACACACAGAGAGAGAGAGAGAGAGAGAGAGAGACACTCCTTGCGCCTTTCTCCACAGGTTGCGCTCGCCCTTCCCAGGAGGTGGAATAACGGGCGAAGGAAAAGCGGGGACGGACGGCTGGCAGCAGCAGGGGGGAGGAGGAGGAGGAGGAGGAGGAGGAGGGAATGGGGACATAGGGAGTGGGGAGGGGGCCTGGGGGAAGACTGCGCAAGCACAGGGCGGAGGATACGTGGCGCTCACTGAGGCGTATAGGGAAGCTCCTTCTTGCTTTCCCACCTCCAGTATGCCAGCAGCAGTGGCCCTATTGGGGAAGGGCGTGAGGCACTGGGCGTGGGGGGTTGGAAGATCCTTTGCTGCCGCTGTGGCTCCTTCAGTCCTGCCTGCCCACATGCTGCAGTCAGTTTTGGGGGGGCAAGTGTGGGGGGGTTCTGCAATGGCTGGCGGGCCGGATCCAGCTTGCACGCCATAGTTTGAGGGCCCCTGTTCTATACCCTCCTGCCAAACTCCTTTTTTTCCTGGATTCAGAGGACCGATGTAGTAAAAAATGCATATCATTGCATGTGTGTGTGTTGCATCGTTACAGTCATGACCGACCCTTTGTGACCCCATGTCCATGGAGTTTTCTTGGCAGAAATACTGGAGTGGCTTGCCAGTTCCTACTCCTGGTGCCTACAGCACCTGGTATTCCCTGGTGGTCTCCCATCCAAGTACTAACCAGGGCCGACTCTGCTTAGCTTCCGAAATCAGGCGAGATCGGATGTGCTTAGGGAATTCAGTAATACCAAGTATTTCTGCAGTGTAAACCCCCTCTCAGGAACTAACTACTATAACACTGAAATCAAGTGATGGAATATCACAACGAGAAGGACACTGAACAAATCGAAAAACCATTTCAATGGAGAGCCATGCTGCTATACAGTTTGAATAGAATCCAGATGTATGGTTAAGAGTTCCCCACCTTGGAGGAGGGATCAGCCCGTTTTAATCAACACGTTACAAAGTTTTATTGCTTTGTTCCTAAATTTCGCTTTCAAATCGTAAAACAAAACTTGAGGTGAAATCCAGCCGTGTACTTCAGCACCCCACCCAGAAGAATTGGGAACAGCTCCACCTTCATAATGACCAAAATCTGGTCCGTACGTTTTCCTACTCTTCTGATGCAGGTTTGTAGGGGGGATGGGGAGCTAATGGAGGAGGGATCTGATGTTGTTTATTATTTATTTATTTTATTTGTATCATTTCTATACCGCGCCATCTTCCGAATCGGAACTCTGGGCGGTTAACAGGTTAAAAAAGTATACAGAACGACAGAAACAGTTAAGGACAAAACCCTAGGCAAGATACATCGGTGGCGAACAAAAAAAAATTAAAGTAGGTCGCCATATGCCTCCTCAAAAAGCAGAGTTTTCAAAGCCTTTTTGAAGGCGGGCAGGGACTGTGCAAGGTGCAGCTCACTCGGGAGATGGTTCCATAATGATGGGCCCACCACTGAGAAGGCGCGGCTACGGGTGGCAGACCTCCTCGCCTCCCTCGGAGTGGGCACCCTGAGTGAGTGCGCCTGCAACATCCGTGTGAGTCTGGCCTCAGTTGACCTCAGGGAGATACGCTCCGACAGGTATTCAGGACCCAAGTCGTGGAGGGTTTTGAAAATCAAAACCAGGACCTTGAACCTTATCCGGAGGGCCACGGGTAGCCAATGCAGGCGAGCCAGAACTGGGGTGATGTGGTCGTATCTACGAGCACCCACCACCAGTCTGGCCGCCGCATTTTGCACCCGTTGAAGTATCCGGACAAGGGTCAAGGGCAACCCCACGTAGAGTGTGTTGCAGTAACCAATCCATGAGATCATGAGGGCCTGCACGACTGTCCTCAGGGAGTCAAACCAAACAGAGCCCGAATTAAGCCACGCTGTGTGAATTCCAAACACAACTTACACTTTCAGCAGCTCAATGGTCACAGGCAGTGATCGTGTTCTGCCCAGGGTCCCATTATCTTCACAGGAGCCTTCGTTCTCAAAGAGCAGGGAGTGAGCCCAGTGTGATCCTTCGGGAGGTGGTGTCGCAGGCAGAGGGCTTGAGAGAGCCTGCTGGATGCGGATGTGAAGGGGGAGCTGGGGCAGCTGGGAAGGGAAACGAGATTCTTCGCATCCTTGCTCTGCCATCCCCTTGGCTGGTGTGGGCAGCTCTTCTGGCTGGGTCTCCCACCGTGGTGCAGTAGATAGAGGGGGCTCTGCCCCATGGATGGAGGTAGGCACTGGAATGTAGGAAGGCTCCTGGATACTGCGAGATGATACAGGGAATGAAGGGGAGGGGGGTGGGAGAGGTGGCGATACTGGGGAAGGATACGATGAGGACATGCTGTGGTCACCTGGCGATTTGGGAGCAGTAGCCAACTCAAGGGGGGAAGTCATGTTAAGTGGGGTGCCTCTCTTGGGGGGCAAAGGTGGAGAGGACTTTGAAAATGCATGGCCGCTAGCAAGAGCTTGAGACAATTCAGCTGTAGGAAGAAAGAGAGAGAGAGAGAGAGAGAGAGAGACAGAGCAAGAGATTACTATTGAAAGAGCAAACATTTTTATCACGGAAAAGGCTTAAGAAGACATCTAGTCCCACTGATGGGGAACAATGCACATTCCAGGAAAAAAAAACCCCAAATAATTTCGAAGTCTCAGACCAATCTTAACCAACTTGCTCCTCTTCAGATCTGTCGAGAGCACAATTCCTCAACCAACATAGTCTTTTCTTTGTGCAGCTGGTTCAGAACCTGCCGACCTTTTGCAAGCATCGGTCAACATTCAAACTATGTATGTTTCTCCGGGGAGATATTAGTTCGGAAACAGCAAAAAAAGCTTTGAATGCAGCAGGAGCTGGTTCCAATCCCCCGGCACCTGCATGTCGGACTAAGAAACCTGCCTGAAATCGTGAAGAGGGGCTGCCAGTCGGAATTTAGTTAGGCTGATACTTCACGTCCCTCTCGCTGCAGTTCGCGGCCCTGGTGGAGACCAGTTCGAAGGAACGTAACCTCATGTCCTTGTGGGGTCAATCCGAGTTCACCCTGACCACGCCCCCTGAACTGCGCTCCAAGCAGGGTGAGAGATTCCCGTCCTGGAGCTCGGGAATATTTTCAATCCACTTCTCGATCTGTGTTGAAAACCGATTTCAACACGGAGGCAAGTTCACCTTGGCTCGAGGAAGGACATGAAGTAACCGTCTAAGATGGACTAATGGCCTGACTCCATATGCATCAGGCTATTGTGTTCTTGCAAATCAACTAGTGAGGAAGGGCATTGAGTCAGAAGACAATGGGACTTCTTTCACACGAGATGCTTAGCGTTTGAATCTGAAGTCATTTCCCTTTCTGGTAGAACAAAGAGGTTCGAGGAGAAGGACAGGCCCCTGATATGATACTCCCATAACCTTTTTTGCTTTTGCATATGGACTGACTCTGGTAGATGCAGCACATGTGTATATTCACCTCCCATCTCAGGCTGACATTTCAGCACCTGATGACAGAGCTAAGTAAGAACGAACAGGTACAAGACATTGTCATCAGTATGTTAGCAACAACATGTTTTATTAAAACGGAAAATGGAATAATAATAATAAAAAGTCATTTGGGTGATTTCTGAAAATGGTCCTGAGAATGAGTCATGCCAGGCAGGATTCAAATATTCTACTATACTGTACAGAATAAAATAAAGACCTTTAGCTTTCTTGCCATTTATATAGAACCTAAATTGAGTTTTAAGTAAGGATAGTGCCGATTATGCTCAAGCTTGATAATGTCTTCTACTGTATTATCTTATATGGCTGATTCATAGAAAATTTTCATAGATACGTTGTAGAGACAGAGGATTTGTGATAAGACGGCTTACATATTATTACATGCACTGTATGCTGTGATGTTTTATATACTTTTGCCTTGCTGGTCAATGACTCCAATAAAAAAATATTATTATTATTACATAGAATCTGTGTCAAATGGAGGGGAAGAAATTAAAGAAGGACTTTGAAATTCAGCAACAGACAATGTGGATAAAAAGAAAGAGAGAGAGAGAGAGAGAGAGAGAGAGAGAGAGAGAGAGACTTACCTATTAAGGGATTGCTACTCCTATTTACTGGCTTGGGAGGTGGGACAGGGGGTTGCTTGGGTAACGTGACATTGATTGTATTCATGACCGCGGTCCTGTGAGCATTCACCACAGGGGAGGGTACAGTCCTGGGGGCTGGGGTAGGAGCAGCGGAAGAATGGCCCCCTTTTGCTGTACTGCTGATCGCCATCGCTGCCGAGGGTGGGATAGTCCTTGCAGTGCTGCTAACAGGAGCGAGTTCCTTCGCCTGCGTACAACTGGTATCCTGGGAAGAGGATGACAACGGCCGCTTGGGAGGAAGCAAGGGTTGTTTCGGCGCCTGGGATTCTGGGTGATGCTCTGCTTCTGAACTGGGATGGCTGCTGAGTGTCCCTGCAAAGAAATATGACCTTTTAAATTACTCCTATAGCAATAGGTACAAAGGCCCATCTCACATCTGGTTATGCTTTCAGTAGATATTTGTGGTTTTAAAGGAGTGCTCTCATCAGTATTTTTATGATCATCACTTACACTTATATGCTGATAGTAACTCAAAGCATCACATTGAGTTTTCCTCCTTCTATTGTATCCTCAAGTTAACCTGTGAGGTAGAAGCAGGCCAATAATGAGTCTGGCTTAAGTGGGACATGACTCTAAGTGGGACATGACTCTTTTAGAGACTGAATGCCTAAAGTCTGATTCAAAACCCACTATTTTTTCACAAAGTGCCAATACAGCTATTTAACCTGAATATAGTGGGCTGTAAAGGGGCAATGTCGGGTGCCCATAGAAAGGGCTCCGAGTGCCACCTTTGGCACCCGTGCCATAGGTTCACCAACACTGGGTTAGGTCATACTGTTTATTCTGTTCAATGATAGTGCTCAGCCATACATTGCTGGGTGACTAGGACTTGATGCATGTAGCACACTGCTTTCTGCCCAAATTTATCACCAAAGACTTCCAACTGCAGCACTGACCTTGTTTTGGGCGCAGAACATATGCTCTGCACACAGAAGGTCCTTGATTCAATACATGGTGTCTCCCACTACCCCAGAAAAACTTATGCTGAAATCTGGGAGGGATGTTAACATTATTATTTGCAATAATAATGTATGATACCAGCAGGTTAGCCTGAGAGGAGCTCAATGTCACCCAATGAGTTTCATGGCTAGGCAGAGGGCTGAACCCAGGTCTCCTGAATTCTAGTCTAGCTACAAGACACAAAGATGTTCCCTAAGCCTCCTTCAGCTGGGTTTTCCCATTTGCATTTGGCTACTACCCACAGCTCTGAAGAGGGTCTAGGTAGACCTGAGGGGGGATATGATTGAGACGTACAAAATAATGCAGGGCATGAGTAAAGTGGATAGAGGGACACTTTTCTCCCTCTCACAAAATACCAAAACTAGGGGACATCAACTCAAACTGTGGGCTGGGAGAGTGAGAACAGACAAAAGAAAATATTTTTTTACCCAGTGTGTTGTTAGTCTGTGGAACTCTCTGCCACAAGATGTGGTGATGGCATCTAGCCTGGATGCCTTCAAAAGGGGATTGGACAGATTCTGGAGGAGAAGTCCATCACAGGTTACAAACCATGATGGAGATGTGTCATCTCCAGGCTTAAAACCAGGGTACTTCAAGGGCCAGATGCAGGGGAGTGGGAGCAGGAGACAGATATCTAGTCTCATGCGCTCCCAAACGCATCTGGTGGGGCCACTGTGAGATACAGGAAGCTGGACTAGATGGGCCTTTGGCCTGATCCAGCATGGCTCTCCTTATGTTCTTATGAATGTTTAAAGATATTTACCGCATAGGAGAAGAGAAAACATGAAGATTAGTGCAAATTCCCAAACAGTAGTTCAGTCATCAGCACAGTATCAGGCATGAGAGATCCAAGAAAGATAAACTAGGTGGGCCCAAGCATTTGGAAGTCAAGATGTAAGTAGCTTGTGTAATACCACCCCCTCCCCTACACTGTTGTCTTCACCAGAAGAAGCTGATGGCTGAACAAATTTATTTCACTGACACTCTGCCCCTCATCTTCTCACCTGTCAAGTTCCTCTGCTCTTCTGACACAAAAGTCTTCTTAAGGCTTACACTGTTCCCAGTCCCTTCTTCCAGGTGAGTGAGGCTGGCAATCCCGGAATGGTCCACGGAGGGGGTGTGCCCGTTTTTCAAGGCAGTAAGGCTTAATTTGCCCAGTTCTTCTCCATCTGTTGGGGTTGCATTTGCAGTGGAAGGAAGATTGAAACAAAATCGGGTCAGGCAAAGCACAGCTCAAGGAAGAAAAGCAGCCGGGAAAGCAGACGGGAAGAACTGCCGTTGATACCAACAGCCTGATAACCAAGCATTCAATCTGCAGACTGGCATTAGCGGCTAAGGGAGGAAGAAACAATTCTATGTTTATAAGCGTGCCCAGGTACGGAGCCAGCAGTGGACGTGATGAAAAATGAGTTTTTGTCTGTTTGCAGCTGGAACAAGGCCAAATATGATTTCCCCCTCCCCCTCTGTTATTTAGGGCAAAACCAACATTGGAAGGGAAACAGCCTACAGTGGACACAAAGTGTGTTTCTTATGTATTTACTGTATATATTCGAGTATAAGTCCACCCGAGTATAAGTCGAGGCCCCTAATTTAACCCCTCAAAATTGGAGAAACGTATTGACTCAAGTATAAGTCTAGGGTGGGAAATGCAGCAGGGCCTGGCAGCTCCTCCTTTGTGAGCTGGGGGAGTGGTCTTAAAGTTATGTTTAAAATAACTTTTAGCCACTGATGCAAGTGCTTGGTTCAGTGACTAAAAGTCATTTTAAACATCATCTGCCGCTCCCCTGCGATGCAGAGGGGGGGCATGAGAAGTGGTATGCAATGTTTAAAATGACTTTTAGCCACAGATGACTTGCCTCAGTGGCTACAAGTATTGGCCCGAATATAAGCCGAGGACCCCTTTTTTCCAGCCCAAAATTAGGACTGAAAAACTAGGCTTATATTCGAGTATATACAGTAATTGGAAGCCAGTCACCTATAAATCAAGCTGCCTAGATGCCCTAAAAAGCACATCTGATCTCGCCTGATTTCAGAAGTTAAGGAGGGTCAGCCCTGGTTAGTACTTGGATGGGCGACCACCAGGGAATACCAGGTGCTGTAGGCACCTGGAGTAGGAACTGGCAAACCACTCTGGTATTCCTGCCAAGAAAACTCCATGGACGTGGAGTCACAACGGGTTGGTTATGACTGTAACGATGCAACACACACACCTATAAATCATAACAGCACATTTCCAGGGGTACAGAGATGGGAAGCAAGAGGTGATGAATGTTTGGTAAAAACCCAGGGGGCCGTAGCCAGCCCAAAGGGGAGCACCATGTACTCGTATGGCTGGATCCCAAAGATAAAACAGAGACACAGGTAGCGATAAAGAAGAGTCCCAGTGCAAAAATAGGCATCCCTGAGGGTTGCAGTAGCAAATAGATCTCCATAGAGAAGGAGAGATAAAATGGAGCCGAGAGTCACCATCCTTAACTATTGGCAATGATGTTGCCGTTGAATTCCTGCGGGCTATCATTTTTAAAGCACTCTAAAGTAACAGGAACAGAACCTGTTGAGGATGCTGGGTGTGCTGGCTCAAATGCATCTCTCGCTAAAAGGGAACATAGATCCCCATTAAGTTCAAGTGGACAAATGGTGAAAACATTAACAAGTGAAAGAGAGTCCAGCTCTACAGATTTAACTTCCTGCCATGATGCATAGGACCCAGTGGTCTGTTGGACCATGCTTGGAGGAAGGGGAGGAGGCAATCTTCAAAGATTCACCGAGTGGTTTTTTTAAAACACCCTTTGGAGCGGTCCCACTGCTTGCACTAGGAAGGGGCAAACAACGATCTGAATTGAGATGGTTGTGTTGATTTTCTGGCAGTGGAGGGGATAGGAGAAGTTGGGCGTGTTACAGTTGGAATGACATTTTTAGCAGCTGGAATGGTGGACTGTAGAAGATGGAAGCACCCATGCTTTTCATGGTCACCCTCATCTTTTTTGCGCGTGTGTGGTCTAGTCTTTTTATCGGCCTTTCCACTAAACCAGCATCATTCATCAAAGGGCGTATCTTCTCACAATAGACTTCAGAGTTAATCCCCAATTTAACATAGTCATGACTGGTGTCTAAATGTGACAGTACTGGTTAGAATGCCTAACTCTGCACTATCAGGCAGCATTTGCTTGCCAAGCAGCAGTGCAATGCAATGTTTTGTTTTGTTTTGGATTTTTTTGCTTGAAAGGTAAAAGCAGTGTGACAGGCATCGGTCAGCAGTTTAATAAGGAAGGGAGCCCATTTTTCTGAAATAATTGCCTGTGCTCCCTCATGTAAGCCTTGCAATTTCCTAAACAGAAGAAAAAAGCCACCAAATTATAGAATTATCTCCCTTTTGACCACCATAAGCCTCATGTGTAGGTGCCTTTTTAGTAACTCCCCATGTATTTATTACTCATCAATCTTAACACTAACATATGCTGTAACACAATACAGTCACATTCTTGTTTTTATAGCATTATTTTGTAATTACTCCTTCCAAACCCCCGCATCAACCATTTTATGATACTGTAGTGTCCAAACAATGCTTTTTGGTCCTACTGCAAGCCTGAGAGGAAACAGTATAGCCTTCTCGCTTTCCTCATTGACTGGGCTGGATTAACCTTTATGCTAAGTAAACAATAGAGCAGAGAATTCTAGCTAGCTACCTTGAAGTGTACAAAACAATCTCTTGCTCGTTGATAAATGCCCACCATTTAGAATACCATATCCTGTCCTTTAGAACTGAAGAATCGCATTTCCCAGCTTATGAAAACTGCAAATGGCACAAAAATGTTTTCCACTGAAAATTGTAAAAGTGAGTTCTCTCAGTATTAGAGGTTGTGTGCCTTTGTTCCCACAATGAATCTATGTTTGTGCATGTAAAAATGATGGGTAACAATGTACAGATATGACATCAAAACTATGCCCCAGGCATGTCCAAACTTCGGCCCTCCTGATGTTTTGGACCACAACTCCCAGAATTCTAAGCTTAGATTGCCAATGACAAAGGACTATGGGAGTTGCGGTCCAAAACATCTGGAGGGCCAGAGTTTGGACGTGCCTAGCTTACCCAAAATACATCAATACAGGGTCACAGCCAACGAGGCAGGAATTATTTGCCTTGCTCATGCTAAACTGCTTTACAATAAATAAGTAAGACATCCGGTCCACCAAGCTCAATATTGCCCACTGACTGGCATAAAGTCTTTCCCAATCCTGCCTATAAAGGCTGGGGACTGAATCGAGGCCACCCAAAGCATTTTTTTTAGGCGACCAGTTCTCAATCACTGGTTGCTAAGATATTTTGGACCTCAGCTGCTACAGTCCCTTGCCATCACCATTTTGGCTTTGGTTTCTAAGAACTGAAACGTGAAACATTTAGAAGGCCCAGGCTTGGCAACAACTGCCTCCAAGCATAGGGAAATGGCATGCATTTGGTCAGAGGGCTGTTTCGTTGAATGCAGCTACACTTTCTCTTTGCCGACATACGGTGTCCAATCCATAGATTGAGTTGAAACCAAGTTGAAACCTCAGTGAAGACTCTCACCAAGCAACCTTCTGCAAGTCATAACGTTTCGGCCTTATTTACCTCAGAGGGAATGGGGTAAAACGTTGCTCCAGAAAGGTATTTGGTACTATAAAAACGTATCAGAGAAAGGAAATGGTGGAACAGGTGGTGGGTGTACCTGGGCACAGGATTGCAAAAGATAAGAAGGTCCAAGTTGGCAGTGCAGCATACAGTGAAGAATTTAAGGGGTAAACTCACCCTGTTCGAGGTCTTCCAACAGAACCCCTCTTTTAATCAGCTCCTCCCTGGGTTTTCGCATTGAAATTTTTCTCTCTAGAACTGAGATTAAATTGAAACACAGCAATCAAAAGACAGGGCAAGTTGGAGGTTTGGAAGAAAAACCCTTTAAGAGATCATCATGTACTATACCAAATGTGGCTGGTTTGTTAGGATTAATTTTTTTAAAAAAACACAAGAGTCTGGCTGTTTCCCCTTGTTTAAGCAGACCTATCTTTCTCCCTACATCTTTGCACTACGACTCCCATCATGCCCACATGTATGTTGGTTACTTGGGCCAAAATTCGTAATCCACGGAACCAGGACTAACCAGCATTTTGGCCACTCATCCCCATCTCTAGTAATGAGTCAGAAGACATGCATAAACAAATCCCATTTTTAAAGCAGCACAAATGGAAACAAGGTGATGGCAATGATCCAATTAATAATATATTACAGTTACTTTATCAAGTTACTTCTAAATGTCATTTAGAAAATGTTAAGAGAGTGGGTTTTTTTTTTTTTTGGTAGTTATCTTTTCAGTCCTCGCTCACCCAAAGGTAACAAGCAATGTAACATAAATGATTTTTTTCCAAAGAAGCAAAAACACCAATAATGATTGCTTTCCCCAAACAAAATAGAGTAATGGAAGGATTTAGTTTTAAAAAGTAAATTCCCAAACTCTAAATTTAAGATGTGTCATTCCAGTATTTTTTTATAGGAGATGAACAAAGATTCACACGAGGAGAACTGTTGGATACCTCCAGGATTTCAGCATCTGGATGAAGAACCAGAGGCTGGAAGTTCAGTTCACCACAGTGCCTCCTTGACGGGTTGAACTAGATCAGTGGTTCTCAACCTGTGTGGGTCCCCAGATGTTCCTGGACTGCAACTCCCAGAAGCCTCCACCACTTGCTGTGCTGGCCAGGATTTCTGGGAGTTGCAGTCCAGGGACATCTGGGGACCCACAGGTTGAGAACCACTGAACTAGATGATTCAAAGGATCCCTTCCAGCTTTGCAGTGTTAAGATTATCATTACTACTACTACTACTACTACTACTACTACTACTACTACTACCACCACCACCACCACCACCACCACCACCACCACCAAAAAAAGCCTGGCACACTTAATCAAAATTATGTTAAAAATTGACTGGCATTATATAACAGATACAAGCATTAACCAAAAACTTAAGTGCCTGTTAAATATCAGCCCAGTATGTATGCTGCTTCTCATAATGCATTTATTGTTACTACAGTGGACCCTCGTATAACAAATGGTTTGTACAAAATAAAAAAATTCTGGAGCTAGGGGAAATTTGCTTAACAGAATCATCTATTCTATGGGGCGAATCCGTACAACATAAAAATGGTAGCAATTAGGGATTACTCTATTTTCAATGCATTCCTATGGGAAATTAGTATGAAGGAAAATTTGCTTAACATAATTTTATTTGGAACAAATTAATTCCTTTATACAAGGTATCACTGTTTCTTAGCTCCAACACCAAATATCCTCGTGGCACCGAGAAGAAAATATCAATCAACTTGAGTGTGTTACCTTCTGAGGTCTCCTTAAATTTGCCACTGGTTTTCTTTTTCCTCCACTTCCAAGGTTTAAAGATCTTGCCAAAATTCGCAAATTTGCTTTTCCTTTTGGAGGGAGGAGTTGTGTCACCAGATTCCAGAACGTCTGTCCCCACTCCAGCATTGGATGATGGTTGATCCACCTCCTCAGCTATGCAGAAAAAGAAGGCAAAAGCATTTAATCATGCAACATTTTAATCATGCTCCCTTCTTTCTATCTCCAATAATGTGATGCCTTGTGACAACAGCATGCTACATTTCTAAATGAAATTCTAACTGCCGATTTTGATTGATAAGGCCTTATGAATCTTGCGTGCAATCTATTTGATTGACCACATTGAAGAAGTTGTAAAATATTTGCATGTTGGTGTGTGAGTGGGGGGGGGAGATCTAATTTCAGTCCCACTACCCCAAAGGCACATTTGAGGGGTACACAAAGCCTTTGCAGGTATCTGTTCCCAGATTCTGTTCCAAGAGAGACTAAACTGCTACTCTCTTTGTCTTTCTACTGGCATATCAAGACCATTTCATCCAGATGGGACTTCATCAATTAAGCAAGACTGCCAGAGAATGGGCTTTTAATCAGAATCATACATCTTTAATTGGCACATCTTCAATTGTGTTTTTCATCCATTTCCATAGGATTTTTTAAAATTATTGATCACTGTCTTGGGAGAAAGACCAATGAATACATACATACATACATAAAGTATTCTTCCAACTGATGATGACTCAAGATGGGCATGAACTGAGTCATGCTGTTTCATATGAAGCTGTCCCTCCAGCTGGCCAGCCCACTCACTCAGCATTGCATGCCGTGGGGGGTCTTTGATTTTGATAGTGCTCCAGAATGGACATGAGTTCAGGCTGCCCTTCCCTGTCACCTCCGGCAGCCAACTAGACATGGGCACGACTAGGCGAAATTCTCGTTTCTGTTTTCGGTTCTCGTTATCGTTACGTAACGGGTAACGGTAATGAGAATTACTCCGCTCCAACTCGAACTCGAACCGAAAAAGAAAAATTGGGTCTGATTTTAACGTTTGTCGTTCATGACATTACGATGCCAAGCAGCACAGAAAAAAGTTTAAAAAAAACCCGATTCCCGGCCATAAAAAGAAAATATGCCTGCCTCAGTGACCTACCGAGGGGTGGTTTCTGGGGGGGGGTCCCCGGCCTCCCCCCCTCCTGTCTTGGGCTGCTGGTACCAGGCTGGGGGGGGGCACCCTCGCCGTCTCCATTTGCCATGCGGTGGGGGGGATCCAAAATGGTGACCGCAATATTTATTTTTAAATCGTGGTCCAAAAAACCACCAAAGCACCACAGAAACATTTGAAAATTAGGTATTTTAAATGCCTGATTTTTTAAAACAGCAGTGGGTTTTTCTTGCAATAAAACGTCTCCATTGATTTTATTTTATTTTATTTTTATTTTTATTTTTTTACACCTGCGCATGCGCAATGATGGGCTGGCCATGGGATGGGACCATGCAATTTTTTGGACCCATTCCACCAATTGCATGGCCAGGTTTTGACTGAGACTTCTGGGTGTGCCAGAGAGGGCATTAAAAGCCCACAAACCCTAACCCTAACCCTAACTCTAACCCAACCCTAACCCATATGCCAGTACACTGTCTTCTTAGTGGGTCAGAGGCACCCAGAGGTGCAGCCCACTAACCCACCCTAACCTTAACCGTAACCCTAAGCCTAGCCCTTACCCTAACCCCAACCCTAACCCAGATCCGTACGCAAGTACACTTTCCTTCTAAGTGGGTCCCAGGCACCCAGAGAGGTGCCTCCCACAGCCCACTATCCCCTATCCCATTCCCTAACCTGTACGGCAGTACGCTAGTACTCTCCTCTTCTTAGTGAGTCAAAGTGAGGCCCCCAGAGAGGTGCCTCTGCCACCCCACCCTAACATAATGTAATGTAAATGTATGGTACGCGGCGGCTCCGCGAAACGCTTCCCTTGCTTTCCTTCTTAGTGGGTCAGACGTCAGAGAAGCACCCAGAGAGGTGCCTTCCAGAGCCCACTTACCCCAACCCCAACCCCAACACAAACGATAAACGGAAATGACAAATTTTTGAAAATTTCCTCGACAAACGGAAAAGAGCCGAAACGGACCCGTCCCGACAATCGAAAACTCGAAACCTCATTTTTTCCTGGTCGGGCCCATCTCTACAGCCAACCATTCCCTCGCTGTGCAGGAAAATGGTGCCTTCTCATCCGAGTGGTCAGCTGTTGCATGAGGGGAAAGGGCATCCCAAGCTCTCACCCAGACTGGGAAACCGGGAGGAGGAGGACTCTAGCACTGCACAATGGACACTGAGTGGGCCAGCCAGCCCAAGGGTTGGAGGAAGGCAAGGCAAGGCAAGGCAAGGCACCACTGACAGCTTTGTGCAAAGCAGGGCAACTCAATTTGTGCCCGTCTCTAATGACGAGAAGTGGGAATATAACTAAGTAGCCATACGTCTGTGAAGATTCTCAGTCATTCATGTGAGCTTATATGGAAGTTGAGTCATGGCCACTGGACTTCTTTTTCTTGAGAGATAGAAACTTTTCGCTGCTCATCCAAACAGCTTCATCAGTCTGAATAAAGCTAGTTGTGAGTCCTCCATCTTATAGTCCGCTCTGACCTCTTGTCACCCTGGTCGGAAATAGCGGACTATAAGATGGAGGACTCGCAACTAGCTTTATTCAGACTGATGAAGCTGTTTGGATGAGCAGCGAAACATTTCTATCTCTCAAGAAAAAGAAGTCCAGTTGCCATGACTCAACTTCTAGATAACTAAGTGGCAAAACACACACACACACACTCCAAGTTAGATTTGCTGTTTCTCAAGTCTTCATGTAATTAACCAAGGTCAAACAGGAGAAGCAGGTACAGACAACAAAAATATGACCACCAACTAGTTACACCCAAGAGAAGGCATAATGCGTAAGAAGTCCTTTTGTGCTACATCTGTCATCAAATATTTTTATTTAAAATATATTCAGCCTACCGTCCTCCTGGATACAAGGCAATTTGTTATCGTTAAAAGACAATATTTAAAGGCTAAAAACAAGATGTATACAAATATTCTAAAATAATCAAACAAATGGCATGCTAAAATTGGCAAGCAAAAACACATTGAAAGCAATAAGGCACTGCAACACTCCGTTTATAAAACCCCTCTCAGACAGCCAGACTCAAAGGGCTTGATTCCACTGAGATTAAGAAGTGCTGTTGTGTCACATTCTGCTTTGTAAACGCAAAATGGTTTAAAATAAGGTGCCACCATGACGCAAACAAAAACATGGATTATTTGCTAGGGCCATAATACTTCCCAATTTCTAACGGGAAAGTGATGTAAAATACTCTTCCACTAGAGGGTTGTTCATTTTAGCACACATATGAAACCCTGATTTATTTCAATCTTGTCTGTAATGTATATCTAAACATCTTTGTCACTGCAAATAGTGTATTTGGGTTACCAGCAGAGATGATGGGAGAGGTAGCAGCTGCAACAGGAGCCACGAGGGGGTGGGGAGGAAAGAGGGATAGACAGGCAAGTTCAGGGAACCTAATAGGAAGCGGAGAATATGGCCAGTCCAGTGCATGGTTGGAGGACGAAAGAGCTATCTTTGGATTTTAAAAAAATGGAACAGAGACACAAATGCTCGGAGAGCCATCTAATTTTGATGTAGGATCATCCTCTAAACCAGTGGTTCTCGACCTGTGGCTCCCCAGATGTTCCTGGACTGTAACTCCCAGAAGCCTCTACCACTCACTGTGCTGGAAGGGGTTTCTGGGAGTTGCAGTCCAGGAACATCTGGGGACCTGCAGGTTGGGAACCACTGCTCTAAACAATCTCAAGGAATCATCTCTGCCCAAAGACTGGACGGTGGATTGGGGAAGACCCCACATTTAAATCCTGGCTAGGCTTGGTGATACCTTTATAGATCACTATAAAAATAAAATAAAAACGCAAGCTGAGCTTTCGATAGCAGGCTATTTTGATCAAAGCATTGCACCAAAATACATTCTTGGCAGAAGAAGACGTCAGCCAGGCATTGAGCTTATTTGTGGCCCAATGTTGTCAGGATTCACACTTGAGTCCCCCTTCATTTCTGGGTTGTTGTTGTTTTGGGGGATCCAGATGGGATCCAGCTGGAGGATTCTTAAAAGGGACAGAAGCAGCCAAGGTTTCTAAAAGCACGAGTAGCTTTGGCCTCCACCTCTGTCTCACAAAGCCACAGGGGCAAATGCCCAGTGTGAGACCAGGGCAGGCAAGCCTCAAAGGAAACAATTTTAATAACCAAGATGGACCCCTCAGCTGAGACACACCATAGCTGAAAAATCGGATTAAAGTTTTTTCCAAGAGGCTACACACAGAGACCTAAAGAGCATACAACTACTGCACAATTTCTATAGAAATAGCATTTCGAACAAATGAGACAAATGCTGTACATAAACATAAAGAAGCCCTCCGGGGTGTCTGGTCTGAAAAGAAAGGCCTTTGTCTACTTGCAGGACAGCAAAGATGGGGCCAGCCGGGCTTCCCGTGGAGGGGAGGCTCCTGAGTCTGGACATGACAGTGAAGGTCCTCTCCCGTGTCCCCACCAAGCAGATTTCTAAAGGTGGTGGGACCACAAAGAAGGACTCCCCTGATAATCATAACACCCAGGCGAGTTCAGTAAGGGAGATGCGGTACTTGAGATAGCTTGGACTTAAGCTGTATAGGGTTTTATAGGTTAAAACTATCACTTTGAATTGTACCAAGAACCAGATTGGCAGCCAATGGAGCTCCCCATAGGCACCCTTCAGTCTCAAGAAACTATGGTATCGTGTTCTGTAGAGAAGTTCTAAAGCAGTGGTTCTCAACCGTTGGGTCCCCAGAGGTTCCTGGACTGCAACTCCCAGAAGCCTCCACCACTTGCTGTGCTGGAAGGGATTTCTGGGAGTTGCAGTCCAGGAACATCTGGGGACCCACCAGTTGAGAACCAGTGTTCTAAAGCAACATCTAGTAGTGTGGCTAAAAAGGCCAATTTGAGAGTGACAAACCCTTCTACACTGAGGACGGATACAGTCTGTCCTTTTCCCAGTGCCCAGATTTTGATGTTTCCAGGACTGCCTCTTTTTCTCAGCCTGCTGAGCAAGTGTCCCTTCGAACTGTACAAGGCCACGCTGTATCATTTTCCTCCAGGCTGAACGATCGGAGGTCAAGTTTTCCCATCTGTTAAGGTCCATTCCCAAAGATCCCTCTTGCAGATATCCTTATATCGCAGCGGTGGTCTCCATCTGGGATGGCTTTTCCTGCACTAGTTCTCCATACAAAAGATCTTTCAGAATCTGACCATCAGCCATTCTCACGCGATGTGCCCAAGCCAGTGTACATGTCCAAGACTCACTGCAGTACAAGAGTGAGTTCAAGACACAAGCTCCATAAAGCTGGGTCTTTGTATGTTCCATCAGCCTCTTGTTAAGGCGCACTCTCTTTCTAAGTCTAGACTCTAGAGCAGTGATGGTGAACCTTTTAGAGACCGAGTGCCCAAACTGCGATTCAAAACCCACTAATTTTTGCAAAGTCCCAACACAGCAGTTTAACACGGATACAGGTGGCTGTGAAGGGGCGATGTCAGGTGCCCACAGAAAGGGCTCTGAGTGCCACCTTTGGCACCCGTGCCCATAGGTTCGCCAACACTGCTCTAGAGAATATAGTACCTGCTTTGCCAATACGGCTATTCAGCTCAGTATCTAAAAAGAGGGTGTTGGAGATGGTTGGTTCAAGATGCACAAAGTCGTGGACAACGTCTAGTTCTTGTGCAGAGATCGCAAGGAGGTGAATCCACATCCAGATCCACAATGGAGCTGCTATTGATTTGCAATACTGTTTGAGGAATATACAGAAGTAGCTGAGATTATTTGTCCTATCAGAAACGATGCATTACTTTGTCTCCCCTTCCATTTTTTAAGAAAAGGAAAGCATTTTAGGCCTACAGAGAGTAACAATCTCAGGAAGGCAACACAATAACAGCCTCCACCTACTATATGGAACTTTTCCAAACAGGAAAACAAGAAGGCAGGAAGATAACGGGTGAAGTGAGCTAAGAAAATATCCCAGTAATATGTTCTGTAAAGTAAATCTACAATATGCATGAATGAAGTACCTAGAATGTGGTGCTTTTCATATACATTATAGGGGTTGAGCTAATTGAGTGGGAGATCCTCCTGGAGGTCTAAGGGTTGAAAAAAGTTACTTGGGGGGGGACTATAATTACTGAATATTTCAAGCAGTTTATTTAAGAATTACCAGATTTTTTTTTGTTAATCAATAAGGGTGACAAGTTGTTTTTCTGGATATCAATTAAACATGGTTCCAGAAAAGGTAGAACTATAAAAGAAGCAAACCTAAAGTTGTTGCACTTCCTCCAAAACTCAGAAATAGTTTCAGTGTTGACTTGCCACTTTCTCCCATTCAGTGCTATTTTGTTCATTACAAAGAAGGAATCTTCCTTCCTTATAATTATGGCTCATATAATCAGTTCTGAAAGCCCCACCCCATTCACATATCTTTCCAGGGATCTATACTGTAGTTGGGAAGGGTTGCATAGGTGGGACATTCATGCACCTCAGGCCACTGTCCACCTAACAAGCCAATTCAGAGCAGGGTGATGTGAAATCAAGGTGAACTATAAATTGGAGGGCTCGCTACTAACTCTCCTCAGACTGATGAAGCTGCTTGGATCAATAGTGAAACGTTTCCATCTCACAAGAAAAGAAGTCCAGTTGCCAAGACTCAACTTCCAGATAACCTCACCTGGATGACTGAGAATCTTCACAGACACAGTGATCGTAAATTATTTGACAAACAACCCCCTGGATTATCAATTGAAGAACATAACACTACAGATAAAGCTGTTTGGATGAACAGCGAAACGTTTCTATCTCTCAAAAAAGAAGTCTAGTAGCCATGACTCAACTTCCAGATACAGATAAAATGTTGTGAAGCCCTAAGATAGTGTTGGCAAACCTATGGCACGGGTGCCAAGGTGGCAACTGGAGCCCTTTCTGGGGGCGCCCGATATTGCCCCTTCACAGCCACATGTATTCAGGTTAAATTGCTGTATTGCCACTTTGCGAAAAATTAATGGGTTCCGAATCGCAGTTTGGGCACTCGGTCTGTAAAAGGTTTACCATCAGTGCCCTAAGAAGACACTGAGGTTACCCCCTTGCGTTCTCACATTTTGCTCATTTTAAAAGCAGGACTTACACTGCCTTATTTATTTCATTTTGCCCAATGACAATTTCACCTACTCAGTGGAAGACTGGCCCTTGAACTTAAATCAGCTCAATTGCCATTGACAAAACCTAAATGCCAAAACAGAAATCCAATGGAAGTTTCTGAAAAAATGCCAACACTAGTTTGATCCTGGTAAAATTATACAGGTAACTCAAAGTGTTGGACTAACCAAATCAGCTAGGTTAACCAAGTGGTTATATATACAGAATCTTCCAGTGTGCTCAAGCATCTGGTATAGTGTAAGTACCATTTACACTATGTTTTCATAGTGTAAACAGTGTACAGTAGTCCAGGGCTGTTCAACTTTGAACAGGTCGAGGTCTACTTTTTCCGGCCCAAAGTGCCATTAGGGCAACTATACTAAAACCTCTACTTTCGAATTTTAGCTGTTCCGAGGCCATGCTCATAATAAATTGTAAGTTAATCAGCGGTTTCCCATAGGAATGCATTGAAAATCAATTAATCCATTCTGGGGGGAACAGATTTCAATGTGCCATGGCCCTTGAACTGCCCCACTTGGCTGAGACAGGGGGCTGGCAGACCCAGAACTTTACTGGGGCAGTGGTGGTCCTTGGGATGGGGGAGGTAGGGGTGGAGAACTTATCCCCTCACTTTATAAATTGACGGCTGGTGGGCTACTTTAGAACCCTTCGCGGGCTACCGGTAGCCCACGGTCTACCTGTTGGGCAGGCCTGCAGTAGTAGATATCAGTGTACCTCAAGATTCAACTACACAAATTAAATCTCACTGGCCGAACTCATATTATTTATATATGATAGCATAAATAAAATGGTGTAAATCACAGAAGGAGATTGCAGCTCAAGAAGTCAACACTCATGTTTCTCATTGCATAGCAGTCACGTAACTTGACACCCAATGACAAATACAATGGTTGATTTCTTAGCTAGTTGCACATGCCCAGTGCAATTTTTACTTAAATATACCATAAGCGCATTTCTTTTTATTCTTCATAAGAATGACTGTTAATGTATACGACTCATCAAATGCCTCCAAAACTAGTCTAAAAACAAATATCTTGAAGTGTTTAAGTCGACGCTGTTCTTCAACTGTCCAACCTTTTCTCACACAGCTTTCATAAATTGCTTTCATGTAGAAATGCATAAATCTAACCACAATATACATGTCTGTATCTCAAGAAACATCCTCGATCCTTGTTTAAAGCCTCCACGGTACAATCTCTTAACAATCCTCTTGTTATATAGCTCAGAGAATATAATTGCTGAAAATTTTCTCTTTTAAATAATTTCCTCCAAATCTCTCACATATCCTATATTTTTCTTCTGTTTCTGTCTTCCAGATCTATCATCATCTTAACCATCTGTATCACTCTATTATCCTGCCAGCAAAGGTTTGTTGCTTTCACTTTTGGCAGACTCCAACTCTTGGATTCTTAAACTCATTGCTTTCAATTCTTTTTCAATTCCTGACAGCAATCCGTCCACATCAGGCTTTTACCTGTGCAAGAATTTTCTGACAGGTTTTTTTTTACCCAATTGATCCCCTTTAAATTTTAACATCTTTTAAATCTTTAATAGATGTTTGCTGTGATTTCTTGAATTCATTCATCATTTTCCCTTCTTTCACTATATCACTGCTCTTAAATCTGCTTGAGTTCCCTATTAATATATCATTAGCAACCCTTGTGTTCTTGGACTGCAATGCCCAGAAGCCTTCAGCACCAGCCAACCAGGATTTCTGGGAGTTGAAGTCCGGGAACACCTGGGTTACTCAAGCTTGGGAATCACTGTTCTGTAGCTATATTATCAACCCCCTGTTTGTCTAGACTGCAGTGGTGGCAAACCTTTGGTACTCCAGATGTTTGGGACCACAACTCCCACAGTCCTTTGTCACTGGCAATACAGGCTTGGAATTCTGGGAGTTGTGGTCCAAAACATCTGGAGTGCCAAAGGTTTGCCACCACTGGTCTAGAGACTCCAATCATCTGCATCTGGATACATTTCTACCAGAAGCTTTTATTTTCTCCCAATGCCACTTTCCTAGCTTGGCATCCAGCGATATCTGCTTCATCCTGCACAGAGAGTGCTCTATTCATAAAAATGTGCTCAAACTATCAGGCCAAAACCAGCTCTTTTTTTTGGGGGGGGGGGTTTGCTACTGAAAAAAAGCATCACTATTGCATCAAGAATTAGATACCTGAAGGACCGCCTCCTTCCATACGAACCTACCTGGCGATTAAGATCGAGCCAGGGGGGCCTTTTGAAAGAGCCATCCCTCAAGGAGGTGAGAGGGATGGCTTGTAGGAACAGGGCCTTCTCAGCAGCTGCTCCCAAGTTATGGAATGCCCTCCCTATTGAGATCCGCCTGGTGCCAACACTGATTACATTTCGGCGCCAGGTAAAAACCTTCCTGTTCCAGAAGGTTTTTAATTGATACAATATAGATTGTGGGTTTGCTGATGACAATTTTAGGATAATGATTTTAAAGAAGGTTTTTATTACTGTTTGATGATTTACTGATATTTTATTTATAACTATTTTAAATTGTTTTAGTTCTTTGATTGTAAGCTGCCCAGAGACCTTTGGGTAGTGGGCGGCATATAAGTTGAATGAATAAATAAATAAATAAATAAATAAATAAATAAATAAATAAATAAATAAATAAATAAAAGATTTACTTCTGGTGTTCCGATCAATGCTTCACTCTCTGAAACTACTGTACAAGCTTTTCAAAAGCTTATATAAATTCCTCAATTGGGTAATTAAATCATCTTTTCACAGTTTCAACCAATTCCAAGGAAAACAGACAAGAATTGATAGTTTCCTTCCTTTTCTCGGTCAATGAAACACTGTTTTCTAGTGGCCTAATCTGACACAAGAATAATGGAGAACATCAACAATCCATAAATCGACAAGAAGATGGCAAGAGTTAATAACTGTCTTTAAAAACTTTATAAATGATGTTTGCGTTCTGTGATTGTTATTGATGCATAATGATTCCCCTTTCCCTATAAATCAATAAAATTATAATTTTTAAAAAAAAATCTATAAATCACCATATCATTAAGAAGCTCTTACCAGGAAAGAAATTCTTTTTTCTGTCCAAGTACTTCACTTAATCCAACAGGGGACTGCTTTTTCAGGAGCCCACATCAGCTTCCTCTGACAGCAAAACTAGAATTTTCTACCCCTCAAAACTCTTGGAATTGTTAATGGGCTGAGAAGCAGAAATAAAGCATGGCAGAAATAGGCTTGCAGTACAAAAATTGCCTTTCTGCAACTGGCAGGTAGGGGGCAAAGAGAACCATTATAAGAAGTAGTGAAAGAAATCAATGAGAACAACAGGAGAGGGTGAAGATGCTATCTGTTGGCATAGGATCTAAGAAAGTAAAGTGAATCTTAAACCGTGTTAGAAATGTTGAAAGATCAATGGGGGAATATCTTACCTGACCAGGATAAAATAAAGGAAAGATGGAAACCATATACTGAATAACTATACAGAAGAGATGCAAGGATGACATATATTTTTGAAGAAAAAAATCTGTGATGAAGAACCTGCAATTTTAGAAAACAATGTGAAAGCAACTCTCTAAGCAACAGGAAGAAATAAATCATCAGTAGTAGATGGGGAACAACAGAACTATTCCAGGCTAGCAACTAAAACTACCAAAATACAAACAAGAATATACCTACAAATATGGGAAATACAACAAAGGCCCACAGGCTAAAGACATTCAATATACATTTCAATACCAAAGGACATACACACCAAAGAGCGCACGATAATTGCATTAATTCCCAATGTAGGCAAAGAATGTTCAAGATTTTGCAACAAACTCTTCTACAATATATGCCACAAGAAATTCCAGATGTGCAAGCTGCATTCCAAGAAGGATGATGCACTAGAAATCATATTACAAATACATGTTGGCTTTTGGGGGACACAAAAGAATGTCAGAAGAAAATCAGTCCATGCTTGATAGCAGTGTTTCCCAACCCAAGGGAGACAATAAGGATCTTTTTTTTTCCAGGGTGGGGTAGGGAATTACAAGCCACCTTATATGTATTTCAGCCTTTAGTATATAATTTTCTCCTTGACCTTTTGGAACATATTAAAGCTAGTGTATACTGCATACTTTACACATATATGAGAAACTGGCCTTTTGCGGGAGAAAGAAGCCTCCACTTTCCAAGATGGGACAACCCAAAAAAGAAATGTCAGTGGAAATACAGTAGGACCCTCATACCTGCTGATTTGGCATCCACTGATTCAGTTGATGGTTGGCCGCCAGAAAATTATTAACTAATTATTAAATAAATTGCTTTCGCAAAAGGGTGCCGCAAAGCAAACCACTGTTGATTTTGGTGTGTGTGTGTGTGTGTGTGTGTGTGTGTGTGTGTGTGTGTGTGTGTGTGTGTGTGTGTGTGTGTGTGTGTGTGTGTGTGTGTGTGTGTGTGTGACAGGGCATTTGCTCTTATCTGCAGATTTCAGTATTCACAGGGGGGCAATCCCCTGTGGATACCGGGGTACTACTGTATGTAAGTGCTTCTGCTTCTGCAAGAAAGAACATTTGACTAAGATATAGCACAGGAGGGTGACACAAAAAGCCTGCCTCTTTTGCAGTGGGTGCCAGGAAATTTTGTGCTGGTGTCTGGGGAATCCTTTCTGTGCAAAGGTTTTTACCCCCTCTTTGGGCAATATCCTTCCATCCCCTGACCCATCTTTTAAGTCCCTTGCTTTATCTTCTCTCTGCCTTTAACCACCCCCAGCCTGCCCCCCCCCCCAGTTTTGAAGCGATGGCACCATGAGCAACAGGAAGGCGAGCAGCAGCATTGATAGTTCTGCCATGTTGGTGAATGGCAACCATGGCCTTTTTTTGTGCAAATGTGTGTGTGTGGGGATGTTGCAGACTAGGTGGCTCTTATAAAAGGGGTTTGCAATTCACAAATGGCTGGGAAGGCAGACCTCCTCGGCAGGAAAACAGCCGCAATGCTCACGTGGATACTGGATCCTTTCGTGGCAAACTGTCTTGGCGCCAAGTGGAGTCACCTGCTTTGCGACGTCCACCAAGGCTCACTGCAACCAATTCTATTCCAGAATTCTGACACCCCCGCAATACACTGGATGTTGTTTGCTCCATTGCTGTAGTGGTCACATTTCCCCTCCCCTCCTCTGATCATGAGGGTCAGAGCCAAGATCTGTCAAAGCCATGCAGATTGCATTCTAATAACGGTGTGGTGACTCCAGCAACCTTAGGTTGTTCCTCTCTTACTCCTATCTGTCAGCACAAGAGTACTTACAAGCTTCACCAAGCGGAAGAAAGGGTCTTGATGGAACTTTCAGTGCCTTAATTGACAAAATCCAGGATCTGAATTATGAAGCAAGAGACTTCTAGAGAACTTGTTAAAAAAAAAAACCAGTTGGGTAGCCCTTGTGACTTATCACCTTGGTAATTTTGGATGGTCTGCTCAGCACATTTTGAGTGTGCTCAGCCCGTACCTACAAGATCTACAAGAATTTGAGATGTGCTGGTTGAAATTCTCTTGTGAAATTTTATGGCACACCATTTATTTATTTATTTATTTATTTGTACAGTTAGTATTTATAGACCACCCATCTTCCAGACGGAACTCTGGGCGGTTTACAATTAGAATAAAACAGCAGTATAAAACAGCAAAAGAGAACAAAAACGAGAACAAGAAAAATTAATAAGATAAAGTGGAGGGAGCCTCCACAAAAGGCGACGCGGGCAGCAAGGAAAAAATAATAATTAAGTAATAAGGTCGCCAAATGCCTCTTTAAAAAGGAAGGTTTTCAGAGCCTTTTTAAAGGCGGGCAGGGACTGTGCAAGGCGCAACTCACTAGGGCAGGGGTCCTCAACCTAAGGCCGCGGGGCCGGATGCGGCCCCTCAAGGTCCTGAATCCGGCCCCCAGACCAATTGCAACCCCCCCACGTACCCCCTGCTTTGTAAGCAAGCCAGCCTCCACAGCTGCTTCTATTGCTGAGGCAGTTCAAAGCAGTGGGCTATGTCGCTCCTCCCACTCCCCCTAACTACCGCCCAGATGATCAGCATGCTGGCTAGTGGGGCATTCAGAGTGGGAGGCCTACGGCAAGGTCCCCCCCACACCTCCCACCCACCGCCCAGATGGTTGGGGCGCCGGGTGCAGCCGAGTGGGGCAATTTAAAATAGGAAGGCTGTGGCAAGGTCTCCTACTCCCTCCATGGCCCTGAGGCCCACCACTGCTCCTCCTCCACCCTGCCCACCTGCTTGTGGTCCAGCCCCCAGTGGTGTCTGGGGCGTGGTGGACCAGCCCACTATTCGAAAACTTTGAGGACCCCTGCACTAGGGAGATGATTCCACAGGCTGGGGCCCACCACAGAGAAGGCGCGGTTACGCGTAAGCGATTTCCGCACCTCCCTGGGTGTGGCCACCCTAAGTGAGCGCACCTGCGCCATTCTAGTGGGCCTGACCCCAGTTGACCTCTGGGAGATATGCTCCGACAGGTACTCTGGTCCCAAGCCATGGAGGGTTTTGAAAATCAAAACCAGGACCTTGAACCTAATCTGGAGGACAACGGGCAGCCAATGCAGGCGAGCCAGAACTGGGGTTCTGAATGGCACCATCATTTGGGAACAGTAATCTTTCAAATAAGCTAAAAGCCTCCCATTCCACCTCCCTTTCAGGTTACAAGGCTCTTTGAGGTAAATCCAAGGAACCTGTAAGAAGGAGGCAGGCAATTTAATTAATTAAATTAATTTAATATTATCATAATTTGGACAAATAACTACTTGCCAGCTTGTTTTTAATGTTTTGTTTTGTTTTGTTTTTACTGTTATATTTACTGTTGTTGTGCTCTTATTTTTATTGCATTATTGTAAACCGCTCCGAGTTCTCTTAGAAGATGGGTGGTATATAAACAAACAAACAAACAAATAAATAAATAAATAAATAAATAAATAAATAAATAAATAAATAAATAAATAAATAAATAAATAAATAAGCAAGTTTATGGTATATACAACAACAACAACATTGTACAAAGTAAACCTCTAGCATGAATTATTTTCTAGAACTAGAGATGTCCTAATTTTTTGTAAGCTCTACCATCTGAAATTATACAACACACCACCAATTCTACTGAAGCACAAGAATTCGGGTCTGGACAGAAAACCATCTGGGCCCCCTTTGTACGCTGCCTTGAACTCCATCATCAAGAAGGACAAGAGATCACTGTAACAGACCCAGAGGGCACGTTCTGACATTCGTACTTTACGACATCCCTTAATACTTTATTGGACAAAACACAGAAACGCCTTGAAATTTCATTCACCTATTTCTAGACACCCAGACAACAGCAAGCCAAATCTCCTCCTCTTTAGAAGAAAGCCAATCAACTTTGCTGTCAGGGATCATAATCTCTTGAATACCTACTGCTGCGGCACTCAGGAACATCATTCCAGCATAGTAGACTACTTTCCAAAAGGACAGCCTTCTCTTTTCTTCGACTGCTCCGCAAAGGGGAAATGAGGACATGGAACACATTCTACTGGCGAATGCTTCTAAAGGAGTAATTCACTGGAAATGCACAGTAATTGTTCTGAAGTAGCAGGATTGGGCAAGGGTGACATCATGGCACTCACTTGCTAGTCATGGAAAAGCTATTCCAATGGTTGTCAAACTCAGGACCGAATGAACTAAAAGTTCCAGATCAGATTGAAAATTAACAGTTTCATTCATTCCTTTCATAAGGATACTAAGGTTTCCATCTGAATGGCTAGATAACATGGACCGGGTAGGGTTATAATCTTGCATCCACTCATCCACAGATGGATAGTTGGCTGACTCCTATTTTACAACTTCTAAGACATAAAGTCTGGCTGGCGTTACTGAATTACAATGCCCATCATCCGCCACTGGCTCTGCTAGCTGGGATGATGAGATCTGCAGTTCAATAACCTCTGGAGGAACATATAGTCTCTAGTCCTGTTAAAAAAACTTGCAGTGAAAGGAGCATTTGTCTGACTATCCTCTCCTCACCCTGACTCAATTTCTTATCTTATATATTCCAAAGGTAAGCAAAAAAGCTATTAAAGAAAGGAGTCCCACACTACATCATGTATTTATTTATTTATTTATTTATTTATTTATTTATTAAATTTATATACCGCTCAGCTCCATGGCTACTCTGGGCGGTTTACAAACTGAACAGAAATCCAACCATAAACAGTAAAATACAATATAGCAGATAAGCACAAGTATATAAATAAAAACACTATAACTAGTAAACAAAATATAACAACAGCATAGAACAGGAACAAGATGAGCTACAAATAAAAGCAAATAAATATATAATAGCAATCAGATTTACTGTGGAATAAACCGTCATGAGCTAGAGGCTCACATCAGTTATGTATAATTCAGCTAGCAGCAATTACTAATTACTAGCTAGATAAAGAAACGGCTAAAGCAAAGTGTTCTGCTTATATACTGCCCCATACCACTTCAAGTAGTCTCTGGGTGGTTTACAGTTTAATTACATTATGCAGGCTACACATATGCATGTTGTTTTAGCACAACTGTAACGTGCAGCACCCTGCCAAGCATACACAATGCACTTCTTGCACTGGATAAAATGAATGAAATCCTGAACTAACATCTTCTGCTACAATAAACCAGTCTACGTTTTTAAAAGCCGCAGGGATCTGTTGTGATTCTAGGTCCCAAAGTGGCTTTTAAAAATGATACAGTACTTAGAAACACAGTACTAAGCATGAGCAAAATGCAGGACTAAAATATTTTTACCATAGCGGGTGGAGTTATTTCAGGATGCAATACTGGAAAATTTGATGTAAAGTTAGAATGTACTGCTTTGTGACAACCTTGGACTCTATTGGTGGCTGATGTCACTAGGCCAAGAAATATCCATAAGACCAGATACACCAATGAAAATCTTTTATGCAGGACAGTAGCCCAATGGGCCTTTGAACAGGAACAAAAACTACCTGCTGCAATTCACTGCCAAACAAACACTATTTTAACTCTTAGTTGAGAGCAGCAAGTATTCTTGCAAGACAAATGCTTGAAGCCTCCGAGCAAAGATGGGAGAACGAACATTTGGTAGTTAGGGATAACATTGATATAATAGCCATAACAGAAACCTGGGGGTGCAAATTAGAGCAACTAAAATGATTACTAGGCTGGGAGACATCCCTTATGAGGAAAGGCTAAAACATTTGGGGCTCTTTAGTCTGGAAAAAAGGTGCCTGGGGGGGATATGATTGAGACGTACAAAATATTGCAGGGCATGAGTAAAGTGGATAGAGGGACACTCTTCTCCCTCTCATGAAATACCAGAACTAGGGGACATACACTCAAATTGAGGGCTGGAAGAGTGAGAACAGACAAAAGAAATTTCTTTTTTTTTTACTCAGCATGTTGTTAGTCTGTGGAACTCCCTGCCACAGGATGTGGTGATGGCATCTGGCCTGGATACCTTCAAAAGGGGATTGGACAGATTCCTGGAGGAAAAGTCCATCACAGGTTACAAACCATGATGGAGATGTGTAATCTCCAGGCTTAAAACCAGGATACTTCAAGGACCAGATGCAGGGGAGTGGTGTCAGGAGACAGATATCTAGTCTCGTGCGCTCCCAGACATATTTGGTGGGGCCAGTGTGAGATACAGGAAGCTGGATCAGATGGGTCTTTGGACTGATCCAGTATGGCTCTTCTTATGTTCTTATGAGTAACATTTATTTCTCATTTATACATTGACACGCCTGTATGATTAAAAGGAAGTCTTCAGTTTTAAGACACCTATTTTGTTCATCACTCCTCAATGATTCATAGAGTGCACTGCTTCTGTTGTTTACATGTATACCTTCTCCTCCTAGTGAAGGAGGTTAGTGATCTTCCCTTCCACTTTATCTTCTTAACAGGACTGTTAAATCCAAATGTCATTTCCAAGATTAATCATTGAGCAGGCACATGGCTCAGTGGAGGTTTGTACCTGATCCTACGGCAACAATCTTAACCACTACTCCATACTTGCTTTGGATAGATACTGTCCATGACATGACCCATGATCTTTTTCCTGATTGTGAAATTATACTTCAAACATTTGTCAGTTCAGGCTGAGTTTTTCAAACTCAACTCAAACTCAAAGGCTTATGTGTTTATTCCTAAAATGTGACCACACATCACTGGAATATTTATACAGTGGTACCTTGTATAAAGGAATTAGTTCATTCCAAATGAAATTCTGCTTAAGCAAATTTCCCTTTTTACAAATTTCCCATAGGAATGCATTGAAAACGGAGTAATCTCTAATTGCGACAATTTTTATGTTGTATGGATTTGGCCCATAGGCGATTCTGTTCAGCAAATTTCCCCTATCTGTGGAATTTTTTATGTTGTAGAGATTTTATGTTATACAAACCGTTTGATATACGAGGGTCCACTGTATGTATTTGGTTCTCTATTTCAATAATGACACAAATATAGGGGAAAAAAGGAAGCCAGCTATCTGGAAGTTGAGTCATGGCAACTGGACTTCTTTTCTTGTGAGACTGAAACATTTCGCCACTCATCCAAGCAGCTTCGTAAGCAGTAGCAAAACGTTTTGATCTCACAAGAGGTCCAGTTGCCATGACTCCACCTCCAGATAACCTCATCTGGATGACTGAGAATCTTCAAAGACATGGAAGCCAGGCTCTTTGGAAGACAGTGGCACAATGGCTGTAGGATTCTGGAAGTTGTAATCCAAAAAGTAAAATTTCCAACTTCTGGCAAGCAATTACACAGCAAGGGAATAAGAACTGCCCACAGTTCTGCCTGCCTTAAAACTAGAGCACTCAAAATATTCGTTTAGCTTTTAAAAGACATCCCTGGGGTCTCGTAAATATATGAGATGAAGCTACCACGTCTCACAGCACTTTGAGATAGTTGTTCAACAGTGAGAAGAACATAACAACGTAACGTTCTATCTCTTCTTCCATATCACTTGAAGATCAGCTCCTGAGTAGGAGGGGGAGACAACAGGTTTTATTCACAGCTGCTAATTAGGCTATGAAGCTCAAGTTCAGAGAATGAATTTGGATGGCACTTCCTTTCACAGGGAGCATGGGAAAACACCCAGTCAAGTAAGTGGCTGGGCAGATGTACCCTTATCTAGCAAACGAAGATTCTCTTTTAAAACCCACAGACTTGAGCTCATCGTTTCCATGTTTCCTGGGATCGCATCTATCCAAACGTTTTGCTGCTCCCATGCTTTGAGTGTCCTCTACACTTCAAAGGAGAACTGTCCTAGCCTGGATTAATTGTCAAACGCTGACAGCACCCCTCCTAATGGTTTCCATTGTACAGGGGCTGACTGGTCAGGCATTTGAAAGAAAGAGGCTGGCTGCACACGCTGTTAGGGGGCCCGTGGCGCAGTGGTTAAATGCCTGCACTGCAGCTAAAACTGTGCTCACGAGCTGGGGTTCAATCCCAGGTAGCAGGCTAAAGGTTGACTCAGCCTTCCATCCTTCCCAGGTCAGTAGCCTGCATCCTGAAATCAAAAACTGTAAACCACCCAGAGACTACTTGAAGTGGTATGGGGCGGTATATAAGCAGAACACTTTGCTTTTGCTTTGCTTTCTCGGGCAGATTTGAGCACTGCAGGGAAGGCCCCGCATGCTCTTCACAAAGGCAAGCACACCAGCCCGCCCCCCCAGAGTGTTCCTACTTGCAGCTTTCTGGTCTCGGTCAAGGTGCTCCATCTTTTCTGGTGTGGGCAGAATAACTCTGGTTTTGGATGGGTTCCAGAAAACCCAACCAAAACTAGTTTTCAATTTTTCAATATCCTGAAGTGGCTTAAAAAGCTATTTATTTATTTATTTATTTATTTATTTATTTATTTATTTATTTATTTATTATATTTTTATACCGCCCATCTTCCGAACGGAACTCTGGGCGGTTTACAATTAAAACAGTTAAAACAGAAAATACAGAAAAGGGGCACAAGGGCAATCGGGCAAGAGTACTAGCAAAACAAGGAGGGACGAAGCCCTCCACAAGAGATGACACAGTATTGACAAATTAACTGTTTCCCTGTTCAGAAAAGGGAAGGGAGAGTGGGAAAACGTTGCATGAATGTATGTAGATCATAGAGGATGAGATGTATCAGTTATGATTTTTTAAAAAGAAAATGTCTTTGCCTTGTTTTAAAGGGGCATTAGAAAAACCACCCTTAGTTGAATCCATAATTATGGCTTCTGCTGCAGACAGTTTTTTTCCCCAAGCAGCCCTTTAAGAGAAGGCAAGGAAAATTATTAAGTCAGTTCATGATATTGGCAGGAGCTTTTTGGTGTGGTCAGGCTTGATTAGATCATTCTAATCAAACCTTACAATTCCTAAGAGGCCTACACTAGCTCACTCCCTGCTGCTGGTACAGCATTTTCCACACAGAGAAGGGGGTAGAATCTTTTACTGCACCATAAGGCAATAAGCTAGTTTTGTGCAGGCCAGGACATTTAATAATGGGCACTCCAAATTGGACTGAAGAGACTTTTGTGGCCACTGGCTGCCTGAGGTATATGCTTCATTTTAAGCCACTTCTATTTTGCCTAAGTAAAACTAGATAAAACTTAGCAACTCCTGAGGGGATCAAGGAAAGATGTGTTATTAACTTATTCAAAATTATGAAGTTTTTTTTTAAAAAAAATACAACTACTAATGATGGCATCAACTAATGTAGTTAATTAGGGGATCAACTACAGACATGCCACTCTGTTTGTTTGTTTGTTTGTTTAGAGAGGCTGCAACACAGAGAATCCTCCAAGGATTTCCCAGGAAGAACTTGAGTTCCAGCCCACAGACAGGCCCCTAAATTTTGCTCACCTGGGCCAAGGCCTATCACTGAGGCTGAAAGGCTGGGAGAAAAGGAAGCCACCATGGTGTTTCCTGAGGTTTGTTAACTCATAAGCCACCTTGAGTCCTTTGAAGGCAGTGGTGGCCAAACTTCAGCCCTCCAGAGTTTTTGGACCAAAACTCCCTCAGTCCTTTGTCATTGGCAATACGGGCTTGGAATTCTGGGAGTTGTGGTCCAGAACATCTAGCGCAGTGTTTTTCAACCTTTTTTGGGCAAAGGCACACTTGTTTCATGAAAAAAATCACGAGGCACACCACCATTAGAAAATGTTAAAAAATTTAACTCTGTGCCTATATTAACTATATATAAAGTAATTTTTCAATTTTTGGCATCTTCAACTGCCACGGAACAGTGGTTGAAAAACACTAGCGGGCCAAAGTTTGGCCACTACTGTTTTAAGGAGAAATATTTTAGACAGATCAACTGACCTTTTTGACAGGCTGACTAACTAAAGGGAAGCAAGATTATAAGGCCCAACAAAGACTGCGGCTTCCTTTTTTTGTACACTACTAATAGGACGTAAGCACCAGGCCAAGGTCAGGTTTTTTTGGGGGTCCCAAAAAAGGCAACTGGAGACATAAAATACAATTGGCTAAAAAGATTTTTCACCAAAATGAAAAGCTATAAAAACTATGTAAAAGAAGGTAGAAGACCGACAGAGGAGCAGCAAAAACCAGAACCAGAACCCCCCCCCCGACCCCAAATCAGCCATCCAGTCTCCGAGCCTGGCCTCCCTCCATGTGAATAAAATGCAGATGTCTTTAGGTATGGCTGCTTAGGCAGGAACTCACAGAATTTTGCCTGGGGAATTCTTGGAGAATTGCGAGAGTTGATGTCCAAAAGGCAAAAATAAAAACAACCACACCAGCACATGCCATGTCGTCCCATTGCGCAAGAACCAAATACATGTTCAATTGCTCATGAAAATTAAAAAGGCTTAATTATAGGTGTCAGTCTGTTACAACAAAAGAAACTGTAACAAAGCCGAAACAAAGAGGGTCTTCTGGCATTTGAAAGACTCTTAATTTAAGCCTCTGAAGTTGCATATGAGCCTGCCTTGTTATCTTTATTAGTGTACTACTTCAGCATGCATCGGGAATCCAGTTGTACAAATGATGAAGAAACTGCTATTATCCACTTTTACAAATACAGTAGTTGCCACTGTGATGGCATGCAGCGGACTATACAGGGTGCTCACACTAAAGCAAAAGCAAAACAAAGCAAAAGAAAACACAGGAAATTAAGGAAATAGCTTACAACAAATGCCATATAGCTCTCTCACGCACAAAGAAAATCTAAAAAAACCCTACAGAAATATGTCTGCAGGGTCCAGATTAAGGAATACCATAACAATGCATTATGAAAACATTATGATTATGGACAAGATAGTGAAATATATATAACTGTAACAACTTGTTTCCAAATCTTGATTTATTGATATTTTATTTATAACTATTTTTTAAATGCATGTTTTTCGGGTTTCTTTTGTAGAAATCTGGTCACCAATGTCCTCTGCTCCAGCAAACCACCCAGAAGCAATTTACACAAAGAAGAACAAAAAGCCCTCTCCAACCTGAGGAAAGACAACAACATAATCATTCTCCCAGCAGACAAAGGCAATGCCACAGTGGTGATGAAAATAAATAAAGCCAAAATCCAACCTACAAGAATAAATAAACCTTTGAACACAATAAACCTAAAAAACCACCAAAGCCAAAATAAAAGCCTCTCCCTTAAGTGAAGAAATCAAGCCAAGCATCATCCCCAGAGAGAAATCATCCAGATGCCCCAAGGTTTGCCTCCCCAAGATTCACAAAGAAGAACACCTCTCAGACCCTTTCAGCTCCAGGCAGCCAAATTTCTTGCCAAACAACTCCAGCCCTATGCAGAATCCATCACTTTTTGGACAAAAACTCACTTCAGAAATTATAAAGAAACAAGACCTTTGTCATGTTGTTTCGCTCTTCACACAAGTGCCCATTCAAGAAGCCTTGACAGCTATCCACAACAAATACAACCCCCAAACACATCCTAGATCTGACCAACCACTGCCTAACCAACACATACTTCATCCACAATGGACAAAGATACAAACAGATAGAAGGAGCACCCATGGGATCACCCCTCTCACCGGTCATCGCAAACCTATATATGGAACACTTTGAAACCAACGCGTTACAGAAGTCCGAACATAAACCCAAACTCTGGCTCAGATAGACACCTTTGTTATCTGGCCACACGGGAAAGATAAACTGAACAACTTCCTCACACATCTCAACAGCCTACACCCCAAAATACAATTCACTATGGAAATAGAAGCCAACAACCAACTTCCCTTCCTGGACGTCCTAATCTACAAAAAACCCTGACGGCTCCTTAGGACATACCATCTACCAGAAAAAAACACATACAAACCGCTACTTAAATGCACAATCACACCACCACCCTGCACAGATCAACTCCGTAGCAAAAACCCTCATCTCCAGAACCAAACGCCTCGCTGACAAAGACCACCTAAAAACTGAATTACACACTCTTCGAATGTTTTAATTGCGAACGGATTCCAAAAAACACCATCACCAAACTAATCCAAAAGGAAACACCCCCAAGAACCAAGAAACAGAAGAGAACAACGGCAGCCCTCCTTTTACATCAAAGGCACCACAGACAAAATCAGCAAAATTCTCCACAAACACAATATCAAGACAGCCTTTTGCACCGACAAAAAATAGCCAACATCTTAAGAAACCCCAAAGACAAGATTGAGCTAGAAAACCAAGGAGTCTACGAAATACCATGCAAAGTCTGTCCAGCCACATACATCGGACAAACAAACAGGAGAATCTCGCAGAACACAAGAACGCAGTCAAAAAAGAAGAAAAATCTTCCTCTCTCTTCCAGCACATAAAAACAACAGGTCATGAAATTGACTTTGAAAGAACCAAACTCATCTCCAAAACTGAACACTTCAACAGTCGAATAATCATGGAAGCCATTGAAATAGAGAAACACCCAAACAACATGAATAAACGTGATGACACCTCCCGCTTGCCTGACATCTGGAAACTAGCCCTGGTCAACAGACGAGCCTCTGTCACAAAGACTGACACCAGGTCCAAAAGGACACAAGATGCCACCACCTTCCATCCACACCAAACACAAACCCCACAGATGAAAAAAACCACCATCCAATAACAAAACCACGACTGCACCATCTACTGCGGCACCCCACTCCAGTCACCACATGGAGCACACTCACACACCCCAAAAAAAACATTGGGAGACCACAGACACGTAGCCAGACCAAAATGAATTCACAAGACACAGGACCCCACTCCACCAAAGCCCAGGATACTGCCAGAACCTACCAGCCATCTAACCCACCAGCATGTAAACAGCCATCTAAACAGCCATCAGCAGTTAATCCCTTAACGATCGCCTCAGCCACACAGCAGATCACAAAAGAACAAAGGAACAAAGGAACCTACAATCAGCAACAGAGCAAGCAAACCACACACACCCCAGCAGTATTTATAGAAGGACTTCAACTGAGACCACACTTTTTCAAGAAGAAAGAAGCCAGAACACCAGCCTGAAGATGACGAGTGAGACCTCGTCGAAACGTCGCCAAAACAACCAGATTTCTACACGGGAAGAAACCCGAATCCACCCTAACATGCATATATATATAAACTCCAATGGCTTTCAATGGCTTCCATGATTATTCGACTGTTGAAGTGTTCAGTTTTGGACACAGTCGAATAATCATGGAAGCCATTGAAATAGAGAAACACCCAAACAACATGAATAAACGTGATGACACCTCCCGCTTGCCTGACATCTGGAAACAGCCCTGGTCAACAGTAGCCTCTGTCAAAAGATGACACCAGGCCCAAAAGGACACAAGATGCCACCACCTTCCATCCACACCAAACACAAACCCAGACCCTTCCCACAGATGAAAGAAACCACCATCCAATAACAAAATGGCACTGCACCATCTACTGCGGCACCCCACTCCAGTCACCACATGGAGCACACTCACACACCCCAAAAAACATTGGGAGACCACAGACAAAGACCAAAATGAATTCACAAGACACAGGAACTCCACCAAAGCCCAGGATACTGCCAGAACCCACCAGCATGTAAACAGCCATCTAAACAGCCATCAGCAGTTAATCCCTTAACGATCGCCTCAGCCACACAGCAGATCACAAAAGAACAAAGGAACAAAGGAACCTGCAATCAGCAACAAAGCAAGCAAACCACACACCCCCAGCAGTATTTATAGAAGGACTTCAACTGAGACCAGCTTTGCTTCAAGAAGAAAGAAGCCAGAACACCAGCCTGAAGAACGAGTGAGATGCGAATCGCCAAAACAACCAGATTTCTACACGGGAAGAAAAAACCTAACATTATGATTATGGATATAGATATATGAAATATATATAACTATATATATATATTGGGGGGGGGGGACTCCAGTAGTTCTATAGCAACTATTGCCAAGCAATAAACAAACAAACAAATTGCAGAGCTGAGAGGCATCCTATAGATCAGTGGTTCTCAACCTGTGGGTCCCCAGATGTTCCTGGACTGCAACTCCCAGAAGCCTCCACCACTCGCTGTGCTGGAAGGGGTTTCTGGGAGTTGCAGTCCAGGAATGAGAACCACTGCTATAGATCCTCTAGTCCACCCCCTGAGAAACTCAACTCCCAACTTCAGACTTCACAGCCAATCCACTGAGCTATCCTGCGGTTCTTTTGAACAGCCCTGTTGGAAACCATTGTCTCAATATTTCATATACGAATGTCTTCTTTTCCACCCATCTCTCAAGCTAGCTCTTGTATTTTATTGCCAAAAGGTAAGCTTACTGATGCAACTGCGCTTTCAAAACACCAAATAAAGAGGGTGCCAAAAAAATTAAGTCTCCCGCTAAACACTAGTCACATCGAAGAACGAGCCAGCGGGGGGGGGGGGACATGAGCCTCACCATGCAATGTTTACTGCAAACAAATGTATAACAGCTCACTCTACACCAGGGGTGCCCAATCTTTGTCCCTCCAGATGTTTTGGGCCACAACTCCCAGATTTCCAAGCCTCTATTGCCAATGCCAAAGGACTACGGGAGTTGTGGTCCAAAACATCTGGAGGGCCAACGTTTGGACACCACTGCTCAACGCTCTCTGCTCAACGCTTCAAGCCAGCCCCTCCGTCTCTGGACCACTTTGGTGGCAGTAAGCTACCAAAGTAAAAAGAACTACCATAGTTGTTACAAATGCAGTACTGAAACAACCCCAAGCGCCGTAGAGTTATCCCTGCAAAACACATTTATTATGTTTTTCTTTCTCAAAAAGGGTCAAGCATATAAGGCATTCTCTAACTGGTTTTTACTGGGCATGTAGGAGAGGGCTAGATCATCTATACGGCTGGGAGCCTTCACCAGGCTTAGCCCAAGACCATGAGCTTTGCAGTTCTCTCTTTGAAGCATGTTTGCTGCGTGGTTTTCCTGCCGTTTCCACCCAACCTTCAGCCGCAACCCGATTCTCCATTACTCACCTAAGGGAGCTGGATTTACCGGTCTTGAGTAGCGTGTCTGCCCCATTATGCGTCTCTTCAAGGGAGGTGCAGGAAAAGAAAACAGAAAGGGGGAGTCTTTATCCTGGCAGCCAGCATGAGTCTCCGTGCGAGAGGACAAGTGAAACTCTTCGGGAGTGGGAAATCTTTTTGAGAAACAGTCAAGGCTCAGGAGAGTGGCTACGGCGATCAGCCAAGGCTCGGGCTTCACTTGCCTTCTCTGGACTGCTCCCGTGCGTGCCCCCTTCCCCAGCTTGGCTATTGGGTGTAATCCTCAGAAATAAGCTGCCATGCCAGCTCACTCGAAGGAAGAATGCCTGTCATTCCACAGGGTGTACTCTGTTTAGGGCTGGATTTCAGGAAGGAGGTGGAGTCTTTAACCCACAGAAGCTCAATCATCAACAACACCCCTTCACTTTTTAAAAAAAAAAAAAGCAGGAGGGAGTCTAAAGTCTATGAGAAGGGGTGGGCAGGAAGGAGCAAGAAAGAGCTTGGGAGCCTCCCAACCTGTTCTCTTGTTTTGATTAGAGCCTCCCTCCGGGTTCCTCCCTACTCTTCTTCTTCCACCATCCTCTCCCAAGTCCCACAAGGTAGTTTGGTTTTGTCCTTCGACAATCTTTGACAACAACAATGGTATGGGCTTCGATGGATTAGAAACTACTTTTCAGACACAAAGAGATGGTTTCGCCCTGTCTCTTCCCATGACGCAAAGGGCACTACAGTATTTTAAGTCAGGATAGGGCATCCTCTGCGGGTAGCCGGGGTGAAGCAGCCCTTCTTACTAGGTTTGCTTCTGTGGTGATGGTGGGGGGGGTAGTTGGCGGGAGCTGGAGAGTGCAGTGGTGGTCACAGCAGTGGTGGGGGTATCTTCACTCACTGGAGGGAGGGGACACACGTGCCCCATGCCGCTGCCAAGATTTTATTCAGTGGTGGTGGTTGCCGCTGCCACCATTCATCCACTTGCTGGAGAAGCAAGAACATAAGAACAGCCTTGCTGGAACAGGCCACAGCCCATCCAGTCCAGCGTTCTGTCTCTTACAGTGGGTCACCAGTTGCTTCTGGGTATTCCCAAGCAGATGTCTTCACCTGCTTAAGATTCCCCGCAAATGGCATTGAGAGACAGCCTGTCTATCTCTCCAACCTGGAGGTTGTCCTTAGGCATCTATAATGATAGCCATTGATATACCCTTGTTCTCCATGAACTTGTCCAATCCTTTCTTAAAGTTCTCAAGGCTGACAGCTGTCACTACTTCTTCTGGCAGGGAGTTCCACAGACCAGTGATCCTCTGAGTGAAAAAGTACTTTCTCTTATTTGTTTGAGATCTAGCACCCTAAAGTTTCATGGAGTGCCCCCTAGTTCTAGAGTTATGCAACAGGGAAACAGTTTTTCCTTATCTAGTTTGTCCACACCATGTACGATTTTATGAACTTCAATCAGGTCACCTCTTAGGCGGTGTTGTTCAAGAGTGAAGAGGCCCAGCCATTGCAGCCTCAGATGGTAAGGAAGGTGCTCCATTCCCATAATCATTCTGGTTGCCCTCCTCTGCACTTTTTCCATTTCCATTATATCATTCTGGAGGTATGGTGACCAGAAGGAACTGTACACAGTACTCCAGATGGGGCCTCACCATAGATTTCTAAAGAGGCGAAATGGCACTTGCTGACTTGTTTTCTATACCCTTCATAGTGAAGAAGGGCCCTTTTACATGAGGGTTTCCATCACCAGACCAGTCAGTGCTGGGAGGCTTCCCAGTGGCTGGCTGGTGATATTGTTCTTGCAGGGGGTGGGGTAGAGACTCTAGTTGTTCTATTTTCATATGTCAGGCAGTGGAGCTGCTGCACCAACCAGCCCTGCAGTCTAAGCAGTTACTCTGCATGTTCTGCTACAATGCGAGGAACTGTATTAAAACAGGATGTGCGCTTCCTGCAATTTCATGCCTGTTTTCCGATAACCCACTGGGCGAGAAAAAACTGACACTGGCTTATCTGCAAACATGTAGCTCCTACCATAGGGAAGTCAATGATCTCTGCAGTTGTAGTCCAAGACATTCAGTTTCAAATTCAGCCGAAGTTATAAACCATCAGTCATCAATTGGCAGCCTTTTGCTTGCAGAGAAAAACCCCAAGTTACTTCCCTGGGGCAATCTGGAAAACGCTAGCTATTATCTTATGTCTAAAAAAGCCTATTCTAATTTACAAAAGTTCACACTTATAACCATTTGTCTTAAAAGTGCAACATTTTTGTTCTTGTTTTCATTCTAATTCTTGACATATATTTTTTTACTATCATCTGGTCCTTAAGATGGTATCACCTGTTCCTACACTTTTCCTAGATTCTGAAATGCTCATTACTGATAACCAAAATGCTGCATTTCCGGAAGAAACTCCATTGAAAGCCCACAGTGTCTTACTGTATTTGAAACACTAAAAAAAAAAAACACTATCTAATGCAAAAATGCTCTGAAGATCTCAAAAGTCCAAAGGTGACAGAGGTCGACAGATAAGAGCCCTTCCTGACCCTACCAGTCATACCAAATGCAGATTGGAAAATGTCTTAACCATGCGCTTTTTCTTTTTTCTTTTATTTAACAAAAATCAGTAATGACTGTACAATTCAGAAGAAAAAGCATGCCTTGAGTACTCGCATGCATACCAGCTTCAGAGGAATGAATGGAAAGCTTGCATTCAGACTTATTATTTACCTATTTAATTCATTTATTTTGAATATTTTTACCCCACATATCTCCTTGGAAAACGACCCAAGGTGGCTTTCAATAATGAGGGACAATATACAGTCCAGAACATTTAAGACATATTCTAATTAAGAACGGGGAATTAGAAGAGGCATCTTAGAACATTAAAATATAACATTATGGTAACATTATGTGTGGTTAATCTTAGATAAATGGAGGCAGTATTTTAAGTAGCTGGTTTCCAATCTACTTTAGGGCTCCGTAAGTGGAAAATGGCACTTTACAATGGAAACAAGCAGGCCGTGAAGGTAATGGATACAGAATTTATGTAACCTGTTTTCTTCTCATGGGTCTAAGAAGTGTCCTTGCTGAGCATTGTGCCCCAGTAGAATCAAGGAAATAGCAAATAGTCTTGCTATAGAACTGCACAAAAGAATTTCCACGGACGTTAAAAATATCAACTTATGGCAGCCCTAGGAGGGTTCTCAAGGTTTGGGAGACATTCAAAGGAACTCCTGCAACAGATTCTTACTTTCTCATGTGTCCAAAGTAAGACAACTGACATGTTGTTGTTTTTATCTACACAAATAGGTCACAGAACAACTCCAGCGTGAACTATCACTTTGTCTTTCTGATAGTCCAAATTATCTGCAAAACTGTCAAACAAATACATTCTTCCTTGTCAGCGTCCATCACTGTCCACCTTTCACACCTGTACATAGTAATTGGAAATACAACACTGTTGATTACCTTTGCGTTGATCTCCAAGTAACACATCCTTATACCTGATGGTCCTTTCTAATTCCTTCATGACTGCCCTTGCACGTCCTAGTCTTCTGATTCAGCGAGTGTTGTCTACATTTGGATGGCTAATTGAACCAAAGTATACAAAATCTTTAAACCATTTCAGTTTCTTCAATATCAACAGCAAAGGTGTGTAGGTCTTCTGTAGTCATGGTTTTTCTCTTCTTAATGTTCAACTGCAGTCCTGATTTGGAACGTTCTTAATTTCACTGCACTCCACTTGTTTCAAGTCATGGCTGCTTTCTGCCAGGAAGATGGAGCAATCTGTGTGTCTTAAATCACTGATGTTTCTACCACCAATTTTCACTCTTCCTCCATCATCTGAATTTAGTCTGGCTTTCCATATATGTGCTGTATACAGACTGAAAAGATAAGGGGATGAAATGCATACTTGATGGAGACCTGTGTCTAGAAAAAGCCATTCTAGGAAAGTTGGGCGGTCTACAAATATAAATAAAGTATAAATAAATAAAATAGATAAAATTCTGTCTCCATATTATGCTCTAATGGTAACACCTTGGCTACTATAAAAGGTGTAATCAAATGTACACCCATTTCTTTTAGAAAAATCCATAGCTTCTCATGATCAACACAGTCAAAGGCTTTGCTGTAGTTTAGAAAGCACAAAAAGATATTCTGAAATTCTTGAGAGTGCTCCAGAAGGCAGTAGATATTTGCAATATGACCTTGAGTGCCTCTTCCTTTTGAGAATCTAGCTTGAATATCAGGACTTTCTTGTTCCAAATAACCCTTTGTTGCAACACCTTGAACATCACATTCCGCTATTGTTCTATTTCTCATATTTAGTTGCATATACTTTTTATGACTTTTTATGCCTAGATGCCCTAATCAGATCCGATCTCGCCTGATTTCGGAAGCTAAGCAGGGTCGGCCCTGGTTAGTACTTCGATGGGAGACCACCAGTAAATACCAGGTGCTGTAGGCGCCTGGAGTAGGAACTGGCAAGCCACTCCAGTATTCTTGCCAAGAAAAACTCCATGGACATGGGGTCACGAAGGGTCTGTCACGACTGTAACGACGCAACACACACACACTTTTTATGACTTGAACAGATCTAGTCTTTGTGGTATGAAACAGTTCATTTGGTAGTCCATTTATCTCTGGGATTTATTTTGTCCCAGTACTTTCTGAGTAGCTTTGACTCTATCACTGAATTCAGCTTCAAGGAAATCTTTTAATTATTTATTTATTTATTTATTTATTTATTTATTTATTTATTTATTGTATTTTTATACCGCCCATCCGAGGACAAACTCTGGGTAATAAAGGTTGTAATAAAACCAACAATATATAAAAATAAAATAAAAAACAGAAACAGCAAAATAGGGGGGAGAGACCCTCCGGGAGAGGGGGTAAAATGCAAAAAAAAAAGAAAAGAATGAAACAAAAAGATGACAGAGCTATGCCTCTTTAAAAAGTAGGGTTTTCAGAGCCTTTTTAAAGGCAGGCAGGGGCTGTCCTAGGTGCAGCTCACTAGAAAGATGGTTCCACCAGCCAGACCCACCACCAAATTCCACCAGATGGTGACCCTCCCGAGGCGGTGCCCTCCTGAATCCACCAGGCCAAACCCGGGGAGTGAGCGACACCTGCACCATTCTAGTGGGCCTGACCCCAGTTGACCTCTGGGAGATATGCTCCGACAGGTACTCTGGTCCCAAGCCGTGGAGGGTTTTGAAAATCAAAACCAGGACCTTGAACCTTATCCGGAGGACAACGGGCAGCCAACGCAGGCGAGCCAGAAGTGGGTTGATGTGTTGTTTTATCTCTTCTATGTACCGTAGTTCTTCAGTACAGTATATTGTTTCCACCTTCTTTTAATTTTATCTTGGTCAGGTAGAACATTCTCCTGTTTGATCTTTCAGCATTCCTAACCTAGGCTAAGATTTCCCTTTTCTCTTTCTTGGATCTTCTGGAAGAGGTCTCTTGTTTTTCTTCTTTCATTTTCTTTTATTTCTTTGCACTGGCCATTGTAATAGGTCTCTTTGTCTCTATGCAATCGTCACTGAAATTCTGTTTCACGATGCTCGCTCTACTTCTGTCACATTTCACTTTTGCTTCTTGCCTGTCCTTAACTTTTCTTTCTGTCATCTATCTAGGTTCTTCTTTTCTTTATAAATACAGGAATTGTCTATTTGCATTCTTTTTAGTAATATTTCTGGCTTTAATCTACAGTTCTTCTGGTACATGGTCAATTGAGTTTAGTAATCCAAACTGCACTAAATTCATGATTAAAATCATAATCTTCTGCTCCTGATCTTGTTTTTGCAGAGAGAACACAGCCTGTCCATCTCTGATTCCCAAATTTATACTCTATTTGAGTTCTATATTGCCTATACAGTGATGTCCATGTATACAGTTATACATTGGTTACTTGAAGCATGTTCTGTATTTTTAATAAACAGCTTGTTGGTACCATAGAACTGTATGGGTAGTTCCTCCGTTTCATTTCTAACCAAATTTTCCAACAACTTTCTGCTTTTGTTCCCTATATTTGTGTCTCAGTTATCTATGATTATAAACATATCTTGTTTTGGTATGTGATCAATCTTCTTCCAGATGTGCACAACACCCTCCTCAAAAAACCCATCTTCCTGACCTGCAGTTGGAGCATAGACTTTTGAATGATAGTTATGCTGGTAGATTCCCCAGATGTCTGACTGATATTATTGGGTAAGACATTATAACATCTAACTGTGCTACGTCTTGCCTCATTATTGGAGCCTCTCCACATTTTCTGAGTTTGGACTCTCCACAGTAAGACACTGTGTAGTTTTTCCAGTCATTCCACTGTAGTTCACTGACACGAAGCACTACAATGTTTAAAGATTCCATTTTTCTTTTTTTACAATTTCCAATTCGTTTTGCAGCCGCTACACATTCTTTTCGCTTTCATCTAGTCTCATCAGAGACAGCTCTATTCACACTTGGCCTTTGTTCCTCCCTAGCAGCAGACTGCATGCTTTCCAACCTGGAAGCTTCATTTTACAGCACCTCTCTCTAATTTCATTTTGGACTCTCTCATTGTAGGGGCTCCCAGGTGAGAAAAGCTCAGCCGTGATTTTTATCAGTGCTGCCTTCCACATAGTACAGTGGTACCTCAACTTACGAATTTAATCCGTTCCGAATGCATGCTCTTTAGTCGAACTGCTCTTAAGTCGGGGTACCTATCTAAATAATTGAAAAAATAGTTAAAAATGAAAAAATGGAAAATATTTGTAAGTCAAGCAGACCATATCTAAAATTTGTAAGGTGGCAGTTAAAATGCCAACAGTTTTCCACTCTTAAGTTGAACTGCTCTTAAGTTGGGGTACCACTGTACGGACAAACTTAGCTTGAATACCACTGCTGTTGATATTGCCAGGAGTCCAGGCTTGTAATAGTCCAACCTCCTGATGACATTGCTCTTGGTTTCTCCGACACACACACACCAGTTAAGATGTGCCTCCAAGAAGAGGCACATGTACAACTCCCAAAACTCCCATGCAAAAACAAAAAGGACCCATTTTGCTGTCCAGAGGAGGGCAATGAGTCATGTTCCCACGCTATGATCCCTGGCCCTTCTTGTTACCCAAGCGCTGCCGGGGACCCATCCCAACTCTTAGCTATACCACCACTCTGACATTAGCCAGAAGGGCCTTAGGAATAGGGTTACTGCTGCCCAGGCAGCCATATGCTTCACACAAGGTTTAAGCAGCTCTCTGATCCATGGCCATGTCAATATGCTTATCACATGAACAAAAAAAAATCTACAAGCACTGATTTCAATGCAAAAATGAAACCAATTCATGCTTGGCAGACTCAGATGCAATGTTCAGGTTTTGGCCATATGATCAACTGCTCTAGCAGCCAACAGACAGGCAATCATTCTTGGCCTTATTAAGGTAAATGTCTTACCTTTGTATACAGCTGGAATGCCGGCCTGATACGTTATCTCCTATAGTCCCTCTATCAATGCATCACACATATGGTGTAGGTAAATATTTATGTAGCATTTATGACCTTAAGAACATCAGGAAGGCCACACTAAGAAGCTTCTCTCTTTCTGTCTCGTGTTGTTAGCTTGGCTAGGAAACAATAATGGTTGAGTCAATTAAAGGAGTGGGGAAGGAGTCCAGAGAAGCAGAAAGAATAGCAGACCTGTCAAGTGTCACGTTTTGGGTGGGACATTCACGGATCAATCACTCTTCCCTGCCATCTTCCCGAAAAATTATTTTTCCCTGAAATGTCCCACATTTCCGGTGGTGGGCAGCTGAGCTCTGGATGCTGCTGTCCAGCCATGTGGCCGGCCTCCAGGTGGCCCGCCGGAGAGCACTTCTCCCTGCGCAACCCCTAACCCACACCCCACCAACTGTCCGGATTGGTATGTATTTCCCCTAGAAAGCCGAGACACCTAGGTCACAGATGGATACAAACCAATTCCCTCCCCCATGGCAAGATGAGATGCGTTTATTTTTTGGACTCCAAATCCCATTCTTCTCCATTCTGCAAGTTCTATCTGAAAGTCACCTTATAGATGTGACTCCCCTGAATGAAAGGCCTCCAGCGGAAGGCTTCTGAGGCTGAGCTAAGCCTAGTCCTGCTCAACTTTCCTGGTCCAAGTCCAGAGCTAGCTGGGAGCTTTCTTGGGTAGGATGGTACCAGCCTGTTAGATTAAACTTCCATAATGAAGAATTATGGGATTTGTAGTCCATGGTATAAAAAAAATCCCATCTCTAAAGGCAACAATGCCAAGACAGCAACCATGCAAAACTTGTTTGGGAAGACAAATTCACTGACGCCACACCCATTGATTGGGTGCATTCTACCTTACCTCTTGTGGATCCTGAAATGTTTAAGGAACTGTGGGCATTGGAGATGGCAAGTTCTCTCTATAACATTCTTGTCTATCAGCATGAGACATAATCTTAGAAAAGGACACCTTCCCTCATGATAACACTGGAGCCCATTTAAACTGGTTAATGGCTAATATTGCTCATCATGGGAGATTTTTTTAACCCTCCTCCTCCAATACCTTCAGCTATTTATAGGATGAAGAACCTATGCAAGAGACATTTAAGAGGCTGACTAATATGGGTGTTTGGTTTGCTGCAGGGACAGGCTGGCTTGATCCTGATCAGACACTGTGTTTGCTGGACTGAACTGTTTTTAAAGTGATGCACAGCATGTATTTGCTACTCTAATGCACATTCAATTTTCTTTTCACTTGGCCTTTCCATGGAGCCAATTATATGAAATAACTCTCTTCTCAAGCCACTTCTTATCTTAGCAAATTGAAAGCACGTTGCTGCAGACCAAACAGGGGCACCTGGGGTCCAAAGACCATTCGGACACGAGGGTTGCACTAAAGGGCATATTGATTATCCCAGTGACCCTACTTAGCCCAATCAAACCTGCTCCAATTGAAACATGTAGACATGCCTGAAGTTGAACAGCTGCCCAGAACTGAACTATCCTCCAAACCGCTTAATCTGACTGAATTTCTAATTCACCATCAAGAATGAGCCAAAGAGTAACCACCTATTTTCCAGTAGAAACAAAGTCAAACTGCCACCAAAAATGTTCATCTTATCGTTTGAAACAGAGTGGGTGCAAGATAAAACGGAATCTCAGGCAAGTCAGATTTTTTTTTTAAACTCCAGTTGGTCTGTTTTACACACATCTGTCTTATACTGTATAAAACTGGCTAGTCAGCTGGTCAAAAGCCTTTGTTGGCAGCCCCCCCCATCACCCCTTTGGGATGGGCCACACTTATGATGTCTTCCGTTCGAGTTCTCAACAACAGCTTGCTATGAAGAAGAAGTTCCCGACAGGCAGCACGCAAAAGCAATGTGTGCCATCTGGCATTCTTAGCACAGGGAAGCCAAAATACATCATCATGCATGCATGAAAGAACTCTGCCTAAAACTGGAGTGATCAGCAAAGCTGAGCGTGAACACCATGTTGGGGCTTGTCAGGCTAGCAAGCGCAACAGGAACAACGGCATTCTGGTTGCAGACAGAACTGTCACACATTTCAAACTGAAACAATTCGGTACGGAGTATCGCCAGTAATATTTTTTGCCTCTAGTGGCTAGCAATACGGTCCATGCTAAAAGCTGCTAATCAAACCTCCTGTGATGCCTATTTATATTGTTCAAGTTTTTTATTTTACCATGTGCTGATGACACATTTTGCCATAATCGGCACCTAAAACGGATTAATGTGTGTGTTACATGCCATCCAGTGGGACTGATTTGTAGCAATGTAATAGAGCTTACAAGGTGAGATCGTTAAGAAGTGGTTTTACCAGTTCCACTCCCCCAGTGAGTTTCCATGGCCAAGTGGAGATTCAGACCTGTTCTTTGGAATCCTAACTCCATTGCGCTATCCACTATACCACACTGGGAATCACACTGGTATTAAGAAAACTGTACAACTCCGAATCTGCCCAACTCAGATATTAACAATCTTCATGAAAATGGGAATTTCACTTATTTCATGAGCTTGGGAGGCCTAATTATCACTCTAATTATGGTATCAGTTACATGTGATGAAAGTGATAAATTGGAAACTAAATCACAAGGCTTTGCTTCTTTGATCATTTAATGTAGAGGGCAAAGTAACATTTACAAAGTAAGGCAAGGTTATTAGTAAAACAGAACGTTAATGCTTTACTGTGTGTTCTGTGCTGTCAAGTCAGAGCCAATTATTACTGACCCCTTTCAAGGTAAGTGGAAGATATTTCAGGAGTGGTTTTTACCAATTCCTCTCCCCCAGTGAGTTTTCATGCCCATGTGGAGATTTGAACCCTGTTCTCCAGAACCCTAATCTGCTGCTCTATCCACTGCACCACACTGGGAATCTAGACAATACCACTTCTATCTTTCTGTGACTAACTTCACATATGACATCATTTTTCCACCTTAGGAAAGATTTCTGGAGACCAAGGTACCATGCGTCTTAGGTTTCTCACTTTCATAAGTCTTTGCACAACAGGGGATTGAAAACCTGAGAACATAACTCTTTGGACTACCACTGCTAGAATCCCCCGGCCCGTAGAGGCAATGAACAATGCACAAAATGAACCAATCCCATACCAGACCAAAAGGAAGCTATTTACCCCGTCACTGTAAAAGCCTTATACTTTAGTCCCTTTATTTCCCCTCGCATTTAATATCATCTGTGTTGTTGTTTTAAATCTAAATAACAGTTCCCTTCTAATAAACTTGTAATATGTAGTCACAGGAATAGTGAAAACATAATGGGGCCAAGGGGTAGACCAGTCACTGACATTCATAAGCTCAGCCTCAAAACGCATTTTATTCCAATACAATACAACAAAGAGTGCCTTTCCTCAGAAAGTTCATCTGAGTTTCACAGTAGTCAGGATGGATGGAATCTTCGTACCAAATACCTGAATATTATTGGCAACAAGTAGGATTGGCAATATAATGAGACAGTGCAGGGTGTCTGCGTGCCAAGTAACCAACTCCGCCTTTTCCAAGATACTCGCACCGCCAGTATTTTCTGCTCCACCTTCCAGTCTCAGTATCGGTCTTCTCTGGGTTGTTGGAGAGGAGGCTTAGAAGGTTTCCCCTCCTAAAGATGCTTATTTTTTATTCTTCTCTGCCACTTCTACCTTTTTCAAGCCAGAATAATTCAAACAGGCTCTCCTCCTCCCCACCCCCAAAATTGTTAGTTGTGATATATTCTTGTGTGTGTGCCTGTAGCTCATGTCTCAGTGATGTAGGCAATTGGGGTGTCATGTTAAGGATTGGGGGAAATGTACCATTACATTCTTTCATCTCCCTTGATTTTTGTCCAATTGTTTAAAATAAATAAATAAATTCTTCCATATATGAGATGAGCACTAGACTATGCTATCACCTTATCACTGGGTCATCATCATTATTTCCCAAGTTTATGTTCAACAAAAGGATTGGCAGAAGGAGGAAGGAAGGAAGGAAGGAAGGGTGTGGGTTGGAATGCAAATCACATTGTATTCAATATGAATGGTGAATTCCCATTCAGTGCTCTATGTAGACACTGACTGAGATTTCTAACATAACTACAGGCTGCGAATCAAACTGCAGGAAGTGTAGTCTCCAAGACAGGATTCTGCCATAGCTGCACATCTCCTACAGTTCTTTTCTCAAATATCAACAGAGCAGGAGACATCACAAAGGCCCAGTACAAGCGTGGCACACGCGAAACATGCAAAATTATTTTTCCATACCACCACAAAAAAGTTTCAATGTTTTTTTGTCATCTGTCATTAATAAGAGAAGCTCCTGCATGCACACAACATATTTTAGAGAGCTGTGCAGCCTGGAGAAGAAACATGTGTCAAGCACCTTGATGGTTTCAGCAGCACAATAGATTCAAAGTGTGGTCTGTCTGCAATGTGATTGAAATAGTATGCGCTAACACTAGGTGGCCTACATGGTGTGTTGTAAACCGCCCAGAGAGTCCTGTGCTGTCCGATGTGTAGTACAAAAATTAATGAAATAAATAAATACATTGCATTTTTGGTCATGCAGTCTGGAGCATTTGTGGAACTTAACAGTAAGAAGAAACAGGAAAAGTAAAGTAGATCAAAGTAGATTAGTAGTATTTGAGGAACACTGGTTCCTGGTAATGGAGATACAGTATTAGTACATCAATGAAGTTAGATTGTGAAAATATAACTGTGGTGGAAGCTTAGGAGGTTGAGCAAGGGAATGAGCCAGTTATGCCTGGGTTTATTATCCTTTTGGGGACTATGTAAAGGCCAGAAGAAAATGGACTGGAACACTTGATGACAATAATTGACACCAAAAATAGGAGTACGGGATGGAGACATGTCAGAACCATGTTTTAGAAATCAGAGCCAACTAATATAACTCTCCATTGTAACAGTTTAAACAAGCCAGAATGGGATACAAAGACCCAGAAAGCAACTTCTGAGTGGATTAAACAAACCAAAATCACCAGCTATGCAAGGGTCAATAGCAAAGATCCAATAATCCCCACCTATCCTTTAAAGGCCTTCAGTACATTTCCATATTGCAGGGGGGGGCAGGCCTGGAATGGCCACCTCTAAGTAGAACAGTGACTAAATTCACCAGTTCTTTGTGACTAGAAAGGTTTGATGCAATAATTCCCAAGACATCAACACAGAGCACCGTTTGGCATCCAGGCCAGGCCAATAAGCCACATTCCAGAAAACAGTACAGAACACAACAAGCTACAAAACCTCCACCTAAAAGTCCATACACTGGAAAACAGCCTACAGCTGCAACTTCACAACAGGACTGATAAAAGGAGACAAAAAACATCCACAGACACTAGATAAAACAGCTAAAATAGCAATGACAATTCCAATAAGCACGAGGCAAACAAATTCAACCATATTCTCTTTTTTTCTCTAGAACACCAATTTTTGCCCAGGAACAGGCATAAGAATGAGGTCCTTTCCAATGTTTTGGAACTTTCTGCGTCAATACCTTTCAGTCATGTAAAACTGGTAGATGCAGTCGGTTTACATTACAGTACTACATTCCGAATTTCCATTTCAGGCTGTTTTCTGGAATGCTGACATTTCAATGGAAAAGGTAGTAGAATGTCATTCTTCTGGAGGTTTTACCTTTATTAGAGCTTCAAGTAATTGAACTAACAGCAAACTTTCAAGGATCAAATCCAATTCTTCAGGTTTATGCACTAATATCTTAAGGATAGTACACAAACACTGTAAATAAAGAGCAACCCCCAATTTTTTTATAGTTTTGCTGCACTATCTATCCTTATTAGTGCCTGAAGAAAGCCTTTAAAGCTTGCTATACTCTTGATAAAAATATTGCTTACTCTTGCTTTTGTGTAACCTTAAGGGCTTGTCCAAATTTTCTTCCTGGAAGTTTTATAACATTTCTTTCATCAAGCCACATATTATCAATAAATGTTATGTTTGGCCTACTCAGAGGTGATTGTGCTGGGTCACCATGTTCCGTTATACCTGGTTTGGGGGAAGTATTAAGTATTTAACAGAAAAGAATAGTTGATGGGTTTGGGTCCCAAAATATTGGCCTAATGCAGTGATGGTGAACCTTTTAGAGACCGAGTGCCCAAACTTCAATTCAATACAGACCCACTATTTTTTTGCAAAGTGCCAATACAGCCATTTAAACTGAATACAGGTGGCTGTGCAGGGGGGATGTTGGGTGCCCACAGAAAGGGCTCCGAGTGCCACCTTTGGCACCTATGCCATAGGCTCGCGAACACTGGGTCTAATGTACGTGTCTATTACCTCCTAATAGTTTTAGCACCTTCTGGCCTCTTCCATTCCATTCTAGCTTTTAAGAACATAAGAACATAAGAAGAGCCATGCTGGATCAGGCCAAAGGCCCATCTAGTCCAGCTTCCTGTATCTCACAGCGGCCCCACCAGATGTGTTTGGGAGCGCATGAGACTAGATATCTGTCTCCTGATACCACTCTCCTGCATCTGGCCCTTGAAGTACCCTGGTTTAAACCCTGGAAGTTACACATCTCCATCATGGTTTGTAACCTGTGATGGACTTTTCCTCCAGGAATCTGTCCAATCCCCTTTTGAAGGCATCCAGGTCAGATGCCATCACCACATTGTGTGGCAGGGAGTTCCATAGACTTACAACGTGCTGGGTGAAAAAATATTTTCTTTTGTCAGTTCTTACTCTCCCAGCCCTCAATTTGAGTGTATGTCCCCTAGTTCTGGTATTTTGGGAGAGGGAGAAGAGCTTCCCTCTATCCACTTTACTCATACCCTGCATTATTTTGTATGTCTCAATCATATCCCCCCTCAATCACCCTTTTTCCAGACTAAAGAGGCCCAAATGTTTTAGCCTTTCTTCATAAGGGAGGTGCCCCAGCCCAGTAATCATTTTAGTCGCTCTCTTCTGCACCTTTTCCAGTTCCACTATGTCTTTCTTGAGATGCGGTGACCAGAATTGTACACAATACTCCAGGTGGGGCCTTACTATTGTTTTGTATAATGGCATTATAATGTTGGCTGTTTTATTTTCAATCCCCTTTTTGATAATCCCTAGCATGGAATTGGCCTTCTTCACCGCTGCCACACATTGGGGAGACACCTTCATGGAGCTGTCCACCAACACACCAAGATCTCTTTCCTGATCCGTCACGGATAATTCAGAGCCCATGAGTTGATAGATGAAGTTTGGATTTTTTGCCCCAATATGCATTACTTTACATTTGGTTACATTAAAACGCATTTGCCATTTCTCAGCCCATTCCCCAGTTTGGAGAGATCCTTCTGGAGCTCTTCACAATCTTCTCTGGTTTTTACCACACGGAAAAGTTTTGTGTCCTCGGCAAACTTGGCCACCTCACTGTTTATCCCTGTCTCCAGGTAATTTATGAACAGATTGAAAAGCACCGGTCCCAGGACAGAGCCCTGGGGCACACCGCTTTTCACTTCTCTCCATTGTGAAAATTTCCCATTGACACCTACTCTTTGTTTCCGGGATCTCAACCAGTTCTCAATCCATAAGAGGACCTGCCCTCTTATCCCCTGACTGTGCAATTTTCTCAGCAGCCTTTGGTGAGGGACTGTGTCAAAAGCCTTTTGAAAACCCAGATAGACTATATCAACCGGTTCACCCAAATCCACGTGCCTGTTGACCTTTTCAAAAAATTCTAAGAGGTTTGTCAGACAAGATTTACCCTTACAGAAGTCATGCTGATTTTCTCTCAGCAAGGTTTGTTCTTTTATGTGTTTTAAGATTTTCTCTTGGATGAGGCTTTCCACCATCTTCCCTGGGACAGATGTAAGGCTAACCGGCCTGTAGTTTCCTGGGTCCCCCCCTCCTTCCTTTTTTAAAAATTGGTGTGACATCTGCTATCCTCCAGTCCTCCGGCACTGTGGCCATTTTAAGAGACAAGTTGCATATAACCGTTAAGAGATCTGCAATTTCATTTCTCAGTTCCCTAATAACCCTTGGGTGGATGCCATCTGGGCCAGGTGACTTGTTAATCCTCAACTTATCAATTAGTCCTAAAACCTCTCTCTTTTAACCTGTATTTGATTTAATTCTTTAGTCAAGAGGGGCGGCTCAGGCAGCGGAATCCGCTCAAGGTCCTCTGTCGTGAAGACAGATGCAAAGAACTCATTCAATTTCTCTGCAATGTCCAAGTCTTCCTTAACCTCCCCTTTTCCTCCCTCACCATCCAGAGGGCCAACTGGTTCTCTGGCAGGTTTTCTACTTCTAACATATTTAAAGAAGCTTTTATTATTACCCTTTATATTGCTAGCCATTCGTTCCTCAAAGTCTTTCTTTGCCTCCCTTATCATCTTCTTACATTTCTTTTGCCAGAGTTTGTGATCCTTTTTATTTTCCTCATTTGGGAGGATTTCCATTTACAGAAGGACCTCTCCTTGCGCTTTAGAGCCTCTCTAACTCCACTCGTTAACCATGCCGGTGTCCTCTTGGACTTAAATGAACTCTTCTTTCTTTGTGGTATGCACTTGTGCTGGGCCTCTATTATTGTTGTTTTAAACAGGCTCCATGCACTCTGAAGAGATTGGATTCTTCTAACCTTCCCCTTCAGTTTCTCTCTAACTAGTTTCCTCATCTGAGGGAAGTTTGCCCTTCGAAAATCAAGGGTTTTATGTCTGATTTAGTTGACACTCTTCCTCCGACATGCATGGCAAAGGTAATAGCAGCATGGTCACTGTTCCCCAGAGGCTCAGTGACATTCACACCTCTGACCAGGTCCTGAGTATCACACAATATTAGATCCAGAGTTGCCTGTTCTCGGGTGGGCTCCGTGACAAGTTGCTCTAAGGCACAGTCATTCAGCAAGTCGAGAAACCCAGTTTCTCTTTCTTGCCCGGAGCTCGCATTGGCCCAGTCAATGTGGGGATAATTGAAGTCCCCCATGATTACTATCCTATCCCTTTTAGCCACTTCCATGATTTCTCTCCTCATTTCAAGGTCCCCCTCAAGTTTCTGATCTGGTGGACGATAGAATACTCCAACGATCACAACGATCCTTGGACCTGGTAGTTTAACCCACAGTGATTCTATAGTGGAGTCAGACCCTCTGTCAATCTCCATTCTGCTGGATTTTACCCCTTCTTTGACATAGATGGCCACTCCTCCTCCAACCCGCCCCCCTCTATCTCTTCTATAGAGTTTATAGCCTGGGACTGCTGTATCCCACTGGTTCTCCGCATTCCACCAGGTTTCTGTTATGGCTATTATATCAATGTTATCCCTAGCTGCCAAATGTTCAAGTTCTCCCATCTTTGCTCGGAGGCTTCGAGCATTGGCGTAGAAGCACCTGTACAGTGGGTCCCGCAACAACAGTTGCTGCCTTGTTCTATTCGCCCCACAGCTTTTATTTTCAGTAGATGAACTGTCACATTCCGTTATTCTCCCGGTGCTAATACCTATACCTGCTATGTCTTCTCTATGTGATTCTCTACCCTCTCCAACCTCATTCCCCGAGGATGAGGTGTTCCGAACCGGATGCCACTCAGCTCCTGTCGGCTTTCTTTATGCTTTGAAAGATAATCTACAAGTGACATGCTAGGTATGTTTGTTTATTCTACAGAAGATTGGGGGATGTTCTAATAGGAAAGTTGATGAGAGAGGGGTACACTCTCCCCACTCCCCTAGCAAAATATGCAATCTAGGAAATCTCTGGCATAAAAGAAGTAGAGATCCGTAGATATCTTAAGGCGCCAACTGTCTCCCTAAGAGCTCTGATGTGACAGCTATAAACTTGGGCTCTCTGTGAGAGTACTTAAGCTCTGCTTCCACCTATAGTTCAGATGTATATTTGCAAATAAACCCGATATTACAGAGTGGCAGCCGGAAATGTTCTTTCCAAGAAAATAAGAGCTAGGTGATTACAGTACCCCTAGGACAGGCATGTCCAAACTTTGGCCCTCCAGATGTTTTGGACCACAACTCCCACCGTCCTTTGCCATTGGCAATACAGGCTTGGAATTCTGGGGGTTGTGGTCCAAAACATCAGGAGGGCCAAAGTTTGGATGTGCCTGCCCTAGGATGTCTCACTGGCACTACTCAGGGATAACAATCAATTTCACATATACAAGCTCAATTTCACAAGCTTACTAAGCTTCTATGTAAATAAGAATGTCTGCAAGATCTTGTTTCAATCATTATAGAAGAGCCACCGCAAGACGTGGATGTAAAAATAAGATACAAGTAGGAAAGCCATTTATGAGAAAGTCCACGGCCCAGAGAAGATCTAATACTAAACTGCACGTTTTCAGTTTTTATATATGCCATTGGTTTTGTCAGGGTTCAGAATTAGACTTATTTATAAGGTCTTGTGTATGTCAATTGCTCTATATTATTTGATGTTATTTTATTTCAGTTTATTGATGTCAATTATTGTCCTTTTTTGTTGTGAACTGTCCAGAGTGGCCTTGGTAGCCAGATGGGTAGTGTACAAGTCAAAATAAATAAATAATATTAAGGGAGATGCATGTCATGGGACCATTTAGGCTTAGGCTTAATGTCTCCCGTGTTGCTTGGCACATAGTGCAACAAGTCCTTTTCAGTGCGTCCAGGCTGTACCTTCCATTTCTGCTTCCAATTCTGCATCCTGTGTAGAGCTGTTGGATCTCCCATTGGGCATCTCTGAGTGGCAAATAGGGGAATGCTCACCAGATATGGCGGGTACTGGGGAAATAAAATACCCAGGGTGGACCAAAACCAGCAGTGCTGCCTTGCCGAAGGAGGGTGACACCTCAGAGGCTAACAAAGGCAACCCTAGATTTAAAAAAAAAAAAAACAGTCCTCCAGGATAGGGATTGGGCAACGGGTTATCAGACAGCCCCTGAATTTTTTTCTGCTACAGAAACATGGGACCATTTGCTGCTTTATAAATCAATAACATTTTAAGGGGATAACAACTTCCTAGTCCTACTTCCCCCAGTGGGCACCCACTCAGAGGCAGTATCCAGAGGAGTTAGGACAGCGTTGGTGAACCTATGGCATGGGTGCCAAGGGGTTCCCCTCGGAGCCCTTTTTGTGGGCATCTGACATAGCCCCTTCACAGCCACCTGTAGTCAGCTTAAATTGCTGTATTGGCACTTGGCAAAAGTTAGTGGTTGTTGAATGGAAGTTTGGGCACTCGGTCTCTAAAAGGCTCGCCATCGCTGAGTTAGGGCATGGAAGCCAAGGGGCTGCCTCTGACTCAGCGCCCACCACTAGGAAGTGCCAAACATCGGTGCAGATGGTAAACAAACTGGCACAAACCACCGAACCAGTGGTTCATGCCCATCTCTACCCAGTAGAGGGTAGAATTTGTGTCATAGTGCAGATGTGTGGGGAAAGTGAGAGGAAAGGGTAACAACTTTTGGGAGATTGGCCACCTCCAGCAGTGAGGCCAAGTAAGATCAAATGAAATGGGCAGCATTTCTGTAGGAGACGCTCCAAAAGGTAAACGAGGTCCTAAACTGTTTTGGGGTTTGTGTGTTAAAACTAAGACCTTGAACCTGGTCTGGAACTTGGCTGTCACACTGTGCACAATGCAACAGTCTCCAAGCCAGTTCAAAGGAAGGCCCCCATAGATAGTGTTAACAGTTAAATAACCTCTTTGTGGTCTACCTACTATTATGTACAATAAACTGATTAACTAGTGTAACCAAACTTTAAAAAATAGAGGAATTTGGGACAAATATCCAGGATTCAAGATTCATAATGAAAAATCAAGATTATTTTATATCAGCACAACACCTCAAGAATAGAGAGAGCTTCAAACAAACTGAAGGATGCATGAAGAAACATGAAGAAACTGAGGATGCAACTACACTGGAATGGAATCACAGGGTCAAATCTATGACTTCATTTGCATCCTGCATTCTGCCATCAGTGGTCACATGTAGATGCAGATTGATTCAGGAGTTCACCGTTCATCCTGGATGCAATGCAAGTCACACTCCAGCCCATAGCCCGCCCCACCTTCTACCCTTCCTTCCTTCCTCTGGTCCCACCTCTGCTGATCCATGTATGGTTCACAGTGAAGCCAATGTCTCATTTAAAGCTCCAGACTACAACATTTTTTCATATATACTTCTAGAAAAACAACACAGAAAGTTACTTAATAATCTAAGAGTATATAACATGGAGATACACTTCCTACACAGAGATTATCAGGCACTCTGCAAGTGCTAACAATGTTTTTCCCCTCTAATTCCAATCAATTGATAACTACAAATGACTTTTGGCTACTATGTTTGGCTTTGACTATAAAGTAAATGTTTTTTAGGAATGAAGAAACCCTAGCAGAGTGTACCTGCATACATACATTTTAGTGCAGTGGTTCCCAACCTGGGGGTCAGGACCCCTTTGGGGGTCACATGACCATTTCAGAGGGGTCGCCATGAGCCAGTGAAGAAAAAGGCACCAACAGCTTGGGTCTGGAGGAGAAGGAGGAGGAAGGGGGCAGAGTGAGTTACAGCTTGATAGGTTGGAGAGGATGTCACTCAATGGCACCGGAGGCTGCGATTGGCTGAGGGTGCCTGTAGAGGGAAGTTCTCTATGGCACCTGCAGCAGTGGCCTGCCAAAGGGGGCTTGTGGCCTCTTCCAAGGAGGGCAAGGAGTCACCACAAAATGAGGAACTGTATTAAAGGGTCGCGGCAACAGGAAGGTTGAGAACCACTGCTTTAGTGCATGGACTCCAACATAGAGAGGAAGCTGCAGCCATGGCAGCCAATGCAATTGGGTTTTGGAGACCAATTTCTGCCAGGTCCAAAGCTAGCATTCTCCTGAACAAACCCCTTGTCATAACAGACACTTGGGTGATTCATCACCGAGCAGTGCCTTCCCATTCCCAAACCTCAGATGCCAGCCCCAGGTTGCAACACAAAAATGGCCATTATTCAAGTTTGTGCTCACAAAGCTTGCTTCAACAAACTAGTAACTTTCCAGTTTCCATCTCTTTACCATGAGTCTCCATCTCTTTATCATGCCACTGACCTATTTCAACCAATGAAGAAGTATTCCTAGTCCAAGCAATAACCATTACTACTATGCATGTCACGTCAATGCCAGCTTTCGGCAACTCCTTCTCATTGCAATCCGATCTGTCAGACGTGATTTCTACAAATAAATCCTTCAGCGTTTTTTTCCTGGGACCCTAGATTCTGGTTACACCTACATGTTTTGATATTAAGAAAAGGAAAGACATGACACTAGGCAAAAGAAACTTTTTTTAAAAAAACCCATTTTGCAATGATAGATCTGCTCAACAGGCAAACAAGTCTCTTTCTCAAGCATCATCAACACCACAACTTGATGGCGGCTTTGAAAACAGCAAATCAACTGACATTCCCTACCATGCAAAGGAACAATATGCTGATGTCATTTGGGGCACATGAACGTTTTAAAATACATTGGAGAAGTTCCCACTTGATTTAGGCTGCTTAATCGGGAGAGGACAAATAGAAAGCATAAACAATTAAAGGAATACTCACCAATGCTATCCTCTGCTTCCTGCAACATCCTGAGTGACTCCTGCAAAGAAAACAAAAATTCTCAAAATATATCATGACTATGCTGAACATCAGTAGCTTTAAAATCCAAGCACAAAGAAATATTCTTAATCTGCTACACAAAACAGCAGTCCCATGAAGGTTACTGTTTTCTGTGATCATGAAAAAGACAATTATACCCACACTCACTGGGTAAAAAGTTGAGAAGCTTTCTCAGAGTCCAATCCAATGAGCCTAACGAACGCTAAATAAATTACAGTACATTATTTTTCCATGCATAACACTGTATTTTTGTCTAAAACTGTTAGACTAAAAATCGAGGGACCTCTTAAGTAAGGCGAGGAGAGAACTGTGCGGTTGCAAAACTAATTTTGTGTTGGAAAAGGGGGTGGCGTCTTATAGATGGGGAAATAGTCAAATACCGATAAACAGGTTGGCTTTAGTACAAGGGATACAAAAGGATATGTGCATCAAATCAGTCTGATCCTAGGTAAGAAATTTGAAACTGTTGTTAAAATCTGTATAGGCAGAATGTGGCCTAGAAAACTGTTCCACTTATTTCGTGGCCTTGATGTTCTGTGGCTCATACTTGTGCTAACAGCAACCATATGCTGAACAGAGCTTTCAAAACGCAATTCCTTTAGACGATACCACCCAGAGAGCTGTAATGTCAAGAAATAAGTTTGTTAATGCTATGTAACCAGGAAGCAAAATGAGGGTTGTTTGTTGTCACTCTTTAATACCACTACTGGAAATGTTACCATTTCCAAATGATTTAGGAGGAGACGGTGGTAAAGCCCATTCTGAAAAAACCTGGCCTGGCGGCGGACGATTTAAAAAAACTATCGTCCAATCGCCAATGTCCCATTCATGGGCAAGGTGATCGAGAGGGTGGCGGCGGTCCGGCTGCAATCATACCTGGAGGATCGGCAGTGCTTCGGTCCATGCCAGTCTGGGTTCAGGCCCCGCTGGGGTACCGAAACAGCTTTGGTCGCCCTGCAAGATGACCTTGTCCGGGCGGCCGACAGGGGTTGCTCTACCCTGTTGGTCCTCCTGGATCTGTCGGCGGCCTTCGATACCGTCGACCACGGTATCTTACTGGACCGGCTCTCTGAGGTTGGAATCGGAGGCTCTGTTCGCAGTTGGCTCCGTTCCTTCCTGGAGGGCCGGCCCCAGTATGTTCTGCATGGGGGGGAGTTATCGGCCCCTTGGATTCTCCCTTGCGGGGTTCCACAGGGGTCGTCTCTGTCCCCCATGCTGTTTAACATCTACGTGAGGTCGTTGGCGGGGGTCATCAGGAGTTTTGGAGTCTGCTGTCATCAGTACGCTGATGACACGCAGCTCTATCTCTCCTTTTCCACCTCTGCAGTGGAAGCTGTGAGGGTCCTCGACGAGTGCCTGGATGCCGTACTGACCTGGACCGGGGCGAACAGGCTTAAGCTCAACCCCGAGAAGACGGAGGTTATGTTCTTTGGGAGCTCGCCGTCTGGATACGGTGGCCCCCTCCCGTCTGGGGGGAGTTTCCCTCCAACTCGCGGAGGGGGTGCGGAATCTGGGTGTGTTCCTGGACCCGGCGCTCACCATGGAGTCCCAGGTAGCGTCGGTGACCAGGTCCGCCTATTACCATCTCCGTCGGATCGCCCAGATCCGCCCGTACCTGGACGCGGACTCTCTGAGAACAGTGGTCCAAGCTCTGGTGATCTCGAGGCTGGACTACTGTAACGCTCTCCACATGGGGCTGCCCTTGACTCTTCTCCGGCGTCTGCAGCGGGTACAGAATGCGGCGGCCAGGCTGGTGGCTGGTGTGCGTCGTTATGATCACATCACCCCAGTCCTGGCCCGCCTGCACTGGTTGCCCGTTGCAGCCCGGATTAGATTCAAGATCTTGGTTTTAGTTTATAAAACCCTCCATGGCTTGGGACCAGACTACCTGGCAGAGCGAATCGCTCAGCGATCTACCTCGGCCCGTCCCGTTCGGCAGGTGCGAGCGGAGCGCACTTGCTTCGGGTCTGACAATCATGAGGAACAATATACAGTCCAGAACATTAATAATAAAAATTTATTTATGGTCAAAGACCAAAAACCAAAACATAAAATTGTAAAAATAAGAGCAATCAAATATGCATTCCAATAGACGACACATGAATCAAGCGTTATTACATGATATATCATATATAAAATTTAAAATTAACTCTGGTCCAGAAGATTTAAAACATACTCAAGTTAGGAATGGGGAATTAGAGGAGGCGTCTTACAACATTCAAAGGTAACGCCAAAGAGCATGTGAAGAGAAAAGAAAATTCCATTAAGAAGGATGGAAACTAACATGGAAAATACTAGTGTTCATGCATGGTAATCCATCTAAAAGTCACATAATAGGTAGTCCATCATTCAGGGAAAGCTTGCCTGAAGGGGAAGGGTTTTGCCTGCTTCCGGAAAGATAGCAGAGATGTTGCAGTCCTGACCTACACTGGGAGGGAGTTCCAAGGTCTGGGAACAGCAACAGAGAAAGCCCTTTCATGTGTTCCCACAAGACGTACCTGTGAAGGCAGCGGGATGGAGAGACAGGCCTCTTCCTGATGACCTTAGCACCTGAGCAGGTTCATATTATGAGATTCAATCTTTGAGATAGCTAGGACCCAGGTTGTATAGTTCTTTGTAGGTTAAGGTCAGCACTTTGAATTGTTCCTGACAGCTGACTGCTAGCCAGTGGAGCTACTTTAATAGAAGCGTAATGTGCTTCCTGTAACCAGCCCGAGTCAGCAATCTGGCAGCTGTATTTTGGAACCATTGAAGTTTCCAGGGACTTTCCATCGGTAGCCCCACATAGAGCACATTATAGTAGTCCAGCCAGGATGTCACTAGGGCATGTGTCACAGTGGCCAGAGCTGGTTTCTCAAGAAATGGGCACAGCTGGCGTGCTAGTTTTAATTGTGCAAATGCACTCCTGGCCATCGCTGTGACTGGCGGTTATATTAGAAGCAACAGGATCTGGCCATTGTTGATTGCATTCATGGGAGGAATGATTGCAATATGATTTGCAAAAGCAAAACAAAGCATACTGCTTATATCCTGCCCCACAGTGCTAAAAGCACTCTCTAAGCTCTTTACAGGTTAATTATGCAGGCTACACACTGCCCTCCTCCTCCACCACCAAGTACTCAATTTACCAGCCTTGGAAGGATGGAAGGCTGAGTGAACCTCAAAAAAGCAACCTGAGATTGAATCCAGATCATGAGGTTTGGTTGCAGTACTACAGTTTAACCATTGTACCACAAGGCTCCTGTGTACATTTCAAGTGTGGCTTGCTAACCTCTCAGTGACTAGTAAGATAGTCGCTGATACTCTGTTGCACAAGTTAGGTTGGACAACGGTGCTGACATAATTAGCTATGGTCATTTGTAGGAAATTAGAAGCTTCCTACTGTCCCCCAGTTCCAACGATCTCCTTAACTGTAACAAGCCACTGGGATATACATTGATTTGAAGTTACAAAAGCATTGCCTTGAGGTTTAATTTCCCTTAAATAGCCAACGACATCACAGCTGCACAGTATGACAGCACCAACTTGGTTCCAACCAACATATTTTTATTAATGTTCCCATTGTGTGTTAAATGTACTGAGACTCTTTACTTTGTGTGATTACACAAGCAGGGTGTAGATAGAGACAATATTAATTTTTTTAAGATAGGCTTTCTTTTATTCAGTTTGATTTATTTTATTGATCTATTGTCATCTAGTTTTGTGTATGGCTTGGTTTCTCCCATATTACCCCAAATCGATACCTCATATGCTGGAATCCAAAAGCCACAACTAGAGTTAAATTCACTGAATCAGTGGGAGCCGTGACAGAAGCCTGTGTCTAAAATAGACTGGTCTTGTGCTGATATGTGGTTTACTTATTAACATCATTTTTGCTTTTGTTACTATCCCCTGCAGTAGTGATTTATGTTTCTCCTGTGTGAATGTGGAACAGAGAGAGAGAGAGAGAGAGAGAGAGAGAGAGAGAGAGTTATGTTGTGTTGTTACATCATGACCGACTCTTTGTGACTCTGTTACGATTTATAGGTGTGTGTGTTGCGTCGTTACAGTCATAACCAACCCGTTGTGACTCCACATCCATGGAGTTTTCTTGGCAGGAATCCTGGAGTGGTTTGCCAGTTCCTACTCCAGGCGCCTACAGCACCTGTTATTCCCTGGTGGTCTCCCATCCAAGTACTAACCAGGGCCGACCCTGCTTAGCTTCCGAAATCAGGCGCAAGCGGATGTGCTTAGGGCATCTAGGTTGCTCTGGAACAGGAATAAATGTCTCCAAATAGCTGTTCCTGCTGCTACCAGAGCAACTGTCATATAGAATAATGACGTTAATAAGTCATGCAATGCAAGGCCGATGACGCCACAAACCACAGCCATTTTGGAGAGATTAAAAAGGTCAGATTTCCCACCAGACACAAAGGTTCCGAGGCTTCCCTAGAATCCCTTTTCTCCCGAGGAAGCTGTTGGTGGACCATGGGATATTGGGGGGGGGGAGGAATCCTTAGTTTTGTAAAATCACAGACATCAGGAGAATCATCAAGATATGCAATTTTACCGCCATATTTCTAGCAGAAAGCAATGGGTTTGGAGGAGGAGGGAGGAAGGGGCAGAGGCTAGCTACCCAGGATGGTACCGATCATAAACTTCCTGTAGCCCTTCTGAAACCAGACGCTGTAGAGACAAAGGCTGCTATGAAGGCCTGTATCTCCGCTATTACTGGATCCACAAGTAACAACACACTAGCTATGCTTTTCCAAATTGTGAAAAGCCTTCTTTACCTTTGCTGGGGAACAGAATGGCAGAGCAATCGGCTGCTCACTGTAACCAGCTTCCTATGTGCTTTGCTGACAAGTTTTATCAGATTTACCTTGATTTGGACTCTGATCTTGGGGCAGGTTGTGGCGTTGTACCTTTGGCCGCTGCTTATCCTTTCAGCTGGGATTCTTTTTGGCATACTGATCTCAGGGATGCAGGCAGAGTTCCTGGAACCGTGGGGGACACCACCTGCACGCTCAACCCTGTTCCCTATGGGTCACTGTTCTGCTTTACCCTTTTGACTGATACATTTTAAAAGGAAAGACAAGTTTTGGATGCATCACTTCCTGATCTGTAGACAGCCTCTGATTCCGTAACCTGTGCATGTGTTTGGGGGAAATTCTCTACAACAAGCATGTCCAAATTTTGTCTCGCCTGATTTTTCGGACTACAACTCCCAGAATCCCAAGCTTGTATTTCCAATGGCAAAGGACTGTGGGAGCTGTGGTCCAAAACATCTGGAGGGCCAAAGTTTAGACATGCCTGCTCTACAACTATGACCAAAAGAGATCTTTTTTAAAAATTAAATGTTTCTATAACATTTTTTTAAAAATTAAATGTTTCTATAACAGTGATGGCAAACCTTTTAGAGACCGAGCGCTCAAACTATGATTCAAAACCCACTAAATTTTTGCAAAGTGCCAATACAGCAATTTAACCTGAATACAGGTGGCTGTGAAGGGGTGATGGAGGGCCCATAGAAAAGGCTCCGAATGCCACCTTTGGCAACCATGCCATAGAGTTACCAACACTGTTCTATATTAATACCCAAATGAAGGCACAGTGTATGGTGTACTAAAGATGGGTGTGTTACAGATCCTGTGTCGTCCACTAAAGGAGTTAACCAAGGCTGTATTTTATCTCCAATCTTGTTCAATTTATATGTGAATATTGCTGAGCATTTGAAATATTCAGGCCTTTGTGCCCTCAAACTGGCTAATAAATTGATTTCAATTTATACACAGATAATGCAGTACTATTATCTCAAATGAAAGGTCGTCTGAGAAGACCACTAAGGGCATTTTTAAATTATTGCCAGAAGGAACATGATAGAGATGACTTACAAGACAAATGGAATAGTCTTAAAACATTGCAGACTCTGTAAATTGTCTTTGGATGGGCAACCAATTGAATAGGCTAGAGTCTTCAAGTAATTAGGTGTGATATTTTTTTCAGGCCTCAGGTATACGGACAGCCTAACAAAAAGATGCTGTAGAAAAGTTTTTAGATGGGATAAGAATCTTGAGGATATTTTCCAATACTAATGGCCACAGTTTTACACTATCAGTACAGAATCAGAATCAGAATACTTTTATTGGCCAAGTGTGGTTGAACACACCCAGAATTTGTTTTGGTAAAATATGCTATCTCTCTATAAAAGGAAATATAAGAATCATATAGTCAACAATAAAAACACAGTACAACAATACAATATAACCTATTATTTAAAAGGAAGAAGAAAAGTAAAAATTAATTATTCAACAGTTTGATAGCACTTGGAAAGAAACAGCCATATCGCTAACTCCGTTGTTGCACGGGATTTAAATCTGGGCTAGTACAAAATTAAAATCAACAGAAACCGTGCAATTTGTGTTTCTTGGACAAATATTTGCTGTACCAGGCAATGCTCCAACTGTTTTATTGAGTTTGGAAGGTGATCTTCCTTCAGTTTCTACATAGGCCTGGCTCAGGACACTTAACTTTTAGCTCTGGCTGAATTTAGCTCCTTCTGGTTTGCTTTTTTAAAAATATACACAGGACTACATGAGAGCAAATGGATAAAATATATTCAGTCCAGACCACACCCTTGTTGGCTTTCTCCTCAATACCTTGTAAGCTAATTTATATTAAAAGAATATAGCTGCACCTGGCACAGTCCCTGCCCGCCTTCAAAAAGGCTTTGAAAACCATGCTGTTTAGGGAGGCATTTGGCTACCTTTAATTTAATTTAATTTAACTTTTTTCCCCGCCCCTGACGCCTCTTGCTGAGGGTTTTCCCCTCTCTCTTTGGTTTGTACTGCTGTTTTAACTTGTTGTAAACCGCCCAGAGTTCCTGCTGGAAGATGGGCAGTATAGAAATAAAACAAACAAATAAATAATAAATATAAATTATACCTAGTCTCCTAAGGGATGACGTTGGGCCTGGAAGCTAAATTCAAGTTATATGTACCTGGCTGGAGACCTCTCACCAGGCACCCAATGCTTCTTGTAGACTCTTAGGAAGCATCGACCCACAGCTTCCTGCCGACTTGAAGAAAACCTCTGCATCTTGCAAGTTCCTGCTCCAGTTTCCAAGACTGCCTAACCCATATATTTTGCATTTCTTTTTCTCTTGATTGTTGCCAGCCTTGCTATTTCAGCCACACAATGATAACATTGGGCTGTTCTCCTCTACCCTGTACTCAATATAACCAGTTAATTGAACCTAACTCAAGTTCAAAGCACATCAAAGATGCAGTGATGCAGCCCCCTTTTTAAAGTAGTACTGAATTACTTCAACTATTCCTACCTGTGATAAACCAGCCCACGGCTTCTAAGGGCCTCTTACTTGTTCAAGCAGAGGACAATCCCAGACACCTTCTCCAAAGTAGTGCTCTGATACTGCAAAGGTTCACTCAGTCTTCCATCCTTCTGAGGTCAGTAAAATGAGTACCCAGCTTGCTTGGGCGGGGGGCAACGTATAATTACTTGTAAACTGCCCAGAGAGTACCCTAAGCCCTATTGGGTGGTATATAAGCAGCATGCCCTGCTTTGTTTTAACATCATTTAACTACACTTCTCCCTTCAGCAGTAGTGTTAGAGGTGCTGGACCCCCGTGGAGTTCAAAACCCATATATAAGCCCCCAAAACCTTAACTACAAAGCACAAGTGGTTGATTATCTCTCAAACACATATACACACAGAGCCCCGGCACCCCCTCTGGTTGCCATGTGGAGCCACCAAACCAGGGGGCCCAGCCAGACCACTGCCAATGGACAGGGGGCTAATTCACCATCAAATTTGGCCTTTGCAAGTACAAGATCCACCTTTCTCTGGCCACTTCTTGGAGATGCAGTGACCCCAGATTAGAGATGGGCATGAATGTAGTTTCATCCCAGTTTGTAAAGATAAAACCACGGGTGCTGCTACTCCCTATCCCCACCACCTCTGGTTCAATCAGCCACTCATGAGGCCCAGCAGGCTAACCTCTTGCACCTCCTCAACTGACCTCCAGTCCTGGCAAGAGCTCAAGCTTCTCTGCCCCTGTCATCTGGGCTGATCTCCCACTCAGACAAAAGGCCAGGGGCAGAGAAGTTTGTGTCCTTGCTCATGACTAGGAGATTAGCTGAGGGGGTTGGGGGGGGGGGGGGGCAAGCATGCTGGGCCTGGTGAGTGGCGGATCAGCTGAGGAGGCAGAGGTTGGGAGCAGCAGCACCTGTGCTGTCTTTTGAACAAACCAGCATGAACCTCCAAACTAACATTTGTGCCGATCTCTACCCCAGATCAGTTCGGGAATCTGAAAGAGTCACACATGGCAAAGACATAAATTAAATCAGATGTGTTTTGCCTCCCAAGATGATCAAATTAAGCAGAGATTAATTTACATGGTGATGACATGAACTGGAAAGTCTGTGCAGCCCCCGATTACGAACCCAAAAGCACAGAAACAAATCACAATGATCTGTACCGTTACCCCACTATTCCTCCAACATACCAATAAAGCAGGACACAGAGCGGTCCTGGGCCCATCGGCTGGCCAATGCTGGGAGGGTTCCAGCAGTCACTAACAGTGCTGGGTTTGGAGCAGCCTTGGCCACTTGCCACGTGGGAGGGGGGAATGAGCCATTGGAGCTTCCCCTGCCAGCTAAAACATCCCTAGCTGGCCAGTCCCAGGGTGACCAGGGAAACCTCAACACTGGCCGAAGATTGACGCTGTTCTTGCTTGCGCACAACGCCACCGGCTCCATTTTTTAAAGCAGGTCAAGCTTCATCCCACCACTGTCAGTGGCTGGGAAGGCCCCCAGCATTGGCCAGCCGAGAGGGAAGCCCCAATGTGGTTTTAAAATGGCACCTAGGCATATTCGCTAAAAAGTGCACAAATTCTTGTGTCATGTGAAACTGTAACTTATCCCGGACAAGACAGAGATGGTCTTGTTCGGATGAAAAGCTGATCAGGGAACAGAGATTCAGCCTGTGTTGTATGGGGTGACACCTCCCCTGAAAACCCAGGTATGCAACTTATGTGTGTGTGTGTGTGTGTGTGCGTGGGGGGGTGTTCACTCCTGGATTAGTCTCCAAATCTGGATGGCCAGGTTTCTGCTGCAGCCAGGAAGTCATTTGCACAGTTAAAACCAGTGCACCAACTGCGCCCATTCCTGAAGAGGTCTGATTTGGCTTCTGTGACACAGGTCTTAGTTCAGTGTTGGCAAACCTATGGCACGGGTGCCAAAGGTGGCACTCAGAGCCCTTTCTGTGGGCACCAACATCGCCCCTTCCCAGCCACCTGTATTCAGGTTAAATTTCCCTATTGGCACTTTGCAAATACTTAGTGGGTTTCAAATCACAGTTTGGACACTCGGTCTCTAAAAGGTTCGCCATCACTGCCTTAGTTACATCCCTATTGGATTACTGTAACACACTCTATGTGGGACTGACTGCCTATGGAAAGAGCCATGAAACCTTGGTGAGTTCAAAATGCAGATTGCTAACTGCGGCTGAACACAGAGACTCATACAACCCTCTATCCAGCAGCTCCACTGTGTGTGTGTGTGTGTGTGTGTGTGTGTGTGTGTGTGTGTGTGTGTGTGTGTGTGTGTGTGTGTGTGTGTGTGTGTGTGTGTGTGTGTGTGTGTGTGTGTGTATTGTGTCGTTACAGTCATGACCGACTCTACGTGACTCCATGTCCATGGAGTTTTCTTGGCAGGAGTACTGGAGTGGCTTGCCAGTTCCTACTCCAGGTGCCTACAGCACCTGGTATTCCCTGGTGGTCACCCATCCAAGTACTAAGCAGGGCCGACCCTGCTTAGCTTCCGAAATCACTGTATCTCAAAGACTGTGTTTCCAATTATGAGCCTGCTTAAGTGTTAAGATCATGAGGAGAGGCCTTCCTCTCCATCTCACCACCTTCACAGGTGAGAACATGGGAGAAAGCATTCTCTGTTGCTGCTCCTGGACTATGGAAGTCAGGAGGGTGAACTGGCCCCATCTTTGCTGTCGTTCAAGTGAAGACCTTTCTCTTCAGGCAAGCTGTCCCTCTGTGACTATCTGCCTTGTGGTACCTTACAGCATTGAATGTGCTTTGGCATTGCTTATGTTTCATAACATTGTATTCATTGATCCTTTCAGTATTGCATACCAATTATTCCTAACTTAAATACTGTTTTTTAAGTTGTTTTAGGCCACCGTGAGTCCTTTTTAAGGATAAAAAGATTTTAAATAAATAAATAAATGACAACATTGATACAGGCTATACAGGAAATGAACAGAATGAAGAATTTTTAAATTCTGTTTTTTCAGATCACAGTAGTTGCCTTTGTAATCTACCTGACCTATTTCTCAACCATTCTCTTAATTTAATTTTTAAAAGCACACATTCTTTGTCCACAAAGCTGCATGAGTAAGAACTATCAATATAAGCCCACTTTTGACTCATTCCTAGGCAATATACTAAAAGAAGGATGATCAGAATAGGAAAATATTTAGAAACTGTGCCCTGAAAGGGACTCTAGTTTTTAGAGCAATTTTTTTTTAGAGCAAGATTTCCATGCCATTTCATCACAGGGGTATCCATCTCACAAACAATATAGCCATCTCACAAACAATATACATAGCCATAAAACAACACCAACCATATCAACAAACCTAACTTCCACTACAAGACCCTAGACAAAAACTGCCTGCAACTCCATCTCTAAAAGTAACCAACCCCCCACTCCCTCTTCCCCCTCCACTATCCACCCTCACCCCAGCCCTGTCTCTATAGGAATTTACAACCGGGTTTGCATGGGAAAACACCTGCATACAACAGCCAATGAATATTTGGTATGAAATATATACAGTGGTACCTCCTCAACTTAACGAATTTAATCCGTTCTCAATGCATGCTCTTAAGTTGAACTACTGTTAAGTCAGGGTATCTATCTAAAAATTGAAAAAATAAGTTAAAAATAAAAAAATGAAAAAAAATTGTAAGTTGAGCAGACCATATCTAATATTTGTAAGGTGGCAGTTAAAACGCCAACAGTTTTCTGCTCTTAAGTCGATCTGCTCTTAAATCGGGGTGCCACTGTATTCCATTACATATTATATTGCACACCTCATTCTGCAGCTATATGTCTGAAGAAATGGACGTGTCCATGAAATGTTACATTAAAATATGAAAGTTAGTTTTTAAGGTGCCACATGTTTTGTCTCTTTTGTTTTGTTTTGCTTTTCTTTGATTTTTGCCTGTAATTCTTGCACAGACTAACACAGCTACCCTCTCCAAAATATATCCCAAGGAGCTCAATAACTCTATTAGAAGAAAACAGAGGAGGAGGAGGAGGAGGAGGTGAAGCAAAAGTTCAGCAAATGAGAAGTGCAATAGTCAAGTACACAGAGAAAGGAGAATTAACTACAAAAATAAGAGCATTTAGATTATTTAGAACAACAAAAAGACTGGATTAAATACATACTGCTTTTTACAGCAAAGGTCAACTTTTACAGCACTCAATAAATCCACACTGTGGAGCCTAAATCTGTGACCCTATTTTTAGAGACTTGGAATGCTCACTGCCCAATTTGGCCCTTGAAAAATGAGGGCATTTCTCTAAGCAGGGAGAAAGATGCAAGTACCTAATCTTAGAGATGTATGCCTGTAAGGCACACTTCCACCACACTGCTTTAGAGTTCCACACTGCAGAAGAGGATCTGAAAGCTTCTGGATTGGGGAGAACCCGATAAAAACAGAGGTAGAGCAAAGAGCCACATATAAAAACAATGATAGCTGCACAAGTTACGACCCAGCTGCTTCCCAAAAGCACTCAAGGGGGGAAATATAATACAGTATCTTACACATCAATCACTCTAGCTGCCTTGATGAGTTTAAGAATGGGTCAAAAATCATCTGGGAGATCACTTTCAGCTCTTCCACTTGGATCATTTCATCCTAAGGATCAATGTAGTTTTTCCCCCCAAGGTCTTATGTAGCAAGAAAAAAAAATAAACAAGCCCGAGAAATTACTGTTACTCCTTCCTTATTGTGAGGTGAGATGAGGAAGAGCCCTAAGAACTGCAGTGGCAAGAAATGTCACACAAGTTCCTTTGCATAAATCGAGAGCAATTTGTTCCCTGATAATCCTCTTGCACCAAACCTGAGCAATGTTCAAATCAGTTCAGGAACAAAAACACAAGGCAGAAAGTGATGCTTTTAAAAAAAAAAAATCAACACACAGCATGCAATTCGGTTGAGGACATGACACCGTTTTGGCAGCTTGCTTCTTCCTCCTCCCAGAGATAGCTAGCTGCACCGAGTTAAGGCACGGAAACTGAGCAGCAAACCAAGGCTTTAACCTGCTTTTTTAGCCTCCTCTCCGCAGCAAGACTCACATCACCGAAAGAAGAAATCCAAGGGACGAGGGGAGTGGAGGCGGGGGGGGGGGGCTCCCGAGCGAAACCACTAGAAAGAAGGCACGGAAAGGCTTGGGGGGAGAGAAAGAGACTCATCCAGCGACCATCCAAGCAAGGAAAGATCGACCAGCCTGTAAAAACTGTTGTCGGAGATGAATGCCAGAGGAAGCAGAGAAGGAAAACAATCAATCAATCAATCAATCAATCAATCAATCAATCAATCGATCGATCGATCGATCAAAAGCAAAGTGGTCTGTTTATATACCGCCCCATACCACTTCAAGGAGTCTCTGAGCGGTTTATAGTTTTTAATTACAGTATGCTGGCTACACATTCCCTCCCCCCGCCAAGCAAGCTGGGCACTCCTTTTACCGACCTCAGAAGGATGGAAGGCTGAGTGAACCTTGAGCCTGCGACCTGGGACTGAACCCCAGGTCATGAGTCCTCAATCAATCAATCAATCAATCAATCAATCAATCAATCAATCAATCAATCAATCAATCAATCAATCAAAAGCAAAGTGGTCTGTTTATATACCGCCCCATACCACTTCAAGTAGCCTCTGAGCGGTTTATAGTTTTTAATTACAGTATGCTGGCTACACATTCCCTCCCCCCGCCAAGCAAGCTGGGCACTCCTTTTACCGACCTCCGAAGGATGGAAGGCTGAGTGAACCTTGAGCCTGCGACCTGGGATTGAACCCCAAGTCATGAACATAGTTTTTACCTGCAGTGCAAGCATTTAACCACTGCGCCGTCCTCAATCAATCAATCAATCAATCAATCAATATACAGTAGCTCTCTTCTGCAAATACGGGGAAAATAGCTTAAAGAGAGGATTCCGGAGAATTGGAAAAAGGTGGGAGAGATCGGATAGAGAAGAAGCGGGGGTGGGGGTGGGGGTGGGGGTGGGGGCAGGAGCTCCCAAGGCGGCGGCAATTTGCAAAAAAAATAAAAAAGGTTGAAGGAAATTGAGAAAGAGAAAAAAGAAAACCCGCTAAGGTTTAGGGAGAAAAGTGCTGGTAGGAAGAAACCGAATCAAGGCAGTCACTTCGGAGAGGGACCCAGATTAAAAAGAGAAACCGGAGGGGGGGCGGACAAGTTGGAAGGGAACCACCGGCTCGCCGGCCACGCACCTCCTCCGGCAGCGGAGAGCCCCCCGTCGCCCCTGCGGCTGAGCCGCCCTTCCCGGCCGCTGGCTTCCCTTGGCGGCGGCGGAGGCGGCGGCGGCGCCCCGGAACGGTTCGCCTTCGCCGGAGATTCCCTCGGGGGCTGAAAGTCCTCCCGTCCCTGCCCGGAAGCCCCGCTCGGGCCACGGGGAAAGGAGGGGCCTGCGCGCAGCATGCCGGGACTTGTAGTTCAGGGAGGGTCAGTGGGGGGTTGGAAGAAGGGGCCGTCGAGGCCACGCCCCCAACGAGAGGGGGAAAAGAAGAGGAGAAATGTTTATGGGCTGTGGGCAGAAGGGGCGTGTCCGGCTGCCCATGACGTCACGAGGCGCCCTCCGGACCCTGGATGAAATGCCCTCTAGTCACGTAGACTCGTTGGTCTCCCATGGCTTTTATCCTTATTGGTGGTGGCCGCTTTAAAATCATTTAGAAATACAGTGAACCCTCGAATAACAGTTTGTATAACATAAAATCTGTACAACATAAAAAATTCCGGAGATAGGGTAAATTTGCCTATGGGGCGAATATGTACAACATAAAAATGGCTTTACTCCCATTTTCAATACATTCCAATGGGAAATTTGTATAAAGGCAAGTTTGCTTAACAGAATTTCATTTGGAACGAATTAATTCCTTTATACAAGGTACCACTGTAGTTAAAACAAACAGGAACCTCTTTGGGGGGTGGGAACTTTTGAAAAGCACTCCTCGTTAAAAGAAAGGAAGAAAACCAGCGGCAAAATATGACTTTCATTTTCTAATTAACTTCACTTAAGTGTGTGGCCAGTATGTGCAGTGGCACAGGGGTCTTAGTGATGGATGTCTTGGTGGCAAATATTGTAGGTAGCTCCAGCTGAGGGAGTCCGCTCCTCTGGAGGGGAAAAGCTGGCACTGTAGAAAAAAGAGCCAAAATTCTAAAGAGTAACTTTTATTTGGTTGGGTTTTGGGGCAAAGATGGTGTAAAATTAAAGATGAAACGGGAAAAAGTGGGCTCTGCAAGCAAGAGGGCAAGCAAGATCAGATGGGACTTGGAAGAATCTACCGGAGGCCTCAGTTTTAAAATCTGTGTCTGCAGAAAAAATGCCTGGCTTGTTCCCATGCAATTTTGTCTGTCGCCTTAAGGTGAAATTTTCAGTTCTCTTTTAAGACAACAGCCCTGAAGACGCAAAAAATGACACTGGGAAATGGGAGATTGTGAGCAAGAAACTGAGCATGTGAAAAATCATGTTACTTTGGGTGAGCAAATAAAATTGAGTCAGTAGAATATGATTTTTTCAGTTATGTATTTGATCTATACACTGCCCTTACTGTTGGCACTTTCCAGGTGAAAAAAACCCTCAAGACCCCACATATAGCAATAATTGCACCTTGGATTAATCTTATTAGCCATTATACTGTCACTGACAAATTAAGGCAAATGGAAAGTGGAAATTGTAAAGTCAGAAAAAATAAGGTGGCTTTAATAGTGAAGTGAGGTGTAGCCTAATAACCAGTTAGGGAGTGCAGTGCAGTCTGACCAATTAATATTAACTAGATATCACGGAAAACCTATCACCATACCCATCAAGAGTGAATACCCTGTCAGCACGCCCCCACCTCAGCATCTATTTGTGACAGTAACTTGCTTTGTAGTGAGTTCCAACCGCAGAACCTGTCATAAGGTGCCAATGAGTGCTATCTGACAATTTCCATGTACCCACCCCCACCCCACCCCTCTGTGTGTGTGTGTGTGTGTGTGTGTGTGTGTGTGGCCTAATCTGTTCCAGGGCTGAACTGAAACCATTTTTAACAATTGCAACTGTAGTCATTTCATACTAGGAGTACTTCACAACAAGGGAAATGCAACTTCGCTCTCATTCACTTGCTGGGAAGTCTCACTGGGGAATTCAGATTTCCCGAGGTCTCTCGGCATTAACTAGTAGCCATACAGGGGGAGAGAGCTCTGTTAACATCTGGTTTGCAACAGCCCAGAAGGTGGCACTGTTAAAAGGGAATGGCTGATAATAAGTGGTTCTTCCATAGTCTTGTTAGCTTTGCCTTTTAAGCTGTTTTTTTTTTTTTAAGGAGGCTCTGTCATTAAAAAAGAAGAAAGAAGAATATTGCCAATCGGGCTTTGCTTACACCATTCCCTGAGTATGTGCTCACTTCTTCCTCTCTGTAAAAATAAAATAAAAAACAAAAGAGCCCCCCAGCACACACACACACACACACACACACACACACACACACACACACACACACACACACACACACACAGAGAGAGAGAGAGAGAGAGAGAGAGAGAGAGAGAGAGAGCAAGATTTGAGGGAGAAGGTGCGTGTATGCATGCATCTCATCTTCCTTTCCTCAGTCAGGTCAGAAAATCAGATACCTCAACAGAATCAAATGCATTGGCTTTTTTAAAAAGGAAAAACAAAAGTAGAAGCCCCAAAGAAAGAGGGGGGAAAACTAAAGATGGCAGAGGGGAAACTCCAGGTTGATTCATGTTTCTCTTTGGGTCATGTAGACAATTTTTAAAAATCATGGATCAGGCCACCTCAAACCCCTAGTATTTCCTGTATTTTTATAATATAATCACAGTATGCAATCATGTAAAGAAAACACACCCTGTTTGAATTCTATGGTTTGATGTTCCAACATAATAAATATTTAATGTTTTGTTTATTCATGCATTATATTTATATTTGAATTTGTATATCTGAATATATCCGACCTATCTAGTGCTGAAGCACTACTCTGGGTGGCTAACACAAATTAAAAACCACAATCCCATAGCACCTACAAAATCTAAAGAGAAAACCAAAAGCCGTTCAAAAGAGCCTCACCAAAAGAGCCTTCTGGCCCAGTGGTTACATTGCTGTACTGCAACCATAACTGTGCTCATGATCTGGGGTTCAATCTCAGGTAGCAGAGGCTCGAGGTTCACTCAGCCTTCCATCCTTCCGAGGTCAGTAAAATGAGTACCCAGCTTGCTGGGAAGGGGGCAATGTGTAGCTTGCCTGATTCAATTGTAAAATGTTCAGAGAGTGCTTTTATTTACTATGGGACAGTATATAAGCAGCATGTTTTGCTTTAAAACCCCATGATATCCTAAAGATGAGGCAAATTGAACAGTATAGTTTCAACCTGTTTTCAGAAGGACAAAAGGGAGGGGGGATGGCATGTATCTGCAGGTAATGTTTTCCACAGCATTGCAGCCACCACCAAGAAGGCCCAGTTCTTGGTGGTAGTTTTCCTAGCCTCTCTCGGGGTTACCACCTGCGAACACATCATCTGGATGGTCCCGGTGAGTCGGGTGGCCAGTCTTAGGGAGAGATGCTCAGTCAGGTAACAAGATCCCAAACTGTGAAAGGCTTTATTCTGTAGGTTTAAACCAGCACTTTGAATTTGGCACAGAAGCCTACAGGGAGCCAATGCAGACATGCCAGGATCGGGTTGATGAGATCCTATCTTCTCTGTCTTATCAGGATTCATTTTCAATCTTTTAGCCCTTGCCCAGTCCATAACTGAGGGCATAACTCCAGGGTCCCCACTGCTTCTACTGCTGAAGATGAAAAGAGTTATGTGTCATCTGAGGACAGTGAACTCTAAATCTCTGGATGTCCTGTTTCAGCAGTCTCATATAGATGCTCAAGAGTGTTGGGGAGATGATCTACAGCGAAGAACCCCCCCAGCTGCATTCTGTGGAAATGACCCTTGAGAAAGGACCGGAGCCAGAGTAACCCAGAGCCTCCAGTCCCTAATCCTAAAAGTCTGTCCCGGAGGGTACCGTGGTCAATGGCATCGAAGGTTGCTGAAAAATCCAGGAGGACCAACAAGGTCACACTCCTCAGCCTTAACAGGTCAAAGGGTTTTCCAAAAAAGACATAGAAGTTCAAAAGCAGATTCAAATGGTCTAAAAGGGATCAAAATAATGTAAAGCAAATCCATAATAGAAAGTGAAAGCAAACTTATTCAGACTAGACAACTAGGAAGAAGACCCACAAAATAAATAATGCTCTGGAGGAGCAGCAGAGTTGCTCCTGCCAGCCAACATGGGTGTCTGCAGGAAGGGTCCAAAGCGGTATTCTAAACTGGGTGTTTCTTTAAAGATTAGCCACTACAGTAAGGTCGGAAAGGCAACATTTTAATTAGTGTGTTCTCTGCACCATCAAGCCAGAACTGACTTAACAGCAACTCTAATAGGTATTTCCAGGAGGGTGAGATATTTAAAGAGTGGTTTTACCAGTTCCACTCCCCCCCCCAGCGCATTTCCATGGCCAAGTGGGGATTCGAGCCCTGTTCTCATGAGTCCTGGCCTGATTTCCACGCTGGGAATCCTGGTCATTAATAAAGAACACGGTAATTTATTTCCACTGATAGTTTTGCTACCTCCTCCATTGCATAAGCCAACTGCAGTGGCCTGGGGCAGCAGCCTTTCTTGCTCCCGCCCTCTGCCTGCAGAAGCCATTCTTCACATGGCTGGCGGAGGTGCGGCTGGGTTATGCAAGAATGGAACCACTGCTATTGGCAGCCTCCTCCTCCTCTTCCTTCTCCACTAGTGTTGCAGCCACGGGTACACAGCACTTGCACGTCTCATCTCAAGCCATGGAAGGGCTTGTGCTGGTGCAGGAAGACCTAGACACTAAAAGTTGTGCAGGTCACTGTACAGCTCCTTCACTGTGTGTGTGTGTGTGTGTGTGTGTGTGTGTGTGTGTGTGTGGTTATAGTCGTGACCAACTCTCCGTGAACCCATGTCCATGGAGTTTTCTTGGCAGGAATACTGGGGTGGCTTGCCAGTTCCTATTCCAGGCACTTATGGCACCTGGTATTCCCTGGTGGTTTCCCATCCAAGTACTAATCAGGGCCGACCCTGCTTAGCTTCTGAATAGAGATGGGCACGACTCAAAAAAATGGTGTTTCATTTGTCGTTTGGTCGTTTAGGGGTCCGTTTCGGTTCGTTTTTTTGTGATGTTTTTGCAAAAAAAATTCGTTTTCATTTCGTTAGGTAACGAAATGAAAAAACGAAATTGAAAAATTGCTGTTTCGTTAGCATTCTTTTTAGTTCAATACATCTGCTGCAACGAAAATGAAAAACACAGCAAATTTGGTCATTTCATTTTCGTTTTTAAAAAATTCATTTCGTTTTCGTTGCGTAACGAAACGAAAAAAACAAAAAATTGCTCATTTCGTGCCCATCTCTACTTTTGAAATCAGGAGAATTGGATGTCCTTAGGGCATGTAGGCTAGCCTTACCCTACCTAGATGGGGCAAAACCTTCCCAGCCTCCCTCTCAAACTTCCCTGCAGTCTCCCAAAGCGCCTTTTTATTGACCTTGTTCAAGATCTTGCAGGGACTCCCTAGTACAATCATCAATGATGTACATCAATTAATGTAAAATTCCTTGTGTCCAAAACTTAGATAAATATCAATACGGAAATGGGTCTTCAACATACTACTCAAATGTCTAGAAGGCAGTGAGACTTAAAAAATCACCATTTACTTTGTCTGTTAAACAGCATACTACACAAATATAACAAAACAGAAATATCTTCCAATTGTGCAGTGTGCATGTTGGGTGTATGTCCATGCACAAGTGTTACAAACTGACAAAGCTGCTTTTTGGACAATTACACAACCACAAACAAAGAGGTTTTTACCACGAGGGTAAGAATTGGACTGTGTCTGTCCATCCTCCTGTGTCTATGAAATACAAAATGACTGAAATAATTAGCAAAAGCTGCATTTCTGCGTAATATATCTCAGAATTCTTCAGCCAGCCAGTGACCTTACTAGTTGCACAACTCTGGGAGCTGTAACACAAAATGAATGAATGAATGAATGAATGAATGAAGAATGAATGAATGAATGAATGACAAGATTTCCAGTGTCAGATATGTATGCATACTGACAACATCATGAAACAATGTCCTTTGCATCCTTCACAATAGGCAATCCACAAATGATATTTTACAACGGTTTGATAATAGACAGTTTCTCTGCAGCCGTCAGGAAATGCCTGCTGACAGGCATTTTGTTGTGCACGCTGACACAACAGCTCACCATCCACTTGGCTATATAGATATGAACATGTGTGATGAATGTAACCATGATAGAAACTAGTTGACCAATTATAGCAAACTCTGAAAAGGATGAGTCTTAGCTGCAATTACATAACAGGACATCATAATTATTCTGTCAAAGTACAAAGGATGCTGCATGCAAAGTCACATTCTTTTCCAATGAAATGATTAAACACCAGTGATTAGCCTATGTGGAGTGTTGGAATCTCCGTAGAAAAACACAGCAGGAATTATTTGCCATTGAAATGACTTTTAAAAAATCTTATAATACATCGAACACTGAAATGATCAATACATTGCAGGCTAACAAGCACTGTGTTTTCTAACTGTGCAGAATAAGTTCACATGAAAAAGCTAAACTCCATCAATTTCACTCTATTTTATCTTACCGTTTTATTTTATTTATTTAATTCATACATGGCCTTTCTCTACAGGAACCTGGCTACCTATGGCAAGTGCATCCCCAACAGTCACAGGGCTAGCTGAGAGCTCTTGCAGTCCACAGCTGTTGATAAAACAAGCCAGGTAAAGTAGGGGGCACAGATTATAAATATGGGGAATAAATTACACACTGGTATTAAAGCATAAGAAATCTTATCCAAGGAGGAAGAGAATGGGGCACAGAATGAAAATGCCAGGCAAATGTAGTTAGAGCAGCAGATGATAGCTACACAGCACTGGGGGAAAATCAAGATTATTTTACACAAATTATAACCTGACTAAATTGGATGTGAATATATTGTACTGATTTTGTGCTGTGGTAACCACATGCTTAGTGAGTTAGAAATGCTTTTCGCTTTATATATATTTTATAAGAACTTTTTCAAAACCCGTTACAAATAGATAAAATGACAAATTTTTAAGGGGGGCATGAGCTACTGTAATAATCCCAGACATATCAGGAGAAATTAATAAAAATTGGTAAGATTAGCCGTGCCTGCGTAAAATTCCCAAATACGGCTCTCAAATTATGGGTTTAGTTCCAATTGATGGTCCAAAGAAGAGATGACCTTGGCTCAACTGTTGAACACTTATATAAATTCCAGTGATTCAAAGAATTTATCTAGTTTGGACTTGGAACTGCTAGTCCAAACCAGCAACCATTTGGCCTTTATGCTTATACTCTAAGTATCCCACACTTCACGTATCAGCAGCTTGGCATCACGTGAAATACATCCGTCCATGAATTAATATGGAGCCAAGCAAAAATATCCAAACTATATTTATTTTTCTGAAGAAACAGGACTTAGATTTATTGGTCCAAACTTACTGAAATGTCCCAGTTTTTGAAAGAAAGAAAGATCTCGGTTTAGCTGCAGGTAAGCACCTTCACATCAGTCTTTTAGGGTCAATTTTTTCTAAGTGAACTAAAGGCTTGAGCTGCTCAGCAAAGCTCCTCATATCATCAGAAACCATGTCCTGTCCTGCTGGTGCAACAATACTGAGCTCGACAAGATAGGAGAGAGACAAGGGCTCGGTCTTCTCAGTATTTCCTGGCGCCAAAATGCGAAAGATCTTGTAGACCACAATCTTCATGATGCCCTTGCGGAACACATGCCCCTTGGCTACGAATTCGTGGTCCATGCGGAAGCCCATCTCCACTAAGAAGTCCGTCAGGTTCTCGGAGGTAGCAATATCGACGCAGTTGCGCACCAAGGCATGGCGGTTTTTGTCCCCCATCTCCGGCTGCCCAAGATAGCGCAAGTGCCAAGGGGCACCAGGTTTGTCCATGGACCGTCGTGTGCGGAGGACAAACGGGCTGGCTTGCTGCCCCTTCAGGAGGAACACCATCTCATGATCTAGAAAGGTCTCAGGCTCCATGTTATCACAAAGCCCACGGAGTCGATGCAGAAGGCTCTCCAGGCTTTGATCCAAAACACTCCCTGGAAGAGAAGGGGAGAATGGTGATCCCATGTTAGGAAGTAACTACTGCATGTCTAATAACAGTTTTGATAGTCCAGTTAATCTCCTTGGTAGCTAATCTGTGCAATTTATTTATTTATTTATTTATTTATTTATTTATTTATTTATTTATTTATTTTATGGCTTAAATACCGCCCGTCTTCCCGAAGGAACTCTGGGCAGTTCACAACAGAACAGAAAACAACAACAACAAATCATGTAAACAAACAACAAACAATTTAAAACAATTTAAAATATTTAACTTCATAATATAAAAGGCAAAAAGATGGATAGTGGGGGGAAAAAATTAAAAGTCACCAAATGCCTCACGAAAAAGCAAGGTCTTTAGAGCTTTCCTAAAGGCTGGCAGGGACTGTGCAAGGCACACTTCGCTAGGGAGATGGTTCCATAAGGTGGGGCCAGCCACAGAGAAGGCTCGGCTCCGAGTGGATGTTTTCCAAGCCTCCCTGGGCGTGGCCACCCGCAGCGAGTGCGCCCGCGACAACCTAGTTGGTCGGGCCGAAGTTGACCGCTGGAGGATCCACTCTGCCAGGTAGTCAGGTCCCAGGTCATGGAGGGTTTTATAAATTAACACCAAGACCTTGAATCTAATTCGGGATGCAACGGGTAGCCAATGCAGGCGAGCCAGAACTGGGGTGATGTGGTCGTACCGACGCACACCCGCCACCAGCCTGGCTGCCACATTTTGCACCCACTGCAGTCGCCGAAGGACAGTCAAGGGCAACCCCATGTAGAGAGTGCTGCAGTAATCTATTCTCGAGATCACCAACGCTTGCACAACAGTTCTCAGGGAGTCCCCGTTGAGGTATGGACAAATCTGGGCAATCTGTCGAAGGTGGAAAAAAGCAGTCCTGGACACGGCGGCCACCTGGGCCTCCATGGTAAGGGCCAGGTCCAGGACCACGCCCAGATTCCGGACACTGTCTGCCAGCTGGAGGGAAACGCCCTCCAGTCTGGGGAGACGGCCTCCATAACTGGAAGGGGAGGTCCCAAAGAACATCACCTCAGTCTTCTCGGGGTTGAATTTGAGTCTGTTGGCCCTGGTCCATACCATGACTGAATCCAGGCACTGGTTGAAGGTCTGGACAGCCTCAACTGCAGAGGTGGAAAAGGAGAGATAGAGCTGTGTGTCATCAGCGTACTGATGACAGCAGACTCAAAATCTCCTTATGACCTCTGCCAGCGGCCTCACATAGATGTTGAGCAGCATGGGAGAGAGGGACAACCCCTGCGGAACCCCACAAGGGAGTATCCACGAGGCAGACAACTCCCCCCCCCCGTGCTGCACACGCTGGGGATGGCTCTCCAAAATGGACCGGAACCAGCTGAGAACAGTGCCTCCAATACCCATCTCGGAGAGCCGATCCAGCAGGATACCGTGGTCGACAGTATCAAAGGCCGCTGAAGTCCAGAAGGACCAACAAGGTAGAGCTTCCCCTGTCACCCTCCCCCCCCCCCGGAGGAGGTCATCTTGCACTGCGACCAAGACTGTCTCAGTCCCCCAACCCAGCCTGAACCCAGAATGGAATGGATCAAGGACCCGTTCTCCCTCCAGGAACGACTGAAGCCGGACTGCGGCCACCTTCTCGATAACTTTGCCCATGAAGGGAACATTGGCAATCGGATGGTAGTTTGCCAATTCGTCCGATGCCAAGCCAGGCTTTTTCAGAATGGGCTTCACCACTGTCTCCTTCAGGCGAGAGGGAAAAATCCCTTCCCTGAAGGAGGCAGTGGAAATAATGGAAGCCCATTCAGGCATGCTCCCTCGGGCAGTTTTTATGAGCCAAGATGGGCAAGGATCAAAGGGGGTGGAGGCCGGCCGGCAATGAGCAAGGAGGCCTCAAGCGAGGAGACAGGCCCAAACTCAACCAATCGGGGAGACCGAGGGGGTGCAGCAATGGGAGATGCCGGGGATAGACTAGGGCAGTGTTTTTCAACCACTGTTCCATGGCACACTAGTGTGCCGCGAGATGTTGCCTGGTGTGCCGTTGGAAAAGCTGAAGAATATCAGCTTTGTGTTCAGCCAAACAGGCCCAGGTTGCGCACTGAATAAAGTATTTTATAATTTTTCATATTTCTGTTTACTTACTATTTCATAATAAAGTAATTATAAAATACTTTCTTTGTGTTTATTTGATTCCTATTCAAGAGAATTACTTTATATATAGTCAATATAGGCACAGAGTTAATTTTTTTAACATTTTCTAATGGTGGTGTGCCTCGTGATTTTTTTCATGAAACAAGTGTGCCTTTGCCCAAAAAAGGTTGAAAAACACTGGACTAGGGCAACCGGAGTCAAGACCGGCCCGGATGGCCTCTATTTTAGATCTAAAGAAGGCTGCAAAAGTCTCACTACTGAATTCAGTAGGAGAAGGCCTTACCAGACCAGGATTAGTGAGGTCACAAACCATACGGTTCGAGGCCTCACTAATTCTCAGGGAGTAGAAATATGTTTTAGCCTCCCTGATCACCTGGACGTAGCGCCTGGTGCAATGCTACAAAGCTTTCCTAGTGGGCTGACTAAATTTTACCCCAATCCCCAAATGGAGCACATGGATCTTTTGCATCAGCCTTTTAACCACCCACACCTACCCCAGCCACCAGAGGCTTGTACGTCTCAAAGAGCCAAATGGAAATGTGGGTTGAGTGGGTGGGTGTGCGTGACCTATGTTCCTTTGTTTGAAGAACTGGGGTGTGAAACCTAATGCCTGACTTCAGATGCAGATTTAACAACAGCCCTGCTGCTTCCGACTTCATCTAAGAAGACTTGCCATATTGTCAAGAAATTTACATCTAAGAACGATCTCCTGGCAAATCACATATTTTACCATGTTTGGACTTTTGGTACATGCTTTGAAAAAGAGGGTATTGCCCTCAAAAGCTTGCAATGGTTTTTTGTTATTTCATGAGTGGCCTATGAAAGTATCACCTACAGCCCAGTACTGTATTACATTTGTATTTTGTAATGGACACAAGGCTCCTCCCCCTTTTTTACTTGAATAGGGTGATCAAAGAGTCCCAAAACTCTTTATTAAAGAAACAATTATTATTTTTTCTTTACATCCTATGCACACATTACATTTTATTGTACACAATTAAAACATACAAGGAGAATTTGAATCAGAGCGTTTGCTCACAAATTTCTTATAGAGGTACATTCTCAAAACAAGGATTGGCTGAGAATGTATTTTTAGCTGACTTATCCCTTTAAAAATATTTAATGGTGAAAACTCTTCCAAGATTGTGTAGAAGAAACAGAAACAATGCAAAAAAGGAACACTACGATACAAAGAAGACATAAAATGTTTATTAGAATAAATCTGGCAGCCAAGTGTTTAGATGGCATCAGAGAAACCAACAGAGATCAACAGGGATCTACAGAGCTTTTCTGAAGATGAATGACAAAAGAGAATGATGAAATCTTATTACAGGTGCTGTAACACTATCAAAGACCTTCTTCCCTGTACTAATCAGCCTAACCCTGTTTGGCAACAGGGTCACAGGACCTCCATCAGTAATCTCACATATTTTAGCACAATGCTGGTTGGGTGGCTTTTAATAACATAAAAAAGATCTACTATTTCCAACTCACACCCTAACTTAATTAAACTGCCTTTTCAAGAGTCCTGCAGAAGAAAGGCACCTTCAGCAGAAAAAAAAAACAGAGGAAAGTATCTATAATAATAAAGAACCTGATATTCTTCTACTAAAATGTTGTTTCCTGATGTTAGCAAACCATGATAATCCTTGCAGATGACTCACCTTGAAGTAAATATTCCATCATGTTAATTGTCCCACCAGTTACCGGCATCATAGTGACAGGAGGGGCTTCCATGGTTTTATTCTTCCTACAAGAAAAGCAAGATCACTAAAGAAATTGGTTTGTTTGGAAACAGCCATGAAAGAAATATTATTATTTATACTGTATAAGAGAATGTAAGGGTTCAGGCCAATCACATGTTTGATATTTCTTTCTCTTTTTTGTTTTATTTAGACTATAAGACAGTTTAAAAGTCAATTAAAACAGTAAATGTAGTGTAGAAGCATAACATAGTTTAAGGTTGTACATATAGTCCTTTTCATTTGCCTCTAATAAACAGGTCAGTTCAATACATTAAATATTTCTTCCCTGACTTTCTCCTTAAAAAGGACTCAAACATATTCCACTACCCAGGGTTCTTATTTCCCTGCTTCTGTCTCTGCTTTTGCAGTAGGGCAGAAGAAGGTACAAAGGTATATAGTACTCTACTTATGTATTATCGAAGGCTTAAGTTTGAACAAACTAGCTATCTGGGGGACTCTAGTCCTCCCAACTCTAGGGGTTTTGAGATTTTTAAGAGAGGGCCTTTCCTTGGTCCTACCTTCAGAAGGATGGCTGATGGGACTGGATAGATAGCCTTGTGGCTAGCTGTTCCAAAAGAAGCCATTTCATCTAAATTGTGGATCCTGCGCTTGTTAATTGATGGGTTTTATTTTGCTTTTTATTCCACTATGATTTTTATATAATCCATGTACTTATTTTCATTTTATAACTTTTGGGATTTCAATTTTATTTTTAAAAGCCTTGCTAAGAAAAGCTCTGAGTCCCAGTTTTGGGGAAAAGATGAACAACTGCATACATAACTCTCCAAACAGTGTGCTGCTCTTTGATTTCTCTGCAGTACTTTTCCATTAACAATGAGGGGACAAACCTCTTCCAGCTCTGCAGTTCGAAGCTCTCCACGACGAGGAACTGCTGGACAGCTCCTTGGCTTAAGGGTGGGAGTTCGATCCCCGCTGTGCCCCTTTTTATTTTATTCATTTTGAATATTTTTACCCCATTTCATTCGCTCTTCAACATGCACAGGGTTGTGAAATCCAGTCTCTCTTCTAGACCCACAAAGGCCCTTTTTCCTTGGAAAAGGACCCAAGATGGCTTACAATAACGAGGGACAATATAGAGCCCAGGCCATTTTAAGATATATTCAAGTTAAGAACAGAGAATTAGGAGAGGCATCTTAGAATATTAAAAAGGAAACATTGAGAAAGGCTGGACGAGATAACTCCTTCCAGCTCTGCAGTTCTCCGACCAGGAGCCCCCACCTCTGGACCACTTCAGGAGGAGCGCGTCGAGCTGAAACCACCCCGGGGGGAAAAAAACCGAATTACCTGCACTCCGCTTCGCCTCAACCGCTCCAAAGCCCAGCAAAGGCGAGAGAAACCACGCATGCGCCTTCCGCTCCTGGTTTTGCCCGCGACGCCATCTTTTTCATGACGTCATCGCACGGGACGTTCCCCCATCTTTCGGGAAAGGGGCGCTGGGCTGTAAAGGAGGGGGGAGCCATAATGTATGACGTCATCATGTCGCGCCGGGTCCCCACACACGCTGGAGATGGGTGGATATCCCCGTCCCAGTCTATTCCTACCTGTTGTCTTAAACAGCCCATGTCTGGTCTATAAAAAGTCTAAGGGAACTAGCTTCAGAGGAACTAGCTGATGAGGGAAACCTCGACCAGCGAGTTTGTTGGAATGGTTTGCTTTGATCCTTTTCTCTTTTTTATTTGTCTTGTTTCCACGTTCAAGTCGACGTAGAAAAAAGTGTGTGTGGATGATGAACAAGGGAGGTGTTTGTGCCTTGAACGTAGTGGAGCAAAGTTAAAAATAAAAAATATATAAAGCAAGAGGAAGGGTTATTCACTGGCCAGAGTGCCCACCGGACAGGATGAGTGGTACATATGCTGAAGTTATACAAATGGAATCAATGCACATGAAATTATATATAAATTACAGTTACAGAAATGGAATCAATACACAGCTTCTGCTCACACCTTATTTATTTAAGCTAGAATCTGCTAAATGGCAGGTGTGAGCAGAACCTCTGTGTATTCATTCCATTTCTGTAACAACACAAAGCTGCCAACTTTACAAAAGAGCAATATACTCAAATATACAAAAGGAATAGCAATAATTTGTTACGTGCCATTAGTTTGCATTCAAGTTATAGTGACCGAAACAGGTTTCAAAGTACATGAAATACTAAGGTAAATATTTAATTTCACCACCACCCTGCAAATTTCCATAACTAAACAAGAGATTTGTACCTGAGTCTCCTGAGCCCTAGTTTGCCGATCCATTCACTAGACCGCATGAGCTCTTGCCAAAGCAAGGAAATGGTCATTGTGTATGTTGTGTTAGGTAGCATGAATGTTTGGGGATGGCTGTGCCCTAACACTGATAGATACTGTTATGGGCTGTCAAGTTGGAACTGACATAGCAACTGTAGTAGCGCTTTCAAGGTAATGGATATTTAATGAGTGATTTTGCCAGTGATTTTCATGAGTTTTTGTGGTTGAGCAGGACTGTTTTTGAACCACAGAGCTGGAAGGAACTCTGTGGATCATCATGTTCATCCCTTGTGATAGAACACCAATATGTAAGCATCTCTTTGCGCATCTCTCTATGTGTATGTCCTGCTAAGCTCTGAATTGACATAGTCTGGATGAGATTCCAGATTCAAGACAATGGACACTTTCCTAAAAATCAGATGCCCAGGAGTCTAATGAGGAGACGAAGCAAACCATTTCTGATAAGGATCTAACAAAATCAAAGTTAAGGCCTTTTCCCCATCCTGATATTATCCGTTGCTCACTCTCAGAAAAGCATACACACACTGTTGATAGATACATCTATCAATCAAACGGAGATGTTTGGATCTTGAGAGCAATGGGAAAGTGGTACATTCTGGTCAAGATACTTATCATGGCAACCCCTATATCTATGCCGCAAAGGTCTTTCCAAAATCATAGGCAGCTGTATTGATGCAGCTAAATAGAATAATTCTAAAAATTTCACCTCCAGTAGGAACAGATTTTTTGTAAAGGTAATGAATCTTAATGAAACACCAAGGCCAATTCACAGTGACATTGCTAGGGAAATGTGCCCCACCAACCACTGTTGAAGTTTTGATTGCAACATTCACTTGCTATCTACAATATGTGTGACCAGTAGTTCCTTCCAGCCTTGGAGTATCTCTTTTCCTTCTGGTAGTTGGTGGAAGTTTGCTGAAAGCAGTATGCACAAATTTGTAATTGTCTCAGAGCAAGACATTGAGACTTTTAAGTGCCAGTTAATGAGAAAGGGGTGGACCCTGGGGAACGTACAGCTAATCTCCTCTAGGGGTCTCTGTATTTCTACTGCACAGCAAAAAAGGAATGTTATTAGAAAATCAAAATTCAGCAACAGGAACATGGTAGTGTATTAGAATGGCAGTTGGCAGGTGATACTATCTCTCCTAAATTCTGCTGATGAATGAGTCCCCATGCCTCAATCTTATAAGCCATTGCATCTCTCAACAACTGATTTACAATTTGCTTAGTTGCTTCAGACCTAGGCGGCAAAAATGAGTTTTTTAATACCAGGAATGAAGAAGGAAACTATTATTGTAGTTGTGATTATAATACTGTATAAACCTTTCAATACCAACAGTAATATGTCTTTGTACAAAAGCTGCTGGGCTGCCAGAATAGGAGGATACTGTGGCATTCAATTCTGCTTCTGGTATTTTTTTTCCTGCCTGAAGGAAAGGTCCAAATGGTACCCTCTGCCGTTCCATGTTCAGAAGCCAAAAGGCCTGGGAGGTGAATGTAATGTCATGTTGGTAAAAGGATAGCACTGGGGAGATCTGGGAGGGTAGGGCAGACAGTGTATAGGCACACAATTCTTCTCTACAACACCTTCTGGCTGAATCAGTTGCTTCATTTTGTTTAAGTACAGGCGGGCCCTGTTTCTGTGATTTACCAAATGGCCACAACGTGAAAGAAGGATGTAGCACAGTTCTAATGGACTGATCAGTTTTGGAACCACCATTGTGTTATAGCTGATTACCACCGCTGCCTGCCCGACCAACCACCTTGAAGTACAGGGAGGGTTTTCTTCAAAAAGTGTTCTAGACTTTGTCCCTGGGGAAGCATTGTCTGTCCCTTTTTGACCCAGGAGGACCAATAATCTCCAGCAGCATCTTGGAAACTGCAACCATCAATCAACAAGAGCAGCGAGTGTTCTTATCAGCGGCACCAGAGACCTGCAGCGGCTCCAGAGACCTGCAGCTGGAAGAATGATGAAATCTGTAACTTTGGTCAGAGCTAATCAAAGGGCTGTGTGAAGTACATTGTTTAAGTGGATGGCTTTATCTGAATTATTCTTAGAAGGAGGGCCCAGGGTTTTTGGTAAATGGCAGGACACTGGCCACCTCTGCAAGGTCCACAGTTGATAGAATCATAGGATGATTCAGTTGGAAGAGGCAGATAAGGCCACCAACTCCAAACCCCTGCTCAACGCAGGAATGCAAGTCAAAAACAGATCTCACCCATGGTTGCCCAATTTCCTCTTGAATGCCCCTGATGTTGGAGCACTCACTACCTCCCAAGGTCGTTCCTCAGTTAAATTGGTTCCATTGTTGTTAGAACAAACCATAAGACTTGTCTACACTTGAAATTTGGTGCAATCCAGCTGGAGTTTAAAACATGGTTATCTTCAGTGCAGCCTGTTTTAACTTTTGGTACCCATCCATGAAGGTAGAACAAAGAGCTGTTTTGTATCTCAATGAATCATCCCTAAAAGATTGCATGCCCTAACCCTATGCCAGAAAGATACAGGCCAGCTTTGAAAGGGGAAGGATGAATCACTAGAAACACAAGCAGATAAAGTCTTATTTCCATGCCAGACAGTGTTATCTGGGAACCCTAACATCTATATGCCAGTGTGCACAGACTCATAGTTTGATTTGGGGGGTGGATTGTGCCAATTACAGTATTTTTCTGTGTATACGACTACACGGAAAAATACTGTAATTGGCACAATATTTTTCTCTAAAATTATTAGACTAAAAATTAAGGGTTGTCTTATATGCAGAAGTAAGCCAGAGAGAGAACTGTGTGAAACTAATTTTGGGTTGAAAATTGGGAATTAAATAGATCTGCTGGGCAGTGGCTTCTTGAAGTTGTAGTCTGAAAAGGTCACTTTTCTGAGCTCTGGCTAGGTATGATTGCAGTGTTTATAAAAGAACTATCTGGAGTAAATTAGAACTTTACGGGCAGTGGAAGCAGAATGATGAGGCTGCTGGAAATTAAAAGATCTGACTGGTCTAAAAGCATGATCCCAGCAGATCTATTGTTTAATTCCCAATGGTCATTTATCCACTGAAAGGGCTTTGTCCAGAGCAAAGTTCAGAGCTCCCATGGACGAACTGCAAAGAGAAGTAGGCTGTCCACCATCTTGGATTTGCCAGCCAGGCATGCTCCCAGGAGTTCTAGTTTCCCAGAAAAGAACATTTATTATTTCTGGTTCAGCCTCCCTCCCTTGCTCAGCTGCCCTCCAGTGTAACAGAGAATGCTCCTTCAGGACTAATATTCAACTGCCAGTCCACTCATCCTCCGAAGGTAGAATGAGGGAGGCAGCACCATGTCTTTCTTCATTTCAGGCAGCAAAATGCCTTGGCCTGCTGTTGACACAATGAATTGCCAACTATGAACAGAAGACTTTCTGCCTCTAAAGAGTCTGCTCAGCTATTGAGATGTGTCCCTCACAAGGCATTTCAGTGACCCCTTTCTCTGTGATCACTAACTGATTATTAAATCTCCAACTTATTTTGCTCCTGGCCCTTTGTTGTCTTCAAACATCTGGCCTCTTGCTTGGACAGGGGCTCTCCCTAAGGAGCTGATGAATGGTCTCCCACAAGAGATAACTCTTGGCAAACAGTCCTTCATTCAGAGCTATTTTATTGCCCCTGGCAACAGGGAGGCCAGGAAAATAAAGCTGCTCAGGTTTCCTTGAGCCCCCTTAAGCAGAACAAACAAGAGATACCATCCCTACATTTGATGGAGGAAAGAATCTGCCTCCCACTTGTCCTCCTGACACAAGCACTCTCCTCTGGGATAACATGGGCTTATCAACAAGGGACAGAATAGTTTGGAGATGGCGGTAACCACAGAGTGAGCCTCATGGCTGGTAAATCAGTACATTCTGAAGCAACAGCTAAGCTGTGCCATGTTCATTCTTCAGGCTGAATTAACATGCTCACATCTGCTGCCTGCTAAGGGTTGGCCTTACTTACCATGAAGCAGAATGAGACAGCTGCTTCAGTCAGCAGAATATTTTTTTTTGGGGGGGGGTTCATCACGGGGGCAGCAAACTGCTGGTTATTTAACCTGCTGTTATGGTTACCGTGGGAGATGAGGAAGGGTGGTTGAGTTTTTCTGCCACTATAGCAAACTAACCTGGTTCTGTTTGGGTTCTGCGCCCCTTGACATGGACAGGTGTGTGGTGCCATTTGCAATGCTGCTTTATGGAGAAAAAGACAGCCAGACGTAGCCAGCCCTGTTGACAACCGAAAGGGATTGAGGAAATACAGTGACAACAAAAACGTTGTAGCACTTGAAAGACTAACAATTATGTTTCAGTGCCAAATTTCCTGGGTTTGACATGGACTTTGATCCACAAAAACTCACACTGAAGTAATATTCTTACTAGCCTTGTGTTGTGTGTATCACAGTTGTGTCCTTACAGTCGTGACCGACTCTTCGTGACCCCATGTCCATGGAGTTTTCTTGGCAGGAATCCTGGAGTGGCTTGCCAGTTCCTACTCCAGGCTGCCTACCACACCTGGTATTCCCTGGCGGTCTCCCATCCAAGTACTAACCAGGGCCGACCCTGCTTAGCTTCTGAAATCAGGTGAGATTGGATGAGCTTAGGGCACCTAGGCAGCTATTCTTAGCCTTAGGAGAACTATAATACTTTGATGTTTCTCCCTATATTTTCATTTTCCTTTGCCAACATCTTGAAGCTGACTAGCGTGGCTACTTCTTTGGAAATTGTCCAGCTGCATGTCTGATGAACTGTAGCGAAGCAGGGCTGGCTTAAGATATGCTGCTTGAGGAAAAAGCCCAAGATGGCGTCTTTCCAGCAGAAGCTGACTAGATTGGCAGATTCATTTTACTCCAACCAGAGACTGAGTTTTCAGTTATCTGAAAGGGAGATTATTCTGCCAGAACATCGGGCAGCAGGGAAGCTTACAGGGTTCAAGGTAATCTGTGTGGGATGGTTGTTTGTATTGCAGCAAATGACCTTCCATCTTGGAGACGTTCCCTTCTGGTCCTCGACAAATACAAATGATCTTGAACAGCTCCCAGTACCTTAACCTAAATTGCCCTTCAGGATCGTTCTGTGGTTAAAATTAAGATTAAAATATAATTATTCATTAATCAGCCATCACTCCTGGAGATGGCTAACATCATATTCCCTGTCTTTTAAAGCTTTGCCACTTGATAATTATTTATATGTATATGTTAGTTTTAGATATTTATATCCACTGATTTATACTGTTAATCACCCAGAGTCTCCTCTGGGGAGAGAGGCAATAACACATCTAAATAAGTAAATAAATAATATGTGAGGATTTCTTGCAGGAGGAACTGACCCAAAATAAAACATAAGAAAACAAGAAATAAAGAAAAAGGGAAGGGTGATCAGGTAAGTCAAGGTATTATCCTTGACCACTCTTCCTCCTTCTGCTGATAAACCTTATTTGCCCCAAATACTTGTCATGATCATGCAAGGTTCCACACGTAGAGAAATTTGTAGGTGCAAACACGCTGCAATCGTTTTCTCTTGACCTCGGGTCCCTTTGCAAACAGGTCTGATTGTTTTGTTTGCAATTAAGCCATGGATTGACTCTAAAAAAAAACAACCACCCCTCTTGCAGCAAACGCACTGGACCACACTGATTATGGGATGTTAGTCAAAGGGATCACATGCCCCCTGGTCTTCCAACACATATTGGCTGTGTCAACAGCAATCTTTTTAGCATATGCAAACACAAGTTGTAAACGGGTGATGAGGCCTCGCTCCTTGAACTATCCTTGCAGAAATGATGGTTCGGCTGCTCTTAAATCACACACTCAGAGGAAAGCAAGCAACCCACATCTCCAAAACCACTCAAGAGAGTCTTCAGGACAGCTGCTTCCCACCGACAGATCCAGCAGAACTACCAGTCTATCCAAAGACACATCGCTACCCCCAAAGACAGGGAGAGGTTCATGTATGGGTGCTTGTTTTGTTTGTTTGTTTTAAATAATAACAATTAAATGGGGATCCCTAAAGCAACATATGTTTCAACAACTAGAACTGTGTGTGAGGGTGAGGGTTGATTATCGACAGTTCTGAATGATTTATTATTTATTTATTTATTATTTGATTTATATACCACCCATCTGGCAAAAAGCCACTCAGAGAAGTTTACAACATAAAACAGATTACAAAATACAGATACAAAAATATAATAAAAAAGCAAAAATATTGCAAATGAAATACAGTGGTACCTTGTATAAAGGAATTAATTTGTTCAAATGAAATTATGTTAAGCAATTTTTATACAAATTTCCCATAGGAATACATTGAATTTTTTTATACAAATTTCCCATAGGAATACATTGAAAACAGAGTGATTCCATTTTTATGTTGTACGGATTCACCCCATAGGCTTTTATGTTAAGCAAATTTCCCCTATCTCCAGAATTTTTTATGTTGTACAAATTTTATGTTATACAAACCATTTGTTATACAAGGGTCCACTGTATTGTAGTCCAAGAACATCTAGGTTAGCCAATGTTGAAAATGTATTTCACACAAAGCTGATATTTCTTCTAAAACGAACAAACTTAAAATAATACCTTTATTGTCAATGTACAACATGTGCACAATGAAATTGGCTGAGTCTCCCTTTCCCACCCCCACCCCCATCCCACCCCCATCCCACCCCCATCCCACTAGCAACCACTTAGTCTTATTGTACCCTGTGTACTTGGCACAGAATGCACTAACCCACAGGTCATCCGGAATCATCACTTTATAGCAAAATCATGAAAGCCTGATGGAAGGGTATGTTTTAATTCATACTGCCTGCTGTCACTTCACCTTTCCTTTCTTGTCTGTTGGCTTTTTGTGCAGGTGGGTTTTCAACAGATTATTAGTGGAATTTAGGAAATAAAAAATAATAATAATGGCAGGATAAGCTTTTGTCTGAAATGCTCTTCTTATAGTAAGACAAGTAACACTTGCACCCTGGCTGTGATAGATGTGTGGTTATTGCAATTTGAGTCCTTATATAGATGTACAGCACATCATTAGATATCTAGGCCAATACTATCTACAACACTGATTTGTTAAGGTTCTAGAAAGAATATTCTCAGTCATCCAGGTGAGGTTATCTAGAAGTTGACTCATGGCAACAGGACTTCTTTTATTATTTACTTATTTATTTGGACTTCTTCACAACTCGTCCAAGTAGCTTCGTCAATCGAAGGGAAGTCGGTGCAAGGCCTCCAATTTATAGTACACCTTGGTTTCATGCCACCCTGGTCTAGAACAAAATGATTCCTAGTCCTACCAGAGATATCGGGAGCTGGTTCTGGGGCCTTTTAGGTACAGGAATAAGGAATTCTGTTAGAATCACGTTGTCTACTGTTTAAAACTGCAGCTTTCCCCCTGAAAGTTTTGGATTACAGTTTTCAGAATACCCAGAAATATTAATCTGGAATATTAATCTGACAAACCTGCCAATATATGTAAAAGCAAACCTCAAGAAAACCCATCTATATTTTACAAGGCAAACCCAAAGGAGGACTCTTGTTTCTGTTATATAACTTATGCCAAAGAGACACATGTCAAAGAGTTGTTCAGGGTTAAAATTAAAATAGCTGGCAGCCCCAATTCAGCCCCCAAAATGCACAGGGATCTCAATCCATATTTGTTCATTTAAAAAAATTAACATCCCAGGCGAGAAAGGATAAATTTGTCCATTTCCATTTTGCTTCCCAAGGAAAATATTAAGATGATTAATGAAATATTTTTATCCTGCCTTCTTCTTTTAAAAAGACCCAAGGAGGCTAAAAGACATAATTTAATAGAGCAGTGAGTATATGATACTCAAGGATCAAATGGCTACAATACTATGGAGAAAGTTTCCATCTCTTAGCTCAAAATAGGATATGTATTCTGAATACCTTTTTAATTTGCTTTTGAACCCAGCAGGATGCCTTTATTTTTGAACTAAAAAACATCTTTCACAGGTATGTGCTGAAGACACATAAATAGGCAGGTATCTCAACTACTTCCCTCTGTAGTCCTTTGACTGCAGGATGGCCTTGGAACACTGGTTTCAGGGAAATTTCATACCTCTTGGTATCCGCTGGGGATTGGTTCCAGGCCTCCCAGTGGATAATGAAAACCATGGATAAGACAGAACGCCCAAACCCCAAACTGCTGTTTTGTGATAGTAGTTTGCTTTATGGCTGCTGTTTTGTGACAGTAGCTTGCTTTATGCCGGTTTTACAACAGTAGCTTGCTTTATGGCTGCTGAATTATTTATTTATTTATTTCCTCTGCCAACCGTGGATAACTGAATCAGTGGATAATAAATTAGTGGATATGGGGGTCCTACTGTAATGAAATTAAGATAAATCAATCACACCCCATGTTTAAGATTCAATATCTTCAAGGAAAGGAATTTGAAATTTTCAAATTCTTTCCATTCTAAAGGGAGAAATTGTTTAATCTGGGTAGATTCATGCTGAACAATAAAACTGAAGCCCAAGTTCTCTCATTAATGTGCCAACTTCTTGTTTATATGCAGTGCCTTAATGCTGTGAGCTCCTTCCTTTCCCTGAAGAGCATATCAGGTGACATGCATTTTATGCCACCCAAGTGAGAGTTTAGTTTTAAGCAGAGTCTTCCCCCATGCTCTCTGCAGCGTTCTGGAATGAAAAGTAACATTTCTGAGCTTTGAATATACTAAGGTGCACACCTTTGGGGTTTTGGCAATGCTACAAGATAATGCTACAACTGACAGATGTGGGAAGGAAGTGTCAACATTGGTTCAGTCAAGGCAAGTGGGTCCAGGGCTTCAGCCAAGCCCAGTGGCATCTCAGTTACTGGGATGACATCATCCAGTCCAAAACAGCCCATGAACAGCAGAGCCTCGTTCTATTTTAGGAGTACAGGACATGATATTCCCTAGAAATGACATGCGCTGAGTACAAACTCATGTTAGCTGGTTCAAATGCCACAAAGAATGTACGCGCCTTAGTTTTATCTCCAATTCACCCACCAGCATGTTCAGTCCTAGCACAGAACGTTTTCTGTTTCTCTCCTACTGCTGACCACCAGTGATCAGAATCGATACCGTATACATGCTTACAACATATCCAGTATTTATAGTATATCCTGCCACTCAGAAATCCTTTGCTGTTATATCACTGAATGCTGGTTCACGAACTGCAAACAAATGGGCTGTAGGTGTTCACCCACTATGAGCATCTATTTACAGTGGGAAGAAGACTTCTCAATAATGGTTGATATTAGAGGTCAGGGACAACTCCAACGTTGACCATGCCAACGTGGCATTTGAAGGATCTTCTGCTGGTCTTCAGTACTAGCTCTGCTGCTGCTTCATATGATAGCTCTCTGTCCCTTCTCCCAGGAATGGAGATGATTGCTCCATTGCATAAGTGTATGCAAAGTAAGTTTTATGCTCATTACTAGAGATGGGCACGACTTAGCGGTATTCCTGTTTCCGTTTCCGTTACTCGGTTCCGTTACTCTACGGAAACGGTAACGGGAATTACTCCGCCAGACTTCGAGCTCGAACCAACGAACGAACAATTTTGGTCTGATTTGTCGTACTTGTTCCTTGCATTTTTCGCGATGCCATGCCACGCACAGAAAAAAGTTTTTAAAAGTTAAAAAAACCCGGTTCCCGGCCAAAAAGCAGGCGGAAAAATGACTGCCGTGCCTCAGGGCACCAGAGGGGTTGTTTCTGGAGGTCCCCGGCCTCCCCCATCGTCCTGGGCTGCTCTGGTGGGACTCGCCGCAGGCTCGCAGTCGCAGGCAGCCAGCAAAAAGCCCAGTCTTGCCGGCCGCCGGCCGCCGCAATTAAAGCGCAAGCAAGCGGCATGGACAGCTCAGGAAAAAAATTTTAAACTCTCCCCTCACCCATTCCCGGGCCAAAAAAGCAGGCGGAAAAATGCCTGCTTGACTAAGGGCGCAGGGCACCTACCGGAGGGGTGGTTTCTGGAGGGGGGGTCCCGCCTCCCCCCCGTCCTGAGCAGCCGGACTCGCCATGCCATGCGGTGCGGGCGGGGGATCCAAAATGGGGCGGCGAACGCAATATTGTTTTTGAAATTGTGGTCCAAAAACACACAAGCACGACAGAAACACGCGAAAATTTATAAACTGCCAGATTTTTCACAGTAGCAGTGGGTTTTTTCTTGCAACAAAATGTCTCTCCTCTCCTCTGTCCTCCATTTATTTTATTTTATTTTATTTTATTTACACCTGCGCAATGATGGGCTGGCCGAGTGGCGAGCCATGTGGGAGTGGACGACCATGCAAATTTTTGGAGCCATTCCACCAATCGCATGGCCACTTGGCCATGGAGACTTCTGGGATGTGCTAAAAAGCCCCCTAAAACCTGCCCTAGCCCCCTAACCCTAACCCTAATCCTTGACTCCTTACCCATACGTCACAGACTGTCTTCTTAGTGGGTCAGAGAGGCACCCAGAGGTGCAACCCACTAGCCCACCATAACCTTACCCGTCACTAGCCTAACCCTAGCCCTTGCACTAACCCAGTGTTTTTCTACCTTTTTTTGGGCAAAGGCACACTTGTTTCATGAAAAAAATCACGAGGCACACCACCATTAGAAAATGTTAAAATGCCAAATCCCCCCCCCATACAAACACGCGCGCCACGCGCAACGCCACCTTTTTTCCAGCTCATTAAAAAGGCCTCACAACCTGACAGCTGCTGGCTGGCGGGGGGGGAGAGAAGCAAGAGCTGGCGGGTCTCTCTCTCCCCCCCGTCCCCCACTCACACCCAAGTCTCCCTTGCCTTGCAACCCGACTTACTCTCTTCCTGCTTTCGATCAAACCCGCTCCTCCTCTGGTTGCTCACTCCGGCCACCCATCCCCGAGCATGATGTCCCAGGCAGCCGCCTGTTCCCGCGACCCCCAACACCCCCGGTGTCTTGGAAGGGAAGCGTTAATGCCAATTAAAAAGGACCCTGCCCCTCCCACTCCAGAGAGAGAGAGAGAGAGAGAGAGATACACACACACCTCGCCTATGCTCCTCCTCAGCCCTCCTCCTCCTCCTTTGCACGGCACTGCGGGCGAACTCCACTCCAAGCCCCAAACTCGCGGTGGGCTCACTCTGGGCGCCACACGCGCGGCCGGCACCATCTGCCCCCCCCGCCCGGCCAAGAAGCCACCTTTCCCGCCACCGCCACTGCTGCTGCTGCTGCAACCACCACCACCACCTCCACCACCCCAACCCCCGCTGCGCGCGCCAAACTTCAGCTCCTTCCATCCTTAGGAGGGAGGGAAGCAGCCAAAGGGGCTTTTAAAAATAAAAAGGGAGAGAGATTTTAAAAAGTGGAGGGTGTCCCCCTGAGGAGCGCGGCGCACCTGCTGGCCGAGGGTGGGGTCAAACATTTTTCCCACGGCACACCAGGCAACATCCCGCGGCACGCAACTGTGCCGCGGAACAGTGGTTGAAAAACACTGCACTAACCCACCTTAACCCTAAGCCAGATCTACTTGCATTGCACTACACGCAAGTACGATTCCCTTCTTTGTGAGACATGGTGGTGCGAGAGCCTTAGGCATCACCCTATGCCTCTGGCGGGTTCACTGGTCTCACTGTCTGCAACTGGTATGCATATCCATATGGCTATTGCATGCCATTTTGCAGCAGCAGGTGAGGAGGGGAGACCCCCATGTTGAGGGGTCTCTTGGAGCCTGCTTCCCCTTCCTAGTGGGTGAGTATAGGAGGTACCCACGGGTGCCTCCAGGAGCCCGCTTTCCCTTTATAGCGGGCCAGAGGAGGCACCCACCCCACAGAGGTGCCTCCAGAAGCCCGCTACCCCCCCAAAAAACCAGTACTAATGAAAACGAAAAAACGAACCGACTAATTTTTGCGAATTTTCACGAAAAACGGAAACGACCCGAAACGGAACCGGCCCGACTAACGACAACTCGAAAAAATTTTTTTTCAAGTTGTGCCCATCTCTACTCATTACTTTTACATTACCCAAGTTTATGCCACAATGAGCAACAGCTTGGACTACTGCCAGCATAGCCTGTACCATGATTTGTGGACTGTTGGTGTAGTTGGCTGGCAACTTTCATAATCCACAACCTGCATGGCTAATGGTGAGAGAGCATTGGACTTGCACTCCAGGAGCATACAGAGATCAGAAACTGCCCACTCTGTTCTAGATATATTGTAAGCCTAAGGGCATTTCTGCTGTGGTCTATTGGATACACTAATGAATTTGGGAGACCTGGGTTTGATTCCCTAGCTGTCATGAAAACTCACTGGGATGTAGAACTGGTAAAACCATTCTTTAAATGCTTCATCTACTTTGGGAACCCTGCTAGGGTTGCAAAGAATCAACCCTGACTTGATGATACTGTGAGGACTGCGTGCAGAGGGATTGCGACCGGTGGAGTGTGCCGTCTGTCCATCCTGATGCTTCGGGAGGCCACGAGGCCCAGGTATCCGTGAGAAGCACCAAGAAATCAGACACTAAACCTGAGGGGAAGGAGGACAGGGCAACAATGGTGGGATTAGTCTGTGAGGTGAAGGCTGGGCAGGCAGTTGAAGGCTTCCTCCTGACAGAAGAGGAGGAAGATGGCGGGCGTCCCATGGGAAAGGGGGATTGCACAGAAAATATAAAGGACGGAAGGGGGTTGGAAGGCAGAGATGTTGGAGAGGAGCCATGGCAGAAAGATCAGGAGGCTCAAGAGGGGAAGGTTTTTGTCTTCCAGAGTCCAGTGGGTCCCTGGAAAAGGCCCCTTCCAGAGGTCGGGAGCGAGCTGGGTCATTAGAGACGATGCCTGATTGGGCTCGTCACCCCTGCTGCGGGATTTTGTGCCCTGGCAGGGGACCTCCTCTGAGACCCCCAGGCGACTCCGAGAGGTTCCATATTCTTCCAAGCCCGTTAAGTATTCCGAACTTAAGTTTGACCAGTTGGACAGCACCGTTAAGGTTAGAGGGTCCCTACGGGGCCCGAAGAAGTTGTTGTTTCACAAGTAGAGATGGTGGGCACGACTTGAAAAAATTTTTTTTCGAGTTGTCATTAGTCGGGCCGGTTCCATTTCGGGTCGTTTCCGTTTTTCGCGAAAATTCGCAAAAATTAGTTGGTTCATTTTTTTTTGTTTTTTCGTTGTCGTTACTACTGGTTTTTTGGGGGGGAGCGGGCTCCTGGAGGCACCTCTGTGGGGTGGGTGCCTCCTCTGGCCCGCTATAAAGGGAAAGTGGGCTCCTGGAGGCACCCGTGGGTGCCTCCTATCCTCACCCACTAGGAAGGGGAAGCAGTCTCCAAGAGACCCCTCAACATGGGGGTCTCCCCTCCTCACCTGCTGCTGCAAAATGCATGCATAGCCATATGGATATGCATACCAGTTGCAGAGACTAGTGATGGCAGTGAGACTAGTGATGGCAGTGAACCCAGAGCCATAGGTTGATGTCTAAGGCTCTCGCACCACCATGTCTCACAAAGAAGGGAATTGTACTTGCATGTAGTGCAATGCAAGTAGATCTGGCTTAGGGTTAAGGTGGGTTAGTGCAAGGGCTAGGGTTAGGCTAGTGACGGGTAAGGTTACGGTGGGCTAGTGGGTTGCACCTCTGGGTGCCTCTCTGACCCCCTAAGAAGACAGTCTGTGACGTATGGGTAAGTAAGGAGTCAAGGATTAGGGTTAGGATTAGGGGGCTAGGGCAGGTTTTAGGGGGCTTTTTGGCACATCCCAGAAGTCTCCATGGCCAAGTGGCCATGCGATTGGTGGGATGGCTCCAAAAATTTGCATGGTCGTCCACTCCCACATGGCTGGCCACTCGGCCAGCCCATCATTGCGCAGGTGTAAATAAAATAAAATAAAATAAAATAAATGGAGGACAGAGGAGGAGAGGAGAGACATTTTGTTGCAAGAAAAAACCCACTGCTACTGTGAAAAATCTGGCAGTTTATAAATTTTCGCGTGTTTTGTGTGTTTTTGGACCACGATTTCAAAAACAATATTGCGTTCGCCGCCCCATTTTGGATCCCCCGCCCGCACCGCATGGCATGGCGAGTCCGGCTGCCCAGGATGGGGGGGAGGCGGGACCCCCCCCTCCAGAAACCACCCCTCCGGTAGGTGCCCTGCGCCCTTAGTCAAGCAGGCATTTTTCCGCCTGCGTTTTTGGCCCGGGAATGGGTGGGGGGAGAGTTTAAAAGTTTTTTCCTGTGCCGTCCGTGCCGCTTGCTTGCGCTTTAATTGCGGCGGCCGGCGGCGAGACTGGGCTTTTTGCTGGCTGTGAGCCTGCGGCGAGTCCCACCAGAGCAGCCCAGGATGGGGGAAGGGGGGGGGAGGCCGGGGACCTCCAGAAACAACCCCTCTGGTAGGTGCCCTGAGGCACGGCAGGCATTTTTCCGCCTGCTTTTTGGCCGGGAACCGGGTTTTTTTAACTTTTAAAAACTTTTTTTCTGTGCCGCGTGGCATCGCGCGATCGCGCGATGCAAGGAACGAGCACGACAAATCAGACCAAAATTGTTCGTTCGTTGGTTCGAGCTCGAAGTCTGGCGGAGTAATTACCGTTACCGTTTCCGTAGAGTAACGGAACCGAGTAACGGAAACGGAAACGGGAACACCGCTAAGTCGTGCCCATCTTTATTCACAAGGATGTACCTGTTCTGAATAAAGTTAATGTTTTTCCCCACACTTTCAATGCCTCCAAACCTATCGTGGAGGGGGCTGTGACTCTGGATTAGGACCGACCCACTGACAGACATGAAACAACAAAGCTGAAGGGCAGCAGCGTCTCAATGTGTCTTGCTGCTGGAGGCTGGAGAGGGGCACCCACCACACCATTTCTGCTGCCTAACCACTTCCTCACTCCTTACTCTCTGTATGGGGTTCCATACTTAAATGCTTTAGACCCTGTTTAAGAGTTACAAAGAGAGCCATCGGCCAAACCGAGATGGGATGGCAACTTGGAAGACAGACTCGTCCTAGTGAGAGAGCAGCCTCATCAGAGGTAGATCTGAGCAGTCAGCAGCACAAACTTATGTGGAAAGGCTGGAATGCAAATAAGATAATCAAATAATCATAGAATAATGGAGCTGGAAGGGACCAAGAAGGCAATTGGGTCCAATCCCTTGCTTAGGTTAAGAATACAAACCAAAGCAGATTTGACAAATGATGTTCCATTTTCCCCTCAAATGCCTCCAGCACCGAAGAGCTCGTCCCCATAAAGTTGTATTGCTGCCCAAGGTGAGGAAATGTGGCTGTAATTCAAACCGAATACTGAACTCCACGAACCCTGATTTCTTTAGGCTTTGAATTTCACAGCATGTGCTTTCTAGTGGCAGGCGTCTTAGTTTCCTTTAACAAAAAAATAGTGGGATATGTAACCGATATATAGCCTGGAAACAAGAGAAAAACAGCACTTTGGAAAACAAAAAGGCAACTTTTATTTTTCAATCCGCGAACAAGAATGGGTAGCAAAATCACAACATCCGTACAGTCAAGTGTAAATACAGCTTTAAAAAAAATAACTTATATGGAGCGAAAATTCAGCCGAGTTGGCTGGACCACCTTGGTGCCAGAGGATTGCAGGGGAAAGAAATACTGGGAGTGGGACAAAATCTTGAACAGCAAGGGCCAGGAAGTGGCAAGCATTCAGGCAAAGAAGGGTCATTTCACAGAAACCGGTGTAATTAGGAAATGGTACAAGGCAAAAGCAGCAGACAGATATTCTGCTCACATTTTTATCTCCCCTTCCCTCATTATGCTGCACCAATCAAAAACGGAGACGTGGATAAAACTGCACTATCTCCCCACTTCTAAAGGACCATCAGAAACAGACACATCATAAAAAGAACAGAGCAGTGTTTGGCTATCTGATGCCTTACGTCTGGGATTCATGTGATTTGAGAAGTCTACTGCAGCTTTGCAGAACCAAAGAGAATTTGGTGGGGGGAGGGGAGGAAAGGAATCAAAACCAGCTTTAAAAAAGAGTTGAGGCCAGCTCAGCTCAGTACAATCACGAGACAAGCTAGGATTTGAATTTCACAGTGCACTTGCTGGCCGGATGTGCAAACATGGCCAGGAGCATAGAGAACAAGCAATTATGCCTGGCTGCGGCAGGAGAGGAGATTCGGGCCAATTTCTGCAAGGAGGAAAATGGTATTTCTCCTCTTTTAAATTGACTTCAAAAGCTCCCCCACCTAAACAAACAAACACACACACACACAAACACAAGAAAAGTGAGTGAGAAGATGTTAGGCTGCAGCCTAAATTCAATTCTACCCCATCACAGACACACGTAAGAAATTTCACAGTGCAAGATTCAGCGTTTGGATCTACTAACGCTTGGACTACAAATCCCAGAATCGATGCCCCACTAACGGACATGAGGATTTGAGATTACAGGAATTGCAGTCCAAGAGGCAAATGTTCCAGGCTCTGAACATTCGGTGTACAAAACTCAAAATACATAGCTATCATACATTGTCTATAAGCAGGGTAAATCAAATAATCAAATAAAGCCCCAGTTTGTCTTGTGTGGGTTTCTTCTTTCTAGAATTGCAGCTGTAGCAGTAAAAAAAAAGGGGGGGGGCGAACTTCCAAACTGTCAGGGCATTTACTGAGATGATCAAGCAACCCATCAATTCAGAGTTCTTGAGAGTTTATGAGCAAACAGGAAATGGAGGAAAATACAGAATTATTAATTCAACATTCTACTGCCTCTCCCGAAAGGCTGAGGCTTTGGGCCCAAGGCTGTCAGTTTTACTGTTTTGCTAGCTTTCGGGAGAGAAATGCAGGTTTCCAAGTGGAGGGGAAAACTGCAGTGTACCATTTCAAGATACTTCTGTGAATGTAAGAGTTTTCACAGAGTCTTAACTTTTTTTTTAAAAAACAAACACATGTCGCTCAGCTTTGGATAACCATCAAAGGGAATTTCTGGTGCAAATATACAATGTGCAATCCCTAATACCAACTTTGCAATTAACTGTGTGTATTTATGCAATCATTTGTTTTTAAAAGTAGAGTTCACCCTGTATCATAAATGCTTCGCCTCAGCCAACAACGTTCCCTGGAATTCTTTCTTCACATGCGAAAAACAACACCCCACCCCCACCCCCTGGTGCACGCATGGCTTCTGTTGTGATCAATGCCAACCTGTCACTTGGGATGCACGGGGATGGAGGAGCCCTGTGTGGCAGGGCACACTCACACGTGTGCCTTAGAGGAATCCTTGTCCGCCAATCTTTGGCCATGCTTGTCATGGTTCAATTTAACACTAATAACACAAGTTCCTTGCTTGAAATGGGAGTCTTCCGCACAGTTTGGAAATGTCTCAAAAGGGCTTTGTATTTTCACCAGAAGCCCTGTCCCTGGGCACTGTTCTAAACAAGTTCCTGCTGAGGATCAACCACAACAGTTTATGTGGAATACTTGGCTTGGCTTTCTTAACTTCAATGTTTGGAACTTATCTAAGAATCAGATTTTAGATCACAGGTTAATAAAAAGAGAAAGAAACCAATATGCAAACACTGATTAATCAACAATACTCCAGAAATATAGCACGAATTGTCACCCATAAACATCCAAGAAGATCCAAAATTGTGGACATGACAAGAAGTCTGCTACAATTTCACAGCCAACTTGGGGCAAGGTGTGTTTGTCCACAAATTGACGGACTCCAACTCTTATCAGTCTTCGCCAGCATAACCCTACTCAAGGATGAAGGGAATTAGAATACCACGTCATCTGGAAGGTCACAACTTCTCCACCGAGACTAGAAAAATAACTTTTTGAAATAATGGACGTTTAGTTGTGCTGCTCGAAATAGAAACACAAGTTGTGAGGAAAGAAGATTCTACTGATCAAGAGCACCATTAGATCCTTCCACCTTTTTGTTTCCCCACATCACATCTGCATCTACCACTGTCCTGACAAAACAAACAGAACCAAGAAGAACTGCGATGGCAGGTAAGGCTTGGGACTTGCAAAGGCATCGTGTGCCCACATGTAGACCTATCAAAACAAATTTGAGCTCCTTTTTCTTTTCTAAGTGAACTTTGATTGAGAAATTCAAGGTCTGTATGGAAGGAGGGTGGTGGGGGAAAGCCCCTGAATTTGAGACAGATGTGTGAATGTGTGAGGAAGTCTTAAACCTTTCTTAATGCCTTTTTAAACTTATCTCCACACCTGAAGAGGGATGTCCACAAAGCAATATTCTAAGGCAAAGGCAATGCTGACCCTCCAGATCCCTTGGGTTTGAACTTTCATGCTGGATGACATATCTGGAAGCAGTAGACCATTTTTAGATGGTCACAATGGAGGTAAGTCCCCTTTTAGAGGACTGTTTTGGCAATGGTTGAAGGCCTGCTCCACACAAGCAGAGGGCAATGAAGCAATAGTTTGGACTTTAAATGAGGCAGCAAAAGAAAAACTGTCAATGACAATGAAAAATCATATGGTTGCATATCCTTCTCTTGCATAAAAAAACCCTTGTGTGTAAACAAACACCATATCAAGGGAAGAAAATCTCATTGAATCACGTCACTGCATGTTGCAAGACCTAAGATATCTCTTACACCTGTAATCTTACATGGTAGGGACTATTTTGCTAGCTCTTAAATCTCACTCCAGCACATATAGTCCGGGCCCATCTGAGAATTTATCTTCAATCTCCAACCTGAATCACCAAGAGGGCAACAATATTGTCTGATAAGAGATACATAGAGTCCCCAAACCCACCTTTGTCAAACTCTTCTTAACATTTCCATTTATGCAATAATCTGGACTTTTGGAGTGATAGGAACTAGGACAGCAGAGGCAACAATTTCACAGTTGACCACTGGAGAAGCAGCAGAGTGATCGGTGAGGACACCCAAACCCACGCACAGGTAAGGCGCTTTTTCAAAAGAGGGTAACAAGCATAGAGTGACATCCCATTAACCCATTTTAACAAGTCAGGCACCTTTCTAAATGAAGATATGTGAACGAAGGATGTGTTGCTTGGGCAGCGTGGACGTTGACTCCCAGAATTCTCCGTTGTGTGAGTTTCACCCAACAGACCCACATGCACATGTACCTACCTATGTGGCTTTCTTGGAGGAAGGCAATGCTGAAAAGTCTTCATGGATCAACTTCCTGTTAAAAAGGAAGTTGCCCCTTGTTTCCCTTTTTAATAGGAAGGTAAGCCATGTAGGTGTGGCACTGTCAAATGGAACTCCTAGAATGGAGGCTTCTGGGAGATGAAGTCCAAAAAAAAATCTAAATGGCACAACCCTGACGGGCACTCCAAGCTTGTTTTCCTGAAGGGAAAAATAGACCGGTTTGTCCAGCTGCACCAAGACCACCCTCCATGCTAGAGATGGAGAACACATGACCTTTCATATCTTGGGAGAATAACATTCCCATCATTTATCACCTTTGGTTATGCTGGCCAGAGCTGTTGGGAACTGTAGCCCAACAATATTGTAGTCACTTATCCCTGAATTATTCTTTATATACGATGAATGGTTTAAAACAGCTGCCATTTTCTCATGTCCATCTGTGAAGTAATACAATCAGTGGAAGTTCAGTCCTTCCAAATGCAAAGATAAGAAAAATGAGAAACATTTTGTAGTCATCAATCGCCACGGCATGCAGGTGGTCTTAGATTCATCTCATCATGCCTCACAACAATCATCTTGCCAAGTCCTCCTAACTCCCTCAGAAGAGGGAGACTGAAAAACGGCTCAAACATTCAAAGATCCATAGCACATTGAAGCCACAGAGGGAGGCCAGCTGTCATATCACTGTTGAGCCATCTCTTTCATTGAGATTCATATCTTCACCTCAGCTGGCCCAGCGGTGCCTTCATTACAAGCGATCCAGACAAAGTTTTTGAAGGAAGAAGAGCGGGAAAGTATCTGGGAGTAGCTACGGCAAAAAGATGCTGTTACCGCTGGTTCTTACAGACATGCCAGGCTGAAGAAAGGCATGTCAGTATGTTAGCAGTCTTCCAAATGTCCAGACATGAGCTGGTCACCTTTGACTGTCTTACAATTGGCAGAGCCAACCATCAACATAGCAAGCTAAAGATGGCTCCACAGAGGTCAAAGTTGGGTTGTTTCTTAATCACACATGTCACTGAACACGTTTGGTCTCTCCTCCATATCTACTGACAAGCAGCAATCCGCCTCTTGGTTTATCTCTTGATAGGAGTTGCTCAATACTCCATTTGAAAACATGAATGTATATTTCGCAACAAAAGCAACAAATAAAGGTGAGGTAACAAAAGGTATTTTCCCCCCTTCTCAATGCAGTCCAGAAGCAATTCATTTGAAACAGAAGCTCCCCTGTCCTTCGGCCTGCCTGGCCGTCAATGGATGAGGGGGAGCATGTTCCTGTCAGGTCATGTACCGGGTAATGGCCCTCAGGGCATACAGCAGGGCAGCTTGCATGCGGGCCTCTAGAAGGAGTAGATTGACATGCACCTGGAAGACAAGGAAGGAGTAATTAGAATGGGAAACGTGCACAGAATGAGACATACCAAACAGTTGCAGAAATTATTGGATGGCAGCATATTTTATGGCAAAAGTTTGGTGAGAGCTGGAATCATCAACCTTTGGACGAACACCTACGGAAAGGCCCTATGTGCTCAAATCCTTTTCCAGCCATCAAGGTACCCAAAAGAGGAGGGGGGAAAGGCCAGAGCATTTCAAACCGGGATAGAATTTAGGGATGGGCATTTTGTTTCGGAACCAGTAGGTTACAAAATGAACCAAGCAAGCCCAGGTGGTCCTTGGAACTGACTGATACACGCAGATCCAATTGCTATACCTTTCTCTGTCTCGTGCAGCGTTAAAATCCAACGAGGACACACACTGCTACGTCATCTGTGCTAGATCTGTGATGCTGGCCAATCAGGAGCTGTGCATGGATTGTGTGCCTTAAGAGTCTGTTAGTGTTTAGCAAAGCTTGTGTCATAGACAGGTTAGTAGTGATGACATTGTTTCGATGTTCTGAGTGTTTATGTAAATAGTAAGTGAAGGAACTAGTGAAGGCAGTTAAGATACTATACTATGTAACCAGTGAACTTTTGTGTGTGTTCTGACCTGAAGATTTGTGTAAGTAAAAGAGAAACATATTAATTCTTTCTCAGCACAAGAGTCTCTGTTTATATTCAGACTCTTATGTTAGTGAGATAAATCTGACTACAGTATAACTGGTTGTATTATAAGGGGTCGTGAATTAGAGGGAGACTTAGAGATGGGCACAACAGACGACCGGTTCAGTGGTTCGTGCTGGTTGGGTGCTTCAAAGCCCCGCCTCCTCAAGTAGGTGCCACTCAGGGGCAGCGTCTGGAGGAGGTGGGGCAGGGAAGCCAGGCCAATGCCTCCCAGTGGTTGACGGCAGCAGGAGGAGGAGGTGGGGCTTTGAAGTGCCGAAGAAGGATGGGCATTTCGTTTTGGAACCAGTAGGGTCCTCGGAACAGCTGATACATACAGATCCAATTGTTTTACCTTTCTCTGTCTCGTGCAGCGTTAAAATCCAACAAAGAAGCATGCTGCTATGTCATCTGTGCTAGATCTGTGATGCTGGCCAATCAGGAGCTGTGCAGGAACAGGCATCATCCCGCCTCCCTCTCTGATTGGCCAGGAGCACGGAGCAGGAAAGATGACGTCGCAGCGTGCTTCCTCGCTGGATTTTAATCTGGGCTCGCGTGGTTTATTTCGTAACCTACTGGTTCCAAAACGAAATTTCCATCCCTAATAGAATTCTCACGTAAGCCCTTCACCAGCACGACTGCTGAAAGCTGTAGTTTAAAGAGGAAACTTTCCCGGGATTCAAGGTGAACGCCCTCTCCATGACCACCCCTACAAGCGTACAATCTCTACCTTTTCAGAATGTTTGAAGTGTTTCCAGAAGTGAGTGTACATTCTCTTGGTGGTTTTTTCTGGGTAGCAGGCCACAGTTTTGATGTAGATTTTCAAACTGCGCTCCAAAAGTTGGTTCACCTCTCTGTAATCGTAGTCGTCATACCTGGAGATGGTCCAGACACAAACAGGTTTGAATGGCAGGCCTCTAAACCATCCAACCCAGGAAGCTTCCTTTTCCCTGTCTGCTGCCCTCCAGTTGTTTGGGACCACAATTCCAAATCTTCCAACTTAAATAGTTATGCTAGCTAGGGCCAAACGGGAGTTGTTTTCCAGAATATCTGAAGGGCATCTATTTGAGGAAGGTCATAGCATCGCACAACACTAGAACTAGATACTAAGGTATTGCACAACATTAGAACTAGGGGGCACTCCATGAAACTTTTTGGTGTTACAAACAAATAAGAGAAAGTACTTTTACACCCAGAGGATCAATGGTCTGTGGAACTCCCTGCCAGAAGAAGTGGTGATAGCTGCCAGCCTTGACAGCTTTAAGAAAGGATTGGACAAGTTCATGGAAAACAAGGGTATCAATGGCTATCATGATGGATGCCAAAGGACAACCTCCGGGTTGGAGAGATAGGCAGGATATCTCTCAATGCCATTTGCAGGGAATCATAAGCAGCTGAAGACATCCACTTTGGAATACCCTGAAGCAAATGGTGACCCACTGTATGAGACAGAATGCTGGACTGGATGGGCTATGGCCTATTCCAGCAATGCTGTTCTTATGTTCTTATTGTCCAATTGGATGGGCATAGACGAAGGCACGGTGGATACAATGTGGCCTACAACTCCCATGGCCAACAGTGCTGGCTTTTAAGAGCTGTAGCCCAAAGTATCCAAAGACCAAGGACTCCCCAAAGACTTGGGGCTGAGGAGACCATTCCTGACAATGGCTGGAGGCCTTTCAAGTGTGAGATGCCAGGAACTGAACATGTGTCTATATTTGCATGCAGTGTCTATATCCGGCCATTAAGCCACGGCTCTCCCTAGCAGAAACAGTTACTTTAATCCCACTTAAGACTGTAGAACCATGGGACATCCTTCCTTGCCATCCTTCTACCCACGTGACAAACCTAACAAAGGCAGTGACTGGAAAAGTACTCCCACGTGCTAGGCATGCCAAAGATTTTACCACTCTGTCTCAACTGAATGAGTCAGCCTTTAGTCACCCAGGTTTGACAAGCAACAGGCAGGGCTATCCACGTGGAAAGATCACTCATCCAAACCAATCTTGACAACTCCCAAAAGAATATGACACAACAGAGCTCCCATATGCTAAGTTCCACAATGGTTCTTCATAAATCAACTCATCCCCAGTTTCTGCCATCACACAAACATGTTGTTTGCTGGTTTGAGGTAAATCAGGCATGTCCAAACTTCAGCCCTCCAGATGTTTTGGACCACACCTCCCACAGTCCTCTGCCATAGGAAACACAGGCTTGGAATTCTGGGAGTTGTGGTCCAAAACATCAGGAGAGCTGAAGTTTGGACATGCCTGAGGTAAATTATAGTTTACAGTTGCTCACAGTTCATGGGCGAACCATTCTCACCTTTCTCTTCAGGTAACCTTTCCCTGAATGATGGGCTACTCTGTGTATTTTATATGAATCTATGGGTTCACATAGATTTTGTGTTTATGACTGCCTATAACCGTGTTGCTTGTTTTCTATTAATGCTGAAGATGTACCTCAATTCCTTTGTTTTCAAATACTTGAACGTGTCTTAACTGCACTGGACTGTATATTATCCCTCATTACTGTAAGCCGCCTTGAGTCCTTTTCCAAGGAGAAAGGTGGGGCAAAAATACTCTAAATAAATAAATGTTAGCAGTTACTACTGAATTAGGCTTACAGCCAACCAGGAAGGAACTACTTAAGCAATGTCTTCCATAGAGAAGACCTAGCAAATATAGGTGTCAACCCCCCCCCCCCACACACACTATAGGCTCAAATAATAGCTTGGCACAATACATGGATGAACCTTAGCGTCCTGATTTCTGACAAGGAATTATCTAGTTAAGTAAAGGTCAAGAAACTGGAAGGCAGAAGCCAATTCATGAAGAAAGAAAAGTGGCCTACCGAATGCCAAAGACACAATGAACGTAATTCCAAATTGCCCTCCGAAGCATGGACGTGTCCACTCCACTGTGCATAGCAATGGTGTTATACGTTAGGTTGTAAACCACTTGGAACTTCTCATCCAGCAACTGGCCCACATCAGGATACAAGCGGTTGATAAGGGAGTAGCCATGGTCTTCCCAGGTGTAGTCCTATAAAGGATGCAATTCTTTCTTTAGTACTGTTGGACAGTGTCACCTACTGCAGGGAGAGGGACACATGGCATTAATATTGCCATGGGATCTCAGTCCTCATCAGCTCTAATAAACATGGAAGGTCAGGATGAAGGATAATGGCACTCAGCCTACTGGTACCTGACCAATGGATTGAAAGGACTCATCTGCCTAAAGTTGAGTTTTTAAAAAGGTTATTGTAAGGGCTGCAAATATATTTTATTTTAATTATGCCACCCCAAGGGACTCTTAGACATGATGGGTGCCTTGCAACATGTCCACCTTTGTAAACAAAACTATCTGCGTATCTCATGCAGGTCACAGAACAAAAAGTGTCCTGTTTATATACCACCCCATATCACTTCAAGTAGTCTCTGGGCAGTTTACAATTCTAATTACAGTGTGCAGGCTACACATTGCCCCTCCAGCAAGCTGGGTACTCATTTTACCGACCTCGGAAGGATGGAAGGGTGAGTCAGCCATGAGCCTGCTACCTGGGATTGAACCCCAGGTCGTGAGCACAGTTTTTCCTGCAGTGCAGGCATTTAACCACTGCGGCATGAGGCTCTTAACAAGTATTTCTATAGCTCATAGTGCAAGTAATTCTGAATTTGCTAAGTTTCCTTGTAACAGAATCAGCAGTGCACAGCTAAACAGTGATTGTCATAGTACTCCCCTGCTCAAAAAAGTAAAGAGAACTTCAAGACTGTCACCCTAAAATTCAAATTAAACAATGGCCACAGAGAGAGAGAGAGAGGTTTAGTTTGACAGCTCTTGAACTAAACTAATGTCAAGATGGAGGGGAGCACAGAGGAGGTCCCTAGGGGCCACTAAAATGCATACAACGAATGTACATTAAATGAACACCAAAGAGATACCTGAGCTCGGAAAGTTGGAGGTGTTTGTTCTCCTCTCCTAGTAAAATCCTTGTATCCAAACTCTGGATCCTCTACAAAGCAGAGCACATTGGGAGGCAAGGAATGTTCCACAACATCTATTGGAAACAGGAAAGAATGTTTAATGTTTCTGTACTTCCAACAAAAACGGCTTTCTACCATTGTCCATTCATTCATTCCTTCAACCAACCAACCACCAACCAACCAACCAATTATATTTTTTCTTCCACTCAAATAGTGGGCTGAAGTACAAGAAATGTAATATAAGCATCCAAGACCAGTAAAAAATTGACATGAGATGACATATAAAAATTCTAAACTTAGGATCACCAGTACCAAATGAAAAACATGATAAATAGGTAGGTAGGTAGGTAAGTAGAATAATTTGTGTGTGTGTGTGTGTGTGTGTGTGTGTGTTAATATACAGTAAAAAAAAACCCCATCACGGTGGTTAGGGTCCCAACCTGACCAGTGATAATGGAAAATCTGCACTATGCAGATGCTGGGTCAGGTGGGACTGGGAGGCCTGTTTGGGGCCTCCTAGACTTACCCTCTGCTGGCACTGTCCCAAACGGGCCTCCGACAGGCTTCCCAAGCCTGTTGGAGGCCCCAGAAGTGGTTTCCGGTGATCTGGAAGGCACTTCCAGTTTTTCGGAAGCGACGTCCGGTTCACTGGAAACCACTTCTGGGGTCTCTGACAGGGCCGAGAAGCCCGCCCAAGGCCCATTCAGGGCAACACCTGGGGTAAGTGCAGGAGGCCTCAAAAAGCCCCTTGCCGCTTACCCAAGGGGGCCTTGCCTTTCATATACTACAGTCCCATGATATACTGAGACTGCTGCATATGAAGCGCAAAATGGTTATATACAGTAAACAGAATATAGTAATCATAGGTGGCCGGACAATCTAGAGAAGGCAGCTAAACTATCTGCTCAGAAGAACTTAAGATCTTTTATGAAACCCACTTACAAAATTCCCACTTGCTGTACCAGACCTTGATGCAAACACACTTCTTTTTGTTTGCCTACTCCAGGGGTTGGCACAGTGTGAGAACTGGAGGGAACAAATCAAAACCCAGTCCCGACCAAGGCCCCAAAGAACCTGTAAACAGCCATTTTAGAAGGAAATAATCATTAGAAAGTACATAGATAGGGATTTCCAGTGCATTCTGGAGAGAGTCTTGAGGGTCATCCAAGACCCAGGCACAGAAAATGGCTGGCCATGGAAACTTGTTGGAAGGTGACCTAGGCTATGTTTGGTCTTTAAATGTTTTTGAGGTGCTCTGGAGGTCACAAAGGTATCTCTTGTGGGGCCAAAAGGCAGCCCCGTGAAATGTTTTTTCCAACCTGGTGTCCTCCAGAAATACTGGACAAGACATCTGGTAAGATAATACAGTAGTACCTTGTATAACATAATTAATTTGTTCCAAATTAAATTACGTTATACAAATTTTACATTGTACAAATTGAAATTTCCCATAGGAATACATTGAAAACAGATTTAATCTGTCCCCCACCACTCCCCCTTTCCCTCAAACTCAGACTTCCCTGCCTTCTTTTTTACTGGTCCCGGCATGGCCGCGGTGTGGCCTGCTCCTTTGGATGTCGCGACCCCGCGGCCCCTCATCGGATCTCGGGTTGTTGCGGCTCCGCGGGTCGCCGCCGACGCTGCCTTGCACCCCCCCTCCGGATGCGGCCATCTTCACCGGCATGGGGATCCCGCCCCGGGAGCCGCCGCCGCCGCTTGGCGGCCCCCCGCCCGACGCTGCCTTTTCTACCGGCCTCGCGGGGCCGCCCCGGGAGCTGCCGCCGCCGCTGCCTTGCCGCCCCTACCGGACGCGGCCACGGGGGGGGGGATTTTTTTCCGTTGTACAAATTTTCCGTTGAACAAACCCTCCGTTATACAAGGGTCTGCTGTACTGTATTAGACACAGTCCAGCATTTCTGGAGAGCATTTAGTTGAGTCAAGATGTGATTACATTTTGGTTTCATGTGATGTGGGAAAAGGTCAATGTGATTTGTAGCCAAAATGCGCTTGTGCAATACATTTGCCATGTTTTTTGACCTTCAAGTGATGCTCTGACTTTTGTCCATGCCGGTTGGGACTTCACTTGACGGTGAAGTTTGGGGGGGGGGCAACATCTGAAAACAAAATAAATCCACCATTGTTTGATTCTGAACACGTGGGACATTCGAGGGCTTCTTCCAGCCCTTTCTAAGCTTCTGGGAAATGCTCTGCTCGCATGCTCTTTTGCCAACCAATAGCTTGCTTCCATCTTACCTGAGGGAGTAACGAGCAGGCTCTCTCGCTTTTCCATCTCAAAATGGGTCTCCATCTCTTCTTGGGTGACTCCTTCTTCTTCCAGCTGACATTCCTGCAGCAGCTTCATTCTCTCCATCAGGACCTCGACCTCCTCCATAGCATCTGCGCTCTGTGAACAATGGGATACGGTTAGTTCACGTCATTCTATGATTCCACTCTATGATCGCACTGCTTCGGCACTGCTCTTCTATGACAGCAAAGATCCCTCCGTTCTGCCCTATATTGTCCAAGAATAATCTCCTATTGCCATCTACCCCCACAGAGAAGGAAAAAGCAGTGCGGGGTGGGAGGAGAAGAAGGAAGAAAAGTTTTAACTATTTTTCCCCCCTGTGTCACCATCTTGCCAATGATTTTGTCAGCTTATATTGACTATTTTGTCAATGTTTTTAAAATTTCTTTTTACTTCCTTTCTTGATTGTTATATTGTGTGTTTATTGTTAACCGCCTGGAGTTCCTTTGGGAAGATGGGCAGTATAAAAATAAATAAATAAATAAATTTTATTTATTTTAGAGTACAGTGGTACCTTGTATAAAGGAATTAATTCATTCCAAATGAAATTCTGTTAAGCAAATTTTCCTTTGTACAAATTTCCCATAGGAATGCATTGAAAACGTATTAATCCCTCATCATGACCATTTTTCTGTTTTACAAATTTGCCCCATAGGCAATTCTGTTAAGCGATTTCCCCCTATCTCTGGAAATTTTTTCCTTTAAGCACATTTTCTGCTAAACAAACTGCTTGTTATATGAGGGTCCACTGTATTTTTATCCTGCCTTTCTCCTTTGAAAAGGACCCAAGGCGGCTTACAGTAATGAGGGATAATATACATTCCAGTACAATTAAGACATGTTCAGTATTTGAGAACAAGGAATTGAAGGACATCTTATTACAGCATTAATAGACAACATTACATTAAAGCTACAAGGATATAAGTAGTTAGAAACACAAAGTCTATGTGAACCTATAGATTCATATGAAATACACATGGTAGTCCATCATTCAGGGACTAAAAGACTACTGTATAACATAAAATCTGTACAACATAAAAAATTCTGGAGGTATGGGAAATTTGCTTAACAGAATTGTCTATGGGGCAAATCTGTACAACATAAAAATGGTTGCGATTAGGGATTACTCTGTTTTCAATGTATTCCTATGGGAAATTTGTATAAAGGAAAATTTGCTTAACAGAATTTCATTTGGAACGAATTAGTTCCTTTATACAAGGTACCACTGTTAATTGTAATTCACACGTTCCAAGGATGTCTTGCCCTTCACCGGGAAAATTCCCTGTGCCCTGATGTCTCTTCCCATCCCTCAAATGCACAGAGAGCTAAGGAGGGACATTTCCTCTCAACTTACATTGGTGCTGTTCATCCCATCATCTGAGTCTGGGCTGCTATCACAACTGCGTGGCGAGGGTGGCTGGAAAGCAGGGCCTCCGTCCTGTTCAAGCTCCAGGTTGATCCCGCAGCCAAAGACGAAGGAAGCCAGTGAATGGTAGTGTGTCAAGAGCACCAACGCTTGGATGAGTTCTGCCAGGGACCAGCTGTTTTCCCCAGTTTTCAGGAGCGCCTTGAACAGAACAAAACAACATCAACAAGTCAACTTTAGCTCCGTGTGCTAAAGAGAACTGTCCATGTCTAAACTGGGAACTGATGTCACCGGTGGACGCAGCCTATCCTCCCAATCCGCATAAAAATCTGGCTGGACTGGTGGCTGAATTTGAATTCAACATTGTGCATTTTTAATTCAACACCCAGGTGAGATGCTGGGCGTGCAATGCCCTTCTGCCATCATAAATATAATGTCCACAGCACAGGATTCTGAATACCTCATCAAACTACAATGCTCTGGAGAGGACAGGATGGAGCAACTGCAGTTAAACTGCAATCAAACCAATACTAATGTGCAGTGCAGATGTATCATTAGCCAAAGGCCTCCCTAGTTCAACAGCATTCCAGCCTCGTGGTGCAGTGGTTAAATGCCTGTACTGCAGGTAAAACCATGCTCACAACCTGGAGTTCAATCCCAGGTAGCAGGCTCAAGGTTCACTCAGCCTTCCATCCTTCCGAGGTCGGTAAAATGACTACCCGGCTTGCTGGGGGCGGGGGGCAATGTGTAGCCTGCATACTGTAATTAAAAACTGTAAACTGCCCAGAAACTACTTGAAGTGGTATGGGGCGGTATATAAGCAGAACACTTTATGTTCCAGGTTCACAGCTAACCATAGCTGTCATGAAAATCCCATTACATTCAACACCCAGATTAATGCCATGAACTAAAGCTAAAGTATATACACAAAATAAATACGTAATAAAGAAATCATCTTTCCAAACAAACTACTGTTTGTTACCCAAGCTGCAAACCACAACGATGGCTCGTAATTATAACTGCTACAACTGTTATAACAATTATGAGCCGCTAGAAAACAAACTGTTGTCTGGCTTCTTGAAACTCTGGATCTTTGCTTCAGTTTAGTTTCTCTAAGCCTAGAAAAAAGGTGTGTCTGTGGTTTGCTTCTCCAGGTACCCACCAAGAAACAGGAGCTGAAAGGGGACAGGAGAGAAACAGACCAGAAATGGCCCAGACAATGTTGGTGGTTTGTGAAGGAATATGTGTGGGTAACACAATAAACTTTGGCTTACATAAGCCAGGACTTGGTGCGACATCCAAATACAGTTCCCACTCACCCTCAACTCAGTTCAGTGGCACCTCGACTTACGAATTTAAACCATTCCAAAGGCATGCTCTTAAGTCAAACTACTCTTAAGTCGGGGTACCTATCTAAAAAAAATTAAATAAGTTAAAAATAAAAAATGGAAAAAACATTTGTAAGTCGAGCAGACCATATCTAAAATTTGTAAGGCGGCAGTTAAAATGGCAACCGTTTTCCGCTCTTAAGTTGAGCTGCTCTTAAGTCGGGGCATCACTGTACTTCCTTCCCAATGGACTGGATCAGAAGCTGGAGCTGAAGGTCTGGGTTTCTGACTCCCTTTCATCAATTCATCGGACTCACCTCAATGTGTTCCTTGGTGATCAGCCAGGGCCGGTGGGCCAGGATCTTGTTGATTTCGTTCAAGTTCCTCAGTTTCTGTGGGGCGTACTGCAAGCCGCGCAGCCACTCTGGGTCTCCCCCATCTGCAGGAACTCCCCCATGTGGAAGCCCACCAGATACGAACACTGATGTCTAGCAGCAGCCTGAGGAAATGCCAAGTTAAGAAAACCATCAATCCACGAAGGTCCCAAGAGTCACAGAGCCCCCTGGGGATTTTCAGTCTGTGAAGGTGTCCCAAAGATATACGAGACTCTGACAGGGCTGAATTCTTTTCCTGTGGGAGAGTGAAACACTTTCCACCTCACTTGAGGCACATTTGTGGGTGTTCTGGGCTGTTGAGTCACAGCCAACTTGGATCGATCCTAATAGTGAGACATTTAAGGTTTGGTTTTACCACTTCCACTCCACCAGTGAGTTTCCCCGAGAGGGAAAGTGGGCATGGAGCACGGACATCAAGCAAAGATGGAGGAGAATTGTTTGCCTTTGCTCTAGGTGATGTCGAGAGCAATGCCTGGGCTCTCCTCCAGTGGAAGTCTATAAAGAGAGGCTGGATGTTGTTGTTGCTGCACTGTGCTGATGACTCTAAAATTATGACTCTAAAATTATCAGAGTGAACGAGGATTTAACTGCCATTGCTGAGCAGTTCGGCTCAGTCTCTCCCTGGTCAAGAAAAAGAGACTACTAGCAAGAGGTCGGGAATCCAAGGAACTATACAGTAGGGCTCCGGTATCTGCTGGGGACTGGTTCTAAGCCAGTGATTCTCAACCTGTGGGTCCCCAGATGTTCCTGGACTGCAACAGCCAGAAGCCACCACCACTTGCTGTGCTGGAAGGGATTTCTGGGAGTTGCAGTCCAGGAACATCTTGGGACCCACAGGTTGAGAACCACTGTTCTAGACCTTCCCATGGTTAATGAAAACCATGGATAAGAGAGAATGCCCACCCACTCCCAAAAACCTGTTGTTGGGTGACAGTAGCTTGCTTTACGGCTGCTATTTTGTGACAGTAGCTTGCTTTGCGGCTACTGGCTTATTTATTTAATTTTCCCCCCTGCAACCGTGGATAACTGAATCAGTGGATACAGGGGTCCTACTGTAATCCAAAGAAGGGATTTTCCTGAACTCTGAAGATGTAGCAAAATGAAATGGGACAAAAGGGTAATGGCTAGAGATGGGCACGACTAGGGAAAATGACGTTTTCGAGTTGTCGTGTGTCGGAGGCAGCCCGTTCCGGCTCATTTCCGTTTTTCGCGAAATTTCGCAAAAATTTGTCATTTCGTTTTTCGTTTGTCATTAGTACTGGTTTTGGAGGGGGGTAGCAGGCTCCTGGAGGCACCTCTCTGTGGTAGGTGCCTCCTATCCTCACCCACCAGCGCTGCTACAAAAGGGCATGCATAGCCATATGCTATGGATATGCATATTGCAGACGCAGCAGACTGGCAGAGGCACCCCTCTTTGGGGTGCCTTCCCTGCAACAGTCGGTGAGACACAGTCAGGCAGCACTTGCAGGCATGGTTTGCATAGCACACAAATGCTGCTGCAGGAGTCAGCCAGAGCCACAAGTGACGGACTGGCAGACTCTTTGCACCCGCTCCAAGGGAAATGTACTTGTGTGTAGTGCAATGCAAGTAGATCTGGCTTAGGGTTAAGACGGGTTAGCGCAAGGGCTAGGGTTAGGCTAGTTACGGGTGAGGTTAGGGTGAGTATTGGGGTGCACCTCTGGGTGCCTCTCTGACCCACTTAGAAGGACAGTGTACTGGCGTATGGGTTAGGCTTAGGGTTCGGGCTACGGTTAGTGGGCTGTTTATGCCTGATTGGCACATCCCAGAAGTTTCTGTGGTCAACCTGGCCAAGTGGCCATGCGACTGGTGGAAAATTTGCATGGTCCACTCCCATGGGCGAGCCCATCATTGCGAATGTGCAGTTGTAAAAAAATAAAATAAAATAAAATAAAATAAAATCAACGGAGATTTTTTTTGCAAGAAAAACCCACTGCTGCTACTGTAAAAATTCAAGCATTTAAAATAGCTAATTTTCGCATGTTTCTGTGGTGCTTTGGTGGGTTTTTGGACCACGATTTCAAAAAAAATATTGTGGTCACCATTTTGGATCCCCCTGCCCGCACACCGCATGGCAAAGGCAGACGAGACGATGCCCCCCCCGCGCGCCTGGTACCAGCAGCGCAGCAGTAGCACTAGCCAAGGAGAGGGGGCGGGGAACCCCCCCCCAAATAAAACACCCTTCTGGCATGGTAGGTGCCCTCTGACAGTTTTCGCCTGCTTTTAGGGCCGGGAATCGGGGTTTTTTTTTAACTTTTAAAAACTCTTTTTCTGTGCCGCTTGGCATTGCGGGATCGCCGCGATGCCAGGAACGACCACGACAAATCAGACCCAATTATTCTTTAGTCGGTTCGAGTTCGAGTTCTGGCGGAGTAATTCCCGTTACCGTTTCCGTTGCGTAACGGAAACGAGTAACGGAAACGGAAACGGGAATTCCGCTAAGTCGTGCCCATCTCTGGTAATGAGCATAAAACTTACTTTGCATACACTTATGGAATGGAGCAATCATCTCCATTCCTGGGAGAAGGGATAGAGAGCCCATCTCTAGTAATGGCTTCTCAAACATTTGGCCTTGCTAATGCACGGAATCAATGAGTCTTCATAAATCAACCCACGTTTAAGCCTTATTGATGCAATGGATCTCCTCTAGCTGGAATTAAACTGGACGTAAGCTTTTGTGTTTCAGAGGAAAACAGCCATAGAAAAATTAACTGCAGTTTAAGGGAAAGAGAACTGCTACCTGGGAGCAACCTGATGAATGAGTGAATATCAAGCAGAGCTGAGCAGATCAAATATTTAATCTTTTTTTAAAAATGGAAATCAGAATTGCTCAAAGCAGGCAACATTTTTTGTGATGCAAAGTACAACAGAAGTACCAGCCAAAGCATCCTCGCGTTCCCCTCCTTGACTCACCATGATGGCAATGTAGTGTCGCTTGTGGTAGGGCAAAGGGCCATCCATCCGCAGCAGGAGGTACTGAGTCTTCCAGAAGCTGGTCAGGTACTCTGGATGTAGCCCCATGACCATAGTAATGTTATCCACCCTGCCAGTCGAAACAAAGGCCTCAATGAAGAGGTGCCGCTGGGCGCTCTCTGCTCCTTCTTGTAGGACCTGTAATCAGAGAGAGGGGTCGGGCAGAGAAGGGTTTAGTTGGCATAAAGCACTTTCTGAATGCCCCCAAAGCACTTGGTGTGCACAATGCTGGTACTTTTTGCAAAACCAACCCTGCAAAATAGACCAGCACTGTTATTTTGATGCTGCAATTGGAAGCAGGGGATAAAAATGATATTTTTTTTTGAGTGGGGGACAGAGTGGGAGGAAGTTTTTGGGTAAATAAACACAAATAATTTTATTCATATACAAGATTCATATCAGATACTGTAGATGCTTCTCCCATTGCCAATTTGCAAGCACTTATAAAAGCATTTAACTTACAAATGCCTTTCCTTAGAGAATCCTGAATACAGCCATTATATTAAGATAATGTTTATGCCTAGTTCGGGAGAAGGAACAGAGACAAAAAGACCTTCCAAAAACAGGCCAGATTTTGGCAATTATATTAAGAGAATGTGTATACAGTGGACCCTCATATAACAGTTTGTATAACATAAAATCTGTACAACATAAACAATTCCGGGGGTAGGGGAAATTTGCTTAACAGAATCGCCTATGGGGCGAATCCTTACAACATAAAAATGGTTGCGATTAGGGATTACTCCGTTTTCAATGCATTCTTATGAGAAATTTGTATAAAGGAAAATTTGCTTAACAGAATTCCATTTGGAATGAATTAATTCCTTTATACAAGGTACCACTGTACCTAGTTGGAGAGAAGGAACAGAGACAAAAAGACCTTCCAAAAACACACCAGAATGTGGAGTTTCGTGGGCAAAGATCGGAAATCAAAAACTGGTCCTACTTTTCCTTCAAAGACAGACATGTCTTTGTCCTCTTTCATTAACAGCAGGGGACGCAGTAGCAGATTTTAAAGGGTTGTACTATTTACTTTTATTTTTCTTACTAAAACAAGATATTTGAAACATGCTTAGAAGCACAACATCCAGAGCCCAGGAATTCACAACAAGTATCCGAGGCTGTTAAAAAACGGACTTTTGGGGGACTTGGCATGTTGTGCCACCAACGAGGGCCAACCACCTGGAGTCCTGGGTCCAGTTCTGTGCGCCTCAATTTTAAAAGGATGTTGACAACCTTGAGCGGGTCCAGAGGAGGGCTACCAAGATTGTCGAAGTTCTGGGGAAAATATCTTATGAGGAATGGCTTAGGGAGCTGGGAATGTTTAATCTTACAAAGAGAAGGCTGAGAGGGGATAGGATAGCTATGTTTAAGTATTTGAAAGGATATTATATTGGAGAGGGAACAGGTTTGTTTTCCATGGTTTCAGAGACTAGGACTCGGGACAATGGTTTCAAACTACAGGAAAAGAGATTCCATTTGAACATCAGGAAGAACTTTGTGGCGGTTAGAGATGTCTGGCAGTGGAATGGGCTGCCCCAAAGGAGGGTGGTGGAGTCTCCTTCTTTGGAGATTTTTAACCAGAGGCTGGATGGCCATCTGTCAGGAGTACCTTGATGGGGGTTCCTGCATGGCAGGGGGTTGGACTGGAGGGCCCTTGATGTTTCTTCCAACTCTGTGATTCTATGATTCTATGAACCTAAGGCAACCCTCATGGGGCTTTTACAATAAATAAGATATTTAAGGAGTGCTTTTAGCAGTTCCCTCCCTCAGCGAGAGTTTCCATGGCCAAACAGGTTTTCAACCCAAGCTTGGCACGAAACAGTTGGGGAGGTTCAACGCTGCCGTTGAAAACAAGAACATTTTCCATGTTCTTCCAGGAAAAAAACAAGAGCTCCTGGTCCATACGCACACAAAACCCCACTGATAGCCAACCCAAGCCTTCTCCTTTTCAAGGGAATCCAACCCTGCAAAGCAGCCAGAGATATCCTAGGAGACCTTCAAGGCATGACAAGGGGATCGCCAACATTACACAAAGCAAACAGCTGACTTAGATAAAAGACAAAAGCTGGGGCATTTCCACAGCAGCAGATGTGTGAGATCCTTTGATGCAATTCAGATTTTCGTTTGGTTTCCAGGACCGTAAATAATAGTAATCCGTAACATGATAGGGAAGAAACGTAGCAATAGAAGGAACAACCAGAACGGTTCTTTCTCCCATGCCAGCCCATTCCACGACACCCCTCCCCTGCCCTTTCGCCTCCCCAGCTCAGCAGAGGAGTTTCACAAAACACAAGTTTTCTATTCCTGGAATTCGAAGGCCCTGATAAACCAAGGAAGCAAAAATTGTCCATCCAGCCCCCAGCCTGGCGCTGTCCAAGAACCCACTACAAGACGGCATTTACACAGCCCCGAGATGGCCGCAGCAGGTCACCTCTGGAAACAGAGAGGGCTGTGAGCATGACTCCAGCAAAAGTGAAAGCTGCCAACCCAAAAGAAACCATGCCACTCCAGCTGAGGCAATGGCAACCAGCCAGAAGGGGCCTTCCCACCCAGGAAAGAGCAACGGCGCAATTGTGGCCCAGAGGGATATGTTGTTTGTGCGTGCCGGGAGGGAAGGTCACTTGATATATAAGAAGATGACAACATCACCAGGCAATGGCAAAACATGTGTCACTCCCATCACCTAAGGGGGGGGGGAGCCAAGGACTTGGTTGTTGCAACAAGCAAACAACTTCCCTCCCACTGCAATGTTAAGAGATTGGAAATGAGAGGGTTGGACTTCCCCTCTCAATGGAGCTGGGATGTGGCAAATTAACGTGCCAAGCGCCTTAAACTCTTCAGGCAGGTTTATCTAGTTACAACAGAGGGAGATGTTTTGTGTCTGGAGAAAGGAGCCATCTTCTTATGCAAGACAAGGGGGAAAAGGCTTCAATATCCAGATTTTTTTTTTAAAAAAATTGAAAATTACCAAATGAGATATATGCAGGTAGATAAGGGGGGATATTTATTTATCTATTTAAAATGTTTTTACCCTGTCTTTTTCCTTGGAAATGAGCCAGTGTGATTTACAACACTGAAGGGCAATATATCAAGTTGGAGACAATGAGTACACAATGTAAGATAACAACACTGAAGACTACAGTATATTGAGAGCTAAGAATAATGAGTGTGAAGAGTCAACATACATTATTTAAAAGGCAACATTACTTCAGTTTGCAACCTTTAAAGTGGAAGGAAGAGGCAATGCGTTATCTGAACCAATGCTTTTTAAAACACAGATCTTTCTTTCGTACTTACTACATTTCTACCCCACCTTTCTCCTTAAAAAGGGCCCATTCAAAGACAACGTTTAAAGCTAAAAAATGAGCATACAAAAATCTAAAAAGGAACAAACAAATACCACAGGAAAAGGTGGTAAAGAGAAGCAACCTCAAAACACATTCAAAGCAGTAAGTCCTAAGAATGTATCTGAGGTACAATTAAGAAATATAAAGAGAGCAGATCCTCTGATAACACGCTACCAATATAGAATCGTATTTATATATTGGAATTTTTACAACAGCAGGCAGGTTGACTGCATTTTTCAATCACTCCTATTAGTGGCAATCAAAAGGAAGCTGTCTGCGCAGAGAGAAGTAACAGTAGACTCAAATCCCCCAGTCAGCGAAAGGGCAAAATTACGGGTGGTGGTAGGGAGCATATTGAGAGAGGGGGGCAACTTGATGAGAATGGAGTCTGCAGAGTCAGCATGGCGTGTTCAATGACTGCTGAGTAATATGAAGAAAAGAATGGAATATCCTAGAAAATGGTGTGGCTAACTCTCTGGAAACCTGAAATTGACCATTTGCTGCTGCATGCTGTAGGTCCCCCTGGTAGAATAAACAATCTCCACTTCATCTACAAAAATATTTCATATTCATAAATAACGTTTTAAGTGCTTCAGCACCTCCATTAGAGCTTTTATTTTATGATGGAGCTGGTTTAGACATTTCTGGTTCCCTTTAAATAATGCCGCCTTTGGAGTTAAGTAAAGCATTGTGGCCGTTAAGACTAGTGTAAGCTTGTACCCGGTAAAGTTGCATAGGTAAAGCAGCTAAAATAAGACAACAAAGTGGCTTGAGTTGCAAACAGATCCTTCTAGTTGTCGTTGCAGTCGTCATCATTGTTACCTGCTGTCAAGTCATCTACGACTTAGAGTGACTCTATGAATAGGTGCCCTAAAGCAGTGCTCCCCAACCTTTTTGTCCCCGCGGACCGGGAAATTTTTGATAATTTTTCTGTGGCCCGAAGCTGGGGGTGGGGGTGGGGGGGGGGGAGAAAAGGGGGTCCGGCGGGGAGGCAAAGGGGGGTGAAAGCAAAGGATGGGAGGGAAGGAGGAGGGGGAGGCACGAGAGCGGCGGCGGCGGCGGCGGCGGCACTCACCGGCTTGGGGCGTCGGGGGTGCCACTCCCCCCACACACACGGGCGGGGTGGGGGGAACCCGGGGCTCCTGGGCAGGCGGGCCCCCGCCTCCTCCTCCAGCGCCGGGAGCCGCGCGCTAGTCTCGCTGCTGGCGCCCGCTTGCTCCTGCTGCCGCCGCCGTGGGCCTCCACCTCCGCTGGGGAAAGCGAGGGGCGCCAGCAGTTCCCCGGCGGACGAGGAGGCACACGGCAGCGGCGGCTGCTGCGGTTCCTGGCTCAAGCACCCGCCCGGCCGTGCCAGGAAGCGCCCTCACGGCACCGACGGGCCGCCGCCGCCGCCGCCTCCTGCTCCGGTTCCTCCTCCTCCTCCCGCCGCCACCGCCGAAGGAGCAGCAGCAGCAGCAGCGAGGGCAATTGCGGAGGGGTGGCGGCGGCGGCGGGATGGGGGCGGTGCGGCGGCGGCGGGGATTGCGGGGGTGGCTGCTGCTGCAATCGCCCCCGTCCCGCCGCTGCTGCAATCGCCCCCGTCCCACCGCTGCTGCAATCGCCCCCGTCCCGCCGCCACCACCACCACCCCTCCGCAATTGCCCTCGCTGCTGCTGCTGCTGCTCCTTCGGCGGCGGCGGCGGGAGGAGGAGGAGGAGGAGGACGTGCCGCCGCCGCCGCCGTGGCTGCTGCTGCTGCTGCTGCTGGAGGGCGAGGAGGAGGATGCGCCACCGCCGGCGGCGGGCAGAGGAGGGAGGCAAAGACAAAGGCGGCGGCGGCAGCTCCTCCTGCGCTTCTCCAGCCTTCCTCCTCCACCGGCCGCCCATGGGAGAGAAGAGGAGGAGGAGGAGGGCGGCGGAGGAAAAGGGGAGGAGCCTCCCCGGCGTCCCCCGGCGTCCCGGTGCCGACCGGTTGCCCGGGGGTTGGGGACCACCGCCCTAAAGCACATCCGATCTCGCCTGATTTCGGAAGCTTAGCAGAGTCGGCCCTGGTTAGTACTTGGATGGGAGACCACCAAGGTATACCAGGTGCTGTAGGTGCCTGGAGTAGGCACTGGCAAGCCACTCCAGTATTCCTGCCAAGAAAACTCCATGGACATGGAGTCACAAAGAGTCCTTCATGACTGTAACAACACAACACCCATGAATGAGCTACGTCTAAAATGTTTAGTCCTCAATACCACTGCTCTGCTCTTGTATCCTCCGGCCTATGGCTCCCTTTAGGGAGTTGATGCATCTCAAATTTGGATTCTCTCACCATTGGATGCTGAGGTCCAAAATGGCTACATATCCAAACTGTGGACTACAATAACCCAGTAAAGGGGAAGGATGCAGAGTTTCTACCCTTTTCCCATAAGAATGGCAGCTCCCACTTTTGTATCTTTCACATTCTCATTCCACATTAATGTTTTTGTTTAGATACAAAGATGTACCTGACATTTCAGAAGTTGTAATTTTGATGAGAAGTTTAACTTAATTTCTTTTACATCGTTTTGTGCTGTGTTGATTTTATATTGCGTATTCCGAAAAGACCCCAACGCTATGTGCAGTAAACCGGTTTTGTTCATTCGGTCTGAATTACCACTCTCTACCTCTAATGTGGGTGGAGAATGGCAGCAGATGAAGAAGATGAAACGTCACCGAGAATGAGGAAGGTTATTTGCACACTCAGTAAAACTCTGAGATTTCTACAAGTACAGAATCATCATAGTACAAAATCTAAAGGTCACAAACCAAAAGCCCAGCAAGCCTGCCCAAGGGCTGAGAATGTCCAGCAAGTACAGAATATCGAAAATCGGGGAAAAATGGAAATGGAAAATTGAGAAACAAGATAGAAGACTGTCTTCTAGTTTCATGCCCCTTATAGGGTCAGGTAGATGGCCTGGCCTGGCAGGCAGAGGTGCCTGCTCAATAGCAACTACATCCTGAAACAATTCATTACAAGTACTACTACTTCTCATCTACTTGTAAAGCACCTGGTACTTTTCCTGAGATGAAACGCCTCCCTTGCCTCACTCAAAACTTTCCATTGAGAGAACATGTACTGCTCCATCGTTTCCATGGATTGCAAACAATCAGAAATTGGTAAGATCCAGCTGTTCCCCAAATAAGAACCTAGCTTTAGCGGCAGCCAGCTTAAAAAAAAAAAAAACTAATATCCAATATGGTGCGGGAGTGGCTAGATTGAGGGACTAGAACTCAGAAGGCATAGGTTCAAATCCCTGCCCTGGAAACTCATTGGGGATGCAGAACTGATAAAGCCATCCTATTGCAGTAGATATCTTATTTACCTTCAAGTGCTCCCAGGGTCATTAAATATGTCACTTCTGGTCCTGTCATAAATCTTACCTCTTCCACCGGGATGAAAGAACTTGGGCTCCGTACCAGTTTCCTCCGTCTGTCCTGAAACAAGAAAGAAACGGACATGAGGCACTCCCGTTTGGCAGAAGTGCACATCCCGGTCTGGACTTGAAATACCATACAGTGCCTACAGCAGTGGTTCCCAACTACCGGTCTTTCTAAGCTCATACTCCCTATTAAAATCGCCAAATCACCCTCAGGCCTGCTTACAGTATATTGGCCTAAAAAGTAGGGATGGGCGCAAAACGAAAAACAAAATGCTGTTTCATCGTGTCATTAGGTAACGAAATGAAACAAAACGACACGAGGATGCAGCATGTCATTACCGATGAAACAAAATGGTGTTGTTGTTGTTGTTGTTGTTGTTGTTGTTGTTGAAACGAACCATTTCATTCCGTCTGTGAGCCGCATGGGGGAGGGGAAAATGTTTTTTAAAAAAGCTCCGGGCTCTTAAAAAAACTTTTTTCCCTTCCCCAAGCCGCACCAGCGGATCGGCGCTAGGGAATTTAAAAGAAATTAAAAAGATTTTTTTTAAAAAAAGCCCCCACCCCACCCCAGCAAAAAAAAACTTTTTGTCCCTTCGCCACTTTCCAGCTCCCCCGACACACGTACCACTTGATTAGTGGTTCATTTCGTATGAATTTTTTTTTTGAAAAATTCATATGAAACAAAACAAAACAATGTGGGGGGAGGAGGAAAGGAAACATAATATTTTCATTTTGTGCCCATCCCTACTAAAAAGTCATACCCCCATAATATAACTCTAAATTAATATAGGAATATTAATGTAATAATGCATAATTATGAGGGGGAAAGTAAATCCACCTCTACCAAATCCACCCCAAGGGTACAAAAATAACTAGGAACTCTAAGTTGCCTCAAATTCTGGTTCAGAGTAAATTTAACTATCTGTGGGCCAAGAGGATTAAAATAAAACAGAACAGTGTGTACCATATTTAATATAAATACATAATTGCAACAACAAAAACAACAAAATAATGGTAGCAACACACACACACCCTTGGTGGGGGCACAATCCCTTGGCCAGGAACTAATGCCATCAAAAAAAAAAAAAAAAAGCTGGTGGATTTTCAGAAAGGCTCAACTACTGAGGTGTCTTTTTGCGGCAACAACCTGAAGATGTTTCATCAGTTACAGCTGGCCAGAACTGGACGGTCTAACATTCAGTTCACACATGTTACACCCACTCAGCTTTGCTCCACGTGATCCCGTCAGCAAGATGCTTAGCGGGGGGGGGGAGGTAAAAGAGATTCCCATCCCCTGTCCAAGATCAGCTGATGATCCCCTGCTACATCTGGTATCTGATCGAATAGGGAGACAGCAGCAAGCCGAAATCTCTCTGGACAGCCAAGTCTAGGCTGACATCAGCAGAAGGCCGATCACGTTTCATTCCCCACCACCACCTCCAAAAGAGTCGTTCCTTGAAACACATTTCTTATTTAGCAAACCTCAAAGCCATGAGGCCATCCAGCAAAGCTGATCTCAAGGAACCACTTGCTGGACCCCGGGTAGCAAAAAAAGGCAAATTAAACCAAGACATTCTGCAAACGTTGACAAAATTAAAGAGGAAAGGGGGAGGGGAGATCAAAATATATGGCATTTTAATGACTAACAGGTTTATTTATAGCGTGAGCTTTTGCCAAATCTGAAGAAGCAGATTTGATCCACGAAAGCTGAAATGGAAAAAAAGAAATCTGTTCATCTTTCAACCACCAAACCTTTGCCTTTTCTCTTTCTCCCACCTGCATGCCTTGGTCTTGAAATCTGAACAACATACTCAAACAGACTGCGGTGGCTTACCCTAGAAACCCAGCTGAGAGCTTGCCATTTCTGACACCCCACAGCTAGAAACATCCTGAAGTCACTTGGACTACAAGTCCCATGAGCTGTAGCTTGCACAGACAAAGGCCAGCATCCAAGTTCAGCAACATTTGCAGGGCAACAAACAGAATTTTTTAAAAAAAAATTACAAATCCCAACACCTGTTGTGCTGGATGGTCAGAGCTGATTGGGAGCTGCAATCTGAAATGGTAACTTTTCTCATCTCAACCATCAATTCCTCCCACTGCTATAGCTGGGTTGGGTTAATTGATTCCATGATAATTTTAATTGCTTCTCTCCGCCAGGTCACCTATTATTTTTTTATACCTTTACTGTCTTTAATTGCTAGTGCACTCTCAGGGATCATACTTATCGCCATTCCCTTCTGGATCTTGTCTGACCTCTCCCTCCTTTTTTTTAATTGCTGTTTTTATTGTTAATATTTCGTTACTCTGATATCGCTTTGTTAAGCCACCCAGAGTAGTGGTTCTACTGCTAGTTGGGTAGGATGGATGGGTGGATAAATAAATAAATAAATAAAAAGCTATATAAATAAAATAATAAACATTTTTACTCAAGGAGCAATCCAAAATAAGCTACAACTGCAACAACATCAGATGAACAAGGAGTTTCAGTGCTCCCAGAAAGAATCAGGGGGCAAATCACAGGCTCAGGACTATATTCCAAGTACTGTGAATTAGCTGCTCTCTGGCACACACTACAGAGCCATCCCTGCCATTCGGCAAAGCAAAGCAATTGCCTTATAGAATCATAGAATCAGAGGGTGCTTTTACACGACCCCTAAAATCCGAGGCAAAGGGCTCCCAGATGTGGAGCTTAAAATTGTTTTCCCACCAGCTCCAGATTTTTTAAAAAAATTAAGTACGACAACACCCACCTAAGCGCGTCCCAGCACATTTTCCAAGTACCTGGTCTCCGAAGGTGAAAAATTTCTGATGCGGATGTAAAGCAGTGAGTGCCGGGCTCTCCTCGCCTTGTGTTTGGGGTTGTTGTTTTTTTGCCCCCGCCCCTTTAAGAGACTGGGAGAGATTGGAATGCTTCCCCGGGCGGCTCCTGAAGGCACAGCGGAGGTGAGCCTGCATTTTTTTCTCCCTTTTTTTCTCCCTCCCCTCACGCAGACCGGAGCAAGGGAGTGCCGAGGGGTGGGAACACAGGAAGAGTGACAAATCCCCAAGATATCTGGTCCTAATTTAAGTTGCCAGTGGATCTTAGGGGTCGTGTAAAAGCGCCCATAGAGTTGGAAGAGACCTCAAGTGCCATCCAGTCCAACCCCCTGCCATGCAGGAACCCCATTTACGTGCCTTATTTCACAAAGAGGCATGCCATGCCACAAAATCTCTCCTCATCTCCTGCTCATATGTGCTGGGAAAGATACCCTCCCAGTGCTATAGGTTTTTTTAAAAAAGGATTCTGCCGCCACCCCAGTCAGCTTCTGAACGGAAGACAAGGGGGAAAGGCTCCGTCTTGTCTCATCCAAAATGGCCCTGGCCACAGCCTACCTGAGTATAGCAGAGAGAAAAAACGTGTGGCAGCATGGTGACCAGAGCTGGAAATGGTTCAGAAGAGGTTTTCAACCTCCTTAGCCGCAAGCTTCTCCTATCAAAATACTTTCACACGTGAAACAATGCCATAAAGAACAACATCACCCTCACGCAGCCAAATACTGTGGCTCCCCATATCTTCATGGATCTTTCCAGAAGTTAATTACGCCCAGCAGTAAACAGGCGAGCCGGAGGGGAATGTGAGGTCTTTTTGATGTGGCCATCACAGCGGTAAAGAAGGCACTCACCAAAGAATTAAAAGATACAATTTTAACTTGAAGACAAACTTGTTATTTTTTTTAAAGTAGATCATCAAGTATTAGGTGTGGAATCAGTAAAAATGCCAAAGAAAACACCAAATTTATCAATACAGCAAAAGGCCATGATATTTGGCTGTAACTTCTTCAAAAAAACACTGGGCAACCTCTGGCCCTCCTATTGATGAAATATGCTTTCTGCCATGTTTATTTATTGATTTCCTCTTTCATCTCAGAACTGGGAACTAGGTGGCTCCCAGGAACATCAAAACAGATACCGATAAAACAAATTAAAAACAGATACAAATAAAGGAGTGCAAAATATTACCCCATTAAAAGACAATGAAAATAACATTAAAGAGGAAAATACGCTCTTCTTGGCTCCTCATGTCCCTCATGTAACAAAATCTAGCCACATGCACACACTTAAAAATGGCTACCCTCCTGTGGTCTGACTGGCCTTGCAGGGGAAAAGGCATTATCTTGCAGGGTTAGCAGCCTCCTGCAGGATGTTCTGCAATCCTTCTTGTGCAGTAAAAAATACACTTTGGGACACAACCCTTTGCCAACAGTGCCCCTCTCCACTCTGCATAGAACAAACAAGACTCTCTCAATGCACAAGAATTAATGGACATAAATCAGACACCAGAAATCGCAATACTATACACATAAATATGTCACAAATCGCTTCAGTCTACCAGGACATGCTTCACAAGATCTGGAAGTTACTATACTAGAACAGAAACACCAAACAAGCATACAGAGATAAAATATGTTCATACAATGGACACCCACATAAATGGACTGAACATCAGTCAAGGTTTCTTAAGCCATTACCAAATGTGATAATTATGCTGTTATGTACCGTTATTTTCCTCCACATCTACCAGAACTAGATTTCGGAACAAGCCTCAAAGACAGTCTTTAAATCTCTATGTTAACACATATATTATTCTGTTGTTTCCTTTACACCTTTAAGCATGTTACTACTTGCAATTGGTCTCTCAAGTTCTTCTCTTTCTGCTGTTGCCTGGTTTTGTATCGCTTGCTGGAATGTTTACAGAACTGAATACCAAACAGAGGTCATAAATTATGGCACGTGTGAAATACAACTAGACATCACTGACTCTTAAAAGAGTCCGGCATGAATGTTTTATAGTCTTAATCTCTTGTTTCCTGCCTCACGTGTCTGAGGAAGTTACCTAAGAAGATCCATGACACCTTATCTTAAAAGAGAATAATCTTTAAGATGCCGCAACACACTTTTTTCCCTTTTGTTTTTGACCAATAAACCTAAAGAGAGTGTTCTGTTTGGACTTTGCCCTTTTAAGCATTTAGTAAAAAAAAAAAAAAAAAAAAACAGGACAAATGAAGACAACAGAACCAGGTGAAAACACATAATCAGCACTGCTCTCAGTGGATCGTCTGTTCAAGGGGGATCAGTTGCTAGGCAATGAGAGAAACGGCTTTAAGACTGTTTTTTATTAAGAGATGGGTACGAACCACCGTTCAGCAGAATGATTTTGCACACTGGGCTAGCAGGCGTTGCACGCGCACCCGCAAATACCCACAGAGAGGAGACGGCAGAGCAGGGAAGGCTCTAAGTAGGTGCCCACAGGAGCAGGGGGAATGAGGAACCTGGTTCCCCCCGCACACAACCTGTGGGCCTGATCCACCAAACTGTACCAAAGTGCTGAACTGCAGTTCATGCCTCTCTCTAGTACAGGGGTCCTCAACCTAAGGCCCCGGGGCCGGATGCGGCCCCTCAAGGTCCTGAATCCGGCCCCCAGACCAATTCCAACCCCCCCACCTACCCCCTGCTTTGTAAGCAAGCCAGCCTCCACAGCTGCTTCTATTGCTGAGGCAGTTCAAAGCAGTGGGCTATGTCGCTCTTCCCACTCCCCCTAACTACCGCCCAGATGATCAGCATGCCGGCTAGTGGGGCATTCAGAGTGGGAGGCCTATGACAAGGTCCCCCCCCACACCTCCCACCCACCGCCCAGATGGTCAGGGCACCGGGTGCAGCCAAGTGAGGCAATTTAAAATAGGAAGGCTGTGGCAAGGTCTCCTACTCCCTCCATGGCCCTGAGGCCACACCACTGCTCCTCCTCCACCCTGCCCACCTGCTTGTGGTCCGGCCCCCAGTGGTGTCTGGGGCGTGGTGGACCGGCCCACTGTTCGAAAACTTTGAGGACCCCTGCTCTAGTATGTATACCACATTGTTATTGCAACTTGATAGTACTTGAACTGTCATGGCGGCACCCTCCTGGGATCTGTAGTTCAGTGAAACACTTTAAATTCCATGCTATCATTTGCGGTGTGCACTAGAAAAATACTAAGTACTATAACTCCCAAGATACCATAATATCTAGTTAAAATTCGACACAAAATATTTAAATCGCACTTCTGTAAGGTACAAAGCAGAAACAAAGTTCTGGATTAAATAATGCTCTCAACAGATCACTGAAAACTTACAAATAAGATGAGCTTTTGAACTCTTCATCAGGCAAGGACGATATCAAGTTTGGAAGGAGGACTCAACTCCAAATTTTATTCTTACAAATGGACCGTGCATGGCATAGATAAGCTCCAAGTGTTTCAAGGCAAATTATACCAATTCCAAAATATATTCAAGCATGAGAGACAGTAATAGGAATGCTGGACTGGAACTTCAGAGATCTAGATTCAAATGCCCTGTCCACCATGAATCTGACTGGTTCATCTCTTTCAGGACTGCCCCATCTCTGCTACCTTTCTGGAAACAGGCAAAGATCTTTCTCTTCAGGAAAACTTTCCCTGAATGATGGACTACCTATTATGTATCTTAATTTATATGAATGTACACAGACTTTGTGTTTACAACCACTTATAACATTGTGTTTATATCTCCCCTTGTATGACTGCATTGATACTATGTTTTCAATGTTTCCATCCCTCATAACTTTTAGATGGTCTACCATACAAGATTACATGGAATTTTTACTCTTCTCTTTACCTGCTCGCATTCTCTTGTAGCTTTAATGTTGCTTTTTAATGCTGTAAGATGCCCCTCAATTACCTGTTCTTAAACATGTATACAATATGTCTTAATTTTACTGGACTGTATATTGTCCCTCCATACTGAAAGCCACCTTGGGTCCTTTTCCATGGAGAAAGGCAGGGTTAAATATACTCAAAAATAAATAAATAAATAAATAAATCTGTCTGTCTCATTGCCTGACTTCCCTCTCAAGGCTAATGGGAAGATAAAACAGGAAGGAGGACAATTAGGTACGTTGCTTTAACTTCATGGGAGTTAAGCCATGATAGATATGGAATGTACAAAAACGAGAGATATGCCATGATCAAAAGATCTCCTAATTTACCAGTACAGTGGCACCTCGGGTTAAAAATGCCTCAGTTAAGGGAAGGAAAATGGTCTAAGAGAAGAAATGATTGGAAATGGGGATGCCTTGATTTAAGAAAAAAATTCAGTGGAATGCCTCGATTTACATTATTTTCATAAGGCATTAAAATTGGTGTGTGATGTTCGCATGACAAAAAGAATGGGGATGCCTTGGTTTAAGAAAATTTTAAATGGAATGCCCCAGTTTGCTTTTTTTCTGACTTCTGGAACAGATTAATTGGTTTTCAATGCATTCCTATGGAAAACCATGTTTCCGTTTATGAATTTTCCGCAATACGAAACAGCCCAGAGAAAGAATCAATTACTTAAACTGATGTTACTACTGTACTTTTTACAGGCTTCCTCCTTCTTCCAGCTCCCCAAACTGGTGATTCTTGATTGAACACACACACACACACACACACACACACACACACACACACACACACACACACACACACACACACACACACCTTCTCTTGCTAAAAAGGACACAAGCCAAAGACTCACATTCAGAGGCAAGGCACCACGTGCTTCTGGCAGACTAACCTTTGCCATCCTCACCCCTGTCCACAACTTGCACATAAGAGCCTCAGCCAACAAGTCCAACTCAGCTGGAAAATAAAGCTCTCCAAAACCAGCTGACTCTGCAGACTTTTCCCCAGCTCTAACAAAGGGTGGAAGAAGACAAGCAGAACACTAATAAAAAAGCAAGCCCGATGGAAGGTGGAGAGAAGGCAGAAAACAGAAGGTCGGGTTTTGCAGGGTTTGGAGCCCTCCGGAGCCCTCTAAACTGTACATCTAGCTCAACTGTATTCCTTTGGTACCAGATTCTAAAACAATGCTAATCACAGCACATAATATTATTAGACTTTCAGTCAGGGGTGCTTTGCAGTATCTTAAGCTTCTAGAGTGCGAGTGGCAGCAACTGAAAGTCCAGCATAAAACCACCACAGGTTATTGTAGCTTAGATATTATTAAACACTGCTATAGTTTATATTTTAAAGGTGGCTGTTGTCTTATTTCGAAATTCAGGATTCTTATTTGGCCAGGGACTGAAATTACACTGAGAATTACAATTTGGTCTTAAATTTCGTCTACCCCCAAGTCAGTGATGGTGAACCTTTTAGAGACCAGGTGCCCAAACTGTGATTCAAAACCCACTAATTTTTCGCAAAGTGCCAATACAGGTGGCCGTGAAGGGGTGATGTTGGGGTGCCCACAGAAAGGGCTCTGAGTGCCACCTTTGGCACCCGTGCCATAGGTTCGCTAACACTGCACTAGGTACAGCCAATTGCAAAACCAAACTAACAGTGCAGTATCTAAGTAAGAAGTAGCTGGCTGGATAGATCAGTGATTTAGATATCTGATTGTGGAAGCAGAGGTTGGGAGTTCAATTCCCCACCCGGGCCCTCTCGGCCTATGTAGTCATGCCGTGCGGTCCCAAGGTGCCCCCAGAAGAAAGGATAAACCACTTGTGTCTTCTCTGCCTAGAAAACCTTGAAAGAGGTTGCCATAACTTGACAAGCACACAGAAGGTAGGTTGCAATCGGAAGCACATATTTTCTTCCATTTGCTAACCTGCTGGGCTGATGTTAAGTGCCCTGCGTTTTTTTTGCAGAAGGTGTTTCAGATCGTTACTCAAGGTATCCTATAAAACAGGGCTGTTCAACTATGAACAGGCCAAGGTCTACTTCTTCCGGCCCAAAGTGCCTGAGGGCTACTATGCTAAAACCTCTACTTACGAATTATATCTGTTCCAAGCAGGTGCTCATAACTAAAAACTTTTGTACATAGAGCAGCAGTTTCCCATAGGAATGCATTGAAAACCAATTAATCTGTTCTGGAGGGAACAGATTTCAATACGCCATGGCCCTTGAACTGCCCCGCTCAGCCGAGACAGTGGGCTGGCAGACCCAGAACTTTGCTGGGGCAGTGGTGGTCCTTGGGATGGGGGAGGGAGGGGTGGAGAACTTAACCCCTCACCTTTTTATTGATGGTCAGCGGGCTACTTTTGAACCCTTCACTGGCTACCAGTAGCCTGCGGTCTACCTGTTGGGCAGGCCTGCTATAAAATAATAGTCCTATAAAAACCAAACACATGTGGTCCTTAAACAATTTAAATGCAAGGGCAGGTGAGATCTTTATTCAACTACTGTGTTTTTTTATTTTAGTGATCTAATAAACCTATTACCTGCCTTTGCTTTCGGATTGTGCAAGGACAAGATATCTTTGTTTGTTTTAAGGTAATTACTGACTTGGGAGCTAAGATAAGGCTGTCTGCATCGTTATCTGTTTGTGACCCTTGACCGTTGCCTCCCCCCTCAAAAAACAACCCAACCCAACCCTCAAAAATCTGGGGAAACAAGTAAACTTAAAAGGAATATCAGATGGAATGGTGGAGATTCAACACTGATCGGCAAATTAGCCCCCAGAATGCCCAGTGGGCACGTATGAAAATGTTGGGCTAACCAGTTGCTTTGCCAATGCAATGAGAATCAGAGTTGGAGTCAGGAATTTGTTCCTACTGGCCTGGAAGAAAAACAAATCTTTTAGCTGTTCGATCCAGATATTCTGCACAAAGTTGTCATCTAGGGATAGAGACAAGACACATACTTCTACAAGTAACCAGGAAGTACCTTTACCTCTCACTGATACAATGATGGGTATTAACCAACTTCTTTGTCCCTTTTGCTCTAAAGAAACACACAGCGTAATAAAAGTTCCTTAGCAGCTGGACTCTTTGACTCTGTAGCCAGCACGGCCAGGCTTTTGCTATATATTATATTATATTATATTATATTATATTATATTATATTATATTATATTATTAGAGGAGTGCAGCAAGGATGATCATGGGGATGGAAAGACTGAAAGAACTGGGGGTGTTTAATCAACATAAAAGTAGACTGCGGGGTGATATTTTTTTAAATAATAATTTATTGTCATTGTGTGTATATACACAGTATACATATACAACAAAATTCAGACACCCAGATATCAGATTCAACAGACACACACACACAAACACAATCCCCAAACACTCTCACACCCATTAAAAAATCCCCTCAACACACACACACACACACACAAATCCCCGAACACTCCCCCACCCACCAACCCCTCCCCGTAAAAACACAAGCATCTACACAACAGGCTAGGTAATACTGTCCAAGTGCTCACTGCTGGTGGTCCTTGAGTTCATTATTAAGTGTAATTATAGCTCTGGGATAAAAACTGTCCAGAAGACATAGCACTTTTCAAATATTTGAAGGGCTGTGCTACAGAGGAAGGACAGGATCTGTTCTCCATCATCCCAGAGTGCAGGACATGCAACAATGAGCTGAAGTTAAGAGAACCCAGCCTTCGACTGATTATAAGGAAAAACTTCTTAACTGTTAGAGCAGCACGGCAATGGAACCAATAACCTCAAGAGGCGGAGAGTGTGCCAATGCTGGAGGCATTCAAGAGAAATTTGGACTAACACCTGGCAGATATCCTTTGATCTGTGTTCCTGCATGGAGTGGGTGTGTGGACTTGATGACTTTGTAGGCCCCTTCCAACTTCACTATTCGATGACTGTATGATATATAAGCAAATTCAGGGAATTCGGAGAATGACGCCTTTTATACCACCGCAGGAGCTGGTGGCATGACCCATGGTTGCCATCTCCTGTTGCTTCTTCCTGCTTGCTGGCTTGCCTTTGGGTTAACCAGGCATGGTGCTTCTCATGTGGCTAGATTTGGCCTTTGGGGCCACACATGCTAATCTTGGAGAGAGGTGTTTCTCTCCACAGCAGTCACTGAGATATCAAGGTTGTTAATCTGCATTATGCCTACAACTCAACTTAAGCATCTTCATTTCCCCATTGTCCTTTTAGACCCTGCTACCAGATTTTCTCATATAAGCTGAATAGGCAGGACAGATGTCGTGTGAAAAGCTTTGCCCACCCTCCTCAACCTCCTGGGGCTTCCCAGGTATGCTGGACTGTAATTCCCATCATCCCCAACCACAAAGTCTACAGACACACAAATGCAGGTAAACCACCTTATTTCTGTGTCTGTCTGTCCAGTACATGTGAGCATACCACCTACCCAAGGACCTAATGAAAAGGTTATCAAACCACTCAATCTACATGTGACCAGAAAGTCATTCAAGAGCTTGTCATCCACAGTAAGGGCAGGAATCATTTGGTGCAGGAGCTGTACACAGTCCTCAAGGCTCTTTGTGCCCTCCAAACACTACCCACTAAGCCAGGCATGTCCAAACTTTGGCCCTCCAGATGTTTTGGACCACAACTCCCACAGTCCTTTGCCATTGGAAATACAGGGTTGGAATTCTGGGAGTTGTGGTCCAAAACATCAGGAGGGCCGAAGTTTGGACATGCCTGCACTAAGCCCACACACAGATGCACATGGCTGTAGGTATATGTGCCCATGTATCCCTAAAAACAGGGTAAGTGCACCTCTCAGGGGATGGAACTCTCCACTAAAACATAGAACCTCCACCATTTTGTCTTGGTGAAAAAATATTAGAACATCTAAACCTCAGTCACACAGAGAACTGGAAGTCATTTATTTGACCGGTTACAAAGTGAAGTTGATAGAATCAAACTGAACCAACCTGTTAAAGACGGTTGTTGTTAGGTTGTTGGGGGTTTTTTTTGCACCAACACCCATTTCACACCTCAGTTAATAGGCTCAACGCCTCTTCCGTGTAATATGGAAGATGAGATATTACCCAATGCGCTTTGCTGTTGCCCATTGTCAGGCAAAAATTATCTGATGTGTTGACGAATTGCACTGTGGTGCTTCTGACAGAAGTGCAAGAAAGATCCATTTTAAAAACAGGTTTTTAAAATATTTTCCAGTCACATTGCGTTTCATGTAGGAATCGTCTATGTGGTCAAATGTTATCACTGGCTGTATAACTAAGGACTGCAGTCCCCCTGAGCTGCCTGGAAAATTAAGCCCCCTGATGCCTAGCCCTGCCAGGTTTCGCCATCCACTCCCAACAAACCAAAATATCATGCTTTCCCCATCTGAAGCTGGACAATTATTATTCGGTCCTTGCCTACCTCAAGTTACTTCACATGTTTCTAAGGCCACGTGTTCTTCACATCTCCCTCCCCCCCTTAAAAGGCCACTGATGGGCCCCACTCTTTGGTCAGAGCAAATCTTTTTTGTGACGCCAGCATCCCTCTCTTTGTCGACAACCATCTGATGGGCAGAAGGAAGCTGAGAAGGAAAAATAGCAAGAGAAAACAAGACCTGTACAGTAGAAGCAATGGGACTTAAGTGATGGGTCCCAACTCAAAAACGGACAAGGATTTCTGTTGTACAGAGCGGAAACGATCCGACAGAACCTAGTGTTCATAGCACAAACCACCCAAATGACTTGGTGAGTCCAATATTCCAGTTCAGCTCAAAGGACCATGCTGAAGTTATCTCAATGAGCCACAACCCACCAGAGGCTTCTTCTTGCTTCTATCTTGCATCTCTGGCTCAGAGAAGCCCAGTGACCTATCTTGACTACTCCAGAAACCAGTCTCACAAACCTACCTTGATTTCAAAGCCTGATCTTTTTCAGGAAAAGACACCCTTCTGTTTGCCTTTCTGTCACAGCGCCTCAAGCAGCCTGCGCTCCCATCCTGTGTGGCCGCCGTGCATCCTGAACTCAAGCTCTTTATCACGTAACAAGTCCCACGTCTGCCCACAGGTATGTTACATCCCAGACTAGTTCTCAGTGAAGTAATCTCTTTTGACCAGGAGAGCGAGGTAAAAAAAAGAAGGTTGAAATACCAATGGGGTGTGACTCCAGAAAAGAAGCCAGTCAGCAGAACCAGATAGCTCTCCACAAAGGAGAATGTGGAGATACAGAAGGACAACCACTTGTCTCCTCTTGTCTGATAAACATCCTCTTGCAGCTGCCCACTGACACCTTCTCTGCTAAGAAACAAATATCCCACTCACAGGTCCTACAGCCTGTTTTTAAGGGCCCAGGGACACAGTCTTATAAATTAAAAATATGTAATATTAAGCAAGACACAGAACTTGGAACTAAGGTATTAAACATATGAGAATCCTTGGTGATAACTAAAGTTTAATGAAATTAATTCACTTGTGCAACACTCTACCCTAGCTACACAATTTATTTTGAGGTAGAAAGCTATTGTTTTAGTTCATGTGGCCCTACAAGGCACCCTTAGGCAAGGAGACATCTAAGCTTTCTGAAGATTTTAGAAAAAGGAACAGACAGCTTCCACTCGAAAGAGCCAGGGTCCATTCTCAGGCGCTCAAAGCTGGTGAACAAGAACCAGAGTGTGCTGACTCAGGAAGATGATGGTGCAGAGCTGCAACCCAAGCTCATGCTTAGTCAAGACCTGGCAAGCACATACTTGATAAGCAAGTCAGGAGAGGTTAAGCAAATTGCAACCCAGGCTACAAAACAAGGTCATTATAATGTCTACAACGTCATAAGCGTGGGAGGCCAACCAGCTGTTCTCAATCTGTTGCGGCCCTAGAAAGCCCAACTCTGGGATGCGTCCCGTGGGTATCCCTCTGTTTTTAGCTATTCCAACAGTCATTGCTTATCTTCCTGTTCAAAACATTAATAAGCCTCAAAGGGAGCTCAGGTTGAAAAGTCAGACACAATGCATGGCTCGTTTTGCGACGGCCCTTCTCTCCAACACAGCATCCACCAGTGGAGTTTATTGATAGGGATCTGCAAAATTACAGTCTTCTCTTTTCCAACTCCTCAAATGGCAGAAAAATAAGAGGCAATCCCAAAAATTCTGCAAAAAAACCCATAATGTCATTGATAAGAATTGCAGCCCAACTCACCTGGAGTGTTACTCATAGACACAGCACCAGATTAATAGGGGCAATTAAGAGTGACATAATAGGCATGCTTTAGGGGTGGAAAAGCATACCAAACGCACCAGTCTTAGTGAGGCACCTTATTAGACAGCTGAACACAGCAAGAAGTCCATTGAGTTCTGCATCCTGTTTCCCACAGTGACAACCGAATGCTTCCGGGAATACTCACAACCAAGACATGAACCAACAGAGCTTTATTCCAGTCACCATGACTAGAAGTGATAGATAGATGGCCACAGAGTGGGATGTTCTGTTATCTAAAACTACTACAATTGAAATTTACTCCCCTTCGCTTTTGCTGGAGACTTCCATGACATCACAAACTTGAAGTGTGAATCCTGATGGGGGGAAACTAGTTTTCTAGCTGCTTCAACCAGGTTACTGGGGGTGGGGGAGGGCATTGCAGGAAGAAAAGATGACCAACAATTCTGGCTAAAATAGAAAGATCTGCTGAATGATGGACTACTACTTGTGTTTATAACCACTTCTAACTTTGTGCCTGTATCTCTCCTTGTGGGATTATATTGACACTATGTTATCAATTGTTAGTTCCCAATAATCCCTCATAAGTTTTAGATCAGGCATGTCCAAAGTCAGGCCCGGGGGCCAAATGCTGCCCATTTACAAACTTTGAGCGGCCCACGACCTCTTTTCCCGGCCAGCTTAGCCTGTCATGCATCCCCGTCAGCTGGCCTCTGTCCACCACCACCCCAGCCACCTGCCTAGCTAACCTGCCCCTGGCTCCATTGCTGCAGCGTCCTCCCCAACTCCTTGCATGTTATAGAGACATGTCCAAAGTCCGGCCTGTGGGCCAAATGTGGCTGAATGGTCGGCCCCCGCACATTTTCATCTCACCCAATCTGGCCCTCCTTGCAAAAAGTTTGGACACCCCTGTTTTAGATGATCTATCATACATGATTAAATGGAATGTATACTCTTTTCTGAACTGCTTGTGATCTCTTTTAGTGTTTATGTTGCCTTATAATGCTGTAAGGTACCCCTCAATTCCCTGTTCTTAAACTTAAATATGTCTTAATTGTACTGGACTGTATATTGTCCCTCCATACGGTCAACTGCCTTGGATCCTTTTCCAAGGAGAAAGGGGGGTAAAAAAATACTCATTAAAAAACCCTCATACAAAGTACAATATTGGCTTCTGGCCTCCACTTTGAAACTCACCAAGTCTCACGCCATCATAAATGCCATGCAACATACTGCATGTTAGATGAACACCCCCCCCCATAAGGGAGTCTACCTTCTAAAAACAAGCTTTTAAAACCATTTAATCATTAACCAATACTTAACTACTGCAAGATAAGCACTTGGGTTCTCCAGTCTTACATGCCCTTTGCCATCGGCCACCCAAATCCAGAAATGAGTACATTTATGTTGCCAAAACCGGATGACACCTGTTAGAAGAACCCCACGGTTTTCAAAAGGACAACAGCAATAAATCACCAAAGGGAGCAAACATAATGCCTACACTTAGAACACAAAACCTGAACTTTGAACATTTGCCTTTTCTAGATGTCCTGTTTGAGGCCTTCTGGGATTTGTCACCAAAGAAGGAGATTTTTCAAACTCTAGACACAAATGCAATGCAAATACTCCCAGGTGTAGGCAGTCAGACATAAAAGAAAACCCAAGGAAGACTGCCCTTGCTTAACAATGCAGAAAGCTGAATGACTACTGAAGATGTGGAAGAGACCAGAGAAGCAGAGGGCAGAAGGGAAACTAAAGAAAGCATCTTGGGGGGAAAAGACTTATAAAGGAAGGTTCTGTAGTGCAACCTTACTTGTTCTATAGCTATTTAGCTCCAAAATATGGAAACAGAATCTAATAGCTGCACCCTCTGCTGGAATATAAGAAAACTGACCGCTGCCATCCATGACATTAGGCAGTACTTTATTTATTCATTTATTTAACAATATTTTTACCCTGCCTTTCTCCTTGACAAGGACCCAAGGCGGCTTACAACACTGAAGGACAATTCACAAAGTTTGGGACAATGAGTGTAGAAAGCTTATCAAGAACATTCAAAACAACATTCAATGCTAAGAGCAATGGTTGTGAAGAGCCTGAAACTTCCTTGATTGATTGATTGATTGATTGATTGATTGATTGATTGATTGATTGATTGTAGATTAAGTCAAGGCATGGGGAAGGAATAAAGGGAAGAGGGAAAGACAGAATGGAAGGACAGAAGAAGGCAGAAAAGAGAAGGAGTGCAGAAGAATACAGTCACATTTGTTATTACATCTCTACTTAAGCATAATGCTTATACTGTAGACTGCATTAGCCCCCCCTCCTACTCCTACTCCTTCTCCAAGTGCCATGTCCTTGTAGAATGTTGGCGATTAGTAGCCTGAACTGGTTTCTATCTAAAGCTATTCTAACTTCATCTAGGAGAGAAGTCTCCTTCTCTTCCTCCTTTTTTATTTCTTCAAAATATGGGAGGAGAGTTATGCCAATACTCTGGACCAACAGAAAGACAAACAAGTGGTCCCTTGAGAAAAAAATCAAGTGTCAGCTCTCTGTGGAGGCCACCAAAAAAGAGAGATTAAACTGATCTTGTCCTACATTGGGAATGTCACGAGAAGGCAGGATTTTCTGGAAAACCCAATGCTAGGAAAGGATGAAAGCAGTAAAAAAAAGAGGGAAGCCCAATACGAAATGGATTGACTCCTTACAGCAGTGTTCTCAACCTGTGGGTCCCCAGATGTTCCTGGACTGCAACTCCCAGAAGCCCCCACCACTTGCTGGGCTGGAAGGGATTTCTGGGAGTTGCAGTTCAGGGACATCTGGGGACCACTGCCTTACAGGAAGCCACAGCCTTCCGTTAACAAGAGCTGAGCTCTTGAGGGTAGGCCATTTTGGAGATTATCCATCCCTACGTCAGAGGGATGAATATGTGTCCCACAGCACATAACAACAGTGCCTTAACAATAATAGTGGGCGCAGAAGCATTCAGGTTACCAAATCAAGGTGACAGCTTGGATCAAACAAATGTCTCAGATTAAAAAAAAAAACCTCTAATGGAAAGCCAACAGCTCAATCCTTTTACAAACTACTGGTCTGAATATGAGCAAGGCCAGATATCCATCCATATAGGGCAGTAACAGTATTCTAAACTTGGGTCTACAGATGTTGCTGAACAACAACTCTTAGAATCCTTTGCCTTTGGCCACAATGGCAAGGGCTCCCAACATCGAAGGATGCCTGGAGACTCCAGGGTGAGAACCATTGCTACCCAACAGGTCAACTGCGGACATTTTCAAGAAGAGAAAAACACTGTTTAGGTAACACTGACATACTAATCTCTTTAGACCACAAGTTCCTCATTCTTTCTGAAAAGGGGAACATTTAATTCTCCTTATTCATCAGGGTGGTTTAACATAGTGGCTAGTCCACCCATGAACCATGCCCCCCCACGTGTCCCATTTCACATCTATCAGGGGACAAAGGTAAGGAAAACAAGGAAACATTGAGCCATTACCAAAATAAAATGCACGTCTTTAAAGGGTTTCAATATTTTGGGAGGGTTCCCTCAAGACAGACTAACATGGCTAGTTTTTGGAAAGGTCCACCAGATGAACGCTAGTTTTAAAAGTCCCAGACAGAGGATCTAAAGCAGGGGGGGGGGAGTTTGGCTTTCCAGATACTTTGGACTGCAACGTCCAGAATTCCGAGCCTTTGCTGCCAATGATAAAGGAGTGTGGGAGCTGTTGTCCAAAACATCTGCAGGGCCAACGGTTTCCCAGCCCTGATCTAAAGGCACACTGGGCAGGAAGCAAACTTGGGAGTATGAGGATTCCATGGTTTTCATTATTTAGGAGACCAAGGATATCAAGTCCTAAGTCCTGATATTCCTGAAGGCTTGTCCTTGAGCTACTGGCTGGTATGCTCAAAATCATGGTCCAACACAACCCAGGAATGGTTGTTGTGGGCTTTCTGGACTTTTTGGCCATGCTCTGGAGGTTTTTCTTCCTAATGTTTCACCAGTCTACGTGGCTGGCATCTTCAGAGGGCAGGAAGCTAGAGTCCTCTCTGTGCTCTGGACCAGCCCGGAAAACCCACAACCACCAATCAGACCCCAGCCGTGAAAGCCTCTGAGAATACAACCCAAGGGTTCTCATTTCAGCAATTCCTGAGTTGTGTTGGACCACAGCCATAACAATGGCTGAAGTGAACTTGGACCTGGATTAAAGCGATGGTTCTCAACCCTCAACCATCCAGATTTGGGACTCAAACGTCTAGAAAGGCAAGTGTTAACCAACTCACCTACCACAATCATCAGTGTAATCCTAGCACATTCAAGATGAACAAGCTAACAATGCAAGAGTAACTCCCTCTTCTCCTGAACCACCATTAACACTAAACCAGTAGTGTCCAAACTTCAGTCCTCCAGATGTTTTGGACCACAACTCCCACAATCCTTTGTCATTAGCAATAGAGGGCTAGAATTCTGGGAGTTGTGGTCCAAAACATCTGGAGGGCCAAAGTTTGGACACCACTGCACTAAACGCTTACCCTGCAAAGCTGCCAAGCTTCAGAGTAGAATACAAATATATAATAGATAGAATGAGGAGCCAACACAGTTGATTGCCTCTGTGGGGGTGTCAGCCATCTGGCTTCTCTCTTTAGGTGGCATACACAAAAATACCTCCACAGAAATGTGGATCTTCTCATCACTAGCATACATCCCACCCCCTGCCCTCGTCACCCTCTCACACAGTTTGTGCCTCCCTGTATTGGCAAATGTATTATTTATATGTTTACACACCCACATAGGACCCCTGCCATTTTCATCCCATCTTTTATGAGTTACTAGGGAAAGCTTAGGGAAGCTGTTTCGCCAGGTACATATAGAAAAAGTCCCCTTCTCCTTCTTAAGGCTACACATCTCCATTTCAAGAGCTTGAACTGTGTGCAACCACATGCGCTTAGCAATTATACTCTTAGTGCACATCTTCAGAACAGAGAGGTACTTGTTCACTGTTTCTTATTTTTTCTCTCTCTTTCACTAACATGGGACCTTTGTGATGTGCTGAATCATAGTCCCTGTCATTCCCACTGATGCTGTTTGAGGGCAATGGGCGTTGCAGTCCAGCACACCTGGAGAGCACCAAGCCAGGAGACGGCTGCATTAGTTGTAGCCCACGGTGTGATATCAACTAGTAAAAATGCAGAGACCTAGACCCTTGCTCATGGCAAGGTATGAAGGAAAGCAAAAAGGGAACCGTTTAGGAATGAAGAATATAAGAGGATATAAATCAAAGAATATAAATATCACCCAATTGTGCACTGGTGATATTTCCAACCCCCCCCCGCCCCCAAAATAATCTTGTTGCTTCTTCCTGTTGTGACTCTGTGCTCTACACAGGGCTAAAACTGGTCTCTTATACTCTGCAAAGAGCCTCATGGTACAGTGGTTAAACGGCTGTACTGCAGCCGTACATTGTGCTCACAATCTGGGGTTCAATCCCAGGTAGCCAACTCAAAAGTTCACTAAGCCTTCCATCCTTCAGAGGTTGGTAAAATGAGTACTCAGCTTATTGGGGAGGCAAAGTGTAGCCTGCGTAATTACCGTACTTGTAAACCACCCAGACAGTACTTTAAGTGCTGTGGGGCAGTACATAAATAAACAGCACACTTTGCTTTCTTTTTGCAAAGCGTCTTGCATACAGATAGCAGTAATTAACAACTTAATTTCCTTCCTTCTTCTATTCAAATATGAGCTCCACCACCCTCTTTCGGGATGGAGATGATGGGGAGAACCATGAAGTCAAGACTGCCAGAGGTTCTGGAACTGGATTTTATTAATGTAGCAGAAAGCAGAATAGAAGGGTTGGGTGCGGGTGACACCTGTAGAAAATCTAATAGGATGCCCAATGATACCTTGATGTGCTTTTGATTTGTTGTGTAAAAATGTGCCTTACCTAGCTTTAGTTCCCATGGGAAAGTGGACATCAAAGGGACATCTGTTACAAAGGGAAGAAGCTGGAGGCTGTGAACTTCTGATACACTTACCAACTGGCTGGAAGCATACTTGGATATACAACTGGAGAGGAATTAGCACACCCAGAGGGAATCCCAATGAAGGTCACCCTTGAGGCTTTAGGAGTGAATCTTTAAGATGGGTCTTGAGGAGACACAAAGAGAACAGCTGGGGAAGTTTTTGGGGAGTGAAAGGAGATGGTTAAGTGAGAGCAGGGGTCCTCAAACTATGGCCCGTGGGCTGGATGTGGAACACCAAGGTCCTGAATCCGGCCCGCCAAGGTCCTGAATCCAGCCCACCAAGGTCCTGAATCTGGCCCACCAAGATCCTGAATCTGGCCCGCAGGCCATTGCAGACTCCCCACTCCCCTTCCCCACTTGAGCCAAAAACTCACCATGCAGCAGCAGCTGTTGCCTATGGGCACTTTTACACGACCCCTAAGATCCGCTGGTGACTTAAATTTGGACCAGAGATCTTGGGGGTTTGTCGCTCTTCCTGTGTTCCCACCCTTCCGCACCCCCTTGCTCCTGTCTGTGTGAGGGGAGGGAGAGAAAAAAGGGAGAAAAAAATGCAGGCTCACCTCCGCTCTGCCATGGTGCTGCTCCGGGAAGCATTCCAGTCTCTTTCAGTCTCTTAAAGGGGCAGGGGGCAAAAAAACAAACAAACCCCAAACACAAGGCGAGGAGAGCCCAGCACTCACTGCTTTACATCCGCATCAGAAATGTTTCACCTTCGGAGACCAGGTACTTAGAAAATGCGCTGGGATGCGCTTAGGTGGGCATGGTCGTACTTAATTTTTTTAAAATCCTGAGCTGGTAGGAAAACAATTTTAAGCTCCACATCTGGGAGCCCTTTGCCTCATATTTTAGGGGTCGTGTAAAAGCGCCCTCAGCCACCAATGCAAGGGCAAAGTCCACCGTTGCCCATAGCGTCTTGGGTGTGTGTGAGCAGGATGGGCCCCCACCTCCCTTGGCCAAGCTCTTAGTGGAAAAATGGTCCACAGTGTCTTCACTGATGAGCTCTTTGTGAGATGTATCCTTAAACTGACCACATCGGCATAAAACTAATCCCTTCTCAACTCAAAGAAAGCAAACTGTGCTGTTTATATACCTCCCCACAATGCTTGAAGCTCTCCTTGGGTGGTCTGCAACTTAATTACACATTGCCTCCCCACCCCACTGAGCTGGGTCCTCAGTTGATCAATCTGAGAAGGATGGAAGGTTGAGTGAACCTTAAAATGGCCACCTGAGTTTGGGATCAAACTTGGATCCTGAGCGGAGTCTTCAGTGCAGTCCTGTCCTGAAAGAAGTTCATGCCATCTTCACCAAGCTAGCAAGCTTACAGTATTTATTTATCTAAATAAAAGTATTTATCCTCTGTCTTTCTGCCTCTGGGGTCCCCATAATAAAACATATTGAAACATTCTTTTAAGAGCGTGTTAAAAACTGTTTCAAATTCCACTTTTTTTAAAAAAAAAACCACACAAATGTTGCCGGCTTCTAAGAAACTCAAAAGCGGGAGGCAGCCGACCAGATTTGCCTTGGGAAGGAGTTCCACAACCCAAGGGCTGTACAGACAAAAGCCTGCTCAGGGGATAATGGGAGGTGTAGTTAAACTGTCAACCCGAGGGGAAAGGCTGACCGTCCGGGCATGTCTGTACTTGTTAGGTTCATCACTGAAAGCAGGAAGAAATGTGTGTGTCGGGGAGGGGGGGTGTTGGAGAGGTCTGAGGTTCCCCGAAAAAGCGGCCGGCAAGAGGGAGTCGCTGCACCCGGCTTGTTCCGCGGCACCTCCTGGTTCGATCCGGACTCTGGCCGAATTAAGGCTGCAGCAGCCATAAAACTGCCCTTTATGCAAAACGTGAAAGATGCCGCTGGGGGAGGTGGGGGGGGGAGTCAGCCTATGTTGCTTCACCACGAGAGAGAGAGAGAGAGAGAGAGAGAGAGAGAGAGAGAGAGAGAGAGAGAGAGAGAGAGAGAGATCTTGTATAAAGGAATCAATCCGTTGCAAATGAAATTATGTTAAGCATATTTTCCTTTATACGAATTTTCCCATAGGAATGCATGGTTTGTATAACATAAAATCTGTACAACATAAACAATTCCGGAGATAGGGGAAAGAGGATTCGAAGAGCCGTCTAGGTGCCGCAATAGTGGATCTAGTGGTGGAAGAAGGCCGGGGGGGGGTGTCTTCTCGCGCGTAGGGAAGCTCCGCCGGCCCTCCTGCCCCCGAACCGGTTCCCACTTCGCGAAGGGCGGTTCGGAAGGGCAACCTCGAACTCCGCTCGCACCGACGGACGGACGGAGGAACGGCCTGGCGGGCGGCTCTCCCTCCTCGTCGGAGCGTCTCCTTTTCTCCGACGGGGACAGGAGGAACAGCTGCCCGTTCGACCAACCTCGACTTTGTTTTTCAGACCCAAGAGTCGCTCCCTCTCTCTCCCCCCCCCCGCCCCCTCTTCTCCCTTCGGCTGATGCAACGAGATTCCAATATAGCTTCTTCCAAGGGTCATCCTCATCAAAACAACCTCCCCTTGGCGCAACTCGGCAACAACTGCGCCCCCCCTCACCTCCCCCCCCCGGGAAAAGCCGAAGAAGAAAACAACAAAACAAAACAACCCCTGCAAACATACAAACCCGCCACCGGCCACCTCGAAATAAGAGCCGAAGCAAACCCGATCCTCCCGACTAGCTTCTCCCCATTTTTAATTCGGTTTTTTTTTTTTTCTTAAATATAACAGGGGGAACGCTTTCCGTCTACGTTACCTCTTTACTCCGCAAGGTTCTGCCGTTCTCGGCGCGTAAACAGCCTCGGACGTCGGCGGGTTCGCAACTCTCGGGGTCCGCGACGATCATGGCTGGGGCCGTCGGAAGGTGGGCGTGCAACGCAACCTCGATCCGGAGAGAAAGGAGCGCTTCCAACAGTTGCCGGCGCGGCAGTGGAAGGGGCCAAAAAAAAAAAAAAGGAAGAAAAAGTGGGGGGAAAAGAACGAGTCCCCGGGTTTGGGCTAAGCCCTGCGCGCCCCGACGATTCCAACGTCGAACGTTCGCACCACCCAGCGTTCTAGAACGTCCCGGGGCATCAGGGTTCTAGAACGCTGCGGCGCGCAGGAGGCAAACAACTCCCCCCCTTCTCCTCCTTCCCCCCCCCCCGGGAAGGCACGCTCGGGACCCTGGCTTTCTAAGCAAAGGCTCAGCCTCCTCGACGGCTTTTCATACCCCGGGCGAAGGAGGAGGGGGGGGCTGGCAAACAGCACGGAGAAAGTGTCCACCCCTCTCTTGCAGAAGACCAATACTTTCCGAGGAGGAGGGCCTTGCTCTGCATGGAGGCACCCCCGTCGCACTTCGGCACCAATCGGGAGCGAGGAAAACAGGCACGGGATCCTGGGAAATGGAGTTTTCGACGGGTTTGTTTGTCTCGAAATCCTGACCCCCTCCCCCCGAAAAGGGGTCGGGACGTTGGGCTGGGTGTTACAGTATTTGTTTTTTTGCACTTTGGAATGCTGTTAGCCCTTGGAGAATTTCGAGAGCCTTTGCACGCGCCAAGATTCCAGTAGTAACATGTTAGGAAGGCTCTTTTTATTGAGCGGACAGAGCGCCGGATTGGGACTCCCGACAAGTCTTCGGGGAGTTGGACATGGGTGGCAATTAACCATTGAACGTCTCTTTCAAAAGCCATGTTAGGGTCGCCATAACTTGACTGTAATAACAGCAACATAATCAAATTGTAGAGCTTGAGGTGACCCTAAGGAAATTGAGTCCTGTCCCTGCCAGTGCAGGAAATCCACAGCTAAAATGATTTATTTATTATTTATTTTGAATATTTTTACCCACCTTTTCTCTTTGGAAAAGGACCCAAGGCAACTTAGAGCATTAAAATGTTACCTTCAAGCTACAAAGAGCATGCAAAAGAAAAAAAAATCCATTATGAGGGGTGGAAACTAACATGGAAATCACTGGTGTTCTTATGCAATCATGTATGGTAATTCATAAAAAGTCACCTAGTAGGTAGTCCCTCATTCAGGGAAAGCTTGCCTGAAGAGGAAGGGCTTTGCCTGCTTCCGAAGGACAGCAGAGATGGGGCAGTCTTGGCCTCCAGTGGGAGGGAGTTCCAAAGTCTGGGAGCAGCAACAGAGAAGGCCCTTTCATGTGTTCTTCTGAAAAGCACCCAAGAAAGGTGGTGGGATGGAGTGATAGGCCTCTCCTGATGACCTTAGCACCCGAGCCGGTGGATACTGTAAGATGCAATCTTTGAGGTACCTTGGAAATATATTTGATAGATGGCCACTCAACCTCTGCTTTAAAAACTCCAGTTAAGAAGAGCCCCACCAGCCACTGAAAGGGTCAATTTTATTGTCAAATGGCTCTCAGGTTAATCATAGAATTGCCGCCTACATCAACCCCCTTCCTGAATGCAGGAATCCAAATCAACTCTATCTGACAGATGAATGTCCTTTTTTCCATGTCTCAAGCATTGGAGAGCTCACCAGTTCTCAAGGTATTTCTTTCCATTTCCTTACTTCTCTAAAAGCTAGGAAGTTTTTCCTGATATTCAGCCTAAATCTGGCTTCCTTTTAGTATGAACCCTGTGCTCTGTAATGACTGAGGGCAGTTCCTGCCTCTCTTCTTTCAAATATTTGAAATGCATTTTTGTATCTCCCCTCATTCTTCTTTTCCTCAAGGCTAAAGAAGCCGGTTGTCTTTCCTTACAGAGCTTGGCTTCTAGTTCCCTGACCATCCTTGTTGCCCTCCTCTGAATTCATTCCTGTTTGTTGGCGTCCTTCTTCAAGTGCAGTGTCGAGAACTGGACACAGTACTCAAGAAGAGACCAAATAAAAGTGGACTAGGAGTTCATGGGATTTGAAGACTACACAGTCTAAAATAGCACTGGTCTTTTTTGCAGTTTGTGAACTACAACTCCAAGATCCTTCTAACTTTTAAAATGTGTTGAGCGAAGTTTACCTCGTCTTGTACCTGTGTTCTTTTTTCACAAGTGTAGAATTTTGCACTTATCCCTGTTGAGTTTCATTCTTTTTACAGCCCAGTGCTTGACCCTATCAAGATCATCATTTTGAATTTGGTTTGTCTTCCAGGATATTAGAAATTCCACCCTATGTTGCATCATCTCCAGATCTGATAAGCATTTCCTGCACTTCCTCATCCAAGTCATGTATGTTGAAGAGCCCCAGGCCCAGGGCTGAGCTTATCTGGAACCTTACCTGAGTAATTTGCAATAGCTGTTGAGTGTTTTTCTTTCGGTCTTTCAAATGCAAGCTTCTAGATAGGTCTCAGGGGCAACATGAACAATACCATAAAGAGAAGAAAAATGCAACATTTCAGACACATAATGCTCAATAAGAAATACCATCTGCTGCAGGTTATCCTTCAAGGAAAAATAGATGAGAAGCGTGGCCTGGGGTGTATAAGAACATTCTGGCTTAATAATTTAAGCCAGTGGTCCACAGTGAGTACAGCTCTCTATTTAGAATACAGTAGTGTTAGATAGAAACTAGTTCAGGCTACTGGTCGCCAATGTTCTACAAGGACATGGCACTTGACGAAGCACCAGCAACATGAACAGCTAATGGAGCTCAAAAGTCATTTTCTAATGATGACAGCCTTTTTCCAGGTTATTTTGATAAGGGAGAGTTTGCTAGTTCTTCCTAAATCAAACACAATGCTTGCTTTCCTCCACAAACTTTTAGCTCCTTGATGTTTCACATCCACGTCGTATATAAGGACAAGTCCGGTATTAGCAAAAGGCATTGTTCTCTTGCGAAGAGCACCCTCTCAAATGGCATTAACACCCCCACACACACACACATACACACACTTTTCCAACCCAAAATTAGTTTTGCAACTGTGTGGTTCTCTCTTCGACTTACTTCTGTGTATAAGATGACCCTCAAATTTTAGTCTAACAATTGTAGACAAAAATATTTTAGCCTTATATATGGAAAAATGCTGTATCTCAACTTGAAATCTACATCACAAGGCTGCAGTGGAGATGAAATGGGAGGAGGTGAGCTCTATGTGCTTGCTGCCTTAAACCCACTGGACAAAACATGATTGTAGAGTAAACTAATACATGATAAAATATTTTCTGGTTCATATTTAGGACTAACACAAGTGCACACGCAGTAGCAAAATAAACTTCGTTTAAAAATGTATTTTAGTCCAGGGGAGGAAACCTCTGGATCTCACACTGTTTTTAACCTACTGTTTAAATTATCAGGTCACATTTCAGAAGTAACATAATGAATAGGATCCAAGTTTTTTGATTGGTGCAATGAGTTGTATTTTCTAGTTACTTTTAAAGCACCCTGTTAGCACGATTTGTTCCAGTTCTGTGCCACCTCCTTTATGGTTCCTCAAGTTTTTTAAGTCACCAAAGGTAACAAGTAATAGCAATGCAATAATTTACTTTTTCAGCATTGCAACATGTAGCAATGGCTTACTGTTTGCATGTTTCCAGGTTGCTTGCTGTTTGTTTACAGAAGGGGCTAGAGAGTTACATTTGGTTCCACAATTACTTTTTAAAAGACACTTTCTAACTGCCTCCCCGCCAGCCCCTGGTTGAGACAGATCTCATCTCAAATATTAGGACCACTTCTAGGCACCACAGTTTGAGAAGAGCAGCAACCATCTGGAACATGTCCAGAGGAGGGTGACCGTGATGTGTGTATGCTTCACTATGAAACAAATGCAAAAACAGGGAAATGATTTTGGTAGAAGCATTCTGGTTTAATCATTTGGAAATATGTATGGAACACTTAATCTAACATTACCTATAGCCCATGGAACTGGGGATTGCTGTAAAAAAGTTTAATTTGTTCTCCTGGAAGTGGTCCTAGAAGATACGACTCAATATAGTTCAAAAATATATAAAAACGCAGTGGCAGCAGATGCCCCTTATCTTATTGAAAAGGTCAATTTTATATATCCATTTGCAGTGCTAAACATAGTATCATATTATCTCTCCAAAGAAGACAGAGAGGTAATATAAGAAGCCTCCTGCACAAGGCTAAGAAACTTATTTTCTATGGCTCCAGAAAGTAGGACCTGGAGTGACAGATAAAAAACAAGAGGTTGGATTGTCAGAACCTGATAAGGGTAACTGATTCCCCAACGAGTCCTGCAAATACTGATAAAACTCCCAGGCAAAGAATAGTTTCGATGATTCATCAGAGCTGAGGTTATTCCCACTAAAAGGTTAATCCCAGAATGAAACCACACCATGAGTGATAAACCCTTCCAAACTCATCTGAGCATCTTGTTTATAAATGTCTTAATTGTTGAATACTTCCAGGCTACATCAAAACTTGATCGTTCTTGTTAACATAAAATTTCAAAACGTGTAACTTTTGAGAAGTCACAGGATAGTCTCTTATCAATAATGCTTTAGGAAAAAATGTGAAAAAAACTGGTTATATCTCCAAACAGTCCTGGTGGAGAGTGGTGTAATTGTTTCGGTTGTTTTGTGTTCTTTGCTGGTTTTAGGGTTTATATTTTTGTTCCATTTTTTAAAAAATAGAATAAAAAAACAAACAAACAAGCAAGCAAGCAATGCTTTAGCTGTTGATTTCTTCCTTTAGGATGTTATGACTCAGCGACCCAAGAGATCCATCACTACTAATATCACGTAGACTATGTACGCTCTAGCATATCCACTCTGCTGTAGTCTACGATTATTATCTTTTTTGCAAGACTGCAAGTAATATTTGTTAATACTGTACTATCCAAAATATTCACAAGTAAATGTTGGCTGAGAAGTCTGGATATATTTTGTGAATGTCTGACAAGAAATTTACGGAAATTCATGTAAATACCCGTTTCAAACACGTGCTATAACTGAAGAGAATAATACATACTTAATAGGTTGGGCACTTTAAACACCAAATCCTGTGCTGTAATTAGAGAATGCTCATCTAGTGTTTTATAATCCACTGAGAAGGGAAAAGGATTGTCTTTTAATTCATGTTTTTATTCATGTTTTTACTTCTAAAACACCTTTCCCCCAATAAATATGTGACTAGTTACTTTTTGGTAGTACAAAATCTTCAAGGAAATATCATTTGAAAAAACAAAGACACAAAAAGTAGCTGAAGCTATATGGTAAGACCTGAAGAAGGCACATTTTTAAAATTTCTTCATTACAGAAAATACCATTTAATCCTCTACATACATCAAATTCCACAGTACTGTAGCACCAAAAGCAATTTTTGCTTCATGCCAAAGGCCTGTGCTTGGATGAGGCCAAGCCAAGGGAAAATGGATTCTTTTTGCTGACTCAGGCGAAGAAAGGCAATGACAAAATACCAACCAAGGACTCCCACCTTCCCCAAAACATTAGCTTTACAATTCATTTGTACAAAGTAATTCATCTGTTTTAACACCATTAGTTCTACAAATATAGAAGGAAAACAGCATCACTATAAATAATCCACTTTAATGTATGATGAAATGGTCACAATTAAGAAGCCCTAGATACAAAGAAATCATTTCCCTTGCCTTTACTTTTTTGTCATCTGAAGAAGGTAAAAACCAATCTCAAATTTCTACGAATTCCCTTTTCCCTAAAATGTTTTAAATATTAAAATCAGTCTTTTGCTGTTACATGCTTCCTAGTGTGATGAATCCTTAACATAAAGTCTTTGTTTTTAAAAAGAAAACCAAGGTTTAAAATAAACAACCCAAGGCAAGCAATTCATCACAGATTTTTTTCCTTCCATGTTCAATGATCTTCAAAGTGCAACTGAAGAAGATACGACTCAATATAGTTTAAAAATATATAAAAACTCAGTGGCAGCAGATGCCCCTTATCTTATTTAAAAAGGTCCATTTTATAAATCCATTTGCAGTGCTAAACATCTGACTGCAACTGGCCAAGACTCAGAAGCTGGCAGAGCTGCTTTCTTCTTGAATTAGCTGCTTTCTTCTTGAATTTCAATGAATTAGGATGAATTTCAATGAATTGGGATGAAGCCAAGTGTTTAGATTCACTGGTGTTTTAAGTTGCCTTCCCCGTAGCTTTGTACTGCTGTAGAATAAATTTATAATTCAAGGGAAATCAGAGCGCTTGCTCATTAAGATGTTACACTGGTGTGCCTTTTTGTAACCAAACAAACCCCTCATTTGTTGGGACCAAGCCTCGCTCTTTGGACAGAGACAGAAATTTTAAGCCTCTCCATGCCCCTTTCTTGAAGAAAACAAACAAAGCAATACCATGAAAGATAGTACGACAGTGATTTTTTTTTAAATTGAACAACTAAAATCCCAATCGTTGTTTCATTTCATTGCGTTGATTTCATTGACTGCCTTTCACCCCACCCAAAAGGACCCAAGGTGCCTGTACTAGTGATCGCAGTAAGCAAACCAGGATAAGTAAAATCATAGTTTGTGATCATTTTTGTTTTCCTACCCAATTTAGTTATTCTCAAACAGGGGCCCTATTCCCTCCCCTGGGCAGCTCTGGCACATTTGAAGGGGGCTAGAGTGGAAACAATTTTTCACCACAACACCTTATAAGGTTTGTTATGCGGCTTACACAATCCTGTTCTGCCCATAATTTCTTTCATATTGTGTTTATGGCCATGGCCATTAAAAAAACTTGAGAAGGGTTGCCCCAAATTGTACTGCCAAAAGACCTGGAAAGGTCGGAGGCAGCTTTGAATTGCAGGCTTTGGAAATTCCAGAGAGAGGGGAAATTTGCATAACAGAACCGCCTATGGGGTGAATCCATATGACATAAAATGGTTGGGATTAGGGACTACAGTACTCTGTTTTCAATGCATTCCTATGGGAAATTTGTATAAAGGAAATTTGCTTAACAGAATTTCATTTGGAATGAATTAATTCCTTTATACAAGGTACCTCTCTCTCTCTCTCTGTGTGTGTGTGTGTGTAGGTGTTTGTGTGTATATTTTTTTGAGAAAGAAAAATGAAGGATTTCCTTTTAAAACAGTAAACACAAGAGTATCAGAATTTCTTCCCACCACTATATGCCTAGTTAGAAAGCAACATAAAAGTCTGTGGGGAAACTGATTCCAATCCCATCCTTCTGTCTCTCAACCAATTTTAAAGTTAAGGTCATAAAATTAAGAAAGAGTATTGCACCATTGAAAGTGTTCACAGGCGTGGAAGGATGAGAAGTGGTGGAAGATATTAACCCATCCACCTCATTTTACTTTGACAGGAAAATTAGAAATTTATAACCCAACACGCAATCATGAATGGTCACAGGTGGAGGTTTCCATGGTGTCCATCGTAATATCAATTGATGTGAAGTCCCAGAAAGATTCCAACTCAACCAATAATAGGACATTAGCCCAAAGTTCTTGGGGGTGGAGGCAGGAAATGTTCCAATAGTATGTTTAAGGGGAGGTTATTGCCCCTGGCTTCTCTGTCTTTTTGCCTTTTGATAACGTTGCCGCTTGTTTCAGAAGCTCTCTATTCTTGGCCTGTTAGAAAAGCAAACAAACAGAATTTGTGCCGCTGTCATCTCATAGTAAATGTTGGCGACTATGCAGAACAGGGAAAGAAAGAAGCATCAACCAGTGTACTCTGCAGCTAAATATAAATAAATGTCTACTGTGGGGGGGGGGACCCAAACTTCTGTGATGTACATAAACTGCACAAACCAATTTGCCTTCCAATATTATTTTGCCAAATTCGTTTTTGCCACTGGTTATGGGGAGAGCAATTAATTGCCACCCACTACCATGGATTGTATTTTAAGCATCCCTTCTGCCTCCTGATACTTCCAACCGATATTATCCACATACTTTCCAGCACAGTTCTGCCGCCAAGGGAGAAAAGTACAGTAGATCCTCTCAGGAAGGCAATTCTTACAATTCGTATGCTTCAGGCTTTCTGCACACCCATACCGTTCCATGGCATGCTGCCATGCGCTGAAGCAACGTGACTCTGCATCAGGATGACCCTTGGGAAAGGGCTACGGGGCTGCGATAGCCAACTGCATGCATGGGCATGCATCTCAATAATATGAAAATTTAGAGGCCTATTACTAGTCCCTAGTCTACAAGTTGTCTATTACGGATTTCTCTGTGCTCTGCAGTCTAGTGTCACACCTCCTTCAAACAGCCACATTTTTTTTAATAGAAGCATGAGCATATTTCCATCATCATAGCTTGATCTTATGGACAAATTCCATGGGGTATATTCACACCTGAATATGCTGCTCACCATTTTGTTTCTGGAATACAGTTTTCTCTAAAAACTGCCGAAGCAGGAACTCCTAACAGACCAGCAGGCTATAGGAATTCAGCAACCTGGCTCAGTAGAAAGCAATCTGGCACATTTATCAGCAGCATAATATTATTAGATGCAACAAGTAAAACTGGATGGTCGTGCCCAGATATATAACGGCCACCTAGTTTCATAAATGCTGGAGTTAAATAAAATCACCTGCAATTGTTCTGTGACCTCCTTATGAGTCTTCTCCATCTGGTTCATTTTAACCCTCATCTGGGACTCTTGATACTGAAGATCAGCCTTTAATTCAGTTATCTGTTCAACAATTAAAATAGGAGATGGATGTTTATATTCTCTTGCATTGAGTATGTATCATATAATGAAAAACATCACTGTAGAAATTTAGCGCAGTCAAGTCAGTCACAGGGATTCCCTAGCAAAACCATGGGGTGCATTTTCTTCGACAACTCAAGTAGTTGATGTTGGCCAATTCCCTTGTGCTTCAACTTCCAGACCTGTTGAACATAATCAGTTCCCATTCTTCTTTCTGTATCATAAGAAGAGCCATGGTGGATCAAGCCAAAGGCCCATCTAGTCCAGCTTCCTATATCTCACAGTGCCTCCACCAGATGCGTCTGGAAGCTCACGAGACTAGATATCTGTCTCCTGATACCACTCCCCTGCGTCTGGCCCTTGAAGTACACTGGTTTTAAGCCTGGAGATTACACATCTCCATCATGGCTTGTAACCTGTGATGGACTTTTCCTCCAGGAACCTGTCCAATCCATCCCCTTTTGAAGGCATCCAGGCCAGATGCCATCACCACCTCCTGTAGCAGGCAGTTCCACAGACTAATGACATGCTGCGTAAAAAAATATTTTCTTTTGTCTGTTCTCACTCTCCCAACCCTCAATTTGAGTAGATGTCCCCTAGTTCTGATATCTTGTGAGAGGGAGAAGAGCGTCCCTCTATCCACTTTACTCATCTGTAACACATGGCAACAAAAGGGGTTAAAAATTAACTGAGTCTCCCATAATCTGAAATCTTTGCTAAAATAAAATTCTGAGCAACAAGAAAAATATATAAGTTTCAAAAACAATCAGAACAATTGAACTGTAAAGCTTCAAGAGGGTACCATAATAAAACCTAAAGTAGAGTAAAGCAAAATCTTGCCCTGCAATTCGCGCTCCTATTTTCTCAAAATATGTCCAAAAGACAAGAGCCTCAGTGGAGTCATTTCAGCTCCTGGTGAGAGTTCAGGCTCAATTTGATCTAGAACCAGGTGAAGGCTTTTCCTCCTTCTTGCAAGGCAACTCCAGAATCCTCTGGGAATTCCCCCCTAGCCAGAAATCGGCTGAGAACTGCAAGAAAACCACGGAGTTTGATGCTGACATTGTGGGCCTTGGTAAACGACAGAAGCATCAATTTGCCGGAGAAAAAGCAGAAACTGACCCTGTAAGCGGCTGGGCTCCAAGGGTGCCTCAAGAGGCTATGGCATTGGTAGTCTATCTCCCGGCTAGGATCTGTAAAGGGTGCATCTCAAAATACTACAAGTCCCACGATCCCTTGCAGCACGCCTGCAGCTCAGCCACACCTATTGTCTATGACAGATCCTCGGCCACTGCCCCCTTCTATGCGTGTTGTTGCCTATTAGCTGCCCTTCAGGAATTTCCTCCCTACTGCAATGACCAATTTTCTCCATGTGGGAGAGAAGAGGAGGTGTGCATCTTATCATGGCATTTATCAGGACCAGGGCTGTATGACTCAGCAAATGTGGAGCCTCGTTGCAGAGTCAGGTACCACAATCCATAAAAGCTAACAACCAGCACTCCCTGTTCCTAGCCTCAGCAACATGAGAGCTCCGGATCCCTGAAGCTTTGGCCTACTTACCTTGGACGTTCCTAGGACTCTGTAAGTCTTTCTTGCTAGCCTCCCTCTCCCTGTTGGACTGTTGTTGTTTTTTGTGTGAATCTAGAACCTTGGACTGGCTATTGCTTCTGAATCTGGAACCTGGACTGGCTGATTATTGTCTCCTTCTCTTTGTGTACCTTGAACTCGGACTGGCTGGCCACGCCCTTGGTCTCAACCCACATCTGGCTTTTGGGAACAGCCTGGTCCTGGCCCCCTGGCTGTCAGCCTAGCTGCCACCCATGCCCCAGTCATTATTGCATTTTAGTTTCGCCTACTGCTCCTTGAGTGACTCTACAGCCTCCTGCCACACACAAAGCCCCTTCTCACATTATGGTGTGCATCCACAGAGGAGGATGTTTGGTGTTATTTGAAGTTGAAAACAAAGTCCAAAACATTGAAGGAGCCAAGTGTTTCCCCTTAAAGACAAAGCTAAAGGAAGTCTACTACTTTCCTTCCCATGGCATGAGTATGGAACAGAATGTAACATGTTTGGAAGTTGAGTCATGGCAACTGGATTTTTTTTTCTTGAGAGACAGAAACGTTTCACTGCTCATCCAAACAGCTTCAACAGTCTGAATACTGATTGTTTTAATACAAACAGCTAGTGCGAGTTTTCCATCTAATAGTCCGCTTTGACCTCTTGTCACCCTGGTCTGAAATAGGCTCATAAGATGGACAATTGCCTGAATAGGCTTGTTAGGTAGACAATAGTATCCATAGCCTTAAGTATGGGTCGTTAGCTATGGCCTTGGTGGTGAAAGCTTTTTGATTTGTCTGGATATTCAGTCTGATGAAGCTGTTTGGATGAGCAGCGAAACGTTTCTATCTCTCAAGAAAAAGAAGTCCAGTTGCCATGACTCAACTTCCAGATAAACTCACCTGGATGACCGAGAATCTTCACAGACAGAATGTAACATCGTGGTCCTGCCCCTCTAATTCTGCTACATGGAGTTGACAAGGAGGGTCAGGAGCTTCTTCCCTCCCTTTTTTAATCTGCTGCAACTGTCCCTGCTTGAAACAGAATCCATGCAAATAAGCAAACTAGGTTCCCTGGAACTAAAATGAGCCTGCTCCAAGAGGCTTAAGAAGGTACTACCTTCTTCTCTTTATCCAGTATCATTTGGTCCTTCTGGTGCAGCATCTTCTTCAGAGTTGCCACTTCCTCCTTCAGCTGGGCTATGATGACAAAATGATCAGTGCCAGGAGAATCCAATGCCAAGTCTGGAGAAAAACTACAGAAGACAAGATGATACACAAACTGTTGGCAGGCACCCTAGGCTGTACAGGACAATCTGCTAGTATCCAAAGACCATCCCACAGACTTATCAGGCTTGAGAAATAAACAATCACACAGCTGTCACCATTCATGCAGACATTTTACACCTTAGTGATGTCAGATTCATTCACACAAAAAAATAGAATAACAATGAACACTTGACAAGGTTTTTGAAGGGGTGTGTGCTCCAAACTTAAGTCTAAATCATCTTCTACTCCCAGTTTTTACTTCCTTATCAAAACAATGGCTGTTATGCCAACAATCCCCACCTCCACCTCCACCCAACCTTAGCTATTAGCATCACAAGACCATCTGACCTTTAAATATAGGTACTTGGCTGTTTTGCAACATAAAGCCACGCTCTTAGTAGCAAAAACCACAAACAAACAAGCCCAAACAAAACACCCCACAATGGCTGAACCCTTGAGCATTGCAATCCTAGGCAAACTTGTTGGACCATCAACACTGCTAAATTGGATAAAACCGATTTCTGAATAAATGAGTATAGATTGAGCTGCATGCAGCTAAAAAGGATATGGAATATTCTGGGAAGAAAGGAGAAAATGAATCATGTTCAAACTCTCTTAAATGTCTGTCCTCTTTTTCCTTTGCCATAGCATTGGAAACTACTGTATTTTACAAGCAGAGAGAGTTAACTGCAAATATTGGCAGCCCAAGAGGTATCTGTAATCTTTACTGATGCAAATAAGTTATGTCTATATCTGGAGACCAAGCAGACTATTCCTGTTCTGAACCAAGCTGGGCAGAATACTTATTTTGCATATTCCCAGTGAGAAAAATGATTAGCACGCTTTTTCTGCAAGGCTCGGCATGGAATTCTACACGGATAAATGTTTATCTCATAAAAACAGTACGGTATGATTCTTCCATTCACATTTCATAAAAGCAAAGGACCACTGCCATTCTTGGCAAAGATGGATCCTGGGCCACATCAAAGAAGCAGAGGAAGATGATGGGTTAGTTCCAGACCAGATTAGTGATGCATACTTGGAATAGGTCTGTGAAGATTCTCAGTCATCTAGGTGAGTTTATCTGGAAGTTGAGACATGGCAACTGGACTTCTTTTTCTTGAGAGATAGAAACGTTTTGCTGCTCATCCAAACAGCTTCATCCACTGTTTGGATGAGCAGCGAAACGTTTCTATCTCTCAAGAAAAAGAAGTCCAGTTGCCATGACTCAAGTTCCAGATACATGGAAAAAAGGTAAATACGAAAAGTTACTAATCAGTAACATCAGAGACATTCTGGAAAAACCTGGGTATAGATACAGCAGTTGACTGAATGTACTGTAATGCAAATATTAATGAAGGGAATACAAATAACAGCTTAGCCTTTAAGAGCAATCTCTGATACTGTATTAAAGTTTCATCTGAGGAGACATAGAAAGAAGCTATGAATATTCCAACTCTGCAGACAACACAGACAAAACAAAATATGCACAAAGGAAAAGGAAATAGCATAAAGAAGGGATAAAGTTGTTCTCAAACATGTCCTGTCAGCAGAAAGATACATATATTTATCATCTTTCCAACTTTTTTGGCCTCAAATTTAATTTTGAGCAAGAATTCCCTTCAGAGCTTAATATGTGCAAATATGTGTATATAAACTTCAACCCAGTTGTATAAAGATACAATCAGGCTGGCTGCACAGCTCAGTGAGTTAGCTAGCTGGCTAGGGAGTCAGTGGGTGAGGGGTTTGATTCAAAACTGTGCCTCCTGAGAAGAGAGCCAGCCTACGTAGCTTTGGGCAAGCTGCAGAGTCCCACAACACTCTCAGAAGGGACTGGTAAACCACTTCTGAGTATATATCTAGAAAAGGCTGATTTGACTTGACAGGACATGCATACAACCATAGGGACAAGCCAGACATAGAAGAAAGGACAATCTTGGGATGATTGGTGGGATAACTCAAAGGCTTATAACCAAAGCGTATTTTGGATCATAGAACTAGAGTTGATTTGGACCCATAGGGTCATTGAGTCCTACTTCCTGCTCAATTCAGTAATCCAAGTTCAAGTAAATTTTCCATTTGAGGAAAATTGGATTGTGGCATACAAATATAAAAATTAAAAAAAAATAGTTGTACTTCATTAATTTTCTTATTTACTTGTTTGTTCACTGCCCAGAATTCCCCTTGGGAAAGTCGGTGCGGTTAATAAGTATAATAATAATAAATAGTAAAATAATAAGTATATCTGACAGATGTCCGTCTAGTATTTTTCTTAAATGCTTGAAGCTTGTGGTGTGAGAATGACTGAGAACAGACTCTGTCCTAGGATCACTCCCAAGATGCACACCCGGTCTCTAGGATCAAGGGCAACAACACCCAGGCTAGGGATGGTTCCACCCACCCACCCACAGGAGGATCTCCCTCGCGTCCAGGCGCAGTTTCAACCTGCTAGCCTTTGCCCACTCCAAAACTCAGGTTTAGACCAGCGGTGGCGAACCTTTGGAACTCCAGATGTTTTGGACCACAACCCCTCAGTCCTTTGTCATTGGCAATATAGGCTTGGAATTCTGGGAGTTGTGGTCCAAAACATCTGGAGTGCCGAAAGTTTCCACCACTGGTTTAGACAAAGCTCAAGTACACTCAGCCCCCGCCATTTCGTGGTTCAGGTACTGCAGTCCCACTACATCACGGGATTGCAGTACCTGCACCTCGGAGCTGCGCGGGGTGGCGGCGGGTGGTGCGATTGGGTCGCTCCGTGCTGCCCCCCGCGCTCCTCCGAGAAGCCTCAGAGCCGTGTGGGGGGCCGATCAGGTCGCTCCTCCGAGAAGCCCCACACCCCACCCCACCCGCTTCCGCATATCGCAGATTTTCATGCATCACAGGTGGGGTGGGTTCCTAACCCCCATGATCGGTGTGGGGGGTGACTGTACCCAGAGGACAACCACTGAAGAAGTGCACGAGAGACAGAACTCTGTGTTATCATGATACTGATGACAATGCACCCCAAAACTTTGGGAAGACTCCACCAGGAGCCTCATGTGGACGTTGAACAGCACTGGGGAGATAATTGACCTATGGGGGGTACCCCATCCTCAAGTTAAACCCTCTGGACCTGGCTGTCCAGAAAGGAATGAAGCCAGAAAGTGCTGGCCCTCCAATTCCTAACCCCCCCACCAGCCTCTCCAGGAAGATAGTGTGGGTTGATCGTATCAAAGGCCATTGAGAGATCAAGGAAGACCGAAAGGATTGAAGCAGCTCCATTGGCCTCCCTTAAGAGGTCATTGGGCAGTGCGACTAGTGTCACTGCAGTCCCATGATGTGGTCTGAACCCCACTTGGAATGGAATGAAACAGAATACAGCCTATGTCTCTGTGCAGGAGCTTCCCAAATCAGCCTGAAAAGCTCTAATGCTTTTGCAAAGATCTTTGACCAAAAGCAATAGACTATATATCAGACTTAACTTTGATATTTAAATATGTCTGTTCTCTGTAATTGCTACCAGGCATTTTGAATTGTCTGTATCCTTTTAACTTGAAGGCTTAAATTGTTACAATACACTGACTTGCTTATAACAAATTACTTGTGAATTGAGTTGCAATCATCTTTCTCATGAGCCATTCTTACTATGAATCTGCCTGTTACATAGGCCAGTGGTGGCGAATCTTCGGCACTCCCGATGTTTTGGACCACAACTCCCACAGTCCTTTGTCATTGGCAATACAGGCTTGGAATTCTGGGAGTTGTGGTCCAAAACATCTGGAGTGCTAAAGGTTTGCCACCACTGACATAGGCTGGTTTACCCCTGCCCTCCAGTGGCATTGAATTGATGCTGCAGCAGAAAACACTAGTAGCAAATGAATTCAACCATCAAAGAACGTTATTCAGAAATTCTACCAGTAGACGTTCACATGCTGCAGGTTTAGACAGTGCACATGGCAGAGATAATAAAATTAGCAGAAAACAGTAAGTGGTTTAGTTAATTCTTAGTAAAAGTCGAATTCCAGCAAGTTGAAGGTGAAACTTAACAATTACATTGATAGAAGACTGCTGTTTACGTCGTACAGTATATAGAAAAGGGCACAAACCTTACTTTGTATTACTTTTTCTGACTTAACCTACACACACCTCTGGCTCTCCAGTATAAATATCCTTTATACAGCGGTTTAAGTGCAAGTAACAGTTTTTTATATTTTCCCTGGGGCTTTTGCAATCAGCAAAATATCTCAATATTGCTTTCTGAAACATGTGTGAGGTTTTGACATATGAAAGGAACAGCAATCAGTTTCTAAAAGTTTCACATGTTTTGGGAGTTTACAAACGATTACAGTGTCAGCCTTTTTCTATAATTTGCCACTGACGGTGACAACAGGGACCTGAAAGAAAATGTTCTTTCCACAGATCTAGACAGGCTTTAAAAAATACTCTATTCCATTCCCTTCGCTGCCTAAAGAGTCAGTCTGTATCCAGAGTCCAGTAAACATAATCAGGCCTTGCTAGGCTCATTTTGAGAAATCCACCTCCACAATACACACAATGTACAGAGACACGCACAGAGACACAAAGTGTACTTCTTCAAAATGTGGAGTTCCCCTAAATCTACCAATCCTGAAATCTGCTAATACTGATTTTTGGCCATGGATGGCATTGTTTTGGCTACATCAGGACCCAGAGTCAGAGACGAAATTTGCTACTGGTAGCCAGTATGACTTGGCCTCTGCATACTGTTCTTTCTAAATTTAAAACCACATACAGCCACGAGGGACAGAATATCTGTGATGTGGAGTTCAGTTTATGACCAGAAGCCAGAGAAGACACATGTAGAAATTCTAGCCTACAGCTTGGCTTATCCTTTGGCCTCATCATGACCTCAGGGAGTAACACCACCAACATGGATTGCTTCCACCAATGAAACAAACTCCTAGGGCTGGAAAAGAAATGGTATAAAATGATAGGTGATCTCACTTCAGGACGTCAGTGCCTTGAGAAACAGGACAATCATGGGCACCGAGAGACTGTTGGGAAGCAGCCCAATGCGCCAACCCAGACGGGGCACTCTGGATAGGGGGGCAAAGCATCTCAGGAGAGGAAGGAACGCTGAGAATTAGAGAGGAAAGGGGGGGGAGTGAAAATATGCACATCAAGAACAGCCATCAATATCTCTTTTATTCTTCCTTGATAAGAAAAGGAGAGCCCTACCCTTCTACTTCAGCTGGCCCCTCTGAGAGGGAACAAATTCAACACATCCACTGGAGAACAGAGAAAACGACCTTCCAAAATGCATGGGTTTTCCCTTCTTTCATGATGGAGAAGAAAATCATTTTTATATGCCCTTGTTTTCACAATAGCTTTTTTCTCCTTATCTTCCTAACACCTATTTGCTTATCCTGAACTAAGACGGGAGCCTGGAATACTAAAGCTGTACTGTAAACACCCACACACAAATTAAAAAAAAAACCCACCTATTGTGAAACATTTTCTGCATAACGATGAGATGGATCCGCAACACGTTTTCAATTCTAGAATCCAAGCTTTCTTTTTCAGCCTTTGAGTCTAAATGCTTAGAGCATTTGGAGAATTGTACGGATTTTTCCCCTTTTGAAGGACAGAATGGTCAGACCTCCTTCTTCAATTTCCAAGATTTAATTAACTCACCTGTCCCCGTTGGCTGATATGGCATCAAACTTGGGCTTTTTCTTTGGAATTTCATTCTGAATAGAAGATGTAGATAATGTTTTCTGGCTGCAAAGGAAAACAAAGACCCTGACAAGATGGTAGAAACTTGGCAATTTTGAGTTAAACATAAAATACTAATCCAGCTGAATTCTCATCCAAAACTGTTGACTACAGTAGGACCCCCTTATCCACTGATTCATTATCCACTGATTCAGTTATCCATGGTTGGCAGAGGATAAATAAATAAATAGTTCAGCAGCCGCAAAGCAAGCTACCATCACAAACAGCAGCTGTAAAGCAAGCTACTTTTGCAAAACAGCAGCTGTAAAGCAAGTTACTATCACAAAACAGCAGTTTGGGGGAATATTTTGGTGTTCTCTCTTATCCACGGTTTTCATTATCCATGCAGGCTTGGAACCAATCCCCAGCAGATACTGGGGTCCTACTGTATTGATGTTAGGAAGTGCGTTCTTTGTCACAAAATGCGTGCAGAGATTCATCTAACACGTTTTACTGTGAACTTAGTCTGGAAGTCACAAAATTTTAAAAAAGGAAAAAGCAAAGTGTTCTGCTTATATACCGCCCCATAGTGCTGAAGCACTTTCTGGGTGGTTTACAATTAAGTATGCAGGGTACACATTGATTATGAATTATGTTCATTATGAATTAATGATTATATTGGATTTTTTTTACCCTGGCTTGGTTTTACTAGGAGAACTTTATTCTGCAAATGCAAGCATGTTTTGTGACAAAGATATAACAGCTGCAATCCTGCCGAACCGAATCAAATCGAAAAACCTTTTATTGGCATCAGACAAACAAACATTAATATAAATAAGCAGTTAATGATATGATTAAAAGATATATATGTGCCCAATTAAATTATATAAAGCTAAAACTGCAGGTGGTATAATAAAAGGTAATATAAAACATCACAAAATGACAAAACAAGGAGCTTTACATGGTATTCGATCACCCTCCATAGAGTCTAACCACCTATTTTATTTTATTTTATTTATTTATTTATTTATTAAATCTATATACCGCTCCATCTAGCTGCATGGCTACTCTGGGCGGTTTACAAACTGAACAGAAATCAAACCTTAAACAGTAAAATACAATATAACAGATAAGCACAAGTATATAAATAAAAACACTATAACTAGTAAATAATATATAACAACAGCATAGAACAGGAGCAAGATGGGCTACCTAGTGGTAAACACCCTCATCCTTAGGGTGCACAACAAAGAACCCAGTTGGGAACTGTGACCTGAACCTCTGTATCAATAAATTAATGTATACAGCAATTTGCCTGGTATAAACTTTGTTCCTGCCTAGCAATAAGTAATGCAAGGTCGCCTCTTCGGATCGGTCTGAGAATCTTACATGTAACGGCTCCAAATAAGAGACACAGATATCCCTGTAGATAGTACAGTGGAGCAGCATATGTGACAGGGACTCTGAGGCCCTAGAATGACAAGGGCAGAGACGTGCTTCTGATGGTGTTGCTTGACGTAGCAAGTTGCACTAGAACAGGCCAACTAAATAAATGGGTTTAGTGGGTCAACTCCTCTGTTAAGCTCAGTTGATTCAAATGGGCCTTCCATTGACAAACCCTACGGTTTCCAGGCTTCTTTGGGAATCCACTACTTAATGGGGAAGCTGTCAAGAGGCCACAGAATTGGGGCGTGTGGACATGCCTTTGATGTCTGAAAACTGATGCTAAATGGATGAGAACCTTCTGCTGCACACCTTTTCAGCAATTAAAGATTTTCTCCTGTCCTATGGCTCCCAACAGCTTCCCCGTGATGAAAGGGGTTCTAAAAGAGCCTTGGGACATGGGGTGCTGGTATGAATAAGAATTTTCTTAATTCACAAAATAATAATAATAATAATAATAATAATAATAATAATAATAATAATAATAATAATAATAATAATAATAATAATAATAATAATAATAATAATAATAATAATAATAGCAACTGATGTCATTAACTTTATCTGGAGCACAGCTGTACAAGGCTTCAGTCAGTATATAAGACAAGGGATTCTGGCATCACGCTTAACCTGCCACTTTAGCTTTAGGAAGAGGATTGTCTTGTTTGAGAAACCATCAAATGCTGCCTTTCTCTGACTCTCAAATATATTAGTTATTTGGTGTCTATACTATAAATTGCACAATCCTGATAGGGACTCATAAAAATATATGTAGTTTAGTTCTCTCATCAAGTGTTGAACATATTCCTAAAAAATAAGCTAAAGACGATTCTGGAAGAGACAGGATGACAACTAACCCATCTTCTGTTATTTCCTTAATCCAAAAGGGATGTACAAAGAGAGGCAGGAATAGAAAGACAGAACTACCTGTTGTAGTGGCTGCTGCTGCTGCTAAGATGGCCATACTGTTCCTTCTCGGGCAAGCTGCTCCGGGAAGAGGAGCTTAGGTGTTTGCGGTGCTCTTTGGTCTTCTGCAAGACTCTTTTATAGGATAGCGTGCAAAGCCAGCAAAGCAGCTTCCCGTCGACCTTAAGAGACAATAACGGGAAGCCATCACTGACAAAGGCAGGATATGATTACCGTAGATCAGGGGTCCTCAAAATTTTCAAACAGTGGGCCGGTCCACCACGCCTCAGACACCACTGGGGGCCGGATCACAGTCCAAAAGAAAAAAAGAAAAAAAAGGCCAGCATGGAAAAAAGGGGGGAGGGAGTGGGGGACCTTGCCGTAGTCCTCCCACTTTGAATGTCCCACTAGCCAGCATGCTGATCATCTGGGTGGTAGTTGGGGGGGAGTGGGAGAAGCGACATAGCCCACTGCTTTGAACTGCCTCCGCAATAGAAGCAGCTGCGGAGGCCGGCTTGCTCGCAAAACAGGGGGCAGGTGGGGGGGTTGCAATTGGTCCCGGGGGCCAGACTCAGGACCTTGGGGGGCAGCATCTGGCCCCGGGGCCTTAGGTTGAGGACCCTTGCCGTAGATACTTGAGTATAAGTCGACCCAAGTATAAGTCGAGGCCCCTGCAAGTGCTTGGGTCAGTGGCTAAAAGTCATTTTAAACATCACGCGCCGCTCCCCTGTGATGCAGAGGGGGATCATGAGAAGCGGCACACAATGTTTAAAATGACTTTATCCACCGACCCAAGCACTTGCCTCAGTGGCTAAAAGTACTGACCCACATATAAGCTGAGGGCCCCTTTTTTCAGCCCAAAATTAGGGCTGAAAAACTAGGCTTATATTTGAGTATATACAGTAACTCGTTTCCATCAAACAATGCAAAATGATGCAGGAGGACCCCCCACCATCTGCGGAATCAATAGCCACTGATCCATTGATCAGCTGTCTGAAAATGCTAAACAAAACATCCTCAGAAAGACATATTTATCTGTATTTCCAGGGTGTATTAACCAGAACTGGACACTAAGGGGGGTGCAGACACTATGCAATGCATAGTATTCAATACTTCTGCATTTTTCAGCATCTACAGGGGAGCTTGGGACTGATCTACCATAGATCCCATGGTCCTACTTTATTAGCTAATCAGAAATGAAAAATTATGGGGGCTCTAGGATTTTGTCTGAGGCAAATTTGTTAGCCAGTTATAACTGTGTACTGCAGATAGCTTTGTTCCCATCTCGATTTTATATATATACATATAAATAAATAAAGACATGCTCACTTTTTTCCGATCATCTTTCCTGTCGAAGGCACACTGCTGCTTACACTGCTCGCAGGAATGCGGAGGCCCATACTTCTTCTCAGAATTCGTACAACGCTGGCACTTGTTTCCAATAAAGGCTGCAATTATATTACAGTATTGGCAGGGTTTGGGCTTAGAAGGGAAAGAGAAAAGAGATTAGCAATGGGTTTTCACCAGCCATGAATCCATCTCCATAGGTTCAAATGCTTCTGTTATATCTTTCAGGACTTCTCCCAACTCGACAAGCTACAAGAGTTATTTAGAAGCTTTTATTTCCCCCAACGTTTGCTGTAACATTTGTGTTGATCACTCATGTAAAATAATCCTCTTTCATGGGTCGAGCCAACTAGACTCCCATGTAAAAAAGGTAAAGGCTCCCCCCCCCCACACACACACAAGTGTGCTAGTCGTATCCTACTCTAGGGGTGGTGCATCTCCATATTCAAGCCAAAGAGCCAGTGTTGTGCAAGTCCATGGACACGTGGCCGGCATGGCTGCAAGGAAACACTGTTTTACCTCCCTTCTTTTTACGGCAGTACCTATTTATCTATTGCATTTCATACGCTTTCAAACTGCTAGGTTGGCAGGAGCTGGGGTTATCAGCGAGAGCTCACTCCGCTGCGTGGCACCGCCGACTTTGCAGCCGACAGTTTTCGGAGCCTCAGTCCACTGAGCCACCATGCCCCCTCAGACTCCTATGTAGGTTATCCTTTTATTTAGCTGTCAGTGGTGGTAGGGAGGATCCTCCTGTTTCACATTTGCAAAATAAGACTTCATAGGCAGGATGCTTAGGGGTTATGATGTAAATAATCTGTATCGAAGGATACTGAATGGACAACCTTCTTTCAAGGAAAATGTAAAGACACCTCCTGAGAATTAAGTCCAATTGTTTCCGAGTCTTGGAACTAGTGCTCATCATTTGTAAGCCAAAAAGCTGGCGTTTGTCAGCAGACATAAATCTGTGGTCATGTCTCCAACGTAACAAAAGGCGTAGGCCCACGGAAGTGGTACCTATTTATCTACTTGCATTCTCACATGGTTTCAAATTGCTAGGATGGCAGGGGTTGAGACAAGCCACAGGAGCCCACCCGATTGCACAGATTTGAACTGGTGACCTTTCAATCAACGAGCTCAGCAGTTCAACCCGCAGCATCAATTAGCTCAAAAATCACATCATTTACATTGTGGAAGATTCCAGTAAGCAGCTGGCACTAGGATATGCAGCTGGTTACCTTCCAGAAGATTTACAATTTCTCAGTCCTGGTCATGTTGGATGACATTTATGGGAGCGTGAGTACATAAATATCAGAAGGGCCATGGCTTCTCCATTTCCGCACACTAAGTGGTCCAATAGAAATTGCAAGAATGTCACTGGTAGACCAGGATCTTCTTAAAGCCTGTGCCTCCTTCAAACCACTAAAGGAATCTAGGCATATTTCAGGAAGGGGGTCAATTGTTGTAGAAAGGTCCTGCGATACCTACCGTCCCATAAAGTTTCACATTCTGAGCACATTTCTTGCATATTGTGTTGGTTTTGCTAAGAAAATAAGAGACAAGATTATATTTAAATGAAATATGATGATGCGATCTGCCTTTACAGATTGCGTAAACTGAGTATCAGGGAATGGTGGATATATTTGTGGCTTTTATTAATTACATTTCATTTACGGTTTACCGTACCATTACTTGCATACTATGGACGTTTGACATTGACCATACCAGGCTGCAACCAAGAATCACATCTTTTTGAAAACTCACCAACCCAATCAAAGCCAACATATTAATTTGGCTTTGATTGGCTTTGAATTTTACTTTGATTGGCTTTCATTGCGTAGTAAGTTTATCCCAGCTTTAGGAAGGGGATGGCTTTGTTTCTGTGAGCTCAGGTCAACTACTGGGTTTTCTTTCCACTTGCTTCATCCGCACAACAACCTTGTGAGGTGGGTACAGCTGCCCAAGGCCACTCACTCAACTTCATAGCCAAAGAGAATTATGAAACTAAGTCGAAAGAGTCCAGCATCCAAGCTTGTACACTACTGCCCCTTCACCAAAAATGTAACGATTACCGGTATGTTCCTAATCACTCTTGAATGCTCTCCAGAATAAATTATGGAAAAGTCCTAGGATACACCATCCCAAAGAGAAAATTAAACACGACCAGAAAAAAGGAAATACAGTGGAACCTTGACTTACGTCATTAATCCATTCCAGTGGCCTAGATTTAAGTCAAACATGACTTAAGTCAAACGAACGTTTCCCATAGAAAGTAATGGGAAAGCAGATTAATCCGTTCCAGATGATGAACAAGACCCCCAAAAACAGCAATTTAACACAAATTTGACTGGGATAGGAGATTCCTTCTGGGGATGTAAATGAAATGTCTCTTCAAAGAGAGCAGGAGGCAGTGGAATTATAGTCCACAAATTATACGCCTCCACTTATTAATGTTCATAGAAACAATGTCTAACATTTAAGTTTTACTGATTTTTAACCTGATGTTCCAAGTTCTGAACAACTCTATGATTACCATTAGAGTCCCACAACTTTACAGCTCCCCAACTAAAACGCTTCCATTGTGGACCAGACTTCTGCAGCCAGATTTTTTACAAGACTGAGCTGACTGTCTAACCAGCGAGGCCAGCCCCGAGCTCCCGGCCCTTCTTCTCCTCCGGCAGCAGCGGCGGCTTCGGTGAGGCTGAGGACCAGCTCCAGGTGCTCTGAGCTGGTCTCGCCGAAGCCGCCGCTGCCGGAGGAGGGGAGGAAGGCAGGAGCAGTTTGGAGGCGGCAGCCGCAAAGCTGGGTTGTGGCTGCCACCCAATTCCGGTGCCTTGCGCCGGGGCTCCGAGATGTAAGTCAAAGCCTGTGACTCAAGTCAAACAGGCCCCTTCTTGCTGCAAGTCAAATATGATGCAAGTCAAGCAGTATGTAAGTCAAGGTTCCACTGTACTGTATGACAATGTGATCAGATTAGACAAACTGAACAACAGGGAAGAGTGAGTAATTTTTAGGATTTTATTAGCTACATGTTTCTTGTGCCTTATTGTACACCGCTGTTTAACCATACCCACTGAAAGCAGACTCAAAGTAAATGCAGACGGATGAGTTAATTTGTTGAATCCTGTCTTGTTTAAATTAACAGGATAACCAATTATTTCATTTCATCGTGGCTACATCAGTCTTAAAATTAGTTCCAACAACAATAATGCCAAGGCTTTTGGGGGTGGGTGGGTGGGAGGAGTGAAATTGTAGAGAGCTATGGCCTCACCAAATAGTACTGTATTCATTTTTGTATTTGTTAATGCCAACATGTTGAACTCAACTACAAGGGAGCAAGTTTGATTTCATCGCTCACATTGTGTTGAGTAGCTTGTGAACTGACTGAAATCCAAAGGATTTTCCTTTTAAAAGAAGATTCATCAGACTGGTGGAGCATGGCCCCTTCCAGACATTGTGAACACTAGTTATGGCACCTAAACTTAAGGGACATTGCTGTCCAGCAACATCTGGAGTGCCTGCCAACCTTTTGTGTTCAGAACTCACGTTCAAACTGCTGTGGGAACAAACAGGCCCACTAATAATGGCTGCAATCTAGGAGTTAACTCATCAAATCCTCCCTGGTTCAATAGGCTTACCTAGAAATGGATTTCATTGACGGGAACAGTCTGGCACACTTAGTTGGTGTATGCTTTTAACGTATATGCAGACACAACTACCGTATTTTCAGAAAGTCTGTAAAGCACAGTTCAGATGCAAATATCCTGTGCCAATAATATTGAGTAAGTGCTTCTTTGACTTAAAACCCTGAGCTGAATTATCCCGGCAAAACATCTTACAATCAAAATGCTTAGCTGTTGCAGGCTATTAACAAATACCAAAGATACTCAGAAAGTAAAGGTAGTGCATACCAAAGGCCCTTGTCGGAGAAAACAATGAAAACCTGGTGTTCAACTCATACCTTAATGAAAAATGTTTCACTTCTCCTTTCAAACTTTTATTTTAAATTTAACAGCAATCTCTGTGACTGCTGCCAAACAGAGAAAGACAATTGCTTCTCATATAAGTTGTTCTTTACCTCTCAGGAATGGAGACAAGAGCTAATCCTGCCAAATTTGTTTGCTCTGTCATTCATTCTATTTCTTTAATGACCTTGGTCCAGAATATCTGGGTTGACAATATGACCACCACATGTGCTAATAAGAGCCAACATTCCCACAGACCCTTCAACCATTTGAATTAATTTGTCTGTTATTGCAGATGAAAGAAAAAGCTGCAGATCATTCCATTTCCCCTGAAAATCTAATGTATCAACCAGAAGTCTTTACCTTTCCTGCTGGAATTCAGTTCGACAGTAAGTGCATTTAACCATGGGATGTGCAATCCGACATTCCTGAAAATGAAAGGAGATAAATATGCATAAACTCCGATAAAAAGAACATCATGCATAAACATACTATTCTGCAAATGGATTTTATGTTCACAAAGCTCAATGGTGAAATTTATGCTCTGATTCTTCATCGCTACAATCCGCGGAGAATTGGGCAAGCCAATTTGATTCTCTTGACATTTTGGGCTGCAACTACCACAAATTCCTCACAACTGGCAGTTGTAGGGCAAAAATAACTGTGCCCTCTTTACCCACTCCTGTTCTAAATCCTCCTCCTCCTCATTTGCCACTGGGATGTACAGGCACTGGAATAAAGGCCCCCTTTATTGTAGTTAGACACATTAGCGGGCAGCATTTAAAAGCATAAAATCACAATGTTATACAACTCAAGTATCACCTACAAGAGTTTTTCAGTTACTCTCTCTCTCTCTAGTCGTCAGATTTTTTTCTCATCAAGATTCCTGCCTCAGTCCCCCCTCCCCCCCACCAGGTTAATACACCCTTTAACAACTAAGAGCTGAACACCTCTACTCGACTCAACCCAGAATAATACCTTTTAGTGCTGGCATAATTATGGCTAAACTCCATCTCTCTGTGTGTATGTTGTGTCATTACAGTTGTGACCAACTCTTTGTGACTCCATGTCCATGGAGTTTTCTTGGCAGGAATACTGGAGTGGTTTGCCAGTTCCTACTCCAGACACCTACAGCACCTGGTATTCCCTGGTGGTCTCCCATCCAAGTACTAACCAGGGCCAACCCTGTTTAGCTTTCAAACCAGGCGAGGCATCTAGGCAACTGGCACTTAAGGTAATAATACTCAAAGTATTATCCCCCTCTCCACCTTGCAGCTGCCATGGTTTATCTCTAAAAAACCACAAATATTTATCTCTTTATATAACCTTCTTGTCACTTTCCTATCACAGTAGTTAATTTACACACTTCTACAGCCAACACAAGAAAGATCCCATTGGCACCTCCATCTTTACATACCACCCCAAAAAGTGGCATTTTAAAGACCAAGAGGTTAACTTTAACATAAGCCTTTGCAGACTGCAATCTGTCTCTTCAAATATACAGAACATAATAAACATACTCAACTCACGCTGAAAGAAACTTGCTAGACTTTACAGGACCATAACTCTCTCTCTTCTTAAGGTTACATATGGTGAAACTGAGTAACACAACATTCTCTTTAAAAATTCCTTGAATATATTTACACCATGCCCAGTGTATTGATCTTGAGAAGGGGGAGAAGGGGTAGGAACTGGTCTCGATCATCCCAGAGTGCAGGACGCGCAACAATCTCAAGTGAAGAGAACTCAGCTTTCCGCTCAGTATCAGGAAAAACTTCCTGTTAGAGCAGTACTATATTACCTCCAGAGGTGGAGACTAGTGCTCGACACTGGAGGCCTTCAAGAGAAATCTGGGCAACCAGCTGGGAGATATCCTTTGATTTTTATTCCTGCATGGAGCCGGGGGCTGGACTTGATGGCCTTGTAGGCCACTTCCAACATCACCATTCTATGATTATTTGCTTTTTTTCCATGTATCTGTTTTGTTGTTTTGTTTGTTTTACCTTACCATCCTGGGAAACTGTTTGGCTGAAGGACAGAATGCAAGTACGATGATCCATAGGGTCACCTCCAGCTCTGCAATTCCATTATTATTATTAATCACACAGCAGACAAGATAACTATGCTGGATTTTGTATTAGAAATCACTAGTCGAACGCTTCCCAAGCGTTTAAGGCTACGTGATGTATCAGCGAATTATGCGAGCAGATCCCAGTAAGGTGGCTTTCTGCAGCTGACTGATGGTGACTTTTGTCAGCTCCAGTTCCTTCTAAATACTTGCTTAGCTCTTTAGGCACCGATTACCACTGGGACCACCTGTACCGGTTTATGCCAGAGTCTCTGAAGTTCAATTTTCAGATCCTGATATCGGGTAATTTTTTTCAAGTTGTTTCACGGTGACTCTACTATCACCTGGTAGAGCAACATCAATGATCCATACTTTTTTTCTTCTCCACAATCACTATTTTATTATTATTATTATTATTATTATTATTATTATTATTATTATTATTATTATTATTATTATTATTATTATTATTATTCATAGAATCATAAGAGTTGGAAGAGACCTCAAGGGCCATCCAGTCCAACCCCCTGCCATGCAGGAACCCCCATCACAATATTTCAGACAGATGGTCATCCAGCCTCTGCTTAAAAAACCTCCAAAGGAGACTCCATCACCCTTTGTGGCAGCATATTCCACTGCCAAACAGCTCTAACTGTCATGAAGTTCTTCCTAATGTTCAAATGGAATCTCTTTTCCTGTAGTTTGAAACCATTGCCCCAAGTCCTAGTCTCTGAAGCCATGGAAAACAAACCTGTTCCCTCTTCAATATTATCAATATAATAATAATAATAATAATAATAATAATAAGAAGAAGAAGAAGAAGAAGAAGAAGAAGAAGAAGAAGAAGAAGAAGAAGAAGAAGAAGAAGAAGAAGAAGGAAATTGTTGAAGGTGGCCTTTGTTGAAAACAACACCTGTTAGGCCGTGTAATCTCATCACGTATTTAAACTATTTCTATACAGTGGGTTTATAAGTCCTTTAAAGAACTTTTTTCTTTCTTTCTGGAGACAGGAAGTGGATGTTGTGTGGCTATTATAGCCTTTGTAAGCCGCTTAGAGTTCGCGAAGAAGATAAGCGGGGTATAAATGCAAATAAAATAAAAAAAATAAATAAAAAATAATAACAATTATTATTATTATTATTATTATTATTATTATTATTATTATTATTATTATTATTATTATTATTATTATTATTATTATGCTGCAGTGGTACCCAGGCTAAGCCTATCTGCTTAGGCATGGGACCTCTGGCCCTCCATAGGGGCTGAACCTGCCATTTTATGGGACTGATGATGACGACGACGACGACACAGGCTCCCTATGGGGAGGAAGCAACCCGGGTTCACAGCTCCCACTCTCACGCCTGGCCCTGACACGACACGCCTCCTTCCTCCGCCGCTCGGACCCCCGCTCCCACCCCACCCCCGCCCGCCCGGCGGCCCCGCTTCCCCTCCGCTGACCTTGCAGAGCTGCTGCCCCTGGCTGAGGGCCTCGAAAGAGAAGCGCTGGTGGCACTTGGTGCAAGCATAAAGCGCCGCCATCCCGCCGGCCTCGCTGACTGGCAGGCGCCTCGTCCAACCCGAGGTGGCGCCCCCGCCTCCCCGCAGGGGATTGGCTCAGGCCGACGTCCTTTGCCGCCTGAAGGGCGGGCTCGAGGGGCGAAGCCTTCCCGCTCATTGCTTGGTAGGGATGTCACTCGGATTGGTTCAGGGCGGGAGGTTCGGTGTTGTGGTAAAAGCAGGAAATGGGGGCAAGCGTGACGTTGCGGGGAGTTCCTCGTCGGGGGTGGAGCCAAAAACCACCTCGGAGTCCGTAAACGTAGAGATACGAAAGCAGAAAGAAGTAGAGAGCCGAAAGGTTTAAACTTCCGGGAAAAAAAATGTAAAGGGGGAAAAGCATTCCTCCGTGTTCGCTTCTGCTCAGAAAAGCAAACGCTTTGCCTGGAGTTTGGGGTGCAAATAATCCAAGGTTGCTCCAGAGGAGAACACCTAAAACCGCCCTTCCCTTCACCCTTTAACTCCTCTCATGCAGACAGACCGACCCAGCCCTACAAAAGCCATCATTTACCCCTCCCCTTTGCACTGTGGTCCACAGCCCGAGCAAGTTAGATATTGCTCCGCGAACGATTGCAATTTGTGTGCTTTATTTATTTATTTATTTATTTATTTATTTATTTATTTATTTATTTATTTATTTATTTATTTGTTTGTTTGTTTGTTTGTTTAAAGTAAAGATATCACCCTCTTCTCGCAATTTTGGAAGAGTGTCCGTTCCTGATTGTTTCCCTCACGAGCTGGTCCAGGCGCTGCTCAGTCTCCCATTTATTTATTTATTTATTTATTTATTTATTTATTTATTTATTTATTATTTATTTATTTATAGCATTTATTGACCACTCGTCTTTCCTAAAAGACAACATTGCCGTAGCAAAAAAAAAAGGGGGGTAGGACTCCACTATACTTTGCATTTCAATAAATGTCACTTTGTGGGTGTTTTTTAAAGTCCAGATGGGGAAATGGAAACCAAAATGCGCATTTGCGCTTGGCTTGTGTCATTCGACCTTCCCCACAGCATTTATTGCCCTTGTGAGATGTGCTTGCGAGGTTGGACTCAAAACCGGAGGCTCTTGCTTTCTTAGGTCCATTAGACATTTTGAACTTATATTTTCTGAGGGCCAAAGCTCAGCATCTGTTGGCAAGTGAGTGGGATGGGACAATTTGCACTTGCACACCAAAAGAGGACATGCATCATCAAAAAGATTGGTTTGCTAATCTGAAAATAATCCTTCTAATATGTCAGAAACAGCAGTTCCCAACCTTGGTTTTCCAGATGTTCTTGGATTAAAACTCCCCGGAGGCTTTCATCACTAGCTGGGCTGTCCAGGATTTCTGGGCATTGTAATTCAAGAATTTTCAGGGACCCAAGGTTGGGAACAACTGCTCTCAATATAAATATTTAATTTTATCATACCTGTTGGGGAAGACTGGTCATGATCAGGGTAACTCCTCCGGACCATGTGCTTAGTACCAGCTGACAACTTCAAGGCCAATGCTCTCTCTTTGTATTTAATTTTTTTCAAACTAAACTGAAATTGAATTAAATAAGTGTTTGGAGTATTTCAGTACCGTACCAATGTCTTACATTTATACCAATTTTCACCAAACTACTGGAGATATTTAAGAGAATTGCTTTTACAGAGGCATGAATGAAGAAGAGCCATGGATCTATGCAGAAATCAATTATTCGTAATGTATTCTCCTAGGTCAGTGGTGGCGAACCTTTGGCACCCCAGATGTTTTGGACCAGAATTCCCAGAATTCCAAGTCCAGATTGCCAATGACAAAGGATTGTGGGAGTTGTGGTCCAGAACATCTGGAGTGCCTAAGGTTCACCACCACTGCCCTAGGTGTTAACTGACTGCAGACTAGATACAGTGGTAGCATTAATATTAAGCATCCATTTCATGCTGTAGATATAGCAGGAGCCTCTCAGCTTTTCCTCTCCAGGTCACAGGTCTTTACTTGATTTGTCAAATAGAATTCTGTTGGCTCAGAGCTTAACCTGTACCTCATGAATCATCTTGCTGTCCTAAAGTGTGATTGATGGGAGCATCTTTCCTATTGAGCTTAAAACCAGCTAGGTTGGGTTCTGTACATACAATATTGTAGAGTTGGAAGGTGTCATAATATTTCAGTGCAGGAAATTGGCAGCGAAAATATCATCTTGTGATTTGCTCTGCGTATCAAATGTATGGTGTGGACTCTATCTAGAGGCAGCCTCCATGAGTTGGGTGTTTGCTAAAGACTAATGTATCAAAGATAGGGACTCTAGTCAAGTTCTTGCTATCAAGCTGGACTTAAGTCCCTCTGGAAACTTCACCCCCCCAATGACTCAGTTTCAGAACGCTCATCGGAAAGATATGGGAAGAAAGTACAGGAACTAGATCAACACAACAAGGACTCCTGTAGTACCTTAAAATTTGCAAATTTATTGTGGCAGAAGCTTTTGTTGATCAGAAATCCTTTCAGACCATTTCAAGACTTCTCTTTTGTAACCTTGTGATTTGTGTGAAAAAAACAGGAATGGAAAGTTTAGGACGGGGGACTTTGGGGGATTAGATCTTCCAGAATTCCCCCAGACAAAACAGCCAGTGGTCCCACTAACGGGGATTCTGGGAATGGTACCTAAAAGTAATAACTGTTCAGAGATGTGCTCAAGTCACTGGATCCTAAATGAGATGCTTCAACAACAAAGCAGAACTCTCAACCACTGAAGCCTTATTAAGTGGTCTGTGAAGATTCTCAGTCATTCAGGTAAGTTTATCTGGAAGTTGAGTAATTGGACTTCTTTTCTTGAGATACTGAAATGTTTCGCTGCTTGTTGCAACTCCTCCATTTTATAGCTCACTTGGACCTCCTGTCACCCTGGTCTGATATAGGCTCATTAGGTGGACAATGGCCTAAGGTGCATGAAAGTCCCACCTTCCCTTTACTTAATGGGGTTGGGAAGGTTAGGCCTATAAAATGGAAGACTCGCCACTAGCTTTCCTCAGACGAATGAAGCTGTTTGGATAAGCAGCAAAACGTTTCAGTCTCTCAAGAAAAGAAGTCCAGTTGCCATGACTTAACTTCCAGACTTTTTAACTGGTAGATAATCTCTCCATGATGGTCTTCGTTGTTAGGCCAGGACTGGATATGTGGCCATAGTAGCCACCCCACAGTTGTTCTCCTTCATGGACATGAGGATGTATCCATCATTTCCCCAGTACGTTGACCAAGAGTTCTTGATGAGCCAGTAGCTCTCGCTCTGGAGTTCTCCATATCCTACTGCTAGGACTGCATGGTCTAGCTCCATGGTCTTGTTTCCTGTAAAACATAGATTTAAAAGGAGTCAGTTCATTGTAGGAGCTGAGCTATGGAGTCTCATTAAAGAGACAGTATTCTGCGGTGGTTAGAGCAGATTTACAGCTGCCCCCCCAGCTGTTTTAATGGATTATGGGGCCAAACCACCTAAAGGGAAGAATTTTTAATTCCCCCCCCCCAAAAAAAAGATGGAAGGTTAAAACAGAGTGTATGGCTTGTTTTAGCCATGAAACTACCGTATTATTTAAAAACCAAAGTGCTCTTCCTCACACCTTTGATTTTACAATTGAAGAGTCTGGAGCATCTTCTGGAGGAGATAAAATGGTCTCTGCGGTCCCAAAACTCACTCGTCTCTGGATAAAGCACACACCTGAACATTTATCCTTACATCAGCACAGTCATGTCCAAGTTCTCATGACCAAAGAGGACCAGAAGGAAAACAAACAAACAAACACGTACCACAGTTTGGTTCAAAGTAGATGCCACTGGCGTAGAAAGCAAACGACTTATGGGAGGCATCAATGTTCACAGTCACAGGACCATGCTTGTACAGAGCAGCCTTCAGGGCAGTGATGTTTCCGGAGGGCACAGTCACATAGCCAGAGAGTGCTGCCATTAGCTGAGATTGATTGTAGTGACAGAAGCCATTCTGGAAGAGACAAAGCAGGTTCACTCAGCTTCCATAGAGGAAAAGCTGCAAATAAATCTACTGTAAATAAATTTATTATTTATTCAAATAATGTCCTCTAGCGATGGGCACGAAACGATTTTTTTTTCATTTCATTTTGCATTTCATTTCCTAACACAACAAAAAATGAAGTGCCCTTAAAAACGTAACAAAACAAAACAAAACAAAATGGAAATTTTCATTTCATTTCATTCCATTTCTTTTTTTGTTTGTTTTTATTATTTATTCTGACAAGCGGTGATTTCATTGTGCGGGAATAATAAAATTTTTTAAAAAGCGGGCCTCCCCACGTGCCAGCTGGTCAGTGGCAGAAAAAAGAACTGCCGATCGGCCAACCCACCCCCAACAATGTAAAAAAACAAAAACAAATAAAAAGCAAAGATTGAAACAAAATACAAAATGAATTTTTTTAAAAAAATCATTTTGTAATAAATGAAATGGGGGAAATAAACGAAAAATGAAATGAAATGCCATTTTGGCGTTTCGTGCCCATCTCTAATGTCCTCATATTAAGACCAGGTGCTCTCTCTCTCTCTCTCTCTCTCTCTCTCTCTCTCTCTCTCTCTGTGTGTGTGTGTGTGTGTGTGTGTGTGTGTGTGTGTGTGTGTGTGTGTTTGTATTCTGGGAGCTGAAGTAACAAATAACTTTTCAAAGTTCCAGATCAACATTTGGTTTGGGCATAAAGGGGGATTGTGGTACAGAAGTAACTGGGTGCATGGGTGCGTTAGGTGCTGCATTGTGATGCTTGCCTCCCCCAAGTGAAACTGCCGTTTCTCCCCCCCCCCCCCCCAAAGAAACCCCAGATTCACCTGGCCCATGTACGGCCCATAAGAGTCTGTGCTGGGAATTCCACCATGCTTGATAATCCACTCATAGGCATACCATTCCTCGCCACCGTCACAAGCATGATTTCCAAAACCCCAGGAACAATCGATCAAGGCTTGCTGAGAGAGGGAAGTGAGCACTCCAGTCTACAAGTTAAGAAGGGGACAGTGTCAAGTCAGAAGCATAAACTGCATATAGACATGGGCTGCTTGGGAAGTGCAGACAGATTGAAGGTCCACCCAAGAAGTCTGCTTTCACCTTGAGAAACAGGGCACCCTCCAGAGTTCCTGTAGTAGCAAAACTCCAGCAGGAACCACAGACAGCCTGGTCTTTGACTGGAGTAACAGCACCTTGGTGGGTGGGCAGAGAAAGTAAGGACAAGTGTTACCGATATACAGAGATTTTAGTAAGCACACCAAAACATTCCACTCATATACACACACATATATATTTTACCTCACAATTTGATGGAGTCTGATTCAGGCAGTTGGGATGAGGCCTAGAGGACATTTCACGAGAAGGGGAAACCCTCCCAATGAACTCTGGCTAAATCCACATGTTGCAGACCCTGTAATCCCTCTAAACCAGCTTGGGTAAATTTCATTTACCTATTATTTACTATTTAGCTCAAGCCTCGTTTACCTTTCATTTATTCAGCTTGTTTAATCACTTTGACTCTACTCTGTTCATCTTTCATTTATTTACTCTTGGTTAATGGACTAATTCCATTTACTTTTCATTTCCCTTTACCTATTCCTGTCTACTCCTCATTTACTCACCTTCCATCTGTAAACAGCAAGGACATGTGTTATTGTAATCAATAACTGTGCAAAGCATGCTCTGTTCATGAGACAACTGCCTATGGTTCACCCAACCAGCATATCCCACCTTTACTCTTGTAACCAATCACTGACATTGTGCATACTCTGGGATGTAAACCATAAGTAATAAAATGTGCTAATGGCAAGGGGCATGATGGCTCTGCTGGTTGGACAACTGGATGCGAGTCTTCTTTCTTCAGGATCCTCCCACAACAATTGGCTGTTTGGGCGAAGCAGTCCAATTAATGGGTGTTTTCTGGATGGAAATCTAAGCAGGATTTTGGCATTTAATTGCTTTTAATTGGCATTAATTCCTTTAAATTGTTTTAATTGTTCATTTTAATTTTGAATTGTAAGCTGCCCAGAGACCTTTGGGTAGAGGGTGGCATACAAGTTGCTTAAATAAATAAATAAATAAATAAATAAATAAATAAATAAATAAATTTGAAAAGAATGGGTCCCCATTTCTTCAGCTGACAGGATAACGTTAAAAATGGGAATGTTTTCTGTTTTCCCTCAGAAGCGTGTTTTGTTTCTGAGGAATGTGCAGGATACATCCATGGGCCTAGCTTGAAAAGTAGAAGAATCAATGTGTTGTCAGGATTAGTGTGCTAAAAATGAGATTTTAAAAACCCAGTTTCAAGCCCTACTAAACCATTAACCTCCCTAGGAGTCAATACTATGCCCTCATCTATATCTAGCTCAGAGGGTTCTTGTGGGGGAAAACTGGGGAGCAGGAGAGCCATTAATTCTGTGGGCAATAATAATAATAATAATAATAATAATAATAATAATAATAATAATAATAATAATAATAATAATAATAATAATAATAATAATAATAATTAGCAAATGAACGAAAAAAAAACCAAGAATAATCACCATAAAGCCTCCAATCCAGGCTTTCTGGCAGGGTGAGGTCATTATAGTGTTGTGATGGAAAAGGCCATCCCGTACTGGGTCCCCCTCTCTTTAACCTTCCCCGCATGACTGCCAGCTCTTCGTGGGTATGATCGGCCAAGTGATTCACATCCAGTTTGTAGGACAGGTTGGCTCGGTTCTTGGAATGGACATATCTAGAGGGGAGTAGGAAAAAAAAATTTAAAGGCTTGGTTTGCAGACTTTCCCTCTGGATCTCTAGGGCTTGAAGGTAACATGACAGCAGTACTATTGAAGTTTTGGTCAAGTCTTTCCATTATCCACCTCTTCTGCCTCCCTACCTCATGTTGTGGATCAGATTGTGTTTCCGGTGCTCTGCCTCCTTCTCGCTGGTGTACCTTTTTCGGAACTTCTCTTTGTAGCGGTGGAACAGGTGTTCATGGTGACTGCTCACCTCATCAGCCTTCCCAACAAATTCCTGCATGGGATTGGCCAAGATGGTGTTCTCCGGCCCTGCTCCAGGCCAATGCGAACAGCTGATATCTAAATGAAAAGAAAAAAAGGATAGCCATGACCAGGAGCCAGTTCATTGCAGATTATTCCTCTTGAGATATTATGTTGCTTTACTCCATGCACTGCAGAGGAGGAAGATGTTGGTGATAGATTCCTGAACTCTAAGGACATTTTAATTGGTTTTAAGCCTGAAATACATCCATACAGCTTCAGTGAGGAATGAGGAACAGCATAACATTGAGTGAAAATTAACAAAAAACACAACAACTAATGGCAGTAGTTTCATGTGTTTTAGTTATAGACTCTCTATGCAAAGCCCTTTAAGAAATAATTAGGCAGTCGGCAGCAGCTAATTGTAGCAGGACAGGAAGCCCATTAGGGATTCTTGTCTGTTAAAAGGAAAAATAAACATACAGAAAGCAGAGGAGGGCCAGGCATGCATCACATGGGCCAGAGAGTGCCTGCTTGCTATGCAAATATGATGAATAGGATTCTCCCGGTATCCTGTACTTGGCAGTTTTTTTAAAAAATAAACAAATCAATGAAAGACACCGGAATGGAGGCAAATGTGTTTTTGTGCGGATTTTACCTTTTCCCATGCACTTGTGTAGTGCCTTTAAAATCTGCATCAGAACAGCAACAAGGATTTTACCTCCTCAAGACCAGGTACTTGTAAAATGTCCTTGCTCACGCTTAAGTGGGCGTGGTCGTACTTTATTTTTGTTAAAGTCCGCTGCTTGTGGGAAAACAATTTTATGCTCCACATCTGCGAATACTTTACAGCGGATTTTAGGGGTTGTGTGAAAGCAGCCTATATAGTGGCAGCTCAATCTTTATTAATGGTGACATTCTTAGGATGTTCTAGCTGTGGAATGCTCAAAAGTGGATTATCAGTTTCTCCTCCAGGTAATGCTCTGGAATTGTGGCAGGGCCCACAACAGGGAATCCCTACATGAGTTAGGGATCAGAGCTAGCCCTTCTTACAGGGAGGCACAGCAGACATCCAGATTCCCGACCTCTGGCTCCACAGCCAGGCAGCTGAGCTCTACCGGCTCTTAAAAAAAAGTCATAAGAGGTGGCAATTCAGTTGGAGCCACCCTTGTTTGAAATAGGTGACAAAGTACCCAAATAACATGGTTCTGAAACTTTGGCCTTTTGAATGTTCTTGACTCAAGTTTCCAAAAGCCCAGCCACCATAGCCAACAGTAAGGACATCGAGAACTTGAGATCTCAACACCTGGAAGAACAAAGGCTGGTATCCACTGCTCTAAATGACAACCCCAGATTGATGATCTTCAAAGGCAGTTACTTCATGTCCTTCTTTGTTCCGTGACTCGTTTTGTACCGTGACAGCGTTGGTTGTGATCTCGTGGTTTTGTCCCTTTTTCAGTGTTCCCATTGTCATGAACACTTGTCTCGTGACAAGTGTTACCTCACGGTCTTGTACCGTGACAAACACTGAAATTGTCTAGCTTCGTTTTCCTTTTATGGGGGGGGGTTTAAAATTCTTTTTTGATATTTCGCTTCTGAAAAGTCAAAAAAACAAAACAAAAAACCCAGACACAGTTTTCTGAGAGAAATGAATGTTTTGTTGCGTGACAGTCATTACTACACAGTGTCTTGTCTCGGAACAGAAAGCGGGAACAAAAAGTGACAAGGAAAAACCCTACCCCAGCACCAGGTACAGTATTGTCGCACTTAGCACCCGGTCCAGGGGCGTGGTCAAGACAAATTTCAGTAGTTGTGCGACAGATGTGAAGTAACATATTTTTGTACAGCTCCTAAGTGCAACACTAACAGAGACAAAACGGACGTGAAGTAGCCGCCTAAGAGAACAACAGTGTTCTGCACCTACCCTGTGGGAGATCAAAGACGTCAGCTGAGAAGCTGTTGGAAAAGCTGGTATAGTCTATTTCATACTTGTCGTAATGGGAGCCAAGGAGAGTATTGTATCCCTGCATCTCATAATGCACTGGCACACCATCAACCATCCACAACTTGTAGGTGTTCTTCTTTCCCCCCCAATAGGATATGCTTTCCAGAACTGTGCAGTGCTGTCCGTTGTACTCTTCAAACCCGACAGGCTGAAATAGGGAAGGCAGGGGAGATTGAAGGATTGGCAGTTTCATTGAGATGTTGAGGAGGTAAGTTATTCTTATCAATGAAGTGCAATAGTATTTCCCAGAATCCATGGTCTAGAAAAGATTGTTTCCTGGGTTACAACTCTCATAGTCCCACAGCCACCAAGACAGTTGGCCACCAGCTAGGAGATTCTGGGACTTGTTATTTTAAAAATGTTTCCAAGCTCTGCTAGAAATATTCCACGATGTAGACCTGTTCAACAGCAAAGTTGGTAGCCCCTGACATGGCTGTTCTGAAGGCTGTGGTTTCTGTTGCTTCTCTGTTTTAAGGCATAGGCAGAAGGCAGATACGGGTGTTGTCCCCCAGATGTGGCTGGACTGCAGTTCAGGGTCATCTCAGGCCCTTTGTACACGACCCCTAAACTCCACAGCAAATGGCTGCCAGCTCCGGAGCTTACAATTGTTTCCCCACCAGCTCCGGAGTTTGCAGGAAATTAAGTGCGACCACGCCCACCTAAGCACGTCCCAGCGCACTTTTCTTGTACCTGCTCTAGAAGGGTGAAAATCCCCAGGTCCGGATTTAATCTGGTGAGTGCGGGGCTCTCCTCGCTTCTGTTTTTTTTTTTTTTTTGCCTCCCGCCCCTTTAAGAGAAGGGGCGGGAGGCAAAAAAAAAAATCAGAAGAGAAGGAATCAGAACCACGGGGCTTCGACCGGCTTCGGAGGTGAGCCTGCATTTTTTCCTCTCTTTTTTCCTCCCTCCCCTCACGCAGACAGGATCAAGGAAGTGCGGAGGGGTAGGGACACAGGAAGAGCAACGAACCCCCAAGATCCCTGGTCCGAATTTAAGTGGCCAGCGGATCTTAGGGGTCGTGTGAAAAGGCCCTCAGTCAGCACAGTTGGTTTGTGAGAGCTTCCTGAATTTGCAGAGCACAACATCTGGATGGCCACACATTAATCACCTCAAAATAGGGGGACTGGCTTCAGCGTTTGAGCAGGGACTTATTTATCCACTTTGATCAATTATGAAATCTTTGCTATGCTTACTTAAACTCCCCACTTATTAAAATTACACTGTCTGATTACAGCTCCCAGAATCTCATAATAAGGCAACATGAACTGCCTGGATCACTCAGTGGCTTAAGTATCTGGCTAAGGAACCAGAGGTTGGGAGTTCAGTTCCCCACTGTGCCTCCTGTCATCATCATCATCATCATCATCATCATCATCATGCTGGTTAGAGGATTACTGTACTTTTTTAAATTGTCTACATCAATCCAGTCAAAACAGCTTGGTTTTTCACTAACAATTGCCAACTTTTTGAATAAGAAAACCCAACTGACAACATTAGCAGCTAAAAATGTAAAATAATACAACAGCAGTTTAAAAACAATAACCAAACACTAAAATAAGACAGTTGGCAAAATGTAGGATAGCAAACAGTTAAACGGAAGATCTAGCATGTTGTATATTTAATAACAAATATATAATTTTCTTTTTTTTCTATATAACACAGCAAATCCGAAAGGTCTATACAGAGGTGAGACTCTGTGCAGAGCTTGGGCATAAAACTAGTTGGCATAGTATTCTCAACAGAGACAATGGCTAAAAATATTCATCATTTTCATCATGATCTAAGTTATAGAGTTGTACTGAGCTACAGCCTTAAAACTTGGCTTGGTGGTTTATCTGCTCAGAAGCTGCAAAATTCACTTTTTTTTGGGGGGAGCACAATTCCCCCAGAATCCATTAGTTTTGTCAGTCTGAACAGGGAACTTTTTTTCTGATCTCCGGCCTGAATGTACAGTGGATAAGGAAGGAAGGAACCCAAGAAACTCACCTGGAAATCAGTCAAGTTTGGAAAGACACTCTGAGGCCGAATGGGTTTTTCGGATGTTCCATTGACCCGGAAACATTCCCTGATGTTGACCTTGGTTTCTGTGGTTTCTGGGGTCACCTTGAAGTTGGCTCCAAAAGGTTTTATAAAACTAAACTGGTAAGTGATCACCTGGCCTGGAGCAAGAAGTCAACCATGGTTATACCAAATATCTGAACGGCTTGTAGCTGACACTTGATTTGACCTTAGTCAACATATGTGTGACTTTGCCCACTTGAGACATCCATTGTCCCCATCTCCTCACCCGGGTGCTTCTCTCTTCCTCTTCCTCCTTCAGTGTTTTTGTTCAGGATAAGCTCAGTGGTTTAGGTATCTAGCTGCGGCACCAGAAATTGGCAGTTCAATGCCCACTGTCCCTCTGAGAGAAGACCCAACCAGTGCAGCTATGAATAAGCTGCACAGTCCTAGGATGCCCCCAATAGAAGAGAATGATAAACCCCTCCTGTGCATTCCCTACCTAGAAAACCCTGGAAAGGGTCACCATAAGTGAGAACTGACTTGATGGCTTTCAGTTATTTTAATCTTTACTCACACACCATCCTAAAGCCTATCCATGACAGTAGTCACCAAAGTCTTTCCATGTCATTAACCAACAGGAAAAGCCACCCACTGTTTGACAGACTCTTCTTGTCATAAGTAAATGTTGCAATTAAGGACATCCTGGTCTTTATTGGCTTGCGAACAGCTAAAACAGAAAGCAACAAGGAATGGCCATAGCAATACCTTTGGGGCATTATTAAGAGAGCTATAGTACAAATAGGAACTTTTCCAGACTGTGGTATCACAGTCTGGAAAAGGTATTCCAGAAAAACCAAGTTCTGTTCCATTTTCCATAACTTCTAGCTACAACTTTATAAAATGTCAAAACAACATTATGACAAAACAAATCCCTTTATATCAAAAGTGCTTAATTGTGAGGTGGGTGGGGTAGAGAGATTCAAAATTGATAGAAGCCGCTGCTGATTCTCACCATCATAGCCTTTATCATCAAACTTATTCCTGTGCTTATTGTGGAATCTTAAATTTCTGAGAAGAGGTTTAGTAATGATAAATAATGTATTTTTTTCAAATAACGATCTCTATATGGATATGAATTAGACTTGTTGTGGCTTTTTCAGCTCACACATTCTGCATCTCCAACTAAATTAAGTGGGCATCCCAAATGTGCACAGGAGATGGATATAGCTTTACAGTAGGATCCCGGTATCTGCTGGGGATTGGTTCCAGACCTTCCCATGGATAATAAAAACCGTGGATAAGAGAGAATGTCTGCTCACTCATCCCCCAAACTGCTGTTTCCTGACAGTAGCTTACTTTATGTCTGCTGTTTTGAGACAGTAGCTTGCTTTACAGATGCTATTTGTGACAACAGCTTGCTTTACAGCTTGCTTTGTGGCTGCTGAATTATTTAATTTTTTCCTCTGCCAACTGTGGATAACTGAATCAGTGGATAATGAATCAGTGGATACGAGGGTCCTACCGTGCTTACTATGAAACAGAGATGTAGTATTTCTTTCGTGCACTACAACGGCCGGACTCTCTCAGCCAATGTATCCACTGACTAGTCGCACCTTGAGATTCTAGATGGTGCATTCCAAAAGTAATGTGTCCCAAACTCTGAAATGAACTTTATTCTCTACAACAGTTTCGAGACCCTAACAATGAAACAAAACAAAATCAAGCAAAGCAAAAACACTACCCAGTTGAGGGGGAGGAGGCTGAAGAAAGATTTACATTGAAGAAAAAAGGAGGCATGATATGGGAAGTTGAGTCACGGGAATTGGACTTTTTTTTCTTGTGAGATTAAAACATTTCGCTACTCATCCAAGCAGCTTCTTCAGACCAATGAAGCTGCTTGGACAAGCAAAGAAACATTTCAATCTTTCAAAAAAGAAGTCCGGTTGCCATGACTGAACTTCCAGATAACCTCACCTGGATGGCTGAGAATCTTCACAGACAGAAGTGGCAACTCATCTGTCACTTACTTTCGTAATTTTATATCTGTTTGTGGGTGGATGCACTTAGATGAGAAGCCCAACATGGCAAAGAAAGTTCAGCTAGGGTATGTTCTAGTTAAAAGATCCAATTAGGGATGGACAGGAAATGAAAAATGATATGCTGTTTTGTCATTTTGTTATGTAACGAAACAAAATGAAACAAAACAAAACGAGGAAAGAGCATTTCGTTATAGACCGAACAAAACGGTTATTTTTGCACTGGAATGAACAATTTCATTCCATCATTTCCAGAGGGCTCCTGCCGAGCTGTCACTGGCTGGACCTCTTTCAGTTTGGCCCAGTCGGCACCGGGGGAGCCTCTGGTACCGACTGGGCCAAGTTTAAAGGGGTCCAGCCATTGACAGCTGGGCAGGAGCCTTTTAAAAATGGCTCCCGGACACCAAATCTGGTGCCTCTAGGACCCAGGGGAACTGTTTCGTTTCATTTCATTTCCTAGGAATGTTTTTTTTTTAAATCATAAGAAATGAAACAAAACAAAACAGGGGTGAGCACAAAATGAAATGAAACTAAACATTATTTTTCCATTTCGTGCCCATCCCTAAATCCAATATATTATCTCTGAAGGCAATATCTTGTTTCCCCAGATTCCTGCAGTTTGCCTTCCTTTCTTCCTTCATTTTTTTCTTGCAGATCAGATAATAAGGTATCACTTTGTGGGAGGTTACTATGAGAGTCTCATAAATTGACAGTACTGTATATGGGTTTTCTGCCATCACTAAAAAGTGATGGCAAAAAAACACAGCAAACTACAGTGGTACCCTGACTTAAGAGCAGCTCGACTTAAGAGTGGAAAACTGTTGGCATTTTTAACTGCTGCCTTACAAATTTTAGATATGGTCTGCTCGACTTACATTTTTTTAAACTTTTAAACTTATTTTTTTCAATTTTTTAGATAGGTACCCCGACTGAAGAGTAGTTCGACTTAAGAGCATGCATTTGGAACGGATTAAATTTGTAAATTGAGGTACCACTGTAATGAGAATATCACAATATATTATTCCTCATTACTGTAAGCTGCCTTGGGTCCTTTTCCAAGGAGGAAGGTGGGGTAAAAATATTCAAAACAAACAAATAAACAAACAAACAACATTTAAAAAGTTAATGTGCTCAATTTGCATAGCTTGCATATAAGCCTACCTACTTTGCATTACATGCAAATTAGGACAGCCAGCTTGGGAGGAGTGGAATATGGTAACCCTGTATATCAGCAAATAGCCCCAGGTGATAAAAAAGCAGCTTCCAGAGTTTCTAAACCAGATGTCTACTTAAGGAGGAGGAAATTAGAACAAACAGATATCTGGGCTGTTGTTGGTATGTCACCAGCACCTTGTGCTTACCATGATAATACTGGATGCGGCTTTTCCCTCCGGTTTCATTGAACCAGGCTTCAAAAGGCTCTTCTATTTCTGCATAAGGCAGTTTGATAATCCCTGCAGGAAGAAACAAGAGGGTGAGAGGTGCATGGGTAGAGCAGAGGGAATGAGAAAAGAGCCCTCTTGTGCACCAGCAATGATGATGATGATGGTGATGGTGATGGTGATGGTGATGATGATGATGATGATGATGAGGAGGAGGAGGAGGAGGAGGAGGAGGAGGAGGAGGAGGAGGAGGATACAGTTTGGGAAAAGGCCCAATGTTAATGATTGCTAGTAGATTCAAATTTTGTTCTTTTTTCTTTCTTTGATTTTATTTTATTTTATTTTATTTTTGCAACTTATATGCCGCCCACTACCCAAAGGTCTCTGGGCGGCTTACCATCAAAAAAATTAAAACAGTTAAAACATAGAATATCAATAAATAATTACAAACAATAATAAAAACCTTACACTAAAATCATTACACTAAAATTGCCATCAGAGGGCCCACAATCTATATTGTGTCAATTAAAAAACTTCTGGAACAGGAAGGTATTTACTTGGCGCCGAAATGTCATCATCAATGCTGCAGGTTATCCTTCAAGGAAAAAGAGATACAAAGCCTGGCCCAGGGTGTAGATGAACATCCTGGCTTAAGAATTTAAGCCAATGGTTCAGACTAGAGTGAGCGTCTCTATTTAGAATAGCTTTGGATAAGAACCAGATCGTGCTACTGATCGCCAACATTCTACGAGGACATGAGAAGAAGTACTGTTACTGTAACATATTGCTTGCCACAGGGTGACAATTATCAACATTGGGCCTCTTCCCACTGCCAGAAAACCAGCAGAGAGTGGCTTTTTTGTGTGGGGGGCAAAGTTACATGGAAGGGATGGGCCAACGGGCAACTTTGGGTGCTTTTACACGACCCCTAAAATCCGAGGCAAAGGGCTCCCAGATGCGGAGCTTAAAATTGTTTTCCCACCAGCTCCGGACTTAAAAAAAAAAAAAAAAGACCACGCCTACCTAAGCGTGTCCCAGCGCATTTTCCAAGTACCTGGTCTCCGAAGGTGAAAAATTTCTGATGCAGATTGCAAAGCAGTGAGTGCTGGGATCTCCTCGCCTTGTTTGTTTGTTTTTTGCCCCCGCCCCTTTAAGGGACTGGAATGCTTTTGGGGCAGCTTCCACCCAGAGGGAGGTGAGCCTGCATTCTTTTCTCCTTTGTTTCTCCCTCCCCTCACGCAGACAGGAGCAAGGGAGTGCGGAGGGGTGGGAACACAGCAAGAGGAGCAAACCTCCAAGATCTCTGATCTGAATTTAAGTTGCCAGCGGATCTTAGGGGTCATGTAAAAGCGCCCTGAGTGGCTGGCCACTGTGAGTGAAGTAGGTGGCCAAGGGGTGGCAACGGGGCAATCAGGCAGGCAACTAGATTCAGTGGAGGTGGGAGGGATGGGATCAGGCAAGTGAAGAGGTGATCTACTTTTGGGGCTACCCGGTGCTTTTATTTTTTACTTCTTGCTATCCGGTAGCAGGAATAATTTTTTAAATGTGGATGGGAGGTTCAGATATGTGGAATTGATTCCAATGAATTGTTTCCACATCTGCCCCCCCCCAAATAAACAGAATCGGGCAAGAGAGCAGAAAAACTGGCACAGTGCTCCACTTGGGCGTGTACCCCGTATGTGCATTAAAATTTAAATTGTGGGTTTCTTTTTGTCAGTAGAAGTGAGGCCTTGGAAACCTTTAAACCAGAGTTAAAACAATTGATAGCAAAACTCAGTTGGGGTCACCATAATGGCAAAGAGACTTGGCAGCATGTGAACTTGGAGATATTTCTGGTTAGTGATGGTGAACCCTCAACACTCCAGATATTTTGGACCACAACTCCAGAATACCAATAACAAAGGACTGTAGGTGTTGTGGTTTAAAACATCTGGAGTTCCGAAGGTTTGCCACCACTGGTAGCATCCAGTAACTCCAACTAGTATGGCCAGTTGCTATGCTATTCTGAGCACTGTAGTTCAAATCCCCCCTCCCCCTCCCGGGCCTCCTGATAATTCTCTTCTCTAAATCCTCTATTTGAAAGGCAAACAGCTTCAAAGTATTATCATTGGTGGTTACATACAATTGCCTCCTTAGCAGTTTGATTATTTTCTTCTCTTTACACACAACCCTCAATATAAAGATCTTCAAGGCAGTGACCAGAGCACTTGTGAAAAAGACTGTAATACTGGAAATATATGGGATATTGCCTGTGACATCCCTAAAATGCTAAGATGAAGTGTGAGCCTTACTTTAATCTAAAAAAAGCTTCAACCTATAAAGCAGGGATGAGGAACCAGATATTTTGACTCCCTTTGGAATTAATTTCTCATCAACCCTATCCATTGAGGAATTGCCACCCAGAACTTGATACTATGGTCTGCATTTTTAAAAAAGATTTTCTTTTGAAAAGACCCCCCACTCAGCAGTGTGTTTTGGGGTCTAAGAAGGCTTTCCCCTTGTGTGTGTGTGTGTGTGTGTGTGTGTGTGTGTGTATTGTGTCGTTACAGTCGTGACTGACCCTTCGTGACCCCATGTCCATGGAGTTTTCTTGGCAGGAATACTGGTGTGGTTTGCCAGTTCCTACTCCAGGTGCTCACAGCACCTGGTATTCCCTGGTGGTCACCCATCCAAGTACTAACCAGGGCTGACCCTGCTTAGCTTCCAAAATCAAGCAAGATCGGATGTGCTTAGGGCATCTAGGCAGCTCTTTCCCCTTTTATATCTCATGCACTCTACTAACAGGAGCAGATCTCCTATAGACCATTTTATTCCCAAACCTCTTCCCCTCCCAGGTCAAATAGTTAAAAGTCAGCCTATTAATTTAGCACTTTTGATATAAAGGCGTTGTATCCGTCATGAATAATTCAGCCTGAAATAGGCTGCCTTTAAATCAGATTGGGAGAAACGAGTATCATAGAAGCCAAGAAACATTGTTCCATCTGGCATCTGGTAGGTAACTAGAAGAACATGTAGGCCAGGAAGGTCCTGCCTAGTTGGTGCCGCTCTGTCTCTTCCCTTCCAAAAGCAAGGTTATACAGTAAAAAACAAGAGGATTCTCAGAGGGCAGCTAACAGAATTTCCCATTTGCATTGAAATTTATTTTTTCTCTGCCTCGGTGCTTTCACTAACCATGCAGATCAGGTGTGCCTTCATGACGTGAGATGGTACCGTTCTGAGGAGGAGGTTGTCCTATTTAGGTCTGCATGCTTCAGTTAACTGAGGCAGCCAATTAACAGAAGCTTGACAGAAATTACGCCTTGCCTCACCCACCCACCTCCACCTTCATCCCTGCTTTAGAAATTAAGGGATTAAACGACTATGCAATTCAGGGGATATTGATTCCTACCGCCACTAATCATCTGTGGTAACCAAAGTTCAGAAAAGCTCCATTTTTGGATTATTTCTCCCAGAATCCCTCAGCAAGCATGACTAGGTTACCTTATTAATGGGGGGAGGGCAGAATTGTTTCAAAGAGTAATTTCCTCAAAGTCTAGTCACAGCCGGGAAACACAACCTTTGGATGTAATCGGGTGCCAAAAAAAATCCTAAACTTGTTAAAATTACTTTTTTGCACTATAACTCCCAGAATCCTCGGCCAGTCAGCATAGCCTATGTTTACAGGGAGATTCTTGAAGCTGTAGTCTGAAAATTAAGTTTCTCAACCTCTGGAATCTGAAAATATATTGTATTGCACATTTCTTGTAACAAATGAGACCCTACATCTGCAAAGCCCATCCCAGTCTACTTTCTAGAGTCACTATCCCCTGAAGTATCAATGAGTATCACTTTACCTGTAACATGATAGGCATCACCAAGCTTGAGAAGCAGCTGCAGATCTGTGTGCAGATGTGCGCAATCCACCGCTGAAATGGAAGAAAAAAAGATTATAAGAAGTTTTGACAACACAGCAAGCACTGCCTTTGTTTGTGACTGTCTGGACAGCTAATTTAGTTGTTGACTGGTGCAATTAATAGGATGATATCATCAAGCAAAGCAAGTGAAGATACTTGAATTTAATTGACTTCCTTTACTTATCACTTAAACTTCACCCTGCTGTGGTCAATGGAAAGGCTTGCCCTTCACCCACCAAGGAGCCCATGTACTTGCCCCGAATGGGTGCCGCTTTGAATTTTATCAACTGCTATTGTTGAAAATGGAGGACCTAAAATTTCCAAAGTCCCTGTTCTCAATGGGTCTATGGCAGTGGTTCTCAACCTGTGGGTCCTCAGATGCTCCTGGACTGCAACTCCTGGAAGTCCCTTCCAGCACAGTGAGTGGTGGAGGCTTCTGGGAGTTGCAGTCCAGGTACATCTGGGGACCCACAGGCTGAGAACCACTGGTCTATGGGCTACCCCCTGGGTGGAACACCATGCCACTGCACCTCTGGAGAAGCCGTATCCCTTTGACTGACCCCTCCATTATGCCTTGGAACAACTCATACTGTACAGAAGAAGGACTTAAGGGTAGTCTTCCCTTCCCATTCCTGATTCCAGCTGACAGTGTGCTTTTAATATCTCACCTGAGGACTAGAACATGCTCCTGAAAGTTTATGTACTGTATATATCTATTTGGTGTGTGCCTTTGCTCATTTTGGTACAATTTGGGCGGCAGCACCACTGGTAGGGCATTCAATTCCCCAGTGTGCCTCCTGTGAGTATAGCCATCCTGTGTAGCCTTGGGGAAGCTTCACCGAGTGAGGTGTACCCAGAGGGAAAGCAATGGTAAACTACAGTGGTACCTTGTATAAAGGAATTAATTCATTCCAAATGAAATTATGTTAAGCAAATTTTCCTTTATACAAATTTCCCATAGGAATAGATTGAAAACAGAGCAATCCCTAATCACGACCATTTTTATGTTGTACGGATTTGCCCCATAGACGATTGTGTTAAGCAAATTTCCCCTATCTCCGGAATTTTTTATGTCGTACAGATTTTATGTTATAAAAACCATTTGTTATACGAGGGTCCACTGTACTTCTGAGTATTCTCTACCTAGGAAACCCTGAAAAGGGTTGCCATAAGCTAGAAATTTCTCAACATGATTAATATTATTAGTAGCTGGCTGGCTATCTCAGGGAGTTAGGTACAGAGTCCTATTCCTCTCTCTTCTTCCAGGAAAGAAAAAAAGTCAGCATAATCTTGGGCAACCAGCACAGACCCAGAGTTCCTCTAGAACTGTGGTTCTCAACCTGTGGGTCCCCAGATGTTCCTGGACTGCAACTCCCAGAAACCCCTTCCAGCACAGCGAGCAGTGGAGGCATCTGGGAGTTGCAGTCCAGAAACATCTGGGGAGCCACAGGTTGAGAAGCACTGCTCTAGAAGAAGGAAATAGTAAACCACTTCTGAGAACTCTGTACTTAGAAACCTTGTCAAGGTTTCTATCATAAATCAGAATTTTGAAGGCACATTAGATTGAAATAGACACCAGCTGATGATGGACCTTGGATTTTACCTTAACTCAACCTACCTATCATTGCTTAAGATTACATTGGATAACTTTTCATGTAAACGATGCATTTCCCAAAGAAAAGGTTGTTCAAAACAATAATTATTCCACTCTGAATCTACAGAGGAAGACCTATATTAACAGTTAAACAATGGAAAAAGAAGACATTGTATTTAAAGAGAAAGGCTCGGAGTTTAATTGCTAAGGAAATCAAAATAAATATGCTCTACACAGATAATCCTCCACCCACAATCACCCTGAATCCTGTGCCATCCTACACATCTTATTGTACCCACAGACAAAGCTTTCCGCGTTTTGTTCTGGATTCACCCGTGTTGGTAGTGGCATCACAATTTTTGGCTTGACTTCCTCCCCAGATCCTTTAGTGTTGTTAGCTTTGTGGCTAGAATAAAAATTGCTAAATATCTATTGATTGGTCAGTTACAAAAGAAAAACAAAGTGGAGAAGAGAACCCCATACATTTGTTTAGGCAAACATCTGAAATATGATCCAAGAGGATAGAAGGCAGGCAGACTTACCAAGGAAACACATCCATATTAGTAAAAGCAGAGGCCCCATCTCTGCCACTGTCCCAGATCGGAGGCACAAGTTCTTTTTTGGGGGGGTGGGGAGTGTTCTTTTTTGCCAAGACCTCCCAGGACTATGCTACAGCCAGCACAAACTCCAGCACTTCAGTTTATAGAGCACAGGCATGAGATGTCCTGTTAAGCAACAACCACCTGACCAATGGGTATAGCTAGCTAGGCACTCCCAAGGGGTGGGAGCAGAAATACTGTGAAATTAAAGGTCTAGAGGAGCTTTAACCAGTCTTATTGGCTGGCTAAAACTGTCAGCCAGGAAGGAGCAAATCAGAAGTTGGAAGGCTTTTCCTCCTCTTTGCCTTTCTTCGGTAGCTCATGACCAATGAATTTGCCGCAGAAGGTCAAGATAAGGCTAACAAATGTACATTGAACTAAAGTCTCTGGGACATCTCCCAATGGCATGGCAGAAATTCCCTGAATTGTTAAATTACTGTATATACTCGAATATAAGCTTAGTTTTTCAGCCCTAATTTTGGGCTGAAAAAAGGGGCCCTTGGCTTATATTTGGGTCAATACTTTTAGCCACTGAGGCAAGTGCTTGGGTTGGTGGCCAAAAGTCATTTTAAACATTGTTTGCCGCTTCTCATGACCCCCCCCCCCGCATCATGGGAGAGCGGCATGCGATGTTTAAAATGACTTTTAGGCACTGACCCAAGCACTCGGTGACTAAAAGTCATTTTAAACATCACACACCACTTCCCCAGCTCACAAAGGAGGAACTGCCAAGCCCTGCTGCATTTCCCACCCTAGACTTATGTTTCCCCAGTTTTGGGGGGGGGGGTTAAATTAGGGGCCTTGATTTATACTCGGGTCGACTTATACTCAAGTATATACAGTATATCCAGCGGCTTTCCCAGAAAAGGCTGCCAGGTCAGCCACATCCCACTCCCCAAGATTTCTAGCCAAAACCCTTGAGATGTCACAGGTGTCAGATGAGAAAGGCAGGCAGGGATGGGAACCCGAGCAGCCATTTGATCAGTGGGAATGAGTAGAGGGAGCTCAGAATCCAGATTAAAAACTGGCTAATCCGGGCCATATGGGAAAAATATTTTGTTGATATGTGGATGGGTGATAAAATGAGCTCAGGATCCCCAGAAATTGCTGCCTCTCTTGCTAGAGCCTTGTGGCGCAGTGGTTAAACTGCAGCTTTAACTGTGCTCACGACCTGGGGTTCAGTCCCAGGAAGCAGGCTCAAGGTTCACTCAGCCTTCCATCCTTCCAAGGTTGGTAAAATGGGTACCCAGCTTGCTGGGGGTGGAGTGGGGGCAATGTATAGCTTGCATAATTCAACTCTAAACCTCCTAGAGAGTGCTTTAAGGACGTTAAAAGTAGGCAGGTGATACCTTTATTGGTCACTACTAAAACAAAAAAATGTAAACTAAGGTTTCGATAGCAAGCCATCTTTATCAAAGCATTGTATCAAAAATGCAATCTTGGCTGTTACTTCATGTCTCGTTCATCCCTCTTTTCTGTCCTGCTTGGGACCAGTATGAAAAAAAAACTTACTTCATGTCCATAGCGTGACAGCGGAAACTCATCTCGACCACGCCCCCTGAACCGGGAACAGAGCGTGACAAGCCATACCTGCCCCTGGGCTGGGGAATTTGCTTGTCACGGTTAGTTCCCAGTTCCTGTTTTGAGACAAGAAACGTGAAGTAATGGCCTGTCACGCAACAACTGGTGTCCACCTAGTAGGCAGCTGCTGAAGCGGCATTCAACATTAGTTTCCCTATGGGAAACACCATGCAGTGCAAATGTTTATTACAGAAAGTACTGAAAATTCTGTAGCATTGACGTGTAAATCCCGGAAGACCAGTAAATCGAAATATCAAAAAAAAATGTATTTACGATATTTAAAAAAGGGTTAAGAAAGGGCCTTTTTACACGACCCCTAAGATCCGCTGGTCCCTTAAATTCAGACCAGAGATCTTGAGGGTTTGTCGCTCTCCCTGCGTTCCCACCCCCTCTGCACTTCCTTGTTCTGTCTGCGTGAGGGGAGGGAGAAAAAAAGGGAGAAAAGAATGCACTCTTACCTCCGGAGTGCTGGTGGAAGTTGCTCCGACCCCCCCCCGTTACTTCCTGGTTCCTCTTAAAGGGGCGGGAGGCAAAAACAACAACAACAACAAAAAGAAGCGAGGAGAGCCCTGCACTCTCCGCATCAAAATTTTTCACTCTCCCAGAGCAGGTACTTGAAAGATGCACTGGGTCGCGCTTAGGTGGGCGTGGTTGCACTTAATTTTCTGTTAGCTCCGGAGCTGGTGGGGAAACATTTTTAAGCTCCGGAGCTGGGAGCCATTTGCAGCGGAACTTAGGGGTCGTGTATAAACGCCCAAAGCAAGACAAATTCAGAATTTGTCACGGAACAAGGACGTGAGGTAACAGTTGCCACGAGACAAGTAATCACGCCCATGGGTAAACGGAAACAGGGACTGGACGAACGTGGGAAACAGGGAACGAACGTAATCGCGGAACAAGGAAGGACATGAAGTAACCACCCTTGATAGAGGATGTAGTCTATCAGTCTCTGAGAATCTTTTTGGTGAGATGGAATACACCAGATGATGGTATCAGGAGGAGGGGCTGGTGTTAAAACTGCTTCACAGTCCCGGATAAGGTTTCACACCAAGCATATCAAAGAAAGCAACATCCTTGCCCATCCCCCTTCCCATCCTCAATCTGGCTCTCTCAAGACTACAACTCCTTGCTGGCCTGAGGAATTGGTGGGGGGAAGGTGATACCAAAATGACTATGGGGCAGTATACTAGAAAACTGGGAAGTTTTCCTGGCTGGACAGCTAAGAAAGAGTGTTGGAGTGGAAGAGCTTCTCTATGCTCAAACAGATATCACATTGGATGGGCAAATGGAAGATCAGCAGAAAGTTACCATTTTAGGGTGAAAATACAGTAGTTCACAAAGAGATGTTGGAAATGCACAGTATTGTAACTGATAACAGAGAAAATTGGGCAAATGAAAATTAGCCTGATGATGGTGGTGGTGGTGGTAGTGGTGTAGCTCTGGAAATTTCAATGGGAATGATTGCCAATAGAGGCAATTAAGGGCGAATTAAGGCCCCTCCAGAAGCCTCCTGGGTGGGGGGGAGGGCGCCGCCGAGCAATCGGGTCACTCCGCGCTGCCCCCCACGCTGTGCCACAGCCCCCCCACCCGCCCCGAGCCCCCCCCCCGCTTCCGCATATCGCAGATTTTCATGGATCGCGGGTGGGGTGGGTCCCTAACCCCCGCGATCGGTGGGGGATTACTGTATCATTTGACAGTTTTACTCCTCAGTCATGAGTTTTTGAAGGGACTGCATTATCTACATGGACAAACTTTTGTAACAGCAGGAAATAGATAAATGTGAGATTTGATTGGAAGTATTCAGAGCCACTGATTCCAACTATCACCTCCAGGAGGACAAATGACACAGAATGGCTGATAGGTGCCTTAATGCTCTCTGCTCATGGCCTTCTCGGTGGCCACTCCGCTGCTTTGGAATAAATTACCAATTGAGATTCGACTAGCAGAGTCGCTGTCAGCTTTTAGGAGTTCATTAAAAACTTGGCTTTTTAAGGAAGATTTTGGTGATCGCTGACTACGTGATTGTATGTTTGTTTGCTCTGTTGTTTTACCCACCCTCTTGCCATGCCGGAGGTATTTATTGTTGTTTTATTTATATTTGTTCATTTTCGTATTTTTAATTTTGTTTTGTTTCTTTTCTTTTTTGTGTGTGTACTTTGTATTTATTTACTAGTCTGTTCATCGCCCAGAGTTCCCATTGGGAAAGCTGGTGCGGTTAATAAGTATAAAAATAAAATAAATAAATACAAGAAGCTTCCAGCTGACAAAAAACAGGCTGAAAGCCACGATTATAGAGGGGCAGCTTCCATTCCTACAGACCATGAGGAATTATGGGATATGCAATCCAAAAAATAGATAGCCCAAGATATTTCAGAGGGTCGTTGGTCTATTGCAGCAAAGATAACAATGACTAACAAATTTGTTTCAGTGTAAGCTTTCATAGAACCCAACTCTTTACTGCATCTAAAGAAGCCCTCAGGTTCCATTCTGGGAAAGCTTATGCCAGGGGTGTCCAAACTTTTTGGAAGGAGGGCCTGATTTGGTGGCTGAGAATGTGTGGGGGCCGGGGACAACCTGACCCTGCCCCCACTGCAAGCCCCACCCACTGACTCCTTGCAATCCCTACCCACTGACCCCCCTAAGCCCCACCCACTGACCCCAGAGCACAATTGACTTCCAGAACAGGGCCAAACATCTCCAAAAACTCACAATAAACAAACAAATTAATTGTAAAAACCAAAAGGAACTGTAGTAATATATATAAGCAGTTTCTTTTGATTTTACATTTGCATGGGCTAATCAGAATGTCCTGACGGGCTGGATCCAACCCATGGACTGGACTTTGGATATGGCTGGATTATGCCATATATGTATATAAAAATAGTTTTTAGGTTTCTTCAAAGCCAGTTGGGTTCTGAGACATCTCTTGGATTCCTCTGCGGTTACTTTTCATGTGCATCGGTTCCCCAATCCTTGCATGAGTGAAATTGTTTGGTAAGAACTCTTCTGTGCTTTAAACAGAAATATTGAAAAATATTTGGAGACGGAGGCATGTGGGAGGATAACAAAATATTTCATGCCTATGTTATGCTCTCCTAGGACTCCTTCCCCAAATCTAGCTGGTGCCTCTTCCAAGGTTGGAAACCATGTGTTTTTCTGCAGTTTTGGTCAGTATGTTCTTTCTGAAGTCACAACACAGACATATAAGATACCCTTTCGACCAGATCATAAATATATTACAAATTTTAAAGTGCATATAGAACAGGAACCTTTGCATCATTATTACTCCATGCTTTCATTGATTTTTCTTTAAGTGTAAGGGCAAGATTTTTTTTACTCTAGATAAATAACTACTCAAAGAATAAAACCAATGTTTATAAATCAAGAATATGACAATTAAATGTATGGTGTGTAAACTGAGAGAGATTGTGAGGAGCTCCAGAGGGATCTCTTGACACTGGGGGAGTGGGCAAACCAGTGGCAAATGAGCTTCAACTTTAATAAGTGCAGAGTGATGCATGATAAGGCAAAAAAAAAAAACCCAATTACATTTATAAATTGATGGGGTCTGAAGTCTCTGCAACAAACCAGGAAAGGGACCTTGGTGTCCTGGTGGACAGTTCAATGAAGGTGTCAACCCAGTGTGCCGCAGCAGTGAAAAAGGAAAACTCAATGCTAGGGATCATTAGGAATAGTATAGAAAATAATATAAATCTTTGGAAATCTATGGTGAGGCCCCATCTGGAGTACTGTGTACAGTTCTGGTCAACGTACCTCCAGAAGGATATTATGGAAATGGAAAGAGTGCAGAGGGGGGTAGCCAGAATGATTAGGGGACTGGAACACTTTCCTTACCATCTGAGGCTGCAACGGCTGGGCCTCTTCACTCTTGACCCCCTAAGCCCCACCCACTGACCCCAGTGCCTAAGAGGTGACCTAATTGAAGTTTATAAAATCATACGTGGTTTGGACAAAGTCGATAAGGAAAAGCTGTTTTCTCTATCACACACCACTAGAACTAGGGGGCAATCCATGAAACTTTTGGGTGCTAGATCTCAAACAAATAAGGAAAAATACTTTTTCACCCAGAGGATCACTTGTCTATGAAACTCCCTGGCAAAAGAAGTGGTGACAGCTGTCAGCCTTGACAGCTTTTAGAAAGGATTAGACAAGTTCATGGAGAACAAGGGTATCAATGGCTATCATTATGGATGCCAAAGGACAACCTCTGGGTTGGGGAGATAGGTAGAATATCTCTCAATGCCATTTGCAGGGAATCATAAGCCAGTGAAGACATCTGCTTATGATTGGAAGACCCTGAAACAAATGGTGAGCCACTGTGTGAGACAGAATGATAGACTGGATGGGCTGTGGCCTGTTCCAGCAAGGCTGTTCTTATGTTCTTATGTATTGGATAGAGTGATGGACTAGGACTCTGGAGAACAGGTTTTGAATCTCTGCTTGCCTACGGAAACTTACTGTGGGTGTGGAACTGGTAAAACCACTCTTTAAATATCCCATATACCTTGAAAGCTCTATTGTGGTAGCTATAAGTTGGTTCGGACTTGACAGTTCAGAACACACCCACAGCTCATAATCAAAGTGTTTCTAAACTGCAGCCTATTAAAAACTATTGCCAATTTGGAAATAAAAAAATTTAGCATTCAAAAACGTTCGTTTCATTACCATTTTGTTACCATTTATTTCATTTTTTTGTGATTTTTTTTTTAGGATTTTAAGCAATTCACTCGTATTGCAGTAACGGAAACGAAACGCACGACAAAATTTCCGGTGTTTCTGTTCGTTTCGTTTCATTTTAGAGATAAAATTCGTTTGTCGTTTCATTACACAATGAAACGAAAAACGGAAACGGAAAATTGTTCGTTTCGTGCCCATCTCTACTCTGCATATTTTCCTTTAAACCTATGTAGAGGTAAAGGGGATATAAGGCCCTGCGGTTTGGCTGCAGCTGCCATTGTGGGGAGGAGAGGGAGCATAATTCAGCAATATCGGGAAAGCCTAGTATATTACCCATTCATATTCTACTTTGAGTGTACAATCCTATATGTATACCCTTAGTCTCACAGGTTTAACAGCTTCCTTATCCTACCTGTTTAGTCATTACAATCAGCAAAACTTTCTAAAGCAATCCCAATACTTTAAGTTCAGTAAATTTTAGTAATCTAATGGTATTTGGAATATAGAACGCTAGCAGCCTATAGCACTTAACCAGCATCAGACCAGTCTCGAGTTACGTCCCAGGAAGAAATTAATTTTAGAAAAGCATAGAGTTTTGCTTATATACCTCCTTATGCCACTTCAAGTAGTCTCTGGGCGGTTTACAGTTTAATTACAGTATGCAGGCTACACATTGTCCCTCCAGTAAGCTGGGCACTCATTTTACCAACCTTGGAAGGCTGGAAGGCTGAGTGAACCTTGAGCCTGCTACCTGGGACTGAACCCCAGGTTGTGAGCAGTTTTACCTGTAGTACAGGCATTTTGAAATAATATACAGATTTAAAAAAAACCTACTGTATATTCTATCAAATAATTATTCAAGACCATACCATACCATACCATACCATACCATACCATACCATACCATACCATACCATAAAGAGAAGAAAATTATAATATTTCAGTCACATACTGCACAATAACAAATACCAGCTGCTGCAGGTTATCCTTCAAGGAAAAATAAATGGGCAGTGTGGCCCAGGGCATAAGTGAACATTTTGGCTTAAGAATTTAAGCCAATGGTTAGCAGTAGGCATAAACCAGATAATGCTACTGATCAGCAACGTTCTACTAGGACATGGCACTTGACCTCAATGTTTCTCATTAAAAAATCTACCGCAAACCTTTATGTAAAACCTCAGTGTCAAATCTGTTCTAAACAAAGTGACATAAGAAATAAACATTTTATAAAAATATGCTTATTATTTTGGGACTAGGTTGTGTGTTCTCCTGTTCTCTGACATAATTCATCTAGTTTGATGAAGTATTTTTGAGGGCTGGAAAGACGAAGTCCTATGGCAATGTTGAGACCACAGCAAGCTAATCCTGCTGCAAGCTGTTGGATTTCACAAGACCCAATAAAAAAATCCAACACAGAGAGATCCAGGCAATATTACCAGTTTATTAGGCCTAATAAAGATGGTAAGGTGAACACGAATCACCCAAGGCAGTAGTGAGACGGTTCGCACCCCAAGACAAAAGGACCCCAACTTTATTTCCTCCCTTCCCGCCCCCACAGAGTGGTACCTCCTCCAGGGTTGGGCTAGGGGTGGTGTTGTGGGGGTCACCAATGAGGTGAGTCCATGAGTCTCTTGGGGGGAGGTCCTGGCCGTTCCACAGTCCATGGCCCGGACCTCTGCTTAGGGGAATTAGGCAAGGATTAATCCCTCAATGTGTGGCCAGGAGATTTGACAATGAGAGGGGAGAGGTTAGTATTGTCCAAATGCCTGGGTAACCAAAAAAAACAATTAACAGGTAGATGGGGAGACAATCACAATGGGAGGTGAGGGAATCACAATGAAGGTGGAAAAGCTAATCCGAAAAGTCCTTTGCTGCCAGACTGTGTCTTAAATGAATGTGGAGATGAAACAATGATGTGCCTCAGGCTGTGATACCATCTTTGGCCCATCTGCTGGGTGTACGTGCTGGCTCCGCTTGGAGGGAATGGAGTCTCGCTGGGTAATTCTTCTTCGGCCATGCTGGTGCTCCTTTATTGCCCCAAAGGTGACTCGGGTCCAGGAAAGTGGAAGAATACAAGGACATGGCTTCAAGCATCTAGCCTTTAGTGAGACGGGGTGCAGAGGAATAGGAAAAAGCCAGGAGGAGATGGGGCAAAGGGGAGGGCAAGGGAAGAAGAGAGAGAGAGAGAGAGAGACGGGGAAGGGGGGTAAAGGGTTAAGAAGGGAAAACATGGTGAGGTGAGAGGTAAGGGGGGGTGACCTTCTAGCTTGAGGTGGCGGAAGAGAGGAAGATAGGAGAAAGAGAGGGGGTGGTGGGTCAGCAAGCAACATCAATGGGTGAATGATGAGTCATCCATGATAAGAAATGGGGTGGGTATTGTCTTGAGGTAGAATAATGGCAGACCTTCCCATGGTCCAGAGGCAGATGAAGGGATTTGATGATGTCCAGGTGCTTGAGCTGGAAGCTGGAGGGCTAAGCAGGAAAAAAGGTGCCCCATAGAGCCCATTGTCTCTGTGAAGGAAGGAGAAGATTCCTTCTGGCAAAATCCATTCAGAGGAATCAAGCAGTTTGAACTGGTTCTTCCATGTGGCGGGGTGGCCCTTGCATGGAGGCAACGTGTACCTTTGTCCAGGCCTTGAGATACGTGAAGGAAGAAGGAATTGGGAAAATGGAGGGGTCGGGGATGTTACTGGAAGCCTGGGGGGGGCACAGAGGGGATAGGTGGAGGAACCTTTATTTTGGGGAAGAGAGAGAGAGAGAGAGAGAGAGAGAGGAGGAGAAGGGAAAGAGAAAATACTTCTTGGTGCCCTTTTGGCTGGGCAGGGAAGGATGCAGTGTGGAAAAGGGGGTTAATATGAGATGATCCCTCACCCACCCCCAAGTATGTCAAGGTCTGATCTACTGAGGAGTAAGGGGTTGCCCCATTCCCTCTGCTTTCCTGAGGCTGGGGGGCACATGTCCAGGGGAAACAACTTATCGAATCCACTGTCAATCACCTCCAACCTTTGTTCCCAAGCCTATTTGCTTGCAGGGAAAGAAACCGGGGCTTCTCAGCCATATCTTTTTGGGGGACGGCTGGGCCAATATGGACCAGGTTTGTTTGCATTGTGCTTGTGACTGTAAGGGAGGACATTTGACTAATTATATATTTATAAATATATATGGCTGCTTTACTAACCACAGGTATGGACAAGCCCTCATGTATTCAACAACAATGTATTCTAAGCAATACATATATATATATAGCCACACTAGTGACACGAATAATGTAGTTATATTCACTTAAGCACTCCACGTATATATATACATATATACATATATGTATCACATTCACATGTATCTACATTTGTATTCTTGTAAACTTAGAATCTTTGGTCAAGCCTTTCCGGCTAGAATAGAGAAAGGAACTTCCGCTAAGTCAGCAAAAGCAATTATGAATTCAAGGATCCAATTAAGTTCCTAAGCTTTGAGGATCACACACTAGCAATTAACGTGTGTCCAAGGCGTACCAGGGAGGCCTTATCTCAGCGTCTGGTGTTTGTAACTGTCAAATGTCCAAGGACATAAGGATGATCCTACCCTCCCTGCCTGTGAGGGAGGAGATCAAACGTACCAGTTAGAACTTTTAGGCAAGTGTCAGAAATACGACTAAAAAGTGTCAATTAGTATTTGATGTATGTAGCAGGTGTGTGTATGATGTAATTTCAGGGAAGACAAAGAATAGAGGAACCCTATAAATGTATCGCCTTCCAATGCTTGGGCGGAGACCTCGCCTGGAATTTACACCGGGTCGGGTCCCCCTGATTGATCAATCAATAAATTCTTTTCTCGTCTCCTGAGACTCAGACTTGGTCTTTTGCAGCCCATGAAGCGCAGGCACTCTGGCAGGACCCTCATAAATTTAAATTCCTTACATTTCTGGTGCATTGGCCGGGAAAAGGTGCCACTGCCCCAGCGCTCTTGGGAGTCTGACTTAAATCACAGTAAGAATTCATGCTGACCCTGGAACAAATCTAGTCCGGACCCTCTGATTTTGAGAGGAGACTTGTTCTATCAGCATTGGACACAATACTGTTATTTAAGGAGAAACAAAGCCGGCAGAACAACGGAGGAACTGAAAGAGGACTGCGCAAAAGAAATCTGGTAAGAAGAGAAAACTAGTTGTGGGGTGGCGTGAGTTCGAATCTAACAGCTCTGTGGAGTGGAGAAGATTGCGGATTCTTGTTGTCGGCCCCGGGGGTACAGGGAGGAGAAGGGTCAGATACGACCTTAACATCCCAAGGACTAGGGGACACTGAGGGACACTACGACCCTGAAATCCCCAAGGGAGGAGGGGTTTTCAGACTGAAACAGGAGGAGAAGAGCGCTGCTCTAACATCCTGGGAAAGTTTGCAAAACCCAACATCCCTAGAGTCCGCCCCTAAGTATTTGAAACAGGAGGAGAAGAGCGCTGCTCTAACATCCTGGGGAAAATTTAGAGATATATTAATGCATGGGCATGTGGGATGGTGATTCCACTTTTGAATTTTGTATGTGTGTTTTTCAAGGTAAGGGGCTGTGCCTCTATACCCTGCGTAACCATAGGGAAGTGGCCATTCCCTGTGTCTTAAGCAGGGGCAAAGACTGGCAATCTTTGCCCCACAATACCAACGGAGTTCCACCATCTTCGTTTGATTTTAGAGAAGTTAGAAAGATCTATTCTTAGGCAAGGGATCGCAGTTAACTGGGGAAACAGAAATGTGGGAGAGTTGTGTATGGTTGCTGAATCACATGTTGGCGTGTATGATGGGCATTTGATTGTTGAGGTGCGAGTCCGTTTGATGCTTGTGTGGGAGAAATCATAGGAACACAGTTAGACCTTTAAAGTAAACCTATGGGGATAAATTAGTGCAGTTTATGCACCCCCTTTTGATGTGCGATGTGGTAACATTGGAATTCTGCCACCAGAAGTAATGATTTTGGTATTAAATGGAACATGAGTAAGCTTTAAGAAGAACCCCTCTAACTAGGATGAGGCAGGACTTTACCATCTCAAATTAAGATTCTAGCCCTCAGGGAGGACAGACCAATTATGACCTGCTAGCAAGAGGTGTGTGAATGTACAAGGACGTGCTTAGTTAATTAATATAAGAGACTAAAAACTCTGCCAACTAGGAGACCCCTCCAGCAATTTTGATAATACCAGGGGGAATATGGGCAGTGAGAAAAATACTTTTGAATACTCAGGGATAAACAACATCCCGCATATTTTGTGACTGGCTGGTCACGCAACAAAATTTACCAGCTGAAGGGATATTTTACAAGGAAAAAAATAGTAGAAGGAAGGCAGCAAGACAGAAGTGGGATGGATAGGTATGATGTTGAGGGAACAGGAGGAGAGCACGGAGCATTGAGGGGACAGGAAGTGCTAGATGGGGGATGCGTACCCCTGAATTGCCTTATTCAAGCATTCAGGAGGTACTTCCATCCCGCTACGCCAATGCCCAACTCCTTGGATATGGAAGCTTTAAACAGAACTAAGGGTTGCTATGCACCACATGAGGAGATGGGTAGGGACGTTATTTCCGAACTATTAATAATCAAAAGCAGGGAAATCAAATCAGGGGCTGAGCCCCTTCTGGCAGCTGGCCACGACAGAAAGTAGAATCAATGCCTTTTTTTTTTCCCCTTCTCCAAAAGTAGTTAAGAACATTTGATAAAAGACCAGGCAATTTAATTTCAAACACAGGGAGATTCTCAGGACCAAACTGCCAACAACTATCCTACTGCGCAAGTCTACCTTTTTTTTTTTTTTTAGACGAAGGAAAAGTGGGGAGAAGATCTTAGTCTCTCTCTCTGTATCCTATCTAGGCATTATTTGCCTCCCCAGAGATATAAGAGTGAAGGAAGAGAGAGAAATTCTACATGTTCACCTAAGATTTTTTTTTCTCTCCCTCCTGATTTAAGTAGCTCTGTGTATTCATTACAAAAGCCACGCTTCTCAAATTAGGCTTAAGCCAACAACAAGATCAATAGCCACTGAAAGGGTGAATTGCCCCTTTGTTCCAGGGCATTTCACACCTAATACATTACAGAAGTAATTACAGGAGATTATCTGCTTGCCTCAGGCTGTAAAAAGGCAGCCGCGGGGAATTTAAAAGTCGACAGCCCCTCCTTTCTCTTTCTGCTCTCGGGGCCCCCTTGCAGGGCAAGGCAGGATAACAACTCCCAACCCCTCCTTTCTCTCCCAAGCCACTTGATAGAGCTTGGACGCAAAACTTATATTGAACACATCAACCTAATGCATGCATAGCGAAGGGAATAAACTGACCCCTAAAAGCCATAAGCCAGTAAATTTTACAGGCAATGGCCAGAAGGTCACTCCTCTCCACTTACGGGAACGACCACAATTTTCCGTGCTGCCTTAAAAGCATAAAGAGGTGGCTTCTAGCCGACTTGCAGCATTTTTTTTCCTCCTGGATAGGGGGAGAGGGAAAGGGAGTCTATTGTTTAGAAAAGAATCCAGAACTTCGGCCCCAAAACGTCACGTTTTAATTTAATTAAACCCTTGGAATCAAACACACCTTTCAGGTATTTTTGCTAAAGAATAAGAGGTGAAAATCTTGTTATCAGAAACTTTAGAATAAAAGAATTCTTCGGAAAAAGGACACAAGAGAAACCTGATTATTTATTTTTTTTTAGGATGTGACAGCACACTAAAGCCCCCTCCCTCTTTGTAAGCTGTCCTGCAAGCATATTTTTATTTTTGCCTTTGAAGTAACTTACCAGTCAATCCCAAAGCGTTACAGTTAAGGCAGGCTTAAACACTAGAACTTAAGAGGAGCCTTGCTTGCCCAACAGAGTGCACAAATTTCTTAATTTGATTTTTAGAAGATATGTTCAAACGCTACTGGGATAGTGATTTTACTTGCGATTTTAATGACTCTTAAGAATATAAGAATTATCTTTTTGCCATAGGCGGTAAAAGGCTCGCCTGGCCACTAAAATGTGCATAGTGTATTGGTGCAGCTTTTAAATCACACCTGGTCTCAGGAGCTCCCCTGAGGAAAATGAGGCTTATTTTCTTTTTAGAAAACAATATGGACTTAACGATTTTCTTTTTCCTTTTTTTTGTGTGCACATGAAACCTGTATGTAAAGGGCAAGATTCCCTATTTTAAAGGATGGCTCTGCAGTGCACATTATTACTTTGTTCCAAATTTCACAGGGAGCCTAGTAGCGTGGCTATGGAATATTGTTCCAGCTGAACTTGTGCAAAACTACTGAAGTGCAGCTGTGTACTATGGCCTTTTTTTTTTCATAGCCTGCACTACACTGTGCCATAGAAATCTGCACACAGTGTACTGCATGTAGCACTATCACACCTGGAGATCTGCAGATTGCTTGGCCATTCTTGTGTGTGGTTGCTTGTTTGTCTGTCTGTCTGTCTCTTTCCACACGGGAAGACGCTGGAGGAAACACCCTGTTTTGCATCTCATGGATATTCTGCCAGCTACACCTTTTTGTTGTCCCCGTGTAGGAGAGCAATTTGACTTGGGGATGGGATCTGTGGTTGATTAGGGACACCTGAGCACCTACACCTTGCAAGCGCTCATTGGAGCCAGCTGAACTTGTGCATATCTCCTGATGTGCAGAGGTGTCCTCATCATAGACTCCCCCTTACTTCACGTACTGGTTTTACGAAGAGGAAAGCTTCAATCTGCCTTTTACGACATTTTTTTTTTCCCGAGACTGTCAGATAGACTATACCACCCTGCCTGGCAGCACAAGGACAGCTGAGGGGCCATTTTGTGTGTGTTTGTGTTCTGTGTTTGTCTGTTTGTGGTCGTGTGTCTGTTCTTCTCTTACCCAGGTACATCCTGGAGGTCGGGCTTTTGCTCTGGGAAAAACGCCCACCCGGTCTTTATTTTTGGATCACGGAGTCGGTCGGGTTTGGAAAGCTGACGCCGCCGGTCGTAGATGCTCAGATGGGGACCCTCCTGCCCTCCATTCTGCCATCCCTCCTGGACCTCCCCTCCCCGCCTTTGATGCCTTTGATGATGCCATCTTCGTGATGACTTCGCTCCGCGGGTTCGATCGATGTGGGCTCCAGGATCCAGTGATGTCAGCCTTTTCACCCAGCGTGACCCGTACCCCGCGACCGAGAGGGAGTGAGGCCTGACCGGTGACGCCTTCTGCCCTCTGCTGTAGATTGCCCCTATGCCTTAGATGACTTCACCCTGGACGGCGGGCGACAACATGAACCTGACCTGTGGTCACCGCATCCTGCCCATCCTTCCCCAGATGACAGCGTGCGTTTGATACTCGGAGGGTCCCAAAGCAGCCTGCGGCTTCACTTTCAACTCAGGTTGACAGATTAAAATCCTGTCTTCCTGTCTCTCATTTTCTTCTTTTCTTTTCTTTTCTGTTTGTTTCTGGGGGGAGAGAGTGGGTCTGAAACAGCCACTGACTCTTGTTTTGGACTGCGGCCAACAGACTTTTGGCCCACATATTACACCCAGGACAGAGACTAGACGGAGTTTTACATCTGATGGAATCATCACTGCCTTCAGACTTTCGCCGATGTCTGTGTACTGTCTGTGTGCAAGGAACTTGGATTGTGGCACATGCACACACCAGTCCTCCCAGCATTTCCAACAAGTGAGCAGTGAGCGTCTTTTTGTTTTTCTGCTTTTCTGCGCACGGTAGGCTAGCCTTTGGAGCCTGCAGAATGTTAATTGTTGATCACTGCTTATGTTAATTGTTGATCACTACTTATGATATTGTTTTTTGCTAAAGTGCCTCCCTGAATGTGCTTTTCATAATTCGTGTAATAATCATGCTTTAACACTGAGAAGGTTGTTACCCACCAGCGATGGGTCCAAGAGACACTGTGACCTGCCTTTCTATGCAATTTGAGAGACTATAATTGACAATGATGAACTACTTTCTCTGCCATGATTTCAGTAACTCATTCTTGGTTGAATCATGGGACTCTTACTATTACTCATGTGCTTTATATGTATATTGCCTTTTATTTAGTATCAATGTAACTGTCCGTTGTCTAAGGTATAATGCACACACTGATAAGTAGCTCTGTATAACCTGCTATAATCTGGGTACTGTGCATCACATGCAGTCAAAAGAGTTTATGACCGGATTGTTGGTCCCCAAGTGCCAGAGCCCATGAATCCTCATACAGAGTAACGATATGGACAGTCATATTTCAGAGCAGACTGCTTAGTCATTCTAAGACCATTTCGTCAGCCAAAGGTAAATGCAAGCCCTGTCTACATTTCATTTAGGCAAGTATAGGGGAATTATATCTTATACTCTGGGTTTTATGCACACCACACGTTCAAGGAGGATGCTACCTATGTTATTGATCTTTATATGTATTCTTTATGCAAAATGATGGTATGAACAATCATATTTCAGGGCTAGCTGTTTATAAAGCCCCTATGTCAGCCAAAGGAGTATGCTGGCTCCCATTTACTCGGCCGAGCACAGGAAAATTGCAGGCCTACTATAACATGCATTTCTCCCCATGTATTTCTGAATTTGCATAAGAAACTTCTAGGCCTTTCAGCCAAGTTGCCACAAATCAAGGCATGGCATATAAGCCTGAGATTCAAGTTGCCACAAATCAAGGCATGGCGTATAAGCCTGAGATTGCAAGCCTTTGTTCTAACGTACCCATGATTTTTTGTTGTTGTGTCAGCCCCCTAAAAGGTTGGGAATCTGAAGGCCCCATAACTTGCCCCAGGAGGCTCACTTAAGAAGCTGTTGCGGCCACAAAGTGCCCTTCCATAGCGAGAATGTAGCATTGATGTGGTCAGTAGAATGCTTCCCTCCATTACAAGTCTGTGGGAGGAACCTTTTACATCCCGGGCATTGCAGAACTTCATCTGTTGACCTAACTTTGGACGATGGAAAGTGCCCTAGTGAATAAGGGGTATTTCTTTGGCCTTCACCTATTTGATGCGTCCCCCTGACTTGAGACGCCACAAATCATTTTATGATAATTCATTTTCTTGAACTGTGCCTATAAGCCCTTTGGGGAAAAAGGACTGAGAATGTTTTTCTGACTGCCCTGCCTAAATTTTTGTCAGGACAAAGAAAGTCCTTCCATGAGCCATGAAGACCATCTCACCCCAGGAATGACATAGGGGGCTCACGCAATGTTCACACTTTTGTACATATACCTTTGATATGTTTTGTTCGTCCCTTACAAGTCCATGACGTTTTCTGGGAAATTTACTGGCATAAATTTCCAGAAATCCGTTCAGGGCGAGTGTAAGGAGGACATTTGACTAATTATATATTTATAAATATATATGGCTGCTTTACTAACCACAGGTATGGACAAGCCCTCATGTATTCAACAACAATGTATTCTAAGCAATACATATATATATATAGCCACACTAGTGACACGAATAATGTAGTTATATTCACTTAAGCACTCCACGTATATATATACATATATACATATATGTATCACATTCACATGTATCTACATTTGTATTCTTGTAAACTTAGAATCTTTGGTCAAGCCTTTCCGGCTAGAATAGAGAAAGGAACTTCCGCTAAGTCAGCAAAAGCAATTATGAATTCAAGGATCCAATTAAGTTCCTAAGCTTTGAGGATCACACACTAGCAATTAACGTGTGTCCAAGGCGTACCAGGGAGGCCTTATCTCAGCGTCTGGTGTTTGTAACTGTCAAATGTCCAAGGACATAAGGATGATCCTACCCTCCCTGCCTGTGAGGGGAGGAGATCAAACGTACCAGTTAGAACTTTTAGGCAAGTGTCAGAAATACGACTAAAAAGTGTCAATTAGTATTTGATGTATGTAGCAGGTGTGTGTATGATGTAATTTCAGGGAAGACAAAGAATAGAGGAACCCTATAAATGTATCGCCTTCCAATGCTTGGGCGGAGACCTCGCCTGGAATTTACACCGGGTCGGGTCCCCCTGATTGATCAATCAATAAATTCTTTTCTCGTCTCCTGAGACTCAGACTTGGTCTTTTGCAGCCCATGAAGCGCAGGCACTCTGGCACGGGACCCTCATAAATTTAAATTCCTTACATGACGATATCAAGGATTGTAGCCGGATGCGGGGGTCTAATTTTGTCCTTGCCTAATTGACGTGTGCTCGTAGGAGCGGGTGCGGGCCTGCCTCCACAGACACGTGTCTGCTCCCAATTCACACACACACAGTTTTTTGTGTCCTCTACATTTCCCCCCCTTTTTAACATGAGGGGTGCCTGGCATGCTGCCAGGCATCCCCTTACTTTGGTGCTGTGCCTGCCTTGCCTTTCCGGTTGGACTGGCCACCTCATTTAACGAGGGAATAACGAGAGGTCACAAACATTACCGCACGCCGGATCAGGCCACGAGTCACCACCAAAAGCACAAGAAAGCCAATTATTATTAGGAAAAGTTCCTTTATCCAATTGATATTAGGAAGCCAGCCGGTTAATATTTCCCCCATGAGGGGCCAGCACTGGGGTAAGATTTCTGTGTGTCCTAGGCGACTTGGTGAATTTTTTTTTTTGACATTGGTCTATACTTGTTTACTCATATTTACATAAAAACAGCAAGGACTCAAGACTGTCTCAGTTGCTGAGCACAAAGTCAAAGGTGATTTTATGCTGAACCAAAGTGTCTGCCATGGATCCCACCTTCACTTGTAGGACAGATGCCGTGTCTGCTGTGACATTAGCGAGGGCTTCAAGTTGGCAAGAGAGTCGCCTGATTTGTCTTACATTCAAAGCGACACCCCACGCAGGAAACATGATAGCCCCAAATCTCTGAGCCTCAGAAAGGCAGGTGTGTTCTGGGTCAAAGCCTTGGTCCTCATTAAGGCCTTGCCTGGCTCGTCCCTGGTGAAGGGGGCCTGGCCAGGCAGAAGCTGGCTGGTTCTTAGGGTAAAATTGAATGCCAGCCGGGATCTCCCCAGTTGACAGAAGGGGACCTGTACCAAGGGAGAGGCATAGGTCAGGGTCCTGTGTGTTGGCTGATTATGCCATGGCACACAGACGGGAGTCAGCGGCCAGTGCTGGTTGTAACCAAGGGAGAATTGGTCCAGATCCAAGACTCCCCCCTCTTGCTGTTCCCCAAGGGGCATGGAGTACAAGTGTGTAGCATTCCACTTCTTAGGGTCCAGACAGGCAGCTGGCACAACCGGCCACCCTTGTCTATGGTGGGTGGGGCCATGTGCATGAACCCAACAGTCAGTTACGTTGAACATTTATGTAGTGTTGTGTACCAGCCTGCAGAGTGCATTTCTCCCTCATTCTGCAGAAATGGGGTGAAGGAAGTGTAGGAGGCTCCCTAGGAGGCATAGGAAAAAAGCATGTAGGAACACGATGGGGTGGGGAGGGACTAAAAACAGTGGGTGAAGGGACAGAGATGGCCTGGAGGGGTACACTTGCCATTTGCAGAGGTTTTCTTGGGCCGGCGCAGGTTCCGTCTCAGGTCCAGTACACAAGAGTCATCTCCTCGTCTCCCAGGGAAAAGAGCAGTGGCGCAATGATGTGGGCTCTGATCCAGGCGGCCGCTGGTCCTTCCGTCGTTGGATTCTCAAGCGCATGGGTCTCAACCGCTTACAAGCCCAGTCCTCTGTGGGTGGTCTCACGGCTTCAACCTTGGAAGGTGAACCCAGGATTTGAGTCCCTCAACTTTCACCATGGTGGGGGTGCTAAGGAGGACTTTGGTGTGGAGGCGACCATTTGGCTTCCAGGCGGCTGGGGTGCAGTTCTTTCAACAGGACCCAATCCCCTGGGTGGATCTCGATAGGGGGGCCTCTCTTGGGGGGGGCGCAGCAACCTGCTGAGAGAGAGGGAGAGAAAACCCCTTCCCGACTCCCTAAAATAGACGGCAGGGGCTGATCCCCTGAGTTAGGTTTTGGGGCTAGAGCGACAAAGGGATTACCATGGAGGGGCCCAAAAAAGGGGGGGCAGTCCTAGGCGGGCGGTGGGAGTGGCTCAGATGTGGGCCAGAGCAATGGGTAGGGCTTTTGGTCATTCGAGTCCTGTTTCTTGGCAAATTTTTAGCCAATTGCCATGGGGTTTTTTTTGTTGTTTTTTTTTTTTTTTTAAATTTTGAGCCTCTTAACTTTTCTGGAGGCTTGTGGCCAATAAGTCGAATGTAGGGAGGTAGATGGCCACCCAACCAGAAGATTCTACTTAGCCCCAGCCCTGGGCATTTTCCATGAGATCAACGTGCCATGCCTCCCCTGGGTAACAGGTCTGTCTAAGAACCCCCTGGGGTATAGTTTTAGTTCCCCATGGGTTGTTCTGTAGGCAGATGAGGCAGGAAACAACCATGCCTTTGCAAACTGATTGCAGTTCAGGGTGGAAGTATCGATGTCTTAGCCAATTGTACAAAGTTTTCCCTGAGGAATGTGAGCCCCTCATGGAACCGTTTGACTTAATAGGACAGTATTGCTGAGAGGAACTGCCCAAGCCCATTGATCACCCACTAGCCATTCTCCCACTTCTCGCCAGACTGTAGGGAATTCAGGGAGGAGTACAGAGGAGCAGTTCTTTGTTCAGGAGGCGGGGGGGCAGGCTCCCCCCTTTTCAGATATGACAGTGTGTACTGGGGTGGAAGGAACTGCATGATGATGGGGCTAAGAGTACAAGGGACTACGGAGGAGGGGGGTTAGAAGGGAGGGGCTAAGAAGAAGGGGGTAGAAAAGAGAGGGGTTGCGAACCGGATGTCCCACCACATGGCTAGGACTATGATATTGGGGGGGACAGGGCGAAAAAACCAGAAACTGGGTGAAGGACCATGTGGGGCACCTGGGACACCATTTAAGCAGGGATTCATCCCAGCAACGGCCAAAACAAAAAGGGAAACAAAGAACGGGGCCCAGCAGTTGCCATGAGGCCCCCAGGCTGCTCGAATTAGGCCATATAGTGGGTCTGGAGGGGGGGTAGCCTTCCCCCCTTTTCCACATCGGGGTTAGAATGTCCCCACCCCGGTGTAAAACCTTTAATCAGCGAAAAAGGGGGGTAGGCAGGGGAAAAACACATGCCTTCTCTTCTTAGAATGGAGAAGGCAAATAAACATTAGGGCCACTTTTTTCAGGGCCATGCCAGGCTAGGATTAATCCAGCCATCTTTTAAAAATTGAGGAGCTAAAGGGTGGTCCTCCTTAGAGCCAGCCCACCCGTGGGGGGGGGGGGCTTGCCTCTATGTGCAATAGGCTTTTTCCCTCAAGCTGGTGGTGGGAAGGGAAAACATTAAAACACTAAACAGTAAATACACACACCTGGCAACCAGGACACAACAAGGGGGATGCTTAGGATTCCAGCCTGGAATTACTGCAGGCTGGAAAGGGGGGGCACCCCTACCACCCATGTGCAGCTCAAAACCATCCAGCACACAGAGGGAGTGAGGGGGCATCTCGCATGGGCACACACACATACATATACACACACAGTTCTTGCTGCTCAGACAGAGAGTGCACTCTGCAGAAGCTCAGAGGCACCATCATTCTCCGCCCCAGGGAGGAAAATGAGGAAAGGAAGGCATTGGGAGAAGGGGGGTGCATCCACATGGTCCTGTGCTTTCCCATGTGCTCTCCGTACACACACACACACACACACACACACACACACAACACACACAGCTATCGGAAAGGGGGAGTGCAGCAGCCAAGGCAAGAGAGGGGCCAGAAATCGCAGGCACACGTTGGTACACACACACAAGGGTCGCAAGACCACGCACCCCAGACTCACAACAGAGAAGACAACACATTCATTCAATGCTCCCCGAAAAGGGAAACAGATAAAGTGCCCCCCCCCCGGGTAAATCCTGGAGGAAAGGCAGTGGGAGAGGATCGGGAAGCGGTGGGAGCTGAGGGACCCCCATTTTGGTGACTTTCCCCATGGGAATAAGGGGGGTTTTAGGGGTTACAGGAACATAAGGGGGCAGGAAATCTTCTTCCTCGGAGTTTTTGTTCAGGGCAGACCTCCCCCGAAGAGAATTTTCGTGCCGGCTGGTCTCGCTTTTGGGGCCGCTAATGCTGCAAGCTTCCCCAGCCGTTTTTTTTTTTTTTTAAACTGGGGCTCGAGACCATCTTCCTTACATAGGGTGGCCTCTTCTCCCAAATTATTACCAATTTCCCTACCACCAGAACTTTTATGTTGTACAAATTTTTAGGTTACACTAGCTGTTTGTCACACAAGGGTCCACTATAGATAGATAGATAGGTAGGTAGGCAGAGAGCAAGGGAGAGAGAGAGAGAGAGAGAGAGAGAGAGAGAGAGAGAGAGAAAGGTGAAGAAGGCTCACCTTCCCTTTTGGATTGGAGCTGAATGATTTTTCCTCTGTAGGAGAGGAAAATCAATCGAGCTCCAATGTGCTTGGCATCTGGGGGGTTTGGGTTTTTTCAGGATAACCAGGTCCACATACTTTTGCTAGAGCCTCCTTGTAAGGAGGCCTCCCCTGGATTCAGTAATATGGACCCAAGGGGCAAGGAGGTTAGTTTATGTACATAAGTAGCCCCAGGGACCTGGCAGAGGAATATTGTCTTGTGGGGGTCCCCACGTGAAGGTGCCTGGGTTTCCTGAAAAGAGGGGCTTTTGGCATTCTGACCGTCTGGTCAGTTCTAAAGACAGAGGTGAGTCTCCCCAAGGGGGCTAGCATTTGAATTCCCTTGGGACTGAGATAGGAGGATGAAGAAGGCTGGTGCTCTACTAGCACCCCCTTCTAGAGATGATGGGGATGGGATCAGCTGGTGATGAGTCAGCCTTGTGGCTGGCACAGGAGAGGGTCAGATGGAGAAAGTCTTCCCCCCCTCCAAACAGGATCTGTTAGGTGGTTGGACTTGCATTTGGTGGTGCTGAGGATGCAAGTTTTTCCCAACCCTTGACAAACTGGGGTTTTGAGGCCGCCTTGCCGGCAAATGCCTGCCTCTCTGCCCAGATTGTAAAAAAAATCCCCTCCCGTGGCCTTCGGGAAGGGTCCTGGCCAAGGTGGTATAAAAGCCAGTGTTTCTCTGCAGAGTTTTGCTAGCTTAGTCCTTTTTACCTTTTTTTCTTATTTTTTTATATTTTAGTCTCTGGATCCACCAAGGCAGGGAAGTGGTCCAGGGCGCAACCAAGGGGAGTCTTTTGGACACCAACGGAAGACAACTCGTTTCCCATCACGGCAGGCACTAACACTGGGACTTCCCTACTTCCACTAAAAAAATTTGGATTTCCTAATTATCTCTTTTATCAATTTTTCCTTCGAATTCCCTTACCCTACTCCTTATAATTCCAGGCCTGGGGAGTTTTTCGCCACACGCACTGCGACCCTAGTGGCCCAGATTGTGCCAGGAGGACGTCTCCTCCCCCCCCTTTTTGGCTCTGGCTTCTCCCCGCTCCCAATCACGCGGGTCCCACTGCCCTCTGGGACTCTCGACCCCACGGTCCAGGCCTCACCTCTACCTGGGGAGCACACTCAGGAGTTTGGAGTTACCGCAGGACAAGGTTTTTGTGGATCCCTACGCAAGGGGAGGGAGTTTTTTAATCCTCCGGCGGCATGGGTGGCTCGCTACACCCCTACCCCCCACTTGGGCCCCCGTTCCGGGAACCCTACAGAGACCCCCTTGTCCTACCCCCAAACACGCACTCTCTCGCTCGGACGGGGTAGAGCCGTCCCTCACTCACGCACACTCAGGTTCCGGGGCGTTTCACAATTCTTACCACTCTTCTGGTCCCAGCTTCTTTGTCCGAACTCTCAGCTCGCCGCGATGGTCTTCCTCTTTGAACCCTAACAGCTGGATGTCTCTTACTCCGTTCGTTGGGACTACAGGGGTCTGCCAGAGGGGGTCTAGGCTCCCTCCTCCCAGCAATCAGGCTGGTGGCGCCAGAGAGAGAGCTGGGCCGCCTCTGGTTTCGTCCTGAGTCCCGCAGAAGGGAAGCTCCCAAAACGGGGCCAAAAGAACTTTTTGAGCGGCCCCAGAGGTTTCAGGGAGAAGCAATCCCTTCCAGCCCACCCAGGGACGCCAAATGTTGAGACCACAGCAAGCTAATCCTGCTGCAAGCTGTTGGATTTCACAAGACCCAATAAAAAAATCCAACACAGAGAGATCCAGGCAATATTACCAGTTTATTAGGCCTAATAAAGATGGTAAGGCGAACACGAATCACCCAAGGCAGTAGTGAGACGGTTCGCACCCCAAGACAAAAGGACCCCAACTTTATTTCCTCCCTTCCCGCCCCCACAGAGTGGTACCTCCTCCAGGGTTGGGCTAGGGGTGGTGTTGTGGGGGTCACCAATGAGGTGAGTCCATGAGTCTCTTGGGGGGAGGTCCTGGCCGTTCCACAGTCCATGGCCCGGACCTCTGCTTAGGGGAATTAGGCAAGGATTAATCCCTCAATGTGTGGCCAGGAGATTTGACAATGAGAGGGGAGAGGTTAGTATTGTCCAAATGCCTGGGTAACCAAAAAAAAAAACAATTAACAGGTAGATGGGGAGACAATCACAATGGGAGGTGAGGGAATCACAATGAAGGTGGAAAAGCTAATCCGAAAAGTCCTTTGCTGCCAGACTGTGTCTTAAATGAATGTGGAGATGAAACAATGATGTGCCTCAGGCTGTGATACCATCTTTGGCCCATCTGCTGGGTGTACGTGCTGGCTCCGCTTGGAGGGAATGGAGTCTCGCTGGGTAATTCTTCTTCGGCCATGCTGGTGCTCCTTTATTGCCCCAAAGGTGACTCGGGTCCAGGAAAGTGGAAGAATACAAGGACATGGCTTCAAGCATCTAGCCTTTAGTGAGACGGGGTGCAGAGGAATAGGAAAAAGCCAGGAGGAGATGGGGCAAAGGGGAGGGCAAGGGAAGAAGAGAGAGAGAGAGAGAGAGACGGGGAAGGGGGGGTAAAGGGTTAAGAAGGGAAAACATGGTGAGGTGAGAGGAGGTAAGGGGGTGACCTTCTAGCTTGAGGTGGCGGAAGAGAGGAAGATAGGAGAAAGAGAGGGGGTGGTGGGTCAGCAAGCAACATCAATGGGTGAATGATGAGTCATCCATGATAAGAAATGGGGTGGGTATTGTCTTGAGGTAGAATAATGGCAGACCTTCCCATGGTCCAGAGGCAGATGAAGGGATTTGATGATGTCCAGGTGCTTGAGCTGGAAGCTGGAGGGCTAAGCAGGAAAAAAAGGTGCCCCATAGAGCCCATTGTCTCTGTGAAGGAAGGAGAAGATTCCTTCTGGCAAAATCCATTCAGAGGAATCAAGCAGTTTGAACTGGTTCTTCCATGTGGCGGGGTGGCCCTTGCATGGAGGCAACGTGTACCTTTGTCCAGGCCTTGAGATACGTGAAGGAAGAAGGAATTGGGAAAATGGAGGGGTCGGGGATGTTACTGGAAGCCCGGGGGGGGGGCACAGAGGGGATAGGTGGAGGAACCTTTATTTTGGGGAAGAGAGAGAGAGAGAGAGAGAGAGAGAGGAGGAGAAGGGAAAGAGGAAATACTTCTTGGTGCCCTTTTGGCTGGGCAGGGAAGGATGCAGTGTGGAAAAGGGGGTTAATATGAGATGATCCCTCACCCACCCCCAAGTATGTCAAGGTCTGATCTACTGAGGAGTAAGGGGTTGCCCCATTCCCTCTGCTTTCCTGAGGCTGGGGGGCACATGTCCAGGGGAAACAACTTATCGAATCCACTGTCAATCACCTCCAACCTTTGTTCCCAAGCCTATTTGCTTGCAGGGAAAGAAACCGGGGCTTCTCAGCCATATCTTTTTGGGGGACGGCTGGGCCAATATGGACCAGGTTTGTTTGCATTGTGCTTGTGACGATATCAAGGATTGTAGCCGGATGCGGGGGTCTAATTTTGTCCTTGCCTAATTGACGTGTGCTCGTAGGAGCGGGTGCGGGCCTGCCTCCACAGACACGTGTCTGCTCCCAATTCACACACACACAGTTTTTTGTGTCCTCTACAGCAAGTTGATTCTAATAAAACATGGGTGAGTAACTGTAGCCCTTCTGATGTTATTGGACTAGAATTCCCATTAGTCCCAAATAAGTATGGTCCATAGTAGGGGCTGGTGGGAGTTGCAGCCCCCAAACATCTGAAGCGGCTCAGTTGTTCACCTTTGTAATAAAAGTAAGCTTGAGCTTATTTGGTTTTGATACTAAGCCATACCTGATGTTTACCGAGTCAGCTGCTGGAAGGAACAGTGGCGAAAGGACAAATAGTTTGACCAAGTTTGAAAAATTAAAGAGAACTTGGCATTGTCGTTGGGTCTGCAAAATGCAACAGAGTCCAACGGTCAGCGAAAAAAGGCAAGTTGATGAGTTGCAAGGTCCCATGGACCCCAAGGTTGGATAATGAAATGAGGACAGACCAGGCCAAGAATTACGCTCACATTGCCCTAGGGCAGTAGCTGCTTACCAGCATGGCCTTGTCCCGTAGTCATAACACCCTAGTGCTGGCAGCAGATGGCCTAGGAAAAAGAGAAGTATGCAGAGTAGAGTCTGGATCATTATCGAATTCCTTATGCAAATGTTTTCCTGGTTCTGCTGAATGTATGAAAAATGTTTTCATTTTTGATTTGGAACAATATATGTTATGAAAACAGTACCTTTCTTTGTGTTCTCGAAGGCTTTCACAGCTGGGATCTGATCGCTGTTGTGGGTTTTTCAGCCAAAAACCTCACAATAGCTACAATTCCTTTCTTTTTTAAAAATTTTCTGCAATTTGATTATTTCTGCTGGATTTCTAGTAGCACACAATATCATCCTTTTCCAAATTCAGGCAGGGAGACAATCTAGGTTTAACCAAGAAACAGGTGCAGGTGGGTGGGGGCTCAGGAGATACTTGTGCCCCAGACCTCTAGCCTCCTGGATTTCACCAGAACAATCAACATATTAATCTGGATGGTGTGCTGGATGCCAAGGTAAGAAGCTTGTTCTAATCTCAAATAATGGTCTGTAAAGATAGTTATCGTATCAGACAACCCTCATTTTTTAGTCTAACAATTTTAGACAAAAATATAGTCTTATACACGGGAAAAATACTATATGTTTGTATGTGTTTGGATAATCTTGGTAAACTCTCCCATTTCCCCTACCACCATGCAACTCTTTAATTCGTCCCAGGAGCTTGGTGGCATAAAACGAGAGCTGGGGATTGGCAGGAGGTTGGTATTAAAGGTATTAAACGGTATAAGATTGAGGGACAAACGTGGACAGTGGCACTGAAATAACTCAGCAGGATCCTGTGGTCACCCAAACCAACTGCTGTTAAGTCATAATTGGGCATAATGAAATTCTCAGACATGCCTTTGGGGTCCCCTGAGAACCTTCCCAGAACATTCCTTGTTGGGGCAGGGTAAAATAATTCATTTCCAGGACATTTAAAAGAGCCAAACACACAATTCAGGCCGAATCACCCTGAATTGGCAGTTTATCCCTACTGTGGTCATGGCTCATGGGGTGACGGCCACAGATTGCCATCTCCAACCCCCGGGGACACCCCTTTAACTACCTCCATTGCCCCCCTATCTATATGAACCCTGGCTTTTAGCCATAGCCAGCCCCCGCTTCCCTCTAGGAAGTTTACCTCCATCATATCTATTTGCCTACACTGGCCCAGGTCTCTGAGCCCAGCCAACCTCAGCCCTCCCCCCCGCTCTCCCTCTCCCTCCCTCCCTCCCTCCCTCCCTCCCCCCTCTCTTTCTCTTTTCTCCCCTCTCCCTTCCATTCTTCCTCCCTCCTGTTCTCCTCCTTTTAGCCCATCTTCCCTGGGTGTGCTTCAAATTTGTTCCTACTCTGTCCTATGGCTTCTATACCTATACAATCTTGGGCAAAGGATTCATGGCACGGAAAGAAGGACAAGGCAATCGCACTTCCCAAAACAGACTCCATCTTCCACCAGGATCCCAACACGTTCTTCGCAGCTGCTTCCCGGATTAAGCCACAGCCTGGGGCTCTCTATTGTTTCACTTCCACACTCACCAAGGACTGTCTGGCAGCCCCAGGCTTATCTCATCAGCTTTCCAACCTCTCCATTGATTCCCATATTGACTCTCGGGAGGGGGGCAATTGACTTCAATTTCCCCAAGTTTACTTGGACTCAAGGACAATACATTGGTTCTCCATTTCATTGTCACACCCTGATAGCCCAATTAAAGGACAGATTTGGCCTGATCACACCTGGGCAGGTATCCGGTTCCAGCTCACCAGGACACCTCCAGACCGCCCAGGACCTCCCTTGGACCAGCCCCTGGACTTTACTGATTGGACACTCTGGAAGACCATCCTCTTGCCCACCCCTGGGAGGCGCCGCTCGGGGGGGAGGGAAGGGGGAATCCATAAAAATCTGGTTTTCTGTGTCTTCGGGGCGGAACACCTCAGCACTGTCCTGGGTGGGGTGTTGGCCTGCTGACTTTTATTGAGCTCAATAAAACCAGTATTTATCCTTGGATCTCTGTCCTGCTGGACTCTTTATTGGGAATTCTGAGGCCCAGCAGCATACAGCAGGAATAGCCTGCTGCAGACTCAACACTGCAGTCACAAAAAAGAGCCTGTGAATCCAGCTGATGCAAAATGGATTCCATTTGCCACACTATCACCACTTGCTGCTTTTCCTCCCTCCCTATAAGCCTATTAAAAACTACTGCAAATTTGGAAATAAAAAATTTAGTACACAAAAACAAATAAATGGAAAACAGTTAAAATAAATAGTTTCTGCATATTTGCCTTTAAACCTATGTAGAAGTAAAGGGGATATAAGGCCCTTCAGTTTGGCTGCAGCTGCCTTCATGACTCAAGTTAAAGAGAGGAGAGGGAACATAATTCAGCAATATCTGGAAATCCTAGTATATTACCCATTCATGTTCTACTTTGAGTGTACAATCCTATATGTATGCCCTTAGTCTCACTGGTGTAACAGCTTCCTTATCCTGCCTGTTTAGTCATTACAATCAACCCAACTTTCTAAAGCAATCCCAATACTTTAAGTTCAGTACATCTTTAGTACAGTAATCTAATGGTATTTGGAATATAGAATGCTAGCAGCCTATAGCACTTAACCAGCATCGAGCCAGTCTCGAGTTATGTCCCAGGAACAAATAAACTTTTAAAAAGCAAAGTGTTCTGCTTATATAAAGTGTTTTGCTTTCGGTCAGTACTTTGCCCTACTTTAAGCCGTGCATGTTTTGAATGCCTAAAAGACTACACAAGCTGCAGAAGTAAACAAAACTTTAATCCACCAAAAGGTCAGCTGAAAACGGGACACCAGAACCTTCCCCTCTTAACCAGCAAAAAAATAATAATAGTACAACCCCTGAAATCTGGAGATTTTTATAGGCCAAATATAGGTCTCTTGGGCAGCTTATTATGAAAGCAGAGCATATTGGAGGGTGCCGAGATGGGGTCTCTCAAATGGGTGTTCACGATCCTTTCCGTTTGGTGTCCCCATGTTGCAGGTAAAACTAAAAATCCCTTTTACATCCCTTTCTAGATGCAAAATGATCTCAGGTTAGAAATGCAAGTACAGTGGTACCTTGTATAAAGGAATTAATTCGTTCCAAATGAAATTATGTTAAGCCAATTTTCCTTTATACAAATTCCCATAGGAATGCATTGAAAGCAGAGTAATCCCATTTTTATGTTGTACGGATTTTCCCCAAAGGCAAATTATGTTAAGCAAATTTCCCCTATCTCTGGAATTTTTTATGTTGTACAAATTTTATGTTATACAAGCTGTATGTAATACACGGGTCCACTGTATTCTATTTGAAAGTTTTATTTTCAAGATAAAGATACAGTAAGAGTTCAATAGCTGCCAAAATGGACACATCCGATCTATTCTTTTCTATCTTGCATTAATTCATTTATTTTTAATGAAAAAGATACAAAGGGAGGTGGGCTTGTGAGGATTCAGATATTGGTGGGTGTGTTTTATCTGAAGGATTATCTTTTTCTTTTGGATTTAATCATGGCCACAGTGGTTTTGTAGTTTGGCTTGATTCTAGCTATTTGAGCAAGAATGGTTTCTTGTCCCAGTACAAATACTGGTGAACTTAACAATGCTAGTAGAGTTGTGTTTCTCCCCTATAGCTGTGAACAGTCAACTGTGTTCATTTTGCATACATTTAAACATTAGGCATATTATGACATATTATTTGGCTTCCACCAGGAATCTGTGTGATTTGTAATCATATGTCCACTGAGCCTAGTGGCGCAGTAGTTAAATGGATGTACTGCATTTAACCACTGCACCACGAAACTAAAACTGTGCTCACGACCTGGGGTTCAATCCCAGGTAGCAGGGTCATGGTTGACTCATCCTTCCATCCTTCCCAGGTCGATAAAATGAGTACCCAGCTAGCTGAGTGGTGGTGGTGTCAATGTGTAGCCTGCATACTATAATTAAAAATGTAAACCTCCCAGAGTCTACTTGAAGTCATATGGGGCGGTATATAAGGGCCTTTTCACACAACCCCTAAGATCCGCTGGTCCCTTAAATTCGGACCAGAGATCTTGGGGGTTCGTTTCTGTTCCTCCGTCCCCACCCCTCAGCACTTCCTGCTCCTGTCGGCGTGAGGGGGAGGACAAAAGAAGCCTTTACTAACCTGCCGGTGCCGGTCGAACTTGCCCCGTTACTTCCTGGTTCCTTCTCAAGGGGCTCTTAAAGGGGCGGGAGGCAAAAAAACAACAGACAAGCCAGGAGAGCCCGGCACTCTTATCCGCATCAAATTTTTTTCACCTGCAGAGAGCAGGTACATGAAAAATGCGCTGGGTCGCGCTAAAGTGGGCGGGGTCGCACTTAATTGTCTCCAAACTCCAGAGCTGGTGGGAAAACATTTCTAAGCTCCGGAGCTGGGAGCCATTTGCAGCGCAGCTTAGGGGTCGTGTATAAACGCCCTAAGTAGACCACTTTGCTTTTGCTTTGCTTATCACTAAGCTTGTTGTGATCTTGATATTGCAGCAACGCAATGAGTTGGAGCCACCATTGGGAGAATGTTGCTCTCCTGCATGTGGACATGGACCCAAGCCAAGGAAAGACAGGCAGCCTTACCTTAGATGATCATTTAATAAATGCCTAGCTAAAGAAATGTGTGTTGGTCTTAAACCCCATCAAAATCAATGGGGCAAGTACAGGTTGTTTATGACTTGTGCCCCATTGTATTAAAAGGGTACCAAGCACAACTGTAGCAGTATATGGGTGGGGGAAAGTTGGTCCTCCGTGCATTTTGACTATAGACTAGGGCTTCTGGGAGCTGGATTCCAAATATTGAAAGCAAAAGAACTGCTATTTACATTTTTTTGCATATATAGTGGACCCCCATATAACAAGTGTTTGTTTAACAGAAAAGCAGCTTAAAAGAAAATATTTCCGGAGATAGGGGAAGATCGCTTAACAGAATCGCCTATGGGGCGAATCCGTACAACAGAAAAATGGTCGTGATTAGGGATTAATCCGATTTCAATGCATTCCTATGGGAAATTTGTACAAAGGAAAAACTGCCTAAGAGAATTTCATTTGGAACGAATTACTTCCTTTATATAAGGTACCACTGTAGTTGAGTGGGCAAGTAGTCAGACAGCAAGGAGACTTTCTATGCGATGGTGATCTATCAAACGCAGCCTTCATGGAATTCTTTAGAATCAGGAGTGGGCAGACTATAACACCCAGGTGATATTAACTGCTGCTTCCAATCCAATGTTGACGAATACTGGGAATTGCAGTCAACCACTATGTTTTTTCTTGAGATGAAGTCAGAGAATCCTTGCGCTTGCTGATCCTCTAAAGAAAAATATGTCTGTACAAATGTTGCAGCATTTTATGCCCCATCCTTCACGTCAGTATTTCACCTCCCCTCCCCCCCCCAGGCAAAATAGTTTGGACTGATGTTTTTTTCTCTTCCCATTTCAGAATCAAGAGGTGATTTTTCATGGAAGTTGCCTGAATTTGGAGACGTTTATCATGTCTCAGGTAAATATGGAGCATTGTATCTGCTATGCAGCCTGGACAACAGAAGGGGGCAGCATGCCTGATCCTTGTCGATCTACTGTGATATACTGATTTAAGTGCATTTACACACCACACCGTTAGAGCAGACTGACAGCAGATGAACTGACATACATCCCTGTTACCAGGGATTGGTAGTTTGGTAATAAGATACTGTGGGGCATGGTGGCTCAACAGGCTACAGTGATGAAAACTGTTGGCTGCAAAGTCAGTAACTCAGCGGTTCGAATCCCGGGTGCCACGCAGAGGAGCGAGCTCCTGCTGTTCACCCCAGCTCCTGCCAACCCAGCAGTTTGAAAGCATGTAAGTGCAAGTAGATAAATACGTCCTGCTGTAAAAAGCAGGAAGGTAAACAGTGATCCGTGCGCATAAATGCATTCAGCCATGCTGGCCACATGGCCATGGACTTGCACAACACTGGCTCTTTGGCTTGGAAACGGAGATGAGCACTGCCCCTAGAATCAGACATAACTAGCACATGTGTGCAGGGGAAACCTAAGAAGATACTGTACAGTTGATTCTCTGCTAGAGGGCTGGAGTTACTGCACTTGGTTCGAAGTGGGCAAGTGGGTGGAAACAGCAGAGAGGTAAACATCTGAGATACATTTCAAAACTCACCACCGACCAGGACCAAGTTTGCATATAAACAAACCAAGATGTATTAATTATTTATTCATTTTATTAATTATTGTCTTTAAAAACATGCTTCAGCTCAAATGTTCCATCTTGCAGGAATTATCACGATACCCTTTGCAGAGATAGAGGAGCCCTTTGAAGCTTGGTACAATTTGACCGCAAATAAGAGCCGCATCCAGTACTATGATGGTAAGCAAGAGGAACCAAAGCACCTGTGGGGCCCACATGCCTCATCCCTGACCAAGAAAGCTCATGTAGAAGCTGTCCTTCGCTTGATTAATTCCAACAGTTGATTCCTTAGTATCTCTCCTGGTATCGCCTTGCATAGAATGTAGCTGGTGACCTGCATGTGGTTTGTAGGTTACCCAGCTACGGTTATTTTTGCAGGATGATTTTTTTTTTTTTTTTGCTCAAAGCTTACTTTAGTCCTTCTGGAGCATGTTGTTAGTCCGTGGAACTCCCTGCCACAGGATGTGGTGATGGCATCTGCCCTGGATGCCTTCAAAAGAGGATTGGACAGATTCCTTGAGGAAATGTCCATCACAGGTTACAAACCATGAGGGAGATGTGTGATCTCCAGGCTTAAAACCAGGATACTTTAAGGGCCAGATGCAGGGGACTTTTAAACATAGAAAAATTAATAAAAATTAATAAAGAAGCACTGGGCCTCCAGGATCACTGACGCTGCCACCATCCAGGTAAGCCAAACCAGTTCGGTTCAGTTCAGGTTCGTACGAATTCTTGTTTTAAAAATTCATTCGAGCCAAACCGAACCGAACTGAGGGTGGGCCCGAAACAGAATGAACCGAACTATCGGATTTCTGTTTCATAGAATCATAGAATCATAGAATCATAGAATCATAGAATCATAGGGTTGGAAGAGACTTCAAGGGCCATCTAGTCCAACCCCCTGCCATGCAGGAACCCCATCACAATATTTTCGACAGATGGCCATCCAGCCTCTGCTTAAAAACCTCCAAAGAAGGAGACTCCACCACCCTTTGTGGCAGCATATTCCATTGCTGAACAGCTCTAACTGTCATGAAGTTCTTCCTAATGTTCAAATGGAATCTTTTTTCCTGTAGTTTGAAAACATTGCCCTCAGTCCTAGTCTCTGAAGCCATGGAAAACAAACCAGTTCCCTCTTCAATATGACATCCTTTCAAATATTTAAACAAAGCTATCATATCTCCCCTCAGCCTTCTTTTAGAGATTCTAAACATTCCCAGTTCCCTAAGTTGTTCCATCCTCATAAGACATTTCCTCCAGACCCTCAACCATCCTGGTCACCCTCCTCTGCACCCACTCGAGGTTGTCAACATCCTTTTTAAACTGAAGCGCACAGAACTGGACACAGTACTCCAGGTGGAGTCTGACCAGAGCAGAATAGAGTGGTACTATCACTTCCCTTGATCTAGACACTATGGTTCTGTTGATGCAACCAAGAATCGCATTGGCTTTCCTGGCCGCCACATCACACTGCTGACTCATGTTCAATTTGTGGTCCACCAAGACTCCCAGATCCCTTTCACAGGTACTATTCTCCAGCCAAGTATCCCCCATCCTATATCTCTGCAATTCATTCTTTTTACCTGGATGTAGCACCCTACATTTCCCTCTGTTGAAATCCATTCCGTTAGCTTTGGCCCAGCATTCTAATCTGTCAAGGTCCTTTTGGATTTTCATCCTATCCTCTAGGAAATTAGCAACCCCTCCCAATTTGGTATCATCTGCAAATTTAATTATTTGTTTGAGATCTACTACCCAAAAATTTCATGGAGTGCCTCCTAGTTCTAGTGTTGTGTGACAGGGAAAACAGTTTTTCCTTATCTACTTGGTCTATACCATGTACAATTTTATAAATTTCAATCAGGTCAATTCTTAGGCACCCGTCGTTCAAGGTTGAAGAGGCCCAGCCGTTGCAGCCTCAGATGGTAAGGTAAACCATTCCCTAGAAAACCCCAGAAAGGGTAAGCAAAAATCAGAATTGACTTGCTGGCACACAATTGTTATTATCCTTTTTGTAATGCAAATATGCTTGTTTGGTTTGGTCTTGAATGGACAACTAAGAGCCATTAGCTTTACCAAGTACAGTATATGCTTCCCATTTGTTGATAATCATTCCACCTGCCTGCATTTCCTTGGGCTCTTATAGAATGATTATAGCTATGGATCTTATCCTGATGAGCATCTTTGCATCTGGGGAGTTAACAACAATAAATCAAAATGCAAACATACTCACATACAATTAATACAATAAAATAAAAATTGAAATAAATGTAAATAAAAATAAAATTAAGGATAACATTGTGTCAACAAATAAATGAACCTAACAGAAAAAATTAAAACCACTATAATAAACTACAATTATAAAATTATAAACTTGTAGGCAGGGAGTCAGATAAAATGTCACGATAGGTGTTATTTTAATGGATGAAGGCTGGATCTGAGGAAATTCCTGTTTAAACAGCCATGTTTTCAATTGTTTTTAAAGGCAGACCAAGAGGGGGCCAGGCATATATCTGGTGGAAGATTATTCCACAGGCATTGGCAGAAATTTTTTAGTTTTTTTTTCTCCTTCCAGGCCTCTTGTGGTGTTGGTTGCCTCACACACCTGGCCTGAGAAGATTAGGTATTACAGGTGGTTTTATTTGGTGTGGGGGGTGGAGGCTTAGCCATTGGAGGTGAGCCTATGAAATGGATCTCTCCCCACTAGGAAAAGCTGAAGGTATCTGTCTTATTTCCCATCCAGGTCAGTAAGGCGGTTACTTCACGTCCGTTTTGTCTCTGTTAGTGTTGCGCTTAGGAGCGGTACCAAAAAATGTCACTTCACGTCTGTCGCGCAACTATTGAAATTTGTCTCGACTGCACCCCCAGAATGGGTACTAAGTGCAACAGTAGTGTACCTGGTGCTGGGGTAGGGTTTTCCCTTGTCATTGTTTGTTCCCACTTTCTGTTCCAAGACAAGACACCGTGTAGTAATGACTGTCACACAGCAAAACATTCATTTCTCTCAGAAAATTGTGTCCATTTTTTTTATTTTGACTTTTCAGAATCGAAATATTGAAAAAGAATTTTTAAGCCCCCCCCCAAAAAAAAGTGAAAAGGAAGCTAGACAAATTCAGTGTTTGTCATGGTACAAGATCATGAGGTAACACTTGTCACGAGACAAGTTATCACAGCCGTGAGAAAACAGAAACAGGGACTAAATGTTGTATTTTGACAATGTAAGTTACTTTGGGTCTGGAAATTGAGTCATGGCAACTGGACTTCTTTTCTTGAGAGATTGAAATGTTTTGCTACTCATCCAAGCAGCTTCACCAGTCTGAGGAAAATTAGTGGCGAGTCCTCTATTTAGTTCACCTTGATTTCATATCACCCTGGTCTGAATAGGCTCAAGTTGGACAATGGCCTGAATAGGTGTTTCACACACCTTAGGCCATTGTCCACCTAATGAACCTATTCTGGCCATTGTCCAACTTATGAGCCTATGCAGACTAGGGTGATATGAAATCAAGGCGAATTATAAATGGAGGACTTGCCACTTACTTTCCACAGACTGGTGAAGCTGTTTGGATAAGTAGTGAAACATTTTGATCTCTCAAGAAAAGAAGTCCAGTTGCCATGACTCAACTTCCAGATAAACTCATCTGGACGACTGAGAATCTTCACAGACCTTCTTTGGGTCCTTTTAAAGGAGAAAGGTGGGGCAAAAATAATTCAAATAAATAATATGTACATCTTGCCTTGCTTCTATGTCAACTTGGTCCTGGTTATGAGTTTTGAAAGGTTTCAACCATTTTCTTCTTTGTTGTTTCATCAACCCCCCCCCCATACACCTACCTTCCAAACCAGGTGCAGTAACCCCAGTTAAAGACCAGGCTTTATGCGGTTCGTGTTGGAGCTTCGCGACCACAGGGGCTTTGGAAGGAGCCCTGTTCTTCAAAGTAGGAAAGAAGCGTTGTGAAATGCCACTTTGTGGACTGCTATTGTGGTGGGCTTTCTCCAAACCAATCTCCTTATCTTTATGAGAGAAAAATCGTGCTTGAGGGCCAAGCAACCTTCTCTGTCTTTGTTTCATTCATGCATTCATTCTGCAACTCAGCTGAAAAGAAGGGAAAATTACAGAACTCAGAAATGAGCCTGCCTACTGCTGCTTTTCTCCATCGTTAGTTTCCCAGTGAAGAAGCAGGCAGGGTAGTTTAGAGAGGAGTGGAGGGTCATTCAAGAGTGTAGGTAGGCCCCTTACCAAATCACACACATCTTGGTTCAAAGAAACTTCACATTTATTGAAAGATGGTGTACTCTTGTTGTGGCCTCTTATCTCCTGGGTTATTGTGCCCGCCCAGTCCCTGGTTCCTTCCAGCAAGTACAACCCGTTCAGGATTTATCAAGTATTTCCTCATACTGTCACAAGGCACTCCCCCATTTGCCTAGTGGACCAGGCAGCGCTGAAAAGGGTAGTTTAGCCCTTACAAATATTAGCTCCAGATGCTAAAATCCACATTTGTGTGGAATGTTTATTAGGTCAACCAAAGATGAAGTAAGAAATATGTGACAGCGTTTAATCACTGCAGCACAAGAGATTTCACATAGAATAGCCCCTAGAGTTGCAGGGAACTGGAAAGTCTGAGATGCTTAGTCCTCTGGCTTAGATAATATGAGTCACAACTCACAACAGTAGACTCGACTGTTTTATGTAACTGTATATTTAAGCAATACTTTACACAAAGCATTCAGCGTTATCTCTGCACCTCCTTCTCTCCTCAACCGTCCAGAGTGGTCAGCTGACTCCCTTGTCTGAGCAAGCCTTGATGGACTGTTCCTGGGGCTTTGGGAACTTTGGCTGCGATGGAGGCATTGCATGGCGGGCCTTTAATTGGGCAAAGAAGCATGGTGGCATACCAAGCACTGAATCCTACGGGCCCTATAGAGGTCAGGTAAGCAAGATCTCTCCTAGGGTCAAATTCAGGGCCTTTTCAGACGACCCCCTAAACTCCGCGGCAAATGGCTCCCAGCTCCGGAGCTTAAAATTATTTCCCCACCAGCTCTGGAGTTTACAGATAATTAAGTGCGACCACGCCCACCTAAGCGGGTCCCAGCGCACTTTTCATGTACCTGCTCTCGGAGGGTGAAAAATTCCTGATGCGGATATAACAGTAGTGACTGCCAGGACTCTCCTTGCTTCTGTTTGTTCTTTTTTTGCCCCCCGCCCCTTTAAGAGATCTGAATGCAGTGCCGGGAGCAAAGCGAGATGGCAGAATGGAGGTGAGTGGCATTCTTTTCTTCCTTTTTTTCTCCCTCCCCTCACGCAGCCAGCAGCCAGGAGTGCAGAGGGGGTGGGAACGCAGGAACAGCGACAAACCCCTAAGATCTCTGGGCCAGCGGATCTTAGGGGTCATGTGAAAAGGCCCTCAGTTCATTCCAAAGGATTCTTCTCTTATTCCATCAGTCAGTGCCACATTGGCGCACCCCCATCAGATAAGCAACCTTGGCTTTGAGCAGATAGCAGGGAAGGCATGTGTCAGATCACCCTGGAAAGGGTGGTTCTGCAGGGATTGATCGCCCTTAAAGTGGCCTTTCTTTCTGTTGGGGAGTTGTTCTAATCTAGCTCCCAGAAATGGTAGCCCTACTACTACTACCACCAGCACCACCACCACCAGCAGCAGCAACAACAGCAGCAGCAGCAGCAACAACAACAACTTGGGGTGCTTTTACACGACCCCTAAGATCCGCTGGCAACTTAAATTCAGACCAGAGATCTTGGGGGTTTGCTCCTCTTGCTGTGTTCCCACCCCTCCACACTCCCTTGCTTCTGTCTGCGTGAGGGGAGGGAGAAAAAAAAAGGAGAAAAGAATACAGGCTCACCTCCGCTCTGCCAAGGGGAGCTGCCATGGGAAGCATTCCAGTCTCTTAAAGGGGCGGGGGGCAAAAAACAAAAACAAAAAAAACAGAAGGCGAGGAGAGCCCAGCACTCACTGCTTTGCAATCCGCATCAGAAATTTTTTCACCTTCGGAGACCAGGTACTTGGAAAATGTGCTGGGATGCGCTTACGTGGGTGTGGTCGTACTTAATATTTTTAAAAGTCCGGAGCTGGTGGGAAAACAATTTTAAGCTCCACATCTGGGAGCCCCTTGCCTCGGATTTTAGGGGTCGTGTAAAAGCACCCTTGGACACAGATCAGGCTCGGATTGGAGCACAATTCCCCCATGTGGCATGAACACTGAGAAATAGATCTCACCAGACTGCTCCGCAAGCAGTCCACAATGTGATCTGTTTCCCTGAGTGATCACTCTGAAACAAAATAGAGATAAAGTGGCAGGACAGCCATCGGCCCCTTCCTACTGGTAGCCAAGAGAGGAAGCCACCGTACTTTGAGCACAACCACCTCCAACTCCCACAGCTGTAAGCAAGAAACCAAGCAGAGTGCATAGGTTGGCTATAACATATTGTCCTAATTGCCTGTGTGCTGCTTCTCCCTCAGAATGAGTACTGCCATTACAACCAATTAGAGTTCCTAGGCAACGTCTCAAGATACATCAACATCCCTTTCGGTAATGTCGCTGCCTTGAAACTGGCTCTCTTCAAGAATGGACCGGTGGCTGTGAGCATTAATGCCTCCCCAAAGTCATTCACATTCTATGCCAATGGTGTCTATTATGACCCTGAATGCGGTACGTCTCATCGCTTCTCATCGGTGTCCTCCAGCCGTGCAAAACCACAGAGCCCACCTTCCAAAATAGCACGATCATGGGGAATAATCAGGCATAGCCCTCTGAATAGCAACAGTGCAAACCAGTAGTTACGAACATGTGAAACTTGGAGCTAAATTTTGCAGTGTGTGATTCAATGAACTAGTTAGTCATAGATTCTTTCAGGATGCTACTCCATCCCATTCTTTCTCTTCTGCTGCAACTCTATCTATCTATCTATCTATCTATCTATCTATCTATCTATCTATCTATCTATCTATCTATCTATCTATCTATCTATCTATCTATCTATCATTCATTCATTCATTCATTCATTCATTCATTCATTCATTCATTCATTCATTCATTGGACTTATATACCGCATAATCTAGCAATGCCACTCTGGGCAGTGTAGGATCTCTTGCAGCACCCTCAATAAACCACAGTTCCTAGAAGGGGTGCATCTTAGTTTCACTGTTAAAAAAGGGATACAACATTTCTGTGTGACCCTCCATCTCCTTTTAGCAGAGCGCAGGGGTGGAGAAGAGTTAGACCTCTAGATTTTTGGACTACGTCTCCTGCAATCCACCTGGATGGTTATTAAATTATCCATATCTAAAGTCTTTAGAGGGCCAAACACCTCTGATGTGTTTTCCCCAGGATAAAACTCCAAGTGCATCCCACCTCTCCCCACTCAACCTGGATTTCATCTGTCAATCAGGAAATTCAGTATGACATTATACAATACAGTACTTTTATTTCTTATGCTGGGCTACAGAGCTTTGTCACTAGGTGGCACTTGAGGTTATGATACTCAAAGTATTATTCCCCGCCCTGCCTTGGTACTGCCATGGTTTATCTCTGAATAGCTACAAATATTTATCTCTTTATATACAGTAACCGTCTTGTCACTTTCCTATCACAGTAGTTAATTTACACACTTCTACAGGCAACCCAAGAAAGATCCCATTGGCCATCATTGGGAGAAATATCTTATATGATAAGACTTCAGCAAGAATCAGGCTCTGAATCAGTGGCCATGGTTATTTTGACTATGCACTATGCGGGCGGGGGATGGTGATGGGGGCGGCGGTGGGGGTGGGGGGGCGGGTGGGGGGCGGCGGTGGAGAGGGGCAGCGGATGGACCGGCGCCCCCTGTACATGTTGGGGCCCTAGGCAACTGCCTAGTTCACCTTAATGGACGCGCCGGCTCTGGGGGTAGGTTTACTTGGAATAGACCAAGAATCTGGGAATTGAGTCAAGTCAACTGGACTTCTTTTCTTGTGGAATTGAAATGTTTTGCTACTAGGGATGGGCACCAAAAAAAAAATGAAATGCTGATTTGTCAGTTCGTTACATAATGAAATGAATTGGGGAAGCAGCGTTTCGTTAATAACGAAACGAATCTGCGTCCCCCCCATTTCAAATGAACCAATTCGTTTCTCTGTAAAACGGCTCCCCTGGGCCTTATAGGCACCAAATTTGGTGTGAAGCTCCAAAATAATAATTTTTTTAAAAATTCCATGGAAAATTACTGATCCCAGGCATGCAAATGTCAGGATTTGCTTCCCCAAGTGATTTTAGGGGACCCTTTGAAATTTGGAAAAGTTAGGGTTTCTGGGGACAGATATATTAAGCTCCAAAGAAGGTGGGGGTGCTTAATGGAAGAAGTGTGTCCCGTGTGCTTTACCTATTACAGTTGTTCCCTGCCCTTTCACAGTTCATATACTGCGGTCCCGGTATATTGCAGATCCGCTGTATATGGAAAAAAAGGCCCCCTGGGGTAAGGAGGAAAGGCCTTCCCAGGCCCGTCAGAGGCCCCAAAAGTGCTTCCCCGCAAAGCGGAAGTGACTTTGGTAAACCAGAAGTGACCTCCGGATCACTAGAAAGCACTTTGGGGGCCTCCGAGGGCCTAGGAAGCCCCTTGCAGGCCCGTTCAGAGCAGCGCCAGGCCTGGGGTAAGTACAAGAGCCCCCAGAGAGCCCCCCCCCAGTCTCAACCCAACCCAACCCAGCATCAGCATATTGCAGATTTTCAATTATCGTGGGTCGGGTCAGGTCCCTAACCCCTGCGATAGGCGTGGGTTTACTGTATAGGGTTAAGTGACAGCTTCCCCTTAGCACACTGATCCACACTCCTTCAATTAAGTACCCCTCCAGTCCCTTTGAAGCTTAATAACTCCATTCTCTGAAACCCAAAACTTTCCAAATTTCAAAGGGTCCTCTAAAATTGCTTGAGGAAGCTCCCCTGCCATATCCATGCTGCTAGATGCCTGGGATTAATATTTTCAAATACTTTTACATTACGAATGATTCTTCCCTATGGGCACCCCTTTGGAGTTGAATAACTTGGCCCCCTGTACCTCAAATCTCTCCTCAATTGGGGTGCTTAAAGGGGAGAGGTTGAGGAAGCTCCACTGTAATTTCCTCACAGCTAGCTGCCTGGGATCACTATTTTCAAGCACAGAACATTTCAATTAGAATTTTGTTTCTGGGGGAACCCCTTTGAAATAGAATAACTTGGCCCCCTGAACCTCAAATCTCTCCAAATTTGGAGGGCTTAAAGAGTAGAGTCCAAGGAAGGTACCCAAGGGAACCCATTTTATAGAGTAACAAATCAGTTTGTTACTGGTTCATTTTGTATGATTTTTTTAAAAAATGTAATGAAATGAAACGAATCACGGGGGAACGAAATGAAATGAAACTCAGTTTTTCTGTTTCATGCCCATCCCTATTTGCTACTCATCCAAGTAATCTCTTCAGTCTGAGAAAAGTTGGTGGGAGGCTTCCAATTTATAGTTTTGTGAGAGGCAGCCATGTTAGTCTGTGCAAGAATTCTAGGCAAAAATCAAAACAAAACAAAATAAAAGACAAAAACATGTGGCACCTTAAAGACTAACTATCATATTTTGAGGTAAGCTTTCGTGGACACGTCCACTTCTTCAGACACTTCTTCTGCTACTATATCTCTGAAGAAGTGGGTGCGTCCATGAAAGCTTACATTAACATATGATAGTCTTTAAGGTGCCACATGTTTTTGTCTTTTATTTTGTTTTGTTTTGATATTTGCCTGGAATTCAAATTTATAGTTCACCTTGACTTCACATCACGCTGGTCAGAATAAGCCCGTTAGTTGGATAGTGACCTGCATAGGCCCGTTAGATGGGCAATAACTTTCCCAAGTTATGTCTGCAGATTTGATAGCCATAATATTTCAAAGGGACCAGTTAGGTGAAAACTATTTAGAGCCCATTACTCATCATAAGAGACGAGGTGAACGATGACTTGCATGCCTGCTGCCGTCTTCAGATTTCTAAATTTTTATCACAGCTTTCCAGATTTGTAGACCAGGGTTTCTAGGTTGACCTAAACGATGTACAAATTGAAAGCAGAGCTGTCTATAAGAACTGACTCTGTCAGTCACCTCCTTGTAGCCCACTAAACATTACATTAAAATATGAAAGTTAGTCTTTAAGGTGCCACATGTTTGTTTTGTTTTGTTTTGTTTTGTTTTTCTTTTTGCCTGAAACTCCTTCACTAATGTTGACCCTTCTTTCTTTTGCCGCAGGAAATGACACAGTCTTGAACCATGGAGTATTGGCTGTGGGGTACGGTGTCCTGCAGGGCGAGAGCTACTGGCTCATCAAGAATTCCTGGTCCACCCACTGGGGGAATGATGGCTACATTCTCCTTTCCATGAAAGATAATAACTGTGGAGTGACCAATGCTGCTGTATACCCTGTTATAGTGTAAGAGGCTACCAAATGAGCAGGAGTTTGGTTCCTAGGGGGAACGGGAGTCTTACGCTCCTGTGTAGCTCTTGTGCTTTTAACAGTAGTGCAAATGCTGGTGAACATATGCCCTCTAGCATTTGCATATCTGAACTCCTGCTGTAGGCACCGCTATAGAGCTAGGTGAACAATTGGCACCGTCTTGATCTCGTCTGATCTCGGAAGCTAAGCAGGGTCGGCCGTGGCTAGTACTTGGATGGAATACCAGGTGCTGTAGGCGCCTGGAGTAGGAACTGGCAAGCCACTCCAGCATTCCTGCCAAGAAAACTCCATGGACATGGAGCCACGAAGAGTCGGTCATGACTGTAAGACACAACAACAACTACTACTACAACAAATGGAATATGCCTTGGCTTGGGCCCGGACTACCTGTCAGAGCAGATCGTCCAGCGCTCAATCTCGGCCCGTCCAGTTCGGCAGTCGTGGGCGCACACGCTTCGGGTCGCCACCCCGAGAGAGGCCCGGAAAACTTCCACTCGTAACTGGGCCTTCTCGGTGGCTGGCCCTTCCAACAGCCTCCCACGCAAAGTGCGCTCTGCAGAGTCCCTGCTGGCCTTTCGCCGAGCGTTAAAAACTCTGCTCTTTGGCGAGGCCTTTGGCGATTTTGTTTAGGTTTTTGTTTTCCTCCTTCCTGCCATTGGCTTGCTCATGCTATCTGTTGAGCCATGAATATATTACACTAGGGTGCTAAAGCTGTTTTAACTTTGCTGTTTGTTGCCGTTGTATTATTTGCTTGTCCCATATTTGTTTATTTGCTGAACTTCTCAGTCTTGTGTAAGCCGCCCAGAGTTCATATGGGAAGATGGGTGGGGTATAAATGCAATAAATAAATAAATAAATAAACAAACAAATAAATAAATAAATAAATAAATAAATAAATGATACTACAGTAGGACCCAGTATCTGAAGATCAGTATCTGATGTGCCACTTATCCACTGTCTGAAAGCATTAAAATTATTAAAAGAAAAATAAAACCCAAATATATATTTCTAGGGGTGAAGTTACCGGAAATGGCACAACAAATGCAAAAGTCCATGGAAAACAACTATAACTCTGCAGTAGAATGCAAGCTTTACATATGGAACATCCTACGTATGATCCCAACTTGTGAGAGCGGAGGTGGGCAGAGTAGGGATGCCTAGATGTCGTTGGACTACTACAACTCCCAGGATTGTTCAGACTGCTCGCCATTGGTTGTGCTACCTAGGGTTGCTGGGAATCCAGCAACATATGGAGGTCAGCACTTTGTCTGCTCCTGTACTAAAAAGCAGGTGTGAAAGGTACCTCTCTTGCTACCTGAAGAGCCTAATGTCAGTCCCAGTAGATAGTACTGGATGACATTGCAGGATGAAAAAGCTCATCTGAGTAGCTTTCTACAGTCTCTGTTTTCCATTATATTCTGAGATGCCATGCTTTCAAATTAAAAACATACCTACGTTGTTTGTTACCGTTCTTTATTCACATCAGAAGCAGCACCAACCAATTACATTGACAGATAACGCTCATTGCCTAGAGTTATATCACCATATATGAACTGCTGGCCAGAATGGCATAAATTGGTATTCAGTTTTGTTATTTTACTAGTAGTCTAAAGGTATCACCTAACCTAGTTTTGTATTTGGATTTAGATTTTGGCTACATGGCTTCCCAACTTGTTGTGCGAAATACTGAGATACCAAGAAACAGCCACCACCACCCTGAGACGTACCAAGAAGGGGCAAACCTAACATCAATGGAAGCCCGAGGAGACTGTAGCCATGGTGATTTTTTAATTTTTAATGGTAATGGTAATTTTTTAAAAAATCCCCACAGCATCCCTGCTTCCTGTCTCAGCAAAGAAGGAAAAAATGGCTGACATTCATCATCTTGCCAAGAAGTAATCAACTTCTGGCAAAACCATATTTTGCCAAATACAAATGATTGGTACAGCTTTGAAAAAGAGGATGTTGCCCTCGAAATATTAGCAATGTTGTTTTGTTATTTTACTAGTAGGGGGAAACTGGCAAGCCACTCCAGTATTCTTGGCAAGAAAACTCCATGGGCATGGGGTCACAAAGAGTTGGTCACCACCACCACCACCACCACCACAACAACAACAACAACGGTCTCACCTAGCCTAGTTTTGGATTTGGATTTGGATTTTGCCTGCATGGATTCCCAACTTGTTTTATTGGTATTCAGGGAGTCCAAAATGCTGCAGCCAGATTGTTAACCGAGGCTGGTTAAAGGGCTGACATGAGAACTGTGCCCCCATTACAGCAATGCCACTGGTTGACGATCCCTATTTGGATTTATTCAAAATGTCGGTTTTAACCTATGAAGCCCTTAATGGTTTGGCTCCAAGATATCTCAAGGACTGTGTCTCCCTTTATGAGCCTGCCTGGATGTTAAGTTCACCAGGGGAGGCCCTTCTCTCTGTCCCACCACTACGGCAATACCCTTTTTGCCCCAAAGCATGTACCAAAAGTCCAAACATGGCAAAATATGTGGTTTGCCGGGAGATCAATCATTCTTAGATTTATTTATTATTTATTTTAGAGTATTTTAACCCCCGCCCTTCTCCTTGGAAGAAGGACTCAAGGCGGCTTACTGTAATGAGGGATAATATACAGTCTGATACAATTAAGACACGTTCATGTATTGAGAACAAGAAATTGAGGGACATCTTACAGCATTAATAATATTAATTAATAATACTAATGGTATTAATAATTAGATGTAAAGTTTTGGCAACATGAAGCAAGTATTCAGACTGCTTCTCTGTCCTAAGCAGTGGTCAAGAAGAAAGTCAGTTTGTGGGAACCAAATAGGGACGCCTCCTGTGGTAGACCTCCTTCTCACACATGTTCGAGTGCTGCCCCTTCAGGCTCATGCAGTCGCACCCTGCTCTCCCTTTCTGCTGATTTCTGCCTCCCTCCTGCCTAATGCCTTGGCTAGAAGCTGTAGCAACCAATTCGATTGTGTGGCACCCTGCAGGCAGGCAGCTGGCAAGCCTCCCGAGCTAGAGAGAGGATGTAGCACCACCACATTCTTGCAAGGAGGGACTTTCCCATGCCAGGCAGTCTTGCTCTCTGGTGTGCAAAAAGCCCGAGTCATGTTCCTTAGCAATCGCCCGGGGCTCAACTTATTCCCAGAACTTGAGCTTCTGGTCTGCCCCTCTTAGCGGCAATAAAAGGGCTGAGGAGGAGGCAAGCAATGGCACCGCCCTCAGTTTTCCAGCCGATGTGCCATTTTTCCTCCCTTGCCTGGGGCATAGGTTCACATGAGGCGAGAGAAGGAAGAGGAGGCGTGTCCCCCGACATGCCTTCGCTGTCATCTTTTGTTTCAAGGTGCCGCACGTTGCCATTAAGCGCCCAAGTGATGCCACAAAAACTTGCGTCGTTGGGAGGTTCTGTTGTGTGTAAGGTGGGCAGAATCAGGCCGGTCCTCTTTCACAACGTTTATGGGCACAGAGGACAGAGAGTATCATTGAAATGTTTGACAAATATCCCCACTCCATCAATGTATAGGGCGTGTTCTGAAGTGAAGATACAGGATTTCAGGAGGCTGAAGTGCTGGGACATGGCTTCTTAACATGAAGGTTTCACTTACCTCTCATGGCTAAACACACATCACATCTGTCGGGTCTGATATTCCCTTTTAAAGCCAACCAGTGTTATCACAGTGGGGCTTAAGACATCCAGATTCTCATCTCCTGTTGTTGTGTTGTTACAGTCGTGACCGACTCTTCCTGACCCCATGTCCATGGAGTTTTCTTGGCAGGAATACTGGAACGGTTTGCCAGTTCCTACTCCAGGCGCCTACAACACCTGGTGTTCCCTGGTGGTCTCCCATCCAAGTACTAGCCAAGCCTGACCCTGCTTAGCTTCCGAGATCAGGCGAGATCGGACGTGCTCAGGGCACCTAAGGCATCTATCATCTCCTACTGAACAATAATAGACATAGAGGCAACCAATGTCTCAGGCTGACAGAGGTGATATTTAGGCTGTTTTCAGTTCACTGGAAGGAAGGGTTACATCCACTTCTCATTTCCGCTTTGAAGCGGATGTTCTTTACCAGATTCTAGAAAACTGCATAAATATCCTGAAAGCTTTACTTGAGACTCCGATTGGTTTTGAATCTGGCATTAATAGAGAGAGAACATGGCATGTTTAGTCTTCAGAAAAGAAGACTGAGGGGAGATAGGACAGCACTGTTCAAATACTTGAAAGGTTATCATCCAGAGGATGGGCAGAATCTGTTCCTGGTCATCCCAGAGAATAGGACACACAATAATGGGCTCAGATAATGAGAACCCAGCTTTCAGCTGAATATCGGGGAAAACTTCCTAACTGTTAGAGCAGTACAGCAATGGAACCAGTTACCTCAAGAGATGATGAGTACTCCAGCACTGGAGTCATTCAAGAGAAATTTGGACAATCAACTGGCAGGTGTCCTTTGATTTGTATTCCTGCATGGAGCAATGGCCTTGTAGGCCCCTTCCAACTCCATGATTCTATGATTCTATGAATATTTTAGATGCATATCAATATCAGCTTGTGCTTCCCAACCACTTGGGGAAGCCCCGCCCCCAAAAAATCATCAGTCAGGAAGGGCTGTGGTTACTGGGAAACGGTAGTATGCTTTAATGGCAGTAGGATGATCAACACTGAGGAATGAAACGTACATCACATAGAAGGCATATGAACAGCTCTCTTGGGTGTTTGTACCTAAAAGTGTCCACGAGGGATCAGAATATGGTAGCAAGTTCCCTCTAGATCCAAAGGGGAGGGACATGTGGCCCTCCAGATGTGTCTACATGGAACTCACATCATCCCTCACTTTTGGCTGTGCTGGTCAGGGGTACTCAAAGCAAAGCAAAGTGTTCTGCTTAAATACCACCCCATACCACTTCAAGTAGTCTCTGGGTGGTTTTACAGTTTAATTACAGCATGCAGGCTACACATTGCCTTCCCCCCCACAGCAAGCTGGGTAATCATTTTACTGAGCTCGGAAGGATGGAAGGCTAAGGGCGCTTTTACACGACCCCTAAGATCCGCTGGTCACTTAGGGCCTTTTCACACGACCCCTAAGATCCGCTGGTCCCTTAAATTTGGACCAGAGATCTTGGGGGTTCATTTCTGTTCCTCCGTCCCCACCCCTCAGCACTTCCTGCTCCTGTCAGCGTGAGGGGAGGGAGGGAAAAAAAGGACAAAAGAAGCCTTTACTAACCTGCCGGTGCCGGTCAAAGTTGCCACGAGCCCCGTTACTTCCTGGTTCCTTCTCAAGGGGCTCTCAAAAGGGCGGGAGGCAAAAAAACAACAGACAAGCCAGGAGAGCCCGGCACTCTTATCCGCATCAAATATTTTTCACCTCCAGAGAGAAGGTACAAGAAAAGTGCACTGGGTCACACTAAAGTGGGCGGGGTCGCACTTAATAGTCTGCAAACTCCGGAGCTGGTGGGGAAACATTTCTAAGCTCCGGAGCTGGGAGCCATTTGCAGCGCAGCTTAGGGGTCGTGTATAAACACCCTTAAATTTGGACCAGAGATTAGGGGTTTGTCGCTCTTCATGCGTCCCCACCCCTCCGCACTTCCTGGCTGCTGGCTGCGTGAGGGGAGGGAGAAAAAAAGGGACAAAAGGTGCCGGTGGAAGCTGCCGGGAGCCCCGTCACTTCCTGGTTCCTTCTCTTAAAGGGGCGGGAGGCAAAAAACAACAACAAAAAGAAGTGAGGAGAGCCCAGCACATCCGCATCAAGATTTTTCACGCTTGGAGAGCAGGTACATGAAAAGTGCGCTGGGACCCGCTTAGGTGGGCGTGGTCGCACTTAATTTTCAGTAAACTCCGGAGCTGGTGGGTAAACAATTTTAAGCTCCGGAGCTGGGAGCCATTTGCGGCGGAGTTTAGGGGTCGTGTAAAAAGGCCCTGAGTCAACCTTGAGCCTGCTACCTGGGATTGAACCCCAGGTCGTGAGCACAGTTTTAGCTGCAGTACAGGCACTTAACCACTGCACCCACGAGGGATGTGTCCAACCATGGGTAAGCCCGGCATGTTTACCACCCCTGCTGTTAACCTCCTATGGCTATGTGGCGACTTAATGACCATCCTCCTCCCATGAAGTCCTGGAAACTGGAATTGAGTGGGGAAACCGACACTTTTCTCTCAGGGAGATCTCTATCACCGAGCCCCTGTGGAACATTCGAGTCCTTAGAGCTCCTGACAGCAAAGCGATGGCTCTGAATGCTACGCTGGTGTGTGGTGTCATTGTGCTTCACCTCCCTTTACAAGCCACTCAAAGAGCTTCAGCCCATCCCTGCTAATGACAGTAAAACATGCCATTTGGAAAAGTGCTTGAGTAAACAGGTATCACCAGAATTACATAAGCTTTTGTGCATGTCGACAACTTTCGCAGCAGTCATTATCTGGGCTAACAAACGATGCGCCCAGTAGCCAGCCTAATGCTTAGGGCCCAAGTTAATAACACAAAAAAGCACCACAACCCTTTTAATAACCATGTTCCAAAGTATAATTGTGGAGAAGAGGCCCAGCAGCAGCATACCACAGCTATCATTTTATTGTTGTGAGTTTGTGTGTGTATACATGTATGCTCCCTCCCTCATCATTTTTGGTCTGCCGTGATCTTGGTCCTGCTGGCATGCTTACATGCCCCCAGTTATTCCCAGGAAGTTGTTCCATTATTTCCTTACCTTGCTGAATGGTGAGGCAGTTTGGTTTCGCTCAGAGGATTAGGTGTGGCAGCATCTCCTTCCGTCGTGCTGTCACTCCCATTCAGAGCTGGGAGAATTATTTATTGGACTGCAGTGCCAAGGCCTGCCCATTCCCAGCGAGTGGCCATATTGGATGGGAAATTCTGGATGCTGAGCTCAAGAATTGTCCAGCTTCTGCTCCCTTCTGTCTGCAGAACAAATGCTACCGCACTGAGGTTTTGAATCGCCTTTTGCTTAAAGTCAAATCGCCTTAAAAACCACTTACTGCATTTCCAATCGCTTTTTCTGTGGAGCCCCCTTGGCCACGCCCCTTTTTAGCCACTGTGTCGGTTTTTCTTGCGACGGCCACCAGGGGTGGCGATTTTTTAAACCGATTTCTAGACCGCTTTTTGAAGCGATTTGGCTGAAACTGCGGACCCCATGCACCATTTTTTCCCTGGGTTTTCCCCTCTGTATGCCTTATCATTCCTTCGGAAAAGCGGAAAATTAGCTACATTACATAGAATGGAAGAACAATGGCATGATGTTCCCTAAAAAAATATATTCTGAAATAGAAGCAGATGATGGGAAAATGACGGACAAAATCAGAACAAAAAGCGGTTTAGCAAAGTGCGGACAGGAAAACCGGTTCACGAGAAAACGCCAAGTGCGGAATGCTGAATCGCTTCAGCGACCACGTGACCGGGGGAGGGCAGAAGGCAATTCAAAACAAAAAGCGATTGCTGTTTGAAGTGCAGTAGCACCTGGCTTCCCGAAGTGGGACATGTTCTCTGGGACAGAGGAACCTGTCAACTCCTGTTTGATCCTCCAAACTGAAGAGACTAGAGGCTGAACCTAAGGCTTTCTACTTGCAAAGCATATAAGAAATCATCAAGGTGTTGTAAGTCACTTTGAGAGCAGAATTGCATCTACTGTAAATAACATCTCAAAGACAATTACAAGGCAATACTTATAAACTGTTTGGAGGCTACCAAGTTGCCATGCTGCAGGTATTTTCTCCTTCAGCCAGCAGGGACTTGTGAGGAATTTGCTGTATTTAAATCCTGCCTTTCTTCCAACATGGTCAAAGCAAAGCAAAGCCAAACAAATGTGCTGCTAATATACAACCCCATAGAGGTTAAAGCATTCTTTTTGGGTGGTTTACAAGTAATTATGCAGGCTACACATTGCTCTGTCCCAGCAAGTTGGGTATGCATTTGACCGACCTCAGAAGGATGGAAGGCTGAGTGAATCTTGAGCTGGCTACTGGGAATTGAACCCCAGGTCATGAGCACAGTTAGAGCTGCAGTATAGCATTTTAACCACTGTGCCATGAGGTTCTGTGGTGTTTATGGTTTTCTACATGTATTTATTTATTTATTTATTTATTTTTTATCTATCTAAGAAACTACTAACTCACTGAGTATTATCTGGAAGTTGAGTCATGGCAACTGGACTTCTTTTCTTGAGAGATCGAAATGTTTCTCTTAAGAAAAGAAGTCCAGTTGCCATGACTCAACTTCCAAATAAATTCACCTGGATGACTGAGAATCTTCACAGACACTGGGTATTACGGTTCAGTGTAAGCTAGAACCTGAATAATCTGAAGCCCTATTTCCTACTCAGACATTTCTACTACCTGGTGCTGTAGGGGACACCTAACCCTACCTCCCACCTCCTGATGTTCTTCAGGGCTTCAGTGATAGAAGGTTTCTGCTCCTGCACAATGTGGTTAAATTGTACAATCCCCTCTTGTGGCAAAGAAATCTAAGGTTTGCACACATCCATACTTGGACGGCCAAGGAGACCAAAGATTTCTCCACAATTTAACAAAGGGGAAAAGCCGACCTCTCTTCCTGGCCACAAGCATGGCAGAAGCGAGACACGGCAGCAACCGCTCTGATTGTAAGAAGCCCTATAGACAGTTGACAAGCGTCTTGAGCAGAAGAGACAACAGACAGGAACACGCGGAAGATGTACATACAAATCCATTTATTGGCTCAACTAGAAAGCACCGCCTTATCTGCTGCAGAGGTGGGATGACCAACAAAGCAGTTTGTCTGAAGCTGCCATTTGAAAGGGTCTGAGGCCAATTTTTCCAGCAATCACAACAGGGCCACATCAGTCCCTGAAAATTGGGGGTGGGAGGGAACTTCCTTTTCTGTAATTTTACTTAAGTTTTGTTTTTCATTATACAGGCTTCTGGAAGGAAGCAAAGTCACTGGTTTCCTGAACAGGAATGCCAGCTGAGGGACACAGGGGGAACGGAGTGGGGCCATGTGCTGCAAAAGCAGTCCGGGGGCTCATAAGTGGTCCACTGGCAACATTTTACCCACCATTATTGTACACCTGCTGAACTTTGGTCATGGCAGGAGACTTAAAAGTCATTAGCTCCTTGCCTTGGGTGTGCCTTAGGGCAAGAAGTAGACCACACAGCCCTCCAGATGTTACCAAACTACATCTCCCATCCGGCATAAGCACTGGCTATGATGACCAGGAGTGAAAGTAGCTGCAGTCCAACAGGTGACAGAGGGCCAGAAACTCTTCATCCCTACCTTAGAAGAATCAATTGCCAACTCCTCAACCTTACTCCACCATGCTAGATCCCAGCTTGTTCCACCAGCATTTTGTGAGGATTATGAGGCATTCACAATGAAAGGGGCAAAAAAAAATGCCCATAGAGGGAAGAGAAGCGGTCCAGCCATCAAGTGTCTGCTTCCAGTTTTTTGAAGATTGGAACTTGAAATCTTTGAAGAGGAAGTTGTTTCAACTGCAAGGTAGCAGCTAGAAGGATGGACTCCATGAATTCAGCTACCTATAGCCTATTTTTCAAGGTGGAAAGCCTCCGTGACATGGCTCATAGTACAACTTAGCTAGTACAAAGAACAGTCATTTGTTAAAAAAATCATTGAGGATGTTCCATTTCATGCATGAGTCCAGTAGATTATCGAACATTTTAGAGATGTTTAAGAAATGGGGGCTCCTGATTCATTGGGGGAGGGGAGGACAAAAGCTGGATCATCTTATGAGCTGGCTTGAACCCATTTATCCAGTTATGCCATAAGGGGGAAAGTGGCATCGGTAGCTACCCCACAGTTGTTATCTTTCATGGACATGAGGATGTAGCCATCATTACCCCAATAGGTGGACCAAGAGTTCTTGATAAGCCAGTAGAGTTCTCCTTGGAGGACACCATAACCTACTGCTAGGACTGCATGATCCAACTGGCCTCTCTTGTTTCCTGGAAGGAGAAAAGGGGAGGAAACAAGGGTGATAATTAGACACAAAGTGGTAAGGTAACAGGTTGTATTCCTGACATGTGTGGGTCCAAAAGCCTCATAAATACAGTTGCCTTCTGGGAAAAGGGATATTGATCTCTTTCACTTGTAAAATACTGGGGAGAATACCGGATTTAGAAGATCCAGGTATGAAATTCAGTGAAGGGTCTTGGGCCATTATGCTCTCACTCAACCTACACTATCCTCACAGAGTTTTTGCAAGGATAGAGAGCCGCGTCTAGTCCACTGGGTGCTTTGAAGGAAAATGTGACTAATACATGAGTCACTGAGTTACCCAATGTATCTGCCTAGCAGAGATTTCAGGACAAAGTAGGATATTTCTTTATGTAACACACATACCTAGTTATGAAACTGATCTAGTTAAGATGGCTATGTGGCACTATGTTCCGCATATGTTCTCTGATGAATTACTTCCAGAGCTTGGAAAAGTTATTTTTTGGGGGGACTAAAACTCTGACTGGCAACACTGGCCAGAAGATTCTGGAAGTGGTTGTCCAAAGAATTAACTTTTCCAAGTATCTCTTAAAAATATTTCTTCTTGCTCTTTATCAAGATCACACTTGGTTTTTAGAAATCGTAATAGAGTATACAAGGGAAACAACTCCACATGTGAGATCTGTTTGTTTAATTGACCAGTTTAAAATTAGAGATGGGTGTTTGGTTTCAGAAGAGGTCTGGTTCCAAAACGGAAAACGGCAGCACAGCTGCCTTTCAGAACTGGGACACAGCCTCCAGAACAAATTCGACCACTGTCTTATCTTTCTTTGGGTCATGCGAGGCAAAGCCTCAATAAGGAAGCAGCTTGTGATGTGTCATCTACTTCCTGGTGCTGGCCAATCAGACAGGGTGATGGGATGATGTATGTCCTTGCACAGCTCCTGATTGGCCAGTGACTGCCAGGGAGAAGGAAATATGATGTGTCATGTTGCTTCCTGATTGGAGTTTTGCCTTGCATGACCCAAAAGAAGATAAATCAGTGGTTGATTTGGTTCCGGAGGCTGTGTCCCGGTTCTGAAAGGCAGATGTGCTGCCATATTTTGATTTGGGACCGGACCTCTTCCGAAATGAAACACCCATCTCTATTTAAAATGCTTGAGCAAACTAAAAAAGAATATTGAAACCCCGTGAGAAACGTTCAGCTCCATGGACAGAATGGTCCACACCATGACACTCTCTCTTTTTGTTCTGCAGAATACCACCCGAAGGAAAGTCCATGTTGGCAGCCTTAAAGCCATTATAGAATAAATGAATGGATTTATTCATTTGGATGGCCATCTATTGGGAGTACTTTGATGGGGGTTCCTGCATGGTAGGGGGTTGGACTGGATGGACCTTGAGGTCTCTTTCAACTCTAATTCTATGATGCTATGAAAAATGGCACAAAATCTCTGTTACTTCTTCTGCAAGGCTATTTTAGGTCACAAGGATCAGTTTCCTAATTCATGGACCTTCTCTATCAAATATTGATAAAAGCACTATTTTGGGGCATACTTCTAACTAACGGCACTTTTACAGGACCCCTAAAATCCGAGGCAAAGGGCTCCCAGATGCAGAGCTTAAAATTGTTTTCTCACCAGTTCTGGACTTTAAAAAAAATTAAGTACGACCACGCCCACCTAAGCGCATCCCAGAGCATTTTCCAAGTACCTGGTCTACGAAGGTGAAAAATTTCTGATGCAGATTGCAAAGCAGTGAGTGCCAGGCTGTCCTTTTGTTTTTTGCCCTCCACCCCTTTAAGAGACTGGAATGCTTCCCGGGGCAGCTTCCAAGGGCAGAGCGGAGGTGAGCCTGCATTCTTTTCTCCCTTTTTTTTCTCCCTCCCCTCACACAGACAGGAGCAAGGGAGTGCGGAGGGGTGGGAACACAGCAAGAGGAGCAAACCCCTAAGATCTCTGGTCCGAATTTAAGTTGCCAGCGGATCTTAGGGATCGTGTAAAAGCGCCCTTAATTATTCATTTATACTCTTAAAGACCGATTGCCAACATTTGTATACGCTCTTGGATTCCCACCACAGGAGTAAGACTCTATCAGGCTTGGCTATGGGATGGAAACTGCTGTGGTCACCTTCATGGACTGGCTACACTGGTAAGCAGATCAGGGAGTGTGTCACAGTTGGTTCTGCTGGACTTCTTAACAGCTTTTGATACAATTGGTCATGGTAACCTTCTTAACCTTTTCTCTAGGACGGTGGTGGTGAACCTTCAGTACTCCCGATGTTTTGGACCACAGCTCCCAGAATTCTGAGTCTATACTTCCAATGACAAAGAACTGTGGGAGTTGTGGTCTAAAAACATCTGGAGTGCTAAGGTTCACCGCCACTGCTCTAGGATGTTAACATGGAGACACTGTTTTACAGTGGTTCCAGTCCTCTCTGGAAGGGAGAACTCAGGTGGTGGTGCTCGGGCGGGGGGGCTCCTGTTTGATACCCTGGCCATTGGCCTGTGGTGTCCCTTGGGGTTCTTCCCCCCCCCATGCTTTTTAACATCTACATGAAACCACTGGGAGAGGTTGCCTGGAGCTTTTGGGTTCCATGTTACAAGTATGCAGATGACATTCAACTCGGTCTCTGCCAATCAAATCTACTTCTAAGCACAATCCTGAAGCTAAGTACCCAAACTTATGCTCAACTGTACTCCAGAAAAGGGATCATGATTGGCAAGCGCGGGCAACCTATGGCAGTTTTGCCAGATGAACATATACTCAACACTCACCACACTTGGGCTCATAGTAAACCCCATTGGAATAGAAAGAGAAGGTTCGGTGGGATGCATCAATGCTAACAGACACAGGACCATGTTTGTAGATGGCAGCCTTAAGGGCTGTGATGTTCCCAGAGGTAACGTTCACATAACCGGAGAGTTTGCCAACAAGATGAGTGTCGTTGCTGTGACAGTAGCCATTCTGATAACCATACAAAACAAGAGGAGGAGAAAACCATTAATGAAATCAAATTTCAAGATTTGACTCCTCATTCCATCCATCACCATTGTTAGAACATTTCTAAACCAGTTTCCACCAACTTGGTGCCCTTCTAATGTTTAGTACTATGGTTCACATAATCTCATAGCCAGCTGTGGTAGCTGCAAATTCCCAACTATCCGAAGGACTTTGGAGATTATGGACATTGCCCTCAACACACATTTGCATAGGGAAGAATGACCTATGAATTCTGGGTTGTTAGTCACTAGAATTTATAGTTTTATCATGCCCAACGTGTGGCATGTTTGTTACTCTAGGGCAGGCATGCTCAAAACTTTGGCCCTGCAGATGTTTTGGACCACAACTCCCACAGTCCTTTGCCACTGGAAATACAAGCTTGGAATTCTGGGAGTTGTGGTCCAAAACATATGCAGGGCCAAAGTTTGGGTATGCCTGCTCTAGGGAGCACACAAATGGCATAATATACATGTACAGAAGCAATCATAACATTAACAGAAGACAACATACAAAAAGGATCTCTGAAAATGAAGATCACCAATACTAAAAGCAACTCTAAGAAATTAAATACAGAATATAATTATCATGGGTAGCAGACAAGAGTAAGTGTATAGGCCCTAGAGAAACACACACACACCAGTTACATGAGACAGAATTAGTCTAGGGTAAGGCAATAAAAGGCTTGTGAAGGAAGCCAGGTTTAAATCTGTATCCTAAAAACCAAGGAAAGATGGGGTTCATTGATCCTCAGATGGGAATGAATTCCAGAGCAGTGCATCTAACACAGAAAAGGTCTGGTTTCGGGTGGCAGATTTCCAGGTCTCCCTCGGGGTTGCCACTTGGAGTATCCCAGTATATGAGGTGCAGATGTGGCCGGCATGGCTGCATGGAATACTGTTTACCTTCCCACTTTTTACGGCGGTACCTATTTATCTACTTGCATTGACATGTTTTTAAACTGCTAAGTTTGGCAGGAGCTGGGGCTAACAGCGGGAGCTCACTCCAATGCGTGGCACCCGGGATTTGAACCGACGAGCTGCCAACACGGCAGCCTACCATTTCAGTGCTCTAGTCTGCTGAGCCACCACGCCCCACAACCCCACAGAGATACTGTTTCTCAAAGAGTCAATCCCTACGACTCACCTGGCCTTTGTATGGTCCGTAGGACTCTGTGGTGGCGATGCCACCGTGCTTCAGGACCCACTCGAAGGCCTGCCATTCCTCCCCGCCATCACAGGCATAGTTGCCAAAGCCCCAAGAGCAGTCAATGAGGATTTGCTGAGACAGTGACGTAAGTTGCCCAGTCTGAGGAAACAAGAGAGAGGGGGAAACAAGAATTTCAGGCTCTGCGGCATCGGTTTCTCCATATACAACGAGAGTGGAAACACCGGAAGAAAGAAGAGCACACCTCAGCTAGACTGCCTTCAAAACAGAGATGGGCAAACATGGCACCTTCAACCAACCCGTGTACTATGCGACCAAGTTGGACTATGATCCAAACCAGCCCTGGCCAGCAGAGCTAGCAGCATCTTTCTTAGCTTGAAAAAGCCTTTCACTCCAATCTGAAATATAACAACATTTATTTGCTCCAAGAGAGCCTGGTTTTGGTCTGATTGTTATTCATCAACAGCTCCACTTCTATTTCACCTTTCCTTCCAGTGACCTCAAGGCTCTTCTCCTCTGACCATGATCCTCAGAACCAGCCTGTGAGGTGGCTCAGTCTGAGAGACTTTGACCACCGAATGTTGCCTGCATAGCTCAGTGGGGAAGAGTATCTGGATCTCCCAAACCCAACACTTTCCTTTGACATATGTGCATATGGTGGTTACCTTGAGAAAGAAAGCCCCTTCTAGTGCTCCGGTACTAGAGAAGCTCCAACAGGAACCACAGACAGCTTGGTCCTTGACTGGAGTCACTGCACCTGAAAAGAATGAAGTAGGGCACACACTAAATTAGGATCCCAATATTTGCCGGGGATCGGTTCCAGGCCTTCCCGTGGATAATGAAAACCATGGATAAGAGAGAATGCAACCCCTCCCCCCAAACTGCTGTTTTGCGACAGTAGCTTGCTTTACGGCTGCTGTTTTATGCCAGTAGCTTGCTTTACAACTGCTGTTGGTGACAGTAGTTTGCTTTTCAGCTGCTGAATTGTTTAATTTTTTCCTCTGCCATCTAGACATGGGCACGACTCGGCAAAATTGTCGTTTCCGTTTTCAGTTATCGTTTCCGTTACGTAATGGAAACGGTAACGATAATTAAGCTGTCAGAATTCGAACTCGAACCGAAAAAAGAAAAATTTGGTCGGGTTTTTCGTTTCCGTTTGTGGCATCGCGGCGATCGCACGATGCGAAGCACAGAAAAGGTTTTTAAAAGTTTTTTTAAAAAAACCCGACTCCCGGCCAAAAAAGCAGGCAAAAATATGCCTGCCTGAGGCTTTGCCACCTACCAGAGGGGTGGTTTCTGGGGGCCCCCCGGCCTTCCCCCCCCTTCTCCTGTCCTGGGCTGCTTGCACCAGGCTGGGGGAGGGTCATCCTCGTCGTCTGTCTCTCGCTGCATGCCATGTGGTGGTGGGGGATCCAAAATGGTGACCGCAATTTTTCTTTTGAAATTGTGGTCAAAAAACACACCAAATCACCACAGAAACATGTGAAATTTATTTATTTTAAATGCCTGAATTTTTATAGTAGCAGCAGTGGGTTTTTATAGCAATAAAACGTTGTATTGATTTTAATTTATTTTATTTTATTTTTTAATTTTTTTAGACCTGCCCATTTGGGCTGGGCATGGGATGGGAGCATGCAAATTTTTTGAAGCATTCCACCAATGGCATCGCCAGGTTTTTGACTGACACTTCTGGATATCTCGGAGGGCATAAAAAGCCGAGGCACCTTCCAGAAATCGCAGTCGGGTCGGTGTATGGATGTGGTTGAGGGAGGAGGGCTGGCTGTGTGATCCGATCGAGATTGAGGAGGGAGGCTGGAGGCTTTAGGATTTAAGTTAGGCAGGCAGGGAGGGGATTGAATTTAGAAAATAATTTCTTTGATTCCCTGCAGCTTTGTCTGCCGAAGGGAATAGCAGTTTATTCTTTATTTCTTCTCTGGCAGTTTGAGGATTTTTTTCTGATATTGGATAAAGGGGGGAGGTTCGACTGGGAGTGGGAGGTGTGGATTTATTTTAAAAATATATTATATACTACCATTTATTTTCTATTTTCCCAACTTCAATTTGCTTGCACACACACACATTTGGGGTGCAAGCCAAGAACAGAACCTCTATCCTAAGTGATATCCTAACTGCCCACTCGCCCGTCTGCCTGCGCCGCCACCCACCTGCGGCCCGCGCCGCCGCCCGTCCACTCACCCACCCGCAGCGGCTGCCCGCCCATGGCCCCCGCCACCGCCACCCGCCTGCACCTCCCCCCCGCCGCCCACCCACCGCCCCACCTGCCGCCTAGGGCGCAAAAACACCTAGCGCCGGCCCTGATTGCGGGACGCCCTGGGAAGTCAAATCGCGCTAAATTGCGGTGGAAACGACAAGCGACAAATGGAAACAACAAATTTTTGAAAAAATTCGCGACAAACGGAAACGACCCGAAACGGACCCGTTCCGACAAACGAAAACTCGAAACATCATTTTTTCTGGTCGTGCCCATGTCTACTGCCATCCGTGGATAACTGAATCAGTGGATATGGGGGTCCTCTGTACTGCAGCAGTCGCTAGCCTGAGCAACTTCAGTGCTGATTATGCTAACATTAATTTGCACAGAAGCTGAGATCCTTGCAAGGAGCTCTGGGTTCCAGAAGCTCAGCTCTTAGAAGGGGGTTCCTGATCAATGGAATAATTTTTAATACACGGCTAGACTAGTGAACTGAGTACAGATCCGTTTGATCCCAAGAAGGGTCTGAAAAAAAGAGGAGGGATGGTTCGCCACTCGGACCTGGACAAGATTCCCTTTCAGTGCCGCTCACCATAGAGGCGCCAGTCCAAACTCTCTGGCAGAATGAGGCCCACATACAGTTCTTCAGGGAAAGGCAGGCCATTGTTGGATGCTGTGCTCTTGAGCTTCCCCCTCATCACAGCGATCTCCTCTTGGGTGAGGTCGGCCAAGTGGTTCAGGGCCAGCTTAAAAGGCAAGTTGGCCCGGTTCTTCGAGTGCACAAACCTAGAATGAAAGAAGAAGGCTTCTGTAGTTTTAAAAAAGATCTGGACAAAGGGGAGCTCTGGGCGGTGGCCCTTGCCAGAGCTGGGAAAAATTATTTGTGGACTACAGACCCCAGAGTCCCAGTCATTGCTTGGCGACCAAAGGAACTATAGTTCCGAAAGAGAAAATAATTTTCACATTCTGATCATAATCTGTTTTTTCAATAGTCAAAGATTCTCTTTTCACAAAAAGCAGAATTACAGGGCAAGGTGACACAGGGGAAGCATCTCTTGCTTTCTTTAGTAAAAGGCAAATGATTTATATGATCTGAAGAGAAACCAGAGCATTCCTTGCTTTCTTGTTTTACTTTTCTGCAGCTGTTCATGGTCTGCAAATCTGCAATGAGCTAAAATCAGGGGAACAGTGTTAGGAAAGATGAGACCAACTCTCTCAAAGTGATGGCCCTTTGAGACATACAAAATAATGCAGGGTATGAGTAAAGTGGATTTGCCTCTCAAAATACCAGAACTAGGGGACTAAAATCTGGGAGAGTAAGAACTGACAAAAGAACAGTGTTATGGAAAAGATGATGGCATCTGGCCTGGATGCCTTCAAAGGGGATTGGACAGATTCCTAGAGGAAAAGTCCATCACGGGTTACAAACCATGATGGAGATGTGTAATCTCTAGGCTTGGCCTTTAAACCAGGGTACTTCAAGGGCCAGATGAGGGGAGTGGTATCAGGAGACAGATATCTAGTCTCATGCGCTCCCAAACGCATCTAGATGCTTTTAGATGGGCCTTTGGCCTGATCCAGCTGGCTCTTCTTATGTTCTTAGTTTCCTTTGTCACAGTCCTTTGTCACTGAAAATCTAGGCTTGGAGTTTTGGGAGTTGTGGTCCAAAACATCTGGAGTGCCAAAGGTTCGCCACCACTGTTCCAGGGCTCAGTGGCTTGCCGGGTTCTTGTGTTATTGCCTCTTTAGTGCCAAGTAACGGCTTTTGACATTCCTCTAGAGCAGGGGTCCTCACACTTTTAAAACAGGGGGCCGGTTCACTGTCCCTCAGACACTGTTGTTGGCACACCTCCGAGGGGGGAGGGAAGGCCCACCCCGCTTCACCCCAGCCCAACACTGCTCTCCTCACCTGCCAGCCTGCACGGTGGCCCTGCTTCTCCCGCTGCTCCAAGGGGGGTAGGGTAGGGCCCATTCTGCTCCCCCACAGCCCAACACCGCTCTCCTCACCTGCCGGCCCTGCGTGGCGACTTCACAGCTCCCACAGCTCCAAGGGGAATAGGGGAGGGTCCATGCTGCTCACCCCCCCCAAGACCTACGTGCAATGTCGGGCTTTGCCCTTGTATTGGTGGCTGAGGCGGCGGCAGCAGATGCTGCTACACAGCGAGTTTTCAGCTCAAGTGCAAGGGAGTTTGGGGGGTTCTGCAATGGCCGGCAGGCTGGATTCAGGACCCTGGCGGGCCACATCCGGCCCATGGGCTATAGTTTGAGGACCCTTGCTCTAGAGCTTGGACATGTGATGACATTTAATATCGATTTTATTATCTGCATTTTCCAGTATTTATCATGTTGCTTTCATTTACCTAATGTATTATACTATGGTTATGTATTTCATCTTCTTAAACCAACCTGGCAATTGCTACAGAAGGGAAGAACACAGAAGGATGACATACAGTGGACCCTCGTATAACAAAGGGTTTGCATAACAGAAAATCTGTACAACATAAAAAATTCCAGAGATAGGGGAAATTGGCTTAACAGAATCGCCTATGGGGCAAATCTGTACAACATAAAAATGGTCACAATTAGGGATTACTCTGCTTTCAATGCATTCCTATGGTAAATTTGTATAAAGGAACATTTGCTTAACATAATTTCATTTGGAATGAATTAATTCCTTTATACAAGGTAGCACTGTAATAAAGGCTGGTATGAAATGTAGTGCTGCAAGCTTAGCTAGTGATATGAACAAGAAGCCAAGCAGAGTGGTTCCAGAGCAGCACGGTGCAAACCATCTGGGTTTTATTCCTGTTGAACAATAACCTCTAGAACAGGGAATGAAAAGCCTTGGTCCTCCAGATATTTTTGATGACTACAACCATAATCTTTGGCGAATGGTCGTGGTGAATGGAGCTTCAAAGTCCAAAGTATCTTACGCTTCAACCTAGAACCCATGCTAGCCTGAGCCCAGTCTAGGGCATTTAATTTAAAGTGATAGGACAAGAGAATTTACACATACATGCACATCCATCTCCCAAACAACCACAACGGAATATATGTGTTCAATATTATGGAGGAAGAACATAGCATTTGCAAGAAGACAAAGGTTGCCAATTTGCCTTTTGAAATTTCTTCAGCTATTTTTTCCCCTTCAGATAGTCAGCCTTGACCACCCGAATTTCCACCGTATTCCTGTTCCCAGATTGAAGATCCCCATACCTCATGTTGTGGGTGAAGGTGTGCTTTCTGTGCTCCATTTCTCGCTCGTCATTGTACGACTTTCCAAACTGTTTTCTGTAATGGTGGAAGACCTGGTGAGCCCGATCTTCTTGCCCCCCAACAAAATCAGCCATGGGATTGGCCATGATGTGATGTTCTGCTGAGTCGCCTGGCAACGCCTCACACAGTTTTGTTTCTAGGGAGACAAAGATATGCAGGGAAAGTCAAACGGGGCCTACTACGGTCTGGTGCACAGACTGGGACCAAGGAATACTGAACACTATCAAGGCTGAACCACATCTTGGACTGGCAGCAATTGCTAGGGTAGGGAGAGATGGCGCTAACTGGGTATTAAAAGAACAGAGTTCTAGGTGCTACATCTGAAAACCCTTGCATTGGAGAAGAACTTTGGACAGTCAAGTTTTCATTCCCAGCTCCTGTCACAAGCTACAGTAGGCCTAAAAAGGTCCCAAATTGGGGAGGGTTGAAAAATAAGTGACTGAACAGCTATTTCTGTTTTTGATGTTTTGAGTTAGATGTTCCACTTCAAAGGTTCTTGCAACTTACTTATGGAAGAAATGGCACTCCAGGATAAAAAAAAACAAACCCACTGGTGGATTTGTGTGTGTGTGATAGGCATCAGGGGCTTTGCATGCGGCTAAATACTTCTGGTCCATATACACCCCACAGGCTACAGTCTGACCACCTCTCTCTTAAGTCAAAAGTTCTCAGCTATTCGTCCTCCAAATATTCTGGATGTAAACTCACAGAAGCCTCAGCCAACAAGGCCACTATGTCAAAAATCCCAGATACTATATTCCAAGATGTCTGGAAGACAAAAAATGAAGAATAATAGCCTGAAGCTACTTATAGGTACCGTGGAGGCTGCTGATCCCATAATCCAGGATGGGGAGTCGAGTTGCAAGACCTGTTGTCAAGTCAGATTTTTGTCTGATGACTTGATTTAGGGCCTTTTTACACGACCCCTAAGATCCGCTGGCCACTTAAATTCGGACCAGAGATCTTAGGGGTTCGTGCTCTTCCTCTGTCCCCATCCCCCTCCGCACTTCCTGGTTGCTGGCTGCCTGAGGGAGGGAGAAAAAAGAAAGAAAAGAATGCCGCTTTACCTCCGTTTTGTTCCGGGCAGCATTCAGATCTCTTAAAGGGGCGGGGCGCAAAAAAAAGAACAAACAGAAGCCAGGAGAGCCCCGCATTCACTATCCTTACACCGGATCAAATTTTTGTCACATCCAAAAAGCAGGTACAAGAAAACTGCTGTTTGGTCGTGCTAAGTGGGCGGGGTCGCACTTAATTGTCTGCAAAGTCCGGAGCTGGTGGGTAAACATTTTTAAGGTCCGGACCTTGCAGCCATTTGCGGCGGAGCTTAGGGGTCGTGTATAAACGCCCTTAGACCCAATCCGGGTTGGGTTTGTTTTTCAATGACTCTGATTCAACTTGCATCTTGGAACCCACCCATCCCTCCTTTTTTTCTTGGGGAAAAGGCTTATTTTGAATAGGGACTTGGATTTGGGACTTGGGACTCATGACTTGGTACCAAAGAGTCAGACTCGGAACTCGGACTCCAAGATTTGCCAATCTCCCTAAACCACTACCTGTGTTCAAAAAAGGTTGAAACTCCGCCCCCCATGGCTATTCCTGGCAGCTTTTCTACATGGAGGATGAGGAGGATGCTGTGTTTCTTTTCCCTCCAAGCAACAAAGTGTCACAGGACAACTCCTGAAGACCCTTTTCTGTGATGACTCTGCTTCTTCATGGGATCATCAACAGATGCTCTCTTCCTGGTGCCTGTAAGCTCCCTAATTTAGGTCACTAGATAATATGAATGATGCCTTCCCCTCCCTTTAAGCATTCATTTTATCTGAATTCTTATCAAAGACTATATGAATCAGGGATGGGGAAAGACATTTTGCGGATTACAACTTCCCAAACAGGATCCTATTAGTAGCTTGAAAAACCCACACACGTTCCAGGCTCTGATGCATTTAGGTATCAGTATTCTGACTATGCTCAACAGAAGTTTCAAAACCAATAATCATTGTAGGCTGCAGCGAGAAAGGCAGGGCACACTGAACCAGGGAGGCCAGTGAAAGGCAGAGAGTGTCAGAAATCATACAGTACAATTTACTTCCTGGTGACTTATGCAAGAATGCCATGTGGAGGCTGTGTCTGGGGCCTTTTGCAAGGATGCTTGGAAATGCAGCCTGATCACTTTATAGAATGCCCCTTTCAAGTCTTACTTGGCTTTCAAAAGTAACAGCACAGTTTCCCCGGTTGATATGTCATGAACCAGGAGGAAAAGAGGGAGGAGCCTCCCAAAGGCCCGCCCCTCTATTCTAGTCTAAAACCTTTCATCAAGAAACCTATTCTTGACCCAAAGTTTTGATGAATTCAAGACTAGTCTCGATTTTACCATTTTTGGCTAAGGTGATGGAAGAGGTGGTAGCCCTGTAACTCATGGCATTCCTGGCTCATGCTGATTAACTGAATCAATTGGACTCTCTGATGGGGCTGGCTATTGGGGCTTTTTTCCCAGTAGTTTTTTACCCTTTACTGTCAGGCTGTCTGCAAAAGGTAGTGATGAAAGAGTGTTGTTCCACATCATGGCCTTTAGCTGCTGGGCATTGTCATTTGGAACTTAGAAGTGAGGTGCCACCAGTATCTGATGAGACCCAGATCTACTGCTCCTTCTCAACACTCAAACAAAAGTCAAGACTTCTAAGCCTTGAATGGGACTGATAATAGGCTGGGAGAGAGCAAACAATCGGAAACTAAATATTGACAAGATGGAGATGCAGGTAGTCAGAAGAAAGGCAGGTTCGAGAACCGGGAAACCTTGTTCTTCAAGGGACCACATTCCCCCAATAGGACAGGTTCACAGGCTGAGAACTTATTTACTCCATGCTGTCCCAATTCCCAGGTGGGATCAGTGACATGGGGTGGCTTCTGCACAGTTCCACTTTGGCTGCTTTTACATGACCCCTAAAATCCGAGGCATAGGGCTCCCCGATGCGGAGCTTAAAATTGTTTTCCCACCAGCTCCAGACTTTTTAAAAAATTAAGTACGACCACACCCACCTAAGCGCACCCCAGCGCATTTTCCAAGTACCTGGTCTCCGAAGGTGAAAAATTTCTGATGCAGATTGCAAAGCAATGAGTGCCAGGCTCTCCCCGCCTTCTGTTTTGTTTTGTTTTTTGCTCCCCGCCCCTTTAAGAGACTGGAATGCTTCCCAGGGCAGCTCCAGAGGGCAGAGCGGAGGTGAGCCTGCATTCTTTTCTCCCTTTTTTTCTCCCTCCCCTCACCGCAGAGAGGAGCAAGGGAGTGCGGAGGGGTGGGAACACAGCAAGAGGAGCAAACCCCCAAGATTTCTAGTCCGAATTTAAGTTGCCAACGGATCTTAGGGGTCGTGTAAAAGCGCCCTTAGAGCTCCAGCTACAACCTTTTCTGAGTCAACTTGACTTAGAAACAATCATAATGCCCGGCAACTACAACGAGCGTGATATGGTGATGGCTTTGGAGAGGACCCAGGATCTTCATCTTCCTTTTTAAAAAAAATTCCCCTCTGAAAATACTCCCTTACACCAGTGTTTTTCAACCACTGTTCCGCGGCACACTAGTGTGCCGCAAGATGTTGCCTGGTGTGCCGTGGGAAAAATTGAAAAATTACTTTATATATAGTCAATATAGGCACAGAGTTAAATTTTTTAACATTTTCTAATGGTGGTGTGCCTCGTGATTTTTTTCATGAAACAAGTGTGCCTTGGCCCAAAAAAGGTTGGAAAACACTGCCTTACACCATCCTTTAGCTAAGTTTTAACACACGTTAGTTTGGGCAGAGGCACCAAAGGCTTGTTAAACTTGACAAAATTGCTGTCCAAATTCTGTAGAGGTATTTTAAAGCCTTTTTAAAATTTGGAGAGCAATGGGAATGCAGGCTGGTTATATTGAGACCCACATGCAACAGCACTGATTTAGATAAAAGGCAGGAAAACATTTAGCGCTCCAGTGTTCTACGTTCACATCCCATAATTCCAACCCTTGGCCATGCTGGCTGGGTTTTCTTAGAATGAAGTGAGAAACACCTGACAGACCAAAGACACAAAGCTGCTGGAGTATAGAAAAATTATAAAAGCAGATTATACATCAGATTTGTAACTTATAGACCATGTGCTCAGCGTGTTTTCACCTCTAACAAACATTAAACAAAAAGACCTTATTCTTCCAAAATCTGAACTTGGAAATATCATATTGATTCTATGTATCTACCTGAAACTTAGTCATCTGTTTTTGGACTTCAATGAGGACTTAGATACAACTTGAAACACTTAACATGCCCCCTTTTTTTTACTTTGCAGAAGACAAGAACTGGCAATTTGACATTATTAAACAATCCACTGTTCAAAGCGGGCAGTAGCTGTCTAGTGTGATTAAAGCAGAGGGCAGGACAGTAATTGGGTGTGTGTGTGTTATTCAATAAGTATTTGCCTCTGAAACTGAATGGAGGGCTGACCAGTGGGAGATCCAGACCAGATGAATGAAAGTACTTCTTGACACAGTGCATGAGTGAACTCCATACCACAAGTTATAGCACCAATTCCAATTTGAAAGCGTATTGTATTATCAATTCAGTGGCTACCAATCATGATGACTCTGCATGCCTTTTAACACAGCTGCTGGAGAGTATTGGCTAGATTAAAACTGTGGGCACTCTATTCATTTAGATAAATGGAATATGCTATGGCAAACAATCAAGATGTTCAGGTCCACCTCTTATAAAGAAAATTGTTATAAAATGTTCTACAGATGGTATCTTAGCCCCCACAGACTATCTAAAATATATAACTGTTCAGCTAAATGTTGGAAGTGTGAGCAAGAAATCGGTTCTTTTTACCATATGTGGTGGACTTGCAAAAAAGCTAAATCATTTTGGAATATGGTTAAGAACTTATTAGACACTGTGTTGAAGGTCAAGTTAAAATACACACCAGAACCTAAATATTATAGATAAGGTAACACGACCAAAAATATGTAATTAACCACATTATTGTAACAGCCAGAATTTTGTACGCTAAACTTTGGAAAAACTCTGCAATACCTTCAAAAGACGCCCTCGGTGATTGAAATGGACAGAATTTCTGGCCACTTGAAAGGAGAAGACGAGGATATTCTGACAAGAAGATGGCAAGAGTTAGTAACTGTGTTAAAAACCCTATAAAGGATGTTTGTGAGCTGTATTGTTATCAATGTAAAGTGATTCTGTTTTATTTTATTTTCCTTTTACAAAATAATAATAAAAAAGAGAGTTTAAAAAAAAAAGAGAGTATTGGCTAGATTCTGCAAGTTGCCCTCCTGCCCCACTTTCTACATCTTGGCTGGCTGCTGTGGGCACACAAAGCCAGCCTAGATAAGCACAGCTGCCCTCAAGTTGCAGAGTTGGTCGCGTACTCACCATTCTGCTTCAGGATAAAAACGGAAGCTGGGAAACTGTTGGCAAAGTCTCTGTAATCTATTTCATACTTGTCGTAATGGGAGCCCAGCAGGGTGTTGTAGCCTTTCATCTCATAGTGCACAGGAGACACACCACAGCTGGTATTGGTTACCCACATGGTGTAGATGTTCTTCCTGTGACCCCAGTAAGATACATTCTGCCACACTGTGCAGTATATGCCTTTATAGTACTCCTCCCTGAGGGCCTGGGAAGAAAGTGGAAAAAGCACACATGAACATAAGAACAATGGAAGTTGCTGTGTCATTGTTCATCTGCCTAACACTATTAAACTCCCTATTCCTCAAAAAACCACCATGGTCTAATTCAGATCTCCCTCCTGGACCTTCTAGATGTGTTGGATTGAAGCTCCTACAAGCACAAGATAGCAATGGAAGAAGGACGTTTCTGGGAGGGGACATTCCCAAACAGTGATTTCTCCAAGCGTAGGGCACTAGCCTTGGAACGTTGCACTCAAAGGGGAGAGGAGCAAGTGACAGCAAACCTTTACTTATCAGTCAAAGGAAGGTTCAACTTCCTTTGTATGCTCCAGCTCCTGGCCTCTTGCAGATGGCCCACTAACTAGATAGCTATCTATGTAACAGGAGTAGGCTAGGTCAGACATGTCCAAACATCGGCCTTCCAGATGTTTTGGACTACAACTCCCACAATACTTTGTCATTGGCGATCTAAGCTTAGAATTCTGGGAGTTGTGGTCCAAAACATCTGGAGGGCCGATGTTTGGACATGCCTGGGGATACCTTAATTGGTCAGTACTAAAACAAAACAAAAAAGGTATCACCTAGCCTACTTATGGATTTTGTTTTTCTGGTCACATGGCTCAACCCACTTTTTTTCTGTGTAACAGGAATATTATCCTCGGAGGTCCAATATGTGCAGACATAAATGTGGCAAGCTCCACATTTAGATCCTGGCAATCAGCCCAACATTTTATTACCTGGTACACAGAACAATATGGCACCTTTCTTTTTGCATTCTGTACAAATGGCCATCACACATGCAGCTGAATTTTTATGCAATAGTGAGAGTGGGACAGCGTCCTTCACTGCACCTAAAGTACTCTAGAGCAGTGTTTTTCAACCACTGTTCCGCGGCACACTAGTGTGCCGCAAGATGTTGCCTGGTGTGCCGTTGGAAAAATTGAAAAATTCGAAAGATTTTTTTTTTAAAATGTCGAATTGTCGCCCACTAGGCGGGCGCTGGACTGTGTCCTGGGTATGAAGGAGTGGGGTTTTTGACCCCACCCTCGGCCAGCAGGGGCGCCAATTGGCGCTCCTCAGGGGGACACCCTCCACTTTTCTGATCTCCGGGCTGTGATTGGTCAAGACCCCAGCCTGGACCTATCACAGAGGTTCCCGCCCGAGCACAGTGTGCGCAGCAGCGGAGAGAAGAAGACCCGTGACTCGAGTCACCAAAAGGAACCAATGCAGGAGGAGACGGACGGAGACCACTCTGCCCTGAAACAACTTTTGAAAAACACTGCTCTAGAGAGTTCAGATTAGGCCACATGGGTGCACACGTCAACACACTTTCCGTGACTATCTTTCAGTATATGTTGTGGCATCTGCCTCACTTTCCACAGTGGAAGAGAGTAGTAGATCTTCTACAGAGTAGTAGCCTGGGGCAGGCAACATGACCCTTGTTCATCCAATACATTATCTCTGTGACAAATGCCTCTCTGAACATCAATTTCCATTCTCAAGGCTGGTTGAAGCTGGTATTGCGTTCTAGTGAGAAGACCCGGCCAGGATAGCGTGGCTGCCAATGGGAATTGACAGAAAGCATGATGGAAAGGGTGACCTGTGATACCAGAGGATCTCTCGTTGTGTTTCAGTTGGCGTTGTTCTCTAAGGCTATGCCAGGAAGAGAAACAGCTGTCACATTTCCTGTGCCTTCTTCCGTGAGTCGGGATCCCTTAAGACAGGCCTGCCCAACAGGTAGACCGTGGGCTACTGGTAGCCCGCGAAGGGTTCAAAAGTAGCCCACTGTCCATCAATAAAAAAAATTGAGGGGATAAGCTCCCTCCCCCATCCCAAGGACCACCACTGCCCCAGCAAAGTTCTGGGTCTACCAGCCCACTGTCTCAGCTGAGTGGGGCAGTTCAAGGGCCATGGCACACTGAAATCTGTTCCCTCCAGAACATATTAATTGGTTTTCAATGCATTCCTATGGGAAACCGCTGCTCTACTTACAAAAGTTTTTACTTATGAGCATGTGGAGCAGATAACATTTGTAAGTAGAGGTTTTAGTATAGTAGCCCTCAGGCACTTTGGGCTGGAAAAAGTAGACTTTGGCCTGTTCAAAGTTGAACAGCCCTGCCTTAAGACAAGGTTTTAAAAAAATTGCTGGCCCTATGGGGCTGTCAGATGCCAACTTTCACAATCATTCATCATTGGCTATGCAGTCTAAGTGTTCAAAGAACTGGACTTCAAAACATTTGTAGGCGCCAAGGTGCCTCACATTGGCCTGAAGGCATAGCAGTGTTTGGAGGTGTGCCAGTAAGGTTTAAGTTACTGAGGGCAGCTGACTAGGGGATGCTGTGCAGCTTAATGGACCACCACATATTTTTAGATGCGAAAACTCAAAACGTTTGGCTCCTTTGCAGCTCCTAACCAAGTCTGTCAGTTCTGTGAAATTTATACTTCACTCTCCCCCAAGAGCTTTGCACCCTTGATTTTTTTTTATTTACCCAGAGGGCTGCCCAAAGGGCAACTCAAGATGTGGAGAGCTCTTTGAAGTCTGCTACAATCGCAAGAGGCTGCAGAGAGAGGCGTTCTGAGCGCAAGTCCACCTCTGACTCTTGGGGAGCCTGTTCTCCTCATCCATTGCCTATCACAGGGTTACCTGGAAACCTTTCATGTCAGGGAAGACGCTTTGGGGCTTCACATGCTCATCTTTGGTGCCATTCAGTTGGAAACACTTCTTGGTATTCACCACTTTCTCCGTGGTTGCCGGCGTGATCTTGAACAGGGTGCCGTAGGGCTCCATGCAGCCTAGTTGCAAGGTCACCACTTGGCCTAAAGAACAGCAAAGAGGAAAACTGATAGTCGAAAGTGGGGAGAGAGGAGTATCCACCCGTTTCTTCCTGGATAGAAGCTTCTGGCACCATCTTTAGCATTTCCACTTAAAAATGAAGCAGGTGATGGGAAGAATGGTGTTAGTCTGAGTGGAGTGCCGTTCTAGAACTTGGAACGCTCTAGGTGTGGTGGACCATGACTCCATTAATCTTAGTCTAGGAGATCTGGAAGTTGAGTCATGGCTACTGGACTTCTTTTTCTCTTCTTGAGAGCTAGAAACATTTCACTGCTCATCCAAACAGCTTCATCAGTCTGAATACAGCTAGTGCGAGTCCTCCATCTTATAGTCAGCTTTGACCTCTTGTCACCCTGGTCTGAAATAGGCTCATTAGATGAACAATGGCCTGAATAGGCTTGTTATGTAGACAATAGTATCCATAGCCTTAAGGTGAACAATGGCCTAAGGTGCTGAAACCTATAAAGAATGGGTTGTTAGTTGTGGCCTTGGTGGTGAAGGCTTTTTGATTTGTCTAGGTACTGTGGAAAGCACACCCTGATAAGTAGCAGATAGACTATGCCTGAGGCTGCCACCTCTGTTGAGGGAGGGGTTTTCAATGCTCACATGAATGGCTTCCCTTACTCCTCTTTCTCAAACCACCTATCTCTCAAGAAGAAGAAAAAAGAAGTCCAGTAGCCATGATGTGTGGGAAAGACTGTGGAAAAAGATAAACTCATGTACTTTGATAAAAGAAAATCTGAGAAAAATCTTCAGGTGGTATATTAGAAGTTAGCAAAGATGGGAGATGAAAGATGACCAGATGAAATGTAAAGGAAACATGATTTTTATCGTGGTGGAGGAAAGTGAAAGAGTACTGGGCATTGATATATGATGAACTCAAAAGATGTTAGTGTCATTCCCAAAATTACCTGGATTTTTTTCCTTAGGGTTGGTGGATAATGAAATTAAAGGAGCAGATAGGACTCTATTTCTATATGCACAACCCTAAGATCTCCTGGCCACAGAATTGGAAGACAACGACCAGACCATCTTTGGGGAATGGTCGGCGAAAATATTGACTTTGCAGAGATGGCCAGACTGGCTGCAGACTGAGGGATCAAGGAGGAGTTCCAAAAAGATTGGAAAAAAAGAATACATGGAGATTCATTGCAAGGAATTAAAGACTTCTGCCATTAGGATAGAGCTCGAAGGATTACTGCATTTTTCAGATCTAAGTATATAAAGGGTTTGTCTGAAAGGGGGCTAGGAGAAAAAAACGGGAAGAAACAGGGAAGCAAATTTTAGTGGTAGAATGATTTTGTATTGCTAATGTTTTCACTTGACTTTTTTTGTATACTAAAATTTTCTAATAAAAACATATTTTTTTTTAAAAAAAGGAATTTTCACCCTCCGAGAGCAGGTACATGAAAAGTGTGCTGGGACGCACTTAGGTAGGCGTGGTCGCACTTAATTATCTGTAAACTCCGGAGATGGTGGGGAAATAATTTTAAGCTCCGGAGCTGGGAGCCATTTGCCACGGAGTTTAGGGGTCGTGGGAAAAGGCCCTAAGTCAGTGTGGGATCTGTATTGCAAAAGCAGCCCTGGTAAATTTTTGTTACTCTGGAAGCTTGGTGGAATTTTGGGGTGGGGTGGGTGGGACAGCTGATCACAACCCCAGTGTCCCTCGCTGTCTCATTTCTGATATAGTAAACTCCATTTAAAAATTGTCCAAAGCCCTCCAAACATCTCAAATTGCCTCCTTTCACAAGAGATGGATATCCTTTCCAAGGGAAGGCATTTTTCCATCCTGCTTCTGTCTTTCCTATGTACTTTACAAGTTGGATTTGCATACAGCTTTCCTTAATTTCATTTCAGCCTCACCAGTTTTCCTGCTTCCAGCATGACTAACAGAGCTCAAAAGGTGGCATTCTGAATTGACAGCTCACAGAATCCCTGGCTATGGGCCATGCTGGCCAGCGATCAGTGAGATGATTTGCAATACTGGAGTGCCAAAGGTTGAGAAATACTACACTACCCAACAATTTAACTGTCTGCACCTCCAGCCCTTTCTCCTGTAACACGCTTGTTTCTTACCATCGTAGTACTCGATGCGACTCTTGTTCCCCGTGAGGTTGTACCAGGCTTCAAAGGGCTCTTCTATTTCAGCATAAGGGAGGTTGATGATTCCTACAGGAGACGAAGAAGGTCACCAGTTGAGAGATTCAAGTAGCAAATGACTTACCAGCTGCTGCTGTATCTATTAACCTCCTCAACTGAGAAAGAGATGAACAGGATGAAAACCCAGAGTAGCAACCTTCTAGAAACCAAGCAGGAAGACTTCCTCGGTTGGAAACCAGTGGAAAACACTACATATTTGGACTAAACTTTCGAAAAATATACTGTACGAAAGCAGAGAATTTTAGAGACACAATGCGATTGCTATAAGCGATTTCAGTTATCCTGATATTGATATCTGTTGCCAAATATGGCCATTCCTGGCTGTTGTTTAGACATGAGCATAAACATGAGTTTTAGCCGTTCTGAACCCCGCCTCCTCTGGTGGGCGCTTGAAGTAGGAGGGGCTTGGAACTGCAGATCATCTGTTTGTCTACAGGACGAACCTCTGAATTGGCAGTTCGTGCCCATCTCTGTTTGTCCGTGCTAGTTTTCTTCTGTGAAAACTGGAGGAAGAAACTAGAGGATTGGCTATCCTTTACTGACCAATAGGGATGACTGGATGAAAGAAGTGGAGTAAGGGAAACTCAGGAGTGGGGGAGGGGAGTGATCATGTTCTACTTGAGTTCTTGATTTCAAAGGAAACAAAAGCGGAATATAGCTATAGCCACACGTGTATGCTGGGTTTTAGGAAAGGCACTTTTGATAAACTCAGACCAATGATAAATAAGATCCATGGCAGGAGATCCTAACAGGCTAATAGGTAAAGGTTCCCCCTGTACATGCGTGCTAGTCATGTCTGACTCTAGGGGCAGTGCTCATCTCCGTATTCAAGCCGAAGAGCCAGTGTTGTGCAAGTCCATGGCCATGTGGCCAGCATGGCTGCAAGGAAACACTGTTTTACCTTCCCACTTTTTCTTTGGTACCTATTTATCTACTTGCACTTCCTGTTTTTTGTTCAGTACCTATTTATCTACAGTGGAACCTCGTATAACAAATGGTTTGCATAACATAAAATCTGTACATCATAAAAAAATTCCAGAGATGGGGAAATTTGCTTAAAAGAATCGTCTATGGGGCGAATCCGTACAACATAAAAATGGTCGCAATTAGGGATTACTCTGTTTTCAATGCATTTCTATGGGAAATTTGTATAAAAGAAAATTTGCTTAACATAATTTCATTTGGAATTAATTAGTTCCTTTATACAAGGCCCCACTGTATTTGCATTTACATGCTTTCGAACTGTTAGGTTGGCAGGAGCTGGGGTTATCAGCGGGAGCTTGTTCCGTTGCATGGCACCCGGGATTCGAACTGCCGACCTGCTGATTTTGCAGACAACAGTTTTCAGAGCCTTAGTCCACTGAGCTACCACACCCCTAGGCTAATATGGCTTCACAAAAAGCTCAATGAGGACCTGAAAACAAAATAAAGTACACATATAGGAAGTGGAAGGAAGAGCAGGTCGCAAAGGAAGGGGAAAGACAAGTAGGAAATAACAGCAGAATATCTTTAAGAAGGCAAAAGCTAAAAAAAAATGAGCTAAGGTTTACAAGAGACTCTAAGGGCCTTTTTACACGACCCCTAAGATCCGCTGGTCCCTTAAATTCGGACCAGAGATCTTGAGGGTTCATTGCTGTTCCTCCGTCCCCACCCACTCTGCACTTTTTTGTTCTGTCTGCGTGAGGGGAGGGAGGGAAAAAAAGCCTTAGACAGAGACAAAAGAATGCATTCTTACCTCCGGTGCCGGTGGAGGTTGCTCCGACCTCCGTTTACTTCCTGGTTCCTCTTTAAGGGGTGGAGGCAAAAGAAAAACAACAGAAAGAAGCGAGGAGAGCTCAGGCACTCTCCGCATCAAATATTTTTCACCATCAAAAAGCAGGTACAAGAAAAATGCACTGGGTCGCGCTAAAGTGGGCGGGGTCACACTTAATTGTCTGCAAACTCCGGAGCTGGTGGGTAAACATTTTTATCTTCCGGAGCTTGCAGCCATTTGCGGCGGAGCTTAGGGGTCGTGTATAAACGCCCTTTGTTGCTGTTGATTATTGTTCTGTTTTGTTGTAAAATACTCAGAATGGCATTACTAGCCAGATGGTAAGTAAGTAAGTAAGTAAGTAAGTAAGTAAGTAAGTAAGTAAGGAAGGAAGGAAGGAAGGAAGGAAGGAAGGAAGGAAGGAAGGAAGGAAGGAAGGAAGGTGTCAACCAACTGGAACAAATCCATAGGAGGCAAAGAAGGATGATCAGGCGCCTGGAAACACAGAAAGAACAAGGTACGTCTAGGACAGAAGGCTGAAGGGAGATGCACTAGCACTTTTCAAACAATTAAAAGATAGTCCTACAGAGGAGGAACATGGTCTGTTCTTGATCATCCCAGAGGCATGGGACACATAATGATGACCTTATGTTACAGCAAGCTAGATTTCAGTTGACTATCAGAAAAAACTTCCGAACTGTTAAGAGCAGTACAACAACGGAACCAATTGTCCTGGGAGGTGGTGAGTGCTCTGACACTGGCGTGAAAAATATCAAGAGGAAAAAGTTGGAGAAATGGAGGCAAAGTCTTGTGACTGACACCAAAAGCAACTTGTCGGCCAAGCTGAAACCCCTAAGAAGGTGTTTGCTATCTTGTTGGGTCAGAGCCAGATATATAACCTTAAGTGCATGACTCCCCAACTTATGATCTCATGGATGTTGCCCTGAACATCTGTTTGTGACAGGTGTGTCCCACGACAGTTAGTATGCCATTACAAGTGGTTACCTAAGAAAGGGAGTAGAAGCAGGAAGGTACTGAGTAAGACACTGTTACTGCACACACCCATTAAAACTGGCATTATTTCAAGATGCAGGTAGGTGTTTCAAAAGGGGAGAGCGTACAATCCTCATACTATAAACCAGGAACTTCCCCATTTAGTCCAAGCCCTTATTGATCATTCAAATCCACAGTGAAAGCTTATCTGACAGCCATCTTTCTGTTTTAGTCCAGTAATGGAGACTCTGCCATATTCTCAATCCATGCTGCCGTTGAGATACTCCCAAAAGCATGCAGGCCTTTGAGATGTCTTTGGACTCCAGCTCCCATTGGCTATTGGATGTGCCCAATAAGACGGATGGGAGCTATCCACACTGTGCTACTGCTTTGCTGCTCTCATATTATAGCAGTGGTTCCCAAGCTTTTTCAAATAGAGACCCCCCTTTTTAATAGTCAAGTAACTTGCACCCTCTCTGCCATATTTATATAAGAATGCATTTTTTATGGGGGCAAAAAATCATCCCTTCTCAGAAAGTAGAGATGCTATAAGATGTCTCTCTATTCCCTGTTCTCAATACTTGAACATGTCTTAATTGTACTGGACTGTATATTATCCATCATTCTATAAGCTGCCTTGGGTCCTTTTTCCAAGGAGAAAGGTGACAGTTTCATGTCCGACTCTAGGAGCAGTGCTCATCTCCACTCTGAATGCCACATGGAACAGTTTACCTTCCAACGTTTTAAGGCGGTACCTATTTATCTTTATTTACATGCTTTTGAACTGCCAAACTACTCCGCTGTGTGGCACCCGGGATTCAAACCACTGAGCTGCCGTATTGGCAGCTGACAGTTTCAGCACTCTAGCCCTCTAACAGGGAAACTCAGTATTCTCTCTCTCTCTCTCTCTCTCTCTCACACACACACACACACACACACACACACACACACACACACACACACACACACACACACACAACTGCCAGGAAACACTTTGCAATCACCTTGGGGGTCAGTGTTCAAAGAGTTAAAACTGTTTTTTTTTAGTTGAAACGTTCCCCAGACCTTATCTTTCATAATTCATAATTTAAAATCTTCTTTTTGTAAAAATTGGCCTCCATTAAGAAAATATCATTCCTCCTTCCTACAACTCTAAGAATTTAGGTACTCCCAATGGGAGATAACACATTTGATACACCATGATAAACCTACACAAATGTTTTAGCTGAAAAATATTTTAACGCTAATTAAAAACCAATCTGAAATGAAGCAAAAGATAAAATCAAAGTCACTAAGGAAGCCGATGCTGAAGGCATGTTGAATGGAGGTAGAAACTGGTTGAGCTGCCCAGTGCCTCTAAGGGCTCGATCCCAGGGTCTTTAAAAACCGGATCTAATTTACTGATAAACTGGCTTCAAAATCATGTCCCCACAGTCAAAGGGTTTTTTAAAAAAAAATTCCGGTAACGCCCACTTAATCGGGTTCCAGCAAGTTTTCCAAGACCCAAGGTGGAGCGTGGGTATTTTTTGATCCGGTTTGAAATGCACGTTTTTACAAGAGGCAAACGTTAGTGGGGGTGCAGAACACCCATTTCCCCCTCTTTTTGTTGTCGGTCTACTGCTTAGGCGGGTCATCAACATTCTATCTTGCTGCTTCCCCCGACTGCTGTCTCCCCGATATTTTGCTGGGGAGACAGCCCACCAAGTCGTGGCATGGAGGAGGAGGAGGAGGAGGCTCACTTGCAGGACGAGGCTGAAAAGGACAAGTCGCCTCTTCTGAGGACAACCGGCGGCAGCCAGAGACTCCAAGGAAGGGCATGGGTGGGCCCCTGCAGCGGGCCTCCCTTTCCGAAGGCGCCCGGGCAAAATCCTCGCCACCCAGGGACTCCGAGGCCATGTCAGGGGAGAGGGAGTGGTGCGTGCACACAGGGAAACCTGGCCTTGATGAAAGAAAAGGGAACTCCCTTCTTGGCGAAGGAGCGAAAGGGAATCCTGAGGCGAGCGAGCGAGCGAGCGAATGACAGGCAGCCTGAAGTGGCAAAAGCCAGGCATTGGCGGGCTTTCCCTGGAAGGCTGTCAATGAGGAAGCCCCTCCTTGGTGGCTGCCTCAGGCCAGGCTGAGGAAGGCTAGGCGGCGGCGTTGTCGCCGTGCAAGCAAAGGGGCAAGGCAACTGGCACCGTCTCTCTCTCTCTCTCTTCTTTGTCACACAAACACACCATTGCGCATGCGCACAAACACATTCTCACCAAATCACCCGCTTTCTTTCTCAACAGTGGCAGCCTTGCTCCTACCCCCTCATCTCTCTTCCCCCACCCCACCCCTGCACCGTCCCCGTTCTCTCGCTGGGAAAGTGTGCAGCCTCTCCGCTTTTCTCCCCAATGGCAATTAGCACGGGCCGCCGCTGCTACTACTTCATGCCACCTCCCACCCCACCCCCGCGCTCCTCTAAGCCTATGCCAGTGATGGAGAACCTTTTAGAGACCAAATGCCCAAACTGCAATTCAAAACCCACTAGTTTTTCTTTTTTGCAAAGTGCCAATAAAGTAATTTAACCTGAATACAGGTGGCTGAAGGGTCAATGTCGGGTGCCCACAGAAAGGGCTCCGAGTGCCACCTTAGCACCTGTGCCATAGGTTCGAAATCAGTGGCCTATGCCATGCTGCTGCTGCTCCCCCTCAGAGCTTCTAGTTGCGGATTAAGGACGTGGGGACATATGAAATGCGGCTACTTATTCAGTTTTGGAAACATTGATCTTTTGGTTAATCTACCAAGCGCCCATTTTGAAGCTTGTGTTAAACAATGGAACTGGGCCCAAAACACCTGGCCACAGATTTTGGATTTTTTTCTGTGGTGGTTCCCCCCCATCCCCGCACACCTTTGTGCAAACAAAAAAGTATCAGGTGGAAAACAACTGGATAAGGACATCAGGTAGAGGGGACAACCAGGGATGGTGCGTCCATTAAGGCGAACTAGGCAGTTGCCTAGGGCGCCAAAAATGGAGAGAGGGAGCTGGCCAGCCTGCTGCCCCCTGCCGCCCCTCCCCCCTGCCGCTGGCCACCATCGTCCGTCTCCCCCCGCCCGCCAGCCACCTGCCGCCTGCCGCCCCCCGCACCCATTGCCGCCCGCCCCCCATGTCCGTCGCCCCCGTCGCCGCCTGCCCCCTGCCCTCCCGCTGCCCCCGCCCCTCGCCTAGGGCGCAAAAAAACCTAGCGCCGGCCCTGGGGACAACCATCAAAGTGAAATGCTCCTAGTGTGGCAATTCCGCACAGAACACCTGGTGCGAGCGCATTTGTAATTCCAGGACATCAGAGTATTTATCCAATTTATTTTTATGTAAATCTCTTTTCTGCCGGAGCAGAATCATCCTAGGAAGAGAAGGCGCAGGGGTTTTTGAATGATGTATTTCGGAGTTCACCAAATTTCTTCCCAGTGAAGCACAGTGGCTGATATGATTGTGGCCCCACTGAGCCAGGACAAAAAGAAAAAGGAAAAGGAAAAGGAAAAGACAGTTCTGGGGCAACCATAATGGTAAGATCTCTCACAGAGTCCTCACAACAAGGCTGAGGGGGATGTTCTTTCTCTGTGCCTTTGTTCTAAGTCTGCAAGATGAGCTTCAAAAGACAATGCACCGTTGCAGCATCTCAGCTGTGCCTCTGGTTGCTGGGAGACAGGAAAGCACCATCTGCCATGTGTTGCAGGAAAAAAATATAAGCTGGACTTCACCACCTTTCCCTTCACTAAGCCTGGACCCAAATCTTACAGCTACAGAGATACATACAGAGTCACAACATAAGAACATAGGAACATAAGAAGAGCCATGCTGGATCAGGCCAAAGGCCCATCTAGTCCAGCTTCCTGTATCTCACAGTGGCCCCACCAGATGCGTTTGGGAGCGCATGAGACTAGATATCTGTCTCCTGGTACCACTCCCCTGCATCTGGCCCTTGAAGTGTCCCGGTTTTAAGCCTGGAAATTACACATCTCCATCATGGTTTGTAACCTGTGATGGACTTTTCCTCCAGGAATCTGTCCAATCCCCTTTTGAAGGCATCCAGGCCAGATGCCATCACCACATCCTGTGGCAAGGAGTTCCGTAGACTAACAATGCGCTAGGTGAAAAAATATTTTCTTTTGTCTGTTCTTACTCTCCCAGCCCTCAATTCGAGTGGATGTCCCCTAGTTCTGGTATTTTGTGAGAGGGAGAAGAGCTTCCCTATCCACTTTACTCATGCCCTGCATTATTTTGTACGTCTCAATCATATCCCGCCTCAGGCGCCTTTTTTCCAGACTAAAGAGCCCCAAATGTTTTAGCCTTTCCTCATACGGGAGGTGCCCCAGCCCAGTAATCATTTTAGTTGCTCTCTGCTAGGTGATCCCTTTGAATCTCCTGCATCTTCTCGAGGCCCTCCTTTATTTATTTATTTATTTATTTATTTATTTATTTATTTATTTATTTATTTATTTATTCCCTCCCCCCCCCAACCATAATGCCATCTGAAGTGCTCTAGAAAACCTGAAGGCTTCTGCCACTTTTGGATACTTTTGTGACACTCTGGGTGATCCAAATCAAATATGTTATCCGATTCATTATAAAGTACTTTCATTACATTCATATCTTTTAGATCAATTAAATGTGCCCTAACATAGAAGTTTTATGTAAGACAGACATCTAGGGCGATTTGTTTAGCATATAATTTTACTTGTTTGTTTTGTAGCAAGATATAGTTATAGTAGCATAATAAATAGTATATATAGTAGCATAATGAATAGCATATATATATAGTAGCATAATAAATAGCAAAGGGTGCTGCTTATATACTGCCCCATAATGCTTGCAGCACTCTCTGGGCAGTTTACAAATTATTTTGCAGGCTACACAATGCCTTCTCCGTGAGCTTGGTACTCATTTTAATGACCTTGGAAGGATGGAAGGCTGAGCGAACCTTGAGCCTGCTACCTGGAACTGAACCCCAGGTCATGAGCATAGTTACAGCTACAATACAGCAGTTTAACCACTGAGCCTCAAGGCTTACAGTGTTTTTCTAGCTTATATTTTCTTTATGTTGTTGACTGTGTATTTGTCTTAGCATAGTTTATTCTGTAGTTTTATTTAATTATTACTTGGTGTATTTTATGGGAACTAAAGTCTAAGTAAGTTACCATAAGTCTTATTTTGTGTAAACAGCCCAGAGCAGCCTTGTTGCTAGATGCATAGTATAGAAATCTAATAATAAATAAATAAATAAATAAATAAATAAATAAATAAATAAATAAATAAATAAATATTGAAGAATCAGAGGAAACACTATCATCCAGGGATGGAGACCTGAGTCATAGGACTCGCTGTCAAGTCAGACTTAAGTTGCACGGATGACTTGACTCAGACTCGATTCAGGTTATCTTTTTATTTCTTTTATTTCAATGACTTGGACTTGACTTGCAAAGCAAAAGCAGAGTTCTGCTTATATACTGCCTGATAATGCTTAACACACTGTCTGGGCGGTTTACAATTTATTCATGCAAGCTACACATTCTCCTCCCCTAAGCTGGGTACTCATTTTACTGACCTCAGAAGGATGGAAGGCTGAGCAAAGCTTGAGCCTGCTACCTGGGATTGAAACCAGGTTGTGAGCACAGTTCTAGCTACAGTATAGCAGTTTAACCACTGCGCCACAACTCAGAATCCACCACACCCCTTTTTCATCTGAGAAACAAAGATTATTTTTAATAGGGATTAGGGATGGGCACAAAACGAAAGACGAAATGCAGTTTTATCCTTTCATCATGGGAACTCTGCACTACGAGCCCAACAGGTATTCAAAGCATTTTACAGAGAGATGGATCGGTTTGTTTTAAATGAAGAAAACCATTTGTAATGAAATGCTGCTTCTTCATTTAAAACAAACTGTACCATTTCGCTGTAAAACGCTGCAAATACCTGTTGGGCTCGCAATGCAGAGGTCCCATGGTGCTCTCGGGAGGCCGGTAAAAAGGCAGAAGGCAGGCAGGCAGGCAAGAGGGAGGGAGCAGAAGACCGCCCACCCACCATGAGGAGGAGACCCAGCATCGCCGAGGGCAGCCCCACCACTACCACCGCTGTCTCTGCCTCTTCTGTTTCTTCTGCTTCTTCCTCCTCTTCCTTGGCCCTGCACTCGCCTTCTCACCTGCCACCACCAACATGGCCACAGAACCCTCCTTCACCTCCCATTGAGTCTCTTCCGGGGCCTCCTCCTCCTACTTCCAAGGCCGCAGTCACGGCCGCCCAGCCAGCCTGGCCGGAGAGGGCGAGCCACGAGCCCCCGGCGGGACACCCTGCTGCCTCAGCTGCCACTGAGGAAGAAGGAGAGCCCAGCTGGGCCGCCCCGCCGGAGCCCAGGAGGAGGAGGGGGAGGAGGAAGAGGAGATGAGAACAAGCCCCCGACGGGATGCCCTGTCGCCTCTGTCACCGGAGAGCTCCTCTGGGTTGCCCCCGCTGTAGCGCAGGAGGAGGAGGAGGAGGAGGAGGAGGGCTGTCCAGGAAGGGGCCTCAGCCTCCCACTGGCTTTTGCCACTTTCTAGCCCCCCCCACACACACTTTAAAGGATTGGCTTGGCCCCCATAGTCTATATGCCCAGACAAGGCACTCTCCTTCTTCCTCTCTTCTCTCCACTCTCGTCCGGGCATGTAGAGTAACAAATTGTTTCGTTATTCTTTTGTTTTGTATGATCTTTTTTGAAAAAATTCGTATAAAACGAGACAAAATGAAATGCAGGGGGGATGAAACAAAACACAATTTTCCCGTTTCGTGCCCATCCCTAATAGGGATTCTGGCCTTGTTGCCAAGGATTTGCCAGCATCTCTGCTACTGCTGCAGATAGCTACGGGCATGGAAGTTACAGTGTACCACAGGAATTTACAGGTTACCCATCCACATCAGTGTCCCCATGTGTATTTCTGGGACAAGGGGAAGAAATGACACTAGTTTAGAATTGCTCAAAGAGTTGAGTCATTGTTATGTATTGCTTATTGTCACGCACGTCAGACTATTGTGAGATGTTTAAAGAGTGCTTGATCATTTCTATCTCCAGGGAAGCTGGACAGAGATTTGAATATGGGGTTGCTAAGTGCTAATGCAATGCTCTATCCATTGAACTATGATGCTTCTTCTCTTACACAGCACAGCAGAGGCGGTTAAAAGTTTGTCGTTAGGAAAACATATTCCTGGAAAGGATTCATAGGGGGAATCCATTCACTGCCAGAATCGCACAAACTTGTTCCCATGAACCACGGGGATTGCGTGAGATGAAGAATCCGCCTGGTGAAATTCTATCCAGGTAGGTGATCTGGAGAAAGAGGACGGACCGGATTCCAAGAATCTCCTCACCCATATTCGTTTGGCTCAAGAGAAGGCTCCACGGGCTTGGCTTGGCTTCCTGCCAAGTTGTGCACGGTGCAAAACTTGCTATTCCTGTACAGCCAACAACCCTGCGAATAGCCCTAAACAGAAAGCAGTTTGCAAAAGGCAGCAATAATAAGCACGCACTGATGACAAGGCAATATTGAGCGTTACATGGCCCAAACCATTGCAGCATCAGCAATTTTCAAATAGCAATTAGTTCTTCGTTGAAATTAAGCAATGCTGCCGTTTCTTAAACTGCTCGTCTTGGTTTTTCCTCAAGAACCAGTCGAGATCAGGATGATTCTTCCAGCTTTCCTGAGCCCAGAACAAGACCAATATGGTTTGCACACTTCTTTCCTTACAAATTAAGATTTAATGCATTCAGAATCCACCGGTTTTTAAATCCGGGGACCCAGCCTGCAGTTGTTCCCCAATGGGTTTATAGTCAAGCCATACTTAATTGGAATGCTGCTTTAAATTATTTTAATTCATAATAATCATCTCAATATTGCAGAGCTGGAAAGGACCCGATGGGTCACCAAGACCAGCCCCTGTCAGGGAACTGTTGAAACTGATTTTGTTACCTCAAGTAAATCACAGGTATTAGTGAAAAAGTAGTGTGAAGTAGGTGTAACTGGAAAACAAAATAATGAAAAAGAGAAGGAAGACCACAGAAGTGTATTTATTGATGAATGAATTACCAGAAAAATTGTGAGCAAGTAGTCCCCCACCACAACATGGTTCATATATTATTGTCTCAGTATATCACATTCTTTTTCTTGAGAGAAGCAGGTTTCCAAAGAGAGGTTTTTAATCCCCTCCTGGCACCTCAGCAAACACACCTGGGGCTGTTCCTGCCGGCTGCCCTTGCAAAGAGGTTTTTAATCCCCTCCTGGCACCTCAGCAAACAGACCTTGAGCTCCTGGCAGCAAGGTTTGCTGAGGTGTTAGGAGAAGGTAGAAAACCCCTTTGGAAATGCAGCCGGCAGGAGCACACCATGGTCAGTTTACTGAGGCATTTGCATTTTGTGGGTTTTCCTTTATTGCGGGTGGATCAGGCACCTAACTCCTGCAACAAATGGGGGAGTACTGTATATGACCATCTTTTTTCCTCTCCTAACAAGTCATATGATGCACAGATTCCTAAGACAGTTACTGCAATAATGTTTTATGGGGGAAATGTTCTAAGATTTATGATAGAATCATCTGACAGCAGATCATCCAGTTTGTGCTCTTTCTTCAAACTTCACTCCGACTTTGAAGCATGGTCGATCAAAAGAGGAAACTGTGCTCCATTAAATCAGTTACCAGGAAAAAACTGCACATAAATAATCAGATACTTACTGGGAGACTGAACAGATGCATGGTAATGTAATGCCCCTGAATTGTATAGCATTCTCCCTTACACTGATAAGCAAATAATCAAGAAAAATCTTGTTATTTTTAACAAATTCAAATCTCTAGGGCCTGATCAACATCAAAAATAAGCAACAGTGATCCTGGGAGTTTGTTGGCCAGTTCTTTTCAGTACCGTTTCTTATGTTTGGTGAAGTGCCAGATACCATAATTGGAAGTACGGCAATGTGCCGATCTTCAGAAAGAAAGAACATGGAGACTAGACAGCCTGACATCAATCCCAAGCAAAATTCCGGAGCAGAATCTTCTGAAAGCAACATTAAAACAATGCAGTGATGACTAGAAGCCAACACAGATTTGCCTGCCAGACTCATTTTAATCTCATATTTTGATCAGGTAAACTCCCTGTTAGATTCTGGGAATACTATAGATGCAATATATAGGTTGACTTAAAAGCGTTTGACAAAGTGCCCAATGAAATTTCGATTAGCAAACAAATTAGATGTGAGCTGAATCATAAAGATTCAAGTTGGGTGCAGAACTGTGCTCAATGAGTGCTTATCAGTGGTTCCTTCTCAAACCACAGGCTCAGTTTCTGGGCCTGGAGTGCTCCAATATTCGTATCAATGACTTGGATGAAGGGGTGCGGGGAATGCTTATCAGATTTGGCCATGACACCAAATTGGGTGGAATAGCTAATACCTTGGAAAACAGAAACAAAATCCCCAAATTCAAAAACATCTTGATAGGCTTAAGAACTGAACTGAAAACAACAGGATGATATTTAACAGGGATAAGTTCCAAGTCCTATGCCGATTGGGGGCAGGGGGGACCAAGCATAGTCAGAAGATGGGGGATACTTGACACAGTAATCCCATGGATGAGAAGGATCTTGGAATGTTGTAGGTCACAAGCTGAATATGAACCCAAAGTGTGACACGGTTGCAAGAAAAAGCTAATACCATTTTCGGTCACATTAACAGGAATGGAGCCTCCAAATCATGTGAAATATAAGTTCCCCTCTATTCAGCACTGGTTAGGACTCATCTTGAGTTCTGGACACCACATGCCAACAAACTTATACAGATCCAGAGGAGACCAGCAGAGATGGAAACCAAGCCCTATGAGGAAAGACTGAAAGAAGTGGGCATGTTTAGCCTTGAGAAAAGAAGACCAAGGGCCTTCTTCAAATATCTGAAAGCTTATTTGGATAGAATCTGTTCCAACTTCTCAATTATTCTAGAGGTGGGACATACAAATTACAGGGATCCAGATTTAGGCTGAATATCAGGAAAAGTGTCCAAACTTTTCGAGTAGTATGAACCAATTACTTTGGGAGGTGGTGGGTGCCATTTGTCACAGATGCTTTGATCAAACCCTTTGAGCAGAGTTTTGCATTTGACGGCCTTAGAGGCCCCTTGCAACTCCATTACTCTATAATTCTATGATCTGACACTAATACCCTGGCAGTTTACAGTGAGGATTTCCTGCATCATACCCAACACACAAATTTCTGCATGATTCCCCAGAACGTTCTGGGTCTCTTTCACAAATGGGGAAAAAGTAATGATAAACTTGAAAATCTTTGCATATGGGCTACTCTAGCCACCCATTTAGAGCACAGTCCTACAGATTGTCCACTGAGAAGTACATTCAATGAAAATGTCTGTGAAGATTCATCCAGGTGAGTTTATCCGGATGTTGGATCATGGCAACTGGACTTCAATTCCAGTTGACATGACTCAACTTTCAGATTCAATGAAAATCATTTCCTGATAAGTTTGTAGTTCTATTAGGCATTCAGAAAATATTTTTACCCTAAAAGATCTCAATTCAGTGATTAACATGTAGAGTAAGTGCACACCAGTTCAACACGAAATAGGACCTGCATATATTTTCCCATATGATCTGTCCCTATATCTCAAGTAGAAGTTGAAAGTGACTGGGTAGTTAGGGATATCAGATCTCTCTAGAATAAATGAAAGATGTTCTGCATGATTCTGGTTTTCATTTTTTTCTTTTTAAGCAGGAACAGGTATCCATTGCAGGCACACAGCCACAGTGGTGTGTGCTTCACGGCCAGATTCAGCACTCCCACCATTCATACAGATCAGTTTTACTGCACTGAACTGGGTTATGGGATATTTTAAAAGGGATCATTACAAGTGGCTTCACAGTGTGATGGTCAATGTGGCTGAGATGTTCACGGTGGATATTTTAGCCCAAATCAGCAAGGCAATTGGGAATCTGAAAATGACAACAGGCAAGTTTTACCTTTGACATGATAGATGACTCCAAAATCAGGGACTGTCCTTGAATAGCTGCATCCATTTCCTGAAACAGAAAAAAGAGTTGAATAACACTGACGATATGGCAAGAGGGTTGCCCACAAAAGATGAGCATTGTCTAAAGGAGGTAAAATAAATCCCCATGTTCTGTTTTCAACTGGCAGACATAGCTGGATGTCAATGCCTCCTACCTACAGGCTATTTAAATGAGTAGGAGGGTAAATCATCAGGTAGTATCACCAGGAACCTATGATTCCTTCTTAGACTCAACTCCTAGAATCCCATTGGCCATGTTAGCAGCGAGATCCTGGGGAACACAGACTAAAGAGGGAATGTTCATAAATTCTGAACAGAAACTTGCTTTCACTAGAACCAGAGGTTATGCAATCGCACACACACAGAGAGAAGGAGAATTTAGAGCGTGAGGAAACTGTAAAACGTGAATCTGTTAAGCTCATTAGAATCTCTGACAAACTTCCCAAAGTGAAACTATGGTTTGTGGCACTTTGTTATAAAATATAGTTGGTGGTGTCATTAAGCAACTGCAGTTTGAAACAATTAAATAACACAGGCACCAACATTACCACACCCTGAAAACAGGCCTCATTTCTTTGATGTCATCGTTCTTCCATTAAGGGGACAAACTACTAATTTGCAGGGACCGGCAGCGCTGGATGGTGCGGAAGGGTTGAACTTCTGCCACCTTGAACAGCCGCAAGGCTTAGTACAGAACTACGTCTTCTGGAAATTTCTGTCAGCTTGTGGCATAAAGCTTTGGTTTGTGAAGGAAGAGGAACAAGCAGGCCAGTCTGTTTTTTTTTTTTACTGGCTTAGAGCTAGGGCAGAAGCAGGTGAGTTAGCAAGTTTCCTTAGCTTGCCTCTAATTTAGATTAGAAACATGTTCTCCAAATTAACCCTTGTCAGCCTTTCACTTAAAACTCCAGGATTGCATCTCCTTCATTTCCTTTATGCCTCCTTGGCTCTCTCTGGAAAAAACAGCTCAGAGATTTTTTTTAAAAAAGAAATTCATTACAGTTCCTGCATCCCAAAGTAATTCAAGTTACTGGGGGCTGGAGCCCAACTTTGCTTCACATTCCTGAAAAATTAACTACAGCAGATTTTTGTCTCTTGAAAACCAAAACTAAACTAAACGCTCAAAACCAATGTGGCACAAGCTGTTGGTTTGTGATATGAAAAACAACTAAATATACTATGTGTTTATTCTGTCTTTTGGTTGCCGTTGCCGCTGGGGGTTTCTTGCTTTTGGGATTGTCTGTTTGGTGGTTGGGGTGTTTTGGTGTTTTTTTGCTTTTGCGTTGTAATGCCATGACACTAGATGGATGGCGTAAAAATCTAACAAACAAGCAAGTCATGAGGCTTCTAGGCCATATACATATAAAAGTAATTACAGGCAGTTAGTTTTACTCACAAAGTTACTCCTAATTAGCTGAAATGCAGTAGTACATCACATGTAGAGTAGAGCCATTGAAACAATGGGTCAGAGCATTGCTGACTTAATGGCTCAATCTAGTTGTAACTTACTGCAGTACTGGATTTGTTGCAAAAATGTATATTACAACTGCAATGTTGGTTAAATCATGCCATAGTTACTAGAACAAGGAATCGATTGCAATTGTTTACTTTGAAGAATCCCCCAGGCAGCATGGTAGTTCAAAAAGGGAACTTTTGTAAGCCTTATTACATGTAGGTTCTTCTCTCATATGGGTTCTCTTCAATGATGGTAGGCAGATGGGTGTGATTTGCAGGCACTTTTATCTATCTCTCTCTTTCCACAATTTTTATTTCTTAGCAAATGATAACAAGTAGAGGACAACTGTCATATCAGGTACATAGATATAATAGTCACTTCTCCATAAATGCCATTGAGCCTAACTCAGTCATGACTCATTACTAGATTTTGGTCAATGCATTGTTATACCTGTTCAATCATTTGCAAACAAATGTTGTTGTAAGTAGCTGATATTACTGTTTATTGGTTTATAGATATCTGTCTCCCAGGCTAATTTAAATAACATTGCAACCAACAACAACAAGCCAAAAGGTAAGCCTCTGTCTTTGACTGAGTCTTCTGCAGCTATGCTGTGCAGCTCTAGAAATGAGTCTTCTCATCTCTGGTCTATGGTCAACTCTACTGGAGATCCTTTCTTGCCTACACTGCAGGAATGGGTGACTCTAGTTCAGTGGTTCTCACCCTGTGGGTCCCCAGATGTTCCTGGACGGCAATGCCTAGAAGCCTCCATCACTCGCTGTGCTAGAAGGGGCTTCTGGGAGTGGCAGTCCAGGAACATCTGGGGACCCACAGGTTGAGAACTACTGTTCTAGTTGGTCAGGTAGCCAATTCCAGTTCCACTTACTTATTTTGGTCTGCTGTTCCTGGGGCTGGAATTTGGCAGCAACCTAGGAATGTCCTTTATAATGACAGCAGATGCATTTTATAAGGAAAAAAGGGAGGGGAGGTTTTCTTCAGCACGGTTGGGGTTGTGTGCCCCGTAGCATATTTTCTTGTGGACTGCACAGCCCATTGACTCTGCCCACCTAGGAACTCCTTTTACTGGTAGCTCCACGCCCTATTACAGCTACTACTTTATATTCACATTTGGTTGGTGAATATGTGTTTTCCAGTGTGCCATTTGGAGCTGATCAGCTCAACTCAACACTGTACTCAACAGATATTGGAGCAGCCAGCCCCTTTTTAGCTACTACTCCAGTTGTTTCATTTATTTATTTTGGGTAGAACAATGTGGTATACTTTAAATAAACACAACATTAACTATAAATGCACCTTAATATTGATTTGTTTAATGTTTATCCCCTAGTACAGCAAAAAAAGAGTTACCGTACATGACTTTATGTCTGATCAAGCTGTATTGTAACAGGCTAAATGGGAGTTATTAAAAAACATGGTTGTTCTTTCGGTACACGTTGTAGAGTAATTAAAAGCAGCTCCCTACCCATGTTACACAGATGATGAAAGATATCTACAAGAGGCCAGAGGGTATTTTCAGCTGCCTTTCATGAGAAGCCGTGTTTGAGGAAGTGTTGAAACAACACATGAGCTCGATGTCTCATCCGTCTACACTTCAAACCAAACATGACAACCACCACCACACTCTCGTTGCATTTTACATTTCGCTTGTCATTATAAAGCTTCATCATCTATATCATTTGTACTCGACTTACTTTTAACAACTCTAAGTCCTTTGCTTGGGTTAGAAACTAGTCAGGGCCATCCCAAAACCTTATCTTCTCCTGTTCTCCCAATCTCTTTCCAGTTTGAGCTTTCTTCTCAGCCACCACGTCCACTGACACGACTGTAGAACCCCTTTTCAGAAGTTTGGGGACAGCAGTTTCAGAACCCCATTTGCCTAGATCCCTGTTTACTTATTCAACAGCATGAATGCGACTGTAAATTCACTTTCCCTCCTTCGGGAGACATTTGCCCTTGCAAAATGCCACACAACGGTGGTGAAACCATGGATTAGACCATAACTGGCCATAAAAAGGACAGCTCAATAGAGAAGACAACACAGTGCATGGGCTGCCTCTCTCTGGGTATGTACATCTTCTTAGCGGAATCTATATTGTCTATTTGTGGGATAGCATCGTATCAGCACTGAAGCCATAATGCCCTTCTTCTGGCTGTTTCTGCTTTAGAGATTTTCAGGACAAGCAAACTTTCATAAAATATTTGTGCTATTTTATTTGTTTCAAGAAACTGTGACTAAACAATAGGGACTCACAATAGAAAAACAGGAGACTTGACTTTGTAACATAACAACAAATAAACGAAGCAAAATTATACTCACAAACAGAGAGAATATGGTCAGAGACCAAAGAGCAATCACTCATTTAATTGGAAGTCAGGTTGGGTCCAGTAACCCAGAGCTCTGGCCTTCCAAGAGTTGTTGGTAGCCCATGACCTGCATGTAATGGGTGTGCACGCACACGCACACACACCTGCTGCCCTGGAGAGAAAGGAAAGGAGGAGACTGGACAAAACTGGGGGAGAGAGGATAGCTTCAGGTTCAAGGTGGTCTTGGGACAAAAGGGGCATTGATGTTCCTTTCTGTAACAAAACAAATAGCAACCCTCCCCCCTCCCTGGCCAAGAAGGGGTCATTAGCCTTGAAGAGTCACATAGAGAGGGGGTGTGGAAGTATATATGTGAGTGGGCTGTGACATGTTGTCTGAAGGACTGGGACAACAAAAATGCCACCCTTTACTCCAGATGCAGCCTCAGAACATCTAAGCTCCGGGCCTCAACTAAGAAACTACCTGGCATATTTTCCATCTTGCCAAGAACTTTACATCTAAGAAATAACTCCTGGCAACTCCATCTTTTGCCATGTTTTAGCCTGTTGGTACAGCTCTGAGGAAGAGGGTTTTGCCCTCGAAATATTAGCAACTTTTTTGTTATTTTCCAAGTAGGCTAAAGTTATCATCTGTTTTACTTTTGTATTTGGTTTCTCTAACAATGGACTGTGGTAGACTGGCTTGACAGCAGTGGGAGGGAGCATGAGAGTCAGGGGACTAGGTCTATGCCACTTTACCTTACCATTATATGACAAGGGGACACTACAAAATTTTCCTAGTTAGATCCTGTGGCCACTAAGTTCCCCAACTAGAAGAGTTTGTCACTTGAATTGGAGGGCCAAGTTTCTGAGTCCCTGACAGCTATGCAAGGGTGCCAGGACAGCTGTCTCTCCATGCCTCTTTCACCTCCTCCCCAGAAGGCAAACAAAAGTTACTTCACATTCTTCTTTGTTCCACAACTAGTTTTGTACTGTGACAGCGTTGGTCGCGATCACATGGTTTTGTCCCTGTTTTAGTGTTCTCATGGTCATGATAACTTGTCTCGTGACAAGTGTTACCTCACAGTCTTTCACCGTGACTAACACTGAATTTGTCTAGCTTCCTTTTCCTTTTTTTGGGGGCTTACAAATTCTTTTTCAAAAATTCACTTCTGAAAAGTCAAACAAAAAACAAAAAACCCGGACACAGTTTTCTGAGAGAAACAAATGTTTTGTTGCGTGACAGTCGTTACTACATAATGTCTTGTCTCGGAACAGAAAGCGGGAAGAAACAGTGACAAGGGAAAACCCTACCCCAGCACCAGGTACAGGATTGTCGCGCTTAGCACCCGTTCCGGTGGCATGGTCAAGACATCTTTCAGTAGTTGTGTGACGGACATGAAGTAACATTTTTTTTTGTACCGCTCCTAAGCGCAACACTAACAGAGACAAAACAGACGTGAAGTAACCGCTTTAGTGGGCTAGTAACTACACAAGACCAAGGAATCCATCATAACTCTTGCAGGGCTATGAAACTGGACAAGGTAAACTTTATCATTATGAAAACAAAAATATCTGGAAACAATATGTAGTGCAAAGATGACCTCCAAAGTGTGTAGATCCAAGTTGTCTTGTCAGCGGTGTGTTGTGTCATTACAGTCATGACCAACTCTTTGTGACCCCATGTCTATGGAGTTTTCTTGGCAGGAATACTGGAGTGGTTTTCCAGTTCCTAACTCCAGGGTCTTGTCAGCTACCCCATAGCAAATGTTCACACTAGGTAGCACACCTGTGGGAGAAGCATCAATATGGCTGTTCTAAAACATTTCACCGCCTGAGAACAAGGCCCGGACAGACCTCATACCCATTCCATGGACAGATGGCAGCCACACCGACAGTGACGTCTTACTTCAGCCTTGGCATGGATGCGTTCCTCCACCACATCTGGAGAGTTTTAAGAAGCTCAAGAGAGAGGGGGTTCATAGGATGAGCAACTGGCGCACAATTGCCTCCTTCTGACTAATGGCTTCCAGCATGACAAGAAACCTAGTGCAGGGCTGGTGGTGGGGACTGATCCTGCATGGTGTTTGAGACACTTTCCCTTTGCTTTCCATTTTCCATCCTTTTCACATTGTCATTCCTAAATATTTAAGCAAATCTCAATGACAGTCATGAAACTCTGGTGAGTGTTCCACACATTCCAAGATGCTATTACCGGGACGAGGGGGAAAAAAATCTAAGTAGTAACTTCCTACACTTCTTACATAACCACTAGTAGATACTGACAAATGATTGGCACACATGTGTGGGTGTTGCAGGTGGGGAAATGGCTGATGCTATGACCAACAGTGACTGGGCCCAAATCAAGTACATCAGGTTCTAGTTCGGGGAATTACAGTCATCTTGGACGGCAGAAGTACAGTAAGCTTTGGTTGGCAGATCAGGGGTCATATGGATAGAAATAAGCCGTACTTTCCAGCCTGGGAAAGTTTTGCTGGAAACGAGCTGCACTTGCAGACCTCAAAGCTGTCAGCTGGAGGCGAACTGTGCTTTGAAATCCAGGAAGCTGCCACGTGAAGCTTTACTCCTCAGAAAGCAGTAAACCTGGTAGAATAATGTCCAAACTCATAAGAATTACACCTGATTCCAATTACTCTTCTTTGACCGCATACACCTCTGGAATGTGCCCCCTGTTGAAAGACCCTTCCCAAATGAGAAGGGTTTCCCCAACCAACATTCTGGATGCAAAAACCAATACATTTGTTGAAACCTATAAAAGCTAAGCAAAAAACAAGAATTGATGGACTGGTAGCTCAATATAATTCTTGCCCTGAGTACACAGTCAGCCAATACTGCCTTCAGAATTCTTATGGCAAATGAATACCAGCACCTCTTGTCTGCATTGTGCATCCTCTTCTTTCTTCCAGTGGGAAGGCAAGGATGGAGTGAAGACAGAACCTCAGTTGCAGAGGTGGCTAGAAGTTTCAGGCAGCAATCAAGCTGAAAAGGCTGTGATAGTAGAAACACCATCATCACTTCAAAGGGATTTTTATTTCTTACAGAATCAAAGTCACTGCAGGCACTTTCTTGAATAACAGGAGATAACTTTGGCAACGGTTGCATAACATTCTCTTCAATAACAGGGTCTTCATAAATGACATTAACTGGGTTATAACTTATATTCGCTTCATCTAGAAACATGGGGGGAAACCGCCCCCCTGCCCAAACACTGGGTTCCGCAGCATGGGTGTTTGGCCCATTGCGCTACTGGATCGGCTGGTCTCTCCCTTCTCCATTCCCTCTGGAATTTCTCAGAAGTTTTGGCCCATCTCAAAGGTCTTACATGTACCGACCAGGCAAACTCCTCGTCTCTTTTTACCTTCGGATATTCCGCCCTTCTTCTATACTCTCCCTCATCCGTCTGAGTCTCTACACTCTTCAACTGCCATTCCCAACTGCCACTCTCCTTTTCTTCCTCGTGCATCCCTGGTCTTTCCGTCTCGCGCTCATTCCACCCGTCATCCTGTTCATCCACCACCCAAAATGCCTCCCACATGCCCCCGGGCTGTTCCTCTTTGCATTCCTCTTTTAATTTCCTTTGTTCCGGTAATCCAGACGGCTCACTCTCCTTGACACTCGGAGCTTGGTCCTTCTCCTCACACCCATGTACAGTTAGTTGCCTGACTGGAGTTCCAGCCGGCTTACATTCGTTCTGGCATGGAGATTGTGTGGTCTTCCAGATGTGGTTGGTCTGCAACCTCTAGTTAGCCAAGTTAACGAGGGGTAATGAAAAGTGAAGTTCTGTGATATAACCCCCAACCCTGGTAAATTTAATCTGGAGGCTATCAGGTGTAGATAACTATTGTTTGCCCAGATTATCTTCCCGGTCAGGAGACCCAGGTTTACTGCATCATTCCCTTTATAGGGTCTCAAAGATATGGCTAGTAGTATCTATAAGATCTGTTCCAACCCAAAACATATTCATAGAATCATAGAATCATAGAGTTGGAAGAGACCTCAAGGGCCATCCAGTCCAACCCCTGCCATGCAGGACCCCCATCACAGTATATATTCATTTTCATATGGAAGTGAATATATACCTCCAGATGGAGCAGAGATGATCATGATAAGCCAGCACTGTCAGCCCTGATGGTTTTCAGGGAATGTACTGAGACTCATCAATCAGATTGCAGGTGTCCTAACTCAAACCCATCTCTCTGGCTTAGTAATATAGCTGCCAAGAAAACTAATATTCTAAACCATCCCCAGGGCATCCAGTTTAACTACAATCTGCTGAAAAATTGCAATGCAGGAAAACCTTTACCCTATTAAACAAGCTTCAGCAGCATTGAAGTGTTGCCACAAATTAGCTTCTATGATTTCCAGACTGAGTCCCCATATACTATTGGACTACAATTCCTAGAACAGTGATGGTGAACCTTTTAGAGACAGAGTGCCCAAACTGCGATTCAAAACTCAGTAATTTTTCACAGAGTGTCAATACAGCCGTTTAACCTGAAAACAAGTGGCTGTGAAGGGGTGATGTTGGGTGCCCACAGAAAGGGCTCTGAGTGCCGCCTTTGGCACCCGTGCCATAGGTTTGCCAACAATGTCCTAGAAGCATCAACCACTGTGGTCTGTGCTCAAGAATTCTAGAAGCTGTGATCCATCAGTATCTCTAGACTCCTATTTGGGAAAACTGTGATCCAAACAACTTTCCATGTCATCAAAACATTGCAAGACATTTCCTTCTCTTTACCCTCATCTTCCACTCAATCTTTCATAAATGACTGGCATGCAGAGAAGACGATCAGGCATTGCAAACAAGGCCTGCAATGAACACAGAACTCCTAAGTGGAACCACAACCAGCATCTTGAAAAACCTGAAAGAGCCTTGTGAACCACATGGAACAGAAGATCATAAGGAAAAAAAACATGCAGGAGCACATATAGGAGTGCCAAAAAAATGTTCCTGGCCCTGGCTCACATGCGTTTAAGCAGCAATTGGATCTGTAATCATTAGCAGGAGAAAATGCCTCTATGTGGGCTGTGGAGAACGTTGCCTCTTAATTTTCTGCAAATCAGATGCAAATCAGACAGTTGTGTAAGCAACTCTCCTTACACAAATGAACTGCAATAAAATGTAGCTCTGTGCAAAAGCGTTACACCTCAGGATTCCATGCATTCCTTTCCCACTTCTTCCCCCACCAATATTCCTCCCACTCAACCAATTGGAATATCATACCCACTGAACACACTCAGTCCTCATCAGGTTGCTCCTTTCCCCCCTAAGATTCCCACCATCATCTCGACTTTGGTAAATGTCAGAATTCTTCAAACTAGCCAGGATTTTTCTCTCGTGACCAGATGTTGCAAAATCAGAGGCATTTATAGCATAAACCAAAGACAAGGTCTGCCATGGGAAAACTTAATTCAATACAAGCGAGTGACTTAAATTGTATTTTTTTGCATTATCCTTTCTCCAACATTAGGTTAATTTTAGAATTTAGTTAGTATTACCTAATGCATCATATATTTGGTGCAACAGTAGATGTGTTGGAAAAGCAATGATTTTAGTCCCTCAGAGGTATAAAAAGCAAAGTGTTCTGCTTATATACCATGCCCCATAGCACTTAGTCTAGACTTCCTGTACTAGGTAAATGCTAGATCCAGCCCACCTATCTGTCTTAATTTTCTTGTATTATTTATTTATTTATTTATTTATTTATTTATTTATTTATTTATTTACCACCTGTCTTCCAGCAGAACTTCAGGTTTAAAAACAACAACCTTGTAGGGTTTTTGCTAAGATTTGACACCATCTTAAGCTCAAAACAAGAAGAGTTGGGCATAACTAGTAATTACAGAATAGTACATCAAGAACCGCCCAAATTCCATTTAGGTAGAAAGGACACAACACACACACAGGAAAAACATTTGGATATATATATATCTTTAAATTCTTGCTACTGGTTGGGAATTTAACCTGTGATGACTACTGTACAAAAAAGGAAAAATCATGGGTGTCATTTTTCACTTTCATTCTAACAAGGTTCTTGGTGCAATAATGGCATGTAAATTTAAACACCAATTCGAAAATCATCTTAATTTTTTAAAAAAGGTACTCCCTCAATATAAATTTACTCCAATCAGTTTTTAGCTCATTAAAAGTGACCTGAGATATCCAGTGTGGTGTAATAGATCCAGTGATGGGCGAAGGTTCAAGAGATTCAAGTTCAAATCCCCCACTCTTCCGTGGAAATTCAACCAGTAAGACCACTCCTTAAATATTCCCCCTTCCTTTCCCTTACCTCTTAGGGTCGCTATAAGTCGGTTTCAACTTGCCATCAGGCAAAATAAGAGGAAAAATTAGTGTAATCAATGCATTACGCCTTCCCCCACCAACTTGCCGATCTCTGGCTTGAACGTCTGAAACTGAGAGCGCAATCTTGGCGCAAGCGCACGACATCCTGCCGGCCGGAGATCCGAGGGATGCGCGCAGGGCACAAAGATAAACGATCGGCCTCCCGAATCTTTCTCCCCCCCCCCGCCGCGATGCTCCGCTTGCAAACTCACCTAAACCAACATTCCAGAAGAACAAGAGGACCAGCCAGCCCGACAGTCCCATGGTTGGCTCTGCGTCCTCTGGATCCCGCTGAAACGCGGATCTTCCTTCCACCTTCCTCTTTTTAGGTGAAGGCGGGCAGCGGGTGGGAGGGGCCAAGCCCTCTCCAAGGGGCGGGGCTTCGTCTTGCGCTTCAAAGGACTTGGTGGCCGCCACTGTCTGAAAGTATTTGCCTTACCCCTAATTCTGTGCTGAGAGGGAATTCCCTTTGCGCTAAGTGGAACATGTTCCTGTCTAAGTGAGCAGGTCGGAGAAGTAACCTGTTTTTTTGATTTTCGTAGAATGAGAGCCTCACAAGCTACAAACCTGGCCACAATACTCAAGGTTGAAATGGAAACCATCATTCCCATTTCATTTTGGTGGATGAAAAAGATCCAAACAAGCCAGATGCAACAATGAAACTAAGCCTCACTTTGGAAAAAAATATATATCAGCACCGCACACTGGCTATGGAGGTAGGGGGGAAACAGACTGAGCTTCTGCCTTATTAATATAGGTTTATCACAACCAGAGGGAACCACTGCTCTCTATATACAGTACACTGTACTTGACATGTGGCTGCAGTCCTGTACATGTTGGGAGAATGGATCCACTGATGGGCATGGGAGGGCCGGCGCGTCCATTAAGGCGAACTAGGCAGTTGCCTAGGGCGCCAAAATGGACAGGGGGTGCTGGCCAGCCTGCTGCCCCCCCCCGCCCGTCGCCGTCCGCCCGCCGCCTGGCCCCCCCTCCGCCGCCGTCCGCCCGCCGTCCGCCCCTAGCCTAGGGCGCAAAAAAACCTAGCGCCGGCCCTGAATATTCTCCTTCTGTAAGAAGTGCTGTTTTTGTAGTTGGACGGTAGCCTAGTTATAGTATGGGCATCCTTCTGTCTTGAGACACTATGGTATCATTCTCTGCATAGAAGCCCTGTTGTTTCTACACTTCATGGGTCTCTCCGTTCCCAAGAGTGCTTTTCGTGGACGTGGGAAGGATGTAGAGCGAGTTCCGTGCCGTCGGCACAAAGACAGGACGCAACAGCCCCACTGGAAGTACGGACTGAATGTGCAGGATCCACGCCTGCCGCCTTCTACCTGTTGCCCTCAAGAGGACTGGGGGGGATACCCTGTAGAGGACACAAAAAACTGTGTGTGTGTGAATTGGGAGCAGACACGTGTCTGTGGAGGCAGGCCCGCACCCGCTCCTACGAGCACACGTCAATTAGGCAAGGACAAAATTAGACCCCCGCATCCGGCTGCAATCCTTGATATCGTCACAAGCACAATACAAACAAACCTGGTCCATATTGGCCCAGCCGTCCCCCAAAAAGATATGGCTAAGCCCCGGGTTCTTTCCCTGCAAGCAAATAGGCTTGGGAACAAAGGTTGGAGGTGATTGACATTGGATTCGATAAGTTGTTTCCCCTGGACATGTGCCCCCCAGCCTCAGGAAAGTAGAGGGAATGGGGCAACCCCTTACTCCTCAGTAGATCAGACCTTGACATACTTGGGGGTGGGTGAGGGATCATCTCATATTAACCCCCTTTTCCACACTGCATCCTTCCCTGCACAGCCAAAAGGGCACCAAGAAGTATTTTCTCTTTCCCTTCTCCTTCTCTCTCTCTCTCTCTCTCTCTCTCTCTTCCCCAAAATAAAGGTTCCTACACCTATCCCCTCTGTGCCCCCCCCCGCCCTCCAGTAATATCCCCGACCCCTCCATTTTCCCAATTCCTTCTTCCTTCACGTATCTCAAGGCCTGGACAAAGGTACACATTGCCTCCATGCAAGGGCCACCCCGCCACATGGAAGAACCAGTTCAAACTGCTTGATTCCTCTGAATGGATTTTGCCAGAAGGAATCTTCTCCTTCCTTCACAGAGACAATGGGCTCTATGGGGCACCTTTTTCCTGCTTAGCCCTCCAGCTTCCAGCTCAAGCACCTGGACATCATCAAATCCCTTCATCTGCCTCTGGACCATGGGAAGGTCTGCCATTATTCTACCTCAAGACAATACCCACCCCATTTCTTATCATGGATGACTCATCATTCACCCATTGATGTTGCTTGCTGACCCACCACCTCCTTTCTTTCTCCCATCTTCCTCTCTTCCGCCACCTCAAGCTAGAAGGTCACCCCCCCTTACCTCTCACCTCACCATGTTTTCCCTTCTTAACCCTTTACCCCCCCTTCCCCATCTCTCTCTCTCTCTCTCTTCTTCCCTTGCCCTCCCCTTTGCCCCATCTCCTCCTGGCTTTTTCCTATTCCTCTGCACCCCGTCTCACTAAAGGCTAGATGCTTGAAGCCATGTCCTTGTATTCTTCCACTTTCCTGGACCCGAGTCACCTTTGGGGAAATAAAGGAGCACCAGCATGGCTGAAGAGGAATAATCCATTGAAACTCCATTCCCTCCAAGCGGAGCCAGCACGTACACCCAGCAGATGGGCCAAAGATGGTATCACAGCCTGAGGCACATCATTGTTTCATCTCCACATTCATTTAAGACACAGTCTGGCAGCAAAGGACTTTTCGGATTAGCTTTTCCACCTTCATTGTGATTCCCTTACCTCCCATTGTGATTGTTCCGTCTCCCCATCTACCTGTTAATTGTTTTTTGGTTACCCAGGCATTTGGACAATACTAACCTCTCCCCTCTCATTGTCAAATCTCCTGGCCACATATTGAGGGATTAATCCTTGCCTAATCCCCCTAAGCAGAGGTCCGGGCCATGGACTGTGGAACGCCCAGGACCTCCCCCCAAGAGACTCATGGACTCACCTCATTGGTGACCCCCACAACACCACCCCTAGCCCAACCCTGGAGGAGGTACCACTCTGTGGGGGCGGGAAGGGAGGAAATAAAGTTGGGGTCCTTTTGTCTTGGGGGGCGGAACGCCTCACTTCTGCCTTGAGTGATCCGTTCGCCTTACCATCTTTATTAGGCCTAATAAACTGGTAATATTGCCTGGATCTCTCTGTGTTGGATTTTTTTATTGGCTCTTGTGAAATCCAACATCTTGCAGCAGGATTAGCTTGCTGTGGTCTCAACAACCCGCGAAAGGATGCTGACAATGGGTGGGGGATGGTTGTGTCCCTCTGCAACCCAACTCGACACAAGCTGTGGTGTATTTGTCATTTTTGAAGCCCATTCCTCTAGTTTGAAACCTCTGAGACTCGTAGCTTAATTTTAAAAAATTGGTTTCTCTTAACAAATTTGCCTCTTTTGGTACTCATTTCTAACACTCACAAGAAGGTTAAACTTTTCATACGGATTTATGGCAGTTTACAAGCCTTTAGAACGGTTGTCTGTTTATTGCTGTATTGTGTGTTCTGCTCCTTAACCCCCTGTCCAATCAGTATAAGAACTTTTAACCCATGAATGCTATATTTGCTGGGAAGTCACTGATAAGGAACCTTCTCCGAACTTATTTATCTGCTTGCAACAATTCAAAGAATCATGATGGATTCAAAACCCACATATTCCTATGCACACATAACTATCATGGCAAGAGATGGTGGTGACCTAGGACTGCCAATGGCTGGTTTGAAGACAGTTCTTACAATTAACCTCCCTGGACTTGGGAGTCTTCCATTAAGACTGCTTTTGACCAAAATTCTCAAACCGTCAGTGACCTGCAGTTTCCTAGTCTAATCTAATTTAGGTCACTGAATACAAGCTACTAGGATGCCATCTAGAGTTATGGAGGCAAAATAGCAAGCGTCTTTAAAACAGCTACAACCATTCTGCACCTGTGTGTGTGTGTTGTGTCGTTACAGTCGTGACCGACTCTTCGTGACCCCACGTCCATGGAGTTTTCTTGGCAGGAATACTGGAGTGGCTTGCCAGTTCCTACTCCAGGCGCCTACAGCACCTGGTATTCCCTGGTGGTCTCCCATCCAAGGACTAAACCAGGGCCGACCCTGCTTAGCTTCTGAAATCAGGCGAGATCAGATCTGCTTAGGGCATCTAGGTTTGGCCAAAATACAGGAACAATCAGTGGCTAGGTGTTTAATTCAGAATATCATAGCTGATCTGATTTGCAAGTGATTGGGGCAGAATTACCACAAGATCCAAGTAATTAGGGGCATTAGAGAAGGCCTGGATTTATAGTCCTGGCAATTTAGTACCTCATCAGCTGAACCTGCAAGACAACACCTGGTCTTATCTATTCACCGTGAAATATTCTGTGTCCTATAGTTGCCTCACTGGATATACCCAACTCTTATCCAAAAGATAGGAAGCCAAGGCAGCTTTTCATTACATGCAAATAGATCTGTTTTATTTGTCATTAATAAGAGCCTCATGGCACAGTGGTTAAATGCCTATACTGCAGCTAAAACTGTGCTTACGACCTGGGGTTCAATCCCAGGTAGCAGTCTCATGGTTGACTCAGCCTTCCATCCTTCCTAGGTTGGTAAATTGAGTACCCAACTAGCTGGGGGGGGGCAATGTGTAGCCTGCATAATTAAACTGTAAACTGCTCAGAGACTACTTGGTGGTATGATGCTGCATATAAGCAGAACACTTATAACTGCATGGATGCAGACCTTAATGTGGTGAGAAGGTTTGAGTGTGCCAGAGAGGCTGAGAGCAGTGCTGTTGTGAGGCTAGACTCCATGACACATCTGGACTCCTAGCAAGGTCCACCAATGGTAGAATGGTCAAAGCTCACATATCACAATAAAATGTACGCACCCCCTTTGGGATTAACGGTCATGTCGGCAGGATTAATGCTCTCTTCAGGATTAATGGTCACAATGTACAGTATGGGGTCATAAAAAAACCCACCCAAGAGGCAGATGCTGGAAAGCAGAAGCATTATGGAAGGTGACCCTGACAGAGAGGGCCTTTCAAAGACAATGGCAGTGATGCTCACACCAAGCCTTGTTTCAGTTGTTTTATAAATTTTATATTATTTGAAAGGATTAAATGGTTTTACAGTACATGGTTTGTTGTACCAGACCCTGAGATCATATGATAGGACAGAAAGAGTTGGGGGTCTGGCTTAAGAGTGAGAGGCTGTGAATTCAGTTCCTCACTCCACCTCCTTGAAAGAGTCTGTCTGCGTAAACTTAGGCAAGCTGCACAAGATTCTGCTCCCTGTTGTTGACACTTGTTATTTATCTATCTATCTATCTATCTATCTATCTATCTATCTATCTATCTATCTATCTATCTATCTATCTATCTATCTATCTATCTATTTATTTGTACCTTTCTAGACCGCACTGACTTTCCCAAAGGAACTCTGGGCAGTGTACACAAAAGCAAGCAAGTACTGTAATACTTTCTCTCTCTCTCTCTCTCTCTCTCTCTCTCTTTTTTTTTTTTTCTCTTTTTCCCCGCCATCTGTTCAGTGCAATTTTGCCTAATTTGCCCAGTCCAATTTCGTAGGTTTGGAGTTTTACGCCAGGGTTGCATGCTGTTTTTAAATTGTCCGTTAGTTGTAGTATTCTTGTTATTTGTATTTTTTTTTAGTTGATGAGCTTGTTTCTGTGTATTGTGAACCGCCCAGAGTTCCTCCGGGAAGATGGGCGGTATAGAAGTCTCATAATAAATAAATAAATAAATAAATTAAAAACACATAAACATATTAATAACATAGCAATAAGGCTGGCAAGCAAATAAAACTAGGTATGGTGGGAAACAGTCAAGGTACAGGGGGAAACAACACAAACATTAGCAATTTCCCTATGCTTCTTTAAAAAGCCAGGTTTTTTAATGCTTTTTAAAAGGCTGTTAGGGGCTCAGCCTGGCGAATATCGCTCGGCAGTTTGTTCCATAAGGCTTGGCCGGCCACCAAAAAAGCCCAATTACAAGTGGAGGCCTTATGGGCCTCCCTAGGGGTGGCCACTCGAAGCAAGAGTGCCAGCAATGCTCTGGTGGGCCAGGTCAATGCTGACCTGTGTTGAACAACAGCCTTGACAACTCCTTTGTGTTTGGTAAAAAGTGGTGAGCAGTTGAAAACATGAGCCACATTCTGGAATTTCCCCTCATGTGGTGTCACTTTGTGAATGGCAGTAAGCACAAGAGGGTACCCTATAAAATATCTTGGCTGCCACGGTGGTTGGCAACAGGCAGGCTGTACTTGGTCTTCTGTCCACCTTCTAGTACTGTTCCCAATCCCGAGTCAAAGGGGAGATCCGAAATAAATTAAACAAGCGGGGCCTGGATCAAAGTCTACACACCACACCACACCTTTCTCTTGTGAGCTGTGGCTGCATGCTAGTACAGTTCTACAGACGTGTATGTCCCCCTTATATACTTTCCCAGTCGAAGGACTAAAACCAGGGAACCTCAAGAGATTTTTCTTGCTGTTTTAACATGTCATGCCAGTGGGCGTTACTGGCTAGCTTCTGACTACTGCTTGAAGTTGTTCATGTGACACAATATAGCTGCTTCTGTGTTTACGAGGCACCTTTGACGGTTACTTCACGTCCTTCCTCAAGCCGAGGTAAACTTGCCTCCGTGTTGAAATCGGTTTTAGTCACGTGACCTAATGCCGGTTCTGCCCCTGTTTCTCTGTACTCACGGGCATGCTGATTGAAACCAGCAGTACTTTAACTGCACGTCCTCGATCCTTACTTGGCGGTAAGGAACAAACATAAACCAGGGTGAACTGTTCGAGGAAGAATCTTGGTCGATACGCGGGGGAAATGGATTCATAAGAAGGAGTTATAATTCCTGTCGTTCGATACATCGAAATACCGATGTCCCTCCCCCCTTCTCAACCCCCCAAAACTAATCGCACTAAGTATTCCCTCGATGCGGGTTAAGAGGAACCGCACGTCCCCTGGGGGGGGGCAGATCGAGAAGCGGATTGAAAAGATTCCCGAGCTCCAGGACGGGAATCTCTCACCCCGCTTGGAGCGCAGTTCAGGGAGCATGGTCGGGGTGAACTCGGATTGACCCCACAAGGACGTGAGGTTCCGTTCCTTCGAACCAGTCTCCCTCGGGGCCGCGAACTGCAGCGAGTGGGACGTGAAGTATCAGCCGTCTCTGCTGCACCCGGAATCAGGTTTACAGGGGGCAAATGGGTATTTAGGTAATTTTCCTCCCAGCTTTGTATTTCCTTCTTGGGTGTTTTTCTCTCCCTCCTAAATACGCACTGCAAAGGGCAGCTGCCTCACTAGCACAGCAGCACCCTGTCTCTGATCAATCCTTGCATAATATGAGAGTTTTAGGGTCTCTCCAATTAACTCTTGTTTGTAGATCAGAAGTGGGTTGGCTTGGCACCCTTTAATGCCACCTCCCTCAAACCAGTTTGCCTAGTTAAGGAATGATTAACTGGTGGCACAGAATCCAGTCTGTCCGTTTGCTGTCTGATGCAATCATGCTAATGACCAAAGAACTGGTAGAACGTCTCTGAGTTGACCATGCAAATCATCTTGAGGTCCACTGCCTGGGTCTTTCTTTTCTTTTCTTTACAAGATTTTTAGTGCTTCTAGTTGTTCGCCTCCTAGTTCTGCCTGTCCATCTTTTCCTCACTGGAGTTTCTGTGTAGAAAATAAAGACAGGGGGTGGCAGGGAAACACAGGAGGGTTAAAGAAAGACAGAAGCAGTGTGGCACAGTGGATAGAGTGATGGAGCAGGACTGAGGAGACCTAGGTTCAAATCTGCACACAGCTGTGGAAACTGACGGAGGACGATATTGATAAACTTCTCCTTGAAGACCTCACATACCTTAAAAATCCAGTTGGGGTTGCCATACGCTGGAAGTGACAGACACTGGAAGTGTACAGGAACAAGAAACAAACAAAAGATTAACTCTTTGAAGTGTTCAGGGACACAGAAGATGGAGGTGTGAACCCAGCTGGTTCTAGGATGGTATACCTAGCTTGGGGAGGCCTGCTGGAAGAGTCAGGTTTTTAAGGCTCTTTTAAATGAGACCAGGGAAAGAGCCTGTAAACGGTCACATTCCCAGGCTCACCAAAGTCCTAAGCTGAACAACACATACAAAAGGAAAATGGAAAGTATGGAAAGCATGAATTAGGATAAACTGGAACCCACAGAGCAAGAAGTGGGACATACTGTACTGTATAAACATTGCAGTGCTTGAAATGGACCGGAGTGAAGTATTTTCAGTCAAACAACCGCAACAATGTGTTCTACTCTGCAACTGAAAAACTCTGAGGAAATCGTGTTGCTCTTACACCGAGGCAAGATGTTGACAACAGGGTTGTCAACTTGATTAGGAAAACCAACAAACAGCATGAAAAAAAAATCAAAATGAGTTCACAATAAGGATTCATTCCATGCCCCATCCTTTCTTTGGCTGAGTCAAGCAACTGCTTCGATGGGCAGCAAAACATTAGAGGGCAGAGCTGTGTACCAAGAGGTCTGCGTGCACCCCTCTTGCCTTCAGGTGTGTGGCAGGGAGCTGTTCCACTGGTCAGTTCTGAAGAAACAGACCCTTGCTCAACCAAGGGGTTGTTACCTACCAGCTTTATGTGAAGAGTGAGAGGGGATCAGAGAGAGGAAACATGTGTTTTTCAAAATTACAAGATAACACATGCCAGAATCCCATAGCTGGTATGGACAGAGGCCATCATGTCAGCTGGGAGATGTTGGGACTTGTAATCCAACATCCGAACAAACCCCTTTTCTGGGGCAGATACCATTTTGCATTTTGTCTCAGACGGCCAATTATTTTGGGCCAACCAAGAGAGGGTACACTTGTTGGCTCCCCAGAACCAGAATCAGAAGGAACATGTAAAACAAAACCAATACCTGGGATGATGTGATGAGTGTACTTTGAGGTTTATAGAGGTGCCTGTTTCATTAAAGATAGATGCCTGCTCCTCCCCTCTAATGTAGATGGCTTCTCTTCAACATTTGGGGCTCTTTAGTCTAGAAAAAGGTGTCGGGGTGGGGATATGATTGAGACGTACAAAATTATGCAGGGCATGAGTCAAGTGGATAGAGGGACGCTCTTCTCCCTCTCACAAAATACCAGAACTAGGGGACATCCACTCAAATTGAGGGTTGGCGAGAGCGAGAACAGACAAAAGAAAATACTTCCTTACCTGGAGTGTTGTTGGTCTGTGGAACTCCCTGCCACAGGATGTGGCGATGGTGTCTGGCCTGGATGCTTTCAAAAGGGGATTGGACAGATTCATGCTGGTGTTCCATCGACCTGAGTATTGACCATCATGTTGTTGTGTTGAGCCATTAAAGTTGTGACCAACTCTTCATGACCCCACGTTCATGGAGTTTTCTTGGCAGGAATACTGGAGTGGTTTGCCAGTTCCTACTCCAGGCACCTACAGCACCTGGTATTCCCTGGTGGTCTCCCATCCAAATACTAACCACAGTAGACCCTGCTTGGCTTCTGAAATCAGGCAAGATCAGATGTGCTTAGGGGGTCTAGGCAGCCTTGATCATCATAGTGATGCCCATTTGCTTTCTGGGATCTTCTCCAGACCTTGCAAAGGGGTCCTGGAGCTGCAGGCCAAGTACCATTCCTCCAGCAATCCCTGGCAAAGACGATAAGGCTTTTCTTGCCTTGATGTCCAGCCTTGGCTCCAGTCAGCCCCATTTTCAAGGATCAGGCCAGCAGGGCATTGCTGTGGAGCTCAAAATATTGTCTATCAGGCCTCCTCTTTCCCAAATCTCTTTCCAGGTCAGGAGCAGACAAGGGGCATCACACTACCAAGTATGACCTGGCAGGGCGGGAACTCAGCCACTTGCTACCCTGGGCAAAGAAGGGCGTGGGAGGGGAAAACGCACACACGCACACACGCACGCACACCCACACACACACTTCCTTTCCCAACCCAGCCCAAGCGACCTTTGCAAACCCTGTTAAGAAGCTGTCCCTCCTGGGCTAATGTCTCTCTCCTCCGGAGAGCAGTGAGTGCGTGCGATCAGTTGATGGGCGGGACCGGGCAGGGAGCGGAGAGGTCCCCCTGCGCCGGCGCCCCAGGGAGATGCTCAGAAGCCACAGGATACGCGCAGAGGCTCCCCTCCCCCACCCCACCCTGTACGACGAACGGAGGCTCGGCGAGGGAGGGGAGGGGAGACCGGGGGAAGGTGGAGAAACAGAGGAGGAGGAAAAGGAGGGGTGTGCGCTTGGGCGCGTTTTAAGTGATAGTGCCCGGCCTGAATGGTCAGTCCGAGGAATCCGTGCAAACACCCAGGCGCGTTCGGACGCCCGCCCGAGCCACACACACGCCGGCTCCTCCAGACCTCACTGGAAGGGCTTGGCGAGCTTCCCGCCTCCTTTTTCTCGCAGGAAAAAGGCTTCCTTGCTAAGCGCCGAGCGCGACAGGGGCGATTCCAGCACCGAGGAGGGGAACCGGCAGCGGCTGCAGCCACAGCAGCGGCAGCAGGAGACGCGTCGCGCTCCCCGCCACCCACGACTCAGCGCTCGGCCGGCCGGCGGGCGAGGCAGGCAGCCCAGCAGCCCAAGGTAAGGCGAGCGGCGTGGATCGCGCGCGAGGGGGCCGCGGCGCGCCAGGATGCGCGGCGCGTGTGACGGCCGGGCGCTGCTGGAACCGGGAAGGGAGAGCCGCTGCTCTCGGACGCCGGGGCTTCCCGGCACGCGTCTCCGGACGCAGCGCCCGCCGCTGGGCCGTGGAGGAGCTTGGCCCGGGCGCGGGGGCGGCGGCGTGCCAGGGCCGGGGAGGAGGAGGAGGAGGAGGAGGGCGCGGGGGGCATTTCGCGTGGCCGGGCATCGCCGCTTGGGCCGCTCCGGCTGGTCGTCGCCTGCGGCGAGGGGAAGCGCCAGGCCTCGAGCTGGGGAGCCGCGGGGGGGGGGCGCCGGAGGCAAGGCACCGACGGCGAGGCGCAGCGGCAGGGGCGCACAACAAAGGCTCCGGAGGTGGTGGTGGTGGTGGTGGAGACAGCGGGCAGGGGGCGCCGCCGTGCGCAGGGGGGGAATCTTCGGCCGTGGGGTGGGTGGGCGAGTGGGTGCCCCCCGGCGCCGGTCGGTGCCCAGCATGGTAGTGTGGCGGTCCCTGGGCGAGGAGGAGGAGGAGGAGGAGGAGGAGGAGGCGACGGATGGGGCGGCAGGGGATGTCATGCTCGCGGGCGCCCACGCCGACCCCAAGGGCGCCGGGCGAGGGCTTCAGGACCGGGGCGGAGGGCGAGGAAGCGGCGTGCCAAGTGTGTGCCCGCGTCTCTGAAGTGAGGGGGGGCGGCCACCCCAAGGCCGTGTCATCCTTTGGGCTGAACCCGAGCGCCCAGATCAGTTTCCTTGAGGGATCCGTGCCGGAGGGGGCCCGGAACACCTGAAAGCCTCGGGGCCGCGTCGTGGGTTCAAAGCTCCCCCACCCCGGTGCCCGTCCAGCGGCGTGGCTCCTTTCCTGACCCCCCTCCTTTTCCTGGTCCGGCCTGTCTGCCCAGAGGCCTTGTGCCCGTCCCCCTCCACACACTCCAAGGAGTCCCGAGGCCCTGGGCTGGCAACCAACAAAGCCCTCGCGGCGAGCGCGCAGAAAACCCCGGATCGCTGCCGCTCCGTCTCGGATTGCGGCCGGGCGGCTGCCCGCCTCCCTCCGGCGGCTTCTCGGGTACACCTGTGGCCGCCGCCGCCGCCGGGCTTCCTTTCCCGGGGCGCTTGCAGCGTCCTCTCCCACGGCTAGGGCCACCGGCGGGGGGCTACCACTGGCCTTTCAGCCACCGGCCCACGCATTCCCCCCTGCCCCGCCTCGACGCCCCGCCCGCACGTTGTGAGATCATGACCCAGCGCGGCCTTCGGGAAAGGGGGCACAACACACACACGGACGCACCCCGCGCCGCAAAAGTGGTGGCCAGGCTTCCTAAGGGGATAAAAAAGAGAAATATTCCCCAGCTTCCTTTTCTTCTCCCGTTCACTCTCAACCCCCTCATTATGTCCCCTGCTTCCTCCTTTTTTCTTTTGTTGTTGTTCCAAGTGCCTCCTTCCCCAAATAGGGCTCCCCCTCTACCTCTAGAGTGACCTCCTTTCACCTCTTGCCCGATGCTTGCAGATGCAGAGTGTAGAAGATGACAGGATCCAGGGGGTTAGGGGCATTTGGGGGGGGGATCAAAAAAGGTTATTCTGATTGCTTTTGTTCCAACCCCTTCCTCCCTAGTTTGAAGCAGAAGTGGCCCTTTTCTTGCCTGTGTATGTGTGTGCTTCTCTGGACCACAAAACCAGTTTCTAAAAATAACAATCATCCGGTTTTTAGAAGGACAGCCTCCAACAAAAAGGACCTCTCAACTCAGGGGTAGGACCGAGATTGGGAAAGAGCCTTCTGGATGCTGTAACCATCAGGATCGGCTTGACCAAGTTCCACCACTTGTCCTCCAGAGAGGTCACTGTCAGCATTTCCAGTTTTTTTTTCCGTGCATAGAGTGCCAGCATTTCCAGATGAGGTGGGGAAAGATGCCGGTCTGAAACCTGAGGATCCAGGTTCATCAGGGTCACCTCCATCCATCTGGGGAGGGGAGCCATGTTGAGGACATCGCTCTATGTAAAGACACTTCTTCAAATAGTCTCTGGGTGGTTTTACAGTTTAATTACAGTATGCAGGCTACACATTGCCTTCCCCCCCCAGCAAGCTGGGTACTCATTTTACTGACCTCAGAAGGCTGGGTCAGCCATGAGCCTGCTACCTGGGATTGAATCCCAGGTCATGAACACAGGGCCTTTTTACACGACCCCTAAGATCCGCTGGTCCCTTAAATTCGGACCAGAGATCTTGAGGGTTCGTTGCTGTTCCTCCGTCCCCACCCGCTCCGCACTTCTTTGTTCTGTCTGCATGAGGGGGGGAGGGAAAAAAAGCCTTAGACAGAGACAAAAGAATAAAAGGCTTACCTCCGGTGCTGGTGGAAGTTGCTCCGACCTCTGTTTACTTCCTGGTTCCTCCTTAAGGGGCGGAGGCAAAAGAAAAACAACAGAAAGAAGCGAGGAGAGCTCAGGCAGTCTCCGCATCAAAATTTTTCACCATCAAAAAGCAGGTACAAGAAAACTGCTGTTTGGTCGCGCTAAAGTGGGCGGGGTCGCACTTAATTGTCTGCAAACTCCGGAGCTGGTGGGTAAACATTTTTAAAGTCCGGAGCTTGCAGCCATTTGCGGCGGAGCTTAGGGGTCGTGTATAAACGCCCACAGTTTTAGCGGCAGTACAGGCATTTAACCACTGTGCCGCAAGGCTCATACTCTGTAATATTATGTTTAGCATGGGTCCCCTAAGATAGCTTTGCTGCCCTTGGGTGCTATCCCATGACCGGTGTTGCAGTCAGATACAGCCTTGAGTCTGGTTGGATTTCATGCCTGTTGGACTATCTTGCCCTTGGTCTCTAAATCTCTCTAGCAGTGATTTTTGGACTCTAAACACTCATTCCCCCCTTCCCAGGACCCTCAAAAATTTCCCAAGCATGGAAGGGATCCCTAGGGAGACTCTAAAGCCGTGTTTTGTTTTGTTTTGTTTTGTTGGAAACTTATGATGAGTGACAAAAGGCACAGCTATTCACATCATCAATCTTTCTTACCCTAAGCTGCACCAGCAGAAAATAAATTTCCAGTGTTAAACATTAATGACAATGTTAACATTTCCCCAGTTTCTGTCATCCAACAGAGGTGCAAACGTGTAAATCGTTGCTGTTGTTTCTATACCCATGTAACACATCACTCAAGTATGGAATATAATGCCCTAGCGACTTGCCCAGACTACTATCCAGGTGTTAACTTTGGGCGGGAAAACTTTTAAGCCTCTTCTTACTGCTTTTTGCCTTTAAAGCAGATTTTGACAGCCCTTTTAAAAGAGCACATCTTTAAATGAAGGATTGTATTATGGCCACATAATAGGATTAAAAAAGAGAGAAGAATTTGAACTAACAGAGGAAGTTCATGATGCTGATGGCATCTTACCCTCCTAAAATTGTACCTGCATTTCATACTTGGAAGTATTTATTTATTTATACCATTTTTATACCACCCATCTGCCCTAGGGCCACTTGGGTGGATCACCACAATCACAGCAACAACGTAATTAAATGACCAATTTGACAAGACAGGAAATGAGAATACAAATGAAACAAGTAATTTCTGTGCACCAGTGATACAGTGAACCAGATATTCTTGGATTAACACAGCATGCGCATGATGAAACATGGATGTTTGCCTGCAAAATGCTCAGGCTAGCAGGTCTCGTCTACCATGCGTCTTGCAGGCAGATGCCTCAGTTTCGCCATATGTGAGCCTTTCAGAAATGCCACGAAACCCATGCAGCTTGTGCTCAGGAAATCTCTAAGTACAAAATGTAGCTTCTTAAGCAGCCCCCGCAGGCTCTTCATGTGGCGAAGACATCCCCCACTCTTGAAGTCTAATCAAGGTTTCCCGGTGGCATTTTGGAGGTGTGGGCTTCCATGATTGTGAATGCTCGTTGACACAATGCTCTGTAAGGAAGGAATAAGTGTAAGCTTGGGGAAGAACTGCTTCTCCGTGGAACGGCATAATATATTACAATTTATCAATAGCTATTACAGTGGTACCTTGTATAAAGGAATTGATTTATTCCAAATGAAATTACGTTGAGCAAATTTTCCTTTATACAAATTTCCCATAGGAATGCATTGAAAACAGAGTAATCCCTAAACGCAAATATTTTTATGTTGTCTGGATTCGCCCCATAGACAATTCTGTTAAGCAAATTTCCCCTGTCTCTGGAATTTTTTATGTTGTACAGATTTTATGTTATACAAAGCATTTGTTATACAAGGGTCCACTGTATTACTTTCTAGGTGCTTTGCAGTGCTCATCACATTCATTCAACACCTTCCTATTTTGTTCCTGGAATGCTGTGGTCCTAGAGACCAGATTTCTTTGCTCTTGGACCAGATTTTTCAACTGGCAAGGTCTTCTTCTGGCTCATGGGTATGTGGCCTCAAAAAGACTACATTCCTCCTGAGCAGTCAATCCACCTTTTCCTACTTGAGGCAGGGCATTGCTGCATGCTCAACAGGTTGCTTTAAACCCTCTGCAGCCCAGGTGGGGAACGTCTTCCAACCCAAGGGCTACCATCAGAGATGATCCTGGAGGACACATTCCTGTAGTGGGTGGTAGGAGTCAGCAGTGGCAGCATGGATGTTGTTGTTGTTGTTGTTGTTGTTGTTGTTGTTGTTGTTGTTGCCCTCCTCCTCCTCCTCCTCCTCCTTCATTGTTGTTGTTGAGCATAAATTCTTGCAGCCAGGAATTAAGCCTCAGGAGAAGACATTTGTAGCCTTTTAAAGGGTGGGAAGAATCAGCACAACTGTTGGGAGGCCACCAGGAGATGCTGCTAAAGGGAAGGACACACAGACACCTGGGAGACATCTAGACAGAACCAGTTTAATCATTCGTCCCAGACAGGCAGTTGCCCCAGGCAGTGTAAGCCACTACTGCCACCCACACACTGCCACCAGTGGTGCCAGGAAGCCTTCATAGACTTTTGGCTGGCTATTTGAACACTGCTTGGCGTGGGAGTGGGTGGGGTTGAGAGTCAATGCTAGGTGAAGACTTTGGAGGGTCAGCCTACAGCTGCTATGCTGTAATGACTGGGACACTATGAGGAAAGGCTACAGATTTTGGGCCTCTTTAGTCGGGAAAAGAGGTGCCAGAGGGGGGACATGATCGAAATGTACAAAATAATGCAGGCCATGAATACAGTAGATAGAGGGACGCTTTTCTCCCTCTCACAAAATACCAGAACTAGGGAACATCCACTCAAGTTGAGGGTTGGAAGAGTAAGAACAGAAAAAAGAAAATACTTCTTTACCCAGCATGTTGTTAGTCTGTGAAACTCCCTGCCCCAGGATGTAGTGATGGCTTCTGGCTTGGATGCCTTCAAATGGGATTGGACAGATTCCTCGAGGAAAAGTCCATCACAAGTTACAAACCATGATGGGGATGTGTAATCGTCAGGCTTAAAAAGAGGGTTCTTCAATGGCCAGATGCAGGGGAGTGGTATAGGGAGAGAGATATCTAGTCTCGTCCGCTCCCGGAGGCATTTGGTGGGTCCACTGTGAGATACAGGAAGCTGGACTAGATGGGCCCTTGGCCTGATCCAGCATGGCTCTTCTTATGTTCTTATGTTATCACTTGCCCTCTAGCAACTATCTCCTGTTCTTGACTGTCACTATTATGAGTTGGGAAAGGCAAATGCTGAAGCCCATGAGGCGTTTCTTCCCATTTTGGTGACCAGAGACCTTCCGTTACTTCTGGGTTCTCAAAAGCCTGGATGAGATCTTGTAAAGGCAGGGTTTGGTGCCAGGACAACCCCCTCCTCACCCTCCCCAGCTTTGCTTACCAATCTTAAAGGAGAAGAAAGAGCGCAATTTCTTTGATTCCAGTACCAAACAGATGTTTCTCCTAATGTTTAGTTGATACCACTCTTATGTATATGGAAATCAAAGGAAACATGGAAAAGAACCAGCTGATGTGGGATCTGCAGTATCACTATATGCACCATGTGATCGCAGGAGGGGAAAAGACACCTCCAAATAAAAATCAGCTGAAAAGGGATGTGAAGTAGTGGTCTTTGACTGAAGCCTGTTAAATCTAGTGCTGCTTTGAAGGGCAACAGAACAAGGGCCTGACCAATTAAGGTCAGGATAGTCAAAGCTATGGTTTTTCCAGTAGTGATGTATGGAAGTGAGAGCTGGACTATAAAGAAGGCTGATCGCCGCAGAATTGATGCTTTTGAGCTGTGGTGCTGGAGGAGAGTCTTGAGAGTCCCCTGGACTGCAAAGAGATCAAACCTATCCATTCTGAAAGAAATCAACCCCGAATGTTCACTGGAAGGACAGATTTTGAAGCTGAGGCTCCAGTACTTTGGCCACCTCATGAGAAGAGAGGACTCCCTGGAAAAGTCCCTGATGCTGGGAAAAATCGAAGGCAAAAGGAAAAGAGGACGACAGAGAATGAGATGGTTGGACGGTGTCATCGATGCAACAGATATGGATTTGAGAAAACTCAGGGAGGCAGTGGAGGACAGGAAGGCCTGGCGAGCTCTGGTCCATGGGGTCACGAAGAGTCGGACACGACTGAACGACTGAACAACAACAACATGGGACAACAAATAGCCAACAGCCAAATCCCTTCTCCTATTATGCTGGTAGACTGTACAAGAGGTAGACGGTACAACACACACTTATGTGCTTCCAGTTTCCTCTTGTGATTTCCTTGGTCCAGGCCCTCCCCTTGCCCTCCATCACCCGTTGGCTGGTTGAGGTGACAATGGATGTTGCTGGTTCAACCCATTTGCCTCGCACACCTTTCTGTTCTATATTTTGCCCTCTTTTCTCAGATCTGCCATCTCATCTGTTTTTAGACCATTGGTGGGAAGCCTTTGGCCCTCCCAAGTATTTTTGGACTACCGTTTGGCTATCCTCAGCTCTCACCAAAGGAAAGTGGCAGACACTCAAGCAACATCTGTCGTAGCACCAGGAAGTAACTGGCATGACATTATAATGTTGCTAGAAGTTTGGAAGAAGCTAGCTAGAAATATTCAAGTTTCTGCAATAACTAATACTCAAGTACAGTGGTACCTTGTATAAAGTAATTAATTTGTTCCAAATAAAATTACGTTGAGCAAATTTTCCTTTATACAAATTTCCCATAGGAATGCATTGAAAACAGAGTAATCCCTAATCGCAAATATTTTTATGTTCTATGGATTCGCCCCATAGATGATTCTGTTAAGCAAATTTCCCCTATCTCCGGAATTTTTTATGTGGTACAGTACAGAATTTATGTTATACAAACCATTTGTTATACAAGGGTCCACTGTATATAGTAACCGGAGGCATTTTCATAGAAGGTGGGCAGCTGGCACGAATATTCTGAGCTCATAACACAGACAAGTTGCCCCTTGGAAATTACAACAGCTGCCTTACATGAAGTGCAGTAGGGTTCTAAGGATGCGGCTAGACAGGGATGCTGTCCCAGGTCGATTTGGTTGCATTTGAAGTTTCCTATGGCATCTAAATAGCTGTTTCGTAAGAACATAAGAACAACCTTGCTGGAACAGGCCACAGCCCATCAAGTCCAGCATTCTGTCTCACACAGCAGCTCACCATTTGCTTCAGGGTATTCCCAAGCAGATGTCTTCACCTGCTTATGATTCTCTACAAATGGCATTGAGAGAGATCCTGCCTATGTCTCCAACCTAGAGGTTGTCCTTAGCCATCCCTAATGACAGCCATTGATACCCTTGTGCTCCATGAACTTGTCCAATCCTTTTTTAAAAGCTGTCAAGGGTTGATTTTGGCCCAGCTGGGCTGGCAGGTGTGCTGCACACACAAAAATTACCAACAAACATGCCTTGACATTATTTACAGTCGGCAGCATCATTCCTTTCGTCTTGAAGTTTCTTAGGTTCATTTTTCATGGGATGTTTAATTCATCTGGGAAAAGTCAACACTGCACCTTAAATCACTGCATTTCTTACTGGGCTCACAGGTTGCCCACCCTCCTAACACGCCCCCTTTCCCTGGTTCTTTTAGTAAGCTGACAGCACTAAATTGTTCTTATGTCTTCTGAAGCTGCAGCGCTTTTCTGACATAGTGCTAAGCTGGACAAGTAAAATTTTGAAACTTGTTTGGAGGAGAGAAAAAAGATGTTCCCTTTCTACTCCATATATGGCGCGTTATGCCAGTACAGCAAGAACATCCTGGTCACATGAGTGCCTCTTGTCTTTCCTTTGAAAACTTTTAAATAACTTTTTTTTCTCAATACAGGACTAGGCCAGATATGTGCCACAGTTTCATAAGTCATTAACAGCAATACAGCAGCCTGTTGTTGGTTTTTTAAAAGTATGTCCCACTGTTCAACATCATCACAGAACCCATCCACCACTGCCATGTTGGTCTGAAAGAGGCAATAAGATATGTGAGAAATTGGGGGTAGGGGTGAGGGAAGCAGTGCCAGAGGAATCACTGGAAACAAACATTGGCCCCTGTCAACAGAGCAAACAGGGATGAAGACACATAAAAAGGGCTGGGCTTATTGATGATTAGCTGTAAGTTATATAGGTGACAGAAAATAAATCAGATTTAATTGCGCCAGCTGCACCCGCACACATCCCCCGGCAAATTGCAGGGTGGTCACACCTGGCGGAGCGCCTATGAAGAGCCCTGCTGGATTAGATGGAAATTCAGCATTCTGTTCCTTAGTTGCCAGCCAAATCTCTATGGGAACTTACATATTTATTTATTTTATTTTGAATATTTATACCCCACATTTCTCCTTGAAAAAGGACCCAAGGGGGCTTACAAGAATGAGGGGCAACATATAGGCCAAAATATTTAAGACATATTCAAGTTAAGAACAGAGAATAAAAAAATTAAAAAAAAACAATTAAAAAATTGGAAGTAGAGCAGACTGCATCTAAAATTTGTAAGGCAGCAGTTAAAACGCCTATGGTTTCCCACTCTTAAGTCAAATTGCTCTTAACTAGAGCCACTCTTAAGTAGAGGTACCACTGTATTACTGGAGGAAAATAAGTATATATTTCATATTACTTTATATTACTGGTGGGGGGCTAGAATTGAATAAGAGAATGGCATAAGATTTAAAATTCCTGTTAGACTGGCTTGAAAAGTGCTTTAAAACACTTTCCAAGTAGCCTTTCAAACTAACCATGGTCCCAGTTTATGAAATGTAATCTGGCAATATTCTCCTTACACAAAAGAAGCTACTTATAGGCAACAATGTTATTCTTAACTTCCTAGTTTGACATCCTTCCCTGAACATACCAAACTCACCTAAAAGGGCCTTTTCCCCCTCTTGCTTGTCTTTGGCATTTGGTTTTAGTTTTGGCTTATTAACGGCATCTTAAAGGCTGGGAACAGGATGAGGGGTGAGGCGAGGCGGCAAGAGGCGACACCAGTAGGAGTTCCGCCATCTGGGGCTGGAAGCTTGAGTCTTAACGTGTTGGCTAGGTGCATTAATTGGGGATCACAGACGTTTCTGCAAGGGGGAACCAAGAGTCAGCGTGTTGCACCCTCTCTGAATGAGAGACTGGGAAGGAGGAAGGCGGGAGCCCAGTCTTGGCTACTGGCCACCGCTTCTGCTGGATGCATCATTCTATTTCCGTGACTTCCGGACATTCCCTTGCACAGAACGTTGTTGGGAGAGGCAGGTCTGGCTGACGATGGAGCAAGCATCTTCCTGTCCCTGCCACTGACTCATTCTATGCCCTTGACCAAGATGCCTCCTTTTCCCTGTTCGCCTCCTGTCCTATCCAGATCCTAGGACAGCGAGCTGGTTGTTCATGGTGCTCTCCCCCTGATTCCCCGGGCACCATTATGTTGAAATTGTTGGCTAAAAGCTGTTGGAAAACTGCAGAAGCTCACTACCCATCCTCCCACCCACCCAAAATAGAAAAAGAAGGAGAGAAGGACAAGCAACAACAACTGCAAAAGTTATGTTTTCTGGGCTGAGAAAGATAGAGCATTCATGCAACTGTGTTTTGGGAGTTCTCTTTTCTCCAGATGTTCATGATGCTGGAGAGCAGAGGGCTTTTATAAAAAAGCATCTGGCAGATGTGAAAAGGAAGGAGTATAATATAATCTGTGCGTGTATTGCTCGCCATTATGATGGAGTGCATGGGATACGTTTTCCCTTTCCTTGATTTTAATTAATTTAATGGCCTTTTTTGATCAAGATGAATTTGAAAAGTATGCATTTGAAAAGTGTTAAGACATTTTAAAAATTAGTAGCATACCAGTTCATCCATATTGGTGAATATGAGATTGAGATGTACATCTGTATTCAATGGGGCTTTTTCCCCTGAACAGGCATGGATAAGAATGCAGGGCACATATCTTCCTACCTGGTGTTATTGAGAGCGAAACAGCCCATGCTGCTATAGCTTAGCCTTTCTTGTGGAGTAATAAGAATTAAAACTCTTCCCCTCCCCCGCCAGCCTGCTGATGCCTTTTAGGATAACACACCTAGTGCTATGTCAGTTTGATTTCTCCTGGAATGCTTTCTTCTTTATTACAATTCAGTCTCAGGAGTAAGCAGTTTATCAATTTTTAAAATTGCATGCATTTAAGTGAAATTTAAGTAAACATGTACCTGGGTAATAGTAGTTTCTTTTGTTGTGCTAGCTGGAGTAGGGGTTAGTACATAAGAACATAAGAACACCCTTGCTGGAACAGGCCACAGGCCATCCAGTCCAGCATTCTGTCTTGCACAGCGGCTCACCATTTGCTTCAGGGTATTCCCAAGCAGATGTCTTCCCCTGCTTACAATTCCCTGCAAATGGCAATCTCTCCAACCCGGAGGTTGTCCTTAGACATCCATAATGATAGCCATTGATACCCTTGTTCTCCATGAACTTGTCCAATCCTTTCTTAAAGATATCACAGCTGACAGCTGTCACACTTTTTCTGGCAGGGAGTTCCACAGACCAGTGATCCTCTGGGTGAAAAAGTACTTTCTCTGATTTGTTTGAGATCTAGCACCCAAACGTTTCATGGAGTGCCCCTTAGTCCTAGTGATGTGCGATAGGGAAAACAGTTTTCCTTATCTACTTTGTCCACATTGTGTATGATTTTATAAACTTCAAGAAGTAAGCCGGTCCTCTATTGGAAGAACACTCAAGACTAACATTCTTTAGCTGAGAGTGTCTTTTACTTGAAGGACTGACCAATCTGAGTTTGTTTTTAGATCAAGACTTAGAAGAAAGGGGGGGGGTTGACATTGTCCATCTATTGTTTGCACCTAGCTAGCAGAAAGATCAAGCACACAGATCACTTGGCTGTAGATTATGTGACAGGAAGAAGTGTTCTGCTAATATACCGCTCCATACAACTTCACGTAGTCTCTGAGCGGTTTACAGTTTAATTACAGTATGCAGGCCACACATTGCACACACACCCAGCAAGCTGGGTACTCATTTTACCGACCTCAGAAGAATGGAAGGTTGAGTGAACCTTGAGCCTGCTACCTGGGATTGAACCCCAGGTCGCGAGCACAGTTTTACCTACAGTATAGGCATTTAGCCACTGCACCACGAGGCTCAGTTGTTTCTAAATTTTCATCTATACATACAAATTAGGATATACAGATCTTTTCTATGCTTTATCCTCTCCCATTTTTTGGTGATGCATTTTCTCTTTCTCAGCAACATACAAGTCACCAACTTAGAAGAGACAGCAGTTCATCTAGTAGGCACATGCCTGGGATCTTTTAGGGAAGCATGCATCCCAGCTGTGGAAGTGGGTTTAATCGTATTGTATTGGGCTAACGGTGCCCATTTACATTGGTTCTGCACTGGGCAATGACAGAAAAGCCCGAATATGGTCATAGTTGGACTGGAAATGACGAATGTTGAATCATAGTACATGCATGGATAAGGAAGTCATTGAACTGAATGTCAAATCTCTCTCTCCCCTCACCCCCAGCACTTCAACCAATTGAAGGCCAACCTTGACCTAGTGGGAAAGCAGTGCTGCAAGCTGATTTTGTCTGGAAAGTGTTTCCTTTAAATCTTAATTACAAATCTAGTACGGTATAGAAGTTAGTTTGGGATCAGAACTTGGGAGAGTGAGGGCCTTTTCACACGACCCCTAAACTCCGCGGCAAATGGCTCCCAGCTCCGGAGCTTAAAATTATTTCCCCACCAGCTCCGGAGTTTACAGATAATTAAGTGCGACCACGCCCACCTAAGCGCGTCCCAGCACACTTTTCATGTACCTGCTCTCGGAGGGTGAAAATTCCTGATGCGGATATAACAGTAGTGACTGCCGGGCTCTCCTTGCTTCTGTTTGTTCTTTTTTTGCCCCCCGCCCCTTTAAGAGATCTGAATGCAATGCCGGGAGCAAAGCGAGATGGCAGAATGGAGGTGAGCGGCATTCTTTTCTCCCTTTTTTTCTCCCTCCCGTCACGCAGCCAGCAGCCAGGAGTATGGAGGGGGTGGGAACGCAGGAACGGCGACAAACCCCTAAGATCTCTGGTCCGATTTTAAGTGGCCAGCAGATCTTAGGGGTCGTGTGAAAAGGCCCTGAGTCTCTGCTAAGACGTGAAATTCACAGAATGACTTTGAGTTAGTCACTCTCTTGATCTGAATTGGAGCTTCCTCACATGATGCCAAACTTACTGATCGAGCAGTGGGAACATCCTGGGCAGATTTTTATACCAAGAGAGTCTGTAGATCCCTAAGTGAAATAAATAAAGCTACATTGTTTGGTTATACTGATTGGAAAATGCTTATTTGAGGACAAAAAATAAGTTACAAAGAAGGTGAGCTTTTGCTCTCTGCAGAACTCTGCATCAAGTGACCCGTTGTGTCGTTACAGTCGTGACCGACCCTTCGTGACCCCATGTCCATGTAGTTTTTCTTGGCAGGAATACTGAAGTGGCTTGCCAGTTCCTACTCCAGGCGCCTACAGCACCTGGCATTCCCTGGTGCTCGCCCATCCAAGTACTAGCCAGGCCTGACCCTGCTTAGCTTCCAAAATCAAGTGAGACTGGATGTCCTTATGGCATCTAGGACCTGGGTACCTAAGGTGGTGTGAAATTGATAGTGATTCCTCATGGATTAGAAGAGATGGAGGTTCAGACACACAGAAAAGCCTCTTCCCATCGAGGCAGAATACTTGTGGGGGAGGGGCAGGCAACTGTGTTATTTTCAGCAACCATTCCTTTACTTAATCCATATTTTAAAACTAATTGTAGCACAGGCCATCTAGAGACTGCTTTTTGGTTTCTTTCTTGTCTGCTGATCAAGGAGCCCCATCCAGACAAGTTGGAAGCAGTTTTGAGTTTACATCTATGAATTGCAAGTTACTACAACACTGCTATTTATTACTTACATAAAAACCATCCCCCATAGGGGGGCCATATATTTTTAAAAATATAGGGGGGCCATATATATTTTAAAAGAGGCGTGTAAAACGTAATAAATAGAGTAGATCAGTAAAAAGTGATTGAACAAACAAAAATTAACCCACATTAAAACATATTTAAATGTTAAAATGCCATGACTACTATGCAGTATCTCACGAAGCGTCCAGATATAGATCTCAACTGTGTGCTTAAAAAAATGATTTTACCTGCAACAGGATAGAAGTATAGAGTCATAGAATCCAAGAGTTGGAAGAGACCTCAAGGGCCATCTAGTTCAACCCCCTGCCATGCAGGAACCCCCATCACAATATTTCCAACAGATGGCCATCCAGCCTCTACTTAAAAACCTCCAAAGAAGGAGACGCCACCACCCTCCATGGCAGCATATTCCATTGCTGGACAGCTGTAACTCATGAAGTTCTTCCTAATGTTTAAATTTGATCTCTTTTCCTGTAGTTTGAGACCATTGCCCCACGTCCTAGTCTCTGAAGCCATTGAAAATAAACCAGTTCCTTCTTCAATGTGACATCCTTTCAAATATTTAAACATAACTATTATATCCCCTCTCAGTCTTCTTTTTGTAAGGTTAAACATTACCAGCTCCTAAGCCGCTCCTCGTAAGACATTTCTTCCAGACCTTCAATCATCTTGGTCTCCCTCCTCTGGACCCATTCAAGATTGTCAACATCCTTTTTAAATTGAGGAGCACAGAACTGGACACAGTGCTCCAGGTGGGGTCTGAACAAAGCAGAATAGAGTGGAACTTTCACTTCCCTTGATCTAGAATCGTGTTGGCATTTTTGGCCACCACATCACACTGCTGACGCATATTCAATTTGTGGTCCACCAAGACTCCTAGATAGCAAGGAGGGGGCCAAACGGGTCTCCCAAGGAAGGGCAATCAATAGTCTGGGAACAGTCATTGAAAAGGTTCTCTCTCTCATATCCTCACCAAATGAAATGAAGTGGGAACAAAAGAAGGGCCTTCCCAGAAGATCTTAACTTGATACCATCACACCTCAAACTGGCCCTTTAAGCCCACACTCTCTACTTTGGGACAAAGCAATTTTTGGAATATGTTGCTGCATATCCTATGGCTGTAGCATCAATCCTGGATTATTATTTTTTTGCGGTGGGGGGGGGCAGATTTTCTGCTCTTTCTCTCATTTCTAATTTTGTAACACTCAGCTTGATGAAGAATTTTGAAGGAGTCAGAAGCTCATGTGAACAGACAGGTTTTACAGTTCCATTAAATATATTAGCACTACTGATTTTAAACTTGGCTTAAATTCTGTTTATTATTTCTAAATTTCCATATATCTGTAGATGTGTAATTTTATGCACCCCTTGTCCTTTTTCTTTCCACGATTCACATCTCTTTTTTCAGGAACAGAGCAAGGGCCATTAGATGCTCACCTTTCTGGGTTTTTAAAATTTTTTTATTTCCCCCTCTCATGAAGCAAGCCTATTTGACCATTGCTTTGCATGGGCTATTCTGTGGCCAGATTCGGTCCCATCCCCCAACCCCATCCCCAGTCCTGCTCAGCTTCTTGCAGCTGCAATGAACAGACCGGAATCTTGTGGCTTCCTGTCTCCATCCTGTTTCCCACCAGCAAACGCTTTCTGCTCCCCTCCGCCACTTCCTCCCTTGCTTGTGCTTTGGTCAAGCGCTCTTGTGCTTGAGAGACTTTACAGTAAGTTACCTCAGAGACGCACCCACCCTCCACCCCCTGTGTGTACAGACATCTGCATCATAGGCCGTGAAGTGCATGTTTTGAGGGGAAACAGATTCAAATGGCCCAAGTGTTCAAGGCAGTTTATTGTATCGGCACTCAAAAGTTACAAATGCAAATGTCAACATTGATCTGCTGGTTCTCTCTCCTTGCCATTTTTAAAAACAATGGGCCTGGGTAAGGGTGGGGAAAACCGAAAAACACAAAGCCCAAATTATGTTCAGGGGGTGCAGGATTTGAACCATTGTTTGGGCAGAAGTGTTTCCTGAAGCTTTGAGGACATTCTTCTCCATTATAAAAAGCCTTAGTCCCTGGACAACAGACTGACCAGCATGCAGATAGAAGCCCCTGTTCCAACTCTTCCTCACTCTAATGCGATATATTGATTTAGGCTGCTTAGAACATATCATCGGAACACTTAAAATGGGGGGTTGGGGGTTGGGGCAAAATATCTCTAGCTGCGGATATATTGTAGGCCCTTAGCAACCTGCTTGCCTCCCAACAAGAGGCCTACTCCTCAGACTGACTGAAGAGGCAGATTGGATGCTTGGTGGGGGCTGCCTGCCAGCAGAATCCTCCTGCATCTTTATTTTTCTTAAACAACAGGCAGCTATTCTTCTGACATAAAATTGTTTTGTGGAAAAATAAAGTTCTTCTCTGCCCTAAATCAGAAATTTGTTCCTCATGGGAGGGCAGGGTTAGGGTACAAACTTTATACCTGCGTATTTTGCAGAGAACAACCATTTTGGAGGAAGGATGGTTGGAATTGGAAATTCAGAGCTGTTCTTATTGTTATTGTTATGTACCATAAGGCCACCTCACGTAAGTTGAAGATCATGGCTTCCTTTGTCAGTTCATCTCATTGGATTTCCTCTTCCCATTGCCTTCAGCCAGTAGTGTTGTCTTTTTTTTTTCAGTTTTGCCTTTTTAAATGATGTCCCAAGAGTACAACAGCCTCGGTTTCATATTTTTGTGTTTGTTTTAGAGAGAATTTTAGAGCACAACTACAAGTTCAAATGCTACAACATAAGCTCCGCTTATAAAACGGGCAAATCAAGTGATTTTTAACTGACTGCCAGGACACAAAGGCTGATTTGAATTGGCCCAGCCCCTTCTCCTTCTAAAGTGACTTCTTTTTGTCTCTACTTATTTACTTTTTAAAGCCAGAGCAATTCAAACTAGCTTTCCCCCATGCAGTTACCTCTGATGTGTTGTTATCAAGACGAGGTCGTGTCTGTAGGTGGCATTTTGATGACAGGCAGTTGGGGTGTGATATTGCGGATCAGGGAGACATATAAAAGCAAAGCACTGTGATTCTCATGTGGGGGATTAGGTGCTAGTCCTAAATCATAGACTCATAGAATCATTGTAGGGTTGGAAGGGACCTTGGAGGTCTTCCAGTACAACTCCCTGCCAAAGGCAGGAGACCTCATACCATCCTGGACAGATGGCTGTCCAATCTTTTCTTGAAAACCTCCAGCGATGGGGCACCCACAAGACCAGGAGGCAAGATTGTTTAATGGCTCTCACTGTCAGTAAATTTCTCCATATTTCCAGGTTGCCTCGCTCTCTGATGAGTTTGCACCTATTGGTTCTTATCATATCCTCAGGTGCAAATGAGAATAAATCAATGGCCTCTTCTCTGTGGCAACCCTTCAGGTATTAGAAGACTGCTATCATGTCTGCCCTTGGTCTTCTCTTTGTCAGGCTAAACATGCCTAGTTCTTTTAGTTGTTCATCATATGATTTAGCCTCCAGTCCCCTTATCATCTTTGTTGCTCTTCTCTGCACTTTATCTAGGGCCTTTGTGTGTTATTTGTATTGTAGTGACACAACTGGGCACTGTAAGCCTCCTTGGGTCCTTTTCCAAGGAGAAAGGTGGGGTAAAATATTCAAAATAAATACATACTATCACTTCTTGTGATCTTGATGCTATCCCCCTCTTGATGCAGTCTAGGACTTCTAGTTTCTTTTCCATCTCACAAAATACAAGAACTAGGGGACATCCACTGAAATTGAGAGTTGGGAGAGTGAGAACAGACCAAAGAAAATATTTTTTTTACCCAGCGTGTGGTTGGTCTGTGGAACTCCCTGCCACAGGATGTGGTGATGGCATCTGGCCTGGATGCCTTCAAAAGGGGATTGGACAGATTCCTGGAAGAAGTCCATCACAGGTTACAAACCATGATGGAGATGTGTGATCTTCAGGCTTAAAACTGGGATACTTCAAGGGCCAGATGCAGGGGAGTGGTATCAGGAGACAGATATCTCGTGCACTCCCAGAGGCATCTGGTGGGGCCACTGTGAGATACAGGAAGCTGGACTAGATGGGCCATTGGCCTGATCCAGCAGGGCTCTTCTTATGTTCTCATGTTCTTATGACCGTGTTCACTTTTTTGGCAGCTGCAGCACACTGCTCCCTCACCCTTAGGCCCTGGTCTGCCAGGACACCAAAATCCCATCAGATCATGTGGGAAGGCTTGTTGTGAAGCAATTAATTACTTAATAGACAGGTCTGAAATTGTCATTAAAGTCACCTCCCCCTTCCCAGCCATTATTCTTTTCCCTTAGTTTCAAGGAATGGATCAAGAGATTACCTCATCTCTGGTCACAGTTTATTGTGACAATAGTTTAAAATTTATTTATTTATTTATTTAAATTTTTATACTGCATACCCATTGCCCTGTATATGTACAGCTTCTCTGTGTGGCTGGGAGCCCTTTTCAGCTTAAGCTGTCTTCGTGAAGAGACCTTACTAGGGAGGGAAGGACACAGCCTGCTTGCTTTCTTCATACATTCATATAAATCTAAAGCAGAATGCCTAAATAGGGCTTCAGAGAGCACTGAATTTTTCATTTACCATATGTCTGCATCTTACACTCTCTGCTGTTGCTGCTACGACGTTAGAACACGAGAGGACACAGTGTCACTACCAAAGTAGTTATCTTAACATGGCAACCCACTCAGTGCTAAGCTGCTGGGCATGCCATCAGGCAGCAACCACTGTAAATCTCTGCCTCCCCCCCCCCAATGGGATAACATCATGCCAGGCACTAAAGTTTGAGATATTTAAAAGGAGCAGGCACTCTAGAGTTGAGGGACATGGTGGCTGTGAAGATGGATTTAAGTGGTTGTTTTATCATTTCTCCTGGTCTGCTTTCTGAGAGGAGCCTGCTGAATATTGTAGTAAGCTTGGCCCTATACATTTCCAGGGAGGAAGAGCCTAACTATATATGTTACAGTGCTCTCAATGGCAGGACAATTATCCTGCACACTCAAGTTTTGAAAATCAATTCATTTAACTTGCTATTTGTCTGATCTTCACTATTAGCTTGATATTACATTTATATCCTGCCTTTTCCTCCACGGGGTTCAAAGTGGCATGTAGAAATGGGCGCCATCTGCTTGTTCATCTTATGAGCCTAGTTCAGACCAGGGTGACATGAGGTCAAAGTGAGCTATAAAAAGGAAGACTCACAACTAGCTTTCCTCAGACTGAAGAAGCTGTTTGGATGAGCAGCGATACATTTCAAGAAAAGAAGTCCAGTTGCCATGACTCAGCTTCCAGATAAACTCACCTGGATGACTGAGAATCTTCACACACATTGTGCCAGTTGTTTCATTTTTTTCATTAATTTTTCAAAGCCCTGCCTACTCCAGTGGGCACCCACTCAGAGGCAGTGCCTTGGTTTCCCTGTCCCGCCTCCTCCAAATGCTGCCTGTGAGTGGGTGACCACCGGAGGAGGCAGGGCTTTGTTTGAAAACTTGTTTGGGCCAATAAATGAACCAGCACAAACCACTGAAATCTATGCCACCTCTAGTGGCATCATTGGCTCTCCTTGTCTTCACAACAGCCCTACTCTGGATCAGAGAGTGTGCCTGGTTCAAGACCACTCAGTGGCCTTCAGGGCCGGTGCTAGGTTTTTTTTGCACCCTAGGCGAGGGACCGGGGGGGCGGGCGGTGGGCGGGCAGGGGGCAGGGGGCAGGCAGGGTGGTGGGTGGGGGGCAGGGGGTGGGGTGGGGGGCACGGTGGGGGCAGGGGGCAGCGGGTGGCGGGGATGGCGACGGGCGCGGGGGGCAGGCAGCAATGGGCACAGGGGGCGGCGGGCGGGCGGCGACGGGCGGCTGGCAGGCGGCGGGGTGACGGACGGCGGTGGCCAGCAGCGGGAGTGCGGGGCGGGGGGACGGCAGGCTGTCCAGCGCCCTCTCTCCATTTTGGCACCCTAGGCAACTGCCTAGTTCACCTTAATGGAAACGCCGGCCCTGATGGCCTTGATGGTTGAGTGGAAATTTCAACCCAGGTCTTCTGAATCCAGTGGCTCTCAAGTTAAAGTACTGTGCAGCATGCTCAAGCTTCAGAGTCACCTTCAGTACACCTAGCAACAAACAAGAGCTACATTGACTGGACCTCAGAAAGTCTTAAGGGTGCTTTTACATGACCCCTAAGATCCGCTGGCCACTTAAATTCGTACCAGAAATCTTGGGGGTTTGTCGCTCTTTCTGTGTCCCCACCCCTCCGCACTCCCTGGCTCCTGTCTGCCTGAGGGGAGGGAGAAAAAAAAGGAGAAAAGAATGCCGGCTTACCTCTGTTCTGCCGTCTCGCTCTGCTCCGGGAAGCATTCTAGTCTCTTAAGATCTCTTAAAGGGGTGGGGGCAAAACAACAACAAACACAAGGCGAGGAGAGCCCGGCACTCACTGCTTTACATTCGCATCAGAAATTTTTCACCTCCGGAGAGCAGGTACTTGAAAAGTGCGCTGGGACGCACTTAGGTGGGTGTGGTCACACTTAATTTTTTTTAAACTCTGGAGCTGGTGGGAAAACAATTTTAAGCTCCTGATCTGGGAGCCATTTGCCTCAGATTTTAGGGGTCATGTAAAAGCGCCCTAAGATAGTTGTTAATATGCCCTCCAGATTGTAGCATGGGAATGGATGCTTTTGGAATGGCATGACCATGCTGTGAGGGGGAATCCTACAAGCCAGCAGATCCAACCTCTGCTGTAGAGGTGTTGGGCTCAAACTTCCATCAGACACTTTGCTGACCCTTCTAACGACACCCTTAAGCGGTTTTGATGGGAAGGACTTTGGGCTAAGGTCAATCACTCTGTGTGTGTGTGTGTTGTGCCATTACAGTCATGACCGACTCTTCGTGACTCCATGTCTATGGAGTTTTCTTAGCAGGATTACTGGAGTGGCTTGCCAGTTCCTATTCCAGGCGCCTACAGCACCTGGTATTCCCTGGTGGTCGCCCATCCAAGTACTAACCTGGGCCGACCCTGCTTAGCTTCCGAAATCAAGCAAGATCGGTTCCCTCTGTACCTCAGATCATATTTCCCATCTTTTTTTAGTTTAACTTCAGTCAGAGTCTTTGTGGGTTAAGTTTCAGTTTTAGAAATGTGTGCCTTAGAGTCTGTGTTTAGCAAAGCTTGTGTCATAGACAGGTTAGTAGTGTTGACATTGTTTCGATGTTTTGAGTGTTTATGTAAACAGTAAGTGAAGGAACTAGTGAAGGCAGTTAAGATACTATACAATACTATGTAACCAGTGAACATATTTTTGTGTGTTCTGACCTGAAGATTTGTGTAAGTAAAAGAGAAACATATTAATTCTTTCTGGGCACAAGAGTCTCTGTTTATGTTCAGACTCTTATGTTAGTGAGATAAATCTGAATACAGTATAACTGGTTGTATTATAAGGGGTCGTGAATTAGAGGGAGACTTAGAGATGGGCACAACAGACCACCGGTTCAGTGGTTTGTGCTGGTTGGGTGCTTCAAAGCCCCGCCTCAGGTACCACTCAGGGGCAGCGTCTGGAGGAGGTGGGGCAGGGAAGCCAGGCCAATGCCTCCCAGTGGTTGATGGCAGCAGGAGGAGGAGGTGGGGCTTTGAAATGCCGAATAGGGACGGGCATTTCGTTTTGGAACCAGCGGGTTACGAAACAAACCACGCGAGCCCAGGTGGTCCTCGGAACTGGCTGACACATGCAGAGGGGCCTTTGGCCTGATCCAGCATGGCTCTTCTTAGGTTCTTACGGAATGGCAGTTGCTGTTGCTATTGTTGGAGGAAATGGCCGTCCTGTCCCCTTATTGGTTGTGCTGCCAGATTCCTTGGCTGGCAAGGGTGGGGTGGAGAGAGGAGAGAGGGCCAAAGGCCCGCTTTGATGTCAAGAGGAAGCTCACTAGGAAGTCCAGCCCTCCTCTTCCCAGGGCTGCAGCCTGAACAATAGGCCTCCTGGGCCCAGCTATTTTAAGATTTCAATGGGATTCCAATCAGCGTTGCTTTCATTAGAGTTGCAGAAACTCAAGCTTCAGGAGGCAGCTGGGTTGCCAGTGAGCTGTAGGCAATGATTTTATGCACCTGGTATAGGAACAAGGGGATTCCCCCTGCTTTTCACAGGGTGGCATCTTGAAGTTCAAGGTGGCCCTGTGTCCTCTGTAATCAAGGAAAATCCTCTGTTTGAAAGGGTCCCTTGGTTTGCCCAGCTGAGTACATATGCACCAGGATGGGACCCCTCTGTTCCTCCAGAATTAGATTTTGCAACAGAATCAACAGAGAATGAGGTAGGCACTCTGCAGTGCTATCACACAAAGAGCTGTCAATGGCCGTTACTTCACGAGCCGCTCGCGTCGCGGCTAGCCTTCTTTTCTGTCCGAATCGATCGTTTTAGTCTGCACGCCCCTCCATTTTAGCTTCGGTGCCGCCCCGACCACTCCCCCTTAACCGTGCTCCAACCGGGGCAAGTGGTGCCCCTGGCTGCTGCCGGGAATCTTTTCGCTTCGCATCTTGCTTCGCTCCCAACGTGACGTGTGGTCTCGGTTTTGGGCTTTTATTTCAAGTTTTTTTTAAAAAATATTCAAACAGGGATATCGATGCATCGCTATATCGTTTCATCGCTTTGCGCTGTTACTTCCTCGCTCGAGTAGCAGCGGCAGCGGTGGCAGGAGCAGGAGGAGCCGCTGCCGCCTCGCCCGGCCAGAGCAGGGCACCCGGGGCAGGCAGCGTGCAAGCGGCGGAGGGTGGGCGGCTGTGCCATGCGGGCCTCCCCCCGAGTAGCGGCGGCGGCGGCGGGGGGGGGGCTGCCAATGATGCCAGGAAACAGTTGAAATCAGTAGAGCCATTGCAACTGACAGTCCAGCATCAGTGCATCGATACGCCGTCGGTAGGAATTTTTTTAAAGGACGGATGGGAAATAACGAACGTTGAAAAGTGGCATGCGAATGCGAAGGGAGCACGTGAGGTTGTGCTCGAATCGGTCCTAAAACTGCAGCTCGTGAGTACTGAGAAACAGGGGCAGGAGCGAAGCGAGAACACGTGACCGCCACGTGACCGCCTCTGAATTCAAATCGAAGGCAATATCGCTGCGGAGCGCCGCGCCTCGTGAAGTAAGGGCCAATGATACCCATTAGTTCCAGTCACTGATTATTTATAGTTTTGTTTTTACACTACAAAACAAAATGAAAATGAAAAAAGCCCCTGCAATTGCCCCTGCAATTTTTATTTATTTTGTTTTGCTTTTCTTTGCTAGCAAAGAAGTGTAAATGAGACTCTTCTTTTGTTCTAGCTAATCTACTGGGTTACAATAGAAAAATGCCATCTCATTTTCCAGCAAACCACGATGCCAAGAAATGACATGCTTTGTTGCTATCATCAGACACCACAGAATGGCCTCGGGCTTATAGCAATGACAGTCCCCCGTATCCACTTATTCATTAACCACTGATTCAGTTACCCACGGTTGGCAGAGGGGGAAAATTAAATAATTCGGCAGCCACAATGCAAGCTGTCACACACAGCTATAAAGCAAGCTACTGTCACAAACAGCATCCATAAAGCAAGACACCATCACAAAACAGTGGTTTTGGGGAGTGTTCTCTCTTATCCACAGTTTTCATTATCCGCAGGAAGGCCTGGAACCAATCCCCAGCGGATACCAGGGTCCTACTGTATATGAATGAGCGGCCTCCATAGTGTCCTGTCCTCAACATCCCATCCTCTGCCATTTTAAACTCAAACCAGTGGCTTGTGTTCAAAGTCAGTCCATCTCTCATTTGGTCCTCCTCATTTCCTTCTGCCCTCAACGAGCCTTTCTTAACATTGTTGTCCCCTTCAGGAAGTCTTGTCCTCTCGTAATATGACCAAGGCAGGACATCCCCAGTTACATCATTTTTTTAAAATTCCAGAAATAGTTCAGGTTTGATTTGCACTAAGACCCACTTGTTCATCTCTCTGGTAGTCCAAGGTATCCACGGAGCTCTCTTCCAGTACCGTAATTCAAAGAGATCATTTTTGTTCCATCAGCTTTCTTCACTCTCCAGCCTTCACACCTGTGCAGAGTAACTGAGAATAAAATGGTGTGAATGATCTTGACTTTGGTCTCTGGTGACACAGCCTTACACTTTGATGAGGTTTTCTGATTTCCTCAGTCATACCCTCCCACATCTCAGCCACTTTCTAATTTCTTGGCTGCAGTCTCCGCTTGGACTGGTGACTGAATTGGGGTGTATAAAATCTCATGGCGCAATGGTTAAACGACTGTACTGCAGCCAAAACTGCACTCAGTCATGAGCTGGGGTTCAACCCCTGGTAACAGACAAGGTCCACTCAGCTTTCTGTCCTTCTGAGGTCAGTAAAATGAGTACCCAGCTCACTGTGGGGGCCAATAGGCAGCCTGCGTAAAGCAAAGCAAAGCAAAGTGTTCTGCTTATATACCGCCCCATACCACTACAAGTAGTCTCTGGGCGGTTTTTACAATTTTTAATTACAGTGTGCAGGCTACACATTGCCCCCCCCACCCCCAGCAAGCTGGGTACTCATTTTACCGACCTCGGAAGGATGGCAGGCTGAGTGAACCCTGAGCCTGCTACCTGGGATTGAACCCCAGGTCGTGAACACAGTTTTACCTGCAGTACAGGCATTGAACCACTGTGCCACAAGGCTCATTCCAACTGTAAACCACACAGAGAGTGCTTTAAGCACTATGAGGGGGCAGCATAAGCAGCACTCTTGGCTTTTGCTTTTGAAAAAAAATCAGTTTTTTTCATTGTTAATATTAAAGTGATAAAGTTCATAGAATAGTGATGTTGGAAGGGGCCTACAAGGCCATCAAGTCCACCCCCAGGGCCCACTGGATGCAGTAATACAAGTCAAAGGATATCTGCCAGGCGGTTGTCCAAATTTCTCTTGAATGCCTCCAGTGCTGGAGTTCTCACGCAGTCATGATTCTGCCAACTTAATATTCAACTGCGGGCTGCTTTTGTACTTTCTTCTTTCACTTTCATCAGGAAGTTGCTGTAAGTCATGGCTGTAGATGGTTGTTGCCGTACGTTGGAGTATGTTGGAGTATTCAAGATTCTTACCCTATTTCGATCCTCTTCTGTCTGAAACCCTGGAATTCTTAGGAGGTTCTCAAGGTATACCTTAACTAACCTACTGTCCTTGGCATTCCTATGGTGTCAGAAATTGCCTGACAACTCCCTCAGTACAAGAAGAGCAGCCTGGGCAGAGCTGCTAGGACACCTAACTGCGCTCTTCCTGGCTGGGATGAGATATCCCCAGTGAGAATGGCTGCCTGAGTGGGATTTTAGAATGGATTCTTGTGCCTTACAACTTTGAATGTGTTATTGATGCTGCATGTGTCCACTCTATTTTAGTGTTCAATCCACATGTTTTGCGGACAAGGACTGGTTCAGGGTCTAGGCTCCTATAGGGGAGGATGGTCTACCAGGCAACCAAGTGCCAGGAAGGACATTTAGGAGCGTAATGGTTGTAAAGCTCATATTGTGAATCATACTTAGAAATAAACTTGATAGCCAGTGATGTTGTCATTTTGTGAAAGTATGTCAGTGTGTTGCCATTCTGACCTCGAACATAGCTGGACCATAGTTCAGCTGCAACATTCGGGACTAGCAGAAGTTTCGAAGCAGAATTTCAAGGAGGACTTGTTCAAAATAATGATATTTATTTGAAGCAGTATCTGAGGATGAAGAACCTGCAGTTTTAAGAGAGTGAAGTGAAAGCTGCATTCAAAGCACTTGGAAGAAATAAATCATATGGAGTATAGTAATAAAACTATTCCAAGCTGCATAGACTCTCATAATTTTAACAATAATACAGTACACAGAAACTTTACCTGTGCATAGCTGTGTTGTGTGTGACCCAAAAAAAGGGGTTGCTTCTGTTGCTTCAGTTCAGAAGCTGTTGTACTAGGAGGTTCATTATGGCTTAGTGATACAAGGCAAATACCACTGTTTGGTGACTGAGCAAAGCTGGGACAGATAAATGATTTGCACAGCCATCTGGAAGTCTCAAGGAATAGTAGGATATCCTGTGAAACAAAAGGATGATGCAACAGTAAGTTCTAGCCTAACAGAATTAACAAACAGGAATTGCACAGGAAGCTCAGGAGAGGCCATCCAGGCAGCAAAGCCTTGCTCCAAACATTGGATTTAAAATTTGATTAGCTAAACATTCGAAATTGTAAAAAGAACTGGTTATTCTTAATGTTGGGATGGTTAACATGTTAGTTAAATCATTAAGGGCTGTGCCTGTTGGAGAGGGTAGTTCTTAATCTTTCAGAAATGCAAAGAGGCCTTATTTCACAAGAACAGTGCAACATAATACAAAGACGTTCCGAAGTCAGAAAGGAAGGAATTTGAAAAGTTCTGGGAATGACCTTCTGCAACCACGAGGGAATTCAAAATTAGTAACCAGTGATAAATAAAGAGCCAGCTCACCTCTCTGTGTTCGTCTTCTTCAGCATCATACTACAAAACGTGTTGACTAAAAGTACAGGAGTCTTGAAAAAATACTTATTGAATTATTACTATAATTTTGTCATCTCCAGAATGTGGTGTGGTTCTGGTTACAAATTCCTTGCAGCTGTTAGCAGTTTAGCACAATTGTATGACAACTTTAAGGGAACAGCCAGTGTCTCTATGGGTCATTTTGCAAAAAAACAGTGTTTTAGAGCAAAACCAACCCGTATATCATCTGGGAGAGATGGACTCCAGTCTGACTTGCGTGGGCAATCCCTATCTATTTAGCACAATACACAGGATGCCAGGCTAGGCCTCCTTGACCTGGCATGATGCCTGTCTGAAATATTTGGGGTGTGTGTGAACTCACACTTAATAAATAAAATAAAGGGTTACCAGGATTAAATGCAATATTTGATTAAACTGCTGATGTTATGTGCCATCAAGTCACCTCTTACTTATGGTGACTGTATGAATATGTGATCTCCAAAATGTCTTCTCCTCAGCATTCCTGCTCAGCTCTTGTAAACTCAACTCCATGGCTTCTTTCGGGGTTCAACCCATTTCATATTGGGTCTTCCTCTTTTCCTGCTGTCCAGCATTATTGCCTTTCCCAGCAATTTTTGCCTTCTCATGATGCGACAAAAGTAGAAAAGACTCAGTTTCATTATTTTTGCCAGATGAGATAGTTCAGGCTTGATTTGATCTAGGGCAAACTTGTTCAGTGACTAGACTTCCTTTCAGCTTTAATATAAATGTGTCATTAGTGCTATTCATACGTATCCTTTGCTCTTCCCAAATAACTTATTGGGAGTCTCATCTTCCAATACTATCTCTTACTTCATTTTGGACTGTCTCATCATAGGCTTTTCATGGCAAGGAAAGTTTAGTATTAGTTTGCCATTGTCACCTTCTCTGTGGTACTAACAAAAGTTGGCTTGAGTGTCACCTTCAGCTACCACTGCTGTCCAGTGGCTGCTACCTCCATCACCATTGGAATGATCAATTCTTTTCTATTGATGCAATCTTTTTTTAAAAAAAAAATCAAAACTATCTATTAACTCATGGGCTCTGAGCTATCCATGACGGATCAGGAAACAGATCTTGGTGTGCTGTTGGACAGCTTAATGAATGTGTCTACCCAGTGTGTGACAGCGGTGAAGAATGCCAATTCCATGCTAGGGATTATCAAACAGGGGAATGAAAATAAAACAGCCAACATTATAATGCCATTGTACAAAATGATAGTAAGGCTATACCTGGAGTATTGTGTACAATTCTGGTCACCACATCTCAAAAAAAGACATAGCGGAACTGGAAAAGGTGCAGAAGAGAGCAACTAAAATGACTATTGGGCTGGGGGACAGCCCTTATGGGAAAGGCTAAAACATTTGGGGCTCTTTAGTCTGGAAAAAAGGCACCTGAGGGGGGATATGATTGAGACATACAAAATAATGCAGGGCATGAGTAAAGTGGATAGAGGGACGCTCTTCTCCCACTCACAAAATACCAGAACTAGGGGTCATCCACTCAAATTGAGGGCTGGGAGAATAAGAACAGACAAAAAAATATTTTTTTACCCAGCGTGTTGTTATTCTGTGAAACTCCCTGCCCCAGGATGTGGTGATGGCATCTGGCCTGGATGCCTTCAAAAGAGGATTGGACAGATTCCTGGAGGGAAAGTCCATCTCAGGTTTCAAACCATGATGGAGATGTGTAATCTTCAGGCTTAAAACTGGGGTACTTCAAGAGCCAGATGCAAGGGAGTGGTATCAGGAGACAGATATCTAGTCTTGTATGTTCCCAGACACATTTGGTGGAGCCACTGTAGGATACAAGAAGTTGGACTAGATGGGCCTTTGTCCTGATCCAGCATGGCTCTTCTTATGTTCTTTTGTTATGTTCTACCATTGAACAAACTGAGGGCATCTTAGTCTGGTATTTCAGTTGTGACCATTCTGTCTTGTGTGGACCTGCTCGGGGTCCAAGGCTGATGCGATTTGACGCTTTTGGTACAGAGCTGAAATATTATTCACTTGGGTGGGCTTTAGTTACGTTTTGGGTGTTGCTACCTAGGCGGTTACTTCACGCCCTTCCTCGTTCCGAGATTACGTTCATTTCGTGATAACATCGTTTGCAGTCACGTGGTCATGTCCCGGTTCTGTCCCTGATTCCGTTTACCCATGGGCGTGATTGATGGTATCGTGACGACTGTTACTTCATGTCTTGTTTTGTGACAATATCTGTACTTCCCCATCTTCGTTCTCCCCCTTTTTTGGTCCGACCTTCCATTTTGCGATATTTCATTTCTCTGTAACTTTGCCTTTCATGCATTGCTGCAAAGTTCAAGGTTTTATGCTTTCTCATCTCTGCGATGCATTGTTTCTGCCATTGGGATTGTACTGGAGAATGCAACTTCACACTCCTGCCACTAGATGAAGAATGCGTACGTTGCGTGATGAGCCTTACTTCACGGGCACTTGTCTCGAAACAGGAACCGAGACAAGAGAATTCCTGAGGTCAGGGTGAGGTATGGCTCATCACGCTTAAATCCCAGTTCAGGGGGCGTGGTCAGGACGAGATTCTGCCATCACACAATGGACATGGAGTAACATTTTCTCATACCGGTCCCAAGCGTGACTGCGAACTGTGATGAGAGGGATGTGAAGTAACCATCCTAGTGTCAAATGTATGGATTTTAAGCTTCCTTTAAAAAAGGAAAAGAAAATAAGTAAATTTCTATTCCTTATAAACCAGAGATGAAAGGCAAGTTTACAATCAATGTTCTGGAAAATCATGTTGTGAGATTATTTTTTTCATAGAATCATAGAATAATGGGGTTGGAAAGAGCCTATAGGGCCATCAAGTTCAACCCCCTGCTCAAAGCAGGAATCCCAACCAAATTGGTTCTGTTGTCATATGGCTCAAACAATTGAGCCTGTAACTTGAGTCTATTATTATGTGCCGTGCACTCTGAGATGACCGAGAACAGATCCTACCTCTTCTATATATGGTGATCTTCAAAGATTTGAAGAATGCTATCACATCTTCCCTTAGTCTTCTTTTCTCAAGCCACAGATCTTTCCATCTTTCCTTACAGATCTTGGTTTCCAATCCCCTGATCATCCTTGCTGCCCTCCTCTGAATTTGTTCCCGTTTGTCAGCATCCTTCTTAAAGTGTGTGGTCAACAATTATACCCTATATTCCAGGTGAGACTGAATTGGTGCAGAACAGAGAGAAATTAGTATGTACTTCATGAGATTTGTAGACTGTGTTTCTCTGAATGCAGCCTAAAATAACATTTCCTGTTTGGTGAAGACCTTACACTTTTCACTCCTCTTCAACTTGTGATCTGTAACAATTCCAAGATCCTTCTTGCTCACAGCATTGTTGAGCAAAATGTTTTTGTGTCATTGGCCAATGACTGGACAATCCACAATTTATCTGGTTACATGTGTCTGAAGAAGTAGGCTAAATAATTTTGTGACAAATAAAACCCTTCAGTCTGAAAGTTGCTTTGGGACTTGTTGTTTTGGGCATATGCTACAGTTGTGGGGACACATGGCCCTATAGCTGCCCACAAACAATATGTAGAAGACAGCACCGAAGCCAAAGAAACAAATATCATAGGAGCATAACAGGGAAGACAGTTAAGAAAAAGAACTTTTCTGCATTCTGATATTATGCACCTTGCAGCAATTTCTGCTTTGGAAGCTCCAAAGGCAGGTTTTACCCTGCCTTTCTCCTTAAAGGAACCCGATTTTATGAGTTGAAACTTCTATGGTTTTCCAGAAACCTTATCTTCCATAGGTTTCTGGCAGCTCACGTAGCTAGGAGCTATCCTGGAAAAAAGTTGTAAAAAACAGGAGGAGGAGGAGGAGGAGGAGGAGGAGGAGGAGGAGGAGGAGGAGGAGGAGGAGGAGAAGAAGAAGAAGAAGAAGAAGAAGAAGAAGAAGAAGAAGAAGAAGAAGAAGAAGAAGAAGAAGTTGTTATTGGATGGTTCTCTTCCTTATCAGGCTGTGATTGGGGCCATGGTTGCTTTGACTCTTAAATGTCTGGAAAGAGGTTTCAAACAACTGGGCTGAATGATCCTGCGGCCTGACCCCTGACCTTCCATATGGCCTGAAAGGGAGACGAGGGGATTCTGCAGCAAAGACTATCCCCTTTGTGTAGCCTCCAGTGAGGTTGGATGTGTGCCAGGCCCTCGTGTGCCCTCGTCAGAATGTAGAAGGACAGAAAAGATCTTCATGGTGGATTAAGCCAGTTTAATAGAGGTCTTGTCTCTCTCTTCAGGGTCTCGTATGTCTCTTCCGTTTGGAAGCCTGGCTTTCATATTAATGGCAGCCTCGAGGGTTTGCGAATCAGGCCCCTTGTGACGCACACGCTGCCCTTCCATGAAGCGCTTGACCCTCAGGACCAAGCAGGGGCGTATCTAGGGGGGGCAGAAGGGTACATCTGCCCTGGGCGCAGCAGTCTGGGGGTGCCTGGAGGGGGAGCAGGAGGAGGAAGCCATGCACCCTCCTGCCGCCCAATAGTCCTCCTTTCCCCTAAGGCTTAGCGGCACCCCCTCCGCCACCAGGCACCAGATGAGTGGCGAAGGAGGCAAGCAGGCAGGAGCACGGTGGATGCAGTGCCCTCCTCCTCCTCTTCCTCACCTTGGTGGGAAAGGTGTAAGGTGTGTACACACTACTGTGGGTGCGCACATACACACGTGTATACACCCACACCTACAGGGTTCGGCCCCTCGTTGCTGGGTGGGTGCGATGTGGGGAGCGGCAGGAAGGGCGCAAAACCAAACTTTGTCTCCAGACACTCCAAATCCTGGCTACGCCTCTGGGACCAAGCCATGCAATCTTCGGCAGGCAAGATCGGCACCATTCCCATCTGAAACCGTGCATAGCCAAGCACAATTTGGAGCCTTGGCTTGGGGCGGGAGGTGCAAAACATTTCAACCACTTCCATCTCTGATGGGGGGAAAGGCGGATCTCCAGAGGTCAGACCACAAGCTATGCTTAGTCAGACTACTCAGGGCTGCCATCCAGCAGCAGCTGGGACACTGCATGAGTAACACCCCTGACTTACTTTATCATCACCGCCACATCAACATCAGTGATTTCATCACTACTAGTCGCCCTTCGGCTGAGACAACTCACAATTGTTCTGTCATGTAGCCTGTTCATTGCTTGTTGGCCAGCCTTCTTCTGACAAGTCTCTTTATAGTTAGCAAGCTTGGTCTTTGGACAGTAAAAATCAAGTCCACTGCCAGGGACAGACCTAATGCTTTACCAGCTTGGTAGAACCTGCCAGAGCCTACACTCCAGTGGAAATACCTCCCAAAACTTGAGGTCATTGCATGCCACATTAACCTCCAGAAGAGTTTGTGCAGGATCATTTAAATATACAGGATCTATCTATTGCAAAGCGATCACCTCAACATTTAGGCCATTCCCAGACTTTGGGACCTAGATCCAGTTGCTAGTCCAGGGGTGCCCAAACTTTTTGTAAGGATGGCCAGATTTGGTGGCTGAGAATGTGTCAGGGGCCGGTTGCTCCCCGACCCTGCCACCCCACTGCAAGCCCCTCACTGTTTCCATCAGTCTATTCCAGTGATGGCGAACCTTTTAGAGACCGAGTGCCCAAAATGCAATTCAAAACCCACTAATTTTTTGCAAAGTGCCAATACAGTAATTTAACCTGTATACAGGTGGCTATGAAGGAGTGATGTTGGGTGCCACAGAAAGGGCTCCAAGTGCTACCTTTGGTACCCGTGCCATAGGTTCGCCAACACTGGTCTATTCCACTTCAGACTAGCACAGGCCTGCTCAAAGTCCAGCCCGGGGGCCAAATCTGGCCCGTCAGGCCATTCTGAGTGGCCGTGGCTGGCTGGCCTGCCCCTCCTCCCCTCCTTCACCCCATTTTTTTTAAAAAAAAAATCTTCCGCCAACACTGACACCTGTCAATGTTTAGCCTTACAAAAGAAGGCTGAGAGGGGATATGATAGACATGTTTAAATATATGAAAGGATGTCACATTGAAGAAGGGACTGGTTTGTTTTCCACGGCTTCAGAGACTAGGACGCGGGCAATGGTCTCAAACTATAGGAGAAGAGATTCAATTTAAACATTAGGAAGAACTTCATGACAGTTAGAGCTGTCCGGCAGTGGAATAGACTGCCACAAAGGAGGGTGGTGGAGTCTCCTTCTTTGGAGGTTTTTAAGCAGAGGCTGGATGGCCATCTGTCGGAAATACTGTGATGGGGGTTCCTGCATGGCAGGGGGTTGGACTGGATGGCCCTCGAGGTCTCTTCTAACTCTGTGGTTCTATGAAAATGTGTATCTGTTATATAATACCAGTCAATGTTTTTATGATTTTGTCTGCTTTTGTCTCTCTGTCATAATTTTGAATATTTTAATAATATGACAGCCTCGCCATTTTATGCTGAAAACAACCCTCTAAAGGAGCTTTGGGTGAAAGGCTGGCCAGGGGACATGGAGTAAGCTCTGTGACTAATCTGGAATTCCAATTTATGTCTCTCTGTTCTAAGTCAAATGCTAACCATTACACTATACCGACTCTCTTAGATCCGTGGTTATAAGTGGGGCCAAACATACTCGGATAAAAAATATGCAAAAATTAATGTGCTTGATTTTTCTAATATGGAAAAGGCCACATTAATGTAGATAATGTAGAATAAAGCTGCCTGGATATGAGGAACTATTATGCCCTGCACAAAGCAATCTACATCTCAGTTTTAGTTGGCACCAAGATTTTGAGCTTGGGAGGTTGTAAGTCAAACTTGTGAAATGCAAGAAAACCCATAAAACACTGTCCTTCATTACTCACACCGATGTTACAGAAAGGTTTTACAAATGCAGTGGTAGCTAAAGAGAATTATTAGCTCTGTGAAATGCAGGACTCCATTATTAGCTCTGTGAAATGCAGGACTCCTACCACGAACGCACAGAAGGGTTTCCTTTAGTAAAAACATAGAAAGTAAGTGGGACGTCTGGTAGAGGCTGGCTTGTGCTTAAGAGACAATAGACAGCAACGTCAGTTCACATTTTGCATGGGAGCAATGCCTGTCAACCTGGCAAGAATGAACTGGCGAAGCGTCTGTCATTGAGGCCGCAAGCCTTCAGTGCAATTCGCCCACAACTCAACACAGTTCTGTGCATGTCAGTTCATTGGGACAGCAGCTGGCGGTCAATCACCCCTCTCACTTCCCCTTTGATTCTGAGAAATGCACCCCTTGGTCAATCGCCATGAGCAACTGCACAGAAATGAAAGCTGGGCTATGAGTCAGGAAGCGGAAACAGACTTGCTTAGGTCTGGTCTGTGGCCTTTGGTTTGCCAGAGGAAGAGCTCTTGAGAGTTCAGATGGGGTTCTTGAGGAGACCTAGCAAACTATTGTCCTAGAGCAGAGGAAACTTTGGTCCTGCAAAGATTGTTGAGTTCCAACTGCCATTTGGGGTGGTTTGACTCCAAAACAGATAGAGGGAACTATCTCCCCAGCCTTTACAAATCGAGATAATGTCAACCCGGGGGTCTGAATGCTCTTGGAGTGTTCTTACCCTATGCTGTGAAGTTGCTTCTGACTCCTCATGGCGTTTTCAAGACGTGTGAGATCATGTTCGAGGTGTGCTTTAAAATTGTCAGGCCCCCACTGCCCCGTGAATTTCCTCCACCAAGCAGAGATTTGATCCCAGGTTTCCTGGTCCAGAGCTCTACCCATTGCATCACACTGTCCCTTGCTGTTGGACTGTGTTTGCACCCCCTGTGTTGCAAAGAGGTAGCATTATGTGATGTTATCTATTTTGGTTTTTTTTTTAATTATTTTGACAATTTTATGCTTACTTAAACATGTAAACCACCCTGAGTAGTTTTTCACTCCATTGGGTGGTCTAAAAGATAGATCAAGCGATCAATCAATCAATCAATCAATCAATCAATCAATCAATCAATCAATCAATCGCTGTTAAATAGGAGGACTGGTCAGGTCAGCTTGCCAGGCAATCCAATCACACGACCCCTAAGATCCAATCAATCGGACCAGAGAAGATCTTGGGGTTCATCCCCTCCGCACTTCCTTGCTCCTGTCTGCATGAGGGGAGGGAGAAAAAAAAGAGAGGAAAAAATGCAGGCTCACCTCCAAAGCTGCCTGGAGTCCCGTCGTCATCCTGATTCCTTCTCTTAAAGGGGCGGGAGGCAAAAAACAACAACAAACAGAAGCGAGGAGAGCCCGGCACTCACTCCCTTAAATCCGCATCAGGGATTTTCACCCTCCGAGAGCAGGTACATGAAAAGTGCGCTGGGTTGCGCTTAGGTGGGCGTGGTCGCACTTAATTTTCTGCAAACTCCGGAGCTGGTGGGGAAACAAATGTACGCTCCGGAGCTGGCAGCCATTTGCAGCGGAGTTTAGGGGTTGTGTACAAAGTTGTTTTTCCTATTCTGTATCAAGGCTCCGAGTTTAATCTTATGTGTGGTTAGTCATACATCTTCATTGGGACCTGCTCCCAGGTTAGCAAAGCCTAGATAAGATTTTTTTTTTGAGACTACAACTTACAGAATTCCCCAAGCAATGTGGCCAGTGGGGGATTATGGGATCTTTGGTCTTGTAGCCCTCCAGCAGAATTTGGTAGATGTTTATTCTGAAATATATCCAGTTTGTTTCTGCAAGACATTATCCTGGGTAAAATAAAATCATAGGCTTAAGAAGCAGAGAAAGAGAGAGAGAGAGAGAGAGAGAGAGAGAGAGAGATTGTCATCAATTACTGTTTCTCATGTTATATACCATTACTTGTTCTACTGTAGCTTTTACTTGCAGAAAAGTTCACAAAGGATTAAGAGCCTCAGATCTCTTTTAACAAATTAATTGGGGTTAGACTGATTAAAGGTAAATGGGTGTACAGTGACCTAGGAATGGTTGAAATTAACTAAAATGTTTATTTGGAGTGAATGTGCAAAATGAAAATTAATTGGGTTGTCTTGTGGAATTGAATTCTAGTACAGTGGTACCTTGTATAAAGGAATTAATTCGTTCCAAATGAAATTATGTTAAGCAAATTTTCCTTTATACAAATTTCCCATGGGAATGCACTGAAAACAGAGTAAACCCTAATAAAGACCATTTTTATGTTATACAGATTCGCCCCATAGACGATTCTGTTAAGCAAATTTCCCCTATCTCTGGAATTTTTTTATGTTGTACGAATTTTACGTTATACAAACCATTTGTTATACAAGGGTCCACTGTACTTTTTGAATTAGTACCTATCCATATAAATTAGCCTATGCAACCATTATGTGGTTCAGGGATGCATTTTAACCTCTGCTTTAGCCATGCACAAATGGCTAGTGGCCTATTGCCCTCTGTGTCTATTCTGATAAACCAAAGGGAAAGAATAGGTCCGGGCCTGCTATTAGGCAAAACCTCAGGCAACAGATGCCTCTGGACGACATCTGGCTATTCATCCTTTGCGTTGGTCCTCCCTCCTCTGTTGGGAAAGAAGAAGGCATGTGTGCCCCACAGCTAGTCTTCACCCTCTCCCTCGCAGCCTAGTCAAGTTAAATCGTTTGACTACAACTCCCAGATTCCCCCTGCCAGAATGTCTGATGGGCTTTGTTGGCATAGATTCTTGAAGTTGCTCAAACAATGTCATGTTTCCGAGCTTGTGTGCCAGAGGAAAGTTACCTGGAGGAGATTCATGGTCTTAGCAGGAGGACCTCCATGGTGGTGTGCCTCCATGCTCAACTCCCCTTATGCCCCCCTCTGACTAGCTATTGAGTTATCCTGGCAATGATCTTGAAGTCAATTGCAGCTGGCAATCCATTTGGGTTCTGTTACGTGGAAGGGAGTGGTAGTTTGGACCTAAGCCGATAAGATTTCTTGGAGCAGTCCTGTGGGGTGGGGGGAATTAAAGAGGTCAACTTGAGTAACCTTGGTGAGTTTGCAGGGAATTCAAGGTTGCTCCTCCATGCAATTCATTTCTAGACCAATGTCTAGAAAAGAGGAAAGAGGGAAGGCCAAGATATGGAAACCAAAACAACATACAAACCGATGGAACTGCAAGAAATGTTTTTGTATCATTTGAGTTGATTTTTAGTTGTTCATAATGCGAAGAACAGTGCACTACAAGCAGGAAAAACATACATTATTCTTCTCTGGGGTTTGGGAGAAGCAAAATTTGTGAATTTATTCAAATATCATTGGAGTCTCTTGTCTGTGTTGAATTTTACTTGAAAGGGGCTTTTGTCATTTAATATTTCCTGTCAGTTTCACAGAGGCAGGGATCTCAATGGCTGTTAGCAAATGCAGAAACTCACAACATTTCAGTATTTGATGGATATTCACAAATATTCTCCTAAATTAAAGATTACCTGTTCTTCTCTTTCTTGTTAGCCAAAAGCGTGGTATTGTACTGAACAAGTCTGTGCTTTTTGCACAAAACACTGCATTTGGCACCTAAAGTCTTGCATTTCATGAAAAAGACTAGCTATCTTATGCAAAACAAAAGAAATGCCCAGCATAAGGAACACTTCTGAAATTATCCACACTTGTAATGAAGATGCAGATACCTAGTTCAATGAATAATGAGACAATGAACTTGACTGAGATGAAGGTCAAAGGAGGACAAAAGGAAATATTTTTTCACTCAGCGCGTTGTTAGTCTGTGGAACTCCCTGCCACAGGATGTGATGATGGCATTTGGCCTGGAGGCCTTCAAAAGGGGATTGGACAGATTCCTGGAGGAAAAGTCCATCACAGGTTACAAACCACGAGGGAAATGTGTAATCTCCAGGATTAAAACTGGGGTACTTCAAGGGCCAGATGCAGGGGAGTGGTATCAGGAGACAGATATCTATTCTCATGCGCTCCCAGAGGCATCTGGTGGGGCCTCTGAGAGATACAGGAAGCTGGACTAGATGGGCCTTTGGCCTGATCCAACATGGCTCTTCTTCTTATGTTCTTATGTTCTTATGTAAGGTCAACCCAGTTCATCTTCTTGTTTCTCTGTAGGTGCTCACTTGAACTGGAACCACTGCTATAAGTGGGAAGTAGAGATGGGGAAATATATCACTTTTGCTTTCTCTTCCATTCAGATTTTTTAAAATCCCAGCTTCTTCCTTCCTGACTATGTGACTAGGCCATTTCCAGGTTCTTGATCTTCTGGTATGTGCTTACAATGTCAGCCCATCTGCCTTGGCCAAATAGCACAGATACAGTTATTTCCAGCAAAGAGTAAGATCATGTACTTGCTTCTCAGGGATGCAGACACAGACTTTTAGGCATTAAGTCCGATCTCGTCTGATCTCGGAAGCTAAGCAGGGTCGAGCCTGGTTCACACTTGGATGGGCGACCACCTGGGAATACCAGGTGCTATAGGTGCCTAGAGTGGGAACTGGCAAACCTCTCCAGTATTCCTGCCAAGAAAACTCCATGGACATGGGATCACAAAGGGTCAGTCACAACTGTAATGACACAAGTAGTAGTAGTAGTAGTAGTAGTAGTAGTAGTAGTAGTAGTAGTAGTAGTAGTAGTAGTAGTAGTAGTAGTCGTCGTCGTCGTCGTCGTCTCGTCTACGTCGTCGTCGTCGTCGTCGTAATCCGGGGCATGGGTGAACAAAGTTGTCAGTTTCTATTTCTAAACTAAGAGTTCTTGAACATTTTTACTTAGTATTGATTTGAGCATGACAGACTTAATCATTCCATAACAACTTCCTTAATCCCATACAAATATCAGACACATAATTAAAAACTCCTACTAATAAGCAGAATAAGCCTCATCCTTTCAATTCTGTCCACCTTTCTCTTAAAAACTGAGACTCCAGGTGGCTCACAATAATAGCACAGAAAGAGGAATGGGGTTGAACCCACTAAATAGGAGGTGTAAAATAAAAGTAAAATAAGCATTTTAAATGAAAACAAAACAAGAGAACAGAGACAAAAACAACACCCAAGCAAAGAGAAACACAAGCAACTACTAGAAGTCTTGGTTGGCTGGCAGAAAGGACAACAGGTAATAGGGTAATGAGACCTTGGGGTAGTGGGCGGCATATAAATTGTATAAATAAATAAATAAATAAAGGCACCCAACTTCCTCTTCTTAAAAACAAGTAGGGAGGTGAAGTCATTGCTGGCTGGGCCAGAAAAGCTGAGACCTGTCCTCTCACAGGCTGCTCACTTGGCAGCACCTGATGGATAAAAAGACAGGGCAGCTGCTTAGTGGGCCACCAAAAAAACAAGATACATGGCACCAAAAAGGAAACAGAAAAGAGGACATCGATGTGCGTGTAATCTGCACATACAAATGCATACATCAAAGATTTGGTTTTTGATGCTAGAGATATACACAAATCGACCTCTGTAGGTGGAGAGGAAAGGTTGTCGGGTGGATGGAGTGATCTGCTCTGATAGCACGATGCCTTGGGCAAGTGCTGTCTTGGCAACGGGCAAAAAGCTGAACGTTGGGAAGGGAGTGGTTTTTGTGTGTGTGTCAGCTTAGAAAAGTCACTTCTGTGGAGGACAACTCTAGAATCCTCCAGGCTGGGTAGCTGCTAGGGTCGCAAGGCTGGGGTGATTCTGGACGTTGTATCCCTCAGGTGTCTTTATGTGTTGAATTAAAGAGCTCTGTCTGTCTGAGGAGCTACACCATGTTGTACGACTACAGCAAAGTTCAAAGCCTCCTAAATCCGTCTGCTTGGAATGCAGGTTGGACCAGTGAAATTGGCAATCAGTCTTGTGTTTTTTTGATGTAACCTTTTGTGTTCTGCAGCCAAACTGCATCTGAGGCAGTGGTCTCCCATCCAGCGAAAAACGTTGCCCAGAGAAAATGTGTTGGTCTTTAAGGTGTTGGAGAACTCTTTGTCCAGGATCCATTCGTTTATACCAAATAGAGTAGAGTTAGTGAATCAATGGTACTTTTTAATTATCACATGAAGAGCTAGTAGATCACAGTGGGTCCGAGCTGTGAAGCCGGGCTATAAAGGTTTGAATCCCACTGTGTGACCTAGGAAGGGGGCAATTGAAATTAGCTACCATGCACATGGCTGATATATGTGTTGCATTGTTATACTCATGACCGACTCTTCATGACCCCATGTCCATGGAGTTTTCTTGGCAGGAATACTGGAGCGGTTTGCCAGTTCCTACTCCAGGTGCCTGCAGTACCTGGTATTCCCTGGTGGTCTCCCATCCAAGTAATAACCAGGGCTGACCCTCCTTAGCTTCCGAAATTCGGTGGAACTGGATGTGCTTAGGGTATCTAGGCAACTTACACAGCTGATACATTGTACTGTACCTATAAAACCTTGGGAAGGTTGCCATAAACTAAAATTTAGCCTCAGAATCTATAAGTATAATTGTTAGTTAACACATCTTAAGGCCAATTTCAGACGTAAACATTAACTTCCCAAGCTTCCATTTTATTGTGTTTGGGCTAATAATTGGATTTAGTTCTGTCTGCATCCTTAGATTTAGGGCTCAATCACATGTGTGTGAAATGAACCTCAGTTATACCAATTATTTTCTTCTCTCTCTTTTATCAATGCAGTTTTCCCCAGTGGTCATGGACACATGTTTGCAGGAGGGCTTACATTGTTTTGAACTGCACTGCTACATTTCTTTCTACAGTATTTGAACCGTTATAGGAGGCTACACTGCTCTTTAATTTTGTATCAGTTCATTTTTTCTACTGTTTCAGTCAAGTGTTTCTATGTCTTTTAAAAGAACTGCACAAGTGACACTGTTTATCAATAAAGCAGTATGGGCCTCCTCTCTTCTCTTTTATCTTTCCCTTTTTCACCAACTCATCCTCTTTTTTCCTTATTTTCTTGCCTATATTTCAGTCTCATAGCTTGGCTTTTTTCCTTTTCCCTTTTGAACAGCATCAAAAGTAGGATGCAAATTTTAAAAGACTTGCACAGTATTGTGAAAAGCAGAGTTAAAAAAAGAAGAGAGAGAAAGTGTTAATGCAACACCTCTTTCTTTGCAGTTCAAAGCAGAAAATGTCCTTTTCTCTGTTGAAGTCCTCTTTCATCCGCAAGGGAGCTGGGGTTAGGTGGGGAGGCTGTCCTCTTCTGAGCAATGTCTTAATGTTGTTTCAGTGGCAGCAGTGGCAATGACTGCCATGAGCAATTTATCAATATCACTTTTTAAAAAATTAAAGGGTACAAACTCAGTGGCCATGAAGCGGCTGCAGCGCCAAAAAACCCTTACCCCTTCAGAAAGGAAATAAACTGACAGACATGTTCACACACATTGAAATGATAAAGACTGAAATGATACATGATTGGTACATTTTAAAACAACCCTCCCAGGCACAAGGAAATAAATGGATGGTTGGGAGAAATATCTGTTGTGCCAGCGTGACCTTGCAGATCTGCCTTCAGTTAATGGTGGCTCTTCTTTATTTTGTGTGTCGTTGTTTCTTAGGTCCTTGTTGTCCGCCAGCAGGGAACATGGACCAAGAGCACTGACCTGAAGTACCTGCCTGGTAAGTGCCAACAAGGTGGGTGGATGCATGGGTTAAAGAAGTAGGACTGAGCTTCCGAAAGAGACTGTTTGGGACTAGAAATCACACACACACACACACACATACACACAAAACCTAAGAAATGACTTCTTGCATAAATCACTGCCCATGATTTGTTTTATTTGAAGTACTTTATAGATTTGTTTTCTTTTCTGATCGCACCAGTGTGTGTGGCAGGGGAAAACCCTTTTACTTTGAATACAGTACAGTATCTTATATACTGTACCTTGAAAGCCCTATTAGGATGTCCCATAAATTGGATGTGACTTGATAGCACCTAACAACCAATTTGACTTTGTGTGTGTGTGTGTGTGTGTGTGTGTGTGTGTGTGTGTGTGTGTGTGTGTGTGTGTGTGTGTGTGTGTGTGAGTGAGTGAGTGAGAGAGAGAGAGAGAGAGAGAGAGAGAGAGAGAGAGAGAGAGAGAGAGAGAGAGAGAGAGTGAACGTACGTACTGCTGTATAGGCACATGAACAGAGAGAAAGGGAGAAGTTCTCATTGTTTTGTCTTTGCAATTCCAGAAACAGAAGTTAGAGATGTTTTGTGACTGGAAGAGGGGGATTTTAAAGAAATGTTCATGTCTCAGTGTCACCTGCGTGATTAACTTCCTTTGTAGTTTGTTTAGTGATTGGTTTTCAGGGTTTAAGCAAAGGGGTTCCTTTGAAATCTGATTTCACAAATGCAGAGGAGTGTCTCTGTTGCTTCTCTGCAATGTTAAGACCCTTCTGGCTGTAATTACAGGCTCTGTCTTGCATCTGTTTTGGGATGCAACATCACAAAATGGCAGGCCTTATGTGCAAGAGAGTGCAGTGAGGAGGCACAGATCCCGTAAGTCAAATGTGCTGCTCAGTACCTTATCTATGGTTTGTAAGTACCATTTCTAGATACATCCAGAATTCTCCAGAGTGTATCTGAGAGGGGGGGTAGCGGTCTGGCAGTGTTATTATCTGCCTGCACTTTCTTTCATACACATCCCCCCTCTCTGCCTGTGGTCAACATGCCCTCGACTATCCCCCTGACCCAGGGCTGGTGGTGGCAGGTGGCTGTGAGGTCTCTTGTCATTCCGAATTAGGAGATGCCCTCCCTCTGGCTGCTCAGAACTTATCCATGTGCTTACCCTTCCTACTGGCTTTGTTCCTCTGCTGCCTGCCTTACCAGACTCTGCCTAAGGGTCCGTCTGGTGGCAGCCTTACTCTCCTCTTTCCTTCCACAAGGTTGAGAAATGCCTGCTTACTTGAGAAATGCGTATCTTAACTGAACAATTTTCGTTTCCGTTTTCATTTTTGCTGCAACGAATTTGTTTCTAAAATGGAGAAATCCATGCAATATGAGTGAATTGCTTAAAATCCTTAAAAAAACACACAAAATGAAATAAATGGTAACGAAATGGTAACAAACGAACGAAAACGAAAACAATTTTTTTTCAAAAATTTGCAAAAAAAGGGAAACAAACCGAAACAGACCCTCCAAACGACAAACGACAAACGAAATGCCATTTTTTGATTCATGCCCATCTCTAATCTTAACCATATCATCACCCCCACTGCCATCACCCCCACTGCCACCTCCACCACCAGTTCCTGGACAAATTAAAAAATCTGCTGCAATTCACACCGACATTTGTTCCAGGCAAAAAAAAAAAAAGACACAAAACATGTGGCACCTTAAGGTCCAACTTTCATATTTTAATGTGCTGCTCTATGTCTGAAGAAGTGGACATGTCCACGAAACATTACATTAAAATATGAAAGTTAGTCTTTAAGGTGCCACATGTGTTATTGTGTCTTTTGTTTTGTTTTTTATTTTATTTTTGCCTGGAATTCTTGCACAGACTAACATGCCTACCCTCTCCAAACCAACCTTTGTGGGTCCTGGAGTTAACAACCCACTGAGAACTGACTAGGATAATACAGTGTTCTGATTTTCATTCTGTCCACTTTGCTGTTCCCCTCTCTCTCTCCTAACACACACACACACACACACACACACACACACACACACACACACACACACACACACACACACACACACACACACACACACACACACACACACACACACACACACACACACTTATTGCTGGGCTTCCAGCTCCAGATGGCCAAGGAAGATCAGAAGGCACTGAATTTATGTCCCTTGATTTGTTGAGAATATTGGCCAGCTGCCAAGCTATTAAACTTCTCCAAAATGCAAAGCGCCAGCAGACGTTCCCTTTGCCTCCCTCCCACTCTCAAAGATGATTACGCAGCTGATGAAGTTGTTGCTGAAAGTTTTACCTTTGCAGTGGGCTGATCCTGGAAATCATGCATACATATGCATCTGGAATGATTTCATAGTCACACACAGGGGGTTAGTGGGCAGAGAGTTCGTTTTCAGAACTTTTTGATTAACATTAGGACCTTCTGATTAACAAGGATGATGGCACAATATACCACCACACCCCTTCAGTCTTCCTGTTGCTTCAAATTTTAGCAGTGAGCAGGGGAATTACTCTGAGCAATGCAAATCTATCCTGAGAACCCTGTACATTATTTAATCATGGATTGGTCTTTGAATGTGCAATGCAGACCCATTAGCTTTACAAAAAGATCTACTCCTGATGCAGAAGGACACTGCTATCGGAGTTCACATGGAGCAAAAGATGTTTCAGAATTTCAGTTTTCTTGGGGGCTTTGGAGCCTGCATTTCAAAATGAACCACTATCTCATTGATAACATCTCTGAAAAGGTTAGTCAAATGTGAGTGGAGGACACAGGAAGTCCAGCTTGTCCCCTGCCATGTTCCATTTGGTTCACATTCTCGGTGGCTGGCCCTGCATTATGGAACAAATTACCAAGCAAGATACGCCAGGCTCCTTCCCTGGCATCCTTTAGGAAAGCCGTTAAAACCTGACTGTTCAGGGACGCCTTTGGCGACCACTAGGGTTGAACCAAGTCCTTTTTAAAAAAAAAAAAAATGCCGCTTGCCTAATACCTCTCTCTTTTTTATCTTTTAATTGAGGCTCTGTTTTTAAATTTTGTGTGAACCGCCCAGAGTTCCCTTAGGGAAATTGGAGTGGTATATAAATGCAATAATAAATAAATAAATAAATAAATAAATATGCAATGTCTTCCTAGTTTCCAAGGAGACACAACCAGTGGTAGTCTCTTGCCACTGAAGTGGTGTGGCTGTGCGTGTATCTCTTTCCCACAGCATGACAGCTGCAACTGATGACCCATGTCTTCTATGCTGGCCAGTAGGAATAATCGTGCTCCTTTTGCTAGGAGAACTAGACCCACAACTATAGAGCTCTCACCCAGGCTCTGAGATGTGCCCATGCTACCTCTAGTGACCAGTTCCCTGAAGGTAGATGTGGTCCTCCTGGCTAAAATCTAACTGATATGCAGAGGACAAACAAATTTCTCCAACTCCCAGCTATTCAACAGTATAACAAAATAACTCTTCCACCACCACCTCTAAATTATACCACTGGCATCAAGAAAATACAACATAGCCAGGAATGTACAGTATGTTTGTGAAAGATAGGTGGGAAACCTCCAGAGGTCTTCCCTCTCCACTGCTCCACCCACCTGTACACACACATGGTGGGAGATTATGCATGCTTCTCTTCCCCACCTCTTTTTTTTAATTTTAAAAAGCTATTTTTTTTAAAAAAATGGGAAAAATCACTATGCCTTGCAATGGTACAAGGAATGGGCAAATACCTTTGTGCAGCAGTACAGGATCCCAGCAAGCTCGAAGGAAACAGTAGCAAGGCCGTTGTTGACATAATCCTCTTTGGAACCTATGATATTTTATTGTTACAGTCACCCCCCGCCATTTTGCGGTTCAGGTACTGCGCTCCCACTATATCGTGGGATCGCAGTACCTGCGGGGGGCGGGGGGCGATTGCATCGCTCCCCACTGCCCCCATACCCTCCAGGAGGCCTCAGAGCCATGCGGGGGGTGGCAGGGAGCGATCACATCGCTCCCCACCGCCCCCCCAGACCCATCCGGGAGGCCTCGGAGCCGTGCCGGGGGGCGGTGGGGAACGAACGCATCGCTCCCCACTGCCCCCACCCCCCGGGAGGCCTCGGAGCCGCGTGGGAGGCAGCGGGGAGCGATCACATTGCTCCCCCCCTCCAGGAGGCCTCGGAGCTGCACGGGGTGGCGGTGGGGAACGATCACATCGCTCCCTGCCGCCCCCCTCCAGGAGGCCTCGGAGCCATGCGGGGGGGCGGGGAGCAATCACATTGCTCCCTACCGCCCCCACCTGCCCCTCTGATCGCCCACCACCCCCTGCCCCCTTCCGCATATCACAAATTTTGGGTCCCTAACCCCCGCGATAGGTGGGGGGTTACTGTACTAATCTCTACTAACCCATTCTCAGACAAGGTGATGGAATGAGTTGTGGCTTCTCAGCTCCAGGAGTTCCTGGATGAGATGGATTCTCTAGATTCGTTTCAGTCTGGCTTCAGAGGCATAGCTAGGGTTTGGAGCGCCCAGGGACAAAGTTTTTGCATCCTGGGGAAACAGTGGGGGAGGGGAAGAAGGGTCTCTCCTTCTCATGCCCTTTTTAGGGGTCTCCCTTCCAGTTAAGGCTCTCCTGTGCAAACCGCACAATGCACGGATAGCGCCAAGCAGGCAATTTTTTCCCCCAAGCATCACCTCCATAGCATGCTTCCTCCTCCTCCTTTCCCTCCCGGCTAAGGCTTGGCAATCCTTAGCTAGGGAAAAGGAGGAGAGGGAAGCGGGCAATTTTTTTTCCAAGCAGCACCTCCATCACATGCTTCCCCCTCCTCCTTTCCCCTGGCTAGGGCTTGGCGATTGTTACCCCAGGGAAAGGAGGAGAGGGAAGCAGGCAATGGGATTTTTTTCCATCACACGCTTCCCTCTTCTCCTTTCCCCAGGCTAATGATTACCAAGCCTTAGCCAGGGGAAAGGAGGGGGGAGGAATTGATGGAGGTGCTGCTTGGAATAAAAACATCACCTGCTTCCCTCTCCTCCTTTCCCCTGACTAAGGATTGCCAAGCCTTAGCTGGGCAAAAGGAGGACTGCTGGTGGGAGGGTGCATGTGTTCTTTCTCCTGCTCCCCCTCCAGATGCCCCTAGATTGCTGTGTGCCCCGGGGCAAATGCACTTTTCCACCCCTCCCTAGTTACGCCCGTGTTTGGCTTCAGGCCTGGTTGTGGGATGGAGACTGCTTTGGTCATCTTGTTGGATGACCTACCTTGGGAACATTAGGAAGAGTGTGTCCCTGTTGGTTCTCCTGGGCAGCTCAGTGGCTTTTGATAGAATCAACCATGATATACTTCTAAGCCATCTATCTGGGATGGGTTTGAGAGGTACTGTTTTAGAGTAACTACAGTCGTTCATGAATGGGAGAACTCAGAGGGTGGTGCTGGGGGGACAGCTTCAGACTATGGTGCCCCTCTAGGTCCGGTTCCCTATGCTATTTAACACCTGCATGAAACCACTGGGAGAGGTTTCTCAGAGTTTGGGGATTCAGTGTCATGTGAATGCAGATGACACCCAACTGTTTCTCCCATTTCTGTCTAAATCCAAGGAGGCTGTTTCAGTCCTAGATCAGCATTTGGTGGCAGCAGGCTTTCCTTTAAATGGCTGGTTGACCAAGGGGGATTTTTTCCTTATCATTATTCTGCTCTACTTGTGCTTTTAATCTTGCTCTTATTTGTACATTTTAATATAATATATGTTTAACTCTTTTCAAATGTTGTAGTAATGTATTATTTTAGGTTTTAGCTTTGTTCCTTTTAATACTGCAAGCCCCCTTAGATCCTTTAGGAGAAAGATGGCATACCAATATTATTTAAAAGTAAAGGATGTCTTTCCCCTTTTTACGAAAATGTGCAACAGCAGGAGCAAGCCTGGGCTGTGTGTCTTTTACTCCCCACAGCCCCAATGTCTTTTTATTTGAAATAAATTGTTTTGAGCGTAGAGACTATGGGCTACCCTTGGACCAGAATGGTGAATTCCATCTGTTTTGTGTGCAAAAATAACTGAGGAAAGGCTAAAACATTTGGGGCTCTTTAGTCTGGAAAAAAGGTGCCTGAGGGGAGATATGATTGAGACATACAAAATAATGCAGGGCATGAGTAAAGTGGATAGAGGGATGTTCTTCTCCCTCTCACAAAATACCAGAACTAGGGGACATCCACCCAGATTGAGGGCTGGGAGAGTAAAAACAGACAAAAGAAAAAAAAATTACCCATCGTGTTGTTAGTCTGTGGAACTACCTGCCACAGGATGTGGTGATGGCATCTGGCCTGGATGCCTTCAAAAGGGGATTGGACAGATTCCTGGAGGAAAAGTCCATCATGGGTTCAAGGGCCAGATGTAGGGGAGTGGGATCAGGAGACAGAGATCTAGTCTCGTATGTTCCCAGACGCATCTGATGGTGCCACTGTGAGATACAGGAAGCTGGACTAGATGGACCCTTGGCCTGATCCAGCATGGCTCCTCTTATGTTCTTATCTTCTTAACCCACAAAGGCAACTTTTAGTGCTTTGCGTCCTTGATGTGGCAACAGCCGGCTTCAAAACAATTCCTGGGCTCTGAATCCACCCGTGTTTAAGTGCCTCTTTTCACCAGGCTCTCAGGGCGTTGGCAAAAAAGCTCACAGTGGATCTTAGGAGGCAAAAATGTGCCCTCATTCCCACCCAGTCAACCGGCAGGAGATTTTTTGCGGAAGGGAAAGCCGAGGGAGGGCACACGGGCACAATCTGGGTCTTTGTGAACCTTTCTGAATGTTCTTTGTGATCTGCCTGGCCTTCTGGATCCAACCTTGCCTCACAACACATAGGCCTTCCTTTACCCGGCATGCCAAAATATGTTGCCATGCAACCAGGCTGTGGTAAAAAAGAAAAGAGTGGGAGGTGGCGGGGGCACCAACACCTTGCACTGAAAAGACCTTGAGAAGAACAAAGACCACTGAAACCTTTGTTCCTCTCTCCAGGCTGAGTCAAACCTCCCCTGTTGCTTGTGCCCAGCTTGGTACATCTACAGAAGTGCCATAACGCTGGCTCTTTCCTGGACTGCGTGGGTATTCAACATGGTGTCACTGGAGCCTTTAAGATTAGCGCTATGTGCCTCGTACATGCTTAGCCTGAGGGAGCCCATTCTTTCTCTCTCCTACCGGGTTACAGACCCACATGTGGCTTATTCTCTTCTTTTATTGTGTCACACACAAGCATAACAAAGGCAGTTACTTCACATCCTACCTTGTTCCGCGATTACGTTTGTACCATGACCACGTTGTTCGCGGTCACGTGGTTTTGTCCCTGTTCAGTCCCTGTTTCCGTTTCCTCACAGGCATGATTACTTGTCTTGTGACAACTGTTATTTCACGGTCTTGTTCCGTGACAAATTCTGAATTTGTCTGGCTTTCTTAACCCTTTTTAAAAAATATTGTAAATAAATCTTTTTTGATATTTCGATTCACTGGTCTTCCAAGATTTACACGTCAATGCTACAGAATTTTCATTACTTTCTTTAATAAACATTTGCACTGCAGGGTGTTTCCCATAGGGAAACTAATGTTGAATGTCGCTTCAGCCGCTGATCACTAGGTGGACACTGGTTGTTGCATGACAGTTGTTACCACACGGACCCTTGTCTCGGAACAGGAATCGGGAACCAACCGTGACAAGAGAATTCCCCATCCCAGGGGCAGGTACGGCTTGTCACGCTCTGTTTCCAGTTCCGGGGGCATGGTCGAGACAACTTTTTGCTGTCACACTATGGACGTGAAGTAAGGTTTTTTTGTACCGGTCCCAAGCGGGACAGCAAGGAGGGATGAACGGGACATGAAGTAACCGCCAAAAGCACCTTTCCGTCTTTGTCGCAGCAATTTCACCTTGAATTTTTTGGAAGGCAAGCCCTTGGTGTGAACCCAGCCCGATCCAAAGAGTGCATACCTTACCCAGAACTGCAAGAGTGGGCAATCTGGTTCCCTCCAGACGGTTTGGGCTACGAGCCCCATCTGATGGTCAGGACTGGGGGAAAAGTAACCGCTGCTTGGGCAACCTCCACGTTGAACCATGACTCCCAAAATCTCTACAATTGGGAGGGAGAATCTGGGATTCCTTGCCCAAGAAAGGAACCTTTTCAGGTTCACAAAACATCTGGAGTCAGGACGCGGGCTGCTTTATCTTGCCCCTAAATGACACAGCTCTTCACAGCCTCTCTTATCCTTCAGTCATTTGTTCCCCTCCCTCCATCACTCTTCTCCCTTCTGATTCCTCCAGGTGCTGCCTGGCAATGGGTTGTGTGCAATGCAAAAAGAAGAAAGCAAACAAAAACCACAGCAATGGTGGCAGCGATGGGACAGCCAACACCGCCTCCAGCTCTCGCTACGATCCTGATCCTGTCCCACAGAACACCTTCACACGGATCCCGGATTTCAACAACTTCCAAGGGACACCTGGGCCTTCTACGCCTGCCCTCGGGGGGAGCTCTGGGTTATACCCCACCCCCTCCTTGCATATGCCTGGAACTGGTATCGGAGGTCAGTCTCTTGTACAAATAAATTCACAGCCACAGCGTTGGTCAAGGGTTGTAGGACTCTGGTATGGCGGGGAAGCCTCTGATGTGTTCTTTTCCCGCTCCTCCACAAACCTTTTTTGGTATATGCATTGGCATTGGATGTCATCAACTTTTATTGGGTGTATAGATCAGCCAGAAGTCTCCAGAAGTTTTGGAATACAAGCTACATTGTCTCCATGCAGAATGCTGGCTAAGGATGGTAGGAGATGTAGCTGTATATATCTAAAGGATCTCAGATGGCCTTAAACCATTTCTCTTCAGTGTCTTGAATATAAACAGTGTGGTGTTGGTGGCATTTCTGTAGGGCAGTTATAAGGCAGTGAAAGCAAAAGTGCTGGGAAAACTGTGCTCACGACCTGGGGTTCAATCCCAGGTAGCCGGCTCATGGTTCATTCGGCCTTCCATCCTTCCGAGGTTGGTAAAATGAGTACCCAGCTTACTGGGGGGGGGGCAATGTGTAGCCTGCATACTGTCATTAAAAACTGTAAACCACCCAGAGACTGCTTGAAGTGGTATGGGGCGGTATATAAGCAGAACACTTTGCTTTGCTTTTGCTTATATACCATCCCATAGCACTTAAAGCAGTTTAAGAAATTAATTCGTTCCAAATGAAATTCTGTTAAGCAAATTTTCCTTTGTACAAATTTCCCATAGAAATGCATTGAAAATGGATTAATCCCTAATCACGGCTGTTTTTCTGTTGTATGGATTCGCCCCATAGATGATTCTGTTAAGTGGTTTTCCCTTGTCTCTGGAAATTTTTTCCTTTAAGCCAGTGGTGGCCAAACTTCGCCCCACTGTTTTGGACCACAGCTCCCAGAATTCCAAGCCTGTATTGCCAATGACAAAGGACTGTGGGGGTTGTGGTCCAAAACATCTGGAGGGCCAAAGTTTGGCCACCACTGCTTTATGCGGATTCTCTGGTAAACAAATACATTTGTTATACGATGGTCCACTGTAATTATACAGCTACACATTGCCCCCTCAGCAAGCTAGGTACTCATTTTACCAACCTCAGAAGGATGGAAGGCTAAATGAACCTTGAGGCAGCTTACCTGGATTTGAACCCCAGGCCGTGAGCACAGTTACAGCTGCAGTTCAGCCGTCTAACCACTGTGCCATGAGACTCATCCAGTTACAATCCAAGGCAACAGCCCTCTCCTCAGAGGACAAAATTGTTGACTGCTGTGCTGATGGGCTGGCTGGGTTTCCTCACAGTCCTTCTGTTGATGCCCTTCAGGTGCGGGAGTGACTCTTTTTGTTGCCTTGTACGACTACGAAGCCAGAACGGAGGACGACTTGACTTTTACGAAAGGAGAAAAATTCCACATCATCAACAACACGTGAGTATGGAGTCGGACGACCAAAAAGCATGAGGCAGCAGCCTTATTGAAGGCAAGCTGCCCTGTTGGGGAGACCACATGGGCCCCTTCTCCACACACAGATGAGGCCAGCAGGTCTGTTCGGGAGGAGAGAGGGGGATGCTTTTGTGTCGGGAAGGGCTTGGACGACAGGCTTAGTTGTCGCAATGTCATATCCCCAATACAAGAATGAAACTCTTGGGGTGACCTGGACAAGCTGACCTATCTCATCATCTTATTGTAAGGATGAAGTGGGAACATAAGGAAATAAGAAGAGCCACATTGGATCAGGCCAAAGGCCCATCTAGTCCAGCTTTCTGTATCTCACAGTGGCCCCACCAAATATGTCTGGGAATGCACGAGACTAGATATCTGTCTCCTGATACCACTCCCCTGCATCTGGCCTTTGAAGTACCCTGGTTTTAAGCCTGGAGATGACACATCTCCATCATGGTTTGTTACCTGTGATGGACTTTTCCTCCAGGAATCTGTCCAATCCCCTTTTGAAGGCATCCAGGCCAGAGGCCATCACCACATCCTGTGGCAGGGAGTTCCACAGACTAACAACAGGCTGGGTAAATTTGGTTTCTTTTTTTCTGTTCTTACTCTCCCAACCCTCATTTGGGAAGGAGGGTGGCCGTATGCCTGAGCTTTTGGGGGAAAGGGGGTGCAGATGTAACAAATAAATAAAAATAAGAGTAGGGGATATAGAGGAAATGAAAGGAAAAAACAACATCTTAGCACAAGGGAGAAGAGGATTCATTGTTTTCTTCCTGCATGGCTATATACCTGGAAGAAGAGCAGCTACATACAGATTGAAGCAAGCAGTAATAAAAGTACTACAGGGCTGATAAAAAGTCTGCCTGCTCACTAGGCCTTTGTGTGTGTCTTCTTTTTCTTTCTGTGTTCCTTGATATTATGGACCATGGTAGCTAGAATCCTGTTGGTTATGTATGTCTGCGTAAGTGCAGTGGTGTAGGTGGCAGGAGAAATTGCCACTCGTTACTGAGTCACTGCTTGTATCTCTTATTTGTGTGGCAGTTGTGGGAATTGGTGTGAGATAAAGGATCTAATATATTTACAGTGGTACCTTGGTTTATGAATTTTATGTGTTCCCCGGGACTTTTTGTATTGCGAAAAATTCATAAACCAAAGCATGCACAGGGGCAGCACTATAAAGCTCCCAGGTGCAATGCATCCTGGGGAAACTTGCTTTGTATTGCAAACAAAATTCGTAAACTAAGGTATTATTTTCAGTGGATTTTCATTCGTAAACTGAAAATTACGTTAACCAAGGCGTTCGTAAAATGAGGTACCCCTGTATTTATTTATCAAATTTCTATACAGCCTGATTAGTGGGGGACACAGCAGTGGGTGGTGTGTATAATAAAAACAAGCTGACCTCAACCACCCAGCCTACAACGAGAATCTCAGTGTAACAGGACAAATTAACGAAAAGAGAATCCTAGCAAAAATAGACAAACATTTAGCCCTGTGGCAACATCCAAGAAAGGAGAAGGAAAGAAGGCACAAAGTGTTATGGATTTCTAGGTGTGGCCACCCGCAGCAGCAAGTTCTGAGAGGAATGAGTAAAACACGTAATTGTTGGGCTTTTGGGGGTGGGGTGGGGTGGGGTGGGGTGATGTGGGGTCATATCAACAAGTATTGAGGTTCCAAACTGTTTATAGCTGTGTAGGTCAAAACCAGCATGGAAACTAACAGGGAGCCAATGCAGGTGTGCAGAGTTAGGGCAATATGATTGAATTTGCCCCCACCCCATCCCAGAATCAGCCTGGCCACTGCATTTTGGGTCTGGCGAAGCTTCTGTACCATCTTCAAGGGCAGCCCCATGGAGACAGCATTACAGTAATCTATTGTTGAGATCAACAATGCATGTACCAACATTGTTAGGGATTTCTTGTCCAGGTAGTGGCATAGTTGTGGAAATCAATCAAAGTTGGGGGGCGGGGGAACAATCATGACCATACAAAGAGTATGGTCCTCATTAACAAGCAGCAATTTTGTTTAAATATCATACACAGAGATTATAGTATTTTCCTATGTATAAGATTATATTTTTTTCTGGAAATGTTAGAATAAAAATTGAGGGTCTTCTTATACACGGAGGTAAGCTGAGGAGAGAACTGTGTGGATGCGAAACTGTAATTTTGGGTTGGGAAAGTTGAAGTTGTCCTATACATGGGGGTGTCTTATACACAGAAAAATACTTGGACTTTGTTTATTTGTTTGTTTTTGTGGGTGACAGTTCCCTTTATTAGATATATTAACATTCTTTTTATCTGATGAAGTGGTCTGCTTTTTCAGGAGTGTCCGTGAAATTCTGTGAAATTCTCTCTTGGGAAATTGGTGCGGTATATAAATATAAAAATAAATAAATAAATAAATAAATATGAAAAGTTTGGGCAGGTTTTCCTTTCTTTTTCAACTAGCATGTTAGCTCTCTTCTCCTGCTGGTTGCTAGCTGGAAGCTCATATTTTCCACAGAATGTTCCAAAAGATGTAATATCATGAGAAAATATCCAGTTTATTTAACCATCACCCAACCCAACATGACACAAGATCTATCAAGAAAACCTCCTAAGCACTGCAAAATATTTCAACCTCCTTCTCTGAAATCATTCACTGTCTAACTAGCAGTGGTTCTACAGAAAGCTTTGCTAATTACTTTTTAAAAATACTTCATTCCAATTTGAAGAAAGCATTTGAAAAGTAAACCATAATCTTTACTCATTATCTTGTTGAATAATGTAACCCATTATAATACCCACTTGGTACTTGTTATTTTGGGTTTTTCAAACTCTTGGAATCAAAAGGCTTCTAGAAATGCCCTAGCCAGCTCCTTAAAACTAGCTTTTGGCAGTAAAAGATGTTACTGGTTGCACCAAAAATCTTCATTCCTGCTTCTTACTTGACTATTTCAAAGTAACTTTGTTACCCCTTCACTACCCAAAAGGTAACCAGTTAAAGGTAACTACTTTACTTGTGACTTCAAAAGTCTGTTGCGCCAGGGTTTTCCAACAGAGAAGGCCCATCTGTGTCACCAGATGCTTAGCAGAGGTGCAGCTCCCCTGTCCCTTTATGTGCAAAGCCTTCTGTTGGGCGCCCTCTCCTGCTGATGTGCACTGACGATTTCCCTCATCTTTCCTCAGGGAAGGTGACTGGTGGGAGGCAAGGTCTCTGAGCACAGGGGCAACAGGCTACATCCCCAGCAACTACGTGGCGCCGGTGGACTCCATCCAGGCAGAAGAGTATGTATGGAGACCTGGAAGTGGGCCAGGATGGGTGTTGTTGTTGTTGTTGGTGGTGGTGGTGTTGTGATGGTTCCAGCATTCGTTTGCATGATGTCTTCACCTACAGTGAAGGATTCCTGTGGAGGAAAGTTCTGCCTTGATCTCAGCACCCCTCACAGACAGATTTTGACGTCAACGGAGTAGTTTTTTCCCCTTGCTCTTTGAGTTTCCAAGGGTTTCTTTGGGGTGGTGGTGGTACAGGACCATTGGGAACCTGTCTTTCTCCAAGTCAAAATATTGATCCAGATAGTCCAGAGTTCTCCTGGGTCTTGGGCAGGGATCTCGCCCACCCAGTTCCCCTGCCCAGATCCCTTAAATAGAGCTGATGAAATTTCAGCCCAAGGGTTCCAATCTACAAAGTATGTGCTGCTCAATCTCTCTCAGTGAGCCTCAGTCTTCTGCATGTCAGGTCCTAAAGGCTGTGGCCCTTCTCCTCAGACCTTCCGCTCTGAGGGTTCCCTAGGTTTGGTGCCCTTCCCTCTTAGTGAAATACTCTTCTTGGGCTTAACTCTTGGCAACATGAGCTTTAACCTAAAATGTTCCAGAATTGTTGTTTCTGCCCTCTTGAATTCAACACCACCTTCCTATAGAATCCCACCGCCCACAACTTCTGTGAAGTTGAATTTGAGCCCTGGACTGAAGCAGGATCCCCTCCACTTCCCTAAACAGACTTTCACAAACCTTTCCCTGACAGGACACCTTCTCTCTCTCTCTCTCTCTCTCTCTCTCTCTCTCTCTCTCTCTCTCTCTCTCTCTCTCTCTTCTCTCTCTCTCTCTCTCTCTCTCTCTCTCTCATCCTTCATCATTCTCCTTTGTAATGTTCTCTAGGAGTTGGCTTTTAACTGCTGCCAGGGGAGAATTTTGGGAGGGGGTGTCTTTGGTCATTTTGTCCAGAACATCATGCCCGTGCCTCCTTTTCCAGATGGTACTTCGGGAAGATTGGCCGCAAGGATGCTGAGAGGCAGCTTCTTTGCTATGGGAACCCCCGTGGGACCTTTCTCATCCGCGAGAGCGAAACTACCAAAGGTACCTCTATCCCAACAGCCTCAACTTCCAGGGAAGGTGGTGCCCAGCTTAGGTTGGCAAAGGTGTGCCCAGGAAAACCTGTTCTGCCAACATCTCTGCCCCCCGAAGGCTAGTAGAAGCTGAAAGCTAAAATCCAGTAGAAATTTCCGCAACTTTGTACTAGGGATGGGCACAAAACAGAAAAATTGTGTTTTGTTTCGTTCCCTCGTGATTTGTTTCATTTCATTAGAAATGAATTTTTTAAAAAGATTTCATACGAAATGAAACAGTAATGAACTTATTCATTACTCTATAATACAGGTCCCTTGGGTCCTAGTGGCATGAAATTTGGTGCCTCTAGGACCCAGGGGAGCTGTCTTACAGTGAAACACATTGGTTCATTTTACATGGAAAAAACAAACGCCATTTTGTTTTTTGTTGCTTCTCCGTTTTGTTTCATTTCGTTAGCTAACGAAATGACAAAACAGCATTTCTTTTTTTCGTTTTGTGCCCATCCCTACTTGGTACCCTTCCAGACAGATTAGACTAGGACTCCCATAACGTGTGGCCACTGGCCGTGCTGGTTAGGGTAGCTAGGAGTAGTGGCTCAAAAACTGGGAGTGCCCTCAAGCCAGGACAGTGGGTTTTTGCACATCTTGTAGGTTGGTCACTGTACCAGCAGAAAGTGAAAAAAAAAAAAAAAAAAGGCCCACCAAGGGCTGTCACTTTTGTCTCATCCGTTTCCTCAGAAGAAGGGAAGTCGCACATCTGTTGACTGACTTCTGTAGCTGCTTTTTCTACTATGAGCCATGGATGTTCTTCTACCCACAACCACCTTCGAGGAGTGATCAGGCTGAGGGTGACAGGGAAAGTGACTGACTGGCTGTTGTTGGCAGCTGGCACGTTCCCATGGCAACCAGACATGCTCCGCTGCTTCACTGCCTCAGCCAGTAGGCCCCGTGAGGCACAGTAACATCTGTATAGGTAAAGGTAAAGGTTCCCCCCGCATATGCATGCTAGTCGTGTCCGACTCTAGGGGCAGTGCTCATCTCCGTATTCAAGCCGGAAGAGCCAGTGCTGTGCAGGTCCATGGCCATGTGGCCGGCATGGCTGCAAAGAAACACTGTTTTACCTTCCCACTTTTTACAGCGGGACCTATTTATCTACTTGCATTTACATGCTTTCAAACTGCTAGGTTGGCAGGAGCTGGGGTTATCAGCAGGAGCTCGCTCCGCTGCGTGGAACCTGGGATTTGAACCGCCGAGCTGCCGACTTTGCAGTCTACAGTTTCGGTGCCTTAGTCCACTGAGCCACCATGCCCTGTATGGTAGCCACTTATTCTAGACCTGAAAAGGGTTCCAGGCAATTGAAGCTGGTTCTGCTCCAGTATTGCCATAGTAGTAGTAGCAGCAGCAGCAGCAGTAGTAGCAGCAGCAGCAGCAGCAGCCGCCACCACCACCGCCTGTGGGCTAGACAGGTGGTATAGAAATTTAATAAAATAAATAAATAAATAAATAAATACATTCCCAGCACCGTCCTACGTCTCTGTGTTCAGCAGTCTAATGTTTATGGGTTTGCCCCAAGCTCAGCTTATGGTTTTAAGGCACACAACCGGAATAGAACTGGAGAGGTTCAAAATATCCTCATAAAAGCTAGGTTTTATTTCTGGTAAAGCCTTTGGGAAATCCACAGCAGTTGTAATCCAACTCAAATATGTTAATTTTATTTTGAAAATAAAGGACTTGATTATTTTAAAAAAAATCCGTTTGAGGGGAAGGTTGACCCTTGACCCCAATAATTCCCAGATATTCTTGGACAACGACACTCAGAAGCCTCCACCACTAGCTTTGCTGGCCAGAGTTCATGGGAATTGTGTAAAATCAATGAATCAGTCAGTCAGTCAGTCAGTCAGTCAATCAATCTGAGAACCAAAGGTTTGGAACCACTGCTTCAAACCAAATTCCAATCCAACAACTGATTCATTTCCATAGTGTAACCACACTGTAAGAGAGTTCCTCCAGTGTGGGTGGTCTCGTGAAAAAGCAAATTACCTCACAGTTTGGTCCAGATGCTTGTAGCATCCAAAAAGAAAAGAAAAAAACATCTTGCAGCCCACTCCCTATCTATCTTAACTAACCTATCTCCTTCTTTTAGGTGCCTATTCACTGTCCATACGGGACTGGGATGAAATGAAGGGAGACCACGTCAAGCATTATAAGATCCGCAAGCTGGACAATGGTGGTTATTACATCACCACCCGGGCCCAGTTTGAAACTATACAGCAGCTTGTCCAGCATTATATAGGTATGCTGGCAGCGGTGTGTGTGTGTGTGTGTGTGTGTGTGTGTGTGTGTGTGTGTGTGTGTGTGTGTGTGTGTGTGTGTGTGTGTGTGTGTGTGTGTGTGTGTGTGTGTGTGTGTGTGTAGTGGCAGTAAACCAAAAGAACTGGAGCATCCAATGAAGTTTGTGAGTCAGAAGAGACTTAGGGCCTTTTTACATGACCCCTAAGATCCGCTGGTCCCTTAAATTCGGACCAGAGATCTTGAGGGTTCGTTGCTGTTCCTCCGTCCCCACCTGCTCCGCACTTCTTTGTTCTGTCTGCGTGAGGGGGGGAGGAAAAAAAGCCTTAGACAGGGAGAAAAGAATGCATTCTTACCTCCGGTGCTGGTGGAAGTTGCTCCAACGTCCGTTTACTTCCTGGTTCCTCTTTAAGGGGCGGAGGCAAAAGAAAAACAACAGAAAGAAGCAAGGAGAGCTCAGGCACTCTCCGCATCAAAATTTTTCACCATCAAAGAGCAGGTACAAGAAAAGTGCGTTTGGTCGCGCTAAAGTGGGCGGGGTCGCACTTAATTGTCTGCAAACTCCGGAGCTGGTGGGTAAACATTTTTAAGGTCCGGAGCTTGCAGCCATTTGCGGCGGAGCTTAGGGGTCATGTATAAACGCCCTTTGTCTCAGGATGCTGTTGCAGAGAGATTTTTTTTTTTAAGATGCTCAAGGCGTTTCGGCTGAAAAAGCCTTCTTCAGGGGCTGTGTTTCACACAAAAAGTAACACAGAGATATCTCCAAAGGTAAACAGTGAATTAAGAAGTAGGAATGGTGTTTAACTTTGGAGATATCTCTGTGTAACGTTTTGTGTGAAATACAGCCCCTGAAGAAGGCTTTTTCAGCCAAAACACGTTGGTCATCTTTTAAAATAAAAAAAATCTCTCTGCAATAGCATCCTGAGACTCAGTCTCTTCTGACTCACTAACTTGTGGAAGTGGCAACTATTTTTTTTATAAAATAATCATAAGATATATGTTTGATTTGGACAACAGCTGCCAGGGGCTCCCAGCCAACATGGCCAGCCAGTGTGACCAATGGCTATTATAAACATATTTCAAATAAGCACCAGGGCTCAAGTTTTGGGAGGTTGAAAGCCTCAATCCCATAAAACAATATAAGGACCACTTGACTCCTAGTGACTGCCCTTCCCCTTAAGAACATAAGAACATAAGAAGAGCCATGCTGGATCAGGCCAACGGCCCATCTAGTCCAGCTTCCTGTATCTCACAGTGGCCCCACCAGATGCGTCTGGGAGTGCATGAGACTAGATATCTGTCTCCTGATACCACTCCCCTGCATCTGGCCCTTGAAGTACCCCAGTTTTAAGCCAGGAGATTACACATCTCCATCACGGTTTGTTACCTGTGATGGACTTCTCCTCCAGGAATCTGTCCAATCCCCTTTTGAAGGCATCCAGGCCAGATGCCATCACCACATCCTGTGGCAGGGAGTTCAACAGACTAACAACGCACTGGGTGAAAAAAAAAATCTTTTGTCTGTTCTTACTCTTTCAATTTTGGATGTCTGTTCTGGTATTTTGTGAGAGGGAGAAGAGCGTCCCTCTATCCACTTTACTCATGCCCTGCATAATACGTCTCAGTGGACCTTTTTCCAGACTAAAGAGGTTCAAATGTTTTAGCCTTTCCTTGGGAGATGGAAAAGCCCAGTAATCATTTTAGAACTCTCTTCTGCACCTTTTCCAGTTCCACTATGAGGTGATAGAATTGTACACAAGATCAGGTGGGGCCTTACTATTGTTTTGTATAATGGCATTATAATGTTGGCTGTTTTATTTTCAATTTTTGATAATCCCTAGCATGGAATTGGCCCTTTCTCCTTGGGTAGACACCTTCATGGAGCTGTCCACCAACACACCAAGATCTCTTTCCTGATTCACGGATAACTCAGAGCCCATGAGTTGATAGATAAAGTTTTGACAATATGCATTACTTCACATTTGGCTACATTAAAGCATTTGCCATTTTGCAGCCCATCCCCAGTTTGGAAGATCCTTCTGGAGCTCTTCACAATCTTCTCTGGTTTTTAACAAAAAAGTTTTGTGTCATGCAAAGCCATCTCACTGTTTATCCCTCTCTCCAGGTCATTTATGAACAGACTGAAAAGCACCGGTCCCAGGACAGATCCCTGGGGCACACCGCTTTTCACTTCTCTCCATTGTGAAAATTTCCCGTTGACATCTACTCTTTGTTTCCTGGATCTCAACCAGTTCTCAATCCATAAGAGGACCTGTTCTTTTTCTTGAATGGGGTGTCCAAGCTGGCTCAGTTCTTCCCCTGGGTGCCTGGTGGGAAATTCCTGACCCAGCCAGGAGCTCCTTTTCACTAAACTATCCAACCAGCGCCTCTCTCCTCCCATGGGTCAACTTCTTTTTCAATGAAAGTATTGTACAAAATAATGCAGGGCATGAGTAAAGTGGATAGAGGGATGCTCTTCTCCCTCTCACAAAATACCAGAACTAGGGGACATCCACTCAAACTGAGGGCTGGGAGAGTGAGAACAGACAAAAGAAAATATTTTTTCACCCAGCGCGTTGTTAGTCTGTGGAACTCCCTGCCACAGGATGTGGTGAGGGCATCTGGCCTGGATGCCTTCAAAAGGGGATTGGAGAGATTCCTGGAGGAGAAGTCCATCACAGGTAACAAACCATGATGGAGATATGTCATCTCCAGGCTTAAAACCGGCGTACTTCAAGGGCCAGATGCAGGGGAGTGGTATCAGGAGACAGATATCTAGTCTCCTGCGCTCCTGGACACATTTGGTGGGGCCACTGTGAGATACAGTAAGCTGGACTAGATGGGCCTTTGGCCTGATCGAGCAGGGCTCTTCCTATGTTCTTACGTTCTTATTGGCAGCCGTGGTCCTACAGTGGGCAGGGCTGGAGGCAAAGGGGCAGGAAAATGCCCACATGAATTCAGTCCTGACCTCTTGCTGGTAATACACCAAACTTTAGGGGATGGGGTGAGGCACAAAAGCGGCTCCTTTCACAACATGCTGAAAGGGAAAGAGCCTTATACCTCAGTGGTGAAACATCTACTTTGTCTGAAAAATATATCTGACATTTGGTCCCTGGCATTTTGACAAGCCCGAGAAGGACTCCTGTTTGAAACGATGGCGAGTATCTGTGGCAGGGAGACAAATGGACCATCCGTCTGACTTAATAAAAAGGCAAAAATCCTTTATGAAAAAAATATAGGCCTATGGAACAGGGTCTTTGCTCACCTCAAACAGACCTGCCATACACCTTCCAGTCTTCAGTTTTGGACCTGCTGGGAGTAACGGCACAATTAGAAGCTACACACTGTGTTAGTACCACAGTAGGTTTTTGTAACAATTTAATCCCAGGGCATCAATGCTCTTCAGAAGCAATGGAGCTTTCCTGCTTGAGTTGTCTTGAGATACGGGATCCAGGAGAGGGTCTCCTCTGTTGCTACTCCCAGACTCCAGGAACTCCTTCCCACTGGAGGCCTGCCTGGCTCCATCTTTGCTGTCCTTCTGCCCTTTTCCTTAGTGACTGGTGGCCTGTGAGGGTTTTATTTTTTAAATTCATAGTTGTGCTGTTTTCAGTTTCAGGGCTTCCTGAAGAGGAAGGTCTTCAGCTCTTGGCAGAAGGAGGAGGGAGGGAGATGGGAGATGGGAAACCATTCCACTGCTGGGCAGCTACCACAGAGAAGGCCCTCTCCCATGGCCCAATCAGCCATGTTTGCACTGGCAATGGGACTGAGAGGATGACCTCTTCTGATGACCTTCAACACTGAAAAGGGTCAAACGGGGGGATACGAACCTTCAGATAGCCAGGACGCAAGCTGTCTAGGGCTTTGTAGGTAATGACCAGCACTTTGAATTGGCCCCAGAAACGGACCACTAGCCCTGCAGCTGTTGTACCAAAGGTGTTATATACACCCTGTAGTTCTGCAAACATAACATACAAGGCACATGCCAAGCACCCACCAGCCCTGAACAGTCCCTTGAGCACTAAGCAGAATTTATTTCACATTGCTCTCATATTTACGGAAGATCTAAGGATGCCAAATTGGCCATGCATTGGCCAGCCCTTCAGTTTCTGTGTCACAACACTGGCCGGGTTGCGCTGCTTCCTGCAGCTGTTCCTGAGATGGAAACGGCAAGCGTTTAAACCCTCGGCGGGCTGCCACCAAGGGGCGTGAATCCCGTTTCCCCACTTTGTGACCTGCAATGTGTTCCGTGCCACTGTTTCAACAACTCTCATTCTTTCTTTCTCTTCCTCTCTTTCCCTTTCAAACTGCACACCTCCCTCCCCTGGCTCTCCGCCCTCCTATTCCGGGGTCTTCCCTCCAGAGAGAGCTGCGGGGCTCTGCTGCCGCCTGGGTGTGCCGTGTCACAAGGGGATGCCTAAACTGGCAGACCTCTCCGTCAAAACCAAAGACGTTTGGGAGATCCCGCGTGAATCGCTACAGCTCATCAAGAAGTTGGGCAATGGGCAGTTTGGGGAAGTGTGGATGGGTAGGACCAACCTACTGAACGGAGGTGGCTGAGCCTTCAAGGGGAGGAGGAAGAACACACCAAGGCCCCGGGGCCACACCTGCAGCTTCCCAAGGGGAGGCATTGCAGGCCAAGAGGGGATTTCGCCAAATCACCTCAAACCTGTCTTCGACCGCCACCGCACTTTAGATTTGAAACGCCCTTTCCTTAAAGACAAACCACCTTAAAAACCACTGTCCGCTTTTCAAATCGCTTTTTTCTGAACAGCCCCCTTGGCCACGCCCATTTTTGACCGCTGTGTCAGTTTTTCTTAAGATGACCACCGGGGGTGGTGTTTTTAAAAATCGGTTCCTGCACCCCCTTTTAAAGCAATTTGGTTGTATTTGCAGACATACTACGCCACCTTTTTCAGTCCCCCCCCCCCGTTTCTGCTGTTTCCCTGTCGTAGTTTAAAGTGGTTCATCCAAGTGCGAATGGGGAAGCCGATTGCTAAGCAACCGCTGAAGTGCGGACTGCCAAAGCGCTGTAGCGACCAAGTGACCGCGGGAGGAGATAAGGCGATGCAAAATAAAAAGCGGCTGCTCAAGGACTTGCGGTAGCGGCCATAATCTGTGAAAGCAGAACTTGGGAAATTTCCCATGATTGGATTATGCACTCCTAGAGTTCCTCATCCAGCACAGCCATACTAGCTAGAAAATTCTGGGAGTTGCGGTCCTTCATTCCCCCCCCCCCCAAAACTCAAAACACAACTTTGTGATGGACACGAACAAGAAAAGGTATATATGGGATTTGGTCACTGGTTCTGGCTCTAAGTGTAAGACAAGGACACCCCCTGGTGGTAAAAACAGGTAAAACCAGATACTATTGACTCTGGCTCTTCCTCCTCCCTGGGGTTCCATTTGCCTCTCCCGCGTGCATGCCGGAAGTCATCAAGTCATCGTCCTTCCATTTTGCATCTCATTCTTTCTCCCTCATTCATCCCATCCATCCCACCTCCCCATCTCCCACTGCAGAGTACAATGACGGTCTTTGCTACCTACTAACCAAGGTGTGTCCCAATCTGAAGCCCCAGACTATGGGACTCTCTAAGGATGCATGGGAAATCGTGCGCGAGTCCATACGCTTTGACCAGAAACTTGGCATGGGATGTTTTGGAGATGTGTGGATGGGTAAGGCGGGGGTCTTTTGCTGTTCTGTTATCCTTTACAAAGGAGGGGGGGGTTGATGGCTACAGATTTTGGAAAGCTGTAAATCAGGGGTATTGGGCTTAAATGAAATGGGGGTAGATTCTCTTCCCACCCCCCTTCCAAATTCTGCCCAGATGACATCAGGAGCCCTCCCACTGACGTCACTATGTTGCAATCTGGAGTGTGTTGAGTAGAGCTTTCCTGCACAGTGTTTTGGCTGGACACCTGCCTTCTTTCTCCTGCACCATTCCTTCTGCAGACGAGATCTCCTGGAAGGGAGCCCCTCTGTTTGCAAACACTGATTGGAGAGAGCAGGATATTCAGCCCTGGTTAGGCCTCATCTTGAGTACCGTGTCCCATTCTGGACACCACACTTGAAGACGGATGCTGACAAATGGGAGCCAAGCACAGAGGAGGGCGACAAGGATGATGGGGGCTGGAAGCCAAGCCCTGTGAGACTGGGAGAACTGGGCATATTTAGCCTGGAGAAAGGAAGACCAAGGCGGTTACTTCATGTCCTTCCTTGTTCCGTGACTAGTTTTGTACTGTGACAGTACTGGTCACAATCATATGGTTTTGTCCCTGTTTAGTCCCTGTTTCCATTTTCTCACGGTTGTGATAACTTGTCTCATGACAACTGTTACTTCACGGTCTTGTTCTGTGACAAATTCTGAATTTGTCTGGCTTTCTTAACCCTTTTTAAAAATATCGTAAATAAAACTTTTTCTATATTTCGATTTACTGGTCTTCCAGGATTTATACATCAACGCTACAGGATTTTCAGTACTTTCCTTAATAAACATTTGCACTGCAGGGTATTTCCCATAGGGAAACGAATGTTGAATGTTGCTTCAGCCGCTGACCACTAGGTGGACACTGGTTGTTGCATGATAGTTGTTATCACACGGTCCCTTGTCTCGGAACAGGAACCAGGAACCAACCGTTACAAGAGAATACCCCAACCCAGTGCCAGGTACAGTGTTGTCATGCTCTGATCCCGCTCTGGGGGCATGGTCAAGACAAATTTCAACTGTTGTGCGACAGACATGAAGTAAGATTTTTTTTGTACTGGTCCGAAGCGCAACACTTACAGAGACAAAACGGACGTGAAGTAACCGGCCAAGGCGAGATAGGAGAGCTCTTCTCAGAGGAAAGGCTGGCATACAGAGGAAGGACAAAATCTGTTCTCGATCAGCCCAGAATGTAACCATGGGCTCAAATTACAGGAAGCCAGATTTGAATTGAATATGGGGGGACATTCTAACAGTTAGAACAGGAATGGAACCAATTACCTTGAGAGGTGGTGAGTGCCCAAACACCGGAGGCATTCAAAAGAAATTTAGACAACCACCTGGCAATATTCTTTGATTTGAATTTTTCCCTTGAGAAGGGAGTTGGACTTGATGGCCTTATGGCTCCTTCCAGCTTCATTATTCTATGACACTGTGATAGATGGTGAGATGGGGCCCATCATACAGGTGTTCCAGGTCCTAACCAACCAGACAACAAAAATGAGTCACCAGCAGTGTTCCAGGTTTTAACACAATATCTTCCGAAACCCCACACCACGGAGATAAGCATCATACAGCTCTCAAGGTAGAAATGAGTCAGCAGGACTTAGAAGCAGGGCCTTAGAAACTGTACATTTTGGGGGTTGGGTTGCATTGGGGGCTACATATCCCAACAGAACAGATATGTGGGGAGCAGTAGTTGGAGGAAGTGGTGCTTCCAAGCTTTTGGAAGGACGTCCGTGTCTTGAAAAGCCAGGATACTGGTGGTGGTGGTGGTGGTGGTGGTGGTGGTGGTGGTGGTGGTGGTGGTGGGATGAGGAGGAGGAGGAGGAGGAGGAGGAGCTGTTTATTGAGAATGACTCTGTTCCCCCCCTCTACCATCACATTCGTCCTGCACCATTTCTGTTTTCATATTAGCACCATTCTGATCTGGCCATGGTTTTCCTCTCCATTTTCACCTAGGACAGGGGGGAACCAGTGCATGGGAAATGTCATTAATTGTCCACCTCAGGCCTTCAGTGATTCTCTCTCTCTCTCTCTCTCTCTCTCTCTCTCTCTCCTTTCTTCCTGGCTTAAGGCACTTGGAATGGCACCACTAAAGTGGCAGTGAAAACTTTGAAGCCAGGTACGATGTCTCCAGAAGCTTTCCTGGAGGAGGCCCAGATCATGAAGCGTTTGCGGCATGACAAACTGGTGCAGTTGTACGCGGTGGTCTCCGAGGAGCCCATCTACATAGTCACGGAGTTCATGAGTCAAGGTTTGGCCTCGCTCTTTTCTCTTGCACTCAGCGTCACAGCCGGCAGGAGGCCGAAAAGGCACCTGGATGAATGGGTGGCCAGCAGAAAGGGTGTTGGGTCACCCAATGAATTGTTAAAAACAAAAGTGGAACAGGTGATACCTTTAGGCTACTAGAAAAATAACAAAAACATTGCTAATATTTCGAGGGTGAAACCCTCTTCCTCAGAGTAGTACCAATAGGTTATAACATGGCAAAACCTGAATTTGCCAGGAGTTATTCCTTAGATAAAAGGTCCTTGGCAAGATGGGAAAAAACACAGGCAGTTTCTTGTTGATGAGCTTGGATGGGCAATTGTTTTTATTGTCCCAGTCCTTCCAAAGGCATGTCATGGGTCTTCAGTGTTGTCATCGAGGCCAATGGACCTTGCCATTGTTTTTCCAATGAAAACAAAGTACAAACAGAATGCTGGACTAGATGACCCTTCACTCAGATTGCAGCTTGGTTTTTCTCATGTTCTTAAAACAGAAGAACTCACATAGCCCATTGCACCAAGCAAGGAACACCAGTTGTAGCTTGACTTGAAGTTATGTAGATGCAGATCTGCTGTGCCATCTGGATGGTCAACTCTTGGGCATGGCATGTCATGCCTTTACAAAGAAGGAGCATGTCACTGAGAACTCAAGCAGAGCCATCTGCTCCAACGAAATGTAGGCCGAGCAAAGACTTTGTAGAGTTTCAGGGCCAGATCGGACCTCATCTCTCCCCTCCCTTCTTCCCTGTGGAAGAGCAACAAGCTTTCTGGGAAGTATTCTAGCATATACTTTTGCTTTCTTTTTGACATTTTGGTCCAGCTTCATTTCATTTTAGGATGAGTCTCCATGGGAATGAGGGTCCTTTCTCTGGTAGAGTTAGATTCCTTAGAGAATTGCAGGTGTTGCAAGAATACTGACTCCTGATTCAGAGGAAATGTATTTGTTATTTATTTCTTAGATATCTAGACTGTTCGTCTGGCAACAAGGCCACTCTAGGAGGTTCCCCAGAGAAGCCTGTTTCTGGTTCAGGCCACCCCACAGATCATTGCTTAGGATCAGTATCCTGGTAGGGAAAGAACAGGATTGGTCTGGTATAGGTATATTTCCCTTAGGAAAATCGGTGCAGTATAGAAATGTAAAAATAAATAAATAAATAAATAAATAAATAAATAAATAAATAAATAAATAAATAAAAGAGCCCCGTGACACAGTGGTTAAATGCCTGTACTGCAGGTAAAACTGTGCTCACGACCTGGAGTTCAATCCCAGGTAGCAGGCTCAAGGTTCACTCAGCCTTCCATCCTCCGAGGTCGGTAAAATGAGTACCCAGCTTGCTGGGGAGGGGGAGCAATGTGTAGCCTGCATAATTAAACTGTAAACCGCCCAGAGACTACTTGATGTGATATGGGGCGGTATATAAGCAGACCACTTTTAAATAAATAAATAAATATTCAGACATTAGAAGACCTCAGGCTTGCATTGTCCTCTTTCCCTTCCTTTGTGACTTCAAGATGATGATCAGAAGCGACTAGATGTACGATGAACAAATTCCAGTTCCTTGTTAAGGTCTACAACCCAGTAAATGTGGTTGCCAGAAATGGAAGTTTCACGAGAAATTGGGATCAAATACATATCTTGGGAAGCATTACCAGATGATAGCTCCTAGTATCCTCCATACAATATGACTAAGTTTGAAACCAGTGTGTTTTTTTCCCCTCCAATGCATTTTCACTCAACTATCATCTTAACAAACCACCATTCCCCAGGTTTGAGCCTAACAGGAAACTAGACTTTATTTATAAGCAAAACTGGAAATGTCCAGTTGATTTCTAGTAGCTGTGAAAGACGAGAGGCGTGTTGGGGAAGGGCGCTGATCTGAGGCTTCTTTCAGTTTGCTCCTGTTCAAACACAGAGTGGGCAGATGTGGCTTTCAGAGGTTTTCAGCCTATGATTCCAACCAGTCTTAGCCAGCATAGGGCAGCTATCTGGGGAGCAACCAAGAAGGAACCATCTTAATCTGACATAGGGCCTTTATACACGACCCCTAAACTCCACAGCAAATGGCTGCAAACTCCGGACCTTACAAGTGTTTTCCCACCAGCTCCGGAGTTTGCAGGAAATTAAGTGCGACCCCGCCCACCTCAGCGCGACCCAGCTGCACTTTCTTGTACCTGCTTGAGGTGGGTGAAAATCCCCAGGTCTGGATTTAATCTGGTCAGTGCGAGGCTCTCCTGGCTTCTGCTTGTGTTTTTTTTTTTTTTTTTGCCTCCCGCCCCTTTAAGAGAAGAGGTGTTATCTGGGAGGAAAAAAGAGTACCTAGTAGATAAGCGGGATATAAATATAACAAATAAATAAATAAATAAATAAATAAATAAAAAAAGCAAACAGAAGAGAAACGGAAGAGAAATGGAGCTCCGGGGAAGCTCCTCCAGGTGAGCTGCATTTTTTCCTCTCTTTCTCTGGTGGGGAGGAAGGAAGAGCAAGGAACCCCTAAGATCTTTGGTCTGAATTTAAGGGGCCAGCAGATCTTAGGGGTCGTGTGAAAAGGCCCATAGTCTATCACAGGTTACAAACCATGATGGAGATGTGTAATCTCCGGGCTTAAAACCGGGGTACTTCAAGGGCGAGATGCAGGGGAGTGGTATCAGGAGACAGATATCTAGTCTCTCGTGCGCTCCCAAATGCATCTGGTGGGGCCCCTGTGAGAGACAGGAAGCTGGACTAGATGGGCCTTTGGCCTGATCCAGCCTGCTCTTCTTAGGTTCTTATGTTCTTAAATGAGAAAAAACAAACAATGCTGAGGAAATGGAGCTGGGGCTGCTGGTAATAGGGTCTTGGGGAAAGGATTCTTACAAGCCTCTGTCTTGCTTTCTCCCGGACTCTCCCCATTACAGGTAGTTTGTTGGACTTTTTGAAAGACCGAGACGGGCGTTTCCTGAAGTTACCCCAACTGGTGGACATGGCGGCTCAGGTAACTGCAAGCAGGAGGTGGGAGGCTATTTTTTTTAAAAAAACAAATGTTCCCAAGGAAGGTTATTGATTATACTTTTAAAGCTGTGCATCATGGGGCTTCCAGTTACGGCAATCTATTTTTATTATTAATACAAAGTGTTCTGCTTATATACCGCCCCATACCACTACAAGTAGTCTCTGGGTGGTTTACAATTTTAATTACAGTGTGCAGGCTACACATTGCCCCCCCCAGCAAGCTGGGTACTCATTTTACCAACCTCGGAAGGATGGAAGGCTGAGTGAACCTTGAGCCTGCTACCTGGGATTGAACCCAGGTCGTGAGCACAGTTTTACCTGCAGGACAGGCATTTAACCACTGCGCCACGAGGCTCCTTAGCCTCCAAGCTTCTGATGGTAATACTGTATCTACACATCACAGAAGGCAAGATATCATCCCCGATGAAGATGGCACAGGATGGTGCCATCAAAAACTTAGGTTATTTCAACAATAAAAATGTATTGATATGACTGGAAACCCGTGACCTGTTGATAGTGTTCGCTGTGAAAGACTGAGATCTAACAGGAAAACTCTTTTTTTAAAAAAAAAGCCCTATAGATACATATACATGTTTTCCACTTCAATGATAACCTTATCAGTTGAAAGCAGAACTTGGGGAAAGTTTGTTTGGATTTCTCAAACCTGTAATGGGCAGAAGCTCTTGGGCATTTCTCAGGGCCAGAGTTTGAAAGGCTGTGTTAAATCGCACCCTCGTTTTTCTCAAGACCCTATCAGTTTTACTCAAATATTTAGGGCAACAGTCTGACATGCTGCTTCTACCACACAAAAATGATTATTATACAACTGCTTTGCTTGCCATCCACACACACTGGCCTGGCAGTCAGCCCCACGGAAGTGGGGATTATATCTGAGAAAATGTGTACTGGACCAGGCTTCTGTTTTTTCTCTGTGCTGTGTAACAGGAGTTCTCCTGTTGTTTTAATGAAAACCAAAAAGACCCGTTTTTCTCCGCCTGAAATACTGAGCATGTGGAAGAAATTGGCTGCAGGCCTGTTGTAGGGGGTTTTGAGGCAGGGGCTTTCTCTGGGAGAGCATTCTAGCAGGCCTGGCCAAAGACATTTTGCTGTCTAAATGTAATGATTCCCCCCCCCCATTCCCTTCCCATACACAAACAACTAGCTAGGCTAAGGGTTGTTTCCCAGCACTGATAACGGAATACCGCCTTCTACACCATCTGTATGGGACAGTTGCCTCACTCTGCCTAACGGTAGGGTCGGCCCGGGGTTCTTAGTTACCAGAAGAAGCCCCGCCGAGCTGGGTGCAGGGCATTGACCTCATCCATGCTTTTGTTGCCTCCTTTCCTCTCCACGCCATGAAGATTGCGGCTGGAATGGCTTACATTGAGCGGATGAACTACATTCATCGGGACCTTCGGGCGGCCAACATTCTTGTGGGTGACAACTTGGTGTGTAAGATCGCCGACTTTGGCCTGGCCCGCCTCATTGAGGATAACGAATACACAGCCCGCCAAGGTAAGTGGTCAGCCCTACCGCCAAGGCAAGGTTGTCTACCAGTGACCCTTGGCCTGATCTCAGAAGCTCTCTACAAGCTATGTGTGCACACAGATTACCTCTCAAGGAAGTATAGCAGGAGAAAACAAAAGAAAACTGAAATATATAGTGGGATTCAGCGACCACACCATAAAACAGGGTCTAAAAGATAGTGGTACTTGTTTGCATTCACACATGCAATAACTTATGACTGTTTAGTATTCAGTTCCTTTTAAATTATTATTATTATTTATTATTTTAGAGTATTTTTAACCCAACTTTCTCCTCAGAAAAGGACCCAGGGTGGCTTAGAGTAATGACGGATAATATACAATTAAGGCATGTTCAACTATTGAGAACAGGGAATTGATGAACATCTTACAGCATTAAAAGACAACATTACATTAAAGCTACAAGAGAATGTGAGCAGTTAAAAGGAGAGTAAAATTTCTTGTAAAGTTATGAGTGATGGAAACTAACATTGAAAACATAGTGTCAATGTAAACCCATAAGGTTATAAGTGGTTATAAACACAAAGTCTATGTGATCCTATAGATTCACATGAAAGCCACATAACAGGTAGTCCATCATTCAGGGAAAGTCTACCTGAAGAGAAAGGTCTTTGCCTTTGTGAAATCCTGTTCTGTAAACCTTCCAGCAAGAGACATAAAACCAGGAAAAAGCAGGCTATACCTTTGAGCCTTATTCTGAAATGTGGGTTTGGCAATAGTAATGGAAAATAACAGTAGATAACATTATTATTGCATTTGGTAATTATTTAGGAGACCTTCGCTGATATGATATGATATGATATGATATGATATGATATGATATGATATGATATGATATGATATGGGTGCCCATCATGTATGTAAGTTTTGTATCAGCTGTTTGTCTTTGTCTTTTTCTTCTATAGCGTTTCTTTTTCAGAATAGCAACATTCATGTCTTGGGAAGAGTGTCCTGGTAGATTGAAGTGATTTGAGACAGGGTTTCCATATATTGCAGTTTCTGAGATCTGGTTCATGTCCATTAGTTCTTTTATGTAGAGATTAATCTGTTTGTCCTAAGTATGTGCAGAGCAAAGCAAAAGCAAAAAAGCAAAGTGTTCTGCTTCTATACTGCCCCATAGTGCTTAAAGCACTCTCTGGGTGGCTTACAGTTCATTTATGCAGGCTACACATTGCACACACACACCCCACACACATAAACACAGAGTAAGCTGGGTACTCATTGAAAGCTGAGTCAGCCTTAAGGCTACCTGGGATGGAAACTCAGGTCACGAGCACAGTTATAGCTGTGGTACAGTAGTTTAATCACTGCGCCATGAGGCTTGCAGAGGGACTTTAATACACAATGGAACACACAAGACTGACACAGACATGGGATGCCAATCCTGGCCCCACATTTATTCTGGTGACATGATTACAGAACCCAACAATGCCACACACAACATCAAGGCCCCTTTCCTTATTCTCAAGGAATATGATATATGCCATCTTTGGCAACAGTGCCCCTATGAACAGGCGGGCCTGTCAAGAGTTTTCTCTGCCACATTGTGGTACAGGAGGAAGGAAGCCCGTATGGTTCACTCTGAGGGAGCCAAGGCTATTAGTTCAGCAGCAACAGACAGGCCTTTGATCTGCTTCTTGAACTTGCAGATATCCTGGCCCTGGGCTGGTGCCAAGGGAAAGAGGCATTTTAAAGTCCTTGGCGACCTCAACTTCCTTGCAGCAACTAAAGCTTTTGGCCTCGCATATTCTGCTGACAGGCCGGGACACCCATGAGCAAGGCCACGGTTTTCAGCTTGTGGGCACCCTTCCTTCCCTGGTGCCTCTCACGGTCTTCGTCCATCTCTTCTTTTCTTCCTGGCAGGTGCCAAATTCCCCATTAAGTGGACCGCCCCAGAAGCTGCTCTTTATGGCAAGTTTACCATCAAGTCGGACGTGTGGTCCTTCGGCATTCTGCTCACTGAGCTTGTGACCAAAGGACGGGTGCCTTACCCAGGTAAAACCTCTCCCAGTGTGGCTTCTGCTGTTACCAGAGAAAATAGTAGGGGGTTATCAATGGACAAGGGAGGGGGCTGAAAGCCTTTCCCCTTTTGAGACCATCGTTTCCAGGGGTCTCAAGAACAAACGGAACTGCCATTCCAACCACCAAACCAGTTTGTATTTTGTGGTGTAAATGCACACCAAGTTGGAAGACCCTGAACTTACTCCCTAGCTAGAATGCAGGGGGGGGAAAGGTTCCCCCTGCACACGCGTGCTGGTTGTGTCCGACTCTAGTGGCGGTGCTCATCTCTGTATTCAAGCCGAAGAGCCAGTGTTGTGCAAGTCCATGGCCGCGTGGCCAGCATAGCTGCAAGGAAACACTATTTTACCTTCCCGCTTTTTATGGTGGTATCTATTTATCTACTTGCATTTACATGCTTTCGAACTGCTAGGCTGGCAGGAGCTGGGGTTATCAGTGGGAGCTTGCTCTGCTGCGTGGCACCCAGGATTCGAACAGTCAAGCTGCTGACTTTGCAGCCGACAGTTTTCGGAGAATTGCTTAATATAATTGATTCATTAATGTGATGTAGTTCAAAAGAGTTCTAACGGACATTTATGTGAGTAGCTAAAATTAGTAATAAAGTAGTTAATAAAAGCACTTCAATTACATAATTATCTAAAATCACTACAGATGGCCAAACCACCCTCCAAATTACATGAATATGTAACACAAAAAATAATGTAAAACATTGTTACTCAAAAATGCAGCATCACTGGCTTTAAATTATTAAAGTAATGTGTTCAAAATCCATTCGTGAACATTGTAATTAGACATGGGCACTTCGTATTCGTATCAGCACACCCACCCCCACACCAGCCAGACCAATCACTGAGCTTCATATGACACGAGAGTCCTTCTTCATTGTTGGCATATGAATTCCAGTGTCCCCGCAGTGCTGACCACTCACCAGCAAAGCAGGGAGCCTCCCGATCACATCTCCTCACCCAAGTGGTCGGCAGCACCAGGAGGCAGGGCAGGATGTGTTGGGCTCCTGCCTGGATTGGCATATGCCACCAACAAAGAAGGACCCCGGTGCCGTGCAAAGCCCAGTGAGTGGTCTGGCCAGTTCAAGGGGTGGGCATTGGGTTCATTTTTTTGTATTCTTATGATACAAATAGCTGCCTAGATGACCCCTAAGCGCATCCGATCTCGCCTGATTTTGGAAGCTAAGCAGGGTCGGGCCTGGTTAGTACTTGGATGGGAGACCACCAGGGAATACCAGGTGCTGTAGGCGCCTGGAGTAGGAACTGGCAAGCCACCCCAGTATTCCTGCCAAGAAAACTCCATGGATATGGAGTCACGAAGAGTCGGTCACGACTGTAACGACACAACACACAACACACACAAGATACAGATACAAAGTGTCTGTGTCTAACTGTAATTCATTCAGGATGGCAAATTAATTTTGAACAAAGCTGAGAGCAGTCCCAGCAGAAGCTTTCCTGGCTGCTGCCTTTTGGATCCTAAACGGCCTGGTTCCTTTTCTACAGGCATGAACAACCGGGAGGTGCTGGAGCAAGTGGAGAGGGGCTACCGCATGCAATGCCCTGCAAACTGCCCACCGTCATTGCATGAGCTGATGGTGCAGTGCTGGAAGAAGGAGCCTGAGGAGCGCCCCACCTTTGAATACCTCCAGTCATTTCTTGAAGACTACTTCACTGCCACAGAGCCTCAGTATCAGCCGGGAGACAACCAGGAGTAGTGGTCTCCGAAATCAGCTGGGAATCTTGACGGTGGACCGTCTGGCCATGGGGGCCTCCCTGGGGGAGGGTGCCCTGGGACTTGGCCAGACACGGAAGTTACATTTTTATTCTCTTGAGCCTAGAACTGAGAATCCTTCTTCTTTTTTGTATAACTCTTCTTGGGCTCCCACTTCTTCCCCTTTTCTTTCTTTTTTTATAATTCGATTTGGGCAGCTGATCTGCCACATTTTTGGACATATCAAAAGGACAAAGAGCCACGTTGGGGGATGGGAGAGAAAGTAGGTTTTGTACACAGTGTTGTCTCTTTCTTCAATTACACGCTTTCTACAACCTTTCCCAGCTGGAAATGTCCAGATGGCTTGAACCTGGACCACCCATCAGCCCCATCCAGCATGGCCAGTGTAAGTGGTGATAGGGCTTGTGGTCCCCAATGCCCAGAGAACAGGAGCTGAAAAAGACATGTTGTCCTGTAAAGCGAAGTTGGGGAACAAATGGTCCTCCAGATATTATTGACCTGTAAAAACCATTATTGTCTGCCTTGGGCCATTCTGTCTGTGACTGATGGGTGTTTAATTCCAGCCATGCCGGAGTCATTCTGGAAGCATTGTGGGGAGCTATCAATACCCTTTCTCTCTCTCTTTCCATCAGCCTCACCATCCCAGTGCTCCGCTTTGAGCCACATCCCCTGCCTTGCCTAAGGGCCATCTCATGGAATCAAAGCAGTTTTCATCATGGGGCCATAGGAAACTCTAACCAAGAATGCAACCCCTGGAGAAACCAGCAGAGTTCATCTGAAAGAGCTGAGCTGACCATATCAGGATAATCCAGCCACGCTATCCTGCCATGGCATCTTCCTGATGTGTTGGAAGTTCATCAGAAATTCCTCCCGGTCATAATTCTGGGGTTTTTAGCCAACCCCAGCAGATGACTGGTGGACTTCTTCTTTTGGAAAATGGGATTTGCAGTCCAACATGTCAGGAAGGTGACGGGCTAAGATGTCTGCACTAAGCAGTCATAGACTGGCTATGTTACTTTCCATAATTGTTATCTGGCCTCAGCCACTACAATACCTTGAGAGAGGTTTTATGCCTGTGTTTCATGCCTTCAGTTGGTCTTCTTCCTCCACCCCCACGTACTCTTAACCAGGGCCAATACGATTAAAGCCATAACAGTCTGGCTGCATGGGAGAAGCAAAAGTCTATTCCAAAATGCAGCTGGAGTGGGATATGGGATGGAGACATGGGACTTCTGCATTTCTTGGATTCCACTCCCCAGAACTCACCAGGAATTTGCCCAGCTGGAATTCTTAGGGCTTTAGCTAAGAAATTAAACTCTTTATTAGATGTTTCGGTTAAACACAGGTGGAGAATGAACATCCCAATGGCCATTACCTGTTTGTAAGTAAGAAAGTGCAGCTGCAAAGGATTAGGGGGCTGGTAGTCTCTTTAGCGGTTAGACTCTGTTCAGGGTGCCTCTTAGAAATTACGAATCTTCTTTTTCCCTTGCGTCTCCCATGGAGTTTAGGGACATGCCCCTATTTCCTCTTTCTTCTTCAAAAGCAGTCAGTGGCTGCTGAAGTATTTATTGTCCACCTGCATTTATTTGAAGATTCTTGTAAAGGCTTTACTTTCTTGGCTAAAGCCCCCAGAATTAGGACTGGGAGAATTCCTGGTGAACTCTGGGGCTCAAAGTCCAAGACATATGGAAGTCTCATGCCTAATGGGAGATCCAAAGATGAGATGCATATCTGATACCTTTTACGTCCCATTGATAGAAGAAAAAAAAATGAGTGCCTAAGAAAACCATTTGCAAAATGTCTGGTCCGAAGTGATGCATTCCTAGAACAAGGTGTTGTTCCGTAGCATTACAGAGGCTCAGCCACCATCACGACTTGTGAGGATGAAAGAAAGAAAGAAAGAAAGAAAGAAAGAAAGAAAGAAAGAAAGAAAGAAAGAAAGAAAGAAAGAAAGAAAGAAAGAAAGAAAGAAAGAGTGAATGAATGAATGAACTTCCACTCTTGGAACTATCAAATGGAAGTTAGTAGTGGCTTTCGAAAGCATACTAACATTTACTTGCAATTCCCTCTTACAACAAATCCTACAAACCAGTGGTGGGAAATAAGTGATGGTGGGCTGCACCTAGCTATCACAGGAAAAAAATGAAGGCTGGTGGGAGTTGCAGTCCAACAATATCTGGAGTGGCAAGCGTGTTCCCTCCCCATTTTAACCAAACTACCATTCCCAGGATTCTTGGAGGGAGACATGAGAATTAGGCTGATGGACAAGTGTTAGAAGCCTCCTAAGCAGTGCTTGAATTTGTGAGTGGTGACGAAGGCAGAGAAGTGGCCGTCTCTTAGACCAAGATGGCAGGATGGTCCACCACAAACGTTTGCCAGGAGGACCAGCTGCCATAGGGTTGAGGGGCTCCTCACAGACCCTCGGAATTTCAGTAAAATGTCCTTCCCCGTAACTTTCTTAGTGGCTCGCTCAAAGAAGACGAGAGAGTCTGGACACTTGCTTCTCATCCCCTCCCCAATAAATAAAGCTGCTTTCACACAACCACTAAAATCTGCTGCAAAGTGCTCGCAGATGCGGAACATAAATTCGTTTTCCCACAAGCAGCGGACTTTAAAAAAAAATAAAGTGCAACCACGCCCACTGAAACGTGACCCAGCACATTTTACAAGTACCTGGTCTCCAGGTGGTAAAATCCTTGTCGCTGTTCCAATGTGGATTTTAAACTGTTTCACGAATCCGTGGGAACTGGGAAAATCCGCACCCAAACCTTTTCGTCCCTATTATGGTGTCTTTGCTGCGGTTCTCAGTCGTGGGATCAGACCAGCTGCGGATTTTCAAAATGCGACCATGAGAACATCTGATCTGCAACATCAACCACGTGACCGCTCCGGGAGATGATCCAGATCAAAGTTTGCTGTGGATTTTAGTGGCTCTGTGAAAGCAGCCTAAGAGTCCTTCTAAGGCTCACTTTGAAATTCCTGAGATTCTGATTTCAGGAATAAGGATGGGGTAAATCCATGCAAGTTCATTTCAGAATGAAGTCCCCCATGCTGTTCAACAGGGCTTGTGCTCCTGTTGTGATGCACAGTCGCCTTCCTCCCCTTTGTGTCTCCTGATCCTCAAGATTGCAAACTCCCGTCATTCTGAGCCAGCAGCACCGCTATCGCCATGCAAGCAACAGGATGACAGAAATTGTCATCCAGTAGATCTAAAAGGTTGGCATGAAATAGAGCCCCCTTCGTTCACCATTTATGTTGACCGGTGGGTCTCAGAGTCTGCTTTTTTTAAAAAATGGTGGTTATTTGGATGCAGGAGAACAAGCACGTTGCTTTCTTTTGCCTCATAAGAAGGCTTATGTTCAATAAAGCCTTCCAGAATTTAATTTTAATCTTGGGTGCCTGGAGTAGGAGCAGGCTGGATCTTACCCTAATAAGAACCATTTGGGGTAAAGGTAAATCCTGCTCATCTTTCAGCAGGACAACTTTCGCATTAGCCCCTTTTCCTGGAATTGCCATTTTTAATTTACCATTTTCAAACGAGAGAATCCTGATGACAGTGTTGCCAAATTGTTTCATGCCAGAATTTTTTTGTATTGTCTTCCTGCCAAATTTATTTTACAGACTTGGTTTGTTGTTTTGTTTGTTTGTTTGTTTGTCTTTTTATTTATCATAACATTGATCTGAAGCATCGGCCAGTTCATTGTGACAGGCAGTGTGCTACTGAAGATGATTAAAGGGCTACTGTGCATTTAATTAAACGTTTTTTGTCTGCAGGCTCCATTGGTTTCATTGCTTCCTCTACAGTTGAGCCGGGATATTAGTGATGAATGGACCCCCACCTATTTGTACTCCTGTATCCGTGTATTGCCTATTATATTGCTGGTTTCCTTTCATCTCCCATTTTTCTTTCTTTCACAGTGAAATAGTACCATTTGTCGAGGGGGAAAAATGACTGAAAGGAAACTAGTAATTAAAGACCCCTACCTCATGGCATGGAATAACACCTAACTAATTAAAAGATAATTCAGCACTAATGTCCCAGCTACATTGAACAGGAAGAATCAGAGCCTGCAAGCAAGAAGCATTGAATTAATCTGCAAAAGACTTTTCTTGAACTTTATATATTACACAGTTGTTGTTTTTCTGGAACTTTGTATAGCCATGACGTGAGAGGGATTATAGGACTCCATGGAAGCATCCTTTTAAGTCATGTTACTAACAGAAAGCAGTGCCTCTATAGTGGTAAAATGCCACTTCAGATACATACATAGTACACACACACACACACAGAGAGAGAGACAGAGACAGAGACAGAGACAGAGACACACAGAGAGAGAGAGAGACACGGCTTTTACACTCCCCAGTAACACTGGTTTTGTTTCTCTCTCGGTTAATTTGTACTTTCTTTTAGTGGTGCGCATAGCTGGTGTCAAACTCTGTGGACACAAACCTGCATGGTTAAAATTTGTGTGTGTGTGTGGGTGTGAGAGAGGGGGGGGGAATCCAACTGGCTAGCAGGTGTGACAAGCAGGAGGAATGACTGGAGTCCTAAGACAAAGGGCCAATGAATGAAGCAGCAATGGGTGAACAAGTGGCAAAGGCAGGTAACACAATGGGGAAGAATGGCATTGCACCAAGGGTCAGTGGTTTAGCATTTCATGATACGGGAGCTGCCCAAACAGACTAGCCTGGCCTCTTATGTGCCCATGCTACTGTGAAATGTGCTGCACAAAGCATGGAACAGGGTCACCTGGCAAGCTTCCATCGCTTTCATTCAACTGTCCTGGGAACTGATATTCCTTTAAAACAAAAACAAATACTGTATCTCAAATCTTAGGCATTCTGGAAATCCAGCCATGCCGTGGGTTTCCTCCTGGTTGAAGCTTTGTAAGATGAAGTCGAAAATTCCTGAAAGTTGCCTCATTTCGAAACCCAAAGAAATCTTGATAGCGAGGAAAATCTAGCTGTGAAACGCAACAGTGATCGGGGCACCTGGATAGGCCTCAATGGTGCATTCATGACACTTCCTTTCTTTGCCCCTGAAATTGTGAGGCCTTGTGATGGTTCTCTATGTGTGGAACGAAACCAACTGTTTCCCAAGGATGTTTCAAGACAGAAGTGGCTCCACAACTGAAAAAGAGAGAGAGCCAAATACGTTCTGCTATTCTTCAAGTGAATTTCAGGTGTGTTATTTTCTTCAGAGGGGTTGTAGCTCTCCCAGGCTTCCAAAAATCAATCTTGATTTGAATTTTTCACATCTTTTTACCCATTGTGGGCATTTCTGGTTCAGCCCTGTTGCCCACCCCTGGGTTAGGAAGACCTTTTTTTTAAATCCCCAAATTCATAATAGTATCATATCTTTGGACAACCAGAAGGAGTTTTAAACCATGAAGACTTTTTCAGAGCTATTCAACATGTACCTACAACACAAATAGTGTGTGTTTGTGGGTGGGTGGGTGATAATAAGGGAGAAGAAAAGAATAACTTGCTTATCACAGGCTGAAAAGGCCATGAGGAAGAAGGAGTTGTCAGCAGAGATGGGCACAAATCGCTGATTCAGCAGTTCGTGATGATTTGTTAACAGTTGCAACAGGTGAGTGTCTACCCAATGTGTGGCAGTGGTGAAGAAGGCCAATTCCATGCTAGGGATTATCAAAAAGGGGAATGAAAATAAAACAGTCAACATTATAATGCCATTATACAAAACAATAGTAAAGCCACACCTGGAGTATTGTGTACATTTCTGGCCACCACATCTCAAGAAAGACATAGTAGAACTGGAAAAGGTGCAGAAGAGAGTGACTAAAATGATTACTGGGCTGGGGCACCTCCCTTATGAGGAAAGGCTAAACATTTGGGGCTCTTTAGTCTGGAAAAAAAGGTATCTGAGGGGGGATATGATTGAGACATGGGGGACATACACTCAAATTGAGGGCTGGGAGAGTAAGAACAGACAAAAGAAAATATTTTTTCACCCAGCACGTTGTTAGTCTGTGGAACTCCCTGCCACAGGATGTGGTGATGGCATCTGGTGTGGATGCCTTCAAAAGGGGATTGGACAGATTCCTGGAGGAAAAGTCCATCACAGGTTACAAACCATGATGGAGATGTGTAATCTCCAGGCTTAAAACCGTGGTACTTCAACGGCCAGATGCAGGGGAGTGGGTATCAGGAGACAAATATCTAGTCTCATGCACTCCCAAATGCATCTGGTGGGGCCACTGTGAGATACAGGAAGCTGGACTAGATGGGCCTTTGGCCTAATCCAGCATGGCTCTTCTTATGTTCTTATGGGATTCATTGCTCCACCTTCTCTAGCAAGTGTCCACTCAGAAGCAGCCCCTGGAGGAGGAGGGGCAGGGAAGACAGGATCCTGCTTCTGAGTGGGTGTCTGCTGGAGAAGGCAGAGCCGAAAAGCACCTGTTATGGTCTAAAACCAACCAGCAGCTTATGTGCTTCTCTAGTTTTCAGTCATTTAGATCAGGTGGCAGCATATGGTGTCATGATTGCTGGCATAGTCTGGAGTAGTGTCCCAAACAGCTGGCAGGATGAAGAATAGAACATTTTGGATCTACATATGTGCACACCCCATATTTTATTATTTGTAAAAAATATAAAGTTTGCTTGTCCTCCAGAAAAGGAGATTCATTCGTTTGGGCTGGCTGGGAAAATCTGTAGCAAAGAATGGGCTCCAGATGGATAGACCCAAATAAAGGCAGAGCTTTTCTAAAGATGAGCCAGGTAACTCCTGCAGCATGAACCAGAGGCAACAAGACAGCAACTTCAGTTCAAAATGTGAACAGCTCAAAATTCGGGCTATGGCTAAGTTGGAGGACGAAGAGGTCTTTCTAGAGAAAAGAAAGAAAGTGGGCCAAAAGTGAACATTCTCAACTAGTGCTGAGATATCCTGTTTTAAGATGGCAAATCCAGAGATAATTTCTCCACTCCCATGCTCTTTGGAGCTATCTCTTTCTATGCTATGTTGTGTATGGTATTTTCTTTTAAAAAAACTACAGGTGTAAAAAAAGAGAAATAAGCTTTTCCATCAAGGATAGTGCGCTGGAAGTTTTGACTGAAAGAGCATCTGGATAAGAGGTTGAAAATAATTTTCGTTATATTAATGTTTAACTCTTCAGTCCACTTAAATTTTGAAATTTGTTATTGCAATTACGAATATCAACAATATGTTTTAGTAACCTACTGTTCTTTTTTTTAAATTCATGATTGGCAGATTTTGCCATTTTAAATTATTTTAATAATGTAATAAACAGACAATGTTGTTATATAAATGACCGTATCTCAATGTATTAAGGATAACAGATTATAATTTTCCCTCTTAATTTAATATCTTTGGGGGCCAACAAAACATTTTCAAACCCAAATTTGGTACCTGTGCCAAGTGGAATTTGCCATCACTTGCTGGAAATTAAGACTGCATTTTCTATTATGGGCAATTCAGGGATGCTACCTTGCCTTGGTGACTGGCTATCAGTTAGTTAAAAGGAATGCCAGTTGCTTGTTTTTATACCTATGTCAGGGAGGGGATGTTTCAAGCATATTTGCCAGGTTCCTATTCTTGCCTTAACTATCCTGTTCTTCAGGGACAATGTGGATTTCCTGCATTAAAAGATGTGTGTTGTGTCGTTGTGTTGTTACAGTTGTTACTGACTCTCCATGACCCCATGTCCATGGAGCTTTTCTTGGCAGGAATACTGGAGTGGCTTGCTAGTTCTTACTCCAGGTGCCTAGAGCACCTGGTATTCCCTGGTGGTCTCCCATCCAAGTACTAACCAGGGCTGACCCTGCTTAGCTTCCAAAATCAGGCAAGATCGGATGTGCTTAGGGGGCATCTAGGCTCTTAGGCCGCATTAAAAGATAAGATGGGCTCAGTGAGACTTGGGATACCTTCTGAATTTCAGTCCTAGGATTCCTCCATTTCTTCTGCTCTTGTGAATACTCACACCACTACTTTCAACAATATCTAGGCCAGTGGTTCTCAGCCCATGGGTCCCCAAATGTTCCTTGACTGCAATTCCCAGAAGTCTTCATCACTAGCTGAGGTGGCCAGGATTTCTGGGAGTTGTAGTCCAGGAAAATCTGGAGACCCACAGGTTGAGAACCACTGATCTGGACAATGCACTTCGGATGGCCTAGGACACATCTGCTCAGCGTTTACTCAACCACCCTAGAGCTTTGAAACAGGGCAACAAGTGGCGACATCAACTATTACAAGTTACTTCTGGTTAAATGCCTGTACTGCAACTAAAACTGTGCTCACAACCTGGGGTTCAATCCCAGGTAGCAGGCTCAAGGTTCACTCAGCCTTCCATCCTTCCAAGGTTGGTAAAATGAGTACCCAGCTCACAGGGGGTGGGGCAATGTGTTGCCTGCATTCAGTCATTAAACTTTAAACTGCCCAGAGACTACTTGAAGTGATATGGGGTGGTATATAAGCAAAACATTTTGCTTTTAAAGGTAAAAAATGTCTTTCTTTGGGAATTTTGAATGGATCCCCCCTCCAGTTATAGCCTCTTTTCTTTGTTTTAAAAAAAGAGAAGCCTTGTTTCAAGAAAGGAAATAAAAGCTTTTTACCTTCTCCCTAAAGGTAAAAACTATGAAATCAAAATAAATCGAATAACTGACAATGTGATGCCTTTTGATGACATCCAAAGTAAGTTACGTGGATGGCAAATCCCATTCAGACTGATCAGAAGGACCACCTTGCCTTTCACTTTATTTTGAAAAAGGAAACCACACGAAGGATTTTTCAAGTTACAGGATACTAGGTGGAGGGGGGGGGGAAGAGATATGAAAATCATTACATCAACTCCTACCAGCCCCCCAAAGGTATATTTTCCTTACTGTGTGTGTGTTTTTAAAATAGAAATGACTTTGATTTTGTTCTGACTCTGCATTTGAAAGAAATGGCATCAGCTAAAGTGGGGATGTATATTTACATCAAAGCCACAACACACACACACACACTAATGTCTGCGTGCATCCCATCTAATGCTTAGCTTGCGGCCATAGGTTTGAAGGATTACAACGGTGGTTCTCAACCTGTAGGTCTCCAGATGTTCCTGGATCGCAATTCCCAGAAATCCCTTCCAGCACAGCACGTAGTAGAGGCTTCTGGGAGTTGCAGTCCAGGAACATCTGGGGACCCACAAGTTGAGAACCACTGGACTACAGGGTAGCAACTCTGTGCAACTCCCAGCTGCTTGAAAGGGTTGGAGAAGCACCATCGATTGCGGAAGGTGCAGATGGCAAGTTGACAGGTCAAGAAGATGAGACTGAAAGGGCGGACGCCATCTTCTCTGCTCTCCAAGTTGCATTGCACAGAATAAAGCCTTCCATCTGCCCAAGAGAACCTGCCAGGAGCTGGGTGGAGCATCCTGTGCCAACAGCCGCCTTGTGGAGCTGGACTTAAGATCCATCCTATTAACACAGGCCCGGCCAGCAGCTTCCACCCTTCTCTCTCTTTCTCCTTCTCTCTCTCTCTCTCTCTCTTCCGTGGCAGCCAGAGAATCCCCTTTGTTCAAGGACGGAGACAGAATAGAACAGCTTGCAGGAGGCCTGGCGCCCGGACTGTCAACATTCATTGCAGTGAGAAAAGTGCAGCTAAGCGAGAGGCCTCCTCGCCAACACCCGTCCGTTCCAAGTCCAGCTGGTGCTCTCAGGACATAGCCTCCCTTCAGACCGAGCGCACCGCTTCCCAAAACTGGCAGCTGCCAAGGTTGCCCTGTCTGTGTGGGCAGGATCGGGCCCCGCAAAGCTTTGCCTGGCTATTTGTTTCCTCTGCTGCTGCTGCTGCCAGCAGGCTCGAAAATCCTGCTTACAGCCATCTGCAGAGGCCATTTGGTGCGCCCTCCCCCTCGCAGCCAAGGGCTTGCTGGGGAGCTGTTTTTCTGCTGACCCAGCCAGGGAAGGCAGCTGGCTGTGCTGAGAGTGGAGGAGGGTTAAGGGGCAGGAGGGTCAGAGGAGGGTGGAGGTTCTCTGCTAGGAAGGAAGGAAGGAAGGAAGGAAGGAAGGAAGGAAGGAAGGAAGGAAGGAAGGAAGGAGGGGAAGGACAGCGAAAAGTGGAAGGGAAACAAACCGGGTGGCTGTGCAGCTCAGCTTTTTCAGAAGGGATGGTGCAGTGCAGTACCATTGATATGCTTGGCAAAAGCCATGGTCAAGCGCACCGAAGCACACCGCCCCCGGCCGAGATGGATTTGCAGAAAGACATGCAAGCCACGTTTCCATATGTGCTGCACCAAGGCACATAGTGGAGTCCAAGGGGGGGGAATACCTAGGATATCAGGACTCTTCTCTTAAAGAATTAAGCCTGCTGAATAGCAGAAGTTGCTGCATGTAGGAATCTGCACAAGCGTCTCTCTGTATGAGTGACTAATCAGTTGGCAGTTGGAACCCCATATTCCACAGACGAGGAAAACCAAGATCGGTGACGAATCCAGAGACATGACATGGGTTTTTCATCCAGTGTCTTGGTTTTAGGTCAAGGACCATTTAAAATGAGGGTGTTTTTTCTTCTCTTATTCACAATGATCCTGAGACTTCCTCTGACAACACTCAGAGGGAGCTATATAGCCTTTTTAAAAAAACCTGCTGACGACTTGCCCGGGCTCAACAGGGCACTCAGGTTCCGCAGAGATGGGGACTGTGTTGTTCCAGAAGTGAACTGAAGGCTTAAGTCAGGCCTGCCCAAAGTCCGGCCCGGGGGCCAAATCCGACCTGTCAGGTCATTCTGAGTGGCCTGCGGCTGGCTGGCCCGCCCCTCCCTCCCCCTCCTTCACCCCATGTTTTTTTTTTAAAAAAATCTTCTGCCAACACTGACACCACTGGGAAGCTTGGGCAGATGGGCGTCTGGGTGGTCTGCCGCCACCGGCACCGCAGGGGAAAGTGTGGGGGTGGGCAGGCCAGCGGGCCTCTGCCACCGCCAAGGAGCTTTGGGGTGGGCTGGTGGGCGAGCCATCAACACCGCTGGGGAGCTTGGGGGGGTGCAAGGTTGCACATATTGCCTCTTCCAAGGGGCGACCTGTGGCCACGGCTCCCTGTGCTTCCTTTGGTCCCCACCTTCTGCCAGGACCCTGCCTGTCATAGAACCTGAATGTGAAGGGTTAAATGCTGAAGAACAGCAGGAGGAGCCTTGCAGTTCAACTCAGCAGGCAGCTGAGTCTGAGGACACAGCTGAGGGCACATCTCCTCCTCCTATGAGGGCTAGGAACAGGATCCTGCAAAGAAGAACTAACAGGAGAGCCAGGGAAAGGATCTTTAATGATAGGCGTAGAATTAGATCTGAAAGCCCTGAGTTTTAGCAGGAGCCTTGCCAGAGATATAGGTGTGTTCCCTGGTTTAGGATATAGCTAGCAAGTTTACCCTGAAACCTCTGTGGGAGCAACGCGTCACTTACCTTGCCACCATGTTCCTGTGTGTTATCTTGACTTTGTTTCCTGACTTTGGATCGGCTTTCTGACTATGGCGTTCTCTGTTTCCTGACCTTGGACCGGCTTCCTGATTACGACGTTTCTTTGTTTCCCTTGAACTTGGCATTTGGCTCTGTAAGTTACTCTGGCTTAACTCGGACTGTACTTTGTACTTTATCTGGATTATTACTAAAGTTCCTGGCAAAGAACTGAACTTGGCTTGCTGTGTGTTCTGTGTTCGGGGCTTGACACCTTCCTTCTTTCCTCCCTGCCTCCCTTGGTCCCCACCTCCCTCCCTCCCTCCCTCCCTTGTTCCCCACCGTCCTTCCTTCCTCTCTAGGTTTCCACCTCCCTCCCTCCCTCCCTCCCTCCCTTGGTCCCCGCCTTCCTTCCTGTGGGTGGGGTTGCAAGGGGTCAGTGGGTGGGGCTTATGGGTCAGTAGGTGGGGCTTGCAGTGGGGTGGCAGGGTCAGGGAGCAACCAGCCCCTGACACATTCTCAGCCACCAAATCTGGCCCTCCTTACAAAAAGTTTGGGCACTGGCTTAAGTAGTCTGCCCCTGCAGAACCTCACTCCAAACCAGCTACAAGCATCTGGACCAAGCTGTGAGGCATGGTGCTCTTTGAAAGACCCCAACCCCACCCTGAGGAGCTCTCTTAGAGCACAATTACACTATGGAAAAGCATTGGGAGCTAGATCAAGGCTTTTCAATTGGATTTAAAGCAAGGATTCCCAACCTTGGGTCCCCAGATTTAATTGGACAGCAATCCCCAGAAATTCTGGCCAGCAGAGCTTATGGTGAAGGCTTCTGGGATTTGTGGTCCAAGAAAATCTGAGTATAGGAACTACTGGTTTAGGAACCACTGGTTTAAAGTGATATCGTAGTCATGTGGTTTTTTTTGGGGGGTGTACATGCATCCTCTTGGGAAAACTTTTGATCTGTTCGTAAGCTGTGTGTATATATTAGATGAAGGAGATGTGGAGGCTTTTAAATTTTGTTGCATTTCTAAATGCCATAGCTACAAGGAGACACGCTGGTTGCTCAACATTGTCCATTGTTACACCTTAACAAATCCTGATTTTCACCCACCCAAACTTGTAAACAGTCAAATCTCTGCTCTACTATATACAGATGATACAGTAACATATTTTTATACTAAAGTAGGGCCTAGCCTTAAGGTAGTGGTTCTCTACCTTCCTAATGCTGCAACCCTTTAATACAGTTCCTCATGTTGTGGTGACCCCTTACCCTGCTTGGAGGAGGCCACACGCCCCCTTTGGCAGGCCACTGCCACAGCTGCCCTAGAGAACTTCCCTCTACAGGCACCCTCAGCCAATTGCAGCCTCTGGTGCCATTGACTGACATCCCCTCCAACCTATCAAGCTGTAACTCACTCTTTCCCCCTTCCTTCCCCCCTCCTCCAGACCCAATCCTTTTGTGCCTTTTTCTTCATTGGCTCATGGTGACCCCTGTGGAATGGCCATTCAACCCCCAAAGGGATCCTGACCCCCATGTTGGGATCCACTGCCCTAAGGCTTTTGCAGCTCCAAAAAGCATCTTGTAATAAACTAACAAAATTATGGTTTTCACCAAAAGGTTTTTAAGCACAAGTGGTAGATAGATGGGTGTGATATCAACAGATTGAGACCTACAAATACTTGTGTAGTGATTCAGAAAACAGCTGTGGAGAGCCCATATTTTTCACGCCACTGAAAAGCACTATTACCACCATCTTGAGATTCCTCTTTTTCAAAAAGAGGATCACATATACCAGTGGTGGTGAACCTTTGGTACCTGAGATGTTTTGTACCCCAACTCCCACAGTCCTTTCTCGTTGGCAATACAGGCTTGGAATTCTGAGAGTTCTGGTCTAAAACATCTGGACTGTTGAAGGTTCACCACCACTGACATATACCATCTGTGCTCAGTCTTCCAAGGCAAGGTACTGGCCCAATGTCAATATAGTTCACGCCTATCAAGACATCCAGCACCTTGAAACAGTACAGTCTAAATTCCTAGCAACCACATTTGGTATACCATGCTGTGTTCCTCATACCTTACTTGGATTAGAAACTGGAACAGCTCCCCTTGTGTGCCTTCAAATAACCAATTTCCAGCTGAAGTTAAAACTCACTCCTATTGGCTTAGCCCCATGATGGCAAACCTTCAGCACTCCAGATGTTTTGGACCACAGCTCCTACAGTTCTTCGTCATTGGCAATCTAGGCTCGAAACTCTGGGAGATGCCAAAGGTTCACCACCACAGGCTTAGCCCCTCTGATTCTAATATATAGCCGCCCCTCAGGCCAGGGAAGAGCAGCAGAGTGGAAATTGTCAAGTCTTTGGGTATGAGTTCCAATTCTGAGTCTTTGGTACCAAGTCCCAGGCCAGAAGTCTTGAGTCCCTAAAAAAAACCCAAGCCCCCCCCCCATCCAAAGTAATGTCTAAATCCAGAGTCGAGTCTGAAACGGGAGGACGGGGGGACGGGTCAAGTCCAAGTTGAGTTACCCGTGTGACTTAAGTCCGACTTGACACTGAGGCCCACGACTTGAGTCCCCAACTGCCCATCTCTGACTTAAAATGCATCAGAGCAGAAATTGATACAAATCAGCAGTGTAGTTGCACCCTCGGCTATAGAGTCTTCTTGCTGGAACAGGAAATCAGCTTCAGGGCCAGGGCTCATGGCTCCTTCTTTAGCAATCTGACCAGCAAACCACACTATCTCATTGCTCATATTCAAGCATGTGGGTTTTGCTAGCATCCTGAGATCATCCATACAAGAGGTGCTGAGTGTTCCTGCACTGGAAGGATTCAAGAGAAATTTAGACAACCACCTGACAGGTATCCTTCAATTTGTATTCTTGCATGGAGTAGAAGGTTGGACCTTACAGGCCCTGCCCACCTTCACTATTCTGTAATTCTATGAAACAGAACATTTAATTCCGAGTAACTTTTGGCTTCAAAATAAATAAATTGATTCATTTATAGATCAACTGTTTTAGCCAGCATGCTCTAGGGCATTTATACACGACCCCTAAACTCCGGGGCAAATGGCTCCCAGCTCCGGAGTTTAAAAATGTTTACCCACCAGCTCCGGAGTTTACAGGAAATTAGGTGCAACCACGCCCACTTTAGCGCGTCCCAGCGCACCTTTCAAGTACCTGCTCTTCCGTCCTGAAAATTCCTTGATGCGGTGTAAAGATAGTGAGTGCGGGGCTCTCCTCGCTTCTGTTTGTTGTTGTTTTGGCTCCCGCCCCTTTAAGAGCTACTTTACAGACACAGGAATCTTGCCGGCAAGAGCGAGAGCCAGAACAGAGGTCAGGCACGATCTTTTCTTCCTTTTTCTTCTCCCTCCCCTCACACAGCCAGCAGCCAGGAAGTGTGGAGGGGTGGGGAAGCAGAAAGAGTGACGAACCCCTAAGATCTCTGGTCCGAATTTAAGTGGCCAGCGGATCTTAGGGGTCGTGTAAAAGCGCCCCTAGTGGAAAGAGACGGACTAGGATGTAGGGGAAATGAGTTCAACTCCCACTTGGCCACGGAAACTCACTGGGCAGTGCAGCGGCAATAATAAAACTGCTCTATTGTTATATGTTGGGAGCAACGCAACACTGCATAAAAACAAACACTTGCGATAGGAAAGGTAATGCACGTCCTGGCTCTAGCTAACTTGGGGGGTAGCAGGAACCATGGGTATCCCATGATCATCCTTGCTGCCCTCCTCCGAGTTTCCTCTGGTTTGTTGTCATCTTTCTACAAGTGTGGTGTCCATATTCAGCTCATTGGCTCATATTCGTCTGGCGGTCTCCAATAAATCCAAAATCCTTCTCATATGTAGTAGTATTGCTGAGCCAAGTATCCTGTAATGGTACATTGGGTTTCTTTTTCTCTAGGGGTAGAACTTGACACTTCTCCCTCTGACACGTCATTCTGTTGTTTTCAGTCCCTGCTCCAGCCAATCGAGATGGGAGAAAACATTTTATCCCACTCTAACTGGCAAGCTGGACTTTTCCACCAGGTGCCCCTCCCATCTGTCTGGGGTTCTGTCTGTTCTGAATGGTGGAATGCCACTGATCCACCAAAGGTAGGTGTCCTTTGTGCAACATCAGTGGTCAAGGCCAGTTACCCACAGCGGTCCCTTCTGTTTCCTCTTCAAGGGAAGCTTCAGAGAGGGTAGCCATATAGAATCATAGAATCATAGAGTTGGAAGAGACCTCAAGGGCCATCCAGTCCAACCCCCCTGTCATGCAGGAACCCCCATCACAGGACTCCAAACAGATGGCCATCCAGCCTCTGCTTAAAAACCTCCAACGAGGAAGACTCCACCACCCTTTGTGGCAGCCTATTCCACTGCCGAACAGCTCTAACTGTCATGAAGTTCTTCCTAATGTTCAAATGGAATCTCTTTTCCTAGTCCTTTCAAGAATTGCAGGCAAAATCAAAGAAAAATAAAACAAAAGACACAAAACATGTGGCACCTGCAAGGGACAGTCTCTTTCTGTCCTTATAGCTTGCAGAAGATATGCATCCTTTGGTGTGCGGAGGAGGAGAAAAGATAGGCTTGTTTTCCAGAGGGGGCCTGTCCAGCTTCTTACGTGGCTAAAATGAGTCATGGCAAAGGAGGGTGGTATTTCTCCTGTTGTGTGGACAGGCAAATTTTCTGCAGGTATGCTTCTTTTCCACCAGGGGCTCTGTCTTTATATATTTTCTCGTCCCTGTGTGACAAACTAAATTTGGAGCAGTTCTTTCTGCAGAATAATTATAGGCAAGCACAAGAATTAAGACTTTCCTGGCATCTGATCAACCCCAACCATGTCTGGTTTGACACAGCAGCGCTTGACCGAGAAAGAGGGGGGGATGTGGGGGGGGGAGAGAAGATACAAGTGATAGAACGAGAGAACATTTAACACCTACAACGGTTGGATTTGCAACAGGCAACCTTGAAAGAAAGAAAGAAAGAAAGAAAGAAGGAAGGAAGGAAGGAAGGAAGGAAGGAAGGAAGAAAGAAAGAAAGAAAGAAAGAAAGAAAGAAAGAAAGAAAGAAAGAAAGAAAGAAAGAGAAAGAAAGAAAGAAGAGTCATGGGCCATCTTTAAGACCAAGAGATATATTATAGCCTTAGTGCAGAACCTAATTTGGATATGTTGAGCGAATATTTGACACACATGAGAGCAAATTTAAAGGTTAGAATACTAGTAGTGACAATTACCATAACGTAGACATGTGGGCACTGCTAACAGGGCTTTCAAGATCAGTGAGATATTTAAGGGGTGGTTTTGCCAGTTTCCCTCCCCCAATGAGTTTCTGTAGCCAAGCAAGGATTCGAACCCTGTTCCCCAGAGTTCTGGTCCATCACTCTATTCACTACACTACATTGGGAAGCACAATTTAGCCCATGAACATTTGGGCGAAAGCTGGCCCCAAACATTCTAAGCCACCCAGTCCACCTGAGCTTTGAGTGACATACATGGATCCAGGAGCAGTTGTAAGATACATACTTCCTCCTTCAGGGAGAACGGAGCTCCATTCAAGATAGGTTGCTTATACTATGCTGTACTTGGGAGCCATTAAACCATTGATTTGCTACTGACTTGAGCTTATTGATCCTCGTTCAGTCCATTACAACATTTAAGCATTGGTCCACCCTTCTTCTTACTCTGATGAGGATTATTGCAGCTTCTGTCTCTAATAATAATAATAATAATAATAATAATAATAATAATAAATGGCTCAATAGCTCCTAATCCCATCCATTGGAGATGGTTCAGTAAGACCTTGCAACTTCCACAGTACACTGGACCAGTATTCTATATTGTTTGAAGAAGCGAGGAAGGAATGACATGGAGGTGAGGGAGCTGCTCAACCTTCTTCTGGTTTACAGGCTCCTGGTAATTCAGGAGCTAATTCAGCCTATGGAAGTTCCTGCTAAACCCTGGGACTGAGAGTCCTTGGACAAGTCCATTCCTAGCCATCACTGCCGCCTGACACAGTGAGGCGTTTAGGTTATCTTTTATCCACAGACCCACCCAATTAATCCATTTGGACTCGATCTCGTTGGGCAAGGACCAAGCTTACATGGGGTGGGAGTGGGGATCTGATTCAAGGGTCTTGTCCACATCAACACACAGCTATTTATTTATTTATTTATTTATTTATTTATTTATTTATTTATTTATTTATTTATTCATTTGTTCATTTGTTTGTTTGTTTGTTCATTTGTTTGTTTGTTTGTTTGTTTGTTCATTCGTTCATTCGTTCATTCATTATTTTAGAGTATTTTACCCTGCCTTTCTCCTTGGAAAAAGGACCCAAGGCAGCTTTTACAGAATGAGGGATAATATACAGTCCAGTACAATTAAAAAAGTGTTCTGCTTCATGTTCAAGCATTTAGAACAGGTATTGAACATGTCTTAATTGTACTGGACTGTATTTTATCCCCTCATTACTGTAAGCCACCTTGGGTCCTTTTCCAAGGAGAAAGGCAGGGTAAAAATACTCTAAAATAAATAAATAAATAAAAATATGTATACCACCTTGTGCTCCCTGAAGGAAAAGCAAGACAGATGTGTGGCTAATAAAAACATAACAGCAAATGTGCAACGGTGACACCTTTTCCTCCTTTCTCCCATCCATAAGGGAAAATTCATCCCTTAAGAAGGAAAAGGTGATTTTAAAAAAATTAAGAGTGCTGAGAGCTGTCTGTCAAGAGAAAACAAAGAAGAGACACATGGGGGATGTAGTGCAGGCAGATGGCTCCTCGTGGAGAGCTCCCAACAGTGTCTCCTGCTAAGGAAGTCCAGGGCTGGAGAGAGGTTGGGCTGCCAGCATTCCACCCACCTATAGGAACATAAGAACATTAGAAGAGCCATGCAGCATCAGGCCAAAGACCCATCTAGTCCAGCTTCCTGTATCTCACAGTGGCCCCACAAGATGCGAGTGCACAAGACTAGATATCTGTCTCCTGATACCACTCCCCTGCAGCTGGTCCTTCAAGTATCCCAGTTTTAAGACTGGAGATGATACATCTCCATCATGGTTTGTAACCTGTGATGGACTTTTCCTCCAGGAATCTGTCTAATCCCCTTTTGAAGGCATCCAGGCCAGAGGCCATCACCACCTCCTGTGGCAGGGAGTTCCACAGACCAACAATACACTGGGTAAAAAAAATATTTTCTTTTGTCTGTTCTCACTCTCCCAGCCCTCAATTTGAGTGTATGTCCCCTAGTTCTGGTATTTTGTGAGAGGGAGAAGAGCGTCCCTCTATCCACTTTACTCATGCCCTGCTTAATTTTGTACGTCTCAATCATATCCCCCCTCAGGTGCCTTTTTTCCAGGCTAAAGAGCCCCAAATGTTTTAGCCTTTCCTCGTAAGGGAGGTGCCCCAGCCCAGTAATCATTTTAGTTGCTCTCTGCTGCACATTTTCCACCTCCTTGGGAACGAGGTAACCCCCCCCCCCAAGCCCCTCACTGCCCACTTTGTCCTTCTGCCCACCAGCAGCCCCGCTCCCAACCCTGTCTGTTGGGGTCGCCTTGCAGATCGCATCCCACCCCCCCCACACCCCCAGAGATGAAGCAGCAAGGCAGAAAGGTCTAGCAGTGGATCACAGACATGGGCCCTATCCAGCAGGTGCTCAGCGCCATCACTGGAAGATTCAGGGAGGCATCATTATGGCGAGGAGCTGCATCCTCCTTCCCCCCCCCCCGGAGGAAGGTACAAGAGGGAGGGTGAGGCCACAGGGGCCGCTGGACGGTTGCCCTGGGGGCCAGGACCGATCCGTGAGGTTATTTTATTGATTTCGATTTTCGCTCCAGGCAGATTCAAGCAGCCCTTGGAAAGCGAGGCAAAGAAAGGCCAGGTTGATGAGGAAGCCGCTTGGAGACAAAAACAGGGGAGGGGGAAGAAGGAATGCCTTTCCTGTTATTTATGGCCATGCCAGCTCCCGAGAGAAGCCTGGGCACCCTGGCATAAGAGACAGCTGGAGAAGCTAAAGGATGCCGTTTGCCTGCCTGCTGGTTTATGGCGCTGCCCCTGCTTGGCAGGCTGCTTAAGATTGATAGCGCTGCTTCTTCCAGCAGGAGGGAGGCCGTGGCACTCCTTATGGCAGGAAGGGGAATTGTCGGGGGGGGGATGTTGAGCTTTTGCACCACAGCTCCCGGAAACCCACTGCAGCGAGGCCTTGTCCCCGTCCTCCCTCGCCCTTGCCCGTTCAGTCAGTGCCTGATGGGAACCGGAGTCTGAAATGGTCTGGAGGGGATGCCTCGGCACGCCACCCTCCTCTGCTCCACTTCTTCCATTTCTGCGGGTTCAGCAGCGGCCCGGCATGCCTAGAGTCAGCAGGAATTTTCTCCTGGCTGCTTATCTCCTTTACCAGGAAAATCTTCCCTCGGCAAGCCATTTGTGCGTTAGAACTCAAAGGCAATTGCTGGTGCGTTGTGACGACATGGGGGATGTTTAGAGCTCACACAATAATAGCAGTGCTCCTGAGTGGTTTGTGGAGGACCAATACCTTTAACTACAAGGTTTTCCGGCACTGTCCTTTTTTCTGGTCTCTTTCCCCCCCCCTTTTTTTTTGCACCACTGTGGCTACTGGAAAGACCTGAGAAACAATTGCAGAAACTGTGCTGGAAGATCTTTCAGAAACAAGGCTGTTCCCATGCCTTTTGCAACCTGAGGAAAAGGATAATCTGCCCCGCCCCTCCATTCAGCCTTTCTTCAGCAAAAGTAACAAGAAAGAAGGCTTTTGTCGATTTAGACAATTAGTTCACGTCCTACCTTGTTCCGTGATTACGTTTGTACCGTGACAGCATTGTTCGCAGTCACGTGGTTTTGTCCCTGTTCAGTCCCTGTTTCCGTTTACTCACAGGTGTGATTAGTTGTCCCATGACAACTGTTACTTCACGGTCTTATTCTGTGACAAATTCTGAATTTGTCTTGCTTTCTTAACCCCTTTTTAAAATATCGTGAATAGAGATGGGCACGAAACAGAAAAATGGCGTTTTGGTTTTTCGTTTGTCGTTGAGAGGTCTGTTTCGGTTCATTTCCGTTTGTCGGGAAATTTTTGAAAAATTTCGTTACCGTTTTTTGTTTTTTCGTTTGTCATATCTACCCGCTTTTTGCGCGATTTTAAAAGCATTTCCGTGCGCAGGCATCCCCCAACGCCCCAGACCAGAGGGAAAACACTAAAAAAATGGATGCTGGCAGAGACACAGTATAGACTAGGTATGCAGGGAGGCTGCAAAGGCAGCGGCGGGCGTTGCCCAGGGTGCAAGGTAACCGCAGAGTGACTGCACTGCGGGGCAAGGGAGGGTACTCACCAAGAGGTACGCAGCACGCACACACACGGGGAGGCTGCAGGACTGAAGCTAGAGTCGCAGCAAAGACAGCAATCCCACCCTAACTCCCACCAGAGACTGCAAGGAGGACAGGGGCTGCCAGAGCTTTTTATGCCTTCTGTGGCTGCCAGACCTGCCCACCCAGTCTGCAACCTAGGCATGCTATTGGTTGAACATGATCCCATCACATGGCTTGGCTCCATTTTGTGGCTAGTGGCGACATCCATTTTAAAGGGAAAAGAAAAATACATCGCGATGGGAGAAGACTAAAACAAATGTTTTAAGGACCCCAACCCTCCTGGTAGGTATTATTATACAATATAAATAATTATTGCTGCGTTTTTATGGATGTCCAGGGTGTTTTTTAACATTTAAAACAGCTCATTTCATTATGCGTTGCCATTAACGGAAACGAAAACGACCACAATTTTTGTGGTTCTGTTCGTTTCGTTTCATTTTCATCACAATTTTCATTTGTCGTTTCGTTGCGTAATGGAAACGACAAACGGAACGGAAACGAAAAAATGTTCGTTCTGTGCCCATCTCTAATTGTGAATAAAACTTTTTCGATATTTTGATTTACTGGTCTTCTGGGATTTACACATCAATGCTATAGGATTTTCAGTACTTTCTTTTATAAACATTTGCATTGTGTGGTGTTTCACATAGGGAAACTAGTGTTGAATGCCACGTCAGCTGGTGACCACTAGGTGGACACTGGTTGTTGCGTGACAATTGTTACCCCACATCCCTTGTCTTGGAACAGGAACCGTGACAAGAGAATTCCCCAGCCCAGGGGCAGGTACAGCTTGTCATGCTCTGTTCCCGGTTCAGGGGGCGTGGTCGAGACAACTTTTTGCTGTCACGCTATGGACGTGAAGTAAGTATTATTATTTTTTGTACCGGTCCCAAGCGGAACAGCAAGGAGGGACAAATGGGATGTGAAGTAACCACCTTAGAAGGCGAGGTGGGGGCGGAAAGGCAATTGCCCTTTAAAATGGGCATTGAACTCAAAAGGATGAAGTGGGAAATTGCCTCATTTTGTCATCTTCTCCACATCTGCTGCCTGAAGTAGGTGCTTTACCATCCCTCTGGTCCTGGTCTGCAGTTCCAATGCGTAACATATCCTTAGAAGATGTGCAAGCATGCAATAGCTCATTTGCCGTGAGGTGGGCCAGGGCAGGCAAAGATGAAAAAGAGAAATGTCTTCGGCTGGTTCCCAGCAACATCAGATCATGGCTTTTTCTTTTGAGCAAAAGAACCACCCAAGATCAATCCCCCAACTCACACAGAATTTTATAGCCTGTCCATTCCTGTGTTTTTAATCTTGCACTGGAAACAAGCAGCCCAAGAAATGTGGTTGAAAAACCAAAATTAAAAGCACGGAGCAGTCGGACAGATGGAAGTGCCTTGAAATTGTGTTGTATGGATGTGGGACTTGAATCATGCAAAGAAATTCAGAACAGAATTAAGTAGTTACCTTGAAGAATACAATATATGACAACACCTAAACGTTGGCTTTGAGAATATGCATTGTATGGTGCCATGCATTCCTAGTTCTGTTATGTGACACAGAATCTAGGTTTTTAACGTAGACTCTGTGAAAACACAGAAGCATTTGAACTATGGGTTTATCTCAAGATGCTAAGGATGTATTGGACGGAAAGGGTAACCAAGGAAGATTTAGTAAGATGACTGAATAAAGACAAAGAAATCATAAAAATCCAGAAATGCAGAAGGTCTAGAATGCATCAATCACATAATCTTTCTAAAATCTTTCCACGGGGTTTAAGCGAAAGGGGAATGAACTTTCACAGAAGCATCTGAAGGTTTACCCAACTCTTCTCTTCCCCTGAGTTAAAAATCTCAGAGGCTTTGAGTTTTTCTTCACCATAGCATAACGAAGTGGGACAAAATATAAGGAAGTAGCGTCTGTAAGAGATACTGCCAAATTGTGAGATATTTCACGTGGAGACTTCCTGCCTCACAGATACCAGCAGTGGGAAAACTGCTGGTTTGAACTATGTACCAGAATCCAAGCCATTAGTCAGACCGGCTAAGGAATTTAAAGAGTTGTAGGCTTAAAAAAAAACTTTTGAAGCTTTGCACGCACCTTTTCAGTCTTCTTTACGTCAACCCTTCTGTCACTTGTTTTGTACTTGTAGATTTTCAGCCTTCCTGCCTGGCAAATTGCTGAACCAGAGAGCACTTTCCAGAGGCCAAAGAGGAAAGGATCCTGGAACCACCGAGCTGGAAAAGGGACCCTTTGTATCATCAAGTCCAACCCCTGTCCAGGAGGCCCAGCAGGGAATCAAACTCCCAACTGAATTGTTGGGTCAGGGAACCCCAGTTATCGGATCACAGAGCTAGTCTCCAGACAAACACCAGATCTAAGTTCCCAATAAAAGATCTGACAAGAGAGAGTCCAAATAAATGGTTCGTTTATTGGCCCCCAAAAAAGGAACTACAGACTGCTTTTGAGAGGCGAAAGACAGAGATCTGCCCCCAAGAACAGGGTCAGTGCATTTATAGGAAACAGAGGAACACAAAATGAACCAAAACACACCAATCAGGTGAATCTCCCAGAATACAAATTGACGAATGGGGTGGACTCTAGGTAAAATGGAATTAGACAATGGTGTGAACTTTTAAAAAATACAAACTGACAAATGGCATGATTCCAGGTAAACAGAAAATAACCAATCGTGCGAGCTCTCAGGTAAACAAAGAAATGCAGAGTGGATCAAGTCTCTAAAGGCAGACTGTGTTCAGATGCAAATGAAGTTAAGAGTTTATTGTCTCATTGTTGCAGTCTTATCTGCTCTCCTGTCCTGAGGCCACCTTCTATTGGGCTTGACTGGTATCTGCTGAAAATGGTTTTCTGCTTCGGAGGCACTTCTAAAAGGGAAAAATGTTACAATGTCTTCCTTTTTATGACCCTACAAGATGACTTGCATAGACATTGGACAAAGAAGGGAAGATTGAGTCTAAGGAAGTGGCTTGGGGTATGGGGGTATGTGCAAAAGATTTCCCTAAACCATTTGTTATACAAATGAATGATACCTGTTTACAGGAGGAGGAGAGACACTGGGCTTTGTAAGCAAGAGATATCTAGATGCCCTTAAGGCGTGGCTGGTGCGAGCTGGACAATTTCCTCCCCCTGGTGGTGAATGAGTCATCATTTTAAACATGACTAAGACACTGCTTCTAATGGTTTATTCTGTGCAGCTGGACCCATCAGGATGCCTGACCAAATGAGCTCTCCAGCAGTTTAGAATAAACATGCACTCCTTCCTTTAAGTCAAGTAACTTGATTTCACATGACCACTAAAATCCTCAGCAAAGTGCTCGCAGATGCAAAGCATAAAATAGTGTATCTAAGAATGACATTGGTGTTTACAAATATCTGTTTGTTTGTAACATCCACCCTGGACATGTTTAGGTTTATGCTCATAATATCTGAGCACGCTTACAAACATAGTGTCCGAGTCCTCACCCTAAAACTGACGTCAGGATGTACAGCCTGTGTAGGGGCGGAGAGGGGCTCCATCAGGCAGAGCGTGTATTTCACTCGGGTGATGTCTGCTTTGGGATTCTCCTGCTGTCTCCATATGTCCCATTTTCTCCTCCTTCTCCATTTCTCCATCGCCTAAGCCTTTTGGACTTCTCCTTGCTCGACAGCTGAAAGTGTTAACTCACTGATCTACAGCTGGCACCCCCTGGCACACAACCTGCTTTTAGTCCAACGAAATAAAAGGTCTGACGGAGGCAGGAGGGGATGGGATGCGTGCCCTTCCCGACAGAGTTTGCTTGGCTGCTTGTGAAAAGCATGAAGGGTAGGGTGAGTTGGTGGGATGGGGGTGGGGAGGGGTTGATTGATTTTATGCTAATCACTCACCCGTTGACTAGGGTGGTGTGACTGTGAAATAAAAATGCACTTATCTGCTTCCCAGAAGACACTGCAGGGAATATGGCTGCTGTTGTGTTTTCCTCCCAGCATTCTCTGCTCCCTAGGGACAATCCTTGCTCTCCCCCCTCCCCAGTATGTTCTGTTGTCTCTGTTTATGCTTTGGAGGGATCTCCAGGGGCAGAAGCAGGAGACAAGAAAGATGCCACACTCTATTCTCAGGAATGGATCTACTCCCTCCTTCCCTTCCTCCCTCCCTCTCTGCCTACCTGAAATGTCCCTGCCACCGATTTATTCTGTCCAAAGCGTAAAAGTTGCAGTCACTGCATGGTGGCCAAGGAGTGAGAAAGCAATGTGACCTAGCGGTTAGAGCACCGGACTGGGAATCGGGAGATCCAGATATTAATTGTGAAGCTTGCTGCATGGCCAAGCCTTCTCTCCCAGTTGGTTGTGAGAAGAGCAGAGGATGCTAGATGCCTCTCGCTCCCTGTGGTATAAAATGCAAAGAATAAATGCAGCAACATAAACGATAGAGGAGGGTTTCCCTGGCACATAGGCAGAACCCTATTCATAGAGCATCAGGAGGGTTCCTCCAGATTTCACACAAAACTTCCTTTCCACTTGTGACTCACTTAAGCTGCTGCAGCTTAAATGGGAATTATTAAGTTTGCAATGCGGTCTGTGAACCACAAAACTGCACGTTGCAGACTCCAAACAGGCTGGTCAGAGGCTGCAATGTGCAATGATGTAGACAGGTCAATGCTAATTAGTCCTCTTTCTTTCTTTCTTTCTTTCTTTCTTTCTTTCTTTCTTTCTTTATTTATTTATTTATTTATTTATTTATTTATTTATCTATTTATCTATTTATCTATCACTGTGAGCAGAGGCATACATGATTAAAGGAAAACCTTCCTCCAGGAAGAGCAGAGAGCATCACATGATGTGTGTGTGTGTGTGTGAAAACCCTTCCTCCAGGAAGTGTGTGTGTGTGTGTGTGTGTGTGTGTGTGTGTGTGTGTGTGTGTGTGTGTGTGTGTGTGTGTGGTGGGGAGATATTGAGGCAGTTTCAGGAGGGAGCAGCAGCTGATTGTGGAGGTATGAGCAAGTTCTGTCCCCTCCCCCCCCCACAGCTGACCTGTGATAAAAGAATGATGGAGCAACTGTCCCCTTGCTCTGAAAAGTTTCCCAAGATAGGAATTGACTTACAGTTTGGAGTTTGTGGGGGAGAGAAATAAAAAAAGGAGGGGATGGAACAAAAAAGCAGGGATGTTAGCAAGTTTTACAGTCTGAGTCCTGAGCCTGGTCTTGGATTCTGAGTCCCAAGCCCCAAATCTGAATCCCGATTAAAAGCAAGATTCTCCAACCCCCTGAAAAGAAAGGAAGGGGTGGGTGGGTTCTGAGTTGCAAGTTGCGCCCAAATCTTTGGGAGATGGGGAAAAAGCAAGTTGAGTTACTGGGGCAACCTAAGTATGACTTGACAGTAAAGTCTGTGAAGATTCTCAGTCATCCAGGTGAATTGATCTGGAAGTTGAGTCATGGCAACTGGACTTTTTCCTGAGAGATAGAAACGTTTCGCTGCTTATCCAAACAGCTTCATTATTCTGAATAAAGCTAGTTGCGAGTCCTCCATCTTAGAAAAAGTCCAGTTGCCATGACTCAACTTCCAGATATGACTTGACAGCCAGTTCTGTGACCTGAATCTCCATTGCTGTTCTAACTTCTCCTTTCCTACTAACTCTCTTCTCTTCCTGTTGCCACCAGTCTTCAATTCTGGAATAAAGTACCATGTTCTCCCAAGGATTTTTTTTAAAGAATAACAGATAACTGGGTTAAGTCAGATGAAATGGTTGCTGTTGACAGGACTCAAAATCATTTGAAATGAAAAACCTCACTCAACAGAGGTGGTGGGCTCCGGCATAGTCTATCTGCTACTTATCCAGGCTGTGCTTTCCAAAGTACCCAGACAAATCAAAAAGCCTTCACCACCAAGGTCATAGCTAATGACCCATTCTTGATGGGTTTCAGCACCTTAGGCCATTGTTCACCTTAAGGCTATGGATACTATTGTCTCCCTAACGAGCCTATTCAGGCCATTGTTCATCTTATGAGCCTAATTCAGACCAGGGTGACAGGAGGTCAAAGCTGATTATAAGATGGAGTACTTGCACTAGCTGTATTCAGATGGATGAAGCTGTTTGGATGAACAGCAAAACGTTTCTATCTCTCAAAAAATAAGTCCAGTAGCCATGACTCAACTTCCAGATAAACTCACCTGGATGGCTGAGAATCTTCACAGACATTTGAAATAGAAAAAAGCTCACAACAGCATCCTTTTTAACGGGAAAAGTTCTCGTCCTCCAGGGATCACAAGGCTTAGAACGAGCTTCAGAGAGAAGGGGGAACCCTGAAGGTGTGATCTGACAAAGAAGCTGGCTCCTGGTGGGTTGTGCTGGCAAGAATGTTGCTTTACTGGGTGCAATCTCCTTTAAAGTGACTCTTCTGCGCACACACCATCTGGTTCCTATTATTCCAGCCTAGCTCCCCCACTTCCCCCCCAAAAAAAAGGGGGAAGAGAGTAGACCTGCCACTGGACAGAAGGCCCTAGGCACAGAGCAGGGTTGGGCTGATTGGCGATTTCCTGTACGTCATGTACAGGACTGGGGAAAATGAGCTGGAACCAGACCACAAGGGGCCCAAAAAGCGAGCGATCTTGCTGCCTGATTGCATCCTGAGTGGACAGATTATGTCATTGCTGTTGGTGGTGCTGGCCATGAGCCACACTGGGTGGGGCATCAGGCTGCAGAAGGCTGCCTCAGATTGCATTGGAGGATGCATTCATCTGGCTCAGTCTTGTCTGGACGGATTGGCAGCCGTTCCCTGAATTCAGAAGCAACAAGCTATTCCGTAGCCTTATTGGGAGGTACAGGGGACAACCCACCCTTGTCCGTTTCCCAAGGCCTCAGGCTAAGAGGTGAAGCCATCAGGAAGGAAAGTCTTAAGCATTCCATTGAGGGTGGACACACATTGTGTGTACCTCTTTTCCATGCTCATGTGCACATGCCTTGAGGGTTTGTTCTTAAGAGAAGAAGATCTCTCAGCTCATCAAAAACGAACGAGAGCTGTACTAATCCTTAAGCTTCTGATCAAACGTGTGTGTGTGTGTGTGTGTGTGTGTGTGTGTGTGTGTGTGTGTGTGTGTGTGTGTGTGTGTGTGTGTGTGTGTGTGTGTGTGTGTGTGTGTGTGTGTGTTGTGTCGTTACAGTCATGACCAACTCTTTGTGACCCCATGTCCATGGAGTTGTCTTGGCAGGAATACTGGAGTGGCTTGCCATTTCCTACTCCAGGCGCCTGCAGCATCTGGTGTTCCCTGGTGGTCTCCCATCCAAGGACTAACCAGGGCTGACCCTGCTTTGATTCCAAAACCAGGCAAGATCGGATGTGCTTAGGGCAGGCCTGCCCAAAGTCCTGCCCGGGAGCCAAATCCAGCCCGTCAGGTCATTCTGAGCGGCCCCTGACTGGCTGGCCCACCCCTCCCTCCCCCTCCTTCGCCCCCCGTTTTTAAAATATCTTCTGCCGACACTGACACCGCTGGGAAGCTTGGGCGGCTGGGTGGACGGGCAGTTTGCCACCACCGGCACTGCAGGGGAATGTGTGGGGGTGGGCAGGCCAGCGGGCCTCTGCCACCGCCAAGGAGCTTTGGGGTGGGCTGGTGGGCGAGCCGTCGCCACCGGTGGAGAGCTTGGGGGGGGTGCAAGGTCGCACAGATCGCCTCTTCCAAGGGGCGACCTGTGGCCAAGGCTCCCTGTGCTTCCTTTGGTCCCCACCTTCCTTCTTTCCTTCCTCCTTCCCTTGGTCCCCACCTCCCATCCTCCCTCCCTTCCTTGTTCCCCACCTCCCTCCCTACCTTCCTTCCTGCAGGTGGAGTTGCAAGGGGTCAGTAGGTGGGGCTTATGGGTCAATGGGTGGGGCTTGCAGTGGGGTGGCAGGGTCTGGGAGCAACCGGCCCCTGACACATTCTCAGCCACCAAATCTGGCCCTCCTTACAAAAAGTTTGGGCACCCTGGCTTAGGGCATCTAGGCAGCTAACCAAACCCATAGGCATTCACAAATACAGCGGCCTTTCTGCTTTCAGGGATTGAGACCCACCCTCTTTCTCGGTCCCGATGTGCACTGCTAGATGTAAATGGATGCTTCCACACCTGCCGAGGATTCTGTCCAGTCAGCAGGGTTTGTCTTGGGACCAAATTTAAACTGCCCCTTCATGGCCACAGCACCTGGCTTAAGTTGGAGATATTTTAGTGTCTTCCCCACACGCACCCCTCTTTTTTCTACACCATCTGGTTGGATGAATTCAGAAAAAAAAACCCCACCCAAACCTTGCAGACTTTGGGTGGTGATTTTGTTCATCCTAATCAAAATAATGCTCAACGGTGGGTTTTCTTTTGGTGTGTGTGTGTGTGTGTGTGTGTGTGTGTGTGTGTGTGTGTGTGTGTGTGTGTGTGTGTGTGTGTGTGTGTGTGTGTGTGTAATCATGCTGGCTCACAGCAGCAGCAGCAGCAGCAGCAGCAGCAGCAGCAGAAGCAGAAGAAGAAGAAGAAGAAGAAGAAGAAGAAGAAGAAGAAGAAGAAAGTGTCTCTCCTCCACGCCATAAAAATTGGATCATATGGACTCCTGCATAGTTACCCTGGCTGGTAGGGTGGTGTGTGTGTGTGTGTGTGTGTGTGTGTGTGTGTGTGTTGCCTTCCCACAGGAGCATTCTCTACGGTGGTGCCTTGTTTCTTTGTTTTAAAAGGGTCCATCAATCCAATTTGTGTGAGGCTCCCTTCCCCCACTTCGGCACATCCAACGGAGTCGTATGTTCTCCTGTCACGTCCTCCCACCTTCCTGCGCTCTTCTGCCTGCCCTCCTTTGAACTTTTCCCTCTCTGCCTCCTTTAAAAGCTTGGTGCTGGAGCTGCGCGCAAAATCCCAGGCGTGCCCTGGGCAATGCAGAGAGAAAAAGGCACTCGAAAGGCCGCCTCCAGTCGGCAAGCCACTCGCTCGACACATCCCCAATTAGAATGCCTCGCGCTGGCTTTGCCGCGGAGGCTTCACACTGAGAACTCATCTTGCCTCTGCCTCCCACCATTACCTCAAAATCGCTCTCCTCCTGACCGACTTCTAATTAATACTTCCCATCTCTCTCCTGATCCGCCTGGCATTGATGTGCCCCTTCCCAGGCATCTTGGCTTTGGCTCTGTGCTGTTTTCAAGTTTCAGGCAAGCCGAGGGAAAAGGTGGCGTGTAAACGACTCCGCGCCTGCCTGCGCACCCCCTTCCTCACCCCAGGTGTGCCTGGCGCCTCCCGGGCACTTGTAGAGTGCACTTTGTAGAGGCAGGGAGCTGTTGTCTTGGGTGAGCCAGTATTTTTGCTGCCAGCCAGTTTCCAGCCAGGTTTGGTTTTGTTGTCACAGAGGCAGGGCAACAGAGAGCAGCCGTCCCTTGCCCTGCTGCAAAACACAGGGCTTGGTTTATTTATTTATTTATTTATTTATTTGGTACACTTTTATACCGCTCCTTTTTCCATAATGGAACTCAGGGCGGTTTACAGATTAAAAATGTAAGATAAAACAACATCAGTGGACATAGATAAAATGGCAATATAGCAAAAGAGGGAGAACCCTGGGCAGGGAGCAGCGGACAAAAAAGAGGGGGGGGGGAACTAAACAGAAATAAGGTCACCATATGCCTCCTTGAAGAGCAAAGTTTTTAAAGCCTTTTTGAAGGCAGGCCGGGCAAGGACTGTGCAAGGTGCAGCTCACTCGGTAGATGGTTCCATACACAAACCAAGTCAGATACCGTTTAATGAAGGGGGGAGAGCACAGAGACTCCGTTCCCCTCCCCCAAGTGGCCAGAACATACTGTATTCTGATAAAAAGGGGGGCTGTAGGAGCAGCACTCTCCCTACTGCACTTTAGATTTGAAACGCCTTTTCCTTAAAGACACATCGCCTCAAAAATCACTGTCCGCTTTTCAAATCACTTTTTTTGAAGAGCAGCTTTGGCCACGCCCATTTTTGACCAGTGTATCGTTTTTCTTGCAACGACCACTGGGAGTGGTGTTTTTTTTATCGTTTCCTGCACCCCCTTTTAAAGCAATTTGGTTGTACAGTATTTGCAGACATACTAGCTCTGCCTTTTCCCCCCGGTCTCCCCTGTTTCTGCCATTTCCCTGTCGTAGTTTAAAGCGGTTCAGCCAAGTGCAAATGGGGAAGCCGATTGCTAAGCAATTGCTGAAGTGGAGACTGCAGAACCGCTGTAGCGACCATGTGACCGCGGGAAGTGATAAGGTGATGCAAAATAAAAAGCGACTGACTGCTCAAGGAAGTGCGGTAGCGGCTTTTCCACTGGGAGAATCACAGCCCCCTTGGCTCAACCTCAACCCCCTTTAAAACCAGCAGTGGGTCAGTGTCCAGTTGTTTCCAGGACTTTTTTTAACCATTTGGGGACCTTGGGAGACTGCTTCATGCCCCTGTTTGGCCATGTAATTGCCCAGCCCTCATCCAGCACCTGAGAACATGAGAGGCCTTTAAATAAAAAGAAATGCAATTACAAATCACCCCTTGAGCATCTCACAGGGCTGAGGGATTAACTGTGGAGCATCTTTCAGACCCCCATAGTAAAAAAATGCTTGTCTGCCTTCAAAACATCTGAAGGATTTGCATCGTCCGTCAAGGGGGAGAACTGGTAAGTTTGTTTTCCTGAAACGTCTATCCCTATCATCGGCTTCCTACATGGCTAAAGTGAATCAGTTCAAAACAGACTGGGATCTGTACAGCCAGGTCAAAGCTATAATTTCTAGGAATCATTGTTTGCTTGAAAGGCAGCATAGTCAAGTGGGTAGTATTGGCCTAGGACAGTGATGGTGAACCTTTTAGAGACCGAGTGCCCAAACTGCAATTCAAAACCCACTAATTATTCGCAAAGTGCCAATACAGCAATTTCCTTTGAATACAGGTGGCTGGGAAGGGGCGATGTTGGGGGCCCACAGAAAGGCCTTCGAGTACCACCTTTGGCACCCGTGCCATAGGTTCGCCAACACTGGCCTAGGAGAGCTCAAGAGACCTGGAGGTCACAGGAGGTAGGTGTGGCAATTCTAAACCAGTCGTGAAACGCCTCACAGACCTCAGAAATCCATTCCTGAAAACATAGTGAGTTGTCGTCTGCTGAACATTGACACTATGTTTTCAACGTTAAGTTTCCATCACTCATAACTTTACATGGAACTTTACTCCCCTTTAACTGCTTGCATTCTCTTGTAGCTTTAATGTAATGTTGTCTTTTAATGCTGGAAGATGTCCCTCAGTTCCCTGTTCTCAATACTTGAACTTGTTTGTTTGTTTATTTATTTAATGGATTTTTATACCGCTCGTCTGGCAGTGAGCTCGCTCTGGGTGCTTTTAATTGTACTGGATTCATACATTAACCCTCATTCTGTAAGCCACCTTGGGTCCTTTTTCCAAGGAGAAAGGCAGGGTAAAAATACTCTAAAATAAATAAATAAATAAATGGATCAGGCTGCTTTGCCTTAAAGGGCAGTGGAAAAAACCAGAGCAGCAGAATGGTCAATACTGTGAGAAGATGAGGCTGAGGTTTAAAAAGTCCCAACCTCAGTAATTGTGTGTGTTGTGTCGTTAACAGTCGTGACCGACTCTTGTGACTCCATGTCCATGGAGTTTTCTTGGCAGGAATACTGGAGTGGTTTGCCAGTTCCTACTCCAGGTGCCTACAACACCTGGTATTCCCTGGTGGTCTCCCACCCAAGTACTAACCAGGGCCGACCCTGCTGAGCTTCTGAAATCAGGCGAGATTGAATGTGCTTAGGGCATCTAGGCAGCTAAGCCTCAGTAATTACTGTATGGTAATTTTTCTCTTTCAGTTTCTGCCTCCTCAGTCTGTAAGGTAGAATAATACCAAACTCTTTTACAGGGATGTTGTATTTATTTATTTTTATTTATTTGTTTATTAGCTATATCTGGCCACTCTCAGGGCCGGCGCGTCCATTAAGGCGAACTAGGCAGTTGCCTAGGGCACCAAAATGGACAGAGGGCGCTGGCCAGCCAGCTGCCCTCGCCGCCCCCCGCCGCTGGCCACTGTTGCCCGTCCCCCGCCACCCATTGCCGTCCGCCTGCCGCCCCCTACGCCCATCGCCGCCCCCCGTGCCCGTCGCCGCCCCACACCATCCGCCGTCCCCCCACGCCCGTCGCCATCCCCCTGCCGCCCTGCCACCGCCAGCCCCCGGCCGCCCCCTGCCCCGCCCTCCACCCCTCACCTAGGGCGCAAAAAAACCTGGCGCCGGCCCTGGCCACTCTGTATGAGTGAAAAATTACTTACAACTGAGGGCAGCAGCTAAGGGTGACATTCCACCAAGTTATTGTTTAGACAGCTGCCTCCCCCCCCAAAAAAAACAACAACCAAAAAACAAGCAAACCTGGCTTTTGTTTGGATGTTTGTCTTTTGTGATGGACAAAAGATAATTGCTGAAGGTCTAGGTCTGTAAAGGAAAACAGACTGAGGAATGGGTATGGGAAGTGAATTCATCATTGCCATCTAAGTATTCCAGCCTTCCTTTGTGTCGGTGGCTCCCTGCAAGAGAAGCAAGACCTCCATTCTTACAAACCCCTTTTTGAGGTAACGGGGCACATGTTTGTTTGTTTCCACCTTCAGAGGCTGACAATCCTGTATCATCACTATGCTACCTTATGACCCCACCATGCGTTAACATATGACATCATCACCACTCCCCGATTCTTAGGCCGTTACTTCACGAAGTACTTCGCTTCGCAGCGGGATTGCCTTCGCTTTGAATGCGAAGCCGGTCACGTGGTCTCCCTTCGCCCCCACCCCTCTTTCTCTGGCCTCACCATGCGAAATTTTAGGATCGAATCCATTACTACCTCACGTGCTCCCTTCGCATTCGGAAGCTTACTTGCAACGTCCGGTTTCTGCTTTCTTTTATTTTTTTAAAAAAATTACCACGGCGTATCGATGCATCAATACCCGGCTGTCATTTGCGGTCAGAGGCGCACAAGCCAGCGGTCAAGCCCGGCGCTCAAAGGCCCCTGCGGTTGTCCCGAGGACTTGTGGGCGGCCATCGTGTTTCCCTGAAGCAGAGCAGCTGGGTTGGTTTTTTGGGGGGTGGGGGGTGGGGCGGGGAGAGGCTTCTCTCAGCTTCATCGCCCTGTGTGCCCCGCCGCCGCTCTCTGGGTGGGCGCGCACGGGGGTGTCTTGCAGCAGCGGCACTGACACCCCCTCCCCCTCCCTCTGCGCAGCCCTTCGCCATCCCTTGCCAGCGGAGGGGCTCTGCTCACGTCACCCGGGGACGCTTGTCCCCCCTCTGTTGCCCCTGCCCTGTGTACAGAAGGCAAGATCAAAAGAACGGGTTAACCGAAATATCTATGCATCGGCATTTCGGAGAAAAAGTAAGTTAAAAAAAATAAATATATATATTAACTGGCCACACGTGACTTTGGATGCGAAGCGGGATGCGAAGCGAAGAAGATTCCAGGCCTCCGGCAGGGGAATCTCTCGCCCCACTTGGAGCACGGTTTAGGGGGCGTGGTCGGGGTGGCGCCGAATCCAAAGAGGAGGAGCGTGCGGACTGAAGCGATCGATTTGCACGGAAATTACGGCTCGCCGCGCAGCGAGAGGTTCGTGAAGTAACGGCCTCTGAATTTCAAATGATAGATGACTTGATCATCCTACAAGACAGATTCAACCTCTCGCAGCATCTAAGCTGGGAGTAAAACAGGAAGAAAGCAGGGCTGATCCACCTACCCCCCCCCCCAGAAATATGTGGCCGCAGCCTCCACGACAGTCAGAAAGTAGATCTTGTAATGCAAGAGTTTCCTAAGAGCCATGGGTCCATCAGGGTCTACGAGAAGACCATGGAGAATAACTGCCCATGCCCTTTGCCTAGCTGCTCCTCCCATATGGCCAGACGGATGATTCTCCAAAGCCAGATGTTGAAGGAAACAGCTGTTGTGTAGAGATGCGCCAAGCACACGTGGTTTGGCCAGGGTGGGACAGACCAAGAATCTTCCAGCCAGCAGCCTGAGACAACTGTAATGGGTATCTGCAATCCTATATACAAGCTACCAAGATACATGTGGATCTGGAACATTTGCAGAGAGCCTTAAAGGTGGTCATCAGGATCAAGTCCATCCTGCCCTGCCGGCATTTTAGGCCACTTTCTCTTAAGGGCTTCATGGAGAAGCTTCACTGAAATCATTTTAATGTTGGAGTGAAATCGTTTTAATTTGTGCTTGCATTAAGTCTTATGGGGTGGCGTTCATTAAATGGCATTGAAAAGGTAAAGGGGTTTTAATTGCTCATTATTAATGTTCAGTAGATTTTTTTAAATGCTGCCTTGGGTGGGCTCTTTTGACCTATGAGTACCATGAACTAAAAGCATATAAAATAATAATAAACTTTTCTTAATAATTAATTACAGTGGACCCTTGTATAACAAACGGTTTGTATAACTTAAAATTTGTACAACATAAAGAATTCCGGAGATAGGGGAAATTTGCTTAACAGAATAGCCTATGGGGCAAATCTGTACAACATAAAAATGGGATCACTCTGTTTTCAATGCATTCCTATAGAAATTTGCATAAAGGAAAATTTGCTTAACATGATTTCATTTGGAATGAATTAATTCCTTTATACAAGGTGCCACTGTAATTATTTAATTAATTAAATAACTAATTAATTTAATTTAAAAAGTTAATTAAAATTATTAAATTAAATTTTAAAATCTTTTTAATTTTTTAATTTTTTAATTAATTAAAAATAATTAAGTATGCTGCACATTAAGTCCAGTCTTTGCGAACATGCTGTGAAATGTACATTATAGGCACTGAGGCAAAAGATGTCAAGGCCAACTGTGTTCTCTGCCATTCTCCTCCCTTCCCAGTGGTCCCAAAATATAACTTCCAGTTCTACACACACACACACACACACACACACACACACACACAGAGAGAGAGAGAGAGAGAGAGAGAGAGAGAGAGGTGACTACTGTAGGTTTTGGGAGCTTTTGTTGCCAAAAAAAAAAAAAAAAGGATAGAGAGAAAGATTTCCATGCCTTGCTGAGAAATAAATGCACGTGTTCTTTCCTCCACAGAGAAGGGCTCTCGCAGGCTGTGGGTGAGCCTTTATTTGTGATGCCTACGCCAGCCACCTACATTTTTGTGTTCAACAAATATTTCTCTGAGCTACTGTGAGGTTCCTTTGGAAAGAACACGGGATAAATTCTGAAAAGAAAAGGAAAAACACGAAAGAGAGTAAAATGGATGTCAGGCAAGGGAAAAGACAGTACCTGAGAAATCCACCCACACACGGCACATGCTCTTGTGGAGTGGGGTGTGTGTGTGGGGGGGATGAAGCTTGCAAGCTCTCGGGCGGTGGGGCGAGGGGAACTTGGGAATTACAGTTCCACCATAGTCACGCAAGCGAGGGGCCTTGTGTGGGACGCTCCTGCTAGCCCAAGGATGACCTCAGCTCTGCAAATGCTGCTCGCAGCCTCCCACCTACCATGGAAACAGTGAATTATGCCCATGGCAAGGACGTTGCTGCACATTGATTTCCTCACACAGGTGCCTGGGAGGGCTGTGGGAGACGCTTGGTCCCAATGCCATCCTTTACAAAAGCTTCATTATGCCTCAAGGGCTAATCCTCTTCGACTGATATATGCGCTGTATGTCTATCTGCCTCCCCCCACCTAAGATTTATAGGCCTAGTTCCCAGGCTGCTCTTGGAAGGTGTTCCTAGTTTCTCGCCCTTCACTAAGGTGGGAGGAGGAAAGCCGTCTTCCCTGTCACTGTCAAGTCGATAGGAACTCTAGCCTCCCTATTTACTAATTTCAGTTATCCTTTTAGTTGCTTTCCGCATTCTGTCGTTGTGATCATGCAGCAAGGGCCATGGAAAAGATTGGAACAACACAACACAGCAGGCAGACACTGCAGAAAGCCGTGAAGCAGCTTCCAAATGGCCCGTAAGATGCTGTGCACAAGAAGCCTGTCCTTTAAAAAGGAAGGCCTCCTTTGCTCTCCTTGAGGGTGGTTTTCTGCTTTGTCACACGGTTGTCGAAAAATTGCCAGAGTCGGACAAAGTCCTTAGCTGGCATTAGCAAAAGACCGATGGTGCTGCCCCGCCAGCGACTTCTAGTGACGGAACTGAATGGGGCTGTCTTTTGGATTTCACAATGATATCAGAGATGTGGAAATATGCCCCATGAGTTTTGAGTCTGTAAAGGCCAGCTCAGATGTTAAGCTCCTCAGGAGAGGCCTTTCTCTCCATCCCGCCACCTTCACAGGTACGTCTCATGGGAACACATGAAAGGGCCTTCTCGGCTGCTGTGCCCAGACTCTGGAACTCCCTCCCACTGGAGGCCAGGACTGCCCCATCCCTTCTGTCTTTCTGGAAATGCAAAGATGTTTCTGAATGATGGACTACCTATCAGGTGTCTTTTATATGACTCTACCATACATGGCTACTGTGAGGAAAAAGAGAAGGAAGGAAGATCAATGAGGAGTGTGCCGTCTGGAAGCAAGGAGATAGAAGAAAATAAAGAGATGAAGGGAAATGAAAAGTTAATAGAGAGGAAGGAAAGAATGAAAGCTATTGTAGAAAAGGAGAAAGATTCAGGGTTGGTGAAGGAAGCTTATTGGGTGACTGACAGCTCAGAGGATGACGGGTGGCACGAGGAAAATGAAGGGGGTTTAAGGAGGAGAGGCAGTTAAAGGACGTTGGTACTCCGACGGAGGAGAGAGAGGAAGGAGGGCGGTTTAGTAAGAAGGAATCCAAGTGGGTTGAACCAATCGCATGGTCTGCTCAGGTGAAACCTGTGTTATGGCCTGGTAACAGAGAAAGAGGTCAAACAGGATGTAAGACCATGAGAACAGAGAATCCAGTCGCTCAATGGGTCAAGCACCCTTGTTTTGGGACTCAGTGTTACATGATTTGAATTGACACCATTATATTTTTGATCTACAAACGCTTCAGAATCCCCAAACAGAATGGTCAGTTACCAAATATAAAGCAAATGGTCTAAGGCTTCTATATGCCCATTCTGGCAAGGCTGTTCTCATGTTCTTATGCTGTTCCACATCTACATTAAATTGCTCAGGGTGATATGAGGTGTGAAATTTAGTGGGTTCAATGGGAGATTTTGGCAAGGGCACAGCTTAGGCTCTCTTCTCAAAGGAAAAATTATTAGGACCTCATGCAGGACCTTTGCAGGGTATCTCTGTTGTCCTTGATCTTAGAAGCACCGTCCTCTATCATGTTACATCTCTGGAGGCTCATGGGAATCAAAAGCTGCAACATGAAGTAAAAGGCCCAAACAGCTTTACAAGGAGTTGCAGGTCTAAGACTCAGCCACACTATAGCTCTTGTCAGCCTACAGAAACAATGCCTTGGTTTTAGCTTCCTCCAACCTCTTTTTACAGCTATGTCAGCAGAGGGGCCTTGAACTAGCAGCGTGCCTATTCTGGAGCCCTCTCAAGTCCTATTTTTGTCTCAATAAGGAGGCTTTTGACTTGACCTTGCCTACTTTATCAGACATATACCAGCTTTATCTGATCTTGCCTGCTGTTCATTACCTCTGCCTAGAGGTTGATTATATTTTATCTATCTGGACTTGACTTGTTTAGACACCACTGGCTTCCCCCATGAGCTTCAACTATTTATGGAATAGGACAGTCTGATAACATTGAACATGGTTTCATTAGGCCTTGAACAGGTAGAAGAGATTCAGAACAAGTCCAGTAGTCCTCTGTTCTTTACTCTTATTCAGCCTATAATGGACGAAATGGCATGCCTTCATGGAACAGCTGGGGAAATGGGTGTCCAGATGTACACAAGTTAGAGCTAGTACTATCTCCAGATGTCCAGGTGATAGTGGATGCAAGAAGCGCATTTGATGGTTTGGATCTTCCCAAGAAAGGAATGACCTAACCATAAGATATGCCTTACTCACATGATTAACCAGCCATACCATATTGGAACAGTCTTCAAAAACTGCTCACAACAGAAGTAAAGGGATGTTGGGCCGTCATACTATTTATTTATTTATTTATTTTCAAACTTATATACTGCAATTTAAAGGGATGTTTACACAATACCATAGCAAATAAAACAGATAAAAACAATAAAACAATCAACTACCTGATCTTGTTGGACTTTTGAAGCTAAGCAGGAATGGCTTTGGTTAGTACAGTGGACCCTCGTATACCAAGCGGTTTGTATAACATAAAATCTGTGCAACATAAAAAATTCCAGTGATAGGGGAAATTTCCTTAACATAATCATCTATGGGGCGAATCTGTACAACATAAACATAGTCGCAATTAGGGATTACCTGTTTTCAATGCATTCCTATGGGAAATTTGTATAAAATTTGCTTAACATAATTTCATTGGGAATGAATTAATTCCTTTATACAAGGTACCACTGTATGTGGATGGGAGATTAGCATTAGTAGAATCAGAGAGAGAAACACACACACACTTGTTTGAACCTTTTGAGACCGCCTGTCAGTCCAAGCTGACAGTAATGTGCCAGAAAGACTAGTGCTCTCCTATTCCTTTTGCTGTTAGAGTTTTATTTGAACTCTTTTTTTTTGTTTTTTTGCTGTGTGTAGCTGGTGTGACTGGGAGGGACTTTTCTAGGCTTTTCTGTTTCTCCAGCACTGACCAATCATTCTTCCCAGCCTTTGAATTCAAAGAGAGTCCCGCCTCTCTACTGGGTGTTCATTTCCCTCTCTTTCCTCTGTTGGAGGCAGTTGTTTGTTTGTTGTTGATTGGCTCATTTGGTTGCTAAGTGAATTATTGAAGCTTTACACCCCAGTTAATGAGAAAGAGGCAGAATCTAGGGAACTTGTAGCTATTCTACTCTGCAGAGCTCTGCATTTCTTTTCTTTCTTTTTTTTACATTTTTATTTATTTTGTACACTAAGTTGCATAAAACAAATATATTGCTTGTCTCCTGTCGTGTTACCATTTCAAGCATAGTTTCCCCCAGCATTTGAGCCCAATATAATTCATATCTCCCTTCCCAGCTTAAATGAGCATACTTTCATATTTAGTTTCCTTACTATCGCATCCCTCTTCTATCTATCTTTACTTACATCTATTTTTAATACAAAGAATAATCTTAGCAATCTATTCAAACTCACTGTTTACCTTTTCAATACTAAGCAATTTAGGATAGATTTATATAACTATATATATTCTATATATCATCCACAGTATATTTACCAATTCTTCCAAAGAATGCTTAATTTCAGCAATCATCTCTAATTCAAGTTAATACCTTATGGACTATTATAAGAGAGCCACCTCCTGGTCTATATGTATCACTTTAGGAATAGAAGTTCTTATTTGTACCTAACTGCCTCTGTTCTTTTAAAATCTAACAGGATAATATTTATTTATATACAGTAGTACCTGGTTTAAAGGAATTAATTCGTTCCAAATAAAATTATGTTAAGCAAATTTTCCTTTATACAAATTTCACTTAGGAATGCATTGAAAACGGAATAATCCCTAATTGTGACAATTTTCATGTTGTACAGTACAGATTTGCCCCATAGTTGATTCTGTTAAGCAAATTTCCCCTATCTCTGGATTATTTTATATTGTACAGATTTTATGTTATACAAACCATTTGTTATATGAGGGTCCACTGTATCAGGTTTGTCTTAACATTTCCATTTTCTGTTTCTCATATCATACCAATTAGCTAGTGGCCTTAGACAATCAAATACAAAAGACATTTTTAAAAATGTAATAAATTCACTAAGCCAGAAATTCATTTTTTCAATTTTCCCTTTTCCTGCCAAGTCCACAGAGCTCTGCTCTTCTACTGTGTAGCAAAAGGTACCCAAAACTCTGCAACAGGTTATGGGCCCAGGGACCAGAAAAACAGGCAGGTATTTTGCAGGGCTTTATTGGTTATCAAAGTGTCAGTGAGCCCCCTCCCTGCAATTCTTAAGCAGCAGTGCCTCATATCTGAAGAGAAAGAGTTTTTGTTTCTTTTTCTCAGATTCCCAACCACGTTATTCAGAAAGAGAAAGAGTAAAAACGGATCTTTATCCCAGCAAGGTTTTTCTTTAATTTCCCAAGTTAACCTCTCTGGATTTCTATTAGTGGAAACCAAGGCTTCAGATTAATCTTAGAACTTGAAAGTTGCATAGTTGTTTACAAAGACAAGCAGAAGCACCAGACAGTGCTAAGTGGGGAGATGAGGATTCTATAGAGAAAGCAATAATTTCACAATGCTCTCAGATAAACAGATAATATATATCAAAGACTGAGAAACTACCAAAGAGATTCTAGAAACACTTGAGTTCCTATAAGTATTCCAACTTTAAACCAGAGGCAATTTTATTAAGAAATCTGTGTCTTCATTTTAACCACAGATAATGTTACAAAAAGCACATTTTTGCTTTCAAACGGCATCACTAGATGCATGATTTGATGCTTCTGTCTCTATCTTGTATAGCAAACAGCGAAGTTTCCAAGAATGTTTGCATTGTCTGAGGAAAGAGTGCCTAGACCAAAAAGGCTGTCTTAAGACCTCAACTAAAAGTAGCACAAATCTCATGCTGAGTGGGAAAGGCAATAGGAGAGACATGCCAGTGGAAATACTCAAGTTGCTAAGTCAGATTCCATGAAAACTGAAGGAAACATAGCTAACCATTTGCGGTGTGAACTGTCTGAGGAAATATGTGAGAACGGTAGAAGTGACACATTGTTTGTTCCTAAAGCACAATGCAACATGTTAAGTGCACCAGCTTTGGATGATAAAGGTTTTTTTATACATTTTGAAAATGGACAGTGTCCAGTGATGAAAGAACATGAACTATTTTTCCAAGCAGTTAAATCTAATGGTGTCTATGGACCGGGTCTTTTAAACGAACAGCCACAGGTCAACAAAGCCCAAGCTCGAAGAGAAAATAGCAACAACATGTCACTGTGCCACAGTCACTTTGCTCACGGAGATCCAAAAGCAATTCTTGACCTGCAAAACCCAAAACTTGCAACAGGTATCAAGAAAAATCCATATGATGCAACCAACACAACCAGACACGTATACCGAAATCTGTGGATAAAAGCGAATGCTAAATTTATAGTATAGTAAAGGGGGAAAGAACCCAGAAATCTTTTTGATACCACACCATGTATAATATAAGATGTCCTAGTTGTTTAAATGCTGTTTTTATCATTGTCGTTGTTTTTGTTATTATTATATTGTATTGCTTGCTGACTCGCTCAGCTATTTGGAAGCCGCCCAGAGTTCCGTCCTGGAAGATGGGCGGGGTAAAAATCCAATAAATAAATAAATAAATAAATATTTTCAGACTATGGATAAGTGAAACAGTGGATACGAGGATCCTACTATATTCTAATATGTGTGGATGATTTCTTGAAATGTGCATAGCCGTGGTGAACAACAAATATGAAAGAAAACTCAAGACACTGCTGAAGAGAATTGAGGGAGCATTTAATGGAATTGAGTTACTGTATATACTCGAATATAAGCCTAGTTTTTCAGCCCTAATTTTGGGCTGAAAAAAGGGCCCTCAGCTTATATTCAGGTCCATACTTTTAGCCACTGAGGCAAGTGCTTGGGTCGGTGGCTAAAAGTCATTTTAAACATTGCATGCCGCTTCTCATGACCCCTCTCTGCATCACAGGGGAGCGGCGGGCGATGTTTAAAATGACTTTTAGCCACTGACCCAAGCACTTGCATCAGTGGCTAAAAATCATTTTAAACATCACACACCACTCCCCCAGCTCACAAAGGAGGAGCTGCCAGGCCCTGCTGCATTTCCCACCCTAGACTTATACTCGAGTCAATACATTTCCCCAGTTTTGGGGGATTAAATTAGGGGCCTCGACTTATACTTGGGTCGACTTATATTCGAGTATATACGGTATTTTCCTCTTCCAGCAGAGAGTTGTTTAGTTTAACATGGATGTCATATCCACGTGGTTTAAATCCATTTGCCATATGAGAATTTCGCCTGATGAGGGCTGGGGTTGGAGGAAATGATCTGGAGAAAATGGCCAGGCAACCTGGATTTGGGGACCGATGTCAGGAGATAAGGAAAGGAGGGCACTAGGGGCCTTTTCACATGACCCCTAAGATCTGCTGGTCCTTAAATTCGGACCAGAGATCTTGGGGGTTCGTTTCTGTTCCTGCGTCCCCACCCCTCAGTACTTCCTGCTCCTGTGGGTGTGAGGGGGGGAGGGAAAAAAAGGACAAAAGAAGCCTTTACTAACCTGCCCATGCCTGTCGAACTTGCCACGAGCCCCGTTACTTCCTGATTCCTTCTCAAGGGGCTCTTAAAGGGGCGGGAGGCAAAAAAACAACAGACAAGCGAGGAGAGCCCGGCACTCTTATCTGCATCAAATTTTTTTCACCTCCAGAGAGAAGGTACAAGAAAAGTGTGCTGGGTCGCGCTAAAGTGGGCGGGGTCGCACTTAATTGTCTGCAAACTCCGGAGCTGGTGGGGAAACATTTCTAAGCTCCGGAGCTGGGAGCCATTTGCAGCGCAGCTTAGGGGTCGTGTATAAACGCCCTAGGTTCACTATTTAAAGTGCATCATCTACTGCAGCCAATGCGGAAACGTGACCGGCTTACTCACACAGGCCTGTGGGGTTGGCAGTTCTTACTCAGAGGCAGTGACTGGAGGAGGAGGGGCAGGGAAGTTGGGACACTGCTTATGAGTGGGTGCTTGCCTAAGAGGGCAGGGCACCCAACTACCAAACACCCATTGCAGTGACAAACGAACCAGGACGAATCGCTAATGGCCATCTCTAATCCTAACCCATAGCATGGTTTTTCCTAAGTAAAAAGTAGTCAGATCAGAAGTAGTTACACTCTTCTTCTGCCTAACAGAACACAAGCTGGCTATTATTCCAAAACACATGATGCTAAATTTGGTGCAGCATTTAGTGCTCTGCTTGATTATTTCTGGAATACAGTATTTTCCCATTTATAAGACTGTATTTTTGTCTAAACTAGTTAGACTAAGGCTGATACTTCATGTCCCTCTCGCTGCAGTTCACGGCCCCACGTCCTTGTGGGGTCAATCCGAGTTCGAAGGAACGGAACTTCACGTCCTTGTGGAGTCAATCCAAGTTCACCCCGACCACACCCCCTGAACTGCGCTCCAAGCGGGGTGAGAGATTCCCGTCCTGGAGCTCGAGAATCTTTTCAATCCGCTTCTCGATCCGTGTTGAAAACCGATTTCAACACGGAGGCAAGTTCACCTCGGCTCGAGGAAGGACGTGAAGTAACCACCTAAAGGGTTGTCTTCAGCACTTTATAGCTTTAAATGGCTATTAAAACACGGCTTAACAGAGCAGCTTTCCCAGAAACTTGACTCTTTAACCTATAATATGTAGAAATTTCTCCCCCACCTCTAGTTGTGTGTCGTCGATTTTCTTCTCTGGTGTAAATTAACTGTTAATTCTGTTTATTTTTATTATAGTTACCTTGATTATGGTTCATTTTGTTATTTTGTACTTTGTTTTTGATTTGCATATATTTATTGTATGTGTTTTATAATTTGTATTCTTCACTTTGTAAACTGCCCAGAGTAGCCTTTGGGCTAGATGGCTGCAGGATATAAATAAATAAATAAATAAATAACACATGGAAGTAAACCGAGGAGAGAACTGCACAGTTGCAAAACTGTAATTTTGGGTTGAAATAGTGGAGGTTGTCAGGGGCCATAGAAAACAGATGATACTCAAAAAAATAACAGGTCCCTAAAGAGATGAACCTAAGCAATGGGCTCAGTTATCAAGGATCCTTCCCCCACCAATACGAAATTAAGAGAAAATCGACATAATGCAATTTTTCTCCCCAGGTGTTTCATGATCGCTTGGTTTACTAATTACCTTGCTGGTGAGAGTCACCAAGTTTCAAACACTCTCAACAGGATATTATTCTAGAAATGCATTCTTAGAATCTGGGTAAGCGTCTGCCCTCCAGTTCATCCTGCTGTTGGCTGATCTCCCCCCCCCCTTCTCCCTCCTAGAGAGAGAAAGAATTGTGAATAGCTTCTTTTCATTCTTTCAGAGGCTTTGTAACCTTACAGTCATGTTCTATTAACAAGAAAGGGTCAGCGGCATCAAAGGCTTTGTGGAATTTTAGATGTTCCATAACCCTGAATGCACATGCTTTGGTGTAGGAATAGTTAAATGTTTCGCTATGCTTGGGATACGATTCTCAAAATTAGCAAATAATTAGAAACAGGACAAACTGGACTTGAAATGAAAACTATTTGAATTTGGAGAAAAACAAATATGACAGAATTGTCCAGGTGTGTGTGTGTGTGTGTGTGTGTGTGTGTGTGTGTGTGTGTGTGTGTGTGTGTGTGTGTGTGTGTGTCAAAGAGAGAGAGTGTGTGAGAGAGAAATTGCAGGGTACCTTTGGCCCTCCTTCAGTGACTACTGCTTTTCTTTCGAGACTGATTGATTGATTACCTCCACAATCTCTTCTGTTTGAGTTTAGGCTTCCACAGGGATTTTTGGACAAATCCAATGTTTATAAGATATGTTACAGTACCATTGATTTAGGCTTGCCTACATCTTCGCAAGCAATATGCATGCTTTATCAAAGAAAAGTGTATTTTTATTATTTATAGTCTCAGCCTGCTCTATAGATGTATCTGGTCGATATAATGTTTGCATATTTAGGCATTACGAACTGGATCACATCCTTATCCAGTGCTGTAATGTTTAATTAAAACTCATTAAAGTCTTCCTATTCTTCTTCCCCCTTTCAGGTTCTGAGGTTCCCTAGGACTCAGGGTTCCCCTTGGGAAAGCTTTGGGAGCCTTGGGACCAGGTAAGGGGAGCATCTCTTTGATAGTAGTCCTCATCTTGCCTCCTTCTGAGGTGGAGGATTTTTTTTTAATTTGAAAAGAACAGAAAAGCCAAATTGCAAGAAACGGAATAACAAGCCAACTTATAGAGAGTTTTTGAAATCACAGATAGGACCTGTACTTACAAAATGAGGAGTAAAAAGACAGCTGAGATTTTTAAAATGAAGGGAGAAACAGGAAGTTTTTAACTGCTACATGACGCCAATTCTGCGTAACCTGCATTGGTTACCAGTTGCTTCCCGAGCCCAATTCAAAGTGCTTGTTTTGACATATAAAGCCCTAAATGGCTTAGGACAGTGATGGCGAACCTTTTAGAGACCGAGTGCCCAAACTGCAATTCAAAACCCACTAATTTTTTGCAAAGTGCCAATACAGTAATTTAAGCTGTATATCGGTGGCTATGAAGGGGCGATGTCGGGTGCCCACAGAAAGGGCTCAGAGTGCCACCTTTTGGCACCCATGCCATAGGTTCGCCATCACTGGCTTAGGACCTAGATACCTGAAGGACCGCCTCCTTCCATATGAACCTACCCGGCAATTAAAATCGAGCCAGGGGGCCCTCTTGAAAGAGCCATCTCTAAAGGAAGTGAGAGGGATGGCTTGTAGACATAGGGCCTTCTTGGCAGCTGCCCCAAAGCTATGGAATGCCCTCCCAGTTGAGATCCGCCTGGCACCAACATTCATGACATTTCAGCACCAGGTAAAATCCTTCCTGTTCCAGAAGTTTTTTAACTGATACAATATAGACTGTGTATCCTCTGATGGCAATTTTAGTGTAATGATTTTAGTGTAAGGTTTTTATTATTGTTGTTTTGATTATTTATTGATATTCTATTTTTAACTGTTTTAATTGTTTTGATTGTAAGCCGCCCAGACAGCTTTGGGTAGTGGGTGACATATAAGTTGTAAAAATAAATAAATAAATAAATAAATAAATAAATAAATAAATAAATAAATAAATAAATAAATGTGGGAAACAAGTGGATCTCTAGATACTGATTACAAGTCATACCAGGTGAACAATATTTGATTACAATCCTGTATACTAGTTAACTATATTTTAGGCCAGTGCAATGGCATAACATGGGAGAGAGGATACAGAGGCACAAAATTCTTATCCCTCTCTCAAACGAGAGCAGCTGGATCACTGGAAACATGGGGCGTTACTTCACGTCCACTTTATACCGCAACAAAACAAAATGTGTAATATAGCTTGTTGCGGTCATGTGGTTTTGTTGCTGTTCATAACTTTATTGTTACAAAACTTCTGTGACCTCACGAATGGGTGCTGCATCAAAGTGCATTTTGTCTTTGTTTTCCTGCGACAAAAGAAAGTTATGTTGTGGAATATAAGTTACCCCATGGGCACGTGTACTAGTTTAAAAACTGGAACAGAAACGTGACAAGGATTCCACCACCCCAAGGCCAGGTACAAGGAAGCGCTGAGACGTGCTTCAGGGGGGCGTGGTTGCACTTTATTTTGCTTAAAGTGTGATGGCTGTGGAGGAACAATTTTAAGTACCGCAACTCAGCGCACTTTCTAGAGCAACAAAGCGGGCGTGAGGTAATGACTATGGAGGGAAGCACCTCCCTTTTTGTTGGCATGGGCTGGGAGAGGGTGGGTGGATGCCTGCCTAGGCGGAGAGGTCTTCCCTTTGAGAAGATGGACGCCTCTCTCCAGCCTCCTGGACTCAGGTTCCGGGGCTGTTTGGGGTGGGGTGTTGGAGCACTCTGGGGAAGCAGTTGTTGACGGTTGGTGCTGAAGGGCCGGGAAGAGGTACGGAACAAGATTGGATGGCTCTGGAGTTTAGTGGGTAATTGGGAGGTTCCAGCAGGTAAGAGAAGCCATTGCCAATTGAGCAAGTGAGGCTGCTTGCCTGGGGAATCAGTTAATTAGAGACAATAGTGGAAAGCCTTCCCCCTTTAAGATATACCACTACTGTACCACTGGCCTTGCAAAGCTGGGGTGGGGTTAGTATAGCATGGCCAGGGCCACAGGAGCAGTTTCCCTGGGTACAAAATTCTGAGCACGAATGGCCCACAGGTTAAAAATGTAAAGGTTCCCCCTGCACATGCATGCTAGTTGCGTCTGAATCCTTATTCAGGCTGAAGAGCCAGTGTTGTGCAAGTCTGTGGCAGTGTGGGCAGCACGGCTGCAAGGAAACACTGTTTTACCTTCCCACTTTTTATGGTAGTACCTGTTTATCTACTTGCATTTGCATGCTTTCGAACTGCTAGGTTGGCAGGAGCTAGAGTTAACAGCGGGCACTCACTCCGTTGCATAGCACCTGGGATTCGAACTGCCAAGCTGCCGACTTTGTAGGCGACAGTTTTCAGCAGTCTAGCCTGCTGAGCCACCACACCCTTGGTCCACAGGTTAGGGTGCACACTACTTGCCATGCCCTGGGTGCTGGCAATCCACGTTACACTACTGGGCCAGTACATGGGCTTTGGGGGAATCCCAGTGTCACTGCATCTCATTGGAGCTGATTTGTCTGTGGACCAGATCAAAGCGGAACAAGCAGATTTGGTTCTAGGGTGCGTGAAGGCTTCGTAGATTTAGGATGAGTGGATGGAAACCTAAATGAGGTCCATTTCGATCCCAGTATTTACAGGGAGCAAACTTTAAATATGCTCTGCTTACAATCCCTGAATATAATTGAGGCAGATTTTCTCACCTTGCTTCTCCCTTGAATTGCATGGGGTTGAAGAGCATACTTTGGGTTATACTTTCCCTCACTTTCAATGCATAAATAATATATCTCACCGAATAAATAAATATTCATTGAAAATGTGTTCAGGAAATATTTGCTCCAAGAAGTGGCCTGAGAAAGGTGGGTCGTGGATTTATCAAGGCCACTTCTGTTGGCTGTGCAGTAGCCCTTGTTCTGATGGTGGTGGCCTGGCCTGGCCCATTCTCCTGGCCTAGCAGCAAAACCTGGCAGCTGGTGGGGCGGGGGGGGGCGATTTTAGGGCATACCAGGAGGCTGGCATGGGTCAGGAGAGGTCATAGCAGTGTGGTACTCCACAGGTGGGGTGAAATTCCACCTGCCCCCCATGGAGGGTTCTTCTGTCCTATAGCTGTGTGTGTGTGAATCAACGGTTTGTACTTTCATGTTAAGTTTTTGGGGACATTAGAATTCTTCATGGACTCTGAGCTATACAGGGTTGGGTGTTCCTAACCTCAGTGTTGTTGCACAGAGAATTGCACAGTACAGTGGTACCTCAACTTACAAATTTAATTCGTTCCGAATGCATGTTGTTCAGTTGAACTACTCTTAAGTCGGGGTACCTATCTAAAATAATTGAAAAAATAAGTTTTAAAAATGAAAAAAAAAAAACTTAAGTCGAGCAGACCATATCTAAAATTTGTAAGGCTGAAGTTAAAATGCCAACAGTTTTCTGCTCTTAAATCGAGCTGCTCTTAAGTCAGGGTACCACTGTATTTGTCTCTAAATTCCATATACATCAGTGCAAAACTAAAAAATAAAAAAATAGAAGAAGCTCTATCCCAGTGTTGGCGAACCTATGGCACGGGTGCCAAAGGTGGCACTCTGAGCCCTTTCTGTGGGCACCCAACATCGCCCCTTCACAGCCACCTGTATTCAGGTCAAATGGCTGTATTGGCACTTTGCGGGGAAAAAAATTAGTGGATTCTGAATCGCATTTTGGGCACTCAGTCTCTAAAAGGTTCGCCATCACTGCTCTATCTAATTGGGTTTTCCAGTGAAAGGCAGAAAAAGGGTGTTGATCTAAATATACAAGTTGTCCTGGATCTGGGGCATGAATCAAGTGGGGCTGGATATGCATCCCTGGAGACCCAATTGAGATCCATCCCAAAGGGCCAAACGTTGGCCTTTAAACCAAAAGTGGGGGATCTTGAGCAGATGCTGCACTCACTCCTAACACCATTGCCCTTAGATATCCTCCCCCCTCGCTTCATAACGCAATCTGTTTCAAGTGCCTTCTCCTCCAAGCCACACTCCCTACCTGCCTTTTTTCATGCCACCCCATTCCTCTCAGCCAGTGCTAAGGTAGATGCAGATGCCCGCAGCGCTGTCAATCAGCCTGTGCTTGTCCATCCTTTCTCCCACTCACTCCTGGAGCTGCTCGCCATCTGTGTACGCTGGACGGCCTTCCAAACCCAAGTTAGGTTTCATCGCAGACAGCCTGCTTCTTTTTGCTACAAATCAAACCTCCAACAGTGGTGGATTACACTCTGATCTGCCTTTAAAACAGGCACCTTGATTTAAAACATAACAGTCCCTTTTTCAGCAGCTCAATTTACATGCCAAAGTAGTCGAGCTTATTTGTTAATTCAGCTAATTAGGGTGTACGTGGGGATTACTTCAACTGATTCCGCACCATCATCACCACCACCACCAATCTTCTCTGTCTGACAGTAATCAGTCACGTTCAATGTCCACCAATCATGTTCAGACTTTGGTGTGTTGTTCCCTGCCTTAAGCGTATCCCCCCCCCCACGGTGTTTTTACTCACTCTTGAATGATGGCACATAAGAGATGACCTGATTGAAGTTTATAAATTCATACACAGTGTGGACAAAGTAGATAAGGAAAAGCAGCGTTTACCCTATTGCACAACATTAGAACTAGGGGGCACTCCATGAAACTTTTGGGTGCTAGATCTCAAACAAATAAGAGAAAATACTTTTTCACCCAGAGGATCACTGGTCTGTGGAACTCCCTGCCAGAAGAAGTGGTGACAGCTGTCAGCCTTGACAGCTTTAAGAAAGGATTAGACATGTTCATGGAGAACAAGGGTATCATCAATGGCTATCATTCTGGATGCCTAAGGACAACCTCCGGGTTGGAGAGATAGGCAGGATCTCTCTCAATGCCATTTGGAGGGAATTGTAAGCAGGTGAAGACATCTGCTTGGGAATACCCTGAAGCAAATGGTGATCCGCTGTGTGAAACAGAATGCTGGACTGGATGGTTGTGGCCTGTTCCAGCAAGGCTGTTCTTGTGTTATGTTCTTATGTTCTTATGTACTTTCATGTGCCCGCTGATACCTCCTTTACGTGTGTGGGTGAGGCCATTTTGCCTGCATAATGCTGGAACACTGGAGCTAAAAGGTATGATTATTGTGGCTTTCTGCTAAAGAGCACCTGTATTGCTGGTAAATTTAGCAGGTCTGTACTCTGAGTTGCGATTGTAATAAACAATAAAACAGGGCTACTGGTGCATACGGAAAGCCTGACGAAGACACAAATATTTTTACTGAGAACAAAACTATCCAGGGATAGTTCAGCCTGCGTAGATCACCGTGCCATGTAATGATGACAGTGGCAATGGTGACAAATGATTGCAAGTGCTATTAAATTTGCTCATTTCTCCAATTTACCTTTGGCTAAGAAAAAGGGGTGTGGTGGGTCAATGGGTTAGAGTGCTGAAACTGTCGGCTGCAAAGTCAGCAGCTCAGTGGTTTGAATCCTGGGTGCCATGCAGTGGAGAGAGCCTCCGCTGTTAACCCCAGCTCCTGCCAACCTCGCTGTCTGAAAGCATGTAAATATGAGTAGATAAATAGGTACCACCATAAAAAGCGGGAAGGTAAACAGCGTTCCGTGTGCAGAAATGCATTCAGCCATGCCGGCCACATCACCACAGACTTGCATAACACTGGCTCTTTGGCTTGAAAACGGAGATGGGCACCGCCCCTAGAGTCGGACATAACTACCCTACTCCAGCACCAGGTACAGGATTGTCGTGCTTAGGGCGCTTTTACATGACCTCTAAAATCTGGTGTCAACTTAAATTCGGACCGGAGATCGTGGGGGTTTGTCACTATTCCTGTGTTCCCACCCCTCCTCACTCCATTGTTCCTGTCTGCGAGGGGAGGGAGAAAAAAAGGGAGAAAAAAATGCAGGCTCACCTGTCTGCTGGTTGAAGCAGCCCCGTCATGATTCCCGTCTCTTAAAGGGGCGACGGGGATAAAAAAAAAACAGAAGGTGAGGGAGCCTGGCTTACAATCCGCATCGGAATTTTTTTTACCTCCTGGAGGCCAGGTACTTGAAAATGCGCTGGGACACGCTTAGGTGGGCGTGGTCATACTTTATTTTTTTAAAAGTCCGGAGCTGGTGGGAAAACATTTTTAAGCTCCGGATCTGGAAGCCCTTTGCCTTGGATTTTAGGGGTCATGTAAAAGCCCCCTTAGTTAGCACCCGTTCCAGGGGTGTGGTCGAGACAATTTTCAGTAATTGTGTGATGGACGTGAAGTAACATTTTTTTGTACCGCTCCTAAGTGCAATACTAACAGAGACAAAACAGATGTGAAGTGAACGCCTTATTGTTCAGAATCTTCGTTGTTTCAAAAGAATTCCTTGTGGTTGAATCCCCCGCCCTTTGCATTTTCAGTACTGCTGTAATGGGGGACTTTCCTGTCTCAATGAAAAGAAGCTGGCTGAGGTATCTCAAGAGAAAAAGGGCATGCTGGGAATGAAGCGTTCCTTCTCTTGGGACAATGACACTGGGAGCTTATCACCTTACCCCCGATAGCTTCTCTAAGCATTTACATGGCTTTTAATGAGAGCTACTGCTGGATAAAAGAAGACGTACGGAACCCATATTGGAGCAAATGGTGAGAAACAACCTCAAATATTCATCCGGGGTGTTTTTTAACATTTAAAACAGCTCATGTCATTGCGCGTCGCCATTAACAAAAAACGAAACGTAATGAACCTAATTTTCGTGGTTCGGTTTGTCCCAATTTCATCACAATGTTCGTTATTCGTTTTGTTACGTAACGAAATGAATAACGAATAACGGAAACGAAAAAAGTTCATTTCGTGCCCATTTCTATTCATGACTGCCCTCAACACTGTCAACCACTTCTCCAACATGTTTCTTTCCTAACAGTGTGAAGGAAAAAGCACGAACACCGTTTAGCATTAATGGCTGGTTTAAAAGAGAGCATTGGTTCTGAGGAAAATAAGCTGAGGGAAGAAGATTTATTTATTTATTGAGAGTGGGAATAAACCTTCATGATGCCTGCCCCCACCCACCCAGCCCCAAAGGAAGGTCCTAAGATACCTTGGATTATAGGGACATTACGGGGGAGTGTGGGACCCCAAGGGGAGTTTTCAAATTTCCAAAAATCACTGCCACCGGGATGACTTAAGTCTGACGTCTGGGCGCCGACCACTGAGAAGTGATTATTGCATGTTATCCCTCATGGGCCGAAAATATGTTGCTTTGGGCAGGAGGTGGCTTGGCTTCGTCGAGGAGGTGGCCATGTGCTGTCCAGCCTCAGAGACGAAACTATTGTCGGCCAGCCTAGGGGTGACTGCTCTGTGCAGAAGGCTGGGGAGCATAAAGAAAGCTCGCAAAGACCCTGGGGAAAGGTGGATGTAGGTTGTTGGCGGGGGTGGGGTGGGGTGGAGGGGGCAGAAAAACGGGAGAGATGGGAAAGGAAGCCAGGAGGTGGGCAAGAGCACAGGAGGCTTGCCATTCCTCGTCTAAAAGGTTGCTGGCTTGGCCCGAAGCAGAAGAATGGCCGCTTTGTCTAAGGAGGCAGCAGAGAGTGGAGGAGGAAGAGGAAAGAAGCTATTTTTGGCCTCATCTTGGCTCCTCGGGATTTGCAGCCTGGAGCAGGTCTGAGCTGGAGGGAGGGACGCGCTGGGGCTGAGCAAGCCGCCGGCCTTGTTTATGCAGCCTGCGTGCCTGACCCAGACTCCGGGGTTTCGGAGGAGCAGGTTGGACGCTCTGTATAAGGGGCCCTGAACCTGATGCTGCACTTTAGCGTGACTTGTTTATTAAGCCTCCGCGGAGGTCGCTTGTTTGGCTGGCAGGCCTGGTTATATTTCTGTCCAACCAAAGCCAGCGAGGAAAGCAACATGGGAACTGGCTGAGCTCAGGCAGATGAATGATTTATCCAAGAGAGGTTAGATCTGGCTTTTAAAAAAGAGATGGGGAGGAAACAACCTCCTGTATGGGAAACCTGTATGTTTCCCATACAGGACCAGACTTATTAGTATCGTAGACAGAGAGGTAGGCTGAATGCCTTGAATTTTAAGGTGGGGCTTAAGCAAATTCTAAAGAAGCCCAATTAGTCCTTAAAAACAAAGAGCAAGTTTCTAGCCCTCAGGGTAAGCTTTGAAATTTAAAAAGAGCAGCCACTCCCTTTAAAAATATATCTACCTACATGCTGTTTCCAACAGGAAGCACTCAATCAAGCTGTTTATAAAACAAACCAAGGATTTCTTTGATGCCAGTTGGGAGATTTAGGTATCTGGCTACAGGCCCAGAGTTTGGGAGCTTGAAATTTCCCACTGGGCTGCTGCAAGTAGAGCCAGCCTTTGGGGTGCCCCCAGAAGGAGGGAATGGGGGGGCACTCCTGAGTACCCTGTGCCTGGAAAACCCTGAAAAGGTCGACGTTAAGAGATGGGCACAAACTGTCGGTTCAGTGGTTCATGCCAATTTGTTTAAAGGCCAAATAGGTGTTTGGCGGTTCAAAGCCCCGCCTCCCCTGTCAAGCGCCCACTTGGAGGCAGGGGTTTGGCTTCCTTGCCTCGCCTTCTCTGGGTGCTGCCTACAGGAGGCTGAGCTTTGAATTGCCAACCACTTGTTGGACAGTTCCACAGTCCATTCTAAAGGCCATGCCCTGTATCTGTAGGCCAATCCAGTCCACATGTCCACACGCCTTCTGTCCAGTGTACCTGATTAACACATGACAAAGATACTGTATTTAAAACCTGCTGTGGTTTCACTCCGAAGAACTTTGTGAGCTATTGTCATTTGGAAGGGCTGTAGTAGACTAGGTGGGGAATAGAGAAGCTGGAGCCCTAATAGAGAAGCTGGGGCCCTAATGAGAACTCACTGTCCAGCGCTGCCATTGCCGTCAAAGGTTTATTTAAGGAAAGCTATGGGCTGAAGCTTAACATAAAAAAACAACAACAACCTAAGATCATGGTCACTGGTCCCATCACCTCCTGGCAAACAGAAGGGGTAGAAATGGAGGCAATGACAGAGTTTATTTTCTTGGGCTCCTTGGTCACTGCAGATGGCGACTGTAGCAATGAAATTAAAAGATGCCTGCTTCTTGAGAGGAAAGCAATGGCAAACCTAGGCAGCATCTTAAAGAGTAGAGTCATTACTTTGCCAGCTAAGGTCAGGATAGTCAAAGCTATGGTTTTTCCAGTAGTGATGTATGAAAGTGAGAGCTGGACTATAAAGAAGGCTGATCACCGCAGAATCGATACTTTTGAGCTGTGGTGCTGGAGGAGAGTCTTGAGAGTCCCCTGGACTGCAAGGAGATCAAACCTATCCATCCTGAAAGAAATCAACCCCAAATGTTCACTGGAAGGACAGATTTTGAAGCTGAGGCTCCAGTACTTTGCCCACCTGATGAGGAGAGAGGAGTCCTTGGAAAAGTCCCTGATGTTGGGCAAGATTGAAGGCAAAAGGAAAAGGGGACAGCAGAGAATAAGATGGTTGGACGGTGTCATCGATGCAACCAATATGGATTTGACCAAACTCTGGGAGGTAGTGGAGGACAGGAAGGCCTGGTGAGCTCTGGTCTGTGGAGTCATGAAGAGTGGAATACGACTGAACGACTGAACAACGAGACTCATAGAAAGATTAAAGCTTCCTGGGGATTAAGTTACTTTTTTAGGCCGGAGCACCTAAAATCCTTCAGCCCTCCATAGTACTGTGTTGTCTTAAATTAAGTGAACGTACTTGCCCTAACTACTTGGGAGGTGCTTTTCCACCATGCTACTTGGAATGCTTCTAAGTGGAGGAACTGTTGATCATCTGCTAGTTTGACTGCCTGACTGAATATGTGACTGCACTGCAGGAAAAAAAGTGAAGTAATTTCCTGTGAAGTTGCACCTGGAAAGTTGGGTTTCCCCAGATGAATTCGCTTGAGTGAGTCATAAAGGAGTCCACAGAGAAAGCAGAGGAAATTGCCAATCTGACATCCCCACTAGTGTCCTGTGCTTCTTCTCTCGCCACCTTAAACTAGGAATCTGCGAGAGCCACCATCTCTGGTCACCCCACCGCAAGCAATCACACCACCTGAGCAAATTCATTTATTCTTGGAGCGGGAAAAGTAGAAACCTTCATGCATGAGGAAAGGCTAAAACATTTTGGGTTCTTTAGTCTGGAAAAAAAGGCACCTGAGGGAGGATATTATTGAGACATACAAAATAATGCAGGGCATGAATAAAGTGGATAGATGAATGTTCTTCTCCCTCTCACAAAATACCAGAACTAGGGGACATACAGTCAGATTGAGGGCTGAGAGAGTAAGAACAGACAAAAGAAAATATTTTTTTCACCCAGCGCATTGTTACTCTGTGGAACTCCCTGCCACAGGATGTGTTGATGGCATCTGGCCTGGATGCCTTCAAAATGGGATTGGACAGATTCCTGGAGGAAAAGTCCATTACAGGTTACAAACCATGAGGGAGATGTGTAATCTCCAGGCTTAAAACCGGGGTCCTTCAAGGACCAGATGGAGGGGAGTGGTATCAGAAGACAGATCTCTAGTCTCGTGCGCTCCCAGATGCATCTGGTGGGGCCACTGTGAGATACAGGAAGCTGGACTAGATGGGCCTTTGGCCTGATCCAGCATGGCTCTTCTTATGTTCTTATGTTCAGTAGAAGGGGAAAACTATAGATTAAAAGGAGGAAAAGGGCCTGGTTTGGTATATATTGACTTTTACATCATGTGGACAATGGAAAAGAATGTGAATCAGACTGTTCTCAGTTCTGGAGCACTTCCCAGATTATTTGTTAATCTGCCCCCGATTGACTGACTAATAGGGCGCTTTTACACGACCCCTAAATCCGAGGCAAAGGGCTCCCAGATGCGGAGCTTAAAAATGTTTTCCCACCAGCTCTGGACTTTAAACAAAATAAAGTACGACTACGCCCACCTAAGCGCGTCCCAGTGCATTTTCCAAGTACCTGGTCTCCTAAGGTGAAAAATTTCTGATGCTGATGTAAAGCAGTGAGTGACGGCTCTCCTCGCCTTGTGTTTTGTTTTGTTTTTGCCCCCGCCCCTTTAAGAGACTGAAAGAGACTGGAATGGTTCCTGGAGCAGCTCCAGGGCAGAGCGGAGGTGAGCCTGCATTCTTTTCTCCTTTTTTTCTCCCTCCCCTCACGCAGACAGGAGCAAGGGAGTGTGGAGGGGTGGGAACACGGGAAGAGCAACAAACCCCCAAGATCTCTGGTCCGAATTTAAATTGCCAGCGGATTTTAGGGGTCATGTAAAAGCGCCCTAACTGATAGATTGATAGCCTGCCTGTGTCCTGAAACTGGGACTCTAGGTGGAAGACAAGAAGATTGAAGAACATATAAGGCATGCATAAAAGCACAAACAACTCCCAAATCTCCCAAACACTTAAAGCGGAATTAAATAAACTCCAGCATTAAAACACAATCACAATAAAAGGGAAGCAATAGAGAAACTACAGCACCCAGCCATTAAAAACCCATTTTTCACCTGCAAGGTGCCCGTATGCCATGGACTACTAAAAGTATTTGCCCGTGAGCATCTTGCCAGTTCCAGCTTGATCAACAGGGTATTCTTCTTCATTCTCTGGTTCGTAGACTCCAGAAAGGTACTTCCCACACAAAAGGGTTGATGGGAACAGGGAGAGGGATAACAAACACTTTCCCACACTTGGTAAGTCCACAGAGCTAGTTACGTGCAGTAGCCTACTCTCTAGTCCTGTAATTACAACTAGAGATGGGCACGACTCAAAAAAATGGTGTTTCGTTTGTCGTTTGGTCGTTTAGGGGTCCGTTTCGGTTCGTTTTCGTTTTTGTGATTTTTTTTCAAAAAAATTCATTTTCGTTTCGTTAGGTAACGAAATGAAAAAACAAAAACAAAAACAAAAAATTGATGTTTCGTTAGCATTCTTTTTAGTTCAATGCATCTGCTGCAACGAAAACGAAAAACACGGCAAATTTGGTTATTTCGTTTTCGTTTTTGTTTTCTTTTTCTTTTTAAAAAATTCATTTCATTTTCATTGCGTAATGAAACAAAAAAACAAAAATGAAAATGAAAAACCGCTCATTTCGTTCCCACCTCGAATGACAACCCTCCTGGCTTCTTTCACTGGTTGTCTCTCTGTGTTGCGCACTCTTTAATTTCCCAGGAGAGTACAACAGTCTGCCCCATTTGTGTTCTAGTTGAGGCACTCAGTGTTAGGATTGGGGCCGTGCCGGAACTTTCCGACTCTAGTATGTGCAGGATCAGCTCTATCCCTGTGAGAAAAAGCTGCTCTAGAACTTATAAGATTGGTCCCTCTGCCTAGAACTGTTCCTGAGCTCATTGGGAGTGTCACCTGTGGAGCCTGAGCCATGGGCTATGTATATATTTAACTATTTAGAGTATTTTTACCCCACCTTTCTCCTGGGAAAATGACTCAAGGCAGCTTACAGTAATGAGAGACAATATACAGTCCAGTACAATTAAGACATATTTATGTTTGAGAGAATACCAGGTGCTGTAGGCTCCTGGAGTAGGAATTGGCAAACCACTCCAGTATTCCTGCCAAGAAAATTCCATGGACATGGAGTCACGAAGAGTCAGTCACAACTATAATGATGCAAGACACACACAAGTTTGAGAGTAGGGAATTGAGGGACATCTTACAGCATTAAAAGACAAGCTTACAAGAGAACACAAGCAGTTAAAGAGAGAGTAAAAATCCCATGTAATCATGCATGGTAGACCATCCGAAAGTTATGGGGGATGGAGACTAACATTGAAAACATAGTGTCAATGCAATCACACAAGGGAGATATAAACACAAAGTTATAAGTAATTATAAATACAAAGTCTATGTAATCATGTATGGTAGATTCATATAAAAGACACATAATAGGTAGTTCCTCATTCAAGGAAAGCTTGTCTGAAGAGAAAGGTATTTGCCTGTTTCTGGAAAGACAGCAGAAATGGAGAAGTCCTGGCTTCCAGCAGGAGTGAGTCCCAGAGTCTGACTGCAGCAGCCGAGAAGGCCCTTTCATGTTTTCCCAAGAGACGTACCTGTGAGGGTGGCAGGCTGGAGAGAAGGGCCTCTCCTGACTTCTCCCCTCAAGCCTTTGCCTCAGCAACAAACCTTGGGACTTCTGTTCTGGTGTTCCTGCTACAGCTTGGCCTGAATTTGTGCTATCCAGGTAGTAACTCTGCTCTGGTTCTGTCCTGTCCCTGCCTCACCCTCGTGCTCCTGGATCCTGCTGATACCCACTGCCCTGGTTGCCCCACCTTGATTCTGACTCCTGTTTGCCTAACCCCGTTAACTTGGCCATTGCTCATCTTAACATGACCCACTAGTCTGGTAGACTGCACCTTTGGTGGTTGGACCAATGCAACTTGATCCTGCAGCCTGGCCCTGAACGAGGTCCTCCCGATGCCTTTGCCTGAATCCTGACACTCCGCCTGTCCCAGGACATCCCAAGTTGTGAAGGCTAAATCGTCTGCAGTGAAGATACATTTCAAACTGTTCTCTCCAGATGTGGAGTAAGAACTACTCTAAATTTGGTAACTAAAATCAATCTTAAAAACTCTGAGCATAACGCATGGTGAAACCCACAAAAAATAGAGGCTGGTGGGGCCTTTAAATTTAACACACTGTGAAATTGATTTTTTATGAATCACTTTGAGAAATATGAATGCCCCTCTTGTATTAAGTACTGCCTTTCTGGGCAGTCCTGGGTTTCTTCTGTTGCCATGTTGCTACGTAACTTAAAATGTATATTTTTTTAAAAAGAGGGAGAAATGCATGCACTCCAAAGGATGCCTGAAAACCAAAGAAATGCTGCATGTACAAATGTATCTCTTTACTGCAGAAGACAAGGAAAAGAATTGAAACAGGGAACGTCTGCTTGGAAAAGGCACATTCCACCACTGGGACACATCCTCTCACACCCACCTGCCGGGTCTGGAACACGATTACTCCATGTGAGAAGCCACCGGAGCTGCAAACGCTGTTCGGTCCATCTGGTGTCAAGCCCCACTGGTGTCTGCCATTGCACCCTCCTAATTGGCCCTGCCATTAGAGAGAGTGAGAAGGTCGTCTGAGGAAGCACAAGTTGGGACGTGCCAGGAAATTGATGAGGAGCACAATTGTGGGACTGTTGACCTGCCCTCTGTCTCTTAGGCTGGCTTGCTGCTGGGGTTGTGTCAAAGCTCGGAGATGCTGGGCTTTTCAGTCCATCCTAATGCCAGGGTCAACGGTTCAACTCCCAGCCGGCTTTTGAAGGACAGTAGGATTCCACTTGTTTTTTTGCCTCAAGTTGGAGCATATCTTGAACTATTTCTATTTGCCATTAGACCATAAAATTCCTATCACACCCGCCCACACCCATAGAGGCTCCAAATCGCCCCTTTCCATCACTTTAAAAAAGCAAACAGGAATTGGCCAGATGGTCACTTCTATTTTTATGTTGCTTTTTTTAATCTTTAAGGGACACCCCAAGGCCCAAGAAGGGAAAAGCACTTCTCCCATCACTTATCTCCTATTTTATTTTATTTTATTTTATTTTTAATTGCTAAATGGTGGAGCGGCGGAACAGGGAGAAGTCTTTAAATTCCAAACATTTTGAGTTGAATCTGCTGACAGCAAAAGGCCAAACAAATTGAACCGTCTTAAAGAGTAAAACAATACAAAGATTGCAACCTTCATTGTACAGAGCAACAGCTCCCAAAGGGTGTGAAATGTGTGTCAGAATGTCTATCTGATTTATCGAAGGCCTTTTCTGAAGGAAATGGAGAGGATCCTGGAGAGTCTTAGGCAGTTACTTCACGTCCTACCTTCTTCCGCGATTACGTTTGTACAGTGACAGGGTTGTTCGTGGTCATGTGGTTTTGTCCCTGTTCAGTCCCTGTTTCCATTTACTCACAGGCGTGATTACTTGTCTCATGACAACTGTTACTTTACAGTCTTGTTCCGTGACAAATTCTGAATTTGTCTTGCTTTCTTAACCCTTTTTTAAAACATCATAAATACAACTTATTTGATATTTTGAATATTTACTGGTCTTCCAGGATTTACACGTTACAGAATTTTCAGTACTTTCTTTAATAAACATTTGCGCTGCATGGTGTTTCCCATAGGGAAACTAATGTTGAATGCTGCTTCAGGCACTGACCACTAGGTGGACACTGGTTGTTATGTGACAGTTGTTACCCCATGGTCCCTTGTCTCGGAAAAGGAACCAGGAACCAACCGTGACAAGAGAATTCCCCAGCCCAGGGGCAGGTAAGTCTTGTCACGCTCTGTTCCTGGTTCCGGGGGTGTGGTCGAGACAACTTTTTGCTGTCACACTATGGATGTGAAGTAAGTTTTTTTTTTGTACTGGTTCCAAGCAGGACAGCAAGGAGGGACGAATGGGACATGAAGTAACCGCCTTAGAGGCTGGAGAAATACCCCTGTTTCACACCTGTTGGCGGACACAGCAGCCCTTGATCTCTGTTGTGGGGGATGAGGAATACTTATAATGTAAACCACCTTGGCTCCTTTTGGGGAGAAAGATGGGATAGAAATATTTTAAATGAATAATTGCCGATACCATCCAGAGTCACTTGATACGAAACAATTTATACCCTTTTGAACAAGAAGGCAATTATAAAAATAGCCATGGCACCAAAGATCAGCTACTTACTGACAAGGTGGAAATTGAAAACTGTAAGAGATACAGAACCAACTTGCATGTGGCATGGATTGACTATAAGAAAGCATTTGACTCTTTGCCACATGATTGGATACTAAGAAGTTTGGAAGTAGCAGGAATTATTGGAAGTGTCCAAGAATTTATCAAGGCAACAATGACAAAGTGGAATACCAAGCTAACCATCGATGGTGGACAAATTGGTCGTGTCAACATCAGGAAAGGAATCTTTCAAGGTAATTCATTATCACCCCTGCTGTTTGTAATTGCTCTAATTCCACTCACAAAAATATTAAACAAGACAAATATGGGCTATCAAATATCAAAAACATCAAGTCAAATAAGCCATTTGCTATATACTGTATGGATGATTTGAAGTTGTATGGGAAATCACAACAAGAAAAAGAGTCAGTTCTCAATACAGTGCAATTTTTCAGCAATGATATTGCAATGGAATTTGGATTAGACAAGTGTGCAACCCTCAGCATCATAAGAGGAAAGGGATGCCCAATAATTTTATAAAAACATTGGATGAAATAGAATCATATAAGTATCTTGGAGTAGTACCAGCAGATAACATCAAGCATAAAGAAGTAAAGAATACAGTTCTTGAAGAAAGCCTTCAAGAATATATTGTATTTGTGAAGGCTTTCATGGCCAAGATCTGATGATCTGATGGAAGTTTTTTTCTTCCTGATGGCAGGCATCTTCAGAGGTCAAGGAGCTCCCTCTGAAGATGCTGGCAACAGAGTCTGGCGAAACGTCACGAAGAAAATCTTCCAGAACACGGCCAAACAGCCCCAAAACCCTACAACAACCATCAGTATACAGTAGACCCTCGTATAACAAAAGGTTTGTATAACATAAAATCTGTACAACATAAAAAAATTCCAGAGATGGGGGAAATTTGTTTAACAAAATTGTCTATGGGGCGAATCCGTACAACATAAAAATGGTCGCCATTAGGGATTACTCTGTTTTCAATGCATTCCTATGGAAAATTCGTCTAAAGGAAAATTTGCTTAACATAATTTCATTTGGAACAAATTAATTCCTTTATATAAGGTGTGTGTGTGTGTGTGTGTGTGTGTGTGTGTGCGTGTGTGCGTGTGTGCGTCCGTGTGTGTTGTGTCGTTACAATCGTGACCGACTCTTCATGACTCAATGTCCATGGAGTTTTCTTGGCAGGAATACTGGAGTGGCTTGCCAGTTCCTACTCCAGGCGCCTATAGCACCTGGCATTCCCTGGTGGTCGCCCATCCAAGTACTAATCAGGGCTAAACCTGTTTAGCTTCCAAAATCAAGCGAGATTGGATGTGCTTAGAGCATCTAGGCTTATATAAGGTACCACTGTATATTGTTTCAAATTCAGCACTCTGGACAGAGGCAATGGCATACTACTGGTTTCCCTTCTGGTATTGGGACCTACCTCGCATGGGGTCTCGAGTCACAGGACTCACTGTCAATTTGGACTTAAGTTGCACCGGAGACTGAACTTGCACTCAATTCAGGTTTTCTTTCCCACTAATTTGGACGCAACTTGCAACTCAGAATGCTCCCTTTGTTCTTGGGTGAATGGGAGTTTTTTTTTAAAGGGTTCAGACATGGGTCTTGGGACTTGATATCAAAAATTCAGACTTGAACTTGGATCTTGGACTCAAAGACTTGCCAACATCTCTGACCTTTTCGGTCCCCTTTCCAGACCTTCCATATTCTGCTGTTGTATATGCTATATATACTATATATATAGCATATACAAATATATGCCATATCCTAAACATGGTAAAACCACGTGCAACGACCATTATGATATTAGCAAATTTATTTGGGGCTCTTTAGTCTGGAAAAAGGTGCCGGGAGGGGGGGAATATGATTGAGATGTACAAAATAATGCAGGGCATGAGTAAAGTGGATAGAGGGATGCTCTTCTCCCTCTCATACATTACCAAAACTAGGGGACATCCACTCAAAATGAGGGATGGGAGAGTGAGAACAGACAGAAGATCTTGATGCTGCTAAGATCCAGTGTGACGTAGTGCCATGAGTCCAATTTTGGAGATTCAGGTTCTAGTCCTCATTGACTAGGAAACCTTAGGCTGTAATCTCTCTCAACAAGCCTGACCTGTCTCACAGGATGAAGGTTGGGAGAGTGAGAACAGATAAAAGAAAATATTTTTTTTACCCAGCGTGTTGTTAGCCTGTGGAACTCCCTGCCACAGGAGGTGGTGATGGCATCTGGCCTGGATGCCTTCAAAAGGAGATTGGACAGATTCCTACAGGAAAAGTCCATCACAGGTTACAAACCATGATGGAGATGTGTCATCTCCAGGCTTAAAACCGGGGTCCTTCAAGGGCCAGATGCAGGGGAGTGGTATCAGGAGACAGATATCTAGTCTTGTGCGCTCCCAGACGCATCTGGTGGGGCCACTGTGAGATACAGGAAGCTGGACTAGATGGGCCTTTGGCCTGATCCAGCATGGCTCTTCTTATGTTCTTATGTTCTTATTTTTGAATTATTTTCTAATTATGTCCAACATGTAATTTGCCCTTTTTTTTTGAGCAGCCATCATCAATGAGCTATCCATCCCTACCTTTCTTGGTCAACTGCTGACTTCCCTATTTCCACCAATGCCTACTGATATGCACCTTTCTTCCCATAGAGGACCAAAGGTGGCTCACAACCTAGCAGTTTGAAAGCATAAAGCAGGAAGGTAAACAGTGTTCTGTGTGCAGAAACACATGCAGCCATGCTGGCCCCATGGCCACGGACTTGCACAACACTGGCTCTTTTGCTTGGAAATGGAGATGAGCACCATGCCTAGAGTCGGTTAGGACTAGCACGCATGTGCGGGGGGGAACCTTTGCCTTTACCTTAATGCACTTCTAAGGCTTCCAAGAGATGCTTTTGAAATGACTAAGACTGAGGCAAAATGGGGACCCTCAGGATCGTAACTGGAATGGACAGCAGAGAGCATGCAATGTAAATTGTGAAACATCTGAAATGGCTCCCATATGGTTTTCTAGCCCTGGTTTAAGTGGCCTGTTTCTAGACTACCTGAAGGCCCTGTTGAAATACCAAGAGGTGCTTCTAAAGTAAAGCACCTGTTTTATGTGCAAAATGTCCTACAGTTTGCTTCCCAATTCACACGTCTGGGATTAGAAAATTGATCGAGGGCAAACTGGTAAATATCATCTGGTGATTAAAGTCTTCGCTCATGGCAGTTTCACAATCCTCTCAGATATGGCATTGGGTTTTTGGCTTTATTTAATGGTCAATATGGCTGCCTCTACATTCTGTGCCACTTAAAAAAACATGTTTATTATTTATTTATTTGTTGCATTTTTATACCGTCCATCTTCCAAAAGGAACTCTGGGCGGTTAGAAGTAGAGTCATGGCAACTGGACTTCTTTTCTTGAGAGATTGAAATGTTTTGATGCTCATTTCAACTGCTCAAGAAAAAAAGTCCAATTGCCATGACTTGTCTTCCAGATATACTCACCTGGATGGTTGAGAATGTTCACAGACTTAAAGTACAGTGGGCCCTCATATAACAAATGGTTTGTATAACATAAAATCGGTACAACATAAAAAAATTCCAGAGATAGGGGAAATTTGCTTAACAGAATCGTCTATGGGGCGAATCTGTATAACATAAAAATGGTCGCGATTAGGGATTACTCTGTTTTCAGTGCATTCCTATGGGGAATTTGTATAAAGGAAAATTTGCTTAACAGAATTTCATTTGGAACGAATTAATTCCTTTATACAAGGTACCACTGTACATAGAATTTTACCATCCAGGGGTGCAACTAAGGTGGTCAACTTTGATCACTATATGTTACTGCCCAATGTAGTTGCTGTCTGCTCCACATAGGCCTGGAAAAGCTTCTAAATAAAATCCCAGAGATCTGTGTTAGGGATGTATTATTCTGGTTTTCTTGGACTGCAAACTGCAGAATTATTGGAGTCCTGTCTGATAGACACCGAAATGTGGCTCACTCCGGCAAAAGGCTAAGTTGGAAGGTTTTCTAACCGCCCAGAGTTCCCGTTTGAGGATAATCAGATTGCAGTATGCAAATAAATAAATAAATAAATAAATAAATTTCTGGCCTGTTGTAGGCCTAGCTACCTTATCAAAAAGGAAGCTGCTATGTTACTTGCTGGGAGCTTCCTTTTAGAACCAAAAAAAAAAAAAAATTAGAACATCCATCCATCCATCCATATTTCTGCCACTTTCCCAGCATTTGAATCCAACAGAGCTCTTAAAAGTTGTTTGGAAGCCGATGGAATATTTAAGCAACTATGAGTGTAATGACACAACTTGGAGCAGTTAACACTTGCTGCTAAAAAGGGTCCCTGATTGAATTCCTAGTCATGCACTGAATAATACAACTAGTACATGACTAGGAATTCATTGCAGGAATCATTTGTTATGTGCCATAAAACTGCATCTCACTTTAGGTAACTTGAGCTGCCTTTTCAATTTATGTGAGATACTTTAAAGGGTGACTTTAATGGCATGAAGTTGTCCCGGGTTCACCCAGACCTAGCCCATGACTGTGCTGAGTGGAAGGCCAAAACAAGAACAGTGGACTCCACCATCAAGTGGGATAGATGCTAAGAAAAAGAAGAATTTAAGGTGTTGCTTTACCAGTGCCATTCCCCCACCCCCATGACCAAGCAGGGATATGAACCCAGAACTCTATCCATTGCACCGGACTGCCTCTCATGGGGATTCATTAATCGGCCTCTCTTCCAATTGCATCTACATTATAAATGTTAAACTGGATTCTGGCCTACTGTCACTAAAACACAATACATACACATAGGGCTTTGCACCAGATTTGGAAAGATGTCAACATACTCAATGAATATGGACTACTTAATCCAAATTTATGCCTGCCATATCTAGAAGCAAGGAGCACAGAGCTGGCAATACGACACACCGGCAGACCCACAAATTGTTTTTCACAAAAGCCAGGGTGTTGGTGGCAATTTTTTATTCCCCCCCCCAAAAAAAAAACAGAACATGATGAAAAGTGGGTGAAGAGAAACAGAAAATAATAGATTATAACAAGGATGACAACACAATAAGGATGACAACACAGTGACATGCAATGAGGCAGAAAGAGACTGCCGGCTTCAGCTCCTAAGGACCTCTCCTGCTGGCTCTAATCACTGTAGCACTCCATTTTGCAGATGTTTGGAAATGTATAGAGATCAGCTCAGAAGATCCCCCAGAAGGCATGGGGTTGGGTTGGCTCCTATCTGTATGTCCTTATCTGGACATGGATTGGATCCAGGAGGGGCGCACAGCCCTTTTTACAAATATCAAAGGATCATTGCATTAAACCTATTACAATATTACAACAGGGGTAGGGTGGAGCAGGAGTGAGCAGCCTGCACTGAACTGGGAAACAGTGAGTTGTATGCAACACAACTCCCCAATTCATCCCAAAGTAACTTTTTCGTGGAGGAATTCTGGGAGCTCTAAGTCCGTATAAATTCCTCCCCAGTCTTGAACCTGAAGGAACTGAAATCAAAACTTCCCATAACTAGTTGTGGTTTGACTCTGTAAGACTAAATGTGTCCCAACTATGTCATTAGGATTCCAATGCACATGACCAGAAGGGGACAATGTGTGTTTACAATCTGTCCAAGGCAAAACAGATTGGTCAAAACTTTTCTTGAAGCACTTTACATATGAAAGGGGTAGATCTCCCGCACAACATTCAGCATGGTGAGAAGCTTCCTGACGGTTCAGGACTTCTGGTGGTCTCTAGGGGGTTCCATTTTATGCCATTCCATACTTAGGTCCCTGGCAGGGGTGTTACGTCAAATGAAACTAAGTAATGGATGACAATGGAGGAAGATCCACTGGAAAAACCATATCATTGATTAATTCCTGACTTATATATTCTTGGGATTAATGGAACAAACACTTTCCCTCTAAAGTGATTCCATCGATTTCAGATTTTTTTAAATACAGCTTCCAAAATCCTTATAATTGGGAAGTCAAGCTAGAAAAGGTACTTTTTTTGTCTTTGCTAGTAGTGTACTGTCTGTTACCTTCTAAAGCCATGCCTTCCTGGCTCTTTCCTAAGAGATCGTGGAGGGTATACAGTATGCTATCAATGACAGCTAATGATGGTTGTTATACAGTGGTACCTTGTATAAAGGAATTAATTCATTCCAAATGAAATTATGTTAGGCAAATTTTCCTTTATACAAATTTCCCATAGGAATGCATTGAAAACAGAGTAATCTCTAATCGCAACCATTGTTATGTTGTACGGATTTGCCCCATAGGTGATTTTGTTAAGCAAATTTCCTCTATCTCCGGAATTTTTTATGTTGTACAGATTTTGTTACACAAACTGTTTGTTATATGAGGGTCCACTGTATATCTATGAGCCTTTTCACATGACCCCTAAGATCCACTGGCTACTTCAATTCGGACCAGAGATCTTGGGGGTTTGTCGCTCTTCCTGTGTTCCCACCCCCTCCGCACTCCTGGCTGCTGGCTGCGTGAGGGGAGGGAGAAAAAAAGAAAGAAAAGAATGCCAGCTCACCTCTGTTCCGCTGCTCTGCTCCTGGCAGCATTCCAGTCTTAAAGGGGCAGGGGGCAAAAAAAAAAAAAAACAGAAGCGAGGAGAGCCCAGCACTCACTACGTTACATCAGCATCAGGAATTTTTCACCCCCAGAGAGCAGGTACTTGAAAAGTGCGCTGGGACGCGCTTAGGTGGGCGTGGTCACACTTAATTTTTTGTAAACTCCGGAGCTGGTGGGGAAACAATTTTAAACTCCGGATCTGGGAGCCATTTGCCGCGGATTTTAGGGGTCATGTGAAAAGGCCCTATCTGCTCCAACTTCTAAGGCAATAATCCTCACAATACTGCTCCCTGGTAACTGCGAGCTACAGGGTGCCATGGTCCTCAAGACCAGTGTATCCTGGTGTAATGGCCTGTAAGCATCCCACAAGCATCTGGTGACTACCAGGAAAGAGAGGATTTGGGCCCAATTCGGCTGCCTCTGCCTCTTTTTATGTTCTGGTATCCAAGTTGAACACCTAACTGTCTCGGGATGAGCGGGTGAGTATGCCAGATTGCTTTTGTGTGTATGTGCTGCCTCAATTCTGTGGAATAAGGTCTGTGAAAGGGGGAGAAAAGACTATGTAGATCATTATTGATTTGGACTAGCTGCTAAAAATAGCTCAGGATTGTAAAGCTGACATCACTGGCTTGTGGGAGCCAAATGCCTCTGATCTTCATAGCACACTGCTGATACAACACTATAACAACGAAGAGCCTTTTTTGAAAGCTGACTACAGTATATCCTGATTCCTTGCATGTTTACTCTGGTGCAAGCTCCACCAGGCTGATCAGAACTTGCTCCCAGCTGTTTTACTTGAGGTTCTTTCAGGATGCTATACTCCCAAGACAGATTAGAAGAGTAAGGCACACAAAAACAATGTTAAAATATTAAAACAGTGTCAGGAGAATGCACAGCCAAAGTAAACGTGAAAGCAACCACACATAAGTCAGTATACCAAATTAACGACCAGTTATTTAACACCCAAATCCCTCAATAGTAAAACACCACCGGCCACTGAAAGAGTTATGGTGCCACGAATCATCGAAAAACCAACTGGAATAAAAAGGTCTTTGGAGCTCAACTAAAGGTGAACAAGGACAGAAACAAACATATTTCTCCTGGGAAGATTTTTCCAGACACATCTTTTGCATTTGTCTTTGTCTGGAGGCAACAGAGATCCATCTCTCTCTCTCTCTCTCTCTCTCTCTCTCTCTCTCTCACACACACACACACACACACAATTATGGCATCATACACACAAAGGGAGACATGTGGTTCAAAATAAAGCCAATGTAATGTAGGTTCATGACTATCTTAGCATGTACTATCTCACAGGGTTGTAGTGAGGAAAGAGTTGGACACGTCCTCCTCCTATGATTAGTGACCAGTGTCCAAAATCCCTTGGATGAATCAAGAAAGCAAAAGTAGCATTGAAGCCAGTTTAACTGAAGAGTTTCACATGTTCTATAGTTGGGCTGTTCTAGAAACAAGTTTGAAAATTAGGGAAGTAAGCCTTCCTTGTGATCTAGAATGGCTTCTCTGATGGTCAGTCAATTTGAAGGGGCACATTGGACCAAAAGACAGCTAGGACTCATGGGACTTGGTTCAAATTCTTGATCCGCCAGGGAAACTCACTGACTGACAAAACCATTTCTGAAATATCTTATTCTCAAAAGCCCCATTAGGGTCACCATCAGTTGGTTCTGACTGGATGGCACATAACGGCAACAAAACTTTTTGTCACATGCAAAATATGTTACGCCAGAATCATGGAATCAGCAGAGGTGGAAGGGGGCTAAAAGGCTGTTGATACCACCCCCTTGCTCAATGCATAAATTCAGATCAAAACATATGTGTCACAGAGGTATTGAATATTCTCTTGTATGAGTGCAGTGTTGAAGTGCTCACCACCTCCAGTGGTAATTCATGCCGTTGTTATACTGTTCTAACAGTTAAGAGGTTTTTCCTGATATTCAGCAAATATCTGGCATCTTATAACTCAAGCCTATTATTACATGTCCTGCACTCTGGGATGACTAAGAAGAAGTCATGCCTCTCCTCTTCATGACTACCTTTCAAGTACTTGGAAAGTGTGATGGTAATAAAGGAAAAAATCTTCTTTTCTCAGGGCTAACCATGCCCATTTCTTTCAGGTTTCCAGTCCCTTACCATCCTTGCTGCCCTCCTCTGAACTTGTTCCAGTTTATCAGCGTCCTTCTTTAAAGTGTGGTGTCCAGAACTGAACACAGGACTCTAGGTAAGGTCTAACCAGTTCTGAATTGAGGGGAACTACACTAGTACCTCATGGGATATGGTGACAGGGTAACTATGCAGCAAGATTTCAATCAGTGAAAAAAAACCCCAAAGATACTTTTGACCAAGATACAATGGCATATCCTGAAGGCATGGAGATGAGTTCCAAAATCTAAGGTTGACACATTGGCACCCTCTGAGATTTCAGGTTCGGTGCCTCAGACCTCCAGAAGGGGTAGTTAGGAGTTGGCAACTAAAGTTAAACAAATTGGATAAAGCGGTTTAGTGTATAGCTCTTCATGATGTTAATGTGTAACACTGAAGAAGGGATTGAATAAATAAATAAATAGTAATATTCTTATAGATATTTGGGGCAAATATATTGATTTTGCATTAATAAAGGGATATGACATGCACCTCTGCATGAGTTAACACAATTTTGGAAGGAAGACGGGGCTCCATAAAGGGAGAAAAGTGTTCTATCTCCCATGGTTCTGGTGAGGGAAAAGCACATTATGTCTAAATGTCTTTGTTTGTTTGTGTTATTTGTTTTTTGTTGTTGTTCTTTCTATGCTTTTTATGGATTGCTGCAGCTAGAATAAAGAGGCACTTCTGTTCAAGGAAGTTCACCATTGACTAAGCTGTGCCTAGAGGGGGAATTGACGGCTTTTTCCTGGTGGAGAATGTGGGCAAGACTGGCATGGGTAGAGTTGAAATAGCAATGGGCGCAAAATGAAAAACAACACACTGTTTCGTCATTTCGTCATGTTATGAAATGGCAGACCGCCTGTCATCACGAAACAAAATGAACCACTTTTTTTTTCGGTTTGGAACCAAACTGGGGAGCTGCCAGATGGCAGCTGGAGTAAAAGTTTTTGATAGGCATGGGCGTTTCGTTTCAGAAGTGGTCCAGTTCCGAACACCAGCTGGGCTCCCACATTTCATTTCGGAACTGGGCCACTTCTGAAACGAAACGTCCATGCCTATCAAAAACCTTTACTCCAGCCGCCTGGGCCTCTGCATTTCCCAGATCTCTGTCTGATCCAATATCTATGGGAGATGCCAGAACACCAAGCTCGGTCCATGGGGGGAACACCTTGCAACTTGAAGGACATCAAGGATCTGCTGATGATGTCTCAGTGCCAGAGACCACAAAGCAAGTTCAGAGATCACAAGGCAAGGTCTGGTGGAGCCCATGCCTTGATGGATCAGAGCAATTTTGGTAGCACAAGGGGAACCTACATAGTTGTGGCTGATGAGTGTAAGTCAGAACAACAGTATTAAGCCTCAGACTTGAGACTGGTTCTTGGTACCAAAGACTCCGACTCCGACTTGGGACTCAGAGCCAACATCTGTGGAACCAAACGTGCTTGGTCATGGCATGCACACACAAGTTGTTTTTCAAATGTCCCCCTCATCACCTATATAAGAAGAGGTTTATTTTGCCTTGCTTAGATAGACTAACAGCAGACACAAATGAGACGGGCTGGGAAGGACTTTTAAAGGAAGAAAACCCTTTTATTACCAAACAAACAATCAAGTGCTGCTTGTATCTAGCTAATTATTATACAGTACCAAGAAGATGGGATAACCAAGTTTTCTGGGTTGTTCCTTGTCATGGTGTTATTATTTATTTATTTTTCAGTATTTTTACCCTGCCTTTCTCCTTGGAAAAGGACCCAAGGCGACTTACAGTAAGGAAAGATTGTACAGTTATAGGTGTTATCCCATATTATGACTGTAATATTCTTTAACTAATATTTACAATTGGGTTAATTTATTTTACGGCTTTATACCACAAATATTTATACATTGATTCACATGCCGAGTTACAGTGTTCCTCTCGTGGCCATCTGGAGTGACCGAAGCTCTCCCTGTCAGGTAAAATCTCCAGATATATATCTTTTTTTTTTTTAAAAAAAAGCAAGACAAGACCCTGAAGCACCTTCAAAGACTGTTCTGTTTTAATGTGTATCTCCCAAAGATCACAGCTGGCCCAACCCACCAGAGCTTCCATGGCACTCTCGCTCCGGGTGGCCACCCCTAGAGAGGCCCGAAAGGTTGCCACATGCAATCGGGCCATCTCGATGGCCGGCCCAGTGGCATGGAATAAATTGCCAAGCGAGATTCGACTGGCTCCATCCCTGGCATCCTTTAAAAAGGCTGTGAAGACCTGGCGGCTGCAGCAACGAACTAAAAAGACGCCTGCTTCTTGGGAGGAAAGCAATGGCAAACCTAGATAGCATCCTAAAGAGCAGAGACATCACTTTGCCAACTAAGGTCAGGATGGTTAAAGCTATGGTTTTTCCAGTAGTGATGTAGGGAAGTGAGAGCTGGACTATAAAGAAGGCTGATCGCCGCAGAATTGATGCTTTTGAGCTGTGGTGCTGGAGGAGAGTCTTGAGAGTCCCCTGGACTGCAAGGAGATCAAACCTATCCATTCTGAAAGAAATCAACCCCGAATGTTCACTGGAAGGACAGATTTTGAAGCTGAGGCTCCAGTACTTTGGCCACCTCATGAGAAGAGAGGACTCCCTGGAAAAGTCCCTGATGCTGGGAAAAATTGAAGGCAAAAGGAAAAGAGGACGACAGAGAATGAGATGGTTGGACGGTGTCATCGATGCAACCCAAATGAATTTGACAAAACTCCGGGAGGCAGTGGAGGATAGGAAGGCCTGGCGAGCTCTGGTCCATGGGGTCACGAAGAGTCGGACACGACTGAACGACTGAACAACAACAACAACAGGAGTGTTGTGTTCCTTGTTTTGTCTTCTGTTTTGTTCGATTATTAGCATTATCTTTGTTATTACTATTCCCTCTTGCCGGGTACTTGTTGCTTTGTTGTTCCATTGTGGTTTGTATTATTATTTTTCTTTTTCTTTTTTCTCTTCAGACTGTTGCCATTTTTTATTATGTGTTGGGTTGTTTGATAAATTATTGTTGTTAACCGCCCAGAGTTCCCGTTTGAGGGGAATCGGATTGCGGTATACATATATAAAAATAAATAAATAAAAATAAACAAATGCGATTTTTCGTGGACACGCGCGCGTTCTTTCAGACGGCTCTCCAGACCCTCCCGGGCGGGCGCGCAACCCCTATCCCTCAAAGAGCTGAGAGAGACACGCACTTCCGCTTGGCACCATTAGAGGGCACTGGTAACCCGTAAACAGTAACTTTGGGTGCAGTTTTATTTTTGTGATGTGAACTCTCTGTTTCTCTCCCCACCCCCACCCCTTTCCCCGAACCTTTGGGGCGACGTGGGGTTGGCACCCCTGCGCCCCACGGCGACCTTAACGCGCGCGCCTGAAGAAACCGACGTGCCAGCTTCGGAAGGCAACTTTCTTTCGACCGGGCACGGCCGTCGAAGGACTGACTGCACAACTGGGAGCGTCTTGAGGTGTAGGCGAGGAAAGGATGGAGCTCCCCGCGGGATCTGGACCGTGGCTGGACTTCCGAGGCTGCACCTGAAGAACTGCCGCCTTCGCCCGCCAGGTCCATGGGAAACACTCCCGGCCAGCCGGTCGGGTTAGGATTGACCTCGCTCCTAAGCACGGCCGTGCTCTACCCACTAGGTACAGCGCCAGCACACCCATCCTAAAAAACAAAAAAACATAACAAAACAGCAACCCACATTATAGCACGAGGAGGAGGGGGCGGCAAAAAAGCTCCATGCTGCCCTGGTCTTGACCCCCTGAGCCACTCGCTCCACCGTCCCTGCCCACCTGCCCTCCCAAGTTCGGGCGCCTCCCTCTTCTGTCCTTGGCGGAGTCCCTCCCGCGGCGAAAGACTACATCCCCCGACAGGCTTTGCGGGCTCCCCTCTCCCTGGGGTTCCGGATGCTGCTCCTTGCCGCTGCTGCTGCTTTTGCTGCCGCCGCCGCTGCCGCTGCAAGCGAAGGGAAGCAGAGCGCTTCGGAGGCAAGGCGAGGCGGCAGCTCCTCGGCTCGGGAGCGCCAGCCGAGGGGGACGCCGAGCCCGCGGCCCCGTCGCCAGCCGGAGCAGCCTCAGCAGCAGCCGCAGCCGCAGACGCGGGGGACACACACACAGGGAGAGTGAGAAACCGGATCGAGTCCGGTTTGCCTCCGTTTCCACCGCCCAGCAGCAGCAGCAGCAGCAGCAGCAGCAGCAGCAGCAGCAAGGAGACCCGGAGCGCGCGCGGCGGAGACCATTGGAGCTCCAGAGCCATTTCGCCCAGCCTTGCGATTTTTTTTTTTTTTAAATTCCCTTCTTCGTCTTCTTTTTTTTTAAATTGCCTCCCCCTTTCCCTCCCGGCTGGCTCTTTTGTGCGGTGGTGCGCTGGCAAAGGAGAGAAGGCGTCGGGAAAAAGGCAGGCAGGCAGGAAGATCGAGGGAAGGAAGGAAGGGAGGGAGGAAGGAGGCAGCAGCGGCGGCGGCGGCGGCGGCGTCCTGCCCCTGTCGAGTTGCGCGAGGAGAATGGGATCGGCCGAGCGGCAATGAATATGCTGTCGCTGAAGGTTGGCAGCAGTGGCGCCGAAGGGCCGGGCAGCCTCCCCGGTAGCCAGGAGTCTCCTCGTGGGGAGGAGAAGTGTCTTCTTCCCCGTAAGGCGGCGGCGGCGGCGGCGGCGGCGGAGGGAAGCGGAGCCCAGCAGCAACAGCCGCCGCCGGCTGGTGAGTAACTCCGGGGCTTCGGGCAGCCGAACCGGGGGTGGTGGTGCTCCCTCCCTCCCTCCCTCCTTCCTTCCTTCCTTCCTTCCTTCCTTCCTTCCTTCCTTCCCCGCCCGCGATGTGCTTTTATTTTATGCCGTTTGTTGCTGAATCGCGTCCCCCCCTCGCCCCCCCCATACAAACACATACACACTCCTGCACGCCCGGCCAGGATGTTCGGCGGTGGTGGGGCTGCTGGAGAATTTCCTTGCCCGCCTGGCTTTCTTCTCTCTCTCTCTCTCTCTCTCTCTCTCTCTCCCCCCCACCCCTTACCTTTCGAGAGAAGGGATCCCTCCCTCCTTCCTTCCCTCCGCCCTGCCATCCATCCACCTACCTCCTCTCCACGGCCCCCTGGAGTGCGTGTGTGGGCAGCCCCGGCGCAGGAAGAGGGTGGGGGGGTGGTGGAAACGGGGGTGTGGGGTGTGTGGATGTGGATAGATGGATGGATGGATTTGGGCAGGAGGAGGAGGAGGAGGGGGAAGAAGAGCCGCGCGATCCCTGAATGGACTCGGGCGCAACTCGCGTGTCTGGCCGTGTGAACCGGCCCTTTTGTCTTTAACCGGGGTCCGCCAAGGCTTGCCAGTTGGAGAGAGACAGTGGAAGCGCAAAAAAAAAAAAAAGCTGGTCTTTCTCTTGGTTTCCTGTCCTCCCTTTCTTTCTTTCTCTCTCTCTTTTTTCCCAAGCGACGCCTCTTCCTTCGCCGCCTTCCCCCCCCCACCTCCACCCCTTTGCAAGGGGGGGGCTGATCCCCCGCCGCTACTTTCTCTCTGCCTCACCCTCCCCTTCCTTCCCAGCTTCACCGCTCTTTAAATCGCTTTAGGTGTAAACATTAATCTGCCTTCTCGCACATGCGGAGAAAAAAAAAAGGGGGGGTGCGAGGCCGGCGGAGAAGGAGCCGCGCGCGTGTGTGTGTGTGCGCGCGTGTGTCGGTGCGTGTGTGCATTTGAGAAGCCTCCGAGTAAGAGGATCTGTTTACGGCGCGCTCGGGGGCTGGTGGGGGGGGTGAAAGCTGCTGATCCCGGCGGTGGGCGAAGAAGGGGGGGGGAGATGCTTTGAAACGGGAAGGAGTCGAGCTGGGGGGGGTAGCGAGAGAGAGAGAGAGAGAGGGAGAGGGGGAGGGAGGGAGGCGGAGAGTGGAAGCGCTCAGCTCGCAGGCAAACAATCCTTTATTATTTCAGCATGTGGGACTGGCAGGGAGGCGCGCCTGCGGACGGAAGCGTCCTGCGGAGCCCTTGCTGGCCAAGGGTGAAGTTACCCCTTCTTGAGGTCTCTCTCATCTCCCCCCTCCCTCCGTCGCCTTCTCTCTCTCTCTCTCTCTCTCTCTCTCTCTCTCTCTCTCTCTCTCTCTCTCTCTCTCTCTCTCTCTCTTTACCGCCCCCCCCCCGATCACCAGCATTGTGACTGTAGTTTCCGAAGCACTCGGCCGTCGCGGGGAAGGTGGCAGCAACCCTGGATGATTTCAGCCCGTGTGACGGGCCAGGGCAAGGCGGGCGGGCGGGTGGGCGGGCGAGCAGAGGTGCTAGAGAGCCGTGGAGAAGAATAAATAGGCACAGAGATTGGGAGGGGGGGGAGGCAGCGAGGGACACCTGCGAAAACAGACAACCCACCCACCCACCCACCCACCCCGCGCGCAAAGGTGTTTAGTGGAGCAAAACCAGTTGTGTGTGGGGGGGGGGGCGGGGGCGGCGGTACCTGGAGCGCCAGGAGAAACCCCGGGGATTTATTTATTTTTAATGCAGTTCTTTGAGAAAACGACACCTGAAGATTGGTCTCTCTCCTCTGTCACTTTCTACCAACACCCCCCCCAACAGAAAAAAGTCTTGCATGACATCTGCCAGGCTGAGCTGTGCCCCCACCCACCCACTCACTCACACATACACCCCCACCCCAGAAGGCAGGTAGCCTTTGGCTTCTCTGTGATGTAGGGAGGGGGGGGGTGCGCGCCAGAGTTCCTGGTGGTTTGTTTCCCTTTAGGGCGCTCAAACGGCCTGAGTTTTTTTTTTTTAAACGCATGTGTGTTAAGAGGGAGGCGGGGCAAGCCCGTGTATTCTTTACTTGGAAATGAGGTCTGTTCTGGTCGCTGGGCACGGCTGGCGGAGGCAAGCGACTTGGGTTGCACCCCATTCTCCACACACACAGTTTTATAACGCTCTGCCAACCTTTGTAAGATTGCCTCTTCCCTGAGGGGTGCATGGAGGGGGCCATGCTTTTGTTTGTTGCCTAAGCTTTTCTGTCCTTCCTTGAAGGATTTCAAAGAAGCCTCCTTGTGATGGGGGGCCACTGATGGATTATCCATGGCAGAGAAGAAACCCTGGTTATTTTGGACTCTGTCCCATATTATTATTATTATTATTATTATTATTATTATTATTATTATTATTATTATTATTATTATTATTATTATTATTATTATTAAACCACACAGCTAACTACGCTGGATTTTGTATTAGAAATCACTAGTCGAATGCTTCCCAAGCGTTTAGGGCTATGTGATGTATCTGCAAATTATGCAAGCAGATCCCAGTAAGGTGGCTTTCTGCAGCTGACTGATGGTGACTTTGCCAACTCCAATTTCTTCTAAATACTTGTTCAGCTCTTTAGGCACTGCACCCAGCGTGCCGATTACCACTGGGACCACCTGTACTGGTTGTTGTTGTTGTTGTTGTTGTTGTTGTTGATGATGATGATGATGATGATCATCATCATCATCATCATCATCTTTAGCACACACAAAATAATCCTCTGTGTATTTTTATAGAAGGAATCACGGATGTATAAGGTCTAGTGACTGTGTTTGTGCTGGTCCTAATCCTGCAGGCACATGTGTGTGTCAAGTGTTGAGTGTGCAGAGGCTTGGGGAGAGGAGGGAGGCCGGGTTCTTGCTGAGGTGTGTGTGTGTCCCCCCTCCCCCCCCCCGCCAGCCCTTCTCTTTAAAGATTCCTACAGTATTTGTCTTGAAGAACAAGCGAAATCAAAACCCTTGCATCTGTGCTGGAATAAATTAGCAGGGACAATTTGGCTGATGAGGCGCACTGAGCATTTCATGCTTTCAGCCTTTGAGGTTTGAGTTGTCAAGGTCTGTTGGAGAAAGTTTCCTGAACAAGGGAAAGAGGCATCTGATGACTGGTTCCCTGCCTTCTGGCTTAAGCCTTGGCTTGGGCTGGGCTCTTCTGAACAGAGAGAGGCCTAAAAGCACAAGAGATCTGTGTCTCAGTCCATGGTCTGAGCTAGGGGGTACATTCTCTTAAATTAGCCATGGTCAACCTTTTTTTTTTTTGGGGGCACAGCCATAACCACAATATGAAGGAAACATAGGCATAACCAGGATTGTGTGAGTTGCATAACAAACTTTATAAATGGGTGTGCAGAGAATTGCTTCCCTTCCTTGCTCCCCCACCCCTTTTAATGTGCTGGGTGGTGGGTTGGGCACATGACACACACACACCCGTTCGGAATGTCTGATTTTCATGAGTGGGAAGCCGCTTCATCTGCTCATTTGGGCTTTAGGCAAGGGAAGAGGACTGTGTGCCATGAAGTCAAACGCTGCTTTGTTGAACCTGTGAGTCCAAATAAGCCCAAACTCATCTATTATCCCCCCCCCCCGGTTCTTCATGTGTGCATATAAGTCAAGGCCAGCATTGTGCCAGTTTTTGTCCTGGAAGAGAGTTAAACGCAGGTTTTGCATCTGCCCAGTCTTTACCTCTGCTGCCCAGATGCCCTGAGCACATCCGACCTCGCCTGATTTCAGAAGCTCAGCAGGGTTGGCCCTGGTTAATACTTGGTTGCAGGGAATACCAGGTGCTGTAGGCGCCTGGAGTAGGAACTGGCAAGCCACTCCTGTCTTCCTGACAAGAAAACTCCATTGACATGGGGTCATAAAGAGTCGGTCACAACTGTAATGACACCACACACACACACACACACACACACACACACACACACACACACACACACACACACACACACACACACAGAGTCTTTACCTCTTGAATGGCAACACACTATGAGGAGCAGAGCTGGGCCCCCACCCCCGGGGTTCTTGTGCCCGAGGAGTGACTTGCAATGGAAAGTTTGAAAACAGGCCCCATTGAAGGGTGTTTAGCCTGTGGCTTGGGCAGGGGAGTGGGCCTGGGCGAGGATTTTAATGAACACTTAAGAACTTGTCCGCAGAGGCAGGGAGGTGGAAACATATTGTAGAAGGTTATGAGCTGCCCGGAGGGCCTGGTCCGGGCTTGGCGTCCTTTCCCTCAGCAGCCTTGGAGAGAGAGGCTTCGGGGACCTGGGGGCGGTCTATTTCTGCCGAGATCCTGAGGAAAGATCTGGGAGAATGGCAAGGGACTATAAATAGTGTGTGTCAGCCAAGTGGAAAACAGAGCCTCTAAAATGCTCCAGCTAGACTAGTAGAGACTGGTGCCTTGATAAACAGAGCCTGTGTGGTGGAGAAAGCTGTGCTTTGTAATGAGATCCTGGGACTGTGGGATGCGGGTGGGAGGGAGGGTGGGAATCGGGGTTTAGCCAAGAGCTGCTTCCTGTTGTTTGGGGTCTACACCTCAAGGCCTTGTCAGAAAGATATAGGCACAGCTTGCCTTGCATTGCCTCTAGGTCACATTGCCCTCCCGCCTGGTCCAGAAAAAAGGTCGAGGAGGAGGAAAGTGAGGAATGTTGAGGGATGGTTTGGGAGCCTTACTGGGGAAAAACCCTAGATCGTTTTTTTTCCATTAGAAATGGGGCAGCGGGCCACCACTGCAGAACACGAGGGAAGGCTTGGTAGCAGGCTCATGGTTGACTCCGCCTTCCATCCTTCCGAGGTCGGTAAAATGAGTACCCAGCTTTGCTGGGGTGGGAGTGGGGGAATGTGTAGCCTGCATACTGTAATTAAAAACTGTAAACTGTCCAGAGACTACTTGCCGTGGTATGGGGCAGAATATAAGCAGAACACTTTTTTTTTTTTTTTTTTTGCTTTGCTTCACAGAGGATGATGTGGGATTACCTGTTGGCCCATCAGATGACACATAGGGTCTCTGTCATTAGTTTGCAGATGACTGCGGTTCTGTCAGCGTGGAGAGAATTGTCATGACTTTTGAAAGGGAAACAAGATCCGAAGGCAGGTTTATTGGGCCATGGAGGTTATTGCCATTTACCTGTGTAATCCAAGAAATTATATTAAAAGCATCACCCCACTTCACTAGTAAGTAAAGGTGAAGATGGTATTACTGAAATTGGGAACGTAACACACATGGCCCTGTTTTTTTTCCATCCAGTAAAAACCTGTGATACTGTTTCCTTTATGTGTTGTCACAGTCCTATACATACAGTTGCATGCTTTGTTTTTATAGGCAAACATAGTAACAGTGTGTGTGTGTGTGTGTGTGTGTGTGTGTGTGTGTGTGTGTGTGTGTGTGTGTGTGTGTGTGTGTGTGTGTGTGTGTGTGAGAGAGAGAGAGAGAGAGAGAGAGAGAGAGAATTAGACATTTACATTATTTTCCCATGTATAACACTATATTTTTGTCTAGAATTGTTAAACTAAAAGCTGAGGCTCATCTTATACACAAAAGTAAGCTGAGGGGAGAACTGTGCGGTTACGGAACTGTAATTTTTGGGTTGGAAAAGTTTGTATGGGGGGTTATCTCAAAGCTGGAGGCCTCTTATAGACTGAAAAATACAGGCACTTACCTGTCTGAGCTGTGAAAACCCTACAAGCTCTGGTGTCCACTATTTCAAGAATCTGTGTCCCCAGATATATTTGTATAGTGCTTCGTTTTCCCAACCATCTGCCCCTCATTTTTACTCATAAGGAGCTTTTTGTTTGGGTGATTCCTAAGAGAGAGAGCAAGCCACCTTTGGAAAGCAACAGTTTTCAAAGAGATATCCATGGTACTCAACTTCTGCATGTGTAACTGCTTTAAGATTAGAGGGGAAAACAAAATAAACAAAATAAAGAGAAAAAGTGAGAAAAGGCAAAAATGCAGTGGCATTTTAAAAGACAAACTTTTACATATTTTTTAATGTGAGCTTTCGTGGACAAGCCCACTTTCTCAGCTGGTTTCTCCGAAAGCTCCCATGTTAAAAAAATTATAAAAGTTTTTAAGGGGCTACCACATTTCTGTTGTCTTTGACCTTTTATTTTGTTTTCACCTGCGATGCTTGCACAGAGTAGCACAGCTACCTCCTCTATGACTATTCTTTAAGAATGACCCATTGATCTCTGCACCACCCTTCAGGACTCTGAAGAGGTGGGTTGTAATCCTTGCACTGAAATAAATCTTGCAATCCTATTATGAGGAGTTTGTTGTGGGGGTTCCCCATTTTTAAAGCAACAGATGCTTGTTTTATTGGCCAACTGCACTTGCTTCTAAAGAAGGGCCTGGGTCAACAGTGCTGTTCAAAATTGTTCTTGTTTAATACTTTTTGTCTGAGGGGTTCCAGTCAGTGGCATAGTATTTGGACAACAGGTATGAAGATAATAATAATAAGTACAGTACAGTAATTCCCTTTCTACAAGTACCCTAAAAGATGATCCTTAATTTACCTTCAGTTGCCTCCCTCATAGATTTGCACATTGGGTTGCTCTGGCATTCTCCAGCTCTATTAGAATATACTCTTCATGTTTGGATAGTGTATACCCCTCCCCCCACATATATTATGCATGTAATGTAATGGACATTATAGGTTAAGGAGATAGAGTATAATGATGGTTACAGGTTAAGGATATAGATTGGTCACAATTCAGATTTTTGTTGGATTAAGATTATTCTATATTTCTCAGTGTTCATGCAGAGAAAACAACAACACTTGGAAGGTAAGACCTGTACAACAGACGATCCATTAAACCAGGGGTCCTCAAAGTTTTCAAACAGCGGGCCAGTCCACCACCACCCAGAAACCACTGGGGGCCGGATCCCAGTCCAAAAGCAGCTGCGGAGGCTGGCTTGCTCACAAAACAGGTGGGGGGGGTTGCAATTGGTCCCAGGGGCCGGATTCAGGACCTTGGGGGGCCGCATCCGGCCCCGGGGCCTTAGGTTGAGGACCCCTGCATTAAACTGAATGTGTCCAGCCCACCATCTCTATGTCATCTCACAACACACTCCCTGTGGTACCTGCGTTTTGCTACCTGTGCAGAACCTTCCCCCCACAAAAAATAGTGTGCCAGGGATTGGTGAGTACCTATATAGGTAGGTAATAGGTCTGTGGGTTTTGACTTGATGGCTTTGCAAATTGTATAGACCCCAAATTGAGGTTGCAGGGACAAGTGTTTAACTTTGTTGATATACTTGGACTTGTTGAGGTATCTCTGGAGTTGTTGACTTGGCTTGTTTTGGTCCATCTTGAAGAGGAAAGGCATTTTCAATGTGTGTTTTTTCCCTTTGTAGAAGGAAAAAGGAAAATTCAGTTAAAGTAGGTTGTAATTCATGAAAGCTCACCCTGTATTCAGTTTTATAGTCTGTAAGGTGCTGTGATACTAGTTTTTGTCATACACACTGGCTGAAATGCAGTAGAGGCCTTGTACCAACTTTCCTTAGACTGACAAAGCTACTTGGATGAGTAGTGAAAGGTTTCGATCCCACAAGAAAAGAAGTCCAGTTGCCATGACTCAACTTTCGGGTCATAACTAGAGTAGCCCTACTCAGTCAGTGGTGAGCCAACGTCTCCTTAAATTCCATTGATTCAACGGACCTACTTCAGTTTGACCATTACCTCTGAATTTTAGCCACTGAAACACTTACCTCTTTGAAATTTGCATAAAGTGCAAGTTTAATATCATACATTTTCAGCAATAGCTGAGAAGCTGCCAGTAGCTGCATTGGACCAACTCAAGAATTAATTTGTTAACCTCTCTCATTCCAGTAGGGCAGGCCTGCCCAACAGGTAGACCGCGGGCTACTGGTAGCCCATGAAGGGTTCAAAAGTAGCCCGCTGGCCATCAATAAAAAAAGTGAGGGGACAAGTTCACCACCCCTCCCTCCCCCATCCCAAGGACCACCGCTGCCCCAGCAAAGTTCTGGGTCTGCCAGCCCACTCTCTCAGCTGAGTGGGGCAGTTCAAGGGCCATGGCGCATTGAAATCTGTTCCCTCCCAGACAGATTAATTGGTTTTCAATGCATTCCAATGGGAAACCGCTGCTCTACTTACAAAAGTTTATACTTATGAGCATGTGCTCGAAACGGATAAAATTTGTAAGTAGAGGTTTTGGTGTAGTAGCCCTCAGGAACTTTGGGCTGGAAAAAGTAGACCTTGGCCTGTTCAAAGTTGAACAGCCCTGCAGTAGGGCAATTGTTTTTCTTTCAAGGAACTTTGTTTACTGGAATGCCAGAGAGACCTTTCTCCCAAGTCCAAGAGGGTGAGGTACTTCTGAGTTGGCAAATTAGAAGTTAGAGTTTGCTTTTGATCAGCGTGTCTGTCAAAGCATGATTAAATCAAAGTGTCCTGCTGTCTGTTGATATGTTTCCTGAGTCCATACGTATGGTGACCATGATGCATTTTTGTCCCACAGATTCATTGTGCCCAGTAGGCGGCGAAGGACATCCAAAATATAAAAGTTAGATTTCAAAACTGCATGCTGCTTGCTTTATGTGGTTGTTCTTGAGCATGTTTTAGAACTTGGTGTGGAATTTTATGTTGATAGTGCACACCAGAGACTTAAATCCTGCTGGTGAGTATAGTTAGCTGCACTACAGTAGACCCATCAAATCGGTAATCATTTGGTGGGTCAACTCCTTTGTAAGTTCCATAGGTTCAGATATGATGGAGACGTATAAAATAATGCAGGGCATGAGTAAAGTGGATAGAGGGACGTTCTTCCCCCTCTCACAAAATACCAGAACTAGGAGACATCCACTCAGATTGAGGGCTGGGAGAGTGAGAACAGGCAAAAGAAAATATTTTTTTCACCCAGCGCGTTGTTAGTCTGTGGAACTCCCTGCCACAGGATGTGGTGATTGCATCTGGCTTGGATGCCTTCAAAAGGGGATTGGACAGATTTCTGGAGGAGAAGTCCATTACAGGTTACAAACCATGATGGATCTCCAGGCTTAAAACCGGGGTACTTCAAGGGCCAGATGGAGGGGAGTGGGATCAGGAGACAGATATCTAGTCTCATGCTCTCCCAAATGTATCTGATGGGGCCACTGTGAGATACAGGAAGCTGGACTAAGATGGGCCTTTGGCCTGATCCAGCATGGCTCTTCTTATGTTCTAATGGGCTTGCTTCAGGTGTGTCTGCCTACACTAAGGTAAATCTCAATGAAGGGTTGGCTCACCAAATCCCCACTGATTTAATGAGCACAATCCAGTGCAATTTACTGTGCTAAGCAATAGGATTTTTAGCCAGTATAGGGAGGGGGAGGGAAGCAGTACCTGTGTATGACTACTTATATTTTGCTGTGACATTTTACCTGCTTGGGTAATTCCGAAGGACTGTAGAGTGTAATGGTATGCATACTTACTCTTTCCTGGTAAGAGAGCTCAGCATTACAACCTTATCATTCTTCTGTGCCAAATCTCTAAAACTCACAGTATACCCATCTCTTCTAATTGGGGGCATCATAATTGAAGACAAAAGTTCAATACGTTGTGCTTTCCATCCCCATTTATACTTGGAGATGTATAAAATGTTTAGCATTGCTCTTCTTCAGAGTAAAATGGTATAGCGCAGTGTTGGCGAACCTATGGCACGGGTGCCAAAGGTGGTGCTCGGAGCCCTTTCCGTGGGCACGCGACATCGCCCCTTCGCAGCCACCTGTATTCCGGTTAAATGGCTGTATTGGCACTTTGCAAATAACTAGTGGGTTTTGAATCACAGTTTGGGCACTCGGTCTCTAAAAGGTTCACCATCATTGGTATAGCACCACTGACATTTCTTTTGGAAACTTGTAGGAAAACACCATCTTGCATGCTTCTCAATTCCTTGGGTTCTACTGTTTGTTGCAGAATCCATGTTTCTGATTTATTCTTCCTGGGATTCCTTACCAAAGAAGCACCTTTGAGTCCATCAGAGTTGCTTCTGAGTTTAAGTCTTCATGTTTTGACATAGAAAAGATAGCACCGATTCCTGTGGCCTGCATGAACTGGGAGAATGGGGCGTCGATAAGGAGAATCATATACTTATGCCTCTAAGGTTTGCTTCCAGTTCCAGCACTAAAAGGCAGCATTAAAAGGTCTTGTCTAGAAGGCATGCTGTTCTGAATTGCTGCCACCACTATGAAATCATAGGCTGATATTGTAGAGTTGGTAGCATGGTTCCAACTTTCCTTCCCTAAATGTAGACTTATTTTCCAGTAAGTTTTCGTGACACTCTTGACACAAAGGGATTCGCCAAGAGACATCCAGTAGATCCATGAAATGGTACTGCTTGTGGAGTAGGCGATGCCTTCAAGACAAAAACAGTCAAGACAAAAATTTGGGGACTGTTCTTTTAAATAATCTTCTGTCTCTTAAAGTCGGAGTGTTGTTTTGCATTTGAGAAGGATATCCTAAGGAGTGATAGTGTCATCTCCTTGAGAGTGTGCTTCCATGGTTCAGGAAGCAAAGGTGCCAAGAAATTCTCTCTCCTGTATTTAAAATATTTTTACCGTGCCTTTCTCCTTAAGGAGCCAGTGTGGCTGACAGTCAAAAGACAATGTTTAAAGCTAAAATCAATAAGAAGACAAATAAAGAAAATGATTAAAATACAACACTAAAAGAGGGTGAATAGAAGCTACATCAAAACACATTCAAAGCTGTAAGGGACAATGATCCAATTTAAGAACCCCACTTAGGAATCCAGTCACTGAGGGAAACCTTCCCTGAGAGAGAGATCTTCACCTGCTTTTAGAAGGACAGCGGAAATGAGTCCAAACTGGCCTCTTGTGTGAAGAAGCTCCAAAGTCTGAGAGAAGGAACAGAGGAGGAGCTTTCCTGTGTTGCTACTGTACACACCTGTAAAGAGTGAGGGGCTCCTGCTGATGATATTAACACTTGGGCAGGCTCATAAAAAAGAGAGAGAGAGTCTCCTGGACTCAAGTTGTTTAGGGCTTTATAGGTTAGAACAAATTGTTTGGATTGTGCCTGGAAATGGGTTGGCAGCTAGTGGAGCTGCTGTAACACGAAGGCCAATAAATAAATAAATAAATAAATCTAGAACTGGACAGTGGCCAGAATCCAACTGGTCTACTTGTAAGGCCCCCAGAACTTGCTGTGGCTAATTACAGTGAATTGTTAAGGCATTGGGGCATGTCTCAGTTGCCTGCTTGTTGGGCATCTGACTGTGCAACCGAGATGTGCTCCAGGAATTCATCGATTAGCGGCATTAAATGACCACTGTTTTAAAAAGGGTCGACTTAGCTTGTTGTACTGTTTTATAAGAAAGGCTTTGTAAGCCCAAAAGAACTTGTATTCTGGTTTGTCAAGGTTACCAGAAAAATTCCAGATGAGATAATAGACAAACCATTTCTAGCAAGAAGCTATATTTTTAAAAAAAAAATCTCACAAGAGAAACTAAGCAGGCGTTAATGGATTTCAGGCACAAGCACACACACCTTCACAACAAGCCAAAATTCTTCAGAATTAATTTTTCTTCCATCTGTTTTTTCTCCTCATAAAAGAAACCTCACACCTGCCGTAGCCATTTGCTACAGTAATTACAGCATAGGAGGAAACAAGCAAAATAGATATGGAGCAGAAATAAATAATGAATAAGTAATATATTGATGGGATACAAAGTCATAGGTAAAAGCTCTGAGGTTAAAGGTAAAGATGCTGGTTGTGTCCGACTCTAGGGGCGGTGCTCATCTCCGTATTCAAGCCAAAGAGCCAGTGTTGTGCAAGTCCATGGCCACATGGCCGGCATGGCTGCAAGGAAACACTGTTTTTATCTTCCCGGTTTTTACGGCAGTGCCTATTTATCTACTTGCATTTTACATGCTTTTGAGCTGCAGGGTTGGCAGGAGCTGGGGTTATCAATGGGCACTCACTCCATTGCGTGGCACCCGGGATGCGAACTGCTGAGCTGCCGACTTTGCAGCTGACAGTTTTTCGGAGCCTTAGTCCGCTGAGCCACCCCATCTCACGCTCTGAGGTTAAGAAAGTGAAAAATAGTGAAGCATAAACACCCCCTGCCCCACAAGCCAACATGCCTCTTAACCAGTCTTGGCTTTTTTACATCTTCTGAAGTGCTTTAATACTATTTAGAACATTTGTAAGCAGTTAAGGTGGCATCAGAGCCTCATAACATTGCTTTGGACTTCACTTCCAAGAAGCCCCCAGCCAACAGGATGGCTTTTTAGGCATATTTAAGCCCCTGCCACTGATAACAGCCTGATGGTATCACAGTGCCATTTCCTACATCATGCATCAGGGAGGCATCAGATTTTGGCCACCAGGTGTATTCATGATGATAGTGAGCTGAACCAGGTCTCGGGGCAAATGGTCTGATTATCAGCATGGGAAGGTGTTCTGTCTCCCCTGCCCTTGTGGAAGTCAAATATCAAGGAGGCACCTGACTAGTTCTTTAAGTCAGTGGTTCTCAACCGGTGGGTCCCCAGATGTTTGTTTGTTTGTTTGTTTGTTTGTTTTTGTGCTTATTACCGTCCAATTTTCCCGCAGGAACTCTGGGCGGGTGTACAACACGTTGCAAAAAAACAACTGTCCAAACCTACAATACCCAATCAAAATACAAATAATAATCCCAGCAAACTACTACTACTACTACTACTACTACTACTACTACTACTACTACTACTACTACTACTACTACTAATAATAATAATAATAATAATAATAATAATAATAATCAGAATAAAATCAACATTACACATCAAACAGCCTAACATGTTCCTGAACTGCAACTCCCAGAAACCCTGGCCAGTGATGAAGACTTCTGGGAGTTGCAGTCCAGGAACATCTGGGGACCCACAGGGTGAGAACCACTGCTCTAGGCTCTCTGCTCGTGGCGAATGTGGAGGTGTTTGGTAGGAGAAGAGCAGGCATGTCTGAGTTCACAGGAAAGGGGTGGGTGAGAGGGAGACGGCTCTTTGTACATCCAGGTGGAGAGATAGCTCAGGGAGATGATGCAGGGCAAACTACGGCAGAGATGATATCAGTGAGAAGTAGCACATGGGTTCCTCAAGGGCACGGCCAAGAGATTTTCTGCTAGTTACTGTATTCCCAAATGAGACCCGATGGTTGAAATGAGGGAGGTGGTGTTTGGTTATGCAGCTGCCTGGGAGTAGAGGTTGGTTGTTGAATGGGATCAACAGGTGGGGGTAAAAAAAACAACAAGTTAAACATTCCTTTGGGGGATTTGCTTTGTGGAAAAACACCTACCCACCCCAAACAGTCCACGGAAGGAGCTCCATCATCTCAGTTGATGAGAGTGGAAAATCTGGAGCTCACACGTGGATGCAGTTAGAAGGTGTGATGGACCACATTAAGCTTCAGGAAAAGGGTGCCATGTTGGGATGGTCCCCAATGGCGAGAACACCTAGTAAGTTTTCAAAACAAAATGCTTCCTTAGCAAGGCTCATTTTCTGCCCTGATAATTGTGTTTTGACTTGAGTCCCCACCCCCACCCCCCACCCCAATGTGGAAAAAGTAGTGTCTTAACAGTTGCAGTCCCTTCGTTTGCTTCAGGGCTTCAGCACTCCTGCTGTTTGTGCAGACCAAAGGCTTTGATCTGGTGAAGTGAAGGAAAGGCCCAGGATGTTGGAAGACATCCTGTGTGAACACCCTGTGTTCACCACCACCCCCTCCCGCTCCCCCAGGAGAAGTGCATGATGACACTCTCTCTGAACCGGTTGAGAACAGAAAGTTTCCTTGGGTGTATCCGTGAAACAAAAAGGGACACCATTGTGACTGTCCTTGCTTTTGGTAAGAAACATCGTAGAAGGAATTTGGGGTAAATGTTATTTCATATTTTCTCCAGCCCAGCCCCAGGAAAGAAAGAGACAGGCTAGCGGCCAGAGTCAAAAGAAGGCATAAGAAAACAGCGTTAAGAAGGAAACACAACTTTGTGTGCTACTCACAAGCACAAAATGGGTACTTGGTGGCATTCAACGGTTTGGCTGCTGTGTTTGGCAAGCTGTTTGCATAGATTTATTCCTAAGCAAACGGTCTGTGTTTTTGCGTTATTTCCTCTCTCCTTCCCCCCTCCTTTTGTTGATGGAATAAGAGGTTTAAAGGAGCAGCAGCAGAGACTGAATAAGTGGAACTTGGCCGGGGGAGAAGCAAAGAGCACACAGGGCACAGGACATGTGTGTGTGTGGGGGTAGAGCGTTTATTTATGGTAGGGGGTGGGGAGGAAGGTTTGTGGAAGGGATGGATCGGGCAACAGGGCGGTGAACGCAGGGAATGGGGTTTGATGGGAACAGGCAGAAAACCCATCATGCGGGTCATTCCGTCCCAAGTTGTGCAAGGCGTTGGTTGGAACTGGAGCCCATAGATTCCAAGAGTAGCGTGCTGGTGACAAATCGTTTATTATGGATCAACATACTGGGAAGGAAGGGAGGGTGTTTTGTTGTTGTTGTTCCTCTTCCTTTGGATTTGAGTCCTCTTAGTTTGATTAGAGGAAAGACGGGACGTGAAAAGAGTGGTAATGACACTGAAGTCAGGTCTGCTGTGGTCCATGAATAAGGTATTCATAATGAGCCCTCTTGCTGACCCAGATTGTTGGTTGATCCAGTCTAGTATCATCTGTCTGGCCTCGAATAGGTTTCAGATAGGGTCCTTTGCTTGCCCTACCTGGAGGGGAAAGAATTTGGAACTTCAGCTTTCTCTTTGCAGCCACCAAACAAATAAGTGTGTGCACCAAATAGTTCTAGGCACTGTAAGGATCCCGTGGACACATGCTTTCCATAGGCCCTCAGACTACTTACAAAGTACCTTATAATTCAGCAGAGGAGAGAAAAACATGACAGCGATGGAAAGGGCCTTATATAAAGTGAAATGGTTGGTCTATGTTGGCGGTGGTGAACCTTTGTCGCTCCAGATGTTTTGGACCACAACTCCCACTGGCCTTTGTCACTGGCAATACAAGCTCAGAATTCTGGGAGTTGTGGTCCAAAACATCTGGAGTGCCAAAGGTTTGCCACCACTGGTCTATGTCTTTGCAGTGCACTGAATGAATAGACCTTAAGGTCAGTGATGCCCAGCGGTGTCTCCATCACAGGATTTCTAGAATAGCTGCTCAAGTTAATATCTGCCAGATAGGAAGCTAATGTAATTTCTAACTCTTTTTGTGGTTTCTTCTCTGCTTGTTGTACACTTTATTCTTTCCTTCATAGCCTGAGGGATTTCCTGTGTTTTCCGGTCTGGGTGTTTTCCTCTTCTCTAACGGTCGCTTTGCCCCTGTGGGGGTGTCCCTGCACCATTTTTAAAAAAAAAAAAACACAATAGTGGCCATGATATCTTTGTTACTCTTGTGACAGAGAATTTATTTATTTATTTATTTATTTATTTATTTATTTATTTATTTATTTATTTTGAACTTATATAAGTAGCTTGACCACTTAAACATCAGCAAAAGGGAGGATAATACTTGCAAAGCAACATGTGTGATAATTTGTATGTTGTTGTTAGGTGTTATCTAGGCTGATCTGATTTATAGGAAACCTAATAGGGCTTTCAGGGTATGGGAGAGATATAAGGAGTGTTTTTTGCCAGTTCAGCACCCCCAATGAGTTTCTACGGCTGAGTAGGGATTCACCTGGCCTCCTGAGTCCTAGTCCATTACCCTGTCCACAACACCACACTGACACAAAAATTACACGTGGTTTCACTTGAGTGGGGAGGACCATGACCAAGAAGTGACTTGTGTTCTTCTTGAGTCTCCTCTCACCAGGTATTCACTGTGACTGGGTCTTTTACTTCAGGGTCTCTGGGGGAGTGACTATGCTTTGTTGCAATTTGATCCACAACCTGTATTATGTTTGAGATCGCAACCGGTGCTCTCACAGGGGCCACAGATTAATTCGGGAGCTCACCCTTCATACTGGATGTGATGTGAGTTGCATTCCAGCCCATGGCTTTCCTTCCTCTGGTCCCACCTCTGCTGATCCTTTTATAGCTTGCTATGGAGTCATTTTCTCGTTCAAAGCTCCAGACAACATTTCTCAAAAACCTTTCTCTTTTAAAAAATGGAAAGGTACTTAACAGTGTATAGTACAGAACATCAAAAGTTTGAACAATAATTTTGCAACATCATCGTAATCCATACACCTGAGAGATTCCATAACAGGGATCATTGGCTTTCCCTTGTTGTCCGGTACTCTTTCCCCTTACTCTCAAGTAACACATGCAGCAATTATTTCACTTCTGCTCAGAAATGGTTTTAAACTACTGGCATGATAAACATTTGAAGTCCACTTGCAGACCTGTCAGTTAGGTAGTTAACAGCCCAAAGGTTTTGTTTCACAACAAAAAGGGTTTTCTCACACATTAAAATCATGGTGCTTTCCTTTTGCATCCTCCCCCCTCCCCAGCCTGAAACACCACACCCCAGCTCCCTGTGTCACTGGCATGCCCCCACCTGTCTTTACAGTACAATAACTTATTACAACTAACTGCTTGAGGAAAAATCCAGTGAAAAAGAAGAAGCCCCCACATGGCATAATGACATATTTAATGTATCTAATGCTATTTTAATGTCATTGAACGATGTTGAGGTTTATTATTTTATGGTGACAATTGGTTTGTTGATGTTGTTTCTTGAACTTTTACATTGGAATTCTGCTGTGTCTTGGTATGTTCCTTCTTTGTTTTGACTGATTGTTAGCTGCTCAGGGTGGCCGATAGATAGATAGATAGATAGATAGATAGATAGATAGAGAGAGAGAGAGAGAGAGAGAGAGAGAGAGAGAGAGAGAGAGAGAGAGTAGATTGATTGATTGATTGATTGATTGATTGATTGATTGATTGATTGATTGATTGATTGATTGGTTAATAGATAGAAGAGGTAAAATCTGCTTTGGGAGCAAAAAGAACCCTTCAGATTCATCTGTTTTATAATTGGTGCAAACCCAATCGTATTTGACCACACAAGTTGCCCTCTGACCTTTCTCCATCTGCTTCTTTAAATTATATCTGGGCTGGGAAATTCTTAATGAGGAAGACTCATGCAGAAGAGGATTGTCCTCTGCCATGGAGGACTTTCCCCCTAAAAAGAGGCCACATGGCCACCCCACAGAGGAGAAAGATTTGCCCTGCTCAAGTGTGGCAATCAGGAGCAGACAAGCGGAAGCACACATGTGTGGCAAACGGTTTTAGTGATCAAGTGATGTTTACCGCATTCATAGTAAATTTAATCGTAATTTTAAGTATCAAATATGAAATGAATTGGAAAACAAGCCGCTAATCTGTGGCTATTACGTTAGGCCTCTATTTCCCTGCATAGCATCTTCAGAAAGAGCATCATATACAACCTTTACTGTAGAGAACAAAAATGTGCATCTTAAATTGGAACTTTTTTTTTGCCTTAAGCACTCACAGATTTTTTTAAAAGTTGCCTTTATTTTTTTTTATTTGATACTAAAGGAAACCTTGATTTATAGTATGTTCGGGCCACATGGCTTTGCTTTTAAAAGTGACACCTTCGTTTGTTAGTTTTATTTGGGGGGAGGCAAATAGCTCAGTACAAACAAAAATGCAGATGGAACTTTGCCTGTAAGAAGTAGAAAGAAAGCATATTTTGGACTGAGTTTCTAACAGCTTGGAATGGCTGGCAGCCATATAGGGGGAAGAGTTAAGGGAAGGAAGGGGTCACATTCCATAAGGGGAAAGGGCAGTAGAGAGAGGAGCGCTCAATTTCCCCTCTTTTTCTCAAAGCAATGCCCTTCTGCTCACGTTGGCTATTGAAGGGTCACAGCTGCCTTCTGTCCCCCTAGCTCACTTGGGAGATCCCCCGGAGGTAAGCTCACATTGGGAGATCTTGGACAGCTCGGAGGTAAAGGATGAGGCACATTACTGGGTCTGTGTGTGTGTACAGATTGTGTGAAAGGATGTGTGTGTGTGTGTGTGTGTGTGTGTGTGTGTGTGTGTGTGTGTGTGTGTAGGCGAGGGAGGTGTCTGCTGTGAGGCTGCCAGGGTTCGAGTGCAATGTGTGGGCGTGGGGATGGGTGGGTGGGTGGCCTCCACAAATGCCTGATGCAAACTGTAATGGAACAGGATCCAAGCCCGGAGGGACCTGCTTAGTGTAACCCAAGCTGCTATCTCCTTGCGAGCAAGATGGGAATGCATACCTCTATCTCTGGCTCCCTGGAGCACATGGTTCCGTGGGTCTGCAGGGTCAGCGGTGGTATTATAGCACAACACATGGCTGACATCTCCGCTTGAAGGATCAAAGGGAAATTCCAGAGGCCTCCCTCGGCTGCTCCTCAGGCAGGGCGCAGATTCTTCTCGGAGGCTGTCCCTCTTCTCCTTGGAAACCCCCACCCCCCCCACCACCAATAGGCATCTTGAGGAGTCATTACTTGTGTTTTACCCCTTGTCCCAACAAACATCTGTCCTTTCCTTTCCACTGCAACCATAGCCGTGCCCTTGCCAGGCAAAGGGAGATGAAAACAGTCTGTATAGAGGCCAGGACTGCCTCTTCTCTGTCGTCCTTCCGGAAACAGGCAAAGACATTTCTCTTCAGGCAAGCTTTCCCTGAAAGATGGACTACCTCGTATGTGTCTTTTATATGAATTGATAGGATCACATAGACTTTGTGTTTATAACTACTTATAACATTGTAGCTTTAATGTAATGTTGTCTATTAAGATGTCCCTCAATGCCTTGTTCTCAAGTACTTGAACATGTCTTAATTGTACTGGACTGTATATTATCCCTCATTACTGTAAGCTGCCTTGGGTCCTTTTCCAAGGAGAAAGGTGGGGTAAAATACTCAAATAAATAAATAAATAAATAAATAAATAAATAAATAAATAAATAAATAAATAAATAAATCCCCTTTTGTGTCCACGTACATGCATGTTTGTGGATGTGCGTGCTCCGCCCCCCCCTTCATCCCTAGCCTATCTTGAATTTTCTTCCATCTCTTTCAGAACCCTTTACTTGGTCTCATAGATGTTTCAAAACCCAAGTTATCCAAAAACAGAGCTGGGCAGATTTTAGTCCTGAAAGGTCTGCTTAACTTTTCACTAGATCCTTGAAGGCCATCAAACTTAGGACAGACTATAATGCTTTACCTTGCCACCAGAATTGCAGATAGGAAAAAAAGAACTACAGCTTGTACATAAATCGTTTTGCACGGAAATCCTGTTTCTCCCAAGCATTCCTGGTTCCACCGGCCTCATTTGGGGAGTGTGTGTATCCATGGAGAACAGAGAATATTTGTGGTAATTACTGTTAAATTTTTGGAAGTTGGAGGCTTCCTGCAAATCACAACCAGGCCCACAACTAGGTTCTGTGCCACCCAGGGCAAACGTGGCTTTTACCAGTAGATTCCTCTCTACCTTTAACCTACTCCCTCCCTAAAAAGCAGCAGAAATATCTGGCAACCCCATGGTAGACATTTAAACCAGGCTGGGTGAGTTGAAATTCTGTTTCCCCCCCTCTCTTACCGCATTTGAAATGCCTTTTCCTTAAAGACAAATCACCTTAAAATCACTGTCCGCTTTTCAAATAGCTTTTTCTGAAGAGCCCCCTTGGCCAGGCCCATTTTTGACCGCTCTGTGTTGGGGTTTTTGTGTGACGACTACTGGGGGCGTTTTTTAAAAATCGGTACCTGCACCCACTTTTAAAGCAAATTGGTTGTATTTGCAGACATACTACAACGCCTTTTTTCCGGTTTCCCCCTTTTCTGCTGTTTCCCTGTTGTATTTAAAGCGGTTCATCCAAGTGCAAATGGGGAAGCCGATTGCTAAGCAACCGCTGAAGTGCAGACTGCCGAACCGCTGTAGTGACCATGTGACCGCGGGAGGAGATAGGCGATGCAAAATAAAAAGTGGCTGCTCAAGGAAGTGCGGTAGCGGCTATACTCTGCAAATTTCCTTCCACCCTCTTCTTGATACAAATACCGGGTGCTCCACAAAATGTGGGATTTCTCCACAGTAGTCCTTCCTTCAAATACTCCACATGGAATGTTAAGTGGATCAAAATGCTCCGAGGTAATGTGTGGCTCCACAGTGCTCTGAAGGCGACCACGGTCAGAAAGTCTGTCTTCAAGTAATTCAGGAAGTGGTTGGAAAGAAGGGCTGCCATGTGAGAGTGCCTTCGGGGAACACTGGGCAATCTGATATCTTGCTGTTTCTCTGTGGCATTGGTCAGTCTCTTTGTCCACCCAGCCCGAAATAAAGAGATGAGACACATTTTGGGATTAAAAATGGGCGAGACAAAGACCCCTTTGATGGGCTGCTAGCCCCATACCTAGAGGCTATTCCCAGGGGTCAGCTGACCAGTGGTCAGCCTCTGGCCAATCTCGCCAGCTGTGCTGGCAATGCCCGATTGGCCAGCCTGGCAGCTGGCCAGCCTGACTCTATCGGGTGGGGGACAAAGACCCCCCCAGGAGAAGCCTGGTGGAAGCCCCCGTATAGTCAATGGCCCCAGGATAAATTTGTGCCAGATACATGAGTGTGAAATCTACAGTGGAACTTCGTATAACAAATGGTTTGTATGACATAAAATCTGTACAACATAAAAAATTCCGGAGATAGGGAAAATTTGCTTAACAGAATCGCTTATGGGCGCATCCGTACAACATAAAAATGGTCGTGATTGGGGATTACCCTGTTTTCAATGCATTCCTATGGGAAATTTGTATAAAGGAAAATTTGCTTAACAGAATTTCATTTGGAACAAATTAATTCCTTTATACAAGTTACCACTGTATATGGAATACTTATGTACCTAAAATATATATAGATGCATAAAATGCTTGAGGCTTTTTTTTTTTTTTTTTTGCTCTGTGTAAACCAGAAAGCTACTGCACTGTCCTGGATGGTGTTTTGGGCAAGAGATCTGGATCCTGCCAAGTTAGGAAACCCCGGGTGATGTTGTGCGGAATCATTCTCTCTTAGCCGGACCTTCATCACAAGAAGCTGTGACGATCAAGTATGGAAGAACGGCCTGAAAGGGGAGCCTTGAGCTCATTGGAGGAATGGTGGGATTATAAATATAATTAATCAAAGACAGTCACCTGTAGCAGGACTACCCTTAGGAGCCTTGTGGCGCAGTGCTTACACTGCTGTATTGCAGCTTTAACTGTGCTCATGACTTGGGGTTCAATTACAGGTAGTAGACTCAAGGTTCACTTAGCCTTCTATCCTTCCGAGGTAAGTCCAATGAGTACCTAACCTGTGTGTGTCGGGGGAAAACAATCTGTATCCTCCATAAATAAATTGTAAACTGTCCAGGACTGTATTGCTTTAAGCACTATGAGACAGTATATAAGCAGAATGCTTTGCTTTTGTTTTACCTGTATTGATCAATACTTCACTAAAAACGATGAGCAGAAATCTTCCTTTCTCGGGTTAGACTTCCTAAAACTCAAGTATCCTATACTTGGACTCCCTTAACCCTCCCTCTGCTGTCTCTCCTGCAAAGATTAGTGGACGGGGTGGTGGGTTCTGTCTCTGCTTTACTTTGCTATCCTCTCCCCAGCATTCCACAAGAATGAAACACAACCGCTGGCAGAGGCTATGTCTCTCTCTCTCTCTCTCTCTCTCTCTCTCTCTCTCTCTCTCTGGCCCATTCTCCAATTCCTGAACAAAGCCTGCCCCAGCTCTCCTGGGAGCTGAGTCTGAAACAGGAGAGGCTGCTATAGCCTAGGAGGGTGACTTCTCTTTTAGACCCACCTCAGGTTTCCGTTGTGTGGGAGTTGGAGCTCCTATTGGGGGCTGGGATTGGAGAGGAGAGGCAGTGGGCTGCATGGCTTATGGGGCTGCCCCTCTGACCCCCCCCCCACCCTCGTGTCATTTACCTTAACCACCTTGTATCTTGGGGAGGGGTTCCCACCTTTTGACTTAATTTCTTGACATGCCAATATGGTTTCCGGCTGTTTTGTGCAGTGACGGCGGGGTGTCCGAAAAGGATGGCAGGGCCTTCGCTAAATTAATGTAAGCAAGAGATAACCTGGACTCCTTCCGAGTCACACTGTTTCAGAGCTCCTCTCTAGGCACAGAGGACTCGCGCCATATTCTCCTTTCATTGCTTCGCGCAACAGCTCTGTTCAGGTTATCCCGAGATTTCTGCATTTTTTCTTGGGCCGCCTGTGCCCATCAAAAGAGGCGGTGCTAATCCATGCGAGATTTCCCTGAGAAGTCTCAGTCGTTCTGGAGCTCCGGGAGTGTGCTTGCTGGTGGACTCCTGAGTGCCCAAGTACTGTACTGAATTGGTGGCATCTGGGCTGTGCATATTTTGTGACTGCATTGTGCGGGGATGGCATTTATTTATATTTATTTATTTTATTTATTTTTGAATTTATATACCGCTCCCAGTTCCCAAAGGAACTCCTGGAGCTCCAGAATGACTGAGACTTCTCAGGGAAATCTCGCATGGATTAGCACCGCCTCTTTTGATTGGCACAGGCGGCTCAAGAAAAAATGCAGAAATCTCGGGATAACCTGAACAGAGCTGTTTGTTTTTAAGCTTTTTGTGTGAACCGCCGAGAGTTTGGAACTGGAGACAGAATTTCACGTGATGAAAAGGCATGCACTGTATTATATGTTACATTTTTTAATTTCCCCTGCCTCCTGGCCATCCTTACCCCATTCAAGTTCTCCGAAATGAACTCGTCCAGGTGAATATTTTCCATACAGATGTGTTCCGCGTCACTTGAGTTTCTTATTTCTTGGCACACACTTTGGGTTATCCCAGAGCACTTGGTGGATATGTTTCAGGGTGTGCAACTTGTCTAAGGAAATTTCTTTTTCTGCTTCTAGATTTCCCACACGATTCCCGGTGAGATTGTCAGCAGTGTGTGTGTGTGTGTGTGTGTGTGTGTGTGTGTGTGTGTGTGTGTGTGTGTGTGTGTGTGTGTGTGTGTGTGTGTGTGTGTGTACAGATCTTGGATAAATACACGCTTCTGGCAGTGGAGGAAAGGCGGTGGAGAGCAGTAACAGAGAGAAACGGATGGGTTGTAAGGATAGCACTCAGGAAAAAAAAAGGAGCTAGTCTAAATAGATCCTTGAAGCTGTGCTGCAACCTTTTAAGATCTCCCTCCCCTTGTTAAAACCTCAGCCTGTACAATCTCCGGCAGGGGCGGTGAGCTGTGTGCTTATTTGGTTTAGCGCAGCTGCTGTGGATTCCATGCTGTTGAGGCTCAGCTTCGTCCTCTCTGCAACATGCCCGAAAGTCAGTCTGTCTGGTTTTCTGCCCTGCCTGTCTTCTAGGGAAACAAGGTCTCGCAGAACTTTGCCCCTGCTGCCGAAGGGTATTCTAACAGATGCATTTGCTTTGAACGAGCCGGCTGTTCCGCCCCCACCCCCAACTGCCAATGCAGCAGCAGCAGCAGCAGCAGCGGCAGCAACAACAACAACAACAATGTCAATACACAATCAGGAAAAAAATAAAGATGTATAAGTGATTTAAGTGTCTGGATCTTAAACTGCATAAGGGAGGTATGGTTCTCCCTCTCTCGCCACCCCCCCCTCTCCTGTCTGAGAAGAAACATGGCTGGTTAGGTGGGCTGGATGGAGAAAGAAGGGAGGGAGGCCCTGCCTCGGCAACAGGAGACTAGCTTATGCCGCGAGTGAGGAGGGGGGTCCTGCGTTGCTGCCTCCCACTCCCAGCAGAAGACGAGCAGCCTTGCCTTCAGGCTAGAATGGATTTTAAGCTTTCAAAGCGCAAAGAAATGTTTGCCTCTGACTTTGTGGGCGCTGGTGCATTGTGGGAATGTGAGGGTGTGGGGGTAACCATCAGTGCTGGGTTCCCGCCCCCCCCTTTCCCCATTTCTAGCAGGCCCATTGTTCTGCTTCCCTTTAAGCACTTTAGTGGCTTTAAAAACAGCTGATCCCATGTGTAATTGATCCCTGTGGATAACTCTTCCTGTAGAAGAAGAAAATGGGAGGGAACTGTTTTCTAGAACATTCTGGATCATGTTTGTAAAGTTCTGAACGCAAGGCCCCTGTTAGAAGGCAGCTCACAGAGGAGGGGATCAGGCAACAGAGGCAGAATCAAGGGGTTAGTTAGGATCGCTCCCGTTCCTCTGGAGCAGTTGTCCTCAACCTGTGGGTCCCTAGATGTTCCTGGACTGCAACTCCCAGAAGTCTTCATCACTAGCTGAGCTGGCCAGGATTTCTGGGAGTTGCAGTCCAGGAACATCTGGGGACCCACAGGATGAGAACCACTGCTCTGGAGCATCTGTTTTCTAGGATGCAAAGATGGAACATCATTTTCCAACCTCTCTTGTAGTCCATCTGGCAGTTCTTATGTGCTTCAGGGGTGAGTGGGACCTTGATCCATCCTCAGTGCACCACTGTGTACAGAAGAAGAAAAATGTCACTGTCCGGGTGATGAAAGACTGCAGGTCCCACCAGCGTTGGCTGCCATCGCGAGTGGTTTTAGGGGTTGTAGTCAATGAGGATCAGCTAGCCCACCCTTTCTTGATGGCTGTGGTCTTGTCGGAGCCACCTGTCTGATAGTCAAAGGGCTGAACTGGATGAACTCTGGTTTGATTGAAAGACACATTTGTTAGGTGTTTGAGCGAGAAAGTATACTTCAAAAGTAGGTGAGTTATCCTTAAGAGGTCACAAGTATGTGCTAATAAAGCACTGCTAGGCTGCAGAAATTTAGTGTCCATGTGTGTTTCAAACGTAGATTTTACAAGCCTAAAGTCAATCTGGGTTTTTTGTTGTTTTTTTGCTCTGTTGTATCCACGATTTTCTCTGTTCTGAATTTTAATGATCCTTGGAAGACTAGGTCTAGGTAGCCTGGAAAGTGTGCCCTTTGCAATACTGCAGTGTTCAATAGATTGAGCAACCTGGCTGTCACGTATAACATCCTCTGATGCCCATGTTTCATTAAAGTGAGCCTTGGAATGGTGCAGAAGCAGACTGCAGGTGGGATCCTGCACCCACTTGCCTGGGAGTAAGCCTTGTTGAATTCAGTGGGACGCTGCTGTTTATTATACCTGTACAAGGTTGTTCTAGGGAAGAAACCCAATTGATGAGGCCAAGGATGAAAAGAAGCTCTCCCTTTTGAAATTGCTTGGCTTGCTAATGAGTAAACATAAAGAAGATGGACCGGCAAGCTTTCAGCATGAGGGGAAGTAGTAATTTTAAACTCGTGGATGTATCACTGAGGGGCCTTTCAATCTATAAGAGGCAGTAGACTTGACTGGCTGTGATTAGGGGTATAGTGGAAATACCCGTGGTTTGAGAGACCTGCCTGTTGGAGCTTATGGGGAATCAAGGTAAGAAGGCACTCACTGCTGCAGTAATGGCTTTACTGATAGAAGTGGGGCATGCAGTCTCAGAGTTCAGGTAAAACTCGAAAAATTAGAATATTGTGCAAATGTTCATTTATTTCAGTAAGTCAACTCAAAAGGTGAAACTAATATATAAGATAGATTCATTATATGCTAAGCGAGATATGTCAAGACTCACTTTGGTATAACTGTGATGATTATGGCGTACAGCTTATGAAAACCCCAAATTCACAATCTCAGAGAATTAGAATAAGGTGAAAAGTTTCCCTATTCACAGTAGTGGATCAAGAGCCACCACACACAGGCGGATCCTGGACATGGGCTTCAAATGTCGTATTCCTCTTAAGCCGCTCCTGAACCACAAATGTCAAAAGCGTCTTACCTGGGCTACAGAAAAAAAAAATTGGTCTGTTGCTGAATGGTCCAAAGTCCTCTTTTCTGATGAAAGGAACTTTTGCATCTCATTTGGGAACCAAGGACCCAGAGCCTGGAGGAAGAATAGAGAGGCATACAATGCAATGCTTGAAGTCCAGTGTGAAGTTTGCACAGTCTGTGTTGATTTGGGGAGCCATGTCATCTGCTGGTGTTGGTCCACTGTGCTTCATTAAGTCCAGAGTCAATACAGCCGTCTACCAGGAGATTTTGGAGCACTTCATGCTTCCTTCCACAGACGAGCTATATGGGGATGCTGAGTACCTATGCATGCTTAGACTTTTCAGAGGTTCCATATTGTTCTATTTCCAATCCTTGTGTTATTGATGTCATGTGACATTCTAATTTTCTGAGATTGCGAATTTGGGGTTTTCATAAGATGCATGCCATAATAATAACAATTATACCAAGGCAAAGCTTGACATAACTCACTTAGCATATTAGTTTCACCTTTTGAGTTGAGTTACTGAAATAAATGAACATTTGGACAATGTTCGAATTTTTCGAATTTCACCTGGATTTCATACGGAACCATCAGTGTACACATGCTGCATGTTATACTGTAGCTTTAAGCCACTGATGTGCCTCTTGTAGTTTACAGGAAGTAAATATTGCCACAAAAGTCCTGGCAATATGTACATACAGAGTCCTGTGGCTTTATAGGAGCCCCATGGCACAGTGGCTAAATGCTTGTACTGCAGGTAAAACTGTGCTGACAACTTGGGTTTCAATCCCAGGTAGCAGGCTCATGGTTGACTCAGCCTTCCATCCTTCCAAGGTCGGTAAAATGAGTACCCAGCTTGCTGGGGGGGTGTGGCAATGTGTAGCCTGCATAATTAAAAATTATAAACCACCCAGAGACTACTTGAAGTGGTATGGGGCAATATATAAGCAGAACACTTTGCTTCCGTACATTTGGGATATTGTAGCAGGCCTGGGGGAAAGCAAATAGTTCTGCCCGCAAGAAGACGGGCTGTGCGTTGTGATGGTTGCCTGACCGCCTGTGATGCCAGCTAAAAAATGTCCCGGCCCTGAATTTTGCAGTAGTTCCATGTTATCAAGAAAGTTCTTTTTAAAAATAAATTGATGAATGAAGAGATAAGTGCAGGAATATCTGTGCTGAGTTCAAACAAAGGATGGGGCCATGACTGACAACTGAGCCAGCCTTCAGTTTAATGGTCTATACAACTGTCACTTCCAGTTGTGAAACTCGCCTTCCACAGTGACTCTGAGGTAGTCAAAGGACATGTGTTCTCTTTTTGGTCTCTAAATATCTTCTTGCATTCCTTTTTTTCTTGTCCTCTAATTCCACCCCCACCCCCACCCCCCAATTTTGTGTCATTTGAAACAAATTTATTGTTATCGTTATTGTTGTAAACCACCCGGAGTTCCTTTGGAAGACGGGCGGTAAATAAATAAATAAATAAATAAATAAATAAATAAATAAATAAATAAATAAAGTCTTGCATCCGCCTTTCTCTTCTCCAATTTTCAGTCTCCTTTCCTTCTATTTTAACGCATCTAGATTGATTATTATTGTATTTCTATTGGCAAACACAGGGCAAGTGGGAGCTGAGAAACCAGAATTTAGAAACAGGAATGAAAGACTGGCATCCTGTGCTAGGTTTGGAGGGCTAGAGTCGATTGCTTCTGAAGATGGATAAACTAATGATTCACATTATCTCAGAATCTGAAAGCGAGACTGCATGCCAGGTGGAGGTGGGCCGTTCATTTTCAGCCTATATTCAATCTCTCTCAGAGATTATGTTGGGAAGCAAACTTCTGACTTCAGATGTTCAAATGAGTTGGTTTTATTGGTGAGCTTGACCACCTTCTTGTGGTATGTGGCATTCTGCTTTTCTAGATCCTAAGGTATAGCTGGACATTCAGACTGTGTAGGGGACCCACTGAGCTTTTTTCTACCTGCGTTTCCTTCCTGTCTTAAAAAGCCATTTTAAATGCATTGACTCTTGCTTTTCTGCCACTGCCATGTAGTCAAACTCCTTGTGTGAGGAAATCCATGGCAATGTGATTACATGAAGGCAGGCACCATGTACTCAATTTCCTGATAACCCCAGTTTTTGTAGCTCGCTGAGAACATTTTGACTTGCAGGCAGAAGGCACAGTGGACTCTTTCATATATGATGCGGGTCCCATCACAAGACTTCAAAAGAGGGCGTCTTCATTGGCCCTAATGCAGTGGAAGATGCAGAGGACATGGGAGAACCACAAAAGTGTCATGTGACCAATAGTGGCAAACATGACACCTTTATCTCTCCAAAAGATGAGTTCACACACACACATACACACATGCACACACTTTACTTGGGTCAGATTTGAAGCTTCAGGAAGGCACTTCTTTCACATACGTGTTTGGAATCATCAGATGCTCAGAAAAGTGGTGTGTTTTCTCTGTCTGCACACTAAAGGACCATGTGAATATATAATGCAGTAACTATATAATTCGACAATGCACTCTCTAAGCAGTGCATATACGCCTTTCCCCCTGTAATTATAGCCCTCATATTGTGTTTTATGTTGTAAGATATTTATCCTACATATCTCGCTGATAAGTTCAGTCAGTTTTTGCTTCAGATGTATATGATCTTTATTTTATGAGAGGGAGAGAGAGATTTGAGTAGAAGTACAGTACTGTACTTATACTTTTCCATTCATGAGGATCCACAAGATGGTTTTGAAGGTCTAGTGCTTGTGAAGGTCTAGACCTTGGCTGATTTTGATGTTGCTCAGATCCAGTGTGATGTAGTCCCTTGAATGAGATTTTGGAGATTCAGGTTCTAGGCCTCATTGACTAGGAAACCTTAGGCTGTAATCTCTCTCAACAAGCCTGACCTGTCTCACAGGATGAGGTTTGGGAGAGTGAGAACAGACAAAAGATTTTTTTTTTTACCCAGCGTGTTTTTAGTCTGTGGAACTCCCTGCCATTGGATGTGGTGATGGCATCTGGCCTGGATGCCTTCAAAAGGAGATTGGACAGATTCCTGGAGGAGAAGTATGTCACAGGTTACAAACCATGATGGAGATGTGTCATCTCCAGGCTTAAAACCGGGGTACCTCAAGGGCCAGATGCAGGGGAGTGGTATTGGGAGACAGACATCTAGTCTTGTGCTCTCCCAGACGCATCTGGTGGGGCCACTGTGAGATACAGGAAGCTGGACTAGATGGGCCTTTGGCCTGATCCAGCATGGGTCTTCTTATGTCATGTTCTTATGTTCTTATGATTGTGGGGATACTTTTGGGGAGAATCTCAGAGCTATGCTTGCTGAGTTGAATCATTTGAAGGAAAAGCAAATGTATCTATCTTGAGCCCACTGTAGGCAAGGAAGGATGTAGAAGTAACTAATAAATAGGTAAAATTAGTAAATAATAAGAATAAATAATAGAGTCTGTTAACAAAGCACAGTGAATGGGAGGGTTACTCTTTAGGTGCTGCACTCTCTCGAGAAGAGGATGGGAGGGAAGAGTCCTGTAAGGATGATCAAGAGGAGGCTTCATCAGGAAAAAGACAGGTACAGTGGTACCTTGTGTAAAGGAATTAATTCGTTCTAAATGAAATTATGTTAAGCGAATTTTTCTTTATACAAATTTCCCATCGGGATGCACTGAAAACAGAGTGATCCCTAATTGCGACCATTTTTATGTTGTACGGATTCGCCCCCAAAGCAAATTTCCCTTATCTCCAGATTTTTTTATGTTGTACAGATTTTATGTTATAGAAACTGTTTGTTATACGAGGTCCACTGTTTGTGGAAAAAACAGCCGGAATGGGAGATGGGGAGGCGTATCTTAAACTAGACAGAAAAGGTCTTGAAGTCTCGGTTGAAGTTGGGTTCATAGAACAGTTTGTCCCCCAGTACTTTTGGGGAGCTACCTTGTTTGCGCAGGTTTGGGGAGGGATTCGAGGGAAGACGCCTGCTTCATTCTCCCCACCTTGGGAGACGGGCAATGTTTTGTCTGTGGGTGCTCCAGTCTCGCTGTGCAAGTGCTCCTGCAGCAAATGCAGTAGCACTGCAGGAGGAAGGGAATTAAGTTGGGCTAGAGGAATTTTTCAAAGATTGCTGCAGGCCTGAGGGTCTTAGACACCCCTGTGGAGATGGGCAGTCATGCAGAATTAATCCTATCTGCATCCTAGCTTGGCTTCAGTAGGTACGGATCTTCAGCGGAGGAGACTGCGGGTGGAGGGAGGGGAGAGAGGAGAGCAGAGCAGAGGATGCGAGAGGGAGTGTGCATGCATATTGGGGCGGGGGCGGGGGGAGAGGCAGCTCCTTGATGGGTTGTGTAATTTTTATAATAAAAAAAAATTAAAGCTTGAGCACCGTATTCCTGGGGCTTGCAAAGGGGAGGGAGAAAAGCCTAAGTCTCCAAAAGCTGACACAGAACTTGGTCTACAGTCTCTTTCTACTCATCCTTGAACATGCTGCACATTTACCGCCGGGGCAGATCTTGGGCCTGGGGTCATATTTTGCTCCACTGGAGCCAGCCATCTGCGCATCGCTGGGAAATTGGATGTGGGCGTCTCGAGTGTGCAAGGGCACATTACGCCAGGTGCTTCATTTTGCCGCCATAACCCTTCCGCAGTTTATTTTTCTCCTCCTCACCCTTTCCCTGTTAGAGGTTACGATTGTCTTCAAACGCCCTCCTTAGTCACAGCCCCATGGCACAGGGGATATGGTGGAGAGTAGAGATGGGCACGAAATGAGCGAGTTTTCATTTTCATTTTCGTTTTTTTGTTTTGTTACGCAACGAAAATGAAACAAATTATTTTAAAAAACAAAACAAAAAACGAAACGACCAAATTTGCTGTGTTTTTCATTTTCATTGCAGCAGATGCATTGAACTAAAAAGAATGCTAACGAAACAGCAATTTTTCATTTTCGTTTTCGTTTTTTCGTTTCATTACATAACGAAACGAAAACGAATTTTTTTTGCAAAAAAGTCACGAAAACGAAAACAAACCGAAACGGACCCCTAAACGACCAAACGACAAACGAAACACCATTTTTTGAGTCATGCTCATCTCTAGTGGAGAGACTTGCTGGGAGGCCTTGGAGGCCTGAAAAAAATTCCTTTCTGGATGACAGCTGCCCAAGCTACCCAGTCAGCATGCTGCTGCCCAGTGCTAATTGGAACAATTCTGAGAGTCCAAAAAACAGCACTGCCACGTCTTGGGCAGTATGACCAGCAGGATGTCACCGAGAGCACTCGTGACAGAGGCAGGGTCTACCTTGGAAGGTGGTGGAGCTTTGTGTTCGCTGTGGCTTTCTTGACTAGATCACCTTTGGTTTCATCTCGAGAGCAACAGCTCTGTGATCCTACGGCAGTGATGGCGAACCTTTTAGAGACCCGAGTGCCCAAACTGCAATTCAAAACCCACTAATTTATTTGCAAAGTGCCAATACTGTAATTTAACCTGTATACAGGTGGCTATGAAGGGGCGATGTCGGGTGCCCACAGAAAGGGTTCCAAGTGCCACCTTTGGCATCCGTGCCATAGGTTCGCCATCACTGTCCTACGGCAATCTCACGAAGCAGCGGAGGGCTCTCTCCTAAGCCAAGTGGTTGTTATAGCCACTCTCTTTTTGGAGGATAGGGGTGGGGTGGGGGTGGTGGCGGTGGCGGTGGAAATCCAGGCTGCAGAGGTGGGGACATCAGTTGCATCCACCACCTTTCCTTTCCAAAGAATGGAGAGAGCGTGGGAACTGCTCAGTGCCCAAGCGCCTTGCGGACATCCACATCCCGGTGTGGGGAAAAGGGCAGGGAAGGATGATGCTGTTGGTGCAAAGCAGCAAAGGGGGCGAGAGGAAATGGTTGATGTCCCAAGCCTCTTCCTTCTTTCCCCACCCCACTTGGCTCCTGTCCTGCATCACATGCCCTGTGGTGTTGTGCCGCTTTAAACCTGGGCAGGGTGGGTGTCCGTGGAGTGCTTTGCAGCTGTTGCCTAGCCTTCTGCTCCTCTGTTTTATAAATAATGCAGCACAGAGGCGTGTTTGGCAGAGAGCTCCACAGACAGTTGGATCGAAGGAGCCTTCAATACATAGCAGCAACTTTGTGTGTGTGTGTGTGTGTGTGTGTGTGTGTGTGTGTGTGTGTGTGTGTGTGTGTGTGTGTGTGTGTGTGTGTGCGTGTGCATGTGCAAGAGGTTTGGTGGAGGTAAACTGTCTTTGAGGGTGGGGGCGGGTGATGCAACTCTAACCTTGTGCTCACTGAAGGTAGAAAGGTTTTCGCGTCGCTCGCTGCGTAGAAGGGCTGCAGCGGCCTTGGTGTCGTTTGGGTGCAGACCTGTCTTTTGGGAGACCCAAAAGGGGGGGGGGCTCTCCTTTGACTTAGGAGTGCCTTCTGCTTAATGGCTGGGACGGCGAGATGGTCAGCCTTAGCCAAGCTTTCTTCACCAGAACCTAGAATGCTTCCCAGCAGTTCTTGTATGTCTTTCCACCTGTTCAGAGACAGGCCTGTACATGTGTTTGGGGACAGGGGAACGGGTGTGGTGGTTGCAGCCAGCTATGCACAGAGACCTCCCACAACAGGCTCTATTGGGCGAGAAAATGGGAACAATGTTTTGTTTGTCATGGTTTAGTTGTCTGCTCTGAGTGTTAGTTAATAATATGACTACTACCCCCAAGAGCTGATAAGGGGTTCTCCGGGTGGGAAGTTGGAGGAAACATGCTTCTTTATAAAAAAAGAAGCATGGAGGCCTTTTCAAGCCCAAACACGTAGAAATTGCTGTTCTCTCCACTGCTGTTCCTGCCATGATTTGCAGCCCGGTTTGGAGAGGGGGATGCTAAACAGAACATCTTTTTGCGGGGCAGGGGAAATGTCTCTGTATGAGAGAGAGCGATTGCATGTCAATGTGGGAAGCTTGACATGCACTGTTTGATAAGCACCCCATTGAGTCACCAAGGTGACACACACACACACCCATATTGCAGAGGGGCCGTCTGTGTGTCCTCCTTGCTCCCCGCTGGGGCTCAGCAAGATCCTGGGTAGATCCCAGCTTGGACCAGTTGCTATAGCAACTAGCAGTTGTTAAACTAGTCTGAGTAAACATTAAGGGAGAGAGGGAGACCCCCTGCACAGCTTAGGGTCAGAGGCTGGGGGTGGGTGCCTGGCAGGAGAAGGGGTTGTCATTTAGAATAACCAAGAAATGAGTATGGCGTGTGTGTGGGTGGGTGGGGGTGGGGAATAGTGCTGTGGTGTCAGGAAGTGAGGCCTTCTCCAGTTTGGGCCCTGCAGTTATGGGTCAGTGCTGGGGAGGAAACACTTCTGTGAACAACTCTGGATAAAGCTTCTTCCTCCCCACTACGCCCCCCCCCAAAGGCTCCATTGGTCCATGACTTTGCAGCTTCCTTTCCCCCTTGTTTTCATTTTCCTGAGAACCGGGGCTCGTATCTGAGACCCTCAAGCAGCTATGCCATAAGCATTCAAGCTTAATTTGCCAGGGGGAAACAGACAGGGGGGGGCAGCTCACAGCGGAACAAGCTGGCGACTCTTTGGGTTTGGCGTGCAGCTTCTGGAGAGAAGCCGGGGTTTGGCAAGGATGGCTTTTCTCTTTCAAAGTTGGATCGGCTTTCTTTCTGTCAAGAGGGCTGTTTTTGTGGGCTGGAGCCATGGATTTCCTGCCCCCCCTCTCCCCCCTCTCTGCCTCGTTGTCTGCAGAGCTGGGAAGAGGCGGAGAGCACACGGGCAGACTGTCTCTGCTTCCCCTTGTGTCTCAGGGACGCGCAGAGTGGGTCCCTGGGGTGGTGGCGGTGGTGGCGGAGATCTCGCCGCTGAGCCAGGAAGTTGGAGTCTTTCTCATAAGCAGCAAAGGGTTTTAATTCCCCACCGTCACCGCCACCAGGGCTGCCTGCGGGGGCTGTCAGTCTTGTTTGATGGGAGGAAGATGTCTTCGTGGGCAACATAAGAATGTGTGGTGCGCTTTGGAGGAGAGGGGGGGAGGCAGTGGGGGGGGAAGGAGAGGGGGAGGAGGAAGCCAGCCTTCAGAAGGATGCCGCTTTCAAAAACCCTCGATTAACTCGATTAACTTAGCTTTTAGGCTAAGGTTATCAACGCACCTGCCTTGGGAAGAGGTGTCCCTGTGCTTGTTTTTTTTTTTTTAAATTACTGTGTCTCTCTTGAGGTTCAGCAGATAGGGCTGCGTCTTCCTGTCTGCTGCTCTTGAAGCCATTGTTAAAGGGACAAGAGCCGTCTTAAAGCACAAAGGTTTTAGTAGTCCCAAAAGCGTTTTTTAAAGTTCCTGCAACAGATGGTCTAGGCAAGATGGACAAGAGTGATTTACTTCTGTTTTAAGGGGGGAATCCCCGTTTCATAAGCAGGCTCGCTAAGATGGAAGGGTGGATTCTGCTAGGCTAGAGGCATCTGATATTGGCTTTGTCTGCACGACCGTATGTATATCCAGGGCAGAAGGTACGAATGCTACAAACAGTGACTTTTGCTCTAACCACTTTGCCTACAAAGTTAAGTGAAACAGAATTTCTGCTTCCATGCAGCTATTTATTTGGTGGGGGTTGGGAACCTAAAGAGAGTCTTGTGGCACCCTAAAGACTAGTGCATTTTGTATGGCATAAGCATTTGTGGACTTGGCCGTTCATGAAGGCATAAGCCAGGGTTAGCAAACCTATGGCATGGGTGCCAAAGGTGGCACTTGGAGCCTTTTCTGTGGGCACCCGACATCTCCCCTTCACAACCACCTGTATTCAGGTTAAATTGCTGTATTGGCACTTTGCGAAAAATTAGTAGGTTTTGAATCACAGTTTGGGCACCCGGTCACTAAAAGGTTTGCCATCTCTGGCATAAGCCAATTAAGCCATGTTGATCCTCAAGGTACCATAAGAATCTTCTAACAACTAGTTACCCCATTTCTAGAAATTTTGACCTCAAATATGTTAGCTGAAGAAGGAGCCTTGTTTTTAATTAGTGGCTGGGGTGGGTGGGTTTGAAGGTAGTGTCCAGGGTTTGGGAGGAGGGGTTCAATCTTGCAGGGTTCAGGGGCCTGAAACTGCTGCATGGAGTCTCCCAAGACCAGGAGAAATCATGTGCTGTCATTGATGCAGGTGTCCAGCTGAGATAAAGGAGGACAGCTTCTGCCAAGCAACTGGTGGCTCAGTAAGAAGCTTGTTTTTGCTGGCTTTTGGATGGGAGAAAAAGATCACAGGGCGTGCTTTGGTAAAGCTGTTCTCCCAACCCAACTGGTGTTTTCTGCAGTCTTGGGCTACAGAGCATGCGCTCCAATCATTACGTATTTTGTTTGACACGTTTGGGTTGGGTTGGGTGTCCCCCCCCCCGATTCCCCGAACAAGTAACAGAACCGGGGTAGTGACCTCAGACCAATTAAAGAGCAAATATGCCATTTGACTTTGAAGCAAGACCCTGGAGGTGTATCTGTGCTGCAAAGGGGAACTGGTTTGAAATCAAGTCTAGCACTTCTCCCCACCGGAGCCTTAGGAAACCACGTTTTTGCATGGTTATTGACCTTTCTGTGCCCGCTGTCGCCAGGCGTTTCATGGAAGTTGAGTTCCTCCAGAAGGCTTTGGTACAAGAAGCTGTGGTGGTTAGACCCGTCTGTGGTTCGCAGTGGCCGTCATCTGCCCAGTTGGTGGCCTTCAAGCTGGTTTTGTACCGCAGTTCCCATCACTCCCAGCCTGTGCAGCCCAAAGTGGAAGGATCATGGGTGGTGCAGTTTAGTGTCATCTGTAGTCACCCTTTCTCTGTAGCCACTTACCCATTGAGTAAGCCCTCCCTGAACTCAGTGGAGCATTCTTCTTAATTGAGATGTGTGTGCATCGGTCTCTCCGTTTGCCAGATCTGGTTACGAGCCTCTGTTTCCCTGGAAACTCGGCTTCATCTCGATGCCTATTCTTGAGAGACAGGCTTCTTTTCTGGTGCGCCAGGGTTTCCTTCGGATCCTGGCCCTAGTCCCTTTGCCATACGGGAGGAGGAGCTGTGGCTGGCCTCTTCCTTGGAGAGTACGTGTGCTGTCCCCACATCCTTGCCGTCATTCTGAATGCAGCCTTTAGTACGGCTTGCACCCACCCATTGTGGCGGGTGTTGCCCTGCGCCGAAGTCCCAGGGCCAAGAAAAGAAGGCATATTCCAGGGGCGTAGCAGCATGTTTGTGTCAAGGGTGGTGTGTTTCTCTCTCAAATGCTGCTCCTTCTTGCGTCGCTTCCCCCAGACTCTGCCATAACCAGGATGAGTCAAGAGAACTAACTATTCCCTTCCTGATTTCTGGCTGTGTCTGTGACCCAGAGAAAGCCATATACTGTATATTCTCTGTCTCCCTCCCCCTCTCTTCTCTTTTCCATCACCCTCACCCTTACCCCAAGCTTTGAAGTCCCCTGCAGAAGAGGTTTGGTCTGTTTCTCCACGCACTGGCTAATGAGGGCCCATGGCAACCGGGGGTGGCTTGCACCTTGAATGTGTATTTCTCTGTGTGTGTATGTGTTGCACACACTGCTTTGCAAACTGGTTGTCAGTCTCAGCTCTCGGCTTGGCTGGCAAAATTGGGGATGATGGGCTCATAGTACATGGACACCCATGGCTGGAAAGGGGTCCTGTGTGTCTCCCCCCCCCCGTTTGTGCTTGGGTGGGGGCTTCAGGACAGTAATGGAGCTCATTAGTTGGAGGCTGCAGGTGCCCTGACTACCCTGCCTGTCCCAGAGGGCTGTTAATGAGCGGCCGTTAACGAGCAGCTTGGCTCTCGATGCTCACTCCTTCTTAGCTGCAATTTGAAGGCAGGAATCCCACGGCTCTGACTATGTGTATGTGTGTAAATTACAGAATTGTCTTTCCATTGCAGAGGGAAGGGAGGGTGCAGTTTAGCTTTGCTTGCGTCTGATGGGAGAGAGTCAAAGGGGCAGTTTGCTCTTCCTTACACAAAAGTCATGGTGGCGGGGGGGGAGTTCTTTCTCCCCCCCCACAACAATATTTTGGAGCTACTTCATCCATGACCTTAGCTTTCCGTCCCCACAATATGTGTTAGCAGATGGAGACTTTCAGATTTCCTGCTTCCTTTGCCTGTGGCTATTTGTGCAAAACCAGCGCTTCCCAGCCTTGCACCGGAGCATCTCGCCTTCACGGGCGGGGCTTCTCGTGTGCTTCTCGTTGGAGGAGCGGCCTTGCACCCTTGCACAGCAGCGTTGGTGCAGGAGGGCATGTGGCCCTCTGCGTTAGTGCCAGCACTCATCCAGACAGGTCCACAGGATGGCTGAAAACGGGGGTCGTGTGTGTGTGTGTATGTATTGTGGTGTGTGTGTGTGTATGTGTGTTGCTGCGTCCGTTCTCCGGGGCCCTGTCTCTGCCCTGCCTACTCCTTCCCACTGCTGTGATTGCTGTTGGCCCTGGCCGTTAAATGCTGATTGCACTTTCAGCCGTTCTGGCCTAGTTGTCTAACAGCCTGAAACCTGCAGGAAGATGGAGGAGAGACTCCCTGCCAGCAGAATGCCTGCCGTCGGCTGATTTTGCTCTGCCATTCGCCCCTGATTAGCTCAGGCTGGTTATATATATATATATATTAAAGTTTGGTTCCCCTCGCTTTCTGTTTTAGAATCTTCCTCGCTTTGGTTTGGGTCACCCAAGTTTGGGAGGCCACAAAAGTAAGTACAGGTATCTGAAATTCAGGAGAAGGTCCTGTTTTCTGCTGGTCATTGTGTTTCTGTCTTTAGGCAGGTGCCTTTATGTCCCTATTTCTGGTGGAAGATGTGGTCATTGTCAGGAGCTGCTTAATTGCTGAGAGTCCTGATTTCTTTGGAAATATGTTTCTATCCCTCATAGTGGGCAGAGGTGATGATGCTTCAGGAACGCAGTATAATCACCCCGATGTCTCGCCGCGTTGCGATGGATGGAGTTTGTCAACCCCAGAGATATTGGATGAAACTCCTTTCTGATCTATGTCTCTTCTATTGCAACGCAAGCCCTTCGCGACAAGTGCCAAATTTTAAAGAGGGGTTAAAAAAGGGATCCCAGCCTTCTTCAAGCATGGGATTTAAAATTCGGAATATACGTTCATGCAAAGTAAGCACATGTACAAAAATCAAACTGATTTGCAACGCTTAATCAGAGCACGGAGGTTTGGGTTTATTGGTGTGGAACATGGATGCTTATGGCATGGAATATAAGAAGACCTAGTCTTGCCCTTTCTGTGCGCATGTGTGCAACGGGGGAAAGGAAGGAAACGAGGGAGAATTCCGTTGATAAAACGAGTGCGAGCTTTCAGTATCATTTGGAATCTAAAAGCGATCATTTCCCTGTTGCACAATAGAGAAAAGCTGAAGAAGAAGAATTTCCATCAGACACTTTAAAAAGTCATTTATTTTTACAATCTCTAAAAATAACACATTATTTGAATTGTGTTTGGGCTTCATTTGAAGTAGGCATGTTATGGCCATCTATCAAATAGACTGGCTTAGTTAAGAAAGAATGCCAAGCTACAATTGAGTTACTATTACAATTAAGCTTACCTGTTCGTCTTTTGGGAGAGGGGATACTCTTTTTCTAATTTGTTACAGACCCTAGTTTGCTGTTTTGAACAAATATAATTTTTTTAAAAACCTGATTTAGGTTCAACAGAAAAGAAGGAGGTAGCATGATATTGTCATCCATGCCCCATTGAAATCTTAAATTCTCATAGGTTCTCATTATCAACCCAAGAACAGAAGGCTGTTTTCTGTGTGTTGTTAAAGAATTGGGAAGGATGTGGATAAATGGCTTCTGGGTTTATCATATTTATTATCACGAGGCTCCTGCTGAACTCTGCAGGGTAACACAAGTATTCAGGACTAGGAGATACACATTGTTGCCTAGCTTGCCAAGACCATCTGCAGAACCCAGATAGGTGATCTTGCCCTCCCTTTGTGCCTCCAGTCGCTTGACCTCTGAAATATATCTTGGTTCTTACGATATGGATGTTCTACCATGCCAGTCTGTTCTCATGGATAGTTTTTCCTGCCTTTAAAAGACATTGGGGGTGGGTGGGAAGAGGGGGCAAGTAGCCATGGGCAAGTGGAAGATCACATGCTTTGCACGTAAAAGACCCAGAATCAGTACCTGGTATCTCTGGGTCAGTGCTACATGAAAAACCGATACTAGTTAGTATGGACAATAATGGCCTGTTTTGTCTTAGTGTAAGGCTATGGTGGTTACTTCACGTCCATTTTGTCTCTAAGTGTTTGCTTCGGACTGGTACAAAAAAATCTTACTTCACGTCCATCACGCAACAGCTGAGATTTGTCTTGACCATGTACCCGGAGCGGGATCAGAGCGTGACAATACTGTACCTGGCACTGGGTTGGGGTATTCTCTTGTCACGGTTTGCTCCCGGTTCCTGTTCCGAGACAAGGGACTGTGTGGTAACAACTGTCACGCAACAACCAGTGTCCACCTAGTGGTCAGAGGCTGAAGCGACATTCGACATTAGTTTCCCTATGGGAAACACCATGCAGCACAAATGTTTATTAAAGAAAGTACTGAAAATTCTGTAGCATTGACATGTAAATCTCGGAAGACCAGTAAATCGAAATATTGAAAAAGTTTTATTTATGATATTTTTAAAAAGGGCTAAGAAAGCAAGACAAATTCAGAATTTGTCATGGAACATGACCATGAAGTAACAGTTGTCACGAGACAAGTTATTACGACCGTGAGAAAATGGAAACAAGGACTAAACAGGGACAAAACCACGTGATCTCAACCAACGCTATCATGGTACAAAACTAGTCACAGAACAAGGAAGGACATGAAGTAACCACCTATGTCTCTAGGTTTGCTTTATCCAATGGAGCATAGGTATACAAGAGGCTCTCTTTCACCATCAAACGTGGCCCACTTTGTTTAGAGTTTTGCATTGATTGGCAGAGGTTCTTCCAAGCTTGGATAGGGCAGAAGTTTAAACCTCAGGCCTTTCTGGATCTAAAGCAATTTCTCCACTGTTGAGTTTAATTGGATTTCTGTAGACTTTAAATGTTTGAATAAACATTTGTACAGACTATGCAAATGTACCCATATGTGTAGGATGGCAGTCTTAGCTATTGTGTATGGATTTGCTTGGAATCATTGCAATGTGTAGATAAAGCCAAATGGAAATATCACAATGCCGAAAGCATGTGTCTTAATAAACCAAATGGTGTTGCAACCAGGTAGTAGGACATGCTTGTTTGGGAGTTATATGGATTTCAAATATAACTTCTTTTACCCATGAAAACAGCATCCAATGGAGGCAATTCTTGAAAATAGCTTTCTTCTCCTTTGGTTTCCTAACCTCATGAATCTCCTATGGCCATCAGATGCCTTCAGAGGGTGGGGCCTTTTAAGCTGTGGCATGAGCACTGAGTGGAAGGATTTCGTGGTTTTCTTGTGTGTCCCCCTCCCCCTTCCTACCAGCCTCTTTAATGAGCAATGACAGGCTGGGCAACCCTGGTTGAGATCTGTCCACCTAAGGCAGCCACACAAATACTAGCTGTGCTAAATGGTTTGAATCTGCCAGGTTAGCTAGATGGGCACTGTGGCAAAAGATAATCAGACCAGTCTCCTGGAGAATGAGACCTGGCCCTCTTATAAGCACAACAACATTATTTTTCTGCCTTTAAAAAACAACAGCGAGGCTCATACTTCAAGGAGTGTCTCACTGCAGCCACATTCAAACAACGCTAAATAAACACAATGCTAGGTTTTCTAGTTTGTCTTTGAACCGTGTCTTTCTGTTGAAAAAAAGAAGAGTCCAAGGTGACTAACGAACAAAATACTCAAGAGTTGTGATCCGTGTCCACCTTTGCTGCTTGAGGACCTGTGTGAAGGTGCAACTCTTGGAGCTGGTGCTTCAACTGTTTTACTGACTTCCTGGCTTATTGTGAAGATTGTAATTCATGGGATGGTTGTGATTTTAATCATATTGGTTAAGCAGTTCTGAGTTTAGTTTTAATATCTTTTGTTTTGGTGTCACTCTATTTTTGCACTGGTTATTTTGTTTCTAGTGGTAAGGCAGGATATAAAATAATGAAATAAGTAAACACCATGTAAAAATAAGTGTTGCACTGGTAGTTTGAATGCAACCTCTTGCGATCTCATTCCTGAGTGGCTGTCTGTCTAAAACCCCTTTCCCCCAGATTCTGTCATTCTGCTAATGGAAGTCTATAAGTAGATCATGCCAAGTATGAGAACACAGAAGTATCAGCCAGGAAAAACATTATTAAAGCAACATTCAGTTTAAAACATAGACCAGAGAGAACAATGTAGCTGCATAGGCCAAAGACATGATTGAATGAACAGGGTATTTGCCTGTCGCTAGAAGGCCATCCAAGAGGAGACTAGATATATTTTTCTCTGTAGGGAGGTCTTAAGTGAGAAATTTTTTTCTGGAATTCCTGTCAATTGGAGATTGGAGATTGGTCAGTGAGGTAGGCAGGGGAAAATCCCGGTTATTTAGCATGGGACGGAGAAAAGGCCTCTTTTTCAGAAGGGTGTGTATCAGGCCAGGTAGTGCGAAGGTATTCCATCAGATGACTACGTCCTAATCTGTTTAGGGTCTGTAGGGTACACCACACCACACCACAACCACACCAAGCCACACCACAAAGACGGGCTTTTGAGAGATTTATCATCACTATCTTCCTTCTCCAATCTTCCTATTTCCTGTGTTTGATTTATATTTTAAAAGCTGCTTCCTGGAAGATGTAGTTGTTTGGAAGAAGCTCTCTATAGAGTCTAACGGGCAGGGAGACTATACATCTCAGGAAGAACTACAGTGTCAACCACGGGAAACAGGAAGCCTGGAGAAGCCCAATGGTGCAAGTTACTCCCTTGAAAGCCCATTGCTGTGGAGCGAGGGTTGCGTACAGGTGTGCTGATTTGGGTTTCTGGGCTGCGGTTCCTGGAATTCCTAAATAATGCTGGGATTTGAAGTCTACAAATCTAAAATAACAGACCCCTGGATAGCAGAATGGAGACTAATAAACTGTATATATGCTGACCGTTGCGTCCAACTAAGAAATGATATTCTACTGCCTTGCACATTGATTGCAAGAGGGTTATAAATGTTCCTTATTACAAAAACTGGACACTGTACTCTAGATGAGACCTAATCAAGGTTTCCTCCAATGTGTATGGTTGTGTGAGAATATGTCATGTAGCCCCCCTCCATGCAGCCCTTCTTGTCCTGCTCTGCACACACGCAATGACTATTTCTAGCTGCTTTGGTTCCAGTTCTGAAGGGTCCCTGTGCAGGGAGCAGGGGTGGAGCCCTGCCCAGTAGGGAAGAAAATGAGAGAGGATGTTGGGCCTAATCTGTGGTGAATAGAGGGGAACGAGTACCTTGTTTGTATAGGTGACAGAAGAATCTCTCAGAGTTGTCAGATAATCATGTAAATACATCTGCATCCAGGACAGACCATCCTTCAATCCTGTAGAATCTAGTCTAGACGATCAAATGCCCAGTGTTCCAGAGTCATTGCGCTTTAGTGGTTCCATCTTGGAGCAGGACTTGAGAGATCCAAATTATTGTTGTGACGAATCCCTGAACCTCGCTGAATGATCTTGTGGTGGTCGTTCTCTTCCCTGTCAATTTGACAGGAGGATTGTAAGGATGATGGGAGGAGAGGAGACCATGCACGCTGCCTGCAGGTCGTTGGAGGAAATGCAGGATACAGCATATAAACAAGCTGGAGGTTTAGCACAGCTGCACCTTGGTGGCATTCCTTCCTGCTTCCAAATATTTTTTAGACCCGAGGGGCAGATGATTTCCGTTCAAGGGGTCCTGACTCCCATTTGGTTAACAATGACAGCAATAAAACAACTCTCCCCTTGCAAGCCTGCTCTAGACCTTATACACGCTGCAACCCTGACACTTTTGTTCAAGGGCAAGTCTGCGGTGCCATATGGCTTGGTTTAGACTTGTGCGCAACTGTGGGCTGATGGAGCAGGTGTGAGAGGCGGAAGGTCAGTGAGGGCTCCAAAACTCCTTATATGTGCTCTGTGTCTAGGTCTGAAAGAAAACACAGGTGAAAAGGGGGAGATTTTTACTGGAGTAATTAGCTATGCTTCTCATTGCCTTATTTTCAGATTATGATTTTTTAAAAAAATACTGTATATACTCAAATATAAGCCTAGTTTTTCAGCCCTAATTTTGGGCTGAAAAAGGGGCCCTCGACTTATATGCGGGTCAATACTTTTAGCCACTGAGGCAAGTGCTTGGGTCAGTGGCTAAAAGTCATTTTAAACATTGCATGCCGCTTCTCATGATCCCCCTCTGCATCACAGGGGAGTCTAGGGTGGGAAATGCAGCAGGGCCTGTCAAGTGCTTGGGGCAGTGGCTAAAAGTCATTTTAAACATCACACACCACTCCCCCAGCTTACAAAGGAGGAGCTGCCAGGCCCTGCTGCATTTCCCACCCTAGGCTTATACTCGAGTCAATACATTTCCCCAGTTTTGGGGGGTTAAATTAGGGGTCTCGACTTATACTCGGGTTGACTTATACTCGAGTATATACGGTAATAATCTTCCACCTTGATCCCAAGTATAGGCAGAAATTTATTTGGTCTAGTCACTGTAGAAGCAATTGAGGAAGACTTTGGCTATTGGATTTTTGCATATTGAAAAACTGATTAAATGCCAGGGGACTATTCTTCAACCTTCCTTTAATCCAGGCCTGCCCAAAGTCTGGCCCGGGGGCCAAATCTGGTCCGTCAGGCCATTCTGAGTGCCCCGTGGCTGGCTGGCCTGCCCCTCCCTCCCCCTCCTTTGCCCCATGTTTTTTTAAAAAAAATCTTCTGCCAACACTGACACCGCTGGGAAGCTTGGGCAGCTGGGCAGACGGGCGGTCTGCCGCCACCGCTGGGGAGCTTGGGGGGGTGCAAGGTCACACAGATCACCTCTTCCAAGGGGCGACCTGTGACCACGGCTCCCTGTGCTTCCTTTGGTCCCCACCTTCCTTCTTTCCTCCCTTCCTTGGTCCCCACATTCCTTCCTTCCTTCCTTCCTTCCTTCCTTCCTCCCTTGGTCCAAACCTCCCTCCCTCCCTCCCTTCCTTGTTCTCCACCTGCCTGCCTTCCTCTCTTGGTTTCCACCTTCCTCCCTCCCTCCCTTGGTCCCCACCTTCCTTCCTGCAGGTGGGATTGCAAGGGGTCAGTGGGTGGGGCTTAGGGTCAGTGGGTGGGGCTTGCAGTGGGGTGGCAGGGTCGGGGAGCAACCGGCCCCTGACACATTCCCAGCCACCAAATCTGGCCCTCCTTACAAAAAGTTTGGGCTCCCCTGCTTTAATCTCTTGAGTTACAACCTTGCTTGGTGAAGTTGAAATCAAGTTGTTAACTCTTGAGAAGGCCTGGGGGGTGGTGGTTCTCTTTTGTGGTTGGTAGCCTAGATTGGACTCACCACACCAGTGTTGCTCAACATGGGATTCATGATACCTAAAGAACCCCTTATTCTTTTGATTCCTCACAATGTTTGAGCCAGAGTTCAGACCTGATATGGAGTAGTGTTTTAAATGTTAAGTTAGGATCCTGGTTCCAGGATCCAAGAGATGCGATTTTCTGGGTTTTTATTCACATGTATTACACTTGGCATAAATCCTGTTGCAAATTATTGTAACGGGAGTAACAGAATTGGGTGTCACCAGCTTACAGAAGGCATTATGTATTTCATGCCGAGTGGTGGGACATGGCGTGCAACTCCAAACACCTCGACTAACGACTTGTGGTGATTCACCAAGGAAATTCTTCACTTATGTTATGCTGGTTGTTGAAACTAATGTGATTCAGCCAGTGCTTCTTAATCCTTAATCCATTAACTACTCAACATTGTCATCTAACAAACCCAAGTTCAAAAGTAAGGAATCAAAAAACTGTATTCTATGCCAGGTAACCTGAAAGAGGGGTACACTTAAGATGAAAGACAGTGTGGTAGAGCAACTAGGTTACCAGATTACGGCTTGAAAGATCTAGCCCTGAAATCAGTTTAGAAGTCTTTCACGCAGGGTAAAAGTCCATCTCCTATGGTCACAGGGCTTCATATCCTAAGACCATTTCAAAAAGACATGTCTTTGAAAGCTGTTTCTCTTCATGCAATCCTTAAAAATCCTTTGGGAACAAAGTTGGAACTCCAGTTCCCTCCTGGTGTCTCTCTTCCGACGTGTTTTAAAATATTTGTGTGCTAATTCGAAGTCATCCCCCCCCAATCCATCGATGCAGAAGTGGTCTTCAAAGGAAAGAGAACCGTATGCCATCTTGGAGCAAAATATACCATGCCTTCTGCAAGGACACAAAACAATAGACCACAGAAAGGCATGGAAACAGGCACCGGACATTTCAGGATAAGCTTTTTGTGGCCTGGATGGTGGGGAAAAGACCAACATTATCAGTGGTGGAACTGATCCTTTCACAAGAGCAAATAATCTGGACCAACCTTTAATGATCTTGGCCTTCCCCTCTTTCACATCAGGATATAACCCCGGAGAATGATTGTGGAGAAAAACTGGGGAAATTCTGTATGCTATATATTGGGTTCCTGAGAGAGAAGGGTAATTTTCAGTGTTAATTTCCATACATGCATAAAAAAACGAGTAACTGGCAGGCGGTCCTTCCTCCCTTGGACAAAAACCTCAAAGGACTTTGGGATGGGGAGACGGGGCTCCAAAAGCCAAGCTTTTCTCTCCCCCCACTTTTTCCTGAAAGAAAAAAGAAAGAAAGAAAGAAAGAAAGAAAGAAAGAAAGAAAGAAAGAAAGAAAGAAAGAAAGAAAGAGAAAGTAAGTAAGAAAGAAAGAAGCGATAATGGCTGGCAGGCAGGTCAGTCTGTAGCTCTGGGCAGGCATTTCTGGCGATCAAAGGGGATTTTGTGTGGAATGTCTGTGTCAGCTTAAGCAGCCTGTGGGGGAGATTGAACGTGCTGGAGCAGGCGGTGGCGGTGGTGGAGGGGTGGGGGAGCAGGGTGAGAAATAGCTCCCCTTGCCCCATCCTCTGTGGATTCACGGCAACTTCCTGACCTCTAATGATCCTATTCTTGTAAAGGAGGGGATGGGGGCGGGCGGGCGGGCTCTGCATTGGGAGGGGGGAGAAAGAGTGATGGTCTCCCGAAGAGCGAATGGGCCCGAGGGTGCCCTTGGCTCTGCCGGAAAGCTTCGTCTCACAGATGAGGAGGGAGGCTGGGGTCGTAATAGCTCCCAAATGGTGCCCTTGTTGTGGAATTTGGCATCCCTCCCGGCAGAGATGCAAAAAGTTCCTCTTTGGCTTTATAGGTCCCCAAAGACCACAGCCCACTTGGTCAGTGGCTGTGCTGGCTGCAATCATAAAATCATAGAGAGTTGGAAGAGACCTCCAGGGCCATCTAGTCCAACCCCCTGCCATGCAGGAACCACCATCACAGGACCTCTGACAGATGGCCATCCAGCCTCTGCTTAAAACCCCCCAAAGAAGGAGAACTCCACCACCCTTTGTGGCAGCATATTCCACTGCTGAACAGCTCTAACTGTCATGAAGTTCTTCCTAAAGTTCAAATGGAATCTCTTTTCTTGTAGTTTGAAACCATTGCCCCGAGTCCTAGTCTCTGAAGCCATGGAAAACAAACCTGTTCCCTCTTCAATGTGACATCCTTTCAAATATTTAAACATAGCTATCATATCCCCCCTCAGCCTTCTTTTAGAGAGGCTAAACGTTCCCAGTTCCCTAAGCCATTCCTCATAAGACATTTCCTCCAGACCCTCAACCATCCTGGTCACCCTCCTCTGCACCCGCTCAAGGTTGTCAACATCCTTTTTAAACTGAGGTGCACAGAACTGGACACAGTACTCCAGGTGGGGTCTGACCAGAGCAGAATAGAGTGGTACTATCACTTCCCTTGATCTAGACACTATGGTTCTGTTGATGCAACCAAGAATTGCATTGGCTTTCCTGGCCGCCGCATCACGCTGCTGAACTCATGTTCAATTTGTGGTCCACCAAGACTCCCAGATCCCTTTCACAGGTACTATTCTCCAGACAAGTGTCCCCCATCCTATATCTATGCAATTCATTCTTTTTACCTGGATGTAGGTAATGTTTTGGGGGAGTTTGGAACACCTCCTCTCTCTGCATCTTGTCCTGCCATGTGCCGCCCTCAGGGACGCCACGTTGCTGCACAACGCTTTCTTGACACCCCCCCCCCAAATCAAACACACCTGTTGGGGGCAATGGCACCTAGAGAAGGTTCTCCTCTGAAGATCGTAAGTACTGGGACGGCTCTTATAGGGAGGTCACAGTCCTTCAGGTAGCCTGAGCCCCAGCTGTGTAGCACTTTATCGGTCGTGACCAGTACTTTGCAGTGGGACCAGAAGCAGACTGGCAGCCAACAGAACTCTTGTGACAGGGGGCTTCTGTGCTCCTGGTAAGTGGCCCCAGCCAGCAGTCTGGGGCATAGGATGGAACCAAGGCATGTGTTACTGTAGCCAAACTGGAGGCCTTAAGGTAGAGGCATAGCTGGGTCACTCACGGGTTGTAACTGTGCAGATGTACTCCTGGCCATGACCCTAGCTGGCTGCTCAGGGATGAATCCAGGAGTACATCTAAGCTGTGAGTGTGAGTTGTTAGAGGAAGCGTAATCCATCCAAGCACCAGTTGGGTCTCTCTTCTTTCTGCCTTGATGGACTAAGACCACCTCTGTCATGCCATAGCACAAGCTTTAGTTTGTTTGCCTTCATCAGTTCCATAAAGCAAAGTGTTCTGCTTATATATCGCCCCATATCACTTCAAGTAGTCTCTGGGTGGTTTACAGTTTTAGTTAGAGTATGCAGGCTACACACCCACCACCACCACCACCCCCGTTCAGCAACCTGGATACTCATTTTACCGACCTCGGGAGGATGGAAGGCTGAGTAAACCATGAGCCAAACTACCTGGGATTGAACCCCAGGTCATGAGCACAGTTTTACCTGCAGTACAGGCATTTAGCCACTGCACCACGGGTGCAGCCACTGGTTTAGAGCCATGGAGTTTATTAGGTGTTGGGTGAAAAAGAAAGATAGAATTGGATGCCGCTACCGTTTTTTGGCATTGAACTTCAAAGCTCCAGAAACCCCTCTGCCTGGGGGACATAATGGAACCCTGAGGGACACCACCAGTCAGTGGCCAGGGCATCAAACAGGAGCCCCCTGGTGCTACCTTCTTGGCATTCCAGAGGCATGGTCCAGAAGGATACCATCATTGATGCTATCAAAAGCTGGTGACAGCATCAAAGCTGCCCAAAAGACATCTTTTATTATTTTATCTCGTTCCTGGCATAGAACATCCACCAAGGTGTCTGCATCCAATAACCACACCTGCAGTCAGACTGAAATTGATCCGGTTAGATCATTTCATCCTAGGCATCCTTGGAACTGAGAAACCATCATGCACTCATTACCTGGCCCCCAAATTGAAGGCTTTGATGACATCTTGGAGGTTAGAGACTGATTCACAGTTGTCTAAAACAGTAAGATTTTTTTTTGGGGGAGGGCGTTTTCAATAATGATCTTATTACTCTCCCCCTTTAAGCATTTTGGCACCTCGCCTTGCTCCAAGAAGACATTCACCACTCCCTGTACCCACCCAGCCAGTTTATCTCGGGTTGGTTTTATAAACCAGGGAGGGCCAGCACCCACCACACATGCTCCTTGTAATCGCCGCAAGGATCTTGTCCACAGTTCTCAGGCTATACAAATAGAAACATCTCCAACGGACAAGAAGAGGCTAAAGTTACACCCGTGGGGCCTGCATCAACTACTACACCATCTAAGTCAGTGCAGAGCGGCGTGACTTTGTATAGTGTCACATGAAATCCTTTGTAGTGGTTGTTGAATGGTGAGCATCATGTTCTTATGAGGATGTGTGTCGTAGCTCCCTGGTCCCTTGAACTATTTCCGTGGTATAACTCCGTACAGAAGCCATGGTGGCAGAGAGGAATGCTTTAGTGATCTGTTATTCATTAGTCTTTTTGTAAGGGTTGATGAATATAAACCCTTTTGTTATAAGCAAAGAAATGTGGCCATTTCCATTTGTGATTCGGTGAGCAATTATCTTGGTCTCCTCTCTGGGTCGTGATTGTAAATTGAATGATTGGTGGGTGTTTTAGAGATCAATACTGATGGACGTGTGGGAGGTGTCTGAAAAACATCATCTTAGGCCTTTATTTTCTTATTCCTAGCCTGTATTGTTCAGCTGTATTACAAGGTTGGTGTACTTTCTCTTATGAAAATTAGGTACTGTAATACCTAATGCTAATCTGCAGTTTTTAGCATCCCACTCAATAGTTTTGTCCTCTCAAGTATTCTGCTTATATTCCAGTATTGTCATTAAGTGGGTATCTTTAATGATGATTAGGTGTTAACTTGCATCTAGTGAGTATGTCATAAGAGTAGAAGGTATATGTTGATTTTATTCTTCTGCATGGTTTTTAAAAGGGGGGGGAGAGAAAGAGAGAGAGAGAGGATTGTAGGTAAAGAAAGAAGGATGTACAATGTTGGATATTTTGAAGGGAATTTTGATATTGAGGTCTTTGTCCTATCCAAAACACTGTTCAAAAGTAGTTCAAAGGAAGGAAGGAAGGAAGGAAGGAAGGAAGGAAGGAAGGAAGGAAGGAAGGAAGGAAGGAAGGAAGGAAGGAAGGAAGGAAGGAAGGGATTTGTTGGCAGATCACTTCAGAAAAGAGAAAAAGTGAGTAAAGAGAGTTACTATTGAGTATAAATTGGGCTTTTTGTTGATTCGATGTTTTAGCTCCCAAATGTTTATTTTTGTGTTATGGAACCTAAAATTTATTTTTCTGTGATGGAACCTTCTGTCACTGAACCTTCTGCCCAGTCCAGAGGCAGGTTGACCAACTTAACAGGACTTAGTTCACAGCTACAAAGTTTCTGTTTTCTTCAGCTTGTTGGATATATGGGGAAAACAGAGCTGGGAAAATGCTTTTTTTTTTGAAAACACAAAAAACAAACTACATTGCCCAGAATCCCCAAGCCAGAAAAGCCAAAGACTTTGCTCAGAGCTTTCCAAGTCCTGTCTGCCAATTGTTTGCACCAGCCAGGGTAAAGTCTGGTTAGTCTCCTCTTTCCAACGCTTCGATCTCTGACCAAAGGCCATAGCCAAGCATTCTCCTCCTGTGGGCAAGTGCCACCTTTTAAAAAATTTCCTGGTGGGAATGGCCCTTGAGCTGAGAAATTAGGAGGAGGAATCGGAAAGACGGAAGTCTCTTGGATCAGCCCTTTTGCCCGTGTCACCCTCCGCTGCTCAAGACCCCTCTAATGAGCTGCCTGGCTGTCTTTAGAGATTTACCGAGCCTTGTTGGCTGCATTGCTTGTGGCTGTGACCCTCAAATCCAGGCTCATGTGGCGGGGCTTTGCAGCCACTCTTGTGACAAGGAGATGAGGCTTTGTGTGTGTGTGTGTGTGTGTGTGTGTGTGTGGTTAGCCCTGAGCAGTGTGCTTGGTGAATGTCAACCTCACAGGGATTTAAGACGTGGCTTGACCATAAGGTGTGTGTGTGTTGTGTCGTTAAAGTCATGATTGACTCTTCGTGACTCCATGTCCATGGAGTTTTCTTTGCAGGAATACTGGAGTGGTTTGCCAGTTCCTACTCCAGGTGCCTACAGCACCTGGTATTCCCTGGTGGTCTCCCATCCAAGTAGTAACCAGGGCCACCCTGCTTAGCTTCCAAAATCAGGGAGATCGGATGTGCTTAGGGCATCTAGGCAGCTTGCCCATAAGGTAGTTGCATTTATTTATTTATTTATTTATTTATTTATTTATTTATTTATTTATTTATTTATTTATTTAAAAACAACAACAACAACAACAACAGACTGGCTTTTGTTTGGGAATCATTTTCTAGTCAACATAGAAAAGGGGGAATATCAACTTGCCATGCAGGCTTGGAGTACCAAGATTCCATTCTGCTTTGGTGTTAGAGAGGGATCGGAGTGGTGCCATACTTTCCCATCTCTGATCCGGTCGCGCTTTGCTCCCCTTCCTCAGCGAGAGAAGTTCCCGCTTTGTCCCCCATTCTCAGCCTTGATTCAGGTCCTGGTTGAATTCAAGAATATGCCTCTGTCTGACAAGGGGTTAATCTCTCTCTCTCTCTCTCTCCCCCTTCCTTGCTCACACAGGTGTATCCGGAGGGAGGCTGGCGCGAGAGGTGCATGGCGTGATGGGGTGGGGAGGAAGAGAGAAAGGCCGCGGGTGGTAGTCACTGCTGGGAACCGAGAGAGGTGGGGTGGTGGTGGCGGCTTATGTATCTGCTTTAGAGCGATCTTTGTGTCCCTTGCACATCATTAGTGAATCAGAAGCACTGAGGGGAGAATAACCTGGCGGAGCTGGAATTAACCCTGTGACTGTTGATGGATGGTGGCAGTGGGGGTGGGGGATGGGATGGGGATTTGCTGGGGAAATACACACACACACACACACACACACACACACACACACACACACACACACAGAGAGAGAGAGAGAGAGAGAGAGAGAGAGAGAGAGAGAGAATATATATCAGCCGTTGCTTTAGCAGATTTCTGCTTTGCTTTACTTGGTATCTACTTATTTGCAAAATTTATTTCCAAATTTTTTAGTCTCCCCCACTAACAAGTGGTCTCTGGGTGGCAACACATTAATGTGTGCACACCTGAATGTGGGTTGCATTGGAGAAGGAGCCCAATGGGAGGAACAGGTTATCCTCTATCAAGCAGAGGTCCCTTCCACTCATCTTTTAGGGTAGAGAGAGATTTCTTGCCACCCGTCATTGCAGGTGGAATTTAAATGAGCGGCGCCCTTGTGATCGGTTGAGCAGAAGCATTATCCTGGCGTGTGTGTTTGTGTGGGGCAGATCCTGCTGTTCCCCACACACACACACCCCACCACCACCACGTCTTTCCTCTTTCCTTCCTCTTCCTGTTTCCCTGCCCTTTTGTCTGGGTTCAGCTTGCAGCAAAAGTGGAGCTGTCACAAACTGAATTGGTATCTCGAGCTCTGGGTCTGGGTGTGGGTGTGGGTGTCTTTGGCTTGCCTTGAAGATGGCAGTATTGGAAGTCAAGTTGTTTCATGGAAATTCAGGAGGCCAGTTGTGTGTGTGTGTGTGTGTGTGTGTGTGTGTGTGTGTGTGTGTGTGTGTGTGTGTGTGTGTGTGTGTGTGTGTGTGTGTGTGTGTGTGTGTAGCAAGGTGCTTCATTTCAAACCCACCTGCCTCCATTTGTATCTGTTCCAGGTGGGGGGGGATGTTGCTTCTTGCTTGGATCCAGGATGGCAATTTCTTAGTGCTTCATCCTTGCACACGTGCTTAGTAGTACCCAGCTGAAGACCTAATCCACTGTGACACTGCGGCCATCTCTGCAGCAGCTAATTGTAGCATCCCCATCAGCGGATTACAGTTTAAAGTGGGGAATAAGCAGCAGGAGCAGATGAGCTCCTAAGCAACAAATCTCCTGTTTTCATGCGAGCAACTTTTATTAATAATATAATTAAGACGCTGGTGGAGGGGATGGAGGGGAGGGGCAACTGCAGAAAAGCATTTGTAGGAGACCACAGTTACCTTCCGAATGTTTTTCTTTGGGTTAGGTTTATGGAAGAGTTTTGTCAAGTGATTTCTGCCTGATATAGATGAGATCCGCAGTCGAATTCTTCTCTGGATGTCAACTTTGACCGCTCTGCCCTGGACTGCTCTTCTCTAAGCGAGATCCTCCTGCTGTTATCTTTGATGGTTTCTGTGTCTCATTCTTTAAATCTGTAGTGGGCGGGGAACCTCTGCTCTTCCAGATGTTTTGGGTTGTAACTCGGCTCAGCCCAACGCAGCATGGGCAGTGGGAAAGGATTCTGAGAATTGCTATTGCAGTCTAGCACATCTGGAAATCTGAAGGCGTCTCCGCTGTAGACGGAATTTTAAGGTAGGAGTTGGCGGCAGCAGTCGTTAACTCCTTCGTAAGAGTTAGATGCAAAGCAATGCATTCTGACATGGAATTGCGTCTTCTTTTCTCCACATGTGAAGGATAAACTGAAAGCGTTTGTTGTGGGCTGGAATTGTTTGCTCATTGTACTTCCCTATCCTTACGGTCTAAATTGCTTCCCCCAAACTAAACATGCTATGTTCCTGAGCCCTGTTGCCAATTAAACGGGAACCTGGGGATTTCTGTGGATGGTTGTATTCAGCAGTTCTCTCCTTGAACCCTCAGTGATGCAGTGAAAATCTCTCTTTGGTCTAGATAGTGGTTCTCAAACTGTGGGTCCCCCAATGTTCCTGGACTACAACTCCCAGAAATCCTGGCCAGCACAGAGAGTGTTGGAGGCTTCTGGGAGTTGCAGTCCAGGAACATCTGGGGACCCCCAGGTTGAGAACCACTGGTCTAGATGAACTTGGAAACCATTTGCATGGCAATTCCCAGAAAGCACTACTTGTTTTTGCTTTCCTGCCTGGGAGGATTCTGGGAGTCCCAGTATGTAATATTGGGGGGGATTTTGGGCATTGTAGTCTGGAAAGTCTATATGTTTCCAAGCTTTCCTGTCTAGCACAAGCAGTGGCCTCAACCGCCTTCATGGAACACTGGAGATCCTTCTCTTTTTTTGTCCATCTCACCGTCTGGTCCCCCTTTTCCAACAGGTGGTTAGTGCTCTAAAGCAGCCTCTTGTAGCTATCTGAGCAGTCGATCTGCAGGTCATGCAGGGACTTCTCCACTCACGTACGCGCCTCTGTGTTCCAGACGCGGTGTAGAGGGGCCATTTGGCCACATGTGTGTTTTTGGAAGGAAAACCTTTGCTCCTTGGCTTTTAGTGCTGCTAAAGTCAGAATCCAGGCTACTGCCCCAACTAGAATCAGTGCCGTGGATACAGTTACGATAAAATCTGGTCTGGGCACAACAGACCCACTCTGTTGAAACAGGCTAAAATCCACACGTTAAGTGCCTTAGTAGATAAAAACATGTGCTGCCCGGTGACATTTCAAGCACTGGGTTTTCATATCTTTGAGGCCAAGGCAGCCTTGGAAATTCTAACAGTTGTATTCCGAATTTTTCTCGAGCTCTGGGGTGTGGAGTGCATTGCCTCCTCAATTTGAAGCTGGGTCCTTCTGAGGGTTGCGTGATTTGAATTGACAAAGCTGGCTTGCACAGCAAAAAGCTAGCTAGGTCAACGTCCTGCCCTTCCTTTTTTTATAAACCCTCGAGAATCTCTCTTCTTCACCACACTCCCCTCTAGCTCAATATGGAGCTTTTCCACCACACAACTGTGACGGTTCAGGAGGAGCCAGATGGATCACACAGTTCCTTGTTGACGTCTAGATATTTTGTGTGCATGCCTGGTAATGCAGAGCAGTGCCAGCCAACTGCTGCACAGCTCTCTCACCCCATCGCATTGCGGGAGGCCTGTGGAGGAAATTACCCCAGCGTCCAACACAGTTAGACTCTTGAATTGTGGAGAAGCTTTGGTCCTCAGTGTGTTCTGGACCGAAGCTCCCACAGTCCTTTAGAGTTGATCCTGCCCTCTTGACTCCAGGGTTAGAGATTTGGGAGACCCAAGTTTTTCCACTGCTCATTGTAGGTGTGCTTCAGATTGAGTGTTTCTTTCATTTCAGGAATAGGGAAGTCTGCACTGCAGCGGAACGTACTCAGAAAGGAGTTCATTGGCGTCTTTTGCCTCTGTGGTGGTAGAAATCCAGTACCTTGGAACCTGATCTAGCTATAGGTAGAAGAGATCCATTGAAATCAATGGGCTTCATGTAAAACATGATTAGAACATGCCATCATTTTCATTCTGTAGATATGGCCAGATCCATGTCCTTCCCAGTGAACACACGGACACGCTGAAAACGTTTGTTCTCTTGTTTGCTGATATTCTTCTTTATCCCCTTCTTCCTTCCAGAAACTCATGGCAGTATAAGTGACTGGATCTAACCCAGTGGTTCCCAACCTGGGGGTCGGGACCCTTTTGGGGGTCGAACGGCCATTTCACAGGGGTCGCCATGAGCCAGTGAAGAAAAAGGCACAAACGGCTTGGGTCTGGAGAAGGAGGGGGAGGAAGGGGGGAGAATAAGTTACAGCTTGATAGGTTGGAGGGGATGTCAGTCAATGGCACCGGAGGCTGCGATTGTCTGAGGGTGCCTGTAGAAGGAAGTTCTCTATGGCACCTGCGGCAGTGGCCTGCCCAAGGGGGCTTGTGGCTTCTTCCAAGCAGGGCAAAGGGATCACCACAACATGAGGAACTGTATTAAAGGGTCGCAGCATTAGGAAGGTTGAGAACCACTGAGCAGTGACACCGGCTCAAGCAGCGAGATTGGCCTATGTGCGTGGGCATTGTGTAGCCTTCTAGATGTTGTTGGGGTAGCATTCCCCTCACTGCTAGCCATTGTTGTGAAATGCTTGGTATTGTAGTCTAGCAACCTTTAGGGCAGTGGTTCCCAGCCTTGAGTAGCCCAGGTGTTCTTGGACTGCAACTCCCAGAAGCCTTGACCACTCACTGTAATGACTCTGGTTTCTGGGAGTTGCAGTCCAAGAACACTTGGGTTACCCAAGATTGGGAACCACACCTTTAGAGGGTGCACATTGTCCATCTTGGAACTAGCTGAAGGCTTTGAAAGGAGCTTTATACCCACATAGTGATTCTAACTAGGATCTCCCAAAACTCTTGCCCAGAAGTAGGAAACTTGATGCTTGAGATTTTTTTTTAATTGAACTCCTATACATTGGCTATGCTTAGTATGTTTTATGGGAGATATTGCCGAGAATACCTGGTATTTACCAGAGTACAGTACCAGAGTTATCCATCCTTTCTATACCGTATGTATCCTTAAGATGGTATGCTGCTATGTATGACTCAGGAAGAATGACAATTAATTCAAAGGCACATTTCAATCCTTTCCTTCATTTGTCCATCTCTGTTTCTCATTTCTTCTGATGAAGTCAGTGTCACGTACTTGCCTCTTCTCCTCGCCTCTTGATCTTCACAGTGGCCTTGTAGCGCAGGGGGCTCGCTGTGGGCTCCATGATTCCCATAAAAATGGAATCAGAGGTTGACTGGAATTGCACATCTGGTAGCATAAAAATGTTAGGGTAGAAACAAGGTGCTGGATGGACTACCTTCCTTATTTTAAATGGGGGACTCCTGAACCTTTTTAAAAATTGCACTATTAATTCATTTCGTTCCTCCTTTCTTCTGATGAGCTGGGGATATTCTAAGGGTGATGTATGTGTGTGGCAGCCAAGGGCTGCACATCAAAACAGGAAGCACATGTAGTTCATGCCATGCTTGAGGGGCAGAGGGCAAGCTTATCAGGGTCTCAATCGTGGTGGTCCTCTGATGAGTCATCCAGACAAAGGACCTCTTGAGTATTTTGGGCCAATAAGCTGGTAACTTGCAACACTCTTCCCCTCTAGGTTGTGGCCCATCAATTCCACCCAAGATCTTCCTTTGGAGATGTTCAACGTTGAACATTTCTGAAGAGAATGCCCATGGGCTGGGTTTGCTCTGAGCGGCTGCGTGGCATCCTGCATGTTTATTTTAAGCAGGGCTGGGGAACCTACAACCCTCTGACTGTCGTTGGACTGCAACGCCAAAGAGCTCTAGCTGGCAGAGACAATGCCAAAGGCTGGTGGAAATTGCAGTCCACTCACATTTGGACGGATCCGCAAGGAGTAGCCCTCGGCCACTTCAGAGCAGGTCTGATTTGATTGGTTTCTGTGCATGCAACCATGGGGCACAGTGGCTGCTGCTCCAGAATAATTCCACACCCAGGCGTCAAGTGTGGGTCCTTGCAGTAGAATGTGTGAAATGGCCCTTGTACATTTGTGTGTGAAACAAGATGATGCTTTTCTATTTGCTAAGGTGGCAGCCCAGCCAATAACAAATACTGTACACTTACTTCTTTGGTCTGCAGGTGCTCAGGAGTGACACTACAAGGTATCTGCCAAGTTCCCTCATCAGCAGGCTGCAAATTAAGCCCCCCCCCCCAGACCTTGCCCATCCTCTTTAGCTGGTGGGCTACAAATGGATAAAGATCTTCACCCAAGCCCCAGGGATGCTGCCTCTCCTCCCCCCCCCCCGGGTTCTTGTCCTGATATTTTATTCTCCTCCGTTCTGGCATTCCATCCTAGGATTGCCCTCTTCTTGGCTGGACAGGAAGACGAATGAATTCCATTACGGGATCGTGATTTTATTCCACGTGTCAGAGAGTCTGAGATTAACTTGCTCACCAATCTGTGACCAGCCCAGATACACACATGCCCGTGCATCTCCTGCCTTAGCTCCTACCACCACCTTGACTCTCCTTCACATGCAGGCTGGTAGACTTTTCCATATGCCTGAGTTTTGTCTGGAAGAGTGGTTGGTACTTGGGACTTGGTGCCACCCAGTGCCCATGCATGCTGCAGGTTATGGAGTGGCTCTGGGTCCCATTTCAAAAATTGCATATACAGGGAATGCCTTCGGGCTCTGGCTGTTCATCCCCCGTACTGCTGCTGCAAGTGTTGCCAGCCCCATGACACGGAAGGAGGGAAGACACGGGCAGAGTATCACTGGTAGAGAACAGCAGGTTCTCGTGAGAGAGCTGGACTATAAACATGGTCTTTAAAACCAAGTTACTAGTCCTTACTGGAGAAATATACAGCATTACCTCTACTTACGAGTTTAATCCAATCCAAATGCACGCTCATAAGTCGAACACCTTGTAAGGAGAGCAGCTGTATCTAATTTTTTTAAAAAAAATAAAAAACAAGGAAAAAATGTAAGTGGAGCAGACCACATCTAAAATTTGTAAAGCAGCAGATAAAATGCCAATGGCTTTCCACCCTTAAGTCGAATTGCTCGTAAGTAGAGGTACCACTGTATAGGCTTAAAAGCTTTTGGGTAATAACCTGGTGGAAGAAATAAAAGTGCAGTGCGGCAGGGGAATGTCCCAAATTTATTTATTTATTTATTTAGTGCGGCTCCACCAAACCAGGTTTTTGGGAGCCCTCCAACTTTTGTGGGGAATGTCCCAAATTTATTTATTTATTTATTTATTTATTTATTTATTTATTTATTTATTTATTTATTAAATGCCACCAAGTCACTTTTGACTTCCCATGACCGTATATGAGATAGCCTTGATGTGGTGTACAGTGCATGCTCCACCAAACCAGGTTTTTGGGAGCCCTCCAACTTTTGTGACGCGTTAGACATTTGGATTTATTTCTCCCCTTCTCTCTTTTGAAGAGAAGCGATGCTGCAGTTTTAATAGACCCGGCCTTTGATTATACTTTGCGGAAAAAAAATGCATGGCATCATTACAGCATTGATTATAACTTATCCTCACTTTCTTCATAAAAATCAGTACATCACCATTTGTGGGACAGGCACCTCTTATTTTCTTCTTCCCCCTCCTTCCTCTTTCCTCTTTTAAAGGAAGGGGTTTGTGCCTTTTAGGGATGGTATCTCTTCTGTAAGGATGTAGGAGCTGCAAAACATGGTATGTATGTATGTATGTATGTATGTATGTATTTATTTATTTATTTATTTATTTATTTATTTATACACTTATATACATATACACTTATACCGCCTGTCTTCCAAAGGAATTCTGGGCTGTTTACAATCTCTCTCTCTCTCTCTCTCTCTCTCTCTCTCTCTCTCTCTCTCTGTATGTATGTACTGTAGATAGATAGATAGATAGATAGATAGATAGATAGATAGATAGATAGATAGATAGATAGATAGATGACATAAAACTATCAATACTCAAACATCTCAATAAACTAAGCAATTATCACAGACACAAAAAATTGGAAAGAAATAGAAAAAAAAACTAAACTAAACCAATAATAATAATAATAATAATAATAATAATAATAATAATAATAATAATAATAATAATAATAATAATAATAATAATAATAATAATAATTGGCAGACGGACTTAAGGCCAGGGGAAAAAAACAAAGTCACCAAAAGCCACTCTAAAGTCTCTTGGTCTGCAGAGACAGTGAGCTGGCCAGAGAAACAAATTCTTTTTTACCCATGGGAGAAGGTGCTGGGCATAGGTTGCGCCTGCTGCCATAGGATTGCCTCTTGGAGTTGGTAGGACAGTGTTGGGCATCCCTATGGCACAGGTGGGCACCCGACATCGCCCCTTCACAGCCACCTGTACTCAGGTTAAATGGCTGTATTGGCACTTTGCGGAAAATTAGTGGCTTTTGAATCGCAGTTTGAGCGCTCACTCTCTAAAAGTTTCGCCATCACTGTGGCAGGAGATGGAGTGGGAGGCTGTCTGGGGCAAGAGGATTTCTCCAGAGGCTGGACATTGAGAGGTTGCCTCCTTCCTAATCTCTTGTGCCCAGCCTGCCCGTCTTCACCCGCCCTTCCCCTGCGTTTGCTGAGATGCCCCTAGACCCCAGGTGGAAGACTCATTACCCCTGGGGAAGGGGAAAAGGAGGAGAGGTATGGGTTGTGGATGGAAGCAGACACTTAACCCCTCACTGCCTGCAGCAAGATGCAAGGCTGGAACTCTACAGGGTCAACAGCAGCTGCCACCACACATGACTGCTTGTGACTTGGCGAAATAAGTTACTCAATACTGAGGTTGTACAAAGTCTGCCTGAGCTCTGCAGGAGCTAGAGAACCATCAGCAAGTTTAGGGGACTGCGAAGGAAGTGAGCCTGGGGGTGAGGGGCGAGGGGTGGGGGGCGGAGAGAGAGAGAGTGAGAGTGAGAGAGAGCAGCTGAACACTGTGGGTTTGTTCACTTCCTTACACCCTCCCTCCCTTTGCACAGCTCTGTGGCCAGGGCCTCTGAATCCATTTGCTGGAGGCTATTTGCAGGTTTTGGGATTTCCAGCACATGGGCCACTCGCTTTCCCGATGCCCTTCGGGAGCTTAAGCAGCCAAGGGCTCCAGCAAATGAGTAAAGTGGATAGAGGGACACTTTTCTCCCTCTCACAAAATACCAGAACTTGGGGATATCCACTCAAATCGAGGGCTGGGAGAGTGAGAACAGACAAAAGAAAATATTTTTTCACCCAGCGCCTTGTTAGTCTGTGGAACTCCCTGCCACAGGATGTGGTGGTGGCATCTGGCTTGGATGCCTTCAAAAGGAGATTGGTCAGATTCCTGGAGGAGAAGTCCATTACAGGTTACAAACCATGATGGAGATGTGTAATCTCCAGGCTTAAAACCAGGGTACTTCAAGGACCAGATGTAGGGGAGTGGTATGAAGAGACAGATATCTAGTCTCATGCACTCCCAGACACATTTGGTGGGTCCACTGTGAAATATAGGAAGCTGGACTAGATGAGCCTTTGGCCTGATCCAGCATGGCTCTTCTTATGTTCTTAAGTAGGTGCAGCTGCCCTTCCCTCCCAGCCATCCTCTTTTCTCAACCAGTGTGAAAGGGCCTCATTTTTCCCTTTTAATGTGTGGTGGAATGCACTGTGGAATTCTCCCTGGGCGCATTAGGATTTCAGCCAGTCCAGAGTGTGCAGAGTAATCTGATTGGGTCGTGGCTGAGACGGTTGAGAGGCTGGAGAGATGAAGGAAGAGAAGGCTCCAGAACTGGGGGCCAGAAAGGTGGACCATTGGCCGGGTTGCAGCCTCTCCTTCCCTCGCCGGCCTTCTGCTGGCTCGCTTGACCAACAAGGAGAGCAGGGCACATTAATGCAGGCGCACAGGCCCGGGTGCTTCATTAGCAGCATGTGGAACGGAGTAACGCATCCGCATCCCATTAGCCTAATGAAAGAAGCGAACAGGCACCTGGAATGAAGCTGCCGTCTCTTGGCGAGTGGCCTTGGGCTGGCGGCCTTGGGGGCTGGATCAGGCCCTGCTCTGGTCATTGGTTCATTCCCTGTTGTCTGGGGATGATTTGGAGGTGGGGGGGGGGGGGAGAGAGAGAGAGAGAGAGAGAGAGAGAGAGAGAGAGAGAAGGCCTAGGACAGCCTTGGGTGAGGCTGGAGACAGGCAGAAACAGCCCTTGAACTTACAAACAGATCAGCAAAACATGTGCATCCGATGCTCAGGCAGAGGGCTGTGTGGAAGCAGGGGAAGCAGGAGCCCATTCATTCCAATCGGCAATTTTTTTAAAAAAAAATGTCCATTGGAATTAATGGGCATTTTAAAAATGCATGGAGATGGGCATTAACGGGCTCTGTTTAAATGCATGGAGATAGGCAGCCACACAATAAACTAGCTGCTGGTGTTGCCCTTTTACAGGTCGCCATCTGCCCATCGAGCACAAGGGTCAGGCCCTTGTCTTCTTGCTGAACAAACCTTTCTAGCAGTGCAAGGCTAAGTGTTACCATCTGTGGCAGGAATTGGCAAAATGCAGCTCTCAAAGGTTTGTTTTTGTGGTCCTCAGCCTTCCAACAGTCTTTCTTCCTGGCACAGAAAGGTGAATTGCCACAGGAGTGGTGATTCCTGGTTTAAGCAGCCACATCTTCCCCTCAACTGTTCGATACCCAAATACCCATTTTTCAGAACCTGTTCAGTTCTGTTTTTTTAAATATTGTGGGCATTTTTGGTATGATCCCATGTGTGTGTGTTGTGTCGTTACAGTCATGATGGACTCTTCATGACCCCATGTCCATGGAGTTTTCTTGGCAAGAATACTGGAGTGGTTTGCCAGTTCCTACTCCAGGCGCCAACAGCACCTGGTGTTCCCTGGTGGTCTCCCATCCAAGTACTAACCAGAGCAGACCCTGCTTAGCTTCCGAAATCAGTCGAGATGGAGGATTCCAAAGCAGAAAATTAGGATCTGTGCTCACCATAGTTTCTCACTGCTGGTTGCTCACGGGGATGTTGCTGACCCCGGAAAAGCTATTTTGGGCTACAACTTGTGTCGTCCAACCAGGATTTTCCCACGTTCTGCCTGTCTGCCCCAAAGCGGTCCTTTGTCAGCTGCAGCCACTATGGGAAACAGCCAGGGGCAGTTCAGGGTGTTATACCTGGCTAAAGTTTTGGCTTGGGCAAGGGAAAACCGACTACCACTCCAAGCTTTGCAGCAGGCGAGGTGGCTTGTGTGCAAGTTAGTGTCTGCACAACAATAGCGGGAGGCTGGGATCAGAAAACCCTGCAGGCACAGCTAAAGGCCTCTCAGTCAGATAAAAGTATGATTTAATGATCCATAAAGATACAGTCCAGCTAGTGCTAAAGGTGCGAGCTAGCTGAGAGTAGCCCTTATTGATCAAACTTTGTTGGTCTAAGGATAAGCCGTCATCTGAGTTACACAGAGTTCTCTTTTTATTGGGCAAATCTGAGTTTTTCTAAAGTTGCTGTTCTTCTCTACTTGCAAGTACAGTGGTACCCCGACTTCAGAGCAGTCCGACTTCAGAGCAATTTGACTTAAGAGCTGAAAACTGTTGGCATTTTAACTGACACCTTACAAATTTTAGATATGGTCTGCTCGACTTACAAATATTTTTTTCCATTTTTTGATTTTGAAACTTATTTTTTCAATTTTTTAGATAGGCACCCTGACTTAAGAGTAGTTCAACTTAAGAGCATGCATTCGGAATGGATTAAATTTGTAAGTTGAGGTACCATTGTAACTCAGCAGTTCTTCCTTGGTATTCTTATTCTCCGAGACAACAGGGCAGCTAATATCTGTTATTAAAGAGCTTGAAATCTTGCAAAAAGCTTCATAAGGAAATGGTGGATGAGGCTTAGCTTCTTACAGCCGCCAAGGGGAGGGTATCCATAGGAAAAAGAATTGTGTACCTGACAGTTTAGTACCACTGAGAGATGGACTTCGTTGTTGTGTTGTGTCATTACAGTCATGACCAACTCTTTGTGACCCCATGTCCATGGAGTTTTCTTGGCAGGAATACTGGAGTGGTTTGCCAGTTCCTACTCCAGGCGCCTACAGCACTTGGTATTCCCTGGTGGTCTCCCATCCAAGTACTAACCAGGGCCGACCCTGCTTAGCTTCCAAAATCAAGCAAGATTGGATGTGCTTAGGGCATCTAGGCATCTGAGATGGAGTTTAGTGGCATGGAAAGAAGGACTGATGATCATAATAATGTGTGTGAAGACTCCCCTCCCCTTTCTGATTTTTAATCATCTGTCCATGTGTTTCCAGAATTTTTCTTTTTTAAATCAATTCCCCCCCCCCCCCGGTCAACTTGTCACATAAACACCGAAATTAAAAGCTGAGATTCACAGTGGCTGATGGATTCTGCTGAAGAGGTGATCTGGACTACTTATTCACTTGTTTCACTTTGTTTCATTTTAGATCTTACCTTGATCCTGATGCTTGCTCCCAAAATGACTGGGGCATGAATGAACACACCCGTAAAATAAAATATTACATTTTTTGTACAAGATGCAGTCATTTTTGAAACAATTTAAAAACAGCACCCCCCCCCCAAAAAGGGGGGAGAAATGTAAAGGAGTTTTAAAGATAACTCTGTGTCCTAGTCACAAGTTCTCTCTGCATCCCAGCCAAAGGTCAAAAGCTTAATAGAAAAGAAGGGTGTTTGTGTGCTGGCGCAAAGGCAGGAAGGAAGGCCCTGTGAGCCCCATATCCTACGAGATGTCAATGAAAAGGCCTTTTCTCACAAAACATGCCTGTGAGGGTGATGGGACCATAAGCACCTTCTCTGAAGATATTAGATAACAGGGAGAAGTTCACACGAGGAGATGCAATCCATCAACCAGCCTTGATCAAAGCCATGTAGGTCTTTATACATCAGAACCAGCATTCTACCCACAAATGGACAATCACCAGTTGGAGCAGTGGGTCTCTATCAGGTTCCTACGACTGACCCTGGTCAACAGTCTGCCTTCACCATTTTGGCCCAGCTGAAGTTTCCAATCCCTTCCAATGCACCTCTTCAAAGGCAGCTTGTTGCAACTGAAGCATGCCTTTCAGCCAAATCGTACATCTCCAGGTACACTAGATTTAAATATGCAAATACCCTCTTGGACGTTGCCAAAGCCTGTGCATCGGGGCTGGGGGTGGATCCAGGAGATCACACAAGCTGCGAAGTTAAGAGGGAGTGGAATCCCACCAAAACACAGGCTAAATTCCTATTCTCTGTTCACCCTTTTGATATACAGTATCAGAAGCACCCCTGTCTTGTCTGGATTAAGTTTCCATGCTCAGTTATATCAGTTCGATAGCCCTCTTGACAGTCATGGCTCCGTTCTAAGAAATACTGGGATTTATAATTAATCAAGCAATAGCAGATAATTCTACATTTCAGGGGAAGGTACTTGTGCTGCCTACCAAATTCAGGGTATCTTACCAAATTCCAATATTCCACAGGACGCAGTTAGTGGTATGAAACTTGATGTAACTGTGTAGTACAGATCCTTCCTAAGTTCTGCGTTGTTTGCAAGTGGTACTTGCGCTGGGTCTCATCTTTTGTGTGTGGTTGGTATCTGATTGTTTCTGCTCTTGGTCTTTTGATGCTGCGTGAAAGGGAGAGAACCAGTTCTTGCCACTTCTAGGCCACGTCCTTCCTTAAACCCTAACGTATTTGGACTGGTGGCTGCATGATGGGTACAGACGTCACAAGGGGTATCTCAGCAAAGCGAGAGGGATGCTTCAGGGTACCAGCTTTGCTATAGCCCTACCTGGAAGCAGAACCTCAATGAGCAGTGTTACTGGGTGTGAAGTAGAGCTCCTTCAGCACCTCAAGAGTCGTGCCATATGCAACAAAGGGCCTTTTTACACGACCCCTAAGATCCGCTGGCCATTTAAATTCGGACCAGAGATCTTAGGGGTTCGTCGCTCTTCCTATGTCCCCACCCCCCTCCGCACTTCCTGGTTGCTGGCTGCGTGAGGGAGGGAGAAAAAGAGAAAGAAAAGCATGCCGCTCACCTCGTTTTGCCTCTCCTCTCTGTAAGGCCATCAAGTCCAACCCCCTCGTCTCTGTAAAAGTAGCTCTTAAAGGGGCGGGAGCCAAAAAGCAGCAAACAGAAGCGAGGAGAGTTCCGCACTCACTATTGTTGCACCGCATCAAAGATTTTTCACCTCCAAAGAGAAGGTACAAGAAAAGTGCGCTGGGTCGCGCTAAAGTGGGCGGGGTCGCATTTAATTGTCTGCAAACTCCGGAGCTGGTGGGGAAACATTTTTAAGCTCCGGAGCTTGCAGCCATTTGCAGCGAAGCTTAGGGGTCGTGTATAAACGCCCAAAGAGGCCATTGTGGCCCATCAGCAGAAACCAAGCTGATTTGGATCCTTGGCCAGCCAAGAAAACAGTGGGGCTTCATTTCTTGTTGAGTGAAATCTTGAGAGTTATAATCTGAAAATTTTTACTTCTTCAAACTTTGCACTAGACTTGCTGATTGCTTATTTAGATGCAGGCCAACTCAGTAGCATCTGAGCATCCAGCCCAGTATGGTAGGTTCAACTCACTACACCTTTGACCTCAGCTTTTCTGTTCTTTTGTTATGTTTTGATTTTGGAAAGAAAGAGGGAGAGAGTGCAAACTAGTGCCACAATTAACAAAGTAGTGGGGGTTTGTGGCCAGGAATATGGCTGTACCCATGCCAGTTCCTCCAGGGTTGTGTTGTGCTGCCTTTTTTCCAGCTCATTCAGCTGAAAACAAAACCATGACAAGTTATGCTGATCTGTGTAGCTGTTGCAGTGTGTGCCTAAGGTCCAAACTAGAGTGTATGTGACTTTTTGAAAATATGTCTTCTCATGTATGTTGTGCATATATATTTTTAAAAATAATGCAAACAACAGCCAGGAAGCTGCTAAATATTTTATTCATTTAAAATATTTCCATCTCACCTTTCTCCTGAAATATCAGATGAGAAGCTGAATTTGACTTGCAATGGGTAGAAACGCCTCATCCTTTCACACCAGTGGATATTTTCTTCTGATGTCAACAGCCTCTGAAGATCAGTTTTCATAGTAATATATGTTAAACCTGTTCCTTAGTCCTGATAATTCATCTATTCTCTCTCACACACATACATGTGGATATTTTTACATTTTCAACATCACATCAGACCCGATGTTTGCACATTGGGCAGGATTTGAAGCACAAGTGTCATATCAACAATACAGAGTTGTTTTATATATACAGTGTAATGCTTGAGTTTTCAGGTGCCAGATTATCCACTTAAAAACTGATCTTTGTATCATCCAAATACATATCAAATGAAGAACTTTCTGAAGAAGTTCTGAAATTCTTTTATCTTGATGTGCCAAAATGATGCAGAATCCCTAGACGTGACATTAATAAGCACTTTTTTTAAAAAAAACACTTCTTAGATTTCTGTTGGAAACACACACAATCTGAGAAGCAATAGTTGGCAGCAGAGATGGGCACGAAACGCCAAAATGGCATTTCATTTCAGTTTTTGTTTCTCTTCCCCATTTCGTTTCATTTATTACGAAATGAACTTTTTAAAAAATATCATTTCATATTTTGTTTCATTTTTTGTTTTGCTTCATATTTTTGCTTGCCATTTTTTAATATTTCTTTTTACACTGTTGGGGCTGGTTGGCAAGTTTTTTTCTCCTGCCAACCAGCTGGCCCGCGGGGAGGCCGGCCGGTGGTTTTTGTTTTTGTTTTCCTGCCAACCAGCTGGCACACGGCCCCATGCACCAGCTGATCAGCGCTTAATTTTTAAATTTATTTTGACAATTGCGGACATTGGCGCTTGTCAAAATAAATAATAAAAACGAAAAACAAAACGGAACAAAATGAAACAAAATGAAATTTTTCGTTGTTCCGTTTCATTTTTTAAAGGGCACTTCGTTTTTTGTTTCATTAGGAAATGAAATGAATTACAAAATGGAAAAAAATCATTTTGTGCCCATTTCTAGTTGGCAGTGGTTTCCCAGCATGTGGAATCTTGGGCTTATGTGTCGTATAAAAGGGGATGTATGTGTAAGACTGTCAGATGTTTCTGTAGTATTCGCTTAATGTTTATAAAGACATGTTTTTGGGTGATGTTTGGAACTTGATTATACTTGATGTAGCCCTTACAGTGTTTGCTCGGAAGATTTGTTCTCACTTAAGATTTTTTTTAATGAAATCAACTCCTTTAAGTGACATGTGTACATTATTGCACTGCAATTCCTATTCCTGAATAACCCAAATTCAATACTTTGATCTTATGTATTTAGTATACTTCTCTGTGGAGTTGAAACTTGGACTCTTATAGATGCATTATGTAGGAAGGTGGAAGCATTTGAAATGTGAACGTACAGACGAACTCTGAAGATACCTTGGACAGCCAGAATCACTAATGTGGCCCCATTACAGCATATGAATAGAATGCTATAAATTCTCAGTACCATAAAGAGAAGATAATTACAATGTTTTGGTCACAGTGCTCAATAACAAATGCCATCTACTGCAGGTTATTATTCGAGAAAAATAGGTGGGAAGCATGGCCCCGGGTGTAAAAGAACATTCTGGTTTAAGTATGTGAGCCAATGGTTTGCAGCGAGCACAGCGGTTCTATTTAGAATAGCCTTAGAGTTTATTTAAAAACAGATCACACTACTGATCACCGATGTTCTACGAGGACATGGCACTTGAAGAAGAAGATTCCCATTGGACCCAGATTGGTAGGGGATGATGGGACTAGTAGTCTAGCATCTGAAGGACCATATGTATATCCTTCAGCCAGCCTTAAGTTTGGTGAGAAATATCTGTTTTGAACCGACCTAATATGGGGGTGTTCTTATTGGGAGATCTAGAGATCTCTGTAATTTTCTATTGAGTCACCATTTAGTGACCCCTCTGGGTTTGTTGCCAGGTCTTGTACAGGACTGTCCTCATCTCCAACAAACAGTCTTTAAAAAGAGAAGTTCATCAGTAGACAGCCTTGCAGTGTAGCCACGTGTTACGGGATCAGACCAAAGTGCTTGTAGTTGGGAGCAATTGCCCTGATCTTTAGGGGGAGTCCAGTCAATCTAGCTATTCCATTGCTCTGTTGGCAGGTGGAGTGGGCGGCGTGAACAAAGCCCTACAAGAGCCATTATAGCGCTTTCTTCGGTTCCCACACAGTGGTCAACCAGATGCCCATGGGAGTCCCACAATCAGGGCCTGAGTGCAGCATCAGTTGCCATGTTGTCATCGGGAGCTGAGCTTTTTGCCCTCGTATAACAGAGATCTATAATTCACATTCAGGCTTGATCCAGTTCATCCTTCCGTTTGTTTTCAAAGCATCTAGCAGTAGCAAAAGTATCTGAAGTTTGTCAGTGTTGGTAAAGAGCTCAAATGAGCTGGTGGCCTTTTACTGTGCTTCCTTGCAGTACCATTTGTTTTCCTGTTTCACACACGAATATCTTGTGTATCCGTAGGTATTCTAAATATTGTGTAGACAAGGAATGTAGGCAAGTTAGCCAAGGCAGAGAGTGGCGATTGTTTGTGTGCAAGTGCTGGGAATCAAGTTCCCTGGCGCTGCTTGGCTGAGGGCAAGTGGAAGCTTGCACATGTCAGCTCAGAAGCTTTCCTGAGCAGGGACACTGGAATTAGCTCACCTGAATGACTTGACAGGTTGAGGGTGTTGCCCATGAGAAGTCTTGAAGGCCAGTAGTGTGACTCTGCGTAGGCGAAGGAAGAAAGAGAGGCAAGTTCCCCCCTTTGCAGCCAGCTAGTTATCTGCCTTTCCCCACGAAGAGACCACATTATGCGGTGGAGGTACAAACACAGAAGCGCATATGTAAATGTGAACCATTTGCTTTTCAACGTGTACCATGATTGCCAGCCCATAGATCCGGCTTGTCTGGTAGCAGAATATTGACTTCACGTCGCCTTGCCTGCCTCTCCTCTCCAACCCCACCCCCCAGTTTCTCCTTCTCTCTTTCTGTAGGCTTAATGAAGGCGGCCACAGGGTTGCGGGAATGAGGGGAGGAAGGGATGGGGGGAGTGGGTGAGAGAGAGAGAGAGAGAGAGAGAGAGAGAGGTCTTGATAGATGTCAGCCTGTCCTCTCCCAGGTCCTTTTGCGTCTGCTGCCCCCAGCTGGCTTGCTGCGCTCATCAGTGGTGAGTTCATGCTTGCACTTGTGCAGCTCTTACCGTGTGCCCCGCTGGAAGTACCTTTCTTGGGAAAGGGGGAAAGGAGCACCCTCCGAACGAGGAATCCGCAATTGCTTCTCTCTCTCTCTCCCCCTCCCTCCCTCCCCTCTCTCTCTCTCTCCTTTTCTTCCCACCGTGCTCCACCCACATGGTGTCAGCACGGTCAGGTCCGGTGCTGAGCAAGGAGAAATATTCTCTCCCTCCCCACCCTTTTACACACACACACACACACACACACACACACACACACACACACACACACACACACACACACACACACACACACACACACACACACACACACACACACACCATCCCTCCAGAGCCAGCATTGCAGTGGCTGGAGAAGGATTTGAGGAAGGCTGGCCAAGGAAAGCAGGCTGTTGCCGGAACCAATTAGCTTCCAGCCAGCAGGCAGAGTTTCAGTCCCGGTTCCTTCCAGCCTGTTCTCTCTCTACCCCTTCTCTCTCTCTCTCTGTTTCTCTCTGTTTTCTCTCTCTCTCTGCCTTTGCTGTACCCCCCTTTTTCCTTCCATCCCCGCCTCCAGGCTCTCTCTCTCTCTCTCTCTCTCTCTCTCTCTGCCTTTCCATTCCTTGTCGGAGCTTGTTTTGGGCAACGTGGGGTTGCAGTGACTCACGCCGAGCATGGGGGATTTTAAAAAAGCATTCTGTTGTCGCTCACTGCTTTGGAAATGGGGGTGGAACAGCGTTCCCTCCCCCCCTCCTTCCCTCCCTGGGGGTTTGGGAATTCGGAGGAGGGTGGCGCTCATTTGTTCCTGGAGAAGGAACTCCCTTTTGGGCATTGTCCGCAGGTGTCGTTCCCAGGAACTGATCGACAAAGGGTTGGGTCATGGGGAACAGGTCTGCTAGCCTGTTCTCTGTTTCTTGCTTCCCTCCTCTGGTGCCTTCTAAGTGTTCAGAGTAGGTTCAGGAAAAATAAGAGACCGTTGGGCTTAGCTAAGAAGCTGAACCTCCAGAGGGGACATAACCCGTTCAGACCTGCCTGCCTTAGAATCGTAGAAAAGCAAAGCAAAGCAAAGCAAAGTGGTCTGCTTATATACCACCCATACCATTTCAATTACTCTCTGGGCTGTTTACAGTTTAATTACAGTATGCAGGCTACACCTTGCCCCCCTCCCCAGCAATCTGGGTACTCATTTTACCCACCTCGGAAGGATGGAAGGCTGAGTCAACCATGAGCCTGCTACCTGGGATTGAACCCCAGGTCATGAGCACAGTTCTACCTGCAGTAGAGGCATTTAACCACTGCGCCACGAGGGATAACAGAATCATAGCATAGTGAAGTTTGAATGGACCTAAAAGGCGGTCAAGTCCATTCCCCTGCTCCATGCAGGGATACAGATCAAAGGATATCTGTCAGGTAGTTGTACATCTTTCTGTTGAAAGTCTCCAGGGTTGGGAGCACTCACCACCACCTCTTGAGGCAATGGGTTCTGCGTCCGTACTGCTCTAACGAAGTTTTTCCTGATTTTCTGCCGAAAGCTAGGTTCTCTTACCTTGAGCCCATTGAGCCTTTTCACACAACCCCTAAACTCCGCGGCAAATGGCTCCCAACTCCGGAGCTTAAAATTGTTTCCCCACCAGCTCCGGAGTTTACAGATAATTAAGTGCGACCACGCCCACCGAAGCGCGTCCCAGCGCACTTTTCAGGTACCTGCTCTCCGGGGGTGAAAAATCCCTGATGCGCATCTAACATAGAGAGTGCCAGGCTCTCCTGGCTTCTGTTTGTTGTTTTTTTGCCCCCCGCCCCTTTAAGAGATCTGAATGCTGCCGGGAACAGAGCGAGACCAGCAGAACGGAGGTAAGCCGGCATTCTTTTCTTTCTTTTTTTCTCCCTCCCCTCACGCAGCCAGCAGCCAGGAGTGCGGAGGAGGTGGGAACACAGGAACAGCGACAAACCCCCAAGATCTCTGGTCCGAATTTAAGTGG